>CM060884.1:51620000-53095000 GCA_030762935.1 Hymenopus coronatus
AAAATACAATAGAAGCTGTTCCAGTTAAGCTCAGTTCAGCTATTTAACTTTAAAAGGTTGAATATATAAATAAAGTAGTAAAGAAATCAAATTGAGATAAAATAGAAAAAGCTCAAAATCATGCATTACTCATTATTACATCTCCCATATCAGATTTGTGAGGATCAGTTCATTATATACTTAAGAACTTCTAAATGTAAAAAGAAGCTAGTAACAGTGAAGTAACATAAATATTAATATAATAATTAATAATTATAACAATTCTTCACTTATATTTTGGAATCCAAGGACTAGCTTCACAGTAAATTGGTCTATTGCATCGTCAGCTTAGTTTATTTTTGGTCTCAGTTTCTTCTTGATCTTGTTTATTTACATTGTTATGGTTACTGCTAATAGGTGGATGCATACTAAGGCATTGCTAACTACTAGGAATCAAAACAAATTTGGTGAAAGAGTCAATTGGTGGTATATGAAAACTCATTGCATAGTTTTTATACTTTAATATAAATATTTTCTCCCAAACCATTAAATCTATCAGTCCATTTAAGTGTTTTAATAATCTAACATCTGGATTTATTTCATGATTAAACTTCTAAAAATGTTCTGCCACAGGTGATTTATCAATTTGTTTGTATTTAATATTCCTAAAGTGTTCTTTTACCCTGGTTTCTAAATGACGTGAGTCTTACCAATATAACCAAGGTCATAATTTAAACAATTTAATTGATAAATGCCAGATTTTTCATTTTTTGAAATTTCATCCTTTTTAGAAAAGCCTAACAAATTTTTTATACTGTATTTATTTTGAGGAACCTCTTTGAAAATTTTGTGAATTTTTTATTTGCCCAAGGGTGTTAAGTAAATTTTTTAAAGCTGTAATTATCTTTTATTTTCTTAAGCATAGAAATAGCTTTTTGATATTTAAACTTCTTAATTTTTTTATTTATAAAATCAGTGTTAAAACCATTAATTAAAGCAGTGTTTATATTCTTTATGGAATTCATCTTTATTAAGCAGTAAATTAATTAACCTATAAATTAAACTATTAAAGCAGCAAATTTATGTGAAAAAGGATTAAAGCCATTATTTTTTATATAATTATCAGTGTGAATTTGTTTTCTGTATATTCCAAAATTCAATTTGTCATTTTTTATTATTTTTAAATCCAGGAAAGGGAGATAGCCTTCACCACTTTCAGTTCCTAATGTGAATTTTATAGCCTTATCTTGTAAATTTAAAAGTTTTAAAGTATCATTTACTTAAGAACTGTATGAGATGACTATATTTATACTTCTTCTCTGGATGAATTAATTATACTGACTTAGTATGTATTTCTACTTGCTTTCACAATGTCATCCTAAGCTTGCTGGTTGGTCAACTTATCTCTTTCCTTCACAGTCTTAATATAGGTAAGGTTGTGATCCTGCTACTCTCTGGTGGACATCTATTGCATCTGTTTCTTTCCAGCAGGGCCAGATATGTGTGGGTGTGGGTGGCTCTCTCTCTTGCGGTTTTTTGTTTGAATTTTTTTATTTTCTCTAAAATGGCTCACGATTTTGATTAAATACCATATATTAAATATATTTTCATGCAAAATAAAATGTATGTATCTAAATTTGGCATACACACACACACGCACTCTCTCTTTCCTAAAAATGGCTTGGCTTTGTATTCGGGGGACCTTGAAACACAAATTTCCAGTGAATTCTCTTTATTGAATTTTTGGGTTGAATGTGATATCTTCTTTGTCTATCAATTATAGGTGTGCGTGTGCGTGTGTGTGATGGCTGCAGTGGTGGTTACCACAAAGTTCTGATACATATAACCAATCTGGTCATGAGCAACTTTGCCCGTGAGCTGTCTTAAAAGATTCTGAACAAAAATTGCCTCAGCTAAGGGTCTAGAAAGTTTTGTTCTATCATACTTTAAAGGTAACATATTCATGGTATGAATAGTTGGATGAGATGAACTCTGTTTTATATGTAGAAGATTTTATAACTATGTGATTGATATTTACCATTAATTAATTTATTATGTCTTAATGTTATTGTCTATAGCTCATACATACTTTGTTTTTATGAAGGCTGTACAATGAAGAATGATCATATTTTTTAATAGTATACCTTTACTCATCCTCATAATTTTGATCTAAAATTGTCTCTTCTGAATGCAGTGCACCTATCCCAGTGTTTCTGTCAGTCTGCGAAAACAAACACTAAACCATTTTTTAAAAAGTGATATTGGACCCTTCACATTGCCTCCATAGGCTTCGTGCTTCTTCTGATGATGGAGAATGCCTTTCATGAAGGCGTTTCTTCAGGTTAGGGATTAGAAAAAAGTTATATGGGACTAAATCCAGACTATAGGGAGGGTGAGGGATGCACTTCACATTTGACTTTTGCAAGATGTCCAATGGCCACAATTTATTTTGATGCAGCATCGTGTTTGTAGCATGGAGATGTAAAACAAATCTTATGTGTAAATTTTCTGTGTGGGTGGCTGCCATGAAACTCCCAATATTTCAGAAAGTCTTCATTTGATCTTCTTTCATAATCAAGTAGGAGTGCCAATTTTCTTGTGGTGTGCCAGGTCCATCTTTCTTTGAATTGATTTCCTCCTCTCTTTAAACAATTTAAACCATATATGAGCTGTGCTATAGGTCTCAGCTGAAGATTTGTTGAAATGAAAGCAGAATTTCAAAGCTACACTTTGCATTTTTGCAATAGATATTGAATATATTTCATCTTGCCCACCTCTCATAGTGTTAACAATAAAATTAGTACAGAGTGTTTGTTACATTTTAAGCTGACAAAATATCATAAGATTAAATTCGAGGGCGAGAAATTATGACTGTAAAAAAATTATGATAATTTTTTTTGGACAGACATTATGTCTCAAGGTAATGATGTTATAAAAACCACCACATAAAGCAATGTATTTGGAAGTCCTCCTCCGTGGTATAATGGTTACCATGCTAACTTTATATACCCAAGGCTGCAGGTTCAAGCCCAGCGGAGGACAATGGATTTTTTTCGGGTGTAAAAATCCTTAGCATGGCATTCTTTGGAAGGGAAGTAAAGTCGTGGTTCCCGTGTCATAGATTTACAGCACGTAAAAGAACCTCAAGCCTGACAGAGAGGCCTCTGAGCAAAATTAAGTGGTCTTTCATGCCCAAATTAGAATGGGACACTGAGAACCACAGTAGTTATAGAGCATCCATAAATAACGCACCATTTACACTTTAATGCATTGGGAATGTTGCAGGTGGCCATAAATGGAAAGCATTACTGTTCCTTTGCCTATAGAATGGAACTGTTACACATCCGATACGTGGAAGTGCATGGAGAGGTGACACTGGACTATATTGACTACAGAATGACTGATGTGTATCCTGAGAAAACTCCAAGCATGCCTGAGGAAGATGTACTTACTGAAGATGGCATTTTGGATTCAATTGTAAGCATTATGATATATACTGGATTCTCTTTGTTTGCCTCAGAACAGGAATGATCAGATTGCTACACTATTTAAGAAAGATTTATTGCAAAGAATAAAAAAAGAAATAAAGTAGAATGTCAGATAAACTAGGTCTCCTCCAAAGTAGAGGGGTAACATGTTACTCTCTGGTTTCCAAGGTTGTGTTCAGAATGGTGGAGGGGTGGATTTTTTTTGTTACAAAATCCTTCAGAAGTAAAGCTGGTGTTTCCATGTTGTAAACAGTCAAAAAACTTGGTGATATTAAGAATACTGGACCAAACATAACTAAAAGAACACTTAAAATACTTCATCAAATGTTCAGTGTATAATCTAATAAAATTGATAAGTTGAATATGTTGCTTAATGAAATAAATGCAAGTATTACTGTCATTATTGAGCATGGTCTTATAAGTAATGAAATAGCGTTTGCCAAGTTACAAGACTACACTTTAGCATGTATTTTTGCAGGGAAAAACATAAAGGTGGTGGTGTAGCGATATATGTAAAGGAAAATTTAGTTTTTAATAAACTTCCAAACATACAAAACTATAGTAAGGAAACTGATCTTGAATATTCTGCAATTAGAGTTTCAACTGAAACTGGTAATAACATTGTAATTGGTATTTATTGATTACCTAATTCTAATTTAAATGTGTTTTTTAAAAATCTTAATAACCTCATAGCTATGCTAACTGATAAGGGACAAAAATTGAGATAATGGGTGATATTAATATAAATTTGAATGGTAACTCTCATGATTATAGGCAGCTTTTCGATATCCTTGGTTGCTTATATAATGTAATAAATTGTCCCACTAGAATAACAAATACATCTGCAACTGCAATAGAATATCTAATAACAAATATAGAACCTACCCAACATGCTGTATTTATAAAGAATTTTTACATAACTGACTAGTGTGCAGAAATTATAGATATATGCAACTGTAATTGTGAAGTAAAACATGTAATGTGGGCATGTAAAAGGGCAATCAATGACCATAATATATAGGTATTTTACAAGAAATGTTAAAAATTGGAAACTGGGACTCTGTGAAATCAGTAACTGATGCTAATGGAAAGTGAGATGCCTTTTTGAAAATTCTATTAGAGTTTAGTATTATTAGAACTAGTTGAAAAATTCAATGCCACAGCCAGGATTTGAACACAGTTCTCCCGATCTCTGTGTGGTTGATCTAACCATTGAGCTACTGTGACAGCTTGCCGGTATGGCATTCAATTTTCCAAATGATTATATATATATGTTCTACCTGGTTCAACCAACCAGTGTCTCTCACTTCAGAGGACTACCTTAATGGTGACTTACCATTGTAAGTACTTAGTATCTGGGTAATATTAACTATGATCATGCTAACATACAGGCTATTTTTTATTAAATGATAATGCTATTCAATCTTGCTTGCCCTTAAAAGTAAAGCAAGTTAAAATAAAAGCTAAACAAAAGGCACCTGTGAGTAATGAAATAAAAAATTCTCAGAGAGAGAATGGAATCCGTGTATACATTTTACCATATCACAAAATTTGAATGGCATAATGAATGCTACAAAACATTAAAAAAGGAATACACTAAGCTCCTGCAAGGTTTTTATCATCAAACAATAGCACATTAATCAGCTAATCAATAAATAAAGCAAGAACAGCATGGAACATAATAAATAGTCAAAAGAAAAACCAAAAGAAAAGATCATAATATAACCTTACAAATTAATGGACTAAGAATATCAAACCCTAAAGCTATATGTAATATATTTAATCATTATTTTATAAATGTGATCAATCCATTACAAACTATATCTGTTAGCAAGGTACATAAATGTTATGTGAAAAAATCCATTTTTCTCACAGCTACTACTGACAATGAAATTAGGTAAATAATTAGGGAATCAAAAACTCAAAATTCCTGTGAATGGGATGGTATCTCATATAGAGTTCTAAAATGTTGTAAATCGAACTGGTTGATATAATTGAACATTTAATAAATGTGTCCGTACAACAAAATATTCCCCAGAGTGCTTAAGAATAGTATAATTAGACCAGTATTTAAAAAGGGCGCCGAATGTTTTATAGAAAATTAAAGACCCATTACTCTTACTTCTGTTTTTAGCAAGATATTTGAAAAAGTTTTAAATTCAAGATTGATCGCTTTCCTGAATAAACATAACATTCTAGTTAATACTCAACATGGATTTAGGATAAACTATTCTACAAACAGTTGCAATTGTGGAACTACTGCATGGAATATATACACAATTAGATAAAGGCAATCATGCTGTTGCACTTTTCCTTGACCTTTCTAAAACGTTCGACAGTGTATCACTAAATATGTTATTGGATAAACTAGAAAATTATGGGATAAGGGGCAAAATGCATAATTTAATAAGATTGTACTTAACGAATCAAGAGCAATTTACAGTGATAAATAGTAAATTCACGGTTCAATAATACATTTTACATCAGCAAATGACACTGTAAAGTTTGGAGTGCCACAAGGATCAGTACTGGAACTTTTCTTGTTTTTATTATATACAAATCGCAAGCCTGAGATTGGAAATTGTAAAAATGTATCTTATGCTGATCATACCACATTCTGTATAAACACCTTAGAAAACTCAATAATGGATTCATTAAAGGTTATATTGAAATATTTAGAAAATAACAATTTAAATATGGATATAGGAAAAACAAAATTGCTTGATTTTCAGTATCATAATCAAAACACACATAATTCTCTAATTGTAACTGCACAAAATACAGTTGAAACTCGCTTATACATTATTCACTTCAACATTTTTTGCACACATGTGCTAAAATTTTAGGGTCCAGTCTATTCTGGTTGTTCTCCATTAAAATTTTGCTCAATTATACATTTTGGTTATACATTTTCTCGGTAATGTGACACATTTTCGGATCCCCATACACAAAATGTACCCATTTATACGTTATGGTGGTATGCTTGTTGTGTATAGCCTTGGAATTGCCTGGTTTGCAGTTTTTATTGACACTCATTGTTTCATTGTCGTCATGTCATTCCAATAATCTATTAACCTTGATTCCAACAGTCACTTCTCTGCTTTAAGTAGAGTGTGCTGTTTTCATTGTCATTTATCCTTTCATTGTCATTATATCGCTCCAACAGTCACTTATCTATTTTATGTGGAGTTTCGAGTTACAAACAGGAGAAGAAACATGTGTAAATATCAACCAGCAAGGAAGAAAACAAGAAAATCCTTAACTCTTGGTAAAAATTAAAAATTCTGGATGAGGTCCATTACAGAAGAGAAAATCAGTTGTACGTTTTCTCATTTATATAGTATTTTAGTAGTCTCCCTTGAAAAATGTATAAGTGTGGTTCCACTGTACAATACTTGAACATGTATAGCAATTAAATTTCTGGGATTAAGTTAGACAAACATTTGTCTTTTGACAGCTGTATTGACTTCATCTGCAGTAGAGTAAGCCCAGGGTAATATCTTTTAAGGAGCTATATAGATATCTAAGATTCTGCTATTTTAAGAATTGTATATTTTGGTGTAATATGTCATTACCTTCAAGATGGAATCTAGGTGTGGGGAAGTACTAGTAAGCACAATTAAACAGTTTATTAATTTTACGGAAGAACTGTATAAGAACTATGTAAGCTAAATAATAGGAGTGCATGTTGTATGATTTTTAGAGAAAAAAGCTTGTTTACTGTAATTTCTCTATATGTATATAAAGTAATATTATTTACTGTAAATAAAAACGTACTTATTACAAATTATAATAGTCAATATTATAATTGTAATACTCGTGGTATTAATAATATACGAGGGGCATACTGAAAGTCATGAGCAACACTGTTTTACAATCTTAATATTTATTTTTAAGCCAAACCAAATACATCATCATAATCTACAGACTTTCTTTCACATTTCGACATAATCTCCATTGTTTTGCACACATTTTTCCCATCGTTCTTCAAGTTTGAAAATGCCCTTGTGATAGAACTCCGTTCCAGCTGCCCGCAGACCCTGACGCACTGCTTTCCGAATATCCTCCAGCGTCTCGTAGCGTTGGCCACGCATCTGCTCCTTCACAGAACCGAAAAGATGGTAGTCGGAGGGTGCCAAGTCGGGACTGTAGGGAGGATGTGGAAGAGTTTCCCACCCTAATGCCCTGATCTTCTCCACAGTGGCATGGGCAGTATGCGGATGTGCATTATCCTGTTGAAAGATGATCCTCTTTCCAGGGCGTTTATCATGCAAGGCCTGACGAAGCTTCAGAAGTGTCTTGATGTAGCGGGCAGAATTTATGGTTTGTCCAGGTTCAAGAAAGTCAACCAGAATGCAACCTTGTGCATCCCAAAAGACACTTCCCATAACTTTTCCTACAGACTGCACTGTCTTCGCTTTCTTCTTCGATGGTGAGTTCAAGTGGTGCCATTCCATACTCTTGACGTTTCGTTTCTGGCTCATAGTTATGGAACCAGCTCTCATCTCCAGTCACAATACACGTCAAAAATTCATTATGAAATCTCTGAAGAAGGTTTTGTGCAATGGTTCTTCTCTGAAGTTTGTGGTCTTCAGTCAATAAACGGGGGACCCAACGGGCACAGACCTTTCGATAACCCAAGCTGTTGATCATTTCTTGCACTGCACTATGTCCTGTTCCAAGTTTCGCAGCAATTTCATTCACAGTGAAACGCCTATCTCCTGTAATGAGCTCATCAACTCTTTCCTTGTTGTGTTCTGTAGAGGCAGTTCGAAAACACCCGCTACGAGGCGCATTTTGCAGACTCGTGTTTCCATCTTTGAAATGTTTCACCCATCTTCTAACACTGCTGGCACCCATGCAGACACCTCCATACGCACGTTGAAGTCTGAGATGAATTTCAGGAGAATTTTTTCCTTCTTTCACAAGGAATTCAATGACAGCACGCTGTTGAAACGAAACATCAATGTCAGCCATTTTTCAAACACCGTCTGTGGTCACGTGATAGAAGCTAATGACATCACAATATGTCAACATGTGGCTTAAAGTCTGTAGATTACGATCCTGCTATTCGTTTCGTTACATTGTTGAAATGTAAATTTTTACAATGGGTTGCTCGTGACTTTCAGTATGCCCCTCGTACATATAATAAAAGAACAACTGAGTGACCCATTTATAAGTGGAGTGAAACTTTACAAGTTACCACATATTATAAGAGCTAATCAAGGTATAAACCTTAAAAAAAGAATTAAGAAATACTAATAGAAAAATGTTTATATTGTATATTTATTGTAATTTTGTTAGCATTATATATAATTATTGTTGACAATAATGATGTCAATTTCTGCTACTTTTTACCATACTTGTAGTTATAGCTATGAGCAATAATAAAAATAAATGCTGTAGATTTACAGCATTTAAAGCAAGTCTGATAAAGAGGCCTCTGAGCAAAATGAAACATTCTTTCATCTCCAATATATGTAAAATGGGACACTAAGAATAACAGCAGTTAAAAACGAGTGCATAAATAAAACTTGCTTTAATTTAATACATCTATGTATTGGTATATTCACATATTCATACCACAAATTTTGATGGAGAGATTTTGGCAATACTTCAGAGCTTACAAAACCTATATCATGTAAATAAATTTGAAAAAGTTGTACTATTATCCTACTCTAAAGCAGCTATAATGTCCAAACATCTGATCTAACACCTAATAACCTATATATTGCAGAATGCCGCAAAATCATAAAACAACTAATTGATTTAAATAAAAGATTAATACTTCAATGGATACCTGCACATTGCAGAATACAGGTAATGAAAAGCTGACTTTCTAGCCAAGAAAGGTAGTAAAATTACATCAAATTCATCAGATCCAATAAGTTATTACTCTATCAAAAGAATCATTATATCAACATATAATAAAAAAATTAAAGAAGCTAATGTATCACAGACAAAAGGAAAATCATGGGAAAATTTATGTAATAATACGACCAGAATAACACTACCAAGAAAATCCTCTGTAGCAACTTTTAGACTCCTAACAGGTCATGACTCTCAAACATTTATTCAAGATTGTTATAGTGAGATCTCCCCTGTGTCCTTTCTGTACACTTAAAGAAGATATGGATGGAAACCACCTACTGCACTGCCCAACCTTTAGTCAACTTGATAATATAACATCAAAATACTGGAATGCTAGAGAGTGAATGGCTTTACTGCTAACTGTTCAACATTAGATACCAAACAACCATATTCATATGCAGGGGATGCTGACAGTGGCTGAAAGGTGAATACAGTGTTATAATGTGATTAGAAGTGTGTGTTTGGCTGTGTGAGCAAGAAAACTTTGAGAATTAATGTTATAGTTGTTTCCAGTGGCGGCCGCTGAGGTATGCTACTGGTGGTGCCAAGGAAATATTGACAAATATTCTTCAAATACCTGCATCTTGCAGTAGCGTCAATTTATTGTGCAAGTTTGTGAATAACCTGTATATTTCATAATGTGTTGTACTAATACAATTAATAGAGTGCAAAAAGGAAAATGCAACAGCACTTTTGTGTCCAAGTTGTAAACAATAGATCAGAGCAAGCCTATGCCTAATGTGATAAGAAGTACTTAAGCATGGTTGCACAAAACAAAGAATTTACAAATTTAGCGATCTACTGCCAACAATTACTTTAATTCAATTCAATTCAATTTATTCACCATAGATTTCATTACAGAAATATCGGTTTCGTCAATAGGAATTACATAATAATCACAAAATATACTTTTACTGGTTACTACTTACAGATATTTACAATATTAGAATTCTAGTACAAACTTGAAATAAAACTAGTAAACTAAGCCATCTCCAGATATTCGTTCACTGAATAAAAGCATTTTAGAATTAAGAATCTCTTTAATTTCCTTTTGAATATTGCCACAGAGGATAACTGCTTAAAGGTGGTAGGGAGTTTATTATACAATTGAATACCACTATGATAAAAACTTTTCTCATATAGAGATCTCTTATGCCCTATTTTGTGAAAGTTTAATTTACTTCTTGTATTATGGTCATGGATGTCCGCATTAGTAATAAAACTGTTTACCTGCTTGTGGGTTAATACAAGCATTTCATAAAGATAAATTGATGGAACTGTTAAGATATTTAGCGATTTAAAATAAGGTTTACAGCTAGTAGTACTAGAAAGGTTATGCATTAGCCTAATTGCCTTTTTTTTTTTTTTTGGATTAGAAAGACTCTGTTACAATGGCTTGATTTTCCCCCAAAAATTATACCATAGGTTAAGTGAGAGTGAGAATAAGCAAAATAGGCTATTTTAAGTTCATCAAGATTTTTTTTTTTTTACCGTGGAGGGGAAAAATGCATTACGCATTCAACCCCCAGCCGAAGTGCAATGGCTGGGAGGATATGTGGGACTCTCCGCTTCCTCATGCGGCATACCCACTAAAAAACCCCTCCACGTTATAACAGTCGATTTTGTTGAGAATCTCGTGGCTTTGCGCGGTCCCGCTGATGCACCCGCGTTAGTAGGCGAAAGATAGGAAGCTGCCGCACGTTGTGCGGGAGCGGGTAAAAGGTTGTTTCTAGGCTAACAGCCATGAAACCTGACTGTAGCCTAGGGAATAGAGGTGACATTGGTAGGGAAATAAAGGGGTGGAAATAGAGGAGAGAGTAGGACGTAGATCTTATGGATTATACCTGCTTCGGAATTGCTCCACGAAGCTCCCGGTAGTCTTCCACTGTGTGGGTGGCCGTTGTGTGCGCCCCTCAGCCTGTACAGGAGGAGGAGCAGTGTTCGGTTGCTGTCGTTTAGATTGAAACAGCTCAGCAGAGTATGCAGCTTGCTGCAGGAGAACCTGCCTCAGAGGCTGCATTAGGGCGTCGATCCTGGTGGACAGGTCGGCGGCTGTGGTCTGCTGGCTGGTGGCTGCTGCGTCGTTAAAAGCTTGTAGTTCCTGTAGCTTTTGTGTGAGGAGACTGCATGTCTCTTCCAGGGCAGCTAGTCGAGCGCCGACGTTCAGGATCTCCGCGTGGAGGTCCTGAATGGCTTCTCGCGTCGCTGCGTCTGTTGAGAGTGCAGGTGGTGAGGCCTCAGTGGTGGTTGTCTCCGGTGGAGTGGTACGGCGGGCAGAAGTTGGTGATGAAGTGCTGCTCCTTGGGTAGAGAGGGCACTGGGCTTGCCCTGTGTAGTGTCCTGTGCCACGACAGGTGGCACAGAATCGGCGGCGTCGGCGGAGATCATGCCCAGTGCACTCGGTGGTGGTGGAGTTGGTACCGCAGTAGTGGCACCTCGGTGTCGAAGAGCAGACTTCAGCGGTGTGGCCGTAGGCACAGCAGCGTCGGCAGGGCCGATGGCGTTCCTGTCGGCTAGCCTCGACGACCAGAAGTCGCCTTAATAAGGGCAACCCTGACGCCAAGGCAGCTTCCAGGTCAGCCTGGTCCTGTATCTCCAGACGGACGAGCGGCGTTGGTCCCCGGTCGCAGTAAATGCGGGTGGCCCTCAAGCATGAAGGCCACCGCGACTGCACGGCGGTGAGCAGATGCCGGGTGGTAAGGTCCCTAGGGACCCCCCGTACCACGGCACTGAACCGGGGCGGCGTCGTAGAGCTGGGTGGAGGCGTCGGTGGCGGCGGTGTTGGCGGCAACTGCGGCTGCAGTTGCGGCGAGACTGCGGTGGCGGCCGGCGAAGCAGGGCTTGCCGGGACCGGAATCAACGGAGAGGCTGCCTCCTTGGCGGCTGCCGAGGAAGAGGCGACGGGTGCTGCCTTTGCAGCGGCGAGTCTGCGCAGTCTCTTCTTAACCATCTTAGCGAGTCGAAGAAGAAGCTCACCGATGATCTTAGAGTGTATAAAGCAAAACAAATTTGGCTTAGTTTTTTTGATAACGATTCAACATGAATTCCCCAATTGAAATTACTATCAACCCACACCCCAAGAAATTGAATTTTTTCTCTGATAGTTACTGATTCATTATCTAAGTAAACTTCAGGAAAATTTACATTTTTATTCACTTTATGATGGAATCCTACTACTAAACTTTTATTTTTATTAATAACAAGCCTATTGTCTTTAAACCAATTAACAACATACTCAGTTGCTGTATCAGTGTTTGATTTAAGATCGAGTTCGTTTTCCCCAGAAATTAGCAGGCTAGTATCATCTGCAAAGAGCGTAAATTTAGTATTACTAAGGTGACTATTTTCGGCTAAGTTGTTAATGTATAGTAGAAATAATAGGGGACCCAAAATTGAACCCTGGGGTACCCCAAACTTTGTGTCAACTATGTTAGAGCTGACCACTTTAATTTCATTTAAACTGTTTTCAACATATTCGATCTCAGTTAAGTGCTTTCTGTTACTTAAATACGATTCAAACCAGTTGAAAGGAATTCCTCTTATGCCATAATTATACAATTTATGTAAAAGTATATCATGATCAACTAGGTCAAAAGCCTTAGATTAATCTAGAAATAATCCCAAACATTGAATTCCACGATCTAGATTTTTAGGCACTTCAATTAAGTTCTGCAAAGCTAAATTTGTTGATTTCTTTTGTTGAAACCCATACTGATCTTTAGATATAATATTATGTTTATTAAGAAACGATAATACCCTGTTATACACCACCTTTTCAATTATCTTAGAAAATACCGATAGGATAGATATAGGCCGGTAGTTTTCCAGCTCCACTTTAGAACCCTTTTTAAACAATGGCTTAATTTTAGAAGTTTTTAAACTCTGAGGGAAATAACCTTCATTAAGAGACAGGTTTATTATGTAGCATAACGGTTTTACCAGATAAATAGAGCATTTTTTGAGAAGTGTATTCGAGAACTCGTCCAAACCAAGAGACCTTTTGGGTTTCATATTTTTTATTACTGCGAGAAGCTCATCTTCAGTTGTTGGTAAAAA
The DNA here is from genome assembly GCA_030762935.1 of Hymenopus coronatus. Taxonomy (NCBI): domain Eukaryota; kingdom Metazoa; phylum Arthropoda; class Insecta; order Mantodea; family Hymenopodidae; genus Hymenopus; species Hymenopus coronatus. The sequence goes on from CM060884.1 coordinate 51,633,395, forward strand.
ATATAGAGACTTACAAATTATATTGTGTAAATTAAGTATCGGTGGGTTACTTTCTATATTGGCTTTCCTCCTAATAGTATTGGCAACAGAAGAGAAATACTAAATGTGCATAAGAAACTCGGATAGAATAACTCAGAAAATCATGTACATATATACACGTACATGCATGTGCTCACACTTGTATTTTTAAAAATCACAAATATTTAATGCTCTGTAGTCATATCATTGTTATACTCAGATCAGAAGCATTTAGGTGCAGACAATGCATTCCTTTGTTGTTACCTGCAAGGTACTGTGCTTTACTTTGCTCTAGCAAGTGGAAGGACACTGTGCATCAGATCAATTTTGGCACCCCTTCTACCCATAAGCAGCTGTTATAAGCAAATACTCTAGCCTCATACACAGTGGCTTATGAACTCAGATGGTGCCCATCTGGAACTGGTGCAAGCTTCAGAAAGCTACCGTATACTGCCAGATCACGCAATGCTTAATGTGCCATGGCACATCCCCAGGAGCTACTCCTGATTGTTTCTGTCATTCTTATTCTTCCATGAAATATTTTTCAATTAATACGGTTGGTTAGTTGGTATCTAATATTGTGCAATTGGTAATTGAGCCATTTGATCTCTTGACTCTAGTATTTTGATGTGAGGTTGATTTATTGATTGAAAGCTGGGCAGTAAAGTACATAGTTTTCTCCATATCTTCTTCAGGTTTGTAGAAAGGGAATACAAGAATTCTATTATGCCAAATTTTTGTGGATGTTTGTTGAGGCAGTCATGACTGTTAGTAGATCAAAGAGGATTTTTGTGGTAGTCTAGTAATTCTAGTCTTGTCATAATGTTAGATTATCCCATTTTTTCCTTTTTTTGTGACACATATTTTTAATTTTGGTATTTTATATTGTAATGTTGATAATATTTTTAAAAGTCATATGGTCAGTGGACTAGATGATTTTGATGTAATTTTACTACCTGCTTCACTATTTTGTGTTCCACAGTTGCTGGTAGTCATTGAAGTACTACATTTTTTATTTAAATATATTTATTTACATTAATTCATGTTTTTATAATTTTGTACATATAGCAACATTAATGTTTGTAGCTTTTTATCAGACATTATGGATATTCCAGTCAGATATTACAATTTTATTTAATTTATGTATTGATAGAGAAGAAGATTATGTAATCTGAGAAGGATCGCTAAAATTTCACCATCAAATCTTAGAGAATTTAAACCTAATCTTCTATAAAAAAGAAAACAGGCATACTGCACCAGTACCACCATTTTTTAAATTCTTCAACCAAATGTAGATAGTGTTAAATATCAAATAGGTCTAAAGGATTGACTTGTGTTTGCAAGTTTTCTTTTCAGTAGGAGAGTTTTAATTTCTGTGTGATTTCTTGGACTTGATTAAGGAAGCTTGGTTGCGCTTTTAAGTTCACTTGTGATTTTATTTTTACTAGTTATTGCAGAGCAATTAAAAGCTTAACAGACTAATATTTACAATACATTTTTCCAGAATATTGGTTTTAGCAATTCAAACTAACTTCACTCTGATTGGACACTGACAGCCTGCACATCTTTACCATTCTGTAACTTGCATATATATATTATGTATATGCACAATAGGATGTAATATTCAAGGGTTTACGTATTTGAATGTGCTCTTTTGGATTGTGCATAAACCAGTTTCAAGGTTTCTTAACATTTGTTGACAGTCCCTTGTTAGACATTTGTAATTTAACCTATATTTTCCATTCCTTGCAGGCCACGCCTTACTTATGCACTCTTAGTGATCAGTTCAAGAGTGGAAAATGCATAGAGATTGTTGGTCGAGTAAAGCGACTGCCTCATTCGTAAGTGTCATTAGTGTCATCACACATTATTGGAAATTCATTTGAAATAAGGGCGGAATCACACTTCAAAATTTTCAATTTAACAATATTTTTCAAATAGAAACATTTTTTTTTTTTTTTTTGTGATGTATATTTTTTATATTAAAGTATTCAAAATTTATTCAGAATTAAGAAGTCTGCCCAGGAGGTAAAGAATGAATTGGCATTACTAAATAATAATGAAAGATATCAAGACAAAATGTTATTTACAATGTTACAGTATTTAGGCTAAGTTAGGTTATGTTTATATCTGTAAATTTAAATTGTATGATTAAATTTGTAATTGGTATAAGTAGCATTAAATGTATAAAGTTTGGGATATTTTACCCTGGTTTAAGTAATTAGTTATCAGGGTTTAATATACAGATTTTATTTTATTTTATTTATATATGTACAAATTACCCTCGTTATTACCAAAGTGCAATCTGTAATGAAAGTTTAGTGTTTTTTTTTCAATTGTATCATTTATATTGCCCTCTTTAACATCTATGGTCGGTTCTTGAACGTCAGGTTTTTAATCACTTTCTTTTCTTCAAGCATGCACAAATTCATTTTCACATACATATTTCCATACTCTGTGTGGGGTATAGGGAATTATTCTAGTTAAAGAAAAATTCTCAGCCCCAGCCAGGAATCAAACCCGGGTCCTCCAGGTGAGAAGTCAGCTTGCTGACCATTCAACCACCGAGGCAGTCAGTGAAAGTTTGTATCTATTAACAAAAAGTAGATAGTGCAATTGATGAATTTTGAGGTTAATAAATAAGTGTTGGAGTTAGCAAACACTTTGTGGTGGTTTAATTTCATACAGAAACAGGTTTACCACACTGAACAACATATATATGAGTGAGAACAAAACAGATCTTTCATCTAGCAGTGTTAATGGATACACACCTATGAAAAACAAAAATACCTCTCAGAAGACACTTTTAATTTTTATCACTTAAAATTTTCAATATAGATATTCTAATGACAATAAGCTTTTGGAATAATAGTTTGTAGAAGAGTGATTAATCAAAGTTGTGTGAAGCATCACAGTTGTTTTCTTTCTTTCTTTTCTTTTTAATATTTGTTAATCTTAGAATGATTATATTCACAATCAGTATATGTGTAAAGCTTGTGGGACTGTAAAGTACATCCATTCCATCCCATCCCATACCATTGCATCCCATCCCAATGAATTTTCAGAGGTGTCAGTTTTGCATAATTTACAATTACATGTCTGTTTCCAAAAACCTACCTGTATACATGCATTCTTAAAATATTCATGTTTATTATATTTACAATGTTACATTATTACCAATATTTTGTGATTGAATGAAATCCTCCTCTGTATCTTTTTAATTCTGATCCAAATTTGTTTTTGTTCATTTGCAATTTTTTTTATAGAAGAAGGAAGTGAATTTAACAAACTATTCCTTTGTAGTAAACCCCTTTTTGGAATGACTGCAAATTATTTGTTGATCTATGCAAGTCCTGCCTATGTCTTGTCTCTTTATTATCAATATCTGCATTTTTGTAAGCTATTTGGGTAATTTATTACAAATGACAATATAGCAAGAATATATTCACAGGCTAATGGTAAAATTCCAAACATTTTGAAAAGTGGCTTGCAGTGAGTTGATAGTCTTACTCCTGCCAGTCTCGAAGCTTACTTTTGTTATGCTCTAAGTACTCTCTATATTAGCATGGGTATTTTCTTGTAGTTTTATTAAAATATTCATATTGAAATATGTGTTATTCCTTTGCTACAGGTTCTACGTGAATTTGCAGAATGGGATACATTTGTGGCCACATCCGACGATTGCACTACATATCAATCCGAGGTTCAGAACTGGTAGCCAACAGGCTGTGATACTAAATTCCTGGGTGGAACAACATTGGGGCACTGAAGAAACAGCACCCTTGTTATTCACCCCTGGCCGTCCATTTCATATAAAAATTATCTGTCGTTCTAATAATTACAAAGTTGCATTAGATGGTATTACACTTGGACAATATCTTCATCATGCTCCACCAGAGCTGGTTACCTCATTATTTATACAAGGGGATGTCATCATAAAAAGCATCAGAATGCGGTAGCAAAGTACACACTGCTTTAAAAAAAGATTTTAAATGTATCAACTTTAAGTTTCAAGAATGCTCAAGCTACTTGCATCTGATGCTGCATTTGCTGAAAATGAAAGGGCAGTTCAGTTTATTGAAGTTCTGCAATGAAGCAAGTACTTCATTTGAGTTTTCCACACACAATGAGCTATCACAGCAGCAGCACCTTCAGGGCATGGGGCAGGTAGGTTTTAAACTCTCCACATTGGAGATCTGATAATAATGCTTGCAAGGACAAAGTATTGCAATGCCTTAAATTTCACATCTTATGTAGAGAAGCAGATATGTACATATATTTTATAGCTTTTTGGGTTTTGGCTAGTTCACCACACAGTCCATAAAAAGAGAATGAAATATTTTCCTAGGTAACTGTTTGTACAGAAGAAATCCTGCATCATCCACTCTATTGCCTTTTAGATAGTAACACTCTGAATGTTTCTTTTTTGATTAACATTGTACATATATTTTAACAAACTTGTACCATATGATTGATTTATTTTAGGTTATGTAAAATGCTTATATAGCGAAGTTTTGAGCAAGTCAGGAGCAATTAGAATCTTTATATTTATTTTCCCCATCTCCTTTACAAGTTTTATACAACCTTACTAACTCTTTTTTGCTAAATTATCAATGTGTTAAACATAGAAATAAGAAAAGAGGGGAGAAAGCACTGATTATAGTCTAATTTGTTTGTATAAGTATTTTATTCATTGCTTGTATATTTGTTACATTGTGTTTCTGTATAAATTGTATAAAATTTCAAAAATTCATAGTAAATGTTCCTGTATGCTGCTAATTTTCTTTTTAATGAATGCATCAAAGTTGCATTTTACCTCTTTTAATGTTTACTCTTGGAGCATTCAAGTGCTATTTTTTTTCTTATTTTTTACTTTAATGTAACTTAAAACTTTAAGCAGGATGTTAAAGAAAATAAATGTGACTGTTAATACATTTTGTGTTCAATATTTAAAAAATTTAATACTTTGATGGAAAAAAATTATTTAACTCTTCTGTCATTCACATATTCTTTTTTTTTTTACAAATTAATGAATAAATTTTGTTGCTGAAAGGTAGTTCAGCAAAGTGTGTTCAATTTCTGTTTGTTTGACCTTGAACAATATAATTCTTCTCTTGCATCTCCTATGAGTTTGTTTCAATATTCCATATTTTATTTAATATTTATTACTTTTGGGTGCATTCTCCTTCATATTCAATGGCATCTTTTGAATATTTCATAGTATTAATTATCTTTTGCAAACTGCATATCTAAATTATCACTCTTACAAGAGAAGGAGAAATGTTAATTATGTAACAAAAAATTTGACTTCATTTTTATTTTCTACAATTTTATTTTTATTCATACAATGTTTATGGTGACTACAGTGACTTTATCATTAGACTACACTAACTGTGGTGTGACCTTAGATTGGACAACAGTTGATAAATTTATTCTCAAGCTCATGGCACATGGAAAATAATTTTACAATTTTTCTAGGGGCACTATTCATAATCCCATACATAAAATCAAGGGGTACAGGTTGTATATATGTATACAATCAAGGTCTAGGTTCCAGCAACTATTATAGAGTTAATGCAGGTAAGCCAAGCATATACAATAAGTAAATACATAAATCAGAAAATAAATAAATGAGTAAATAAAAAATAAAAATCTGCAATACCAAACCCTGGTTCCTAATTTCTAAAACTGGGGCATGCATTCCAAATCCTAATCCCTAATTTAATTTATATAGCCATACAAAATAATTTTACAGGTTTATTAAATTAAACTAAACTAAATTAAACAAAAAATAAAATAAAAAGGAATAACCTATCAATAACACATTATTTTATTTATTTAATCTACTGCATGTACTGAGTGATCAAATTTATTCAGCATTTATGGTGACAGAATTTGAAATATCGATGTGATAGCATGGCCCTTCTAGGACTTGACCCAAAGACCAAGACAAAACTAATGCCTACCAAAGCATTAATTACCTAAAATATGTTAAAAAAAACTAATGGCCATGATTGGTATAAATATGACATGTGATGGGACCATGTGCAAGCAAACTATCAATTTCATTGCAGTGGAATTGAGTGCACAACCAAGCTTAGTCAAAAAGCATGATCAAAAGCTATTTTGATTCTGCAGAAATTCAAGGAATGCTTCATATCATGCTCCCTGCTGAATCTATTTCCACTTTCCCTGAATTTCAGCGGTTTTTATGATAACGCGGTTTTTATGATTAGGTTGAAGTGCATTTGTGCTTTGGTTATGTTTTCTTAAATACATAAGGGAAGTGCTATTATGTTTTGTTTCTGTTTGTTGTTTTGTGATTTTTGTTTTCCTTTTTTTAAAATTCTATTTATTGAATGTCGCTTTAACGCTTGCTCATATTGCGACGGCTCTGTTCATGATACTCATTGGATATGTATGGTGAAGTAGCCTTCATGGTCTTTTCCCTGTGCCTACACCACTTTTGCTTTGTGTAAAGCAGATGCTGCAAGGGTGTCATCCAGTCTGGCTGCTTTTTCACCATCTGTACTCGGATATATGCAGCCAGCCTTATACATCATACTATTTGGCTCCATGACAAGCAGATGGTGCAGGGATACTATCCAGTCTAGCTGCTTTTGCTGTAGATGGCAGCCTAGTCACAATTACCATCTATTTTTCAGTTTTCACTGCTTTAGACTGAAGGTGGACCTTTGGGCTGCGATATTAAATATCCAATCCAGTACCATCTTTGGCAACTTAGGGAAAGCACGCACAAACCACAGCCAGGTTGGTCAGACCATGTATTTGAAGCAAAGACCTCCTGAATGCAGGCTACAGATTTTACTGCCTGAGCCATACTGCTTTTTTCTTTTATTTGCATAAGTGGAGAGCACTTAAGTTTATAAGTATTTTTTTATTTATGTTAGTGAAAGCAAGAATTCAAATTCTGGTATATGCTAGTTACCTACATTATTTTTATCCAAATTTTCTACAACTCGGAGATGGTGAATATTTGGGTGATTTAGTATTGTGTATAACTATTTTTTCAATTTAGGGCAGAATATATTATTTGTTTTATCTTGGTATCAAATAGGTATATTAAAAGAAAGTTAAACTTAACTACAAGTGTGATGGACACAGTTGTTGCCATCACATCATAAATTCCATTCATTCGTTGTCTTGTATGATGGGACGTTAGAACACAAATATGCAAACAAAAAGACAGAAGAAAGAAACAAAACAGTTTTAGAGGACAAATAGCAGGTCCAATACCCTGTCACATCCATGGCAGCATCCATTTGTAGCATAATTCATGTTCACCGGTGCTACAACCATGGAAGCTCTTAGAAGCAACTTATGCTCAGAACACAAAAGGTGTTGATATATCCATATCTCTTCTGCTCTTCACTACTACTTTGCACCCTCTTCAGCATCTTCAGAACTATTCAACTATGATGGAAATTTGCTTTGTAATAGTAATGTCAAATTTATTTAACTTTTACTGTAGCAGAATTTGAATTGATCATTTTGTATGCATATATAATTTTACTTTCTCTAGCATATAAGAACAATATACGCAGTAAATGGAGAAGGTATTTTATTCGCCCAAAAATTTGATACCAGGGTTTCACAGAAATTAATGTTTTGAGAACCCCTGAATCAAAAAAAAAAAAAATTAGAAATAGGTCAGTGTGTGTGGCTGTGGACAACATAACTGAAAAATGAAAAGTATGTTAAATGCCAAGCTTGGTATTTTAAGTTTGTATCTCCCAAGGATGTGACACAAAGATTTTAAAACAAAATCCCCCCCCCCACCTACCCTTTGGGATAAATAACTATTTATAGCAATCCCACTTTCTTAAAAAAATATATGGCCAGCTTAGGAATGATAATACATGTAGGCCAGTCTGGGTAGTGTGTCTGCCTCACATTCAACAAGTCGTGAGTTTGAATCTCACTTAGGATGAGTTACCTGGATAAGTTTTTTTTTTTTGTCCTATATGACCAACCAGGTTAAAAGAAATTTAAGGTACAATAAATAAATAAAAAATGTAATGATCCAGATAAAAAAATCTGAAGTATTCCTTTCACATAACTTTCTCTACCTGTTCTGCAAACCAACTGTTCTTACAAAAGATTATTCTTTTATCTACATAATGCTAGTCAATAAAAACATTAGTAGAAATGGTTTTATTACTTGTTTCCTTCTAAGTAGAAGGCAAATAAGGGAATACTCTAGGATAATAGTCGCATCTCTTAAAAACTGGTCCAAATGAACAACTGTATTTTGGTTCACTTTGTATTGCCAGTAAAACAAAAAAAGGGATGAAACAAAAAGTGACCTCGTTTGAGAAAAGTTGCATAGTTTAAAATTGAAACCAATAACAGGTCCAATGGTCAGCCTAAATGTATATGGCATAAATTGTTTGTTTTAACAAGATCTACATTTTTTGTGCAGTTTTTTAGTTATTCAAAATACAGAAAAATTAATCCAAAATGAACAGGTCTTCAGATGCTATTCTCAGAAAATTCAAGATATTCATTTTATTTGTGATATAAATATCTTTAATGTATAGCATTGTAATCAAAATTGCTATACAGCCATTTTTGAGAACAACAAAATTTTCAAAAATTTGTTCATGTAAAGGGTAATTTGGAGTGGGGTGAGGATTCATAAAAAACTTGTTTATCTTTGAAAGATACTAAATTTAAATAGCAAGCTTGGTATTTAATGATCTTTTAGTTTTTGAGCTAGCTGCCCCCTCCCTCTCTACCACACAGTTTTTTTTCTAATAATGCCTTCTTTTTTTTTTCAGACTCTGAGACCTTAAAACATACATTTTCCTGAAATGTTGACATCAAATTTTTGGATAAAATATATCTTCTCTTTACACTATGTACATAGTATGTGCAGAGAAAATAAAAGTAGGTACAACATTCAATCTCCATTAATTATGTGGTCTTATAGCGCTTGTTAGGTAAAAATTCTGTAAGTCCTTTTATGTAGAGTTCCTCATAATATTTTTACTTTCTCCATACGCACTATGTACATAGTGTATAGAGAAAGTATTGCACTCCACAAAAAATTCGATACAGAGATTTCGCCGGAAATATATGTTTTAGGGACCCCAATATCCAAAAAAAAGCATTTTCACAAAAAAGGTGTGTGGGTGTGGGTGTGGGGGTGGGGGTGGGGGTGGGGGGTGTGTGGGGGTGGGTGTGTGTGGGTGGGTGGGTGTGTGGGTGTGTGTGCGTGTGTGTGTGTGTGTGTGTGTGTGTGTGATAACTCAAAAACGAAGTCAGTAAAGTCAGAAGTCAGTAAAAAACCAAACTTGGTATTTAAGTTTAGTATCTTCTAGGGATATGCGACACGAAGATTTTGAGAAAAATCCCCCCACCCCCAACTACCCTTTACATGGAAGTTTTTTTCGAAAATTTTGATTTTCTCAAAAATGGCTCTAACGATTTTGATTAAAATTTCGGATATTAAACATATTTATCTGACAAATGAAATGTATATCTTGAATTTTCTGGGAATAGCCTCTGAAGAGTAGTTTATTCTGGATGAATTTTACTAAATTTTGAATAACTGCTAAACCGTAAGAGATGGACAAAAACTTACTACACAAAAAATGTAGAGCACATTAAAACACACAACTTATGTTATATACATTTTTTTCGTGGAGTTCGTCGTTTTTGCGACATTCCTTATTTTTGGTTTCTGCTATGAAAAACGTATACTTTTCTCATATTGGAACTTGTCAACTCCTATCCATATAAACAAAGGAACTTCATTGACATAGCAACCCGCTTTTGACTATCACTTTAACCTACGGTTGTCCCTTATTTCGCTTCTACTTACAAGGATGCGAGTAATAAGACTATTTCTGCTAATTTTTTTCTGATTAGCATAAAGTAAATAGAAGTATAAGCTTTTTAAGAATTATTTGTTGCAGGGATATGGAGAAAGTCATGTGAATGCTACACATCAGATTTTTGTTAAACATACCCTAACTTTACTCATAAAGCTGTTGCATAGAATATTTAACAAGTAACATTGAACAATTTATACATCATCCTTTAATTCCCCTATATAATCTACAATGATTTTTAAGACAGTCATGTCTTGTTATTGTTATCCACAAATTAGTTATCAGTTACTGCATTAACATTTTTAAAGTTTATAGGAGAAAACCATTGCTAATCCATCTGTTCATAAGGATCATATTTTCCTGAGTGACATTTATGTTGTGCTGAACTTTGAACCTTATTTTAGGTGGCAACTATGCAATCTCTAATGCCTATTTCCCATGATAATGATCAATGTTGGTTGGACCTTGAACCTTAAGTAGGTGGTAATGTACAGAACACTTATTAAAAATTAAATATTTTCTTCTTTTATAGTTTTCTTTAGACTGGGAGGACAAAAGCAATTACTAAAGCCATAAATTGTCTTTTACCGAATTGCTTAGCTATTTTACCCCACCTCTGTTGTGGTCATATTATTTTCATATTAAGGTCCGAGTAATGTAGGTATCTTTTTATGAAACATTGATAATGTTTTAGATTAGAGAGGGCACAAAGCACTAGTGTGCAATGCCTCACAGGGTGTTCTTGGTAAGCACGTCATGAAAACAAATAGGTTTCTTGTGCATTATCAGCAAACTGTCCTAGCTTTCAATAAAGGGACAAAGGGTAGTTGCCTACTCAAGAGACTACCTATAATTAACAGTTTTGAGGTTATTTGAATGCAAAACATACATATTTTGTCCAAAGCTAGAGTATGTTGTATTTAAACTATTAATTTGTAATTATCAACAAAAATGTGTTGTTAAATGTACAGTATTCTGTTTAGTATAACAAGTCAAACTTCTTGTCTCCAAAAGAGGGGATTTATTTTAATTTAACTATCTATAATCCTTTGGTAGTATTCTAAAGTAACCTTGCCTCTTTTGTCTTTATAAGAACCTTATCTCCATCCTCAGTGACATTAAACTGCCTGTAAAAGATAGTATTACAGTGCATGTATCCCAGTCATTTTGTTTCATCCATTGTTATAATGAAATTGTGGTGAAAGAATAAACATACGAGTAAAGATATAGGTTCTTATCAACATTTTGTAATATGAGGAATCCTTTAAATATTAGCTAACCACTGTGCTGCATTCTGGTATGTTTTTGGAAAGTATGTTGCTCAAGAGTTTCCCAACCTATCTGTTACCTCATAGTGCAGGCCAGGCATGGGACTTTTTTTCTGGGTTATTTCCTAATCCACATTGACCATGAGGCATTTCTTCAATGTACTTTTATTGCCTAGAAAACTATAGTTTTCATATCATACACGATCTGAGCAATGATGTCAAAATCTTGGTTCAGTGTTGTTTTGAACACAATGTAATTTTTATTAACACTCCCCAATCCTCTCATTCACTCCCATGAATTCTCATTAAACTATGACCTTCAGTATCATGTGAAGCTGGATATCCAAGAGGGCTGGGCTGGGCTGGGCTGGGCTCTTATTTTTCAATGTTTTAGACTGAAGCTCAGTATTTTCCAAGGATGCAACACAAAGATTTTCAAGGGTAGTTGAGGGTGGGGAGAATTTCTTGAAAAATCTTTGTGTTGCATTCTTGGAAGATGCTGAACTCAAATAACAAGTATGGTATTTAACAAACTTTTCGTTTTTGAGCTATGCTGTCCAATCATGCACATGCACACTTGTGCACTCGTGGACATTTTTCTAAAAATACATTTTTTTTTATTCAGGAAGTTCTAAATCATATATTTCCAGTGAAATCTCAAAAAGAAATTTTTGGGTGCAATACAATAAATAGCTTTGGTACACTTTGTACATAGTATGTGTAGAGAAAGTAAAAATGATCTTACTTTGAATTTTATGAGGAGTCTTATACCGTTGCTGAAGGTCTGTATTTTCTAGATGTTTTTATTCTTCTAAATCTAACCTACATAATATCTTGATTCCAAATGGTCAAATTAGCTTGCTAATGAAACTTGCACATTCTTTTAGAACTAAAAATGCTTGAATAAGTAACAACAAATCATTTGATGACAGTTTTATATATTCTTTAAAAACAAATACTTCATTAAACATGTGAAGTGGCACAACCATACACAACTCAGAAAACATCAATTGTTTCATCCTCACTCATTCCTGATGGGATCTTTTTATTCAAAAAAATATAGCTCAGGAACTCTCTTTCAGTCCTGCAGAATGTATATACATCTGCTTCCATTCCTATACACAATTTGTAGAGGCAATGATGAAACACTAAGAAGTTGGCTTTACTAATGCATCAACAAAGATAGTTAATATGCATCTTAAAATACTTATATGAATCCAGGGGCATCTCTGACATGGGGACAGTAATATTTGTAATCAAAGAAATCCAACAGTTACACCTTATCTTAATAAAATTACATTATGCTTACAATTTAGACAAAATGTCAACATTAAAAGTCTTTATGGCAACCTAGCACACATTTGTCCAGGTGCCAGACACAAATAAAAGCAAAGATTAATACAAAAATATATACTACATTTTGTTTTTGCATACACACTTACAAAAGTGGAAGCAACTCATTGGGCAAGGAAACATGAGTGTAGGCAGGGTAGTTAGAAAAAGTTAGGACATTGAGAGTTGAAAGAACAAATAGATTTTTATTTTGTGCATAATACCACCTGCTAGTCAAAAACTGGCAACATTTTATGGACGTCTGGATTACAATACATGCAAGAGCTACTCCAACTTGGACATGTAGCCACCAGATTCTGAGTACAAGTTTAGCTATAATGCTGCTACAACATTCAATTTAAAAGGAATACATTCAAAGCCATCTTAAAAAAAGTAATCTGTCTTCATAGTAGATACATATGATTGAGAATGTCCAATAAACCAACTTCTGAATAGGCATTCCTATTGCTAACTATCTAAAATGAAGTTAAGGAATAAAGGTTGTCACTGCTGACTCATAATTTTAGTTCTTCTCTTTACTCCCACTGAGGTCAAAGTATTTTAGCAGCATTGATAAATTCAGTAAGAAATAATCCCAAGTATGAAAATACTGGTGGGGACATGCCTCTTTGTTTCACCAGAGATGCCCATGCAAGAATCCATTTTAAACTGGAGCAGCATTTTATTACTAATATATCAATTCTTTTACTCACTTTTCAACAAATTAAATGAATTTTTCATTTAAATAAGTGTTTCTATGTATGAGTTAAGAAAAGGTTGTTAACAAAATAATCTCTCTTAAATAAATTCTGAATTAACTTTTTATCTCTAAAAATGAATCACTGGCAGTTTGACAGTCAGGAAGACTAAGTGTTTAGTGTTAAAGGCTAAGTAATTAATTGTCACTGGAAAGACAGCAACAACAGTACTCAGCCAGTTCTACTGTTGTATTAATTTTCACATCAGTCCTTAGACAAACAAAAGGTGAACTGGCTTGTCTGAAATGTATCACAGGAAACCTTTGATGAGAGATTCAGTGTACTTGGCAACACTGTACTGTAAGGCTATGTAGTAAACAACTAGATGCTAAAACTCAAAGCAATTTTATGTATTGTTATATGGAACATTCACAATTTTGTGTACCCAAGGACTAAGCAGGCCTTAGCCAAAAGCAACGTTCAAAACATTTGTGAAACACACTCATTCCACTTCTGTCACTGGATACAAAGTGGTTTATTTGGGATTCTTCAGTACCAAACTGTTAGTTGCAGGGGTTACTGGATGTACTTACAGAGTGTGAAAACAGAATTGTTAAAATTGTTATTCTCAAACAGTTTCTTTTGGTCTCTGCTGTCACCTGTTGCACCACATGGATTCTGTGGATTCAGACAATAACTAACAAATTTTGATGCAAGGAACTTGATGAAAAGCTTCCACACAGCCATCTTTGCTCATCATGAACATGTACAAACATCAACAATTTCTATTCCAACTAACTAGTAAACATTTAATTCCCAGAAGTTGGCAACCCCTTTTCTTGAAAATAAATTACTTGGCTGCTGTTTCTTCCTCTCGAGGTTCATGAGGAGCTGGTAGTTTCTCCCATGATGGTTCAACTCCCCAGATCTCTCTTGCATATTCAGCAATGGTTCTGTCACTTGAGAATTTTCCAGATGTAGCAATATTCATGATAGCCATTTCAGCCCATTTTGCATGGTCCTATTAACAAAAAAACAACATGAATTAAAATAATTATTTAATGGGAGACACTTTACAGAAACACAGATTCATGCAATTAATGAAAACCTACAAATGATTTCAAAGAAATAACTGCAAAGTTCTTGAACACCATGAAACAAGTAAAGATTAAAATTCTTATGACACCTGCATGCTTGTTCATTTGATTCTTCGTATAAGGGTTACTAGATGTCTATTTAACAGAATACTCTTACTTTGAAGGTCTGTCCCATCATTCATATTTGAAAGTTTAGAATGAATTATCCATATTTTTATAAAAGATCTTAAGAACTTGATATGTGAATCTTTAATTTTAAATTGAAGCCATAGACTTTATTCAGGGACTCAAAGTATAGAATAACTCCAAAATTTCTGGTACTCAATGAACAGAAAATTATTACAATGGTTTTCCCGCACTAGTTTCAACACTACTCCATGGATCTTTCTACTCTCAATTTGCACAGTACACAAAAGTAATTAAACCACTTATAGCCATTAGAAAATGAAAATAAATCAGTAATTAAAAATAATTTTCATCATAAGTTAAACGTTTTAAGTGGGGAAAAAAAAAAGGAGTACATAAAAAGTATAAAAAGATAATTATGGTATTGCTTGGTTATATTACCAGGTTTTTTTCTCTGTCGTGGCATATAACACACATACACTGGCATTCCTGATTCTTTGGCAATAATTTTGTACAATATATGAGGAAGTAGAATTATTAATTATATCTTCAGGCATCTCTCCTCTCTTCAGAAACCACTGAGAGCCTACTTATTCAATTACTATAAAATTAAATCAAAATCTAGTCGTTTTCTTACTGGTAATATATTTGCAATTTAATAAATAAGCATTTAACAACATTATGTTGCATGTGACCACTCTTACTGTTACATTATTTGCATCAATATCACACACATAATAATGTGTCAAATATTATTATCAATCCTCCCTGGCAGGAAAACATTCCTGGAAAAATTTGCCCAGTTCGCTTTTACACAGTAAACATAGAACTGTATTCGACAAGGTTAAACAACTTGCAGAGGGTTGGAAATGCTGACCTTCAAACAACAAAAGACACCTGAATGCCCTTGAAATATACTCTGAAGGTTTCCTGTTTCCAGTGGTATAAGATGTTTCAAAAACAGGTGTAGTGTCTCTCAAACACTGCATCCATTAGATCGATGCTGATATTCTTAGCATAGCTTAGCAGAGTCAATTATATCAATGGGTGGCAGTTTTAAGGTTGAAAACCATTTAAAGGCCTTGGCAGCAAGAGCATTAACAATAGCACTGCCACATAATGTTTTTCCATCTTAATTTATATAATATAATTCTGCATAACTTACTTGGTACACCTCGCTGACCTTTTCTTGACATTTTATGTAGGCATCATAGTCAGCAAGTGAATAAAACCTGTCATATTTGAGTAAAACATCAGCCACATCTTGGAATTCGGATGGGTTTCCAGGGCTGAAGAAACCATTCTGAATTTGATCAACACATTGCTTCATTTCTGGATTACGATTGTAGTAATCATAAGCATTGTAACCACGACGCTTCAGATCTTCCACCTCATCTACAGTCATGCCAAAGATGAATATGTTGTCACGACCCATCTCTTCTGCCATCTCTACATTAGCTCCATCAAGGGTTCCTATTGTCAGGGCACCATTCAACTGGAAAAAGAAAATTACATACAGAATATTGAGGAAAGCAAATTTATAGCTACATAGGCTACTCAAATTTGGCTCTGGCCATTCTATCCAGTCAACACCTTTATAATTACAATTTTAAAGAGAAGTAGTGATTCTAATATTTTTATACTAGCTTCTTTCACTCTAAAATTTCTGTTCAAAATTTATCCTAATTAATACATTTTTTCTTCTAGCTTTGAGTTCCTATCCATTCATGCAATATTACACTTTATCGTTATTGTTCAAACTTATATTAGGATGAAACTTTGTAAACCCAAAATTAACCACATTATTTTTTACTTGCTCACCTTTGTGATACATATCCACAATTCCTTACCAAGAATTTAGACTCATCAACCTTAACCTTAATTGGTATTCCTTTGAACATGCATAATTTAATACATTTTCTTTTATCAGCAAACTAAACTTTCACAAACTTCTCTTTCCTTCTTTTCCAATTGTGACTTGAAGCAGAATCTAAACACACCCTATTTGTTTCCTCTAAGAGTTCTCCCAATATTTTCTGTGTAATAGTTCCTGATGTTGTCCCTTGATCACCTTTTGTAGCACGAGATTCACTATTTTCCATCACCTCTGATATCTGCAATAAACTACCCTGAGGAATGGAAATAACACTAGAATTTGACTCTGCCCTCATTGTTCTGCAACATTCTCATCTCTTGTTTTTGACCTACTTTCCCTGGTCAACTGAGGAGTTATACCAAGAACTTTCTCAGCTCCAAGATAAAATTAAAATCAGCAAAAATCAAGAGGGAATTTCACTTTTGGTTTATTTGTTAGCTGTTCAAACTCTGCTAAAATAACTTTCCCTTGATTATTAATCCGTTGTTCATTTCTTATTCATCCCTATGAGACCTGAATATGTTGAACTTTCATCTAATCTTTCCTTCAGTTCTCCATCCATTATCTATAGTTTTGGTTGCTTTTTTAATTATGTCTTGTGTATTTTCTTCATAGCCTGATTATTTGTAGTGCTATTTTTAAATATTTTCAGAAAATA
Source organism: Hymenopus coronatus (assembly GCA_030762935.1). Taxonomy (NCBI): domain Eukaryota; kingdom Metazoa; phylum Arthropoda; class Insecta; order Mantodea; family Hymenopodidae; genus Hymenopus; species Hymenopus coronatus. Next base: position 51,650,325 of record CM060884.1, read on the forward strand.
CAGAAAAAATGTACAATACTCGTCACCCTCCGTGGTGTAATGGTTACCATGCTAACTTCATATACCCAAGGACGATGGATTTTTTTTGGGCGTAAAAATCCTTAGCATGGTTTCCTTTGGAAGGAAAAAAAAGCCGTTGGTCCCGTGTCGTAGATTTACGGCACGTAAATAGAGCTGATAAGAGAGGCCTCTGAGCAAAATTAAGCGGTATTTCATGCCCAATATTGAATGGCACGCTGAGAACCACAGCAGTTAAAGAGCGTCCATAAATAACATGCCATTTACATTTTTTTGTACAATACTCTACAGTTGCTTGGAAATAAATTAGCACTGTTGTTATCATTATGAACTGATTTATATTATTCTTTGATATTAAGAAACCGAACCTTTTTTTTTTCTTCCAAGCTTAATACCCTTACCATGGAGCCTAAAGTTACTCAACATTCGTCTTCTCAGGATAAGGGAAAACCCCCCCAAAAAAAAAAACAACTTATGCAGGGAACTCACCCTAAGCGAGACTCAAACTCATGATCTGTTGAATGTGAGGCAGACTTGCTACTCCCATACTACCCAGGGAGGCTTCCCCCCTCTCCCTCATGCACATGTAACAAATCAAACACCAAAACATAAGACATTGATGCTCTTATGAAACTAGCTAATATTAAGGGATTCCTTGTATTACAAAAACCCTATTAAAGAACCTTTAGTTATTTTTTATTCCTTCAACATACAATTTCATTAAAACAGATAATGAATAAAAGAAAACGACTGGAATAATACATTGGAATACATAGGACCACTAATATCATCTTTTAGGCAATTTAATTGATCTTGAGGATGAGGCAAGGAAGTGATAAACATTATATAACAGAGGCAGGAATACCATTACAATACTATCAAAGGATTCTAGAGAAAGTTAAATAAATCCTTTTTGCAGTGATGCAAGAAGTTTATTTTACTGCCTAACTCTTAATACTTAATGAAACATTTGTACCTTTACAGCAAGTTCTTATTGACATTTACAGAAAATTTAGGATAGTTACAAAATGATTAGAATATTTAGTAACTCAAGATTGGGGAAAAATATATATGTTTTGAATTCAAAAGCAACCTTGAAACTGTCCGAGTCATAAGTAATCTTTCTGCTAAGTAACTGCCCTCTACTCCTTTACCTGAAAGCTAGAATAGGTTTGATGATAATGAACAAGGAAAATCCTGTTTGTTTTCACGACACATGCTTGACAAGAAAATCCTTTGAGGTATGGGTATGTGGTCAACACACACTGGTCTTTGTGCACTGTCTAATCTTAAAATGTAATTTTCAATATTACATAAAAACATACCTCAAAGACTTTCAAAGCTATGACATCAAACTTCAGGCTAGTCCAAGTGTAAGCTATAAAACTGTCGCATTTGTTAGGCATAATTTCAAAACAACCTATATAAATAAGAGATAACTTAAATAAGAGATAAAATCTTCATAACCAAAAACAGACATCAAATTAGTCAGATTCAGCAGATTCATCATACCCACTGCTGAATTCAGCCTTATGGAAGTCATTGTTTTTATACTTACTTCAAAACCAGCTCTACAGTAACTTAATATTGATGAAAATACCATACTTTCATGACAAAAGATATGTATATCTTGGATTTCGTAGATCTTCATTCTGGAAGACTTTTGCATAACTGGGAAATTGTAAGAGATGGAAATCTCATTGCACAAAAAACATGGGACCTCATTCAAGCGCATTATTTAAGTCAGATTTTTGGAGTTACTCATTTCAGAATTGTTTCTAGTTATTGGTTTCAATTTTTAAAACACATTTTTCTCAAATGGGAAGTGATAAATAATTTTTCTTTTCTTTTACTTTAAAGCGTGCAAAGAGAATGGAATTTCACAACCTAGCAACCAGCTTTTCAAAGATTTGATTATCAGTTTAGCCTACTATATTCCCTTATACCTTTTATACATAATAGGAGATACATATATCATTTCTGCTAGTGTTTATCTCAATTAGCATGAAATATATAGAAGAGCAGTTTGTACAGAATAGAAAGATAAAGTCATATAAATGTATTTTTTTTTTTAATTAATGTACTCCCTTGAATTAGCACCACCAATACATCATCTCCCTTACTCTCCTTAAAAGCATTTTATGAGGTATAGAACCTTTTACCAAAACACCATTACCTTGATTTCTAAAAATTCTTAAATTTGCAATTAAACTTAATTAAGAATATTAATATTTTTATGTGTATAATTGATATTAAAGAAATAAACTCTTTTGTAAAATGTTTATGCAATTTGTTTAATTATTGTGTGTTTTTTTATATAGGACGAACTGTTTTTTCCTTCTGCTGAAAAACGTATAATTTCTGTGATACAACCTTTCGCCAAAAAACTGTCAATATGATTCTATACAACTCTTCCTAATCCTCTGATATCTTTCTTTGAATTTCTTCCTCCAATCTGTTCTTAACGATACTGCTGAAGATACTGCTTTTCATATCCACTGTTAAATAGCCGCTAACTTTCAGGTTATGAATTTTATGATATTACATTAAGGTTTCTTTGAAAGAGAAAAAAAATGTTTAATGAAAAAGAATTGCTAGTGGTTAGAAAAGTCAGTTTATATTTAAAAGAAAGGTAATAGCAATTATAAACATTAATTGCTCAGTTATTACCAAATAACATTTTTTTAAATCCTTCAAGTATTTTTTGTAATATCAGTAATATTCCTACATGTGAGTGTGTCTCCATATTTTCATTACACATACCTGGAATTTCATATTGCCGGTACCAGAAGCTTCAGTACCAGCAGTTGAAATTTGCTCACTGAGGTCTGCTGCAGGCATGATCCTCTCTGCCAAGGTCACTCTGTAGTTCTCTAAGAAGATCACCTTCAGCTTATCTCCAACAATGGGATCATTATTAACCACATTGGCCACTGCACAAATCAGCTTGATGATCTTTTTCGCCATGAAATAACCTGGTGCTGCCTAAATAAACCATAGGTAATTAATTACAAGAGGAACGTACAAGTCATTAACAAGTCTGATAAATTAGTATTCTATACCCAGTATGTGTCAACTTACATCTTTTTACTTTCTCTACATATACTATGTACATAATGTTAGAGGATATATTGTATTCCACCCAAAAATCAATTTCTTGAGAGCTGGACTTGAGCATAATTTAATATGGTTAGAAATTGTGGTCATTTCTAGATATTAGTTAGCTTATTAGTTGAATAACCAAAAGGTTGAAATTACTCAGACCACTTTGTTTTACGCAACTCAGTGGGATTTACTAGTATTTAGTATTGCTGTTTTTTCTTTGTATTGTCAAGTGATTGTAAAATAATATTACAGAAACTTATTGTATTATTAAATGGAAATAAATTTAATTCAATTCACATTCAGATAGAGGACTGCTCAGCAACAATTCATGAATTTTTATTTTGTAGGTACAGTAATGCCTATGAAACTTACCTTTCCACCAATCATAACAGTTCTTGGAGTTATATTTGCAGTTGGATTGCGTTTTATGCGATTATAGATTGTAATAATATGCAAGCAGTTTAGCAACTGTCGCTTGTATTCATGGATTCGTTTAACCTATAAAAGAACAATACAACTATGTTCAAAAGTTCAACATGAAATATTTCTTTTAATAATTGATGTTCATTCATTTGATGAACTTATTCTTCATTCCAAGATTGTGGGTTCAAATTCACCCAGACAAATGGTTTATAACTGTGCTTAAAAGCAACAGCCCTATGTTAGTAGGTTTACTGGCATGTTAAAAGAACTCCTGTGGGTCAAACTTCTGGCACACCAGGGCTACTCACAAATATGAACTTGGCAATTGACAGTGTCATGAACAAACAAATAAATAAAACAATTAAAACATTAATGGGAATGCACAGTGAAGTAATTAATTTAAACAAAACAATTTTTTTTTTTTTCATAACATAACATTAGTTAGCATATGCTAAGGCTTAAAAATGAAGCAAAATTAATTTTTGAAATCTAAAATCTGAAACATGGAGACATAGTATATAAACAGTTTGAGGGGTGAGTTCTTCTTATTTGTGAACAGCAAATTTTGTAAATTTAGAAATTGTAATTGGTTGTAAAAATCACAATATACCATTCGAAATAGTGTATAGGATAAACTGTTCTGAACTATGGAATTTATCATGGATTTAGAGACGTTATAGAGCTGCCAAGTTCATGTTTCTTTAAAAAAATGAGTAAATAAGAATTTTATAATTCTATTATATTAGCATGCTTTTAAAATTACTTTTATATGTCACCACTATGTCATAATCTATTAAATATCTGTATTTTACTTTATGTAATCATATGAAATTTCAGCAAAATGTAGCATTCTCTATCTAATATAGCCCCCCCCCCTCCCTCTTGACTTCTAGATAATCATTCTGACAAGTAATTCAGATTGTTTCTTTTATATGTTTCCAAATATATTGCCATAAATGTCATTTGCTCTTACCTGAATATCAAACATCGAGGCTGGATTAATTTTCACTCCATATTCCTTCTGAAGGAGTTGTGCAAGTCTTAATTTGTTCTCTTGTTTCACCTTCATAACTGCTCTCTGAAAATTGGGATCTTTAGCAAGCGTCTTTAGCTTTTGCAGCTGTTCCAGATGAGCAATCCATTGGTCACCAATTTTCTGGAACAGGAAAATGATTTGTTGCACTCAACCAAAGCACATTCAGTGTGATGAGGGCTTCTATTCATTGCAACTCATCCTGATTATAAATGCAGTGCTCAGAGAAGAAGGAACCGTAATCTCTTCTCTAGCATGATGGTGTATGGAGATTATAAATGGTAAATGGTATACTGCAACCTATGTCTCCTATGTGGTGATAGCAATGATATGGAACAGATATTTCAATGTAAAGGGACTGATATGTAGAGAAAAATATTTCTTTTTGAAAAAATAGTTTAAATTAGCAAAAAAGATGCCATAAGTGGATTGTCAAGTAAAGATGGCAAGAAATTATTAGTTTTTAAATTAGATGATAAGGGTGTGGAACTGGAGAGTGAAAAGAGATAATACAAATATTATTTGCAATATAGAATAGATATTAATAATTAGAAAAATGTAGGAGATCACTAGAGACCGGATTATATGCATTTGCATGTTGCATACGCATTTGCATATTTAGCCCCTCTTCACCGATTATTGCATATTTTAACCAAAAACTTGCGGTGATTCATATTTCAGGGCTATATTTACAATATTTTAGAAATCTAAAAGGCAGGCTCAAGCTTTTTCTCATTTTGATGTTTTATAATGACTGCGACATAACTGCGCAGAGTCAATAGCCTGCCAACCACACTCCCGCTTGATCTCCTTGCCTGTCACAGCGTGCGGTTCGGTAACAAAGCACATTGTTTGTCGCACGTCCATTATTTCAGATTAGTTTTCTATTTATTTGTACAAAATTCATCACATAATGTGTAACATGCAGTGCACCATGCCACCCAAAAAAAGAAATATCGTTTCGTGGATAGATGACCATCCTGGAACATTTACTTATGACAGAAATAAGTTATACTATCGAGTTTGTGAGAAAAAATTTTCGTGCACAAAGGAAGTTTCAATAGACGAGCATGTCAAGACAAGTCTTCAAATTGTAGAATGCAGAAGAAAGGCCCATGACAACAACTTTTAACAGTGACAAGTAACAGTAGCAGTGATTTAACCTCCAGAGGAAACCAAAACAATCACTTTAACATGGATCTATGTGAAGCATTCACTGTTAGTAATATTCCTCTTCACAAACTTACAAACTCTATCTTACACAAATATTGCTTAAATCAACATATGCCAGATGAGTCAACGTTGCATAAGAATTACATACTAACAATTTATCTACATGTTCTGGAAGAAATACGTATTGAACTCAAGGATAACATCATTTGGATTTTAGCTGATGAAACTACCAATAATCGTGGCCATCACATTGGTAATTTAATTGCGGGTGCATTAAAACAAAAACCTTCATTTTCCTATTTGGTGGCCTGCAAAGAATTACAAAACATAAATAATTCTACGAATGCCAGATTTGTGAATGAGGACACTAAAATGATATTTCCAGAATGAATGGATGTTTGTGTTTCTCTGAGATGCTGCTCCCTAGTTGATTAAAGCATGAAAAGCCCTCCAAATAATTTACACAAATATGGTTCTCGCAACGTGCTTCACTCATGGAGTACATCGCCTCACTTAAGTACGATTCACGTTTCAGAATGCAAACAAAGGAAGTGTTTCTTAAGGCACCTGCTTGCATCAAGGCCTACAGAGAAAAACTACAAAATTTGTCTTTACCTCCCAAACCAGTGGTAACTTGTTGAGGTACCTGGATCAAAGCTGTGTTGTTTTAGAATGAACATTTCAAAGAAGTAATAAACAATTTCAATTGTGCAGATCCATTGGCAGCTGTCAGTGCAAGGATTCCAGTATTCAGAAAAACATTGCTATAATTAGCACTCATTTTCCCCAAATACCTGTGAAACTCGAGGTTTGACATTGACCGAGTCTATTCAGGTAATGAATAAAATTTGTCTAGTGAACTCCTCCTTGCCGGAGGTATTCCCGAGGAAACTTAAAGAAAAGTTTGCAAACATTTTGAACAATAACACAGGCTTTGAACCTTTGTGTCAAATTTATACTTTTATTAATGGGGCAGGTGAACTTTTTACCAGAAACAATATATAACATCCAAATTCAAATACTGTCCAGAAACCCAGTTTATATAGAAATGGGCCTTTTCTGCTTATAAACATGTTTTGAGCGATCGACGACACAATTTTGGAACATTTGGAAGAGTACCTGATCATTTCTGTTTACCACATTAGTTAAATGTAAAACAATTTGTAAACTATACTTTTTTTCTGATGAAGTAAATAACACAAATTGCTGATTGTATGTTGTTTCTGAAATTATGTATATATAATCATTACTTTGCTTTTACTATTTTATGTATATTTTGATACTTTTCATGCATATTTAAGCATTTTTCATGCATATTTGCATGCATATTTCGAGCTTTTTATGTTGCATATAATCTGGTCTCTAGTGATCACTATGTAAATAGTGATATGACTGGCAAAGAGCCTGAGCTAAATGCCAAGTCATATTCAAGCGTAATTTGTTTAGCATGAATTATTAAAAGAGTACAGCATGACAAATTAAAAAGTGTCAGACCTGCTGTGACACTATTACATCTGCTATAAGGCAGCATTCCCTGGCCAAGAAAGTTGAGTATATTATCTATCTTACAAATAGTTCTGTAATAAATTTCTGAAAGACCAGACATAGACGCTCTGATGGCGATACCAGAGAACAAATATACAGAATGTTAATGAACTATACTGAAATATTTTCACAGAATATGTAGATTACTTAAATAAATAATTTGAGATAGGAGACTTATGACCTGCTTATTGGAATGTCAAAGTAACAGCCATAAGTTTCTGAAGTGCCAGTATGCCACTGGCTAATTTATCAACCATTCGAGAGCATAACACGAAAAACGAAGGGACATATTACAGCGTACCTCTTTAGCGTAGTGGTTATGATACTGGCTTTCAAGTGAAAGATAGTTTCAGAGTTCGGTTCTCGTTCACATATCGCGGTACTTCATCTGGATGATAAAAATAATAATAAAAAACATTTACTCTATGACAAGAATCGAACTCATGATCTTTGGGATAGCAGCTTCGCATTACGCATTAAGCCACTAGAGCAGTTGAAAAAATGCCTCCAGAGTAGGCTACCTCAAGAACGTAGTTAATGAATGTTCAGTGTCGCACTGTCAAGTGATTAGTTCGAGATGTTACAGAATTTTGTGACATTAAAGCTTGAGAAAGCTAGTAAAGAGCTGCTAAAAATCGATATTTCTATACTCGGGCTGCAGTTTTAAAGACATACTAAGACATTTTTTTTAACCTGCTTTGTTTTAACACTGTCTTATCAGCACCTGATATCAACTCATTTAACGCTATGTAGCTGCGTTATGTTTATCTGGGGACCATGCATCGCCGATCTCAAATTACTTACATCAGTCACATGCACAATCTTGTAAATTATTTCGGTGTAGTTCATTAACATCCTGTATAAGGAAAGATTCAAGTTCCATTGGATGCATTTATATCATTTTTCATATACGGACAGACTCCAAGGGGGAGTTACACCATTGTCCAAGGTCACATTTTATGGCTGGCAAAATCTTGAAACACAAGATGTGCAAAAATATGATGGAATTAAAAATCATGCTTAAACTTTAGTAACTTTCTGGAGATTTTTTGTAATGAAACTTGTGATAAATGAAGCTTCAGATGAAATTATCACTGCCTTATATTATTACTATATCTTTATTTGGTAAATACTATTCCCAGAACTATTGTTGATTCAATGGTAAAGATGCAAATCTGTAATTTTGGGGAACGCTATATATTATAAGCTCTCGTAATGGTTATCATAAAGGATATATTCAATGGAGAACAAATTATTTACTTAGCGTTGATTTCAAATCCCTGTAAAACCTGATTTTTAATATACCATAAAGTGTTTTTATTTTATACTGAGAAAATGGATTTTTGCAGTTTCACAACTTTATCATTGAGTTATCAACATAATCTAGAACATCTATGAGGTTCGAAGGCATTTTAACATTAAATTAGTAAGGAAAAGGTCGTACACACTGTATCATTTGAGTTTGATTATCAAATATATGTATAGAAGATGTGCTTGCAGATATTGGTCATTTCATATTTTGAAAATAATGGAATCCATAATTATTTTATTCAAATGACAATTTATTTTATTTTGGAAGGAATAAAGTGCGGGTTGTTCCAGGTAACATAACAAAGAACAATTGCATGTGTAAATCTTTAATTTTTGACAACTTGTTTTAATGTTGTATGCCATCAGTGATACTATTTCTGCAACACTACTTTGCTGCAGAATTCATATTTTGAAAATGAAAAACAAAATGTGATAAATGTCTCATTATAGTAAATAAAATAGGTATTTTACACAACATACAAGGTTTACATGCTACAAATATTACTGCAACTAGTCTATTTACCTCTGCGATGAGATCAGCCAAGGCTGGATTGCAAAGAAGTAACCACCTCCTCGGAGTAATGCCATTTGTCTTATTTTGAAACTTATCTGGCGTCATTTCATAGAAGTCACGGAAACTGTAATAGAAATGGGCTATAAAGTACAAAAGTTAAAGTCTTAAAGAATACTGTTCCAGAGATCTATGTGATCAATACTTGCCCCTTAAAAGGTTGTAAGCCATCTATACATGCTTCATAATTAATGACAACTGAAATCTGGAGTATTGTACTTCTAGCAGTTTAAACAAATTCAAGACACAAAGGGATGCTGATAAATCTTTGACTTAGTAAAGAATATAACCAAGAGGAGGAGAGAGAGGTGTATTCTCTTCGAGTTCTGCACATTTGATTTGTGATCTGCAGCTTCTTTAACCCTCCCCCCCCCAAAAAAAGACTTTATTTGTCAAGTTATGCACATTTGTAATCTGCAGCTTATTTACCCCCCCCCCCCCCCCAAAAAAAAAATACAAGAATATATTTGTCGAGTTCAGCACATTGTGATCTGCAGCTTATTTATCCCCCCCCCTCCCAATAAAAACAAATAAGTTGTGTATTTGTGCTGCAGATCTCTTTATAAATATAAAATTCATAGGACCACCCATTTTTCATAAACATTCTTACCAGATTTTGTTATTTACTTCAAGTCAATTTTGGTGTATATTTTTGCTACTTTTACTGTATCAAGCATAATTGGATAGTATGTTGTGAAGGTACTGCGTTCCTACCAAAACTTCTATTCTGAGATTTTACTTATACTACATGTTTTCAGGTCTCCCAAATAAAAAAAAAAAAAATTTGAAAAAGGTACATGCATGTATGAACAGCATAACTCGTGAAAAGTCTGCCAAATACCAAACTTAGATATCTTCCAAGAATGTGACATGAAGATTTTCAAGAATATCCCTCACTCTTAACATTTTTTGAATATTTTGATTTTCTAAAAATGGCTAATGACTTTAATTAAATATGTGTTTAAGATACATTTATGCTTAATTAAATATGCATCTTGAATTTTCTGAGAATAGCCCATGAAGTTCTGTTCATTCTGGATGATTTTGCATAACTAGTAAACCATAAAAGGTAGATAAAATCTTATTACACAAAAAATTTAAATCTCGTTAAAACACAAACTTATGTCAAATACATTTTTATTTTCTCTAAAATCTACGTAGAATGTGTTACATAGGTAGAAAAGATATTACACTTCACCTACAAATTTGATGCAGAGATTTCACGTTTTTAGGGTCCCCTGAATGAAAAAAAAAAATTTAGAAAAAGCCTACATGTGTGTATTCATGAACATAACTCAAATATGAAAAACCACCTTTTACATGGAAAAAATTGTTAACTTTTGCAAAATGGCTAACAATTTTGATTAAAATACTGTATATTAAAGATATTTACATGACAAAAAGTACATCCTGAATTTTGTGCAAATAGCCTCTGAAGACCTCTTTATTCTAGATGAATTTTGCTGAATTTCACATAACTGGCAAACATAAAAGATAGACAAACACTTACTACACAAAAAATGTAGATCTGGTTAGACCACACAATTTAGTCATTCTTTTTGTGGAGTTTACCAATTTTAAGATATTCCTTTTATTGGTTTCAGTTTTAAAATACTTAAACTTTTCACATACAGGAAATGGTCAACTCCTGGTAATGCAAAGAACCAGATCCACATGGCAACCAACTTTTAAAAAATTTGACAATCACTTTAGCTGGTGTATTCCCTTATTTCCCTTCTACTTACAAAGAAGCATATAATAAGAATTTTTTTTAATTAGTTCTTAATGCCCGCTTTACTACAAATGGCAGTGCAGGCGATAAATGATTTTCTCGGTTAACATGAAGTAGAATAACAACCTTTTTAATAACAATTTGTAACCAAGATGTATATAAAGTCAGGTAAACGGTACATCAGATTTTTTTTTTTTGTAAAATTAACCATTTATGCAGCAAAGAAAATATTTGCTGAATGACATGAAAGAAAATAACTTTTAGACAAAGTACATAAGATATTTAAATCAAGCATGATGAAGTCAGCATTACATGGTAATGATATTTTATCTGCTATTATTCAAGAGAACTGCAAGAGAACAGGCAAGTCCTTTCTGCATACCTGGTTTAAGTAAATTTTTGCAATATCTAACATAAGTAGAGAGAAGTTTGTCAGATTTTAAGATTATTTTAACGAATCTTCTTGGGTAAAAAAAAAAAAAAAAATTAAAGTAACCCCAAATTATCATAATTTTATATTAATATGCTTTAAAATGTGCTGACACAATATTTAAATGTATACATTACACAAGAATATTCATTTCTAGTAATATTATAAAGAGGAAATTACTGTTCTTGATTCCTTTTTCTACATTTGATATCTAACAAACTTCATTTAGAAACAAAGCAGATGAACTAATAATTTTGGGGCTCATATGTCTTGTACTTACACTTCCTTTTTCAAGATTTCTGAATGAATTCTTGCTACCCCATTCACAGCATGTGAACCAACAATGCTCAGGTGTGCCATATTGATCCTTTTCTCACCTCCTTCTTCTACCAGAGACATCCTTCTAAGTCGATCCATATCTCCTGGATATTTTTTTTCTACTTCCTAAAAATTTAAAAACATATTGAAACTTAAGTTCAACAACAACAATAATAGTTTATTCACCCATAGACATGATGCACAAGTTTCAGGCTTTGCCTTGGTGGAGCTACATTATTTACAACTACAAGTTTGATTCCTTTTAAACACTGGTTACAACTGAAGCTTTTGCATGGTTCAAATTCTATTTACAGTGAATTCTTTCATATTTAAAGAAGATTATGGAAATAATTTATAAAAATCTTTACCAAAAATATACCCTAGATACTATTTTAATATTATCAATGCAACATTTGCTAAACAAAAAGCATATAACATATTGTTTTTCCAACATAATTTTAAATGGGTTGCCTTGTGTGATTTTTGTGTGTTCTGTTGGCTTATTAAATAATAGGATGCCTCTGGAGATTTTGGCAACACTGCACTTTCTTTCGCAGCTGAGAAGAAAATATCAATGATTTGTCCCTTATGAAAAAGAAGAAGAAAAAAAAAGTTTAATTTTGAATCAGGCAATAAAAGAAACATTTTAGCTGTTGCATTTACTTATTGTGCATTTAATGAAAACCCAAGTAGATACAGTTATTTATAACAAGATTTAGGTGCTTATCAAAATTATTCAACAATTTATGGAATTCAATAAAAGCACCAAATAATTTTACATAAATATTCAATAAATAAAACTAATAAATAAACTATTTCATTTTATAAAAGATGCACAGTGTTGGTAACAATCTTTACACCAGAGATATGAATAATATGGAGAGGGCTAGAGATACCATTGTTGTCTTCACTTTGAAGTCTGAACATCCCACTCATTTTACATTTGAAATCCTATTTGAAAAACCTGGCTTGCAATGACTTATTTATTATAAGAATTAATGTGATACTCACTTCATGTGTATAGTGTACGTTTAAATAATTTAAACCCCAGATGATTGAATGAGGGTCAAAATTACATAAATATCTAATGTTGGAAATTAGTGCTATGCACTTGCAATTCATATATTTTAATACATCTATTTTTTTCACTTGTTTTTCCAAGAAAAGATACAAATTTTAGTATGACACAAAGCACAAAAAAAATCCCTTCTTACACATATTTTTAAAAGAAAGAATTTACAATATTTTTCAGCAACAAACTACACACATGCATACACCTTGCATTACAATATCCTATATTCATTATGAGGAGGAACTGTGACACACATGCCAAAATCACTTTTCAATTTCCAACAGTGGGTTGAAAAGCACAAAATCAGTGACTTACTTTCAAATGCAAGAAGTTGATGTGATAAATTATCTGCAAATGTCTTGGAAGAATGGACTCCAACATCCTGACAGGCCAACGTTCCAATGCCTCTGGCAACACAGTGTGGTTAGTGTATGCACACGCTCTTACTGTTATATCCCAGGCCTGTTAACATAAACAAGTACAAGACTTAATTAGATTAGATTAATTTTCAACTGTAGGAACTACAAGAATTCATGGTATTGTCAAAAACAGTAAATATAGAACAAAATAAGAATAAATATATACATTTAATTTCAACACGAATTACATATCCTACAAGTAATCATAATTATTTAAAAGTATTTGCAAATTCTTCAGCTGAATAAAAAGTGTCATAATAACTCTTTCCTTTTACATTTAAATGTAGCTTCTGAGGTGGTAAGTTTCACACTATCAGGTAGCTTGTTATACAATTCCATTCCAGAATGTCTTATACTTTTGCCAAAAAATGACATGTGTAATTATGCTTAATTTATGCCTATTTCCTGTGTGAAAGCTATAGGCAAAGAAGTGCATATGTATTTGTGTATGTGTAAAACACACTCAACATTTGCACTGTATGAAGGAATAGTTTCAGAATTTAAGAATGCTAATTTTCATGCTTGCTACCTTTAAAGTAATTACTGCAATTTTTTGTTTGTTTGCAATACTGGACTATGAATTTGCTCTTTCTTTTAGATATTTGATGCACAGATTACCACTAAACTGTCTCTTATTCACTCTAGATCTACGCACTTTTGCATCCTCATCATCATGTACAGTATCAAAGGCTATCTAGGTACATGTGAACCTTGATAGCCATTTGTTATGGTAAATTTTTGTAATTTCATAGTTTTCCAAATTTCTGATACACTTAATGGTAGGTATATAAAAATATAGGATAGTACCTAATGATATTTCAGAAATTCTAGCTGGATGCCACATGGAAATCTGGAATTTTCCTGACATCTGTAAACCCTACCAATGGAGCCATCATACTGTTGGAAACGGTGACACTATCTTGCTAGGAATGCAGATGCTGGGTGTGTAACCATTTAGAAGGTACCATCACTGTATTTATAACTTTCAAAACACGCTTCTAAGACTGCATTCAGATATTTTTATTATAAAATAGTCTATAAAAAGTTTCAAAAACTGTCATTATGGCTTTGCAAACTCTTGTTTTCTCTTAAATTATGTGAACTTTTTAATGAATGGACATAGATGAACAATGGCACTATTAATCAATGTGTACTGTAGACATTTTGATTGACAATACCCAATGACTGATAATGCTTAATACAGAAATAAACAATGGAAGACACATTACTGCTGGAAAGATTAAGAGATTTTTCTCAAGTATTTAATTTGATGAAGTAATCTCAAAGCACTCACAATTACATAATTAGATCTCCTTTTGCAAAATTATATTTGGATTACCAAGAATAGCTCCAAATGGAGTAGCATTAGTTGAATTGTGGAGAGCTGGGAGAAAGGGAGCAGTAGTTTAACAGATAGTGAAATACTGGAACAGGATCCAAGCACTACAGGAAGGCTGTTATAGGACACAAGTATCAGCAAAATGGGAATAAAATTGGTTATGTGCATTAAAGAGAATTGTAAGAGAAGTTGGATTGGGGAATCTAGACAATCGACAGACAATAGGGAGGCAAAAATTATGGAATAAAAAACGAGGATACACGATATAGGGAAACAAGAAATAAATAGGTAGCTTAAAGGATAAGAGTAGTTGAATATTATATAGGAATACTAAGAGAGTATGGGGAAGAGAAAAATAATTAATGTCTGTGGAAAAATGGAAAGAAAAGGAACAATGTTATTAAAAAATCTAAAAGTAGATAAAGATTTATGCCCACTATGTGGCAAAGTCGACAACAATTTACACTGTATAATCGAGTGCAAAGAAACAAAAATATGCAGAGAGAAAAAAATATGGAACAAAAATTGGGAAAAGTTACCGACAGAGATAGTGTACTTAAAACTTTTTGGAAACAATAAGAAAATTTTTTTGAAACAACTAGGTAATTAAACAGGGAGAGAAATGGGGGAGGAAAATTGTCAAACAAAGAGAGGATCTAATAATAAAACTGATGAGGTTGTAAGTATAAAAGAAATAAATAGATTAAGTTGATAGGGATAAAAATGTACAATTAGGGAACGTACATATACATAAATAACCATGGTGTTAACTGCATATGATACCAAATTCAGTAACTCCAAGAAAGTAAATATGCATGTATAAAGTTTGTAACTGAAAAGATGAAGTAAATTATCTATCTACATAATTAGATAACATATAATTTAAATTGTATAACATTTGAAAATGCTAGTTTGCTTATTTACACTAAGTAGTAACTTCTTTGTTGCTTGCCTATGTTAATCATGAAGTAATCTGTTGCTGGTAATTTCTTGTATACTACGCCATATTATTATATATGCCTTATGATTTTTATTTGCCTAGAGATTCCTTCAGTATTTAGTTGGAAAATTAAGAAAACCAAACATCCACCACAATTAGATTAATATGCAATATTGCAAATGCAAAAATAATCTCAAAACTATGTGAGTGAATTACACTATGGTACTACATAGTGACCAACTTTTCCGTATTTCCTGGAAACTCTAATATTATAGATTTAAATTTTGAATTATCCCAGCTCTCATATAGATCTTCAAATAATCCCGTATTTTTCATAGGTAATGATTTGTCTTTAATGTTTCAGTGCTGTTATATTATTGTGAAATTCAATTTGAGATTAACATTAATAGTTTTGTAAATGATTAATTTATTTTCCCACCTATGAATCTACAGGAGCAAAGCAATTATGTTGCATGTCTAACCTTTGGTCAAATACTTTACTCTTTGATGTAACCAAAAATCAATACAAATTCAAACTCTTGCAACTACTTTCAACATACCTGTACTTCAAGGCTCAAATGCTCACACAGAGTATTCTTAAAGTGAACAATAAATAGAATGATTAAAGATATAATGTAATCTACAATTAAATCTGAAATATGGTACATCATTTTGATTATAACTGTAAAGTGTTCTTACAGTTTGCACAGCAAACAATAAAATCAAAGTTGCTGCAGCATCTGTTGTTAAATGAAAATAACTTTAATCTAATAAATAGACTAATTCTAATAGTATTAATATTGTCACAGAACAAATAAGTATGAATATTTCAAATTATATTAAAAACTTGGGAGTATACTTTAATATGCGTATATTTAAAATATCAACCATCCATTCAATTAATGTAGGATTTACTTGTATATCTAAAAGTTTTGCTAAAATTTGCAATGATTCAATGTCCCTTATTTTCATGTTCAAAAGTTTGTCACCATGGTAATACTAGGGTCGGCTGATAAGTCATGGGCCTCTCAATGAAAACAGCATTAAAAATTTTTTTTTTTACTTTATTTCTCAACATAATCTCCAGAAAGGCTAATACATTTGTCATATCGGTGTTCTAATTTAATTAAACCATCTCTGTAGTGATAAATTATCAAGGTCCTCAAAATAGATGTTTACCGCATCAATGACCTTCTTGCTGCTGTGAAATCTTTGCCTTCCCAAAAAATTTTTCAGGTTTAGGAACAGATGGTAGTTACTGGGTGCTAGATCTGGCTAGATCTCCTCGTTGCTGTGAAATCTTTGCCCTCCAAGACATTTTTTTGAGGTTTGAGAACAGATGGTAGTTACTGGGTGCTAGATCTGGCAAATAGGGTGGATGTTCAAGCAATTCAAACTTTAATTTGCACATTTTACTACCCATTGCAGTGTTATAATGATGGGCCGGAGCATTGTCATGATGAAACAACTTTTTTTTTTTTTTTTGTTGCCAAATGAGGTCTTTTGCTCTTCACCTCATCACTCAAATGTTGCAGTAAGCTTGTTAGTGGTAACCAGCGACTCTTTTACCCTTTTCCAAGTAATCAATAAAAATAATTCTCTGTGCATCCCAGAAAACACTCACCACAACCTTGTTAGCTGACAAAACTGACTTTGCCTTTTTGGAGTTGGTACACCTGGGCAATCCACTGTTTTGACTGCGATTTACTTTCTGGAGTGTAGTGATGTATCCAAGTTTCATCCGTGGTAAGAAGTCATCTCAAAAATACACTGGGAATTTTACGGTAGAGCTCCAAATTCTTAACAGAAACAGTTTTTCTTCACATTTTTTTATCAGGTGTCAACAAAAGTGGCTTTCACAGACCTCGTGAAAGCCCAAAACATTACTTAAAATATTACCTGCATGTTCTTTTGACATGTTTACAACCTCTGTTATCTCAAGCAACCTTAATCTGCAGTCTTCCAGTACTAAATTATTAATTTTTTTAACATCTTTGGAGTTGTCTGTTCTACAGGGCATCCAGAGCGAGGCTCATCACTAGGCTTGTACGTCCCATTTTAAACTCTGCGACCCACCTTTTAAGCATTGAATATGAAGGGGCAGAGTGTTTCAATGTACTGTCCATTTCCTTCTTGATTTCTTCAGGCATTAAGCCTTTCAATGGAAGTATTTAATCACTTCTCATTTTTCCAAACCCTCCATTTTCGTGAAAACTCTAAAGTTGTCTTGTTTAAAATGCTGTCATTTGAAAACTAAACAAGCTATTGACCTGTAACTATGGGTACAAGCTAGTCTAGAGTTAAATAATACGATGGTACCATTTAACTGGCCTATTGGCACCATATCTGTGTGAGGTCGACCCTCATACATCTAGAATCAATTTCAACTTCCTATTACCTTTTCCCATGGAATACCCTCCACATCTACCAGAATTCTCATAAGCTCTGGAATAGCAAGTGAAGGATGTGTGTCATTCAACTGGATGGCTACTTTCTCGGGGAACAAGTCAAATGATGTGCGGACAGCATCTCGACATCCAAACTTGGAGGCTTTAAATCTTCGGATTATGTCCTGAAAAAGAAGCATAGCTTCAACATTATCTTTATTACTATTGATACCAGTAAGAAGGGGGGAAGAAGTAAAGGGAGAATAGGGAGTGAAAGGGATCAGATTGAGGTCATGGTTGGGTAAGAAGAAGTGAGGAGAGAAGGGGAGAAGGGCAATGAATGAAATTGATAAAATGATGCTCATATGATCTTGGGATCCATGGAGCTTACAGGGTAAGGGGAAACCCCGAAAAAAAAACCCTTATCTGTGTAACTCACCCTAAGCGAGATTCAAACTGGCAACCTGTTGAATGTGAGGCAGACCACTACCACCATAATACTCAGGCTGGCTATCTTTAGCTTTTGACATTAAATGTTATATTTCACCAATTTTCAAATTTATCTTTGTAAGAAGAAAACTTATACTTTCTTTGCACTGATGAAAGTTTAAAAGACAAGCATCCCCTAGTGCTGATTGATATTATTTATTGATAAATATTATTTACATTACTTCTATATCAATAATTACCCTAGTTTACATTTAAAAAAAAGATTTTATTCATTAAAAACAAAATAAAATAAAATTTTCATCTTCTAAATATTATCACTATCTTGCGGAAACACAACCTTTACAAATAATTGGTCTTGCAGTTCCAACAACATTCACATCATACTCTTGCTATGTGTAATAAATTTACTTGCAGAATAACAACGAAAGAAGCAGACAGAGAACCTTTGTTGTTCCTCTAACATAACCATTTTTCATTTAGAGCTTTTCTCTTTTGTCTGTATATCAAAATGTAAGTTGTGCATGCTTATACATTTTATGGAATTGGTACACCTTGATTCATTACAGAAGATACAAAAACACAGGAAGGAGGGAAGGAAGGCAAACCTTTTTATTTTGAGGCGATAAGTTGTGTTATTAGAATATTAAAAGTTGCTTTTATTCTACTCAACTAGGCTGCTCAAGAATGCTTCAGCATCACCTCAGAATTAGTTTACTAAACTAATGAAACATCTTGACTCTGTGTAAATTTCCTTGTGACTTTTAAATGGATGGAGATAAATGCATTTCTGTAAAGTTACCTGCAGTGTAGCTGCACACATGAAATATTCTTGTTTCAGTCTCAGCTCCTTGCCCTCAAAGAAGTTGTCATTGGGGTAGAGAACTCTAGAAATATTTTCAGCAAGGTTACGATCCAGCACAGCTTGAATGTAGTCACCATCATTGACTGAAACCAATTTCCAGGTATAAATGCAAGCACTAAGACCAAATTATTCTCATTTAAAAAATCATGCTGAAATGGGCAATTATGAATAACAAAATTGGGAAAAACCTATTTGTCAAAACTGTGAAATACGTCATTCTTTGGAGGGGAAAAAAAAAACACCTAAATAAATAACTCTCTACACTGGGACTTTATTCAAACCTGATTCTTTCATGTTTTTCATCCCCTAAATTTATATTTATATATAAATTATTTAATTTGAATTATAGAACAAATGAGAAATTGTTTTACTATAGTAAAAAAGATTTAATTCTATTATACATACAGGAATCCAAATGTACAATATAATTTCAAAAAAACAAAATTATAAGGATCCACCAAGACTCAGGAAGCAGCTTAAGAGATTTTTAATTCAACAATGCTTTTATAATGTGCAAAAGCTTTACAAGTTCTTTAGCCATAATTAATGAATACCAACATAAATACAATCATTATTCTATATATCTCTTTCAGTTTGTATACATTTGTATGCGCTAAATTGCTAATTTAGTTAGTTAATCTGAATAGTTATGTGCAGCATTATATAATTGAAGAAGCCATGAGATTGTAACTATTTTTTAATCAGTAAATAAAATATACATATCTACATACATATAAAGTATTGCATAGGACATTTTAATGAATTAGTACAATTAGATTAAAGTTTATTAATTGCATCTTGACTCTAAATGCCACTAAAAGGTTTAATTCTCCTTTTCTCCAATTACTTTTATTATTTTCTTGCTTTTTTATGTTTTCGATTATTCTTTTTCCCCATTTTTTTACTATGTATATTAGCAGGAGGAAGTATTTTTATTCCACCCAGAAATTTGATGTCAAAATTTCTTCGGAAATCTGACTTTTAGAAAAACACAGGTATGTGTCTGAAAGCATAACACAAATACTAAAAGTTTAATATACCAAACTTGATATTTAAGTTTCGCCATCTTCAAAGGATGTGATGCAAAGATTTAAAAAAAAGTTCTCCTACCCCATTACATAAACATTTTTAAAAAAATTTGATTTTGATTAAAACACCATATGTTTAAGGAAATCTATATCTTGAATTTTCTGGGAATAACCTCTGGAGTCCTCTTGTCCCCTTCAATCTGGATGACTTTTGCCTAACTGCTAAACAGTAGCAGGTAAACAAAATCTTATCATAAAAAATGTAGATCTTGTCAAATAGACAATTTATACCAGATAATTTTTTTTTTTCTGGTCTGGTCCATACAAGGCTTATAAGATTGGAAACCAATTATAGAATTATTACCCAATGGTTTACTGGCCTGAAGGGGTAAAACATGTGGGGTTTCCACCTATTCAGCATTTCCTCTGTTTACAATATTCTGGTTATACCATCATTTCTTGGACCACAGAGCCTCCATCTCTAAAAACACTGAGAATGGATTTCAATAGGCTAGGATTTAGCTTACATTTCACTATTCCTTGTAACACTAGCTCTATGTTACCTAAAGAAGTGCTAGGTTGAAAATTCAACTATTACTATGATATTGTAATAGACCTAAGGCCTAATACTTGAAGGGAAGAAGAAGATTTTTTTTTTTTTTGCTGGAGTTAACTATTTCCAATATTTATACTTTTCTCAAATGGGAAATGGGTATTCATTAATTGCTTGTGTAGTTTTTTTCATCCTGTTCATGCAAGTGTCATATGTAGTAAAAGTGGGCATTAAAGATTAACAAAATCTCACTCTACCTTACACAAATATGACCACCTCTTTTCCCTAAGTATAATTAGCCACTGGAATAGCAGATTACTTTAGCTCTTCCAAAATATGGTTCAACTGTCAAAGGGTAACCTTGCATTTTCGTGCTACACTATCATTTTCTTAATATTGGTTAGGTTATTCTCATTTGATATAGGCATCAACTTTAACCATTGTCTACATATTGCTATGAAAACTCATTTGTGTCATAGCTGTTGTACAGTTTAACGACACATGCAAATATCCTTCACCCCTTTCTATATAAGGCCAAATTATGCTGTAATCAATTTAGCCTTTCCTTGTGTACCAAAACTCTTTCACAGAGGCAGCATGCAATTCACATTTCATTTCACAATAACTGCAAATTGTTTATGTCTGCAAATTGCTTTTCAGGCTAGTCGCAAAGAGAGAAAAGAGACTTTGAAGAGCATAACTCAAAAATGAGAAGTCTGTTAAAAACCAAACTTAGGTCCAGCATTTGCCAAGGAGGAGTAAAAACTTTGGTTACCTGAGGGTGGACACCTCACGGAGACAAAAACACTATTGTAATCTCAGGGGAAGCTCCACTTTTTATGCACATAAGTGCACATAAAATGAATGGAGAACACAAAATAAATTGTTTCCACCAACTAGAAGTTTTATAGCTTTTAAGTATAACAATTCCTGTATGTTGATGTATTTTGACAATTATTTCTAGGTAAAAAAAGAATGTGATGCTTAAGTGCTTCTCTGCCAATGTTTTACAATTGTTAAATGTAAAGAACTGCTATAATACAAGTATTTATAGAACAATATTCTACTACTCACAGAACTTGAGGTCAAACTCCACTGGTGACTTCGCTGACCAGAGCCGCAGAGTGTTCACTACATTGTTACCATATCCTGGAATGGGATTATCATAGGGCATAGCAAACACAACCTATAACAAAAAGCAAACATTACACTTCTATAACTTGACATTTGCTGAGAAATTTTAGTCTTTCAAATTTGTCACCTTCTATAGTCCAGAAACAAAAGTGATTCAACAATGAATGCCTGTGTATAATAGGATTTTCTGAACAACTCTTGAGGTACATAGTATACAAACTTGTGAAGTCAAGTGATTTTCTTTCACATTGCTATCACCACAGAGCAACTTAAGCTCGAAATCCTGCCAAAGAGTTATAATACCCTCTCAACCACCTCACATTCCCCATACTTACAATTACAAGTATTATGTTTTCATAAGAGATATTGGAAATATTTTTGTTTTTTATCCACATTTTTCTGACATTTCAGAAAATTTTCATTTTACACTTGAGTTCAATATCCAAAAATGAGTGAATTTCCCTCCCTGATGCTTTCATTTAGTTTTTCCAGTGTATGGAGTTTGTTATGTACACTTTATTTTTCATGTGGAAATCAGAGTTGGATAAACTTTAGTAATTGAATTTTGCCAATTCATCATCCTAACCCCAGAGCATTATTAACCATGCTTCAGCAGCAATCCAAAGACAGGATATGGCAGAAGCGGTGGAAAACACGTTGAAGATGAGAGAAATTTGCCATTCCTGAAATGCATTCAAGTAAGTAAATATTTGTGATGTAGTGTTATACTTCAACTCATTTATTTAAATAAGAATTTACTTTCTTTCCCCTAACGAACCAAGAGGATTAATTGCAGAACATTTAAAATATATAAGATTTTGAGAGCTAAAATAGCTCAGCTTACCTTATCAAACTTGCCTTATAAAACTTCTATGCAATATGCTGCTGAGAAAGCAACAAGTACCTAATAGTTTAATATCTAAGGAATAATTTGTCATTTCCATATGTAAAAGAACTTTAAAAAAAAAAAACAAACCTGGGTGTTGACCCATTTCTTGCCCTGAGGAGTATCTTCAACATGACCATAAAAGTTGACAGGAAGCATGTATTCTGGACGAGCCTTCTCCCATGGGTTTCCAAACCTTAGCCAGTCATCAGGTTCTTCTGTCTGTAAACATTGTATTTATTTACTATACTAGTAATATTTCTATTATAGTGAAATCCTTTCTGGGCATGTTACCCAAAATAAACTAAACAACTGTACCTGCTCTCCATTCTTTATCTTCTGAGCAAAGATGCCATATTCATAACGAATTCCATAACCATAAGCTGCCAAACCAAGGGTGGCCATAGAATCGAGAAAGCAAGCTGCCAGGCGACCCAAACCTCCATTACCAAGACCAGCATCTTCTTCTAGCTCCTCCAGCTCTTCAATGTCCAAACCAAGCTGAGGATTAAATGTACACATAGTAAAAGGTGGTTTTAGATGAAGGTATGGTCACTATATTAAATAAAATGGACACTTTTGAGAAGTGCTTGTCAATTTTTATATAAAAATGCATTAAAAGGGTGGATGGATAAGTTCATAGGCCTCTAACTAACATATTGTTGAAGCCACTTTTTCATTCTTTGTCTTTTGATAAGTGGCAGTTGTTTCTCATTATGTATAGAGCTTTAGCTAACACTAGTACTAATAGTTCTATGCATGATTTCCTCTAATAAGGAAGATAACCACCACGAATTTTTTTCCAAAGGAAAAATCAATCAATTTCAATTATAATAAATAAAACTGAAGTTAGATACTTACAATCTAGTTAAATGGTTAAATAAAAAAAGTCAATAATTTTGAAAAATTTGCGAGTTGAAAAGATCAACAATACAATCTGCTAATGATAAATTCTGTAATGTAACTGCTTTATTTCGAAGCATTCCTTTTCTTTGGTGGGGGGAGGGGGCTCTTAGTAATCTTTGCCATAACTTAATTTTTGTTTCACATAAGCCATGTGTAGGACAGAGTTGGATAGGTAGAGTCCATTGAAACAATGGTAATCTTTATTTGGATCAAATATTTTTCAATTCCAACAAAAATTCTATCAAGAAACTTCTAACGAGTAGCTATGCATAACTCCCTTTCTCCTTTTCTTTCTGATCTTTTCTGGAACCATTTTAAAATACAAGTCACTAAAGCATTCCCTCTAATTTTTAAACCTTCATATTGATATATAGATGATATTTTTGTGATAATTTAAAACTTTTTAATTTACAACTAAAATTCACATTAGAAAATGAAAAAGATGGCTATTCTTCATTTCACAGATAAAAAATAACAAATTAAATTTTGGTATTTAGAGAAAATCAATTCATACATCAAATTACATAAAAATACAAAAGCTTTACACTTTCACATATATTTGCCAATTTTAAAAGTTTAATTTATAGGTTGATTAATTTATCCCTTAATAAAGATGAATTTAATAAAGAATATAAACATATTAACAATACTGCTTTAATTCAAATACTGCTTTATTTAATAGTTTTAATACTGATTTTATAAATGGAAAATTTAGAAGCTTAACAGCTATGTTTTGATATCTAAAGAAGTTTCTACTCTTAAATGAATAAAAGATAGTTACATTTTTAAAAATTTTACTTATCGGTATAAATAAAAGATTCACAAACACTTTTAAACAACATCAAAATAAATACAACATAAAAGTTTTGCTAGGCATCTTAAAAAAGAATAAAAATTCAAAAAATTAAAAATCTAGCATTTATCAATTATATTGTTTAAATTGTGGCCATGTTTACATTGATAAGACCAACTATCATTTGGAAACCTGAGTTAAGGAGCACTATAGAAATATGAAATACAAATAGATTCAGCTGTGGCTGATTATTATTGGCCATTTAACCATGAAATAAATCCAGCATTTTATATTTTGTTCGTTTTATAATTGGCTTACCCTCTCCATGTTTGTAGGGCTTACAAGCCATGTCTAGAGGTCAGAAGCCTGTTGTGGAGCCAATGGCACAAAACCACAGAAAGAATCATGTGTTATGAGGGGTCGGCCTGTAGCCAGGTATGAACGTGAGGAAGTGGATGATATGAAATGTAAACAAAATTGATGATTGGAAAGGTAATGATGGAGCAATTGGTGAAGTGAGGCAGGGGAAACCAGAGAAGGCAGAGAAAACCTGCCCAGGCTCTGCTTTGTCCACCACAAATCCCACATGCAGATGCTGCCTAGATGGTAGACGAGCGGCCTAACCACTTAACCATGATGCTGTCCAGCAGTTATATTAATACTTAAATGGATCCATAAATTTAATGGTGTGCCAAAAAATACTTATTTTGAAGAACAGTAATCGCATAATGAATTTTTATATTGTGACAATTGATTCTGTTATTAAATTTGTTTTACTTCAAATAGATGACAAAACCATAGCAACAACCCATCACCTTGCAGCAGTAACCCTAATGACGTAAATAAACAAAGAATTCATATAATATTTGGATAGGCTAGTAATAGTGACGTTAATTTAAATTTAAGAGAAGGTTTGAGTTGAAATAGAAACCCTTGCATAACAGATTTTTTGGGTTTTGAAAAATATTTGCTCTCATCATCAGTTGGTCTCTGATGAGAGAAAATAGTTTTCAAAACCGGTCAGATGCCCAAAAATGTAAGTCATACAGATGTTTGTCTTCTCTTATACAAGAAAAAAACTGATTGTGTAATAATTTGAATTACAAAACATATCTTCATTGAATTTATTCATAAAGATGAGTGAATTATATCACAAATTCTTTACTGTTATATAAACAATTTCAATTATTTGGAACTTTGAAGTGGCAAAGCACCTTAAACAACAATAATACTAACTCTTACCTTACCATTAATATCTTTACTTCACTACATAAACAATTAAGAAACAGATTGTAATTATAGCTGCTTATACAATGTTTCTGAACACTTCAGCTGTTTGCCTTGAAAGCAATCATTTCATCCTGTATTATCATCTTAAATCCTACAATGTTTGTGAAATTTGATGAACTGAAAAGTGGCATGGAATAGTAAGTATATTTAAAATTCTGCAAATCAGAAGCTCTTGGATTTTATTTTACTCTAGCTGAGAGTAACAACTTTATTTTTAGGTTTATTAGAGCTAAAGATGTATTCTTTCAAATATATATGATGATCTTACTTCATTTATAATTAACTACTAATCTTCATTTATATTAATTACTATAAATTATTTATTTTCTATTATTAGTTTTACTTTTAAGTATAATTAACTTTCATAGTTAAGTGCATGAAATTCAAGCTCAGCATTTCAAACTCTTAACTTACCAGTTTCTGTTAATTTCCAAACAGATGACCATTTTTTTTTTTTTTGGTAGTGTTTAACGCCCGCTTTAACTACTAATGGCACCACAGGCGGTGACACTGATGATACATGAATGACGATGGAGCACCGGTGGAATGCGATGGCGGGGGAAACCGGAGTACCCGGAGAAAACCCGCCCCAGCGCCGTTTTGTCCACCACAAATCTCACATGCAGTCGCTTGGGATCGAACCCCGGCCGTCTAGGTGAGAGTCGAGTGGTCTAACCACTCGGCCACGGCGCGGCCAGACAGACAGATGACCATGGCAGCAATTTGAATTACAACCATCATCATCTTTTGCTTGTTGAACATTTCAGTATGCAGGAATGAGGAACATTTAGTCAAAGCTGTTAAGGTAGCAGTGGATGACTTGAATACTGTTAGCCATTATGCACTTGGTATTTAATAATTATTTAACAAAATACTGAAGAACACACTCATAAATGACCTTTTAATATGTTGCAAAAGAATATATATGACAGTGTTTAATATGATTTTCAAGAATGCAGAGTTTTGTGTTTGAAATGAGTAAATAACAGAACATTAAAATATAAACTTGATATGATTTCAAATTACATCACAGTCTAGTTCACACAAGGATTTGGAGAGTGAATTTCAGTGACAAATTCCGAAGTAAATTCTGATCATTGTGCAATTGACAGATTGCTATGGCAGCCATTTTAGTAACTTTTTATAATATGGATAACACTTATCACTTATGTTTATAACACTTGAATTATTAATTAGTTTATTAATTTGATTTTGTGTCAATCATACAATCTGTATTGACTGTTATTTCTCCTTACCAACACGCCAGGAATCATCACTGGTTTCATATATGCATGTGTTAGACTCATTTGTAGTATTAAAGATACCCAAGTGTGTTAGAGGAGGCTAATTTAAAACACAAATAAAGAGATTCTAGTTTCAGCAACTGACAAACATTTTTGGACACATGCTGAATTTGCTCTTTCATAGCAGTGAGCTTATCAATAGCATACTGTGTATGGCTATTTTTCATTATTTCATTCACCAGTCCCTTCTACACAGGAGTACTAGTAATAGAATTGAACCTTTTCTATGAAGGGAATCTTCATTACACTGTTAATTTGAAAGAAGAGAATATCTGTGGATATAATTTTGACAAATTCATCCTATTACTGCAGTAATAAGGTACATTTCTTGTCCTCACTGAAATCCTATTTAATACTTATCGTTATGTTGGCAATTTGTAAAAATAAGAATTATTGTTATATGGTAATCATTGGTAGATTATGTGTCAGTCAAATTTTTCTTCATGCTATAAACTGATTGGAATTTTGATGGTAAAGGATGCTCTACAACAGGGGGGAGCATCCTTCTTTAGTTTCCTTATAATTTAAGGAACTTCTATTGTATTAGCATTATGTCACCATAAAGTCCAACTACATATGCTGGGTGTCACGAACACTATACAACGATTTAAAATAAATTAAATATCCTAAGACTAATTGTAATAAAATTATGAGCATTCAGCACATGTCTTCTTTTACGAGCAACAGATACTGTTCATCTAGCACTTCTGAACCAAGTCACAAAACTTGCATATACACAAATTCTTTGTGTTTATGAGCTGTCTTGTACATCCATAGACCATTAATGAAAAATAATTTTAATTACTTCTTGTAAAACATTAAACTATAATGAAAACCTCTCCTTTTTCTTAGTGGAATGGATCTGCTCCTCACTTATTGATATCCTTTCTAACTTCCGAATCTAATCCCTGGAGCTATTAAAGCAAAACCAAATGTTTTTGTGATACATGATTAAATAAAATAGCAATAAGCATGAAAAATGAACTTTAATCTTTAAAAATATTAGTGCTCAAAAGTACTCTTCAGTTTCACAAATTACTAAGAAGGCAACTTCACTTCATCTGCCAAATTCTAACTTGGCAAGTTATTTTCTTCAATTTGATGGATTTTCCTCAGTTAAGTGTGAAAAATATCTTTAAAAAAATTCCTAATTTTAAAATTCAAAGCATAAGGCACTGCAAACATCAAACATTGAATACCAGGTGATATGGAATTAACAATAAAAAGCCTCATCTTTAAATGACCTTGACAATATTTACTCCTATATCAAATTTTCTCCTTTAAACTAAAAAAGTTATAGCCTAATATATTTATTGTTTTCAAAATAAGTGGTTCCAATTTTTTTTTTTAAAAAAATAAATTCATGTTTATCATTTATGCCTTGTGAATTCACGTTTTGGTTCTAGTATTGTAAGATCCAAGTATAATAATGCTACTCAACACTACAAAGAAAACATTGCAATATAAAACTAACTGCATGACATTACTGTCTGCAAAATCCATCTGTAATAAAAATATACACAAACTATACAAACCTGGTACATGGCCTCATCACAGGCTCCTTGAATGCCTAGATTGATCATTGTATTTTGCAGCGATCGTCCCATGTAATATTCCAATGACAGGTAGTACACCCTCTGAAAATAAAGAATCTTGTCAGAAAAATGTGTTTCTTCTCTCTCATTGTCCCATCAACTACCAACCAAGACTTCTGAGAAATGTTAACATTAGATCTGCTATAGCTATAGTAAGAGCCCTCCATCTATTGGAAACTGGTTACTAAAATTACATGATGCTAGTGTTAAAATAATTAATTTAAGTTATACATAATTTACTATAACAGTTTTAGAGGTAGAATTTGTAATAAAAATATATTTTGTATTTGTTGTAAAAAATGTGCTGTAGAAATATAAAAAAATAACCATTAGGCATTAAAGGAAATGTTTCATGATAAGTAATTGTGAGGTGTAAGAACAGATCCACTGAAGTAGTAGCAGAGTGCCTTTCAAGTGACAACAGCATAGTGCCACTTCACATCCGAGTTAATAGACAGCAAGGGACAACTGAAGAATTAACTGCAAGGACCACATCAGTGCCACTGATGTGCTGGAATTTTTATGTCAGTTCTTTGACATCCCATAAAGCTGACATAGGGCTGTCGCTTTTAATCTCACTTAAAAGCCATGTGCATCTGTTGGGTTTGAACCCACGAAAATGGAAATGTAGTTTTATTTATGGACACACTTTAACTACTGTGGTTCTTAGCGCCCCATTCTATACTGGGCTTGAAAAACTGGTTAATTTTTCTCACAGGCCTTTTTCTTTTACTTTCTCCAGATGTACTATCTACATAGTGTATAGAGAAGGTATTACACTCCACACAAATATTTGATATCGAGATTTCAGCAGAAATATATGTTTTAGGGTCCCCTATAAAAAAAGAAACATTTTCAAAAAAAGTGTGAGTGAGTGAGTGAGTGTGTGTGTGTGTGTATGTGTGTGTGTGTGTGAACACGATAACTCAAAAACGAAAAGTCGGTAAAATACCAAACTTGGTACCGATTTAAGTTTGGTATCTTCCAGGGATGTGACACGCAGATTTTGAGAACAATTTCCCCCACCCCAAACTACCCTTTACATAGAAATATTTTCGAAAATTTTGATTTTCTCAAAAATGGCTCTAATGGTTTTGATTAAAATATTGTATATTAAAGATATTTACCAGACAAATAAAATATATAAATATAAAAATATATATGTATAACTTCAATTTTCTGGGAATAGCCTCTGAAGACTACTTTATTCTGGATGAATTTTACGGAATTTTACATAACTGCCAAACCGTAAGAGATAGACAAAAACTTACCACGCAAAATTGTAGAGCACGTTAAAACGCACAGTTTATGTTTCTATATTTTTTGTTCGTGGAATTGATCGTTTTTGAGATATTCCTTGTTTTAGATTTCAGCTTTAAAAAACGTATGTTTTTCTCATACAGGTATTTGTCAGTCGCATAGCAACCACCTTTTGACTATCACTTTAACCTATGGTACTCCCTTATTTCGCTTCTACTTACAAGGAAGGAAGTCACAAGATTATTTCTGCTAATTTTTTCTCCATTACCATGAAGTAAATAGAAACATTAGTTTAACAGTAATTTGTTGCAGAGATGTAGAAAAAGTCATGTGAATGGAACACATCAGATTTTTCAGGCCTTGGGGTTTTTTAATGTGATAAATCTACGACACGGGACCAATGGCTTTACTTCCCTTCTGAAGGAAGAGATATATGTGTTCCATTCACATGACTTTCTGTACATGGCTGTAATAAATTATTGTTAAAAAGTATATTCTTCTATCTACTTTATGATAATCGATATTAACATTAACAGAAATTGTTTTAGTTACTTGCTTTCTTGTAAGTAAAAGGAAAATAAAGGAATACACTAGGCTAAAACGATAGTCAATCGTTTAAAAGCCGGTTGCATGTGGATGAGTGCAGGGCCAGGAGCTTGCAACTATCTGTGTGAGAAAAGTTCAAGTATTCTGCATCTAAAACAAATAACAAGGAATATCTCAGAAATGGTCAATTCAACGAAAAAAAACCATATATGACAAATGTGTTTTAACGTGAATACATTTTTTGTGAAATAAGCTTTTGTCTATCCCTTACGGTTTGCCAGTTTCGCAAAATTTAGCAAAATTCATTCAGAATAAAGAGGCCTTTAGAGGCTATTCCCAGAAAATTAAAGATATGCATTTTATTTACCATATATAAATATCTTTTATGTACAGTATTTTAATCAAAATCGTTAGAGCCATTTTTAAGAAAATCAAAATGTTCGAAATCTATCTACTATGTAAAGGCTAATTTGGGGTGGAGGATTTTTCTCAAAATCTTTGTGTCGCATTCCCGGAAGATACTAAACTTAAATACCAAGTTTGGTATTTAACGGCCTTTTCGTTTTTAAGCTATGCTGCGAACACGCACGCGCGCACAAATTCTTTTTTTATTGGATTCAGGGGTCCCAAAACATATTTCAGGTGAAATCTCGATATCGATTTTTTGGGTGCAATAAATACCTTTTCTATACTCTATGTACATGGTACGTACGTATAGAGAAAGTAAAAATCCTTCCAGCTTGTACATACTCGTATGTACACTAGCCGAGAGCGCTATTTTGTCTTATAGTCAAAGCTGAGAATTCTGGCTCTCAAATATGAGGATGAAAAATGCATAATGACTGTAAACGGTCATCGCAACTTTGGCTGTATAGAAGCCTATTGCAACAGGAAGCGGAAACACAAAAATCTTTGATAGATCCTCCCCTCCGGCCAGTTAGTGGGTGGGAATGGAATGTCGACCGGCGCCTAGGGAAAAGACTAAAGTAAAACATACGATACTCCCGATGGTCCGAGGTATGAGAGCTTTAGCCTCCGGTGGCGCGAAATGACGCCGTCGGTGCTTACCTAAGTTACGCAAGGTTTATTTAGTTTCTGGTGAAAAGTGATCATGCTAAACGAATGTTATAACATTACCCATTAGTATCCAATCCGCACCAGAAACCCTGAGACCATTCCGCTGGAATTCCTTAGTTATCCCGAATCTGCAGTTATCAACTGTGAGATTACCGACTGAGCTGCCGGACAAGGAGGAAGATGCCTCACTACATAGAAGATTTGGAAACACTTGGAAAGGGTGATAAAAACAGAATACCCAAGCAGCATACACTAATACAGACACCAACGATAAGGAAACCTAGGATGATCCTAAAAAATATGGACAATTAGATTTTGGAAAGGCCTAGTCTGTGAAAGAGAAGAAACAATTCTGGCTATTTGAAGAAAACTGCATGATGAATCTTCCAAACCTGAAATTTTAAAATTATCTTTCGTTCTTGAATTACACTTCAGTTCTATGATTCTTCATGCAAATCTTCTGGCAGTGGATCAATTTCAGTAGCAAAGGTATTTTTTTCTTGTTATTCTTTTGTCTAGGTTTTTTGAGATAGTGGAAGGAGCAGATAAGAGCACTGGCTGCAGCGACACGCATAACCGATCTGGCCATGAGTAACTTTTTCCTACCTTTGCCCTTTTACCGTCTCAAAAGACTGACGGAAGAATAACATGCAGGGCAGATGAAAAAATATAATGGTAAGGAATCAGATTCGAACCCAATGCAAAGATTACATAAACTTTCATTGTAAGCTGAAATTAGTTCACTTGACGTATTAGTGTTAGCAAAATGCTAATGATACGTTGCCAATAGGTCTAATTATTCGACGCGAAGTCCGCTGACTGTACAAAAGCCGGGAATGCGGAACTATACAGAACGTATTTTTACTTTCTCTACTATGTATTCAGTGTATCGAGAAGGTATTGTATTGCACCCAAAAACTGGATACCGAGATTTCACTGGAAATATGTTTTGAGACCCCCTGAATAAAAAAAAAAAGTATTATAGAAAAATTTCCGTGTGTGTAGCATAGTTCAAAAAGAAAAAGTCCATAAAATACAAACTTGGTATTTAAGTTCAGTATCTCCCAAGGATGCGACACGAAGATTTTCAGGAAATTCCCCCCCCCACCCTAAACTACCTTTTACACCGACAAGTTTTCGAAAAATATGATTCTCAAAAATGGCTCTAACGATTCTTACATCTAAGATATTTACATGCCAAATAAAATGTATATCTTAAATTTTCTGAGAATAGCCTCTAAAGACCTCTTTATTCTGGATGATTTTTATTGAATTTTGCATACGCGGTAAATCGTAAAAGATAGACAAAACTTACTACACAAAAATGTACATCACGATATAACACACACTCTATGAGATATGCATTTTTTTTTTGTGGAGTTGGCCGTTTTCGAAATATTCCTTGTTATTGATTTCAGTTTTAAAATCTCATACGGGAACTTGTCAACGCTTGGCCGCACAAAGAAACGAATTTCAATCCCATAGCAACCACATTTTAAAACACTTGACTGTCGGTTTAGCCAAGTGTATTCCCTTACTTCCCTTCTATTTATAGAGGACCTAAGTAATAAGACCGTTTCTGGTAAAGTTTTAGCATTAAATAGATGGAAGCATAATCTTACTAGCAATACTTTGTTACAGAGATGTAAAGAAAGTCATGTGAATGGAGCACATCAGATTTTTTTTAATAGTGCCAGAATTATGGAGATAAGTCTATGTGGGTATATTAAGATTCTTTTAAGGTTCTCACCCTCTTTCACCAATTATTGGGAAGGGCTGGTCAGTATAGAGAAGTCTTGTAATTTGCTTCCTGACTCTTCTGCCCGACCTAGCTATTCCACTCCCGATTCCTCCCGTTCTACCGTATGATCCTGTAGATGTGGTCAGATCAATCGGGTTGCTACAATATCACCGAAGTAGAGACTGAATTCTTCTCTTAAAGAATCCAAATAAGGCAATTTGACGCTGATTCTTGTCAGAATTCATTCAGGCTGTGAAAGGTTGAAAAGTTTTGAGATTCAAAAGTGTTTTCAGGAAGGCTCTGATGACATCATAAGCCAACAACATTGGTGAAACTTGCGAGAAGAGAAACAAGGTAATCAACGAGCCACCAATTTTATTACATAATGTGACAATATTCAAGGCTTAAAGAACGTACTGTAGGCCTCTGACGAGAAAACGTGTGTCAACTGTGGGTTGTTCTGCTGTCTGGAAGAGTAAGTGGGGAAGGCAGTGCCACATGACAGTTTATGTCATAAATATGTAAGTCTCTATATACATTAAACGCAACCCAGAGTTATTCAGCTTACTAGCACAAGAGCATTTGTTTTCTAAGATCCCTGTAAGTCTTGTTATACTGAAAGTAGAGCCGTAGTCTTTCTCAGCTAAACATTCGAGTTGCTTCGATATATACCTTATAGCCACATTCTCCTCATCGGTACACTGCTTTTTTGGATACAGGGGGACCCAAAACATGTATTTCCGGTGAAATCTCGGTATCGGACTTTTGGGTGGAATACAATACCTAACTTCTCTATACACTATACATGATACGTGTAGAGAAAGTAAAAACGAGTAAAGGAAAGCAAATTATGTGCAGCATACGAGAAGAGCTTTTTCAACAGCTGATGTAAGCGCCGCCCTATGAGTTTTGGCAGCCAACATTTCTATTAAGAGAACATGACACAACTGCCTGCTTACTATGTCTCAATATAATAACATATAGTGAGAACTTCCTCATGGCGGTCAATAACCCACACTAAATTGTGTCGCTGACCTTCCTGACACTTCTTATGACACCGTCGGGCACGTGCTAACCAGTGAATAACGGCGTTCAGATTTAATCTATGATAGCCGCTTCAGCTTTATCAATCAGATCTGTGGCCTTCAGCGAATTTATCACCCCCTTCTACTTTTAACAGTGAAGTATGTTTATAAAATCGCAATCCCTCATCCTCTTCTTCTTCTTTTTTGTATTTGTTTAATGTTGGTCACATCGGATGATGAATGAAATCGGTGAAATGATGTTCAAATAATCTCGGGGCCCATGGAGCTTTCGTTTTGTCAGGATAAGGGAAAACCCCGAAAAAAAACCTAAGCGAGATTCGAACTCGAGACCTGTTGAATGTGAGGCAGACACTACCCAGGGGGGGGGATTTTGACTTAAGCCCTCAGGGAGAATCGAACTCCCGACCCCTGGTGCTCTAGCCACTGAGCTTTGGAGGCCACCACAATTCTCCCTGATTGGAACAGTTTTGTGAACAATTATCAGAATTCAGCAAAGCTAGCATTGTTAAGATCAGTGGTGCCAACCTGCCATGTTCTACTAAATTTAGCATTTTTGAAAATAGATATAAGTAGGGGGTAGTAGTCGAAGAAGTAAGTAAAAAACAAATAAGTAAAAACAAGTGATAGTGGCAAGTAAAAAACAAGTGGTAAGATAAAAAAAAAAAAAAAAAAAAGTGATAAGTAAAAAGCAAATGGTTAGTGGCAAGTAAGAAGTAAGTAGTGAGTAGTAGTGGTTAGCAGCTTTATTCGTTCTGTAGATCACAATATGACCACGCCGTGGCCGAGTGTTTAGACCACTGCCTCTTACCAAGACGGCCCGGGTTCGATCCCAGGCGACCGCATGTAGACAAGTGGCGCAGGGCGGATTTTCTCCGGTTTGCCCCGCCATCGTATTCCGATACTCCATCTTCATCCCATATCATCAGTGCAATCGCCTGCAGTGCCATATGTAGTAAAAGCGAGCGTTTAACACTATTAAAATATCACAATACACGACATAGAACACATCCAACTTAATTTGTAAGCATTAAAAGAGTATGTATAACCGAGCCATTTTAGTCATTTTTTTCTCTATCATGTATTTCGTAGGTAAAGAAAATGTTGCATTCCTCCTATAAATTCGATACCGAGATTTCACCAGCAATGCAAGTTTTGAGGAACCCTGCATAAAAATAATTTTTAGAATAGTGTGTGCGTGTGTTTATCTATGAACATAACTAAAAACAAATAGTCAATTAAATAACAAACTTGAAATTAAGTTCAGCATCTTCCAAGCGTGAGACACGAAGATTTTCAAGAGTATTCCCCCACCCTCAACAGCCCTATACGTGAAAAAAAAATCAAAAAAAAGTTATTTATTCAAAAATGGTTCTAACGA
Source organism: Hymenopus coronatus (assembly GCA_030762935.1). Lineage (NCBI taxonomy): Eukaryota > Metazoa > Arthropoda > Insecta > Mantodea > Hymenopodidae > Hymenopus > Hymenopus coronatus. Next base: position 51,685,990 of record CM060884.1, read on the forward strand.
AATAGCATACGATTAAAATAGCATACGTTTAAGATATTTAATGACAAATGAAATGCATATCTTGAATTTTCTGGGAAAAAGCTTCTGAAGTCTCTTTTTTCTGTACAACTTTAGTTGTAAACCGTAAGAGAGAAAATCTTACTAAACAAAAATGTAGATCTCGTTAAAACACACCATTTATGTGCTATATTCTAAGAGTTAACCATTTCCGAAACATTCCTTGTTATTGTTTTCAATTTTCCAATATTCCTTTATTTTCTTATTTTATTCTTACCATTTTTTGTTCTTTTACTTTTTTCTCAAATGAGAAGTCACTATTCATTTATTTTCATTCTGGTCATGCAAATAGAAGGGGATTTTAACCATGGCTCCTTAAAATATTTGACTACCCTTGTGATTGTTTTAAATTTTCCAATAGTTCTTATTTTTTTTTACCATTTTTCCTTTTTGCTTTTTTCTCAAATGGGAAGTCGTTATTCACTTATTTTCATTCTGGTCATGCAAACCGAAGGGAATTTTAACCTTAAAAAGATTTGACTATCACTTTAGGCTAGTGTATTCCCTTATTCCCATTGCGCTTACAAGCAAATATCTAATGAAACCTTCTCTGCTAATGTTTATCTGTATTAGCAAGAAGTAGAAGAATAGTTTTTACAAGTTGCAGAGTATGTAAATAACTTCATATGGATGCAACATCAGATAAAAATACAACTAAAACCAATAAAATAACAATGAGAAGTTAATTACAATTTGATGAAATATGGATCGACAAGGTTAAAAAAAATAACGAATTCTTTCTCTTCCAAATGTTCCACACTTTGCTATCTGAGTAAAGGAGGTTTTGAAGTAAACATTTTAACTGAATTGCAACCCACAGGAATTTTCAAGCTGAAAGTTGCAATTTGTGTAATGAGCGTGTATACGTGTTTACTCTTGACCGGCACCAACTTCGTTTTTATAATCTCCTTCAGAATTACGAGTTATATTCCAAAATTACATTTCTTTCTGCTGTTGCAGCTGGACAAAGAAAAAATCTTGGGCATTCATTCTAAGTATGCAATGACATGCTGTATGAGTTCCTGTCTAGTCGCTAAGCCTAGAAGTCAATCCATTAAATACTTCCGCAATGAATATGATGACTCGTTTGTTGGAGAAGTTGCCTAGTAAGTACGGCGTTCGGCCTATTTAAGAACCCTGCACACCGTAGCAACACATGGCAGTCTATAAGGTACGAATCCTACCAAAATCTTTTTCGTAATACGTTTTGTTGGTCAATGAATTATATTGCAGCACGCGATTTTTAAGCTTAACTCCTTTAACTTGGTTGGTCAAATCGGACTACGAATTATTGTCCATGGCGAGTGTAGCGGCTTCCTTTCACAATTGCAAACATAACATTATCTGTGCGAAATGATCGAACATTGATAAGGGGCTGCAAGATGGATTTACATGTTGATTGTTTTGTTTTATTTTACACTTTTGCGTTGGACATTACAGGGGACTTTATTCTGCCTAATAAGAGGAAAGAGAATATGACGTGCACACTATTTTGTGTGAACAAAGCACCAATGAAGTCAGAAATAAATTATTGGAATGCAAATAAGTCAGTCAGGTGGAACCTTCGAACCTACAAGAGAAAAGGAACAGGAAAATAAAACTCACGAAGAACTTTTCGGCCACAAATTAATGTTGTTTTTTTTTTTTTTGGAAAAAAAAACTAAACAGTAACTGAACAAGTGACTGCAATATCGGAAGTAAGTCAGACAAAGAAAACATACGTAAAGATGCTGCTTCCGAGAAAACTAATGTTAAGACAGCAGCAGGTTAGCAGCGTTTTAGTTGTACATTCCTTCCGACTGTCGCCTTCTTCTCAGTCCCCTCTAATCCCATGTGTTGATGTCGACAAACACTACGGTGCTACTCTCCTCCTGAATTCATACCATGGTCATGAAGTACAATGTGCTCAAATTTCTGTTAGGGAAATAAAAGTATTTCACATTGATTCTACGTGCATACCATTCACCACCGAACACTTTCTCGTTCGTTCAACCATGCAGTAATACGTTGCATCCAGCATTACGAGTGTCACAGCTGTCACTGCCTCAGCTAGGAATTGTCACAGTTTATTCATGTCCGAAGGGCGTTTAGAAAAGACACGATCTGAGATATCCCCATATCTGCGGCATTGACTTTGGCGAACTTCCAAACATTCTGTATACCTTGAGAAATTCACTCGTTACTCCAACATTCTACTAATACTGTCCTACCACGACGCCATTTCGGAAGCAGCATTTATGTAAATAGATGTAAACTAATCGTCTTAACGCTCTCCCCATTACCACTGTGCTTGCTAGGCAACTTCTCTACTACATGTGAGGCACCCCCCTCACATTTAAACCCCACCCGTAACTGCCTGGCCATATCGGCAGCATCCGCCCTTTTAACACATACCGTGTACTAATATAGTTGCGTTTCTTTTTTTTATTCAGTAAGTCACACACAAACACATTCACACTCATTCATACCAAAAGAGTCTGGGGAGAATGGGGAATATTCTTAGCTAGAAAAAAATTACCAACCTAGCCGAGAATCGAACCCAGGACTCCTCGCACAGCAGACAGATGTGTGTCTAGCAACTGAGCCAGAGGTATGTTATTGTGCTACTCTAATGGTTAACATGCGCTTTTGCCTTTGATCATCAGAAGCCTCTTAGGTAATACATATCGCAAGTATACTTGTTCTCGAAAATCGCTGTTTTACATTGTACCAATGAGCGTGTCACTCTAGTCAATGAAATCAAACAAATAATAACTGAAATAGTTGTTAATTCCACGTGTAATGAAACGGCGCTGCAACATCTCTCCTGTTTTCTTTCATTCTTCTAACAAGTAAATGTCCAGGTGTGGATTGCGAACGCATACTTGACAACGTTGCTTTTCGCGGCACTGAATACCTTAATCTTCCCATCCGGCTTTCATACGCAGTATGTTAATCATTGGCGTAGCACAGTATGCTGTGTTACGTAATTTTCCTTTAAACAGACATTCCCTTCAAAATATTGACTCAAAACAATGACGTCTTGGCATACTTTGAACTCTCAGTAAATCTTAATACTAACGATAAGCTAATATCCATTATCCTTGAATCAAACATTTATTTTGTTTTGTTGATATTTATTCTAAATAATATCTGAGTCTCCACAGACATATATAATAAAAGCATTTGAAGTAGTACAATGTTAACTCCAAGTTAATAATAGAACATCATTGTACGTTGTTATCCAATTGGAATTAAGACGATTTGATTTTCTCTAAGCGATTACCCGAAAGAAAAAAATACTACATGATTTAAAAGCCCATCAATACATAAATTGATTCATAAATTTCTTAAAAGTTCTCATAGTTCCATCCAAATGCCTTTCTCTACCTGTTCTGTAAACAAACTATTCCTACAAAAGATTAGTCTTCTATTTCATACTAATTGAGATAAACATCATTATCCTGAGGAGACGAATGACGAGTAGCTTTAAGCTCAATGGACCCTGGGCTCACTAGCATAACTTTACCACTTTCATTCATCGCAATATAACCTACGATATTTTCTTGTAAGTAGAAAGGAACTAAGGGAATACAGCAGGCTAAAAAGAGTCAAAGTTATCGCTGTGCAACTGAAATTGAAATTCTGGTTTGTTTGTATGGCCAGGAATAAAGCAAAAGAAAAATATATGCCTTCTTATTTGAGAAGTACTTTAGAATAAAAACAAATAACAGGGAATAGGTATCTTGGAAGTCGTTAGCTGTAGAAGGTATAAATTGCGTGCTTTGACAAAATCTACATTTTTGTGTAGTACTTTTTTGTCTAACTTAAAGTTTACCGTTATACAAAAACCATCCAGAATGAAGAGACTTCGAGAGGCAATTTCCAGAAAATCCAAGATATACGTTTTATTTTCCATGTAAATATATTCAATATACGATATTTTAATCAAAATCGTCAAGACATTTAGAAAATAAAACTTTTCGAAAATAAAACTTTTCGAATTTTTTCCATATAAAGGGAATTTTCTTGAAAATCTTAAATGTCGCATCCTTGGAAGATGTTGGACGCAAATATCAAGTTTTGTATTTACCCACTTTTCGGTTTTGAATTATGATGTTCACGGAAAGACACATGCGCGCATGGACCTTTTTCTAAAATACTTTTTTTATTATTCAGGAAACTCTAAAACGTTTATTTCCGGTGTAATCAGGTATCGAATTTTTGGGTGGAATGCAATACCTTCTCTACTTATGTGCTATGTTACGGAATAAAGATAATAAAAACAAAACAAACAGAATAGTGGTGCATACCTTATTCACGATGAAAAACAAAATTTATATTCGATAAATGTACCAAAAATTCCATATAAAAAACAATAAAAATTAACTTTAAATAAAACATAAATGGATTTAAATCACAACCAAGAAAAATAACACATATTAACACAGTCATAAATAAAATACTAGAATATTCTCTTAAAAAATTAATGCAAATCCACCTGTTCCATATTCAACATTAAACCCTGAAACTAATTCAGATTCCCCTTCAGCTACGAATTATTTAGTCTCCTTTGCACGTTTATCATACTGTATTAGTTATGATGTAAGAGTGTAAAGTTATGGTTTTTGATTCTAGCGGAAATATTGTGAAACGAGACGCAGTCGAGTTTCACAACCACGCGAGAATCAAAAAGAATTTGACGCTCGCTTATCATATAGCGTTTTTTTCTGATATTAAAAGAAAAGCAACGAAAAATGAAATACACTTGAGGTCAAGTATAAGTCATTCACCATGCGAGATTGCAGATTCTAGTTCATTTTTAGACTAAGGCTCTTTCCTGTGCTTTCCTATTAGTTATGGAGACAATATGGCTACGTGACAGGTGAACGAAGGTTTCGAGATTTCGTCGAGGTTAGGCTACGTTATGTTAGGTGTGTATAAATGAACTGGATCGAAATAAGGTGTAAAATCGGTTCTGCTTTCCAATGCGAAATGCACAGTCTTCCGTTCGTTTTGTCTGCTTCTGTATGGGCAGCCATGTTGGTCTATCAACCAATGGCAGAGTCAAATCTAACACTGAACTAGAATCTGCAATGTTGCATTTTTATTTCGCAGCGTTAAGATAGTGCATTCAGTGGGCATAGTTTCGATTTGTGGTTGACGTTGAACATAACATTATATCCTGCATGGCTAATTTTAATTGTCTGTTGATCAGTGAGATATTATATATACACTAATATCGTCATTTATTTTGGCGAGCGTAAAGTTGGAACAAAATTACTTTACGCTTGCTGTACTTTTTTTTTTTTTATCAGGTTTGAGAATCTGAAATGAGCTCGTAAATTACTCAGTTATTACGCTCGGTCATAGAAAAATAATTCTTTTTTATTCGGATCGTGTACATTGATACTGATGGGCGATTATTATAACAAAACTGCTTACAATTTTATTTGTAAATTGAAGCTGTCGAGCGTTGCATTCTTCTACCTTCTCCCGCTCTTGCGTATGTGTAGAACTGGATATCAGTTACAGTGGAAACCGCAGGACAAGCAACGTGGAGAACAATGGGCACTCTCATTTCCTACTGTTGGGGGAGTGTCTTGCACGCCTCCTACACACACACATACAGCGGCTGTTTTCACAGCATCTTAACAATGTACATCATAGAGATAACATTCATTGTGCAACTTTTCAAAAATCTCAAATAATAAAACAGTAATCTATAAATTGCAATACCTGAAAATGTGAGAAAAGAACGTTTAACGGATAATTTAACTGGAAAATAACCTATATGATCACTAAAATGCTCCAGCTATATAACCTTGTTTTATTCTATTTACTAATTCCAACTTTTATATTCACAAACAACAGTCCTATTCAATATATTTATAACGGTAACTATTTACCTTAGCTTGTTTTAAATCTATATTATCCATATTAATAATATAATAAGAGAAAATTTGTGTATGGGTGTGCATGTTAGCGTAATTTTTACCGAATTTTATAATTCTTTCACTACTGAAAAGTCAAATTTGTTCTGATGGACATAGTTCTATAAACACCTGATTTCATATCAATTATTACTTCCTCTACACGTACTATGTACATATTAAGGAGAGAAGATATTGTATTCCATCCAAAATTAGATGCCGCGATTTCACTGGAAATGTATGTTTTGAGGATCCCTGAATAACAAAATTAGAAAAAGGTCCGTGTCCCCCACCCCAAACTACCCTTTATATGGAAGATTTTCCAAAACTGTTTATTTTCTCTTGATTAAAATACCACATTTCGATACAAATGAAATGTATATCTTGAATTTTCTGGGAATATCTTCTGAAGACCCTTCATTCTGAATTACTTGTGTATAACTGGTAAACCTGCAACCAGAACTTACCAGACAGAATTGTAGGTCTCGTTAAACACAATTTATGCCATACATTTTTGTAGAGTTAACATTTTCCACAATATTCCTTGTTATTGGTTTCAGTCTCAAACAATTTAAACTTTTCTCAAACGGGAAGTCAGCTTTTGCTTCATCTCCTTTGTTTTACTCCTGGCCATGAAAAGAACTTCAATTGTTTCACATAGCGACCAGCTTGTAATACAGTTGACAATCGTTTTAGCCCAGTATATTCTCTTGTTTTCCTTCTACTTACAAGGAAGCAACTTTCTGTAGATAAAAAATACGTTTTGTAAGAATAGCATGTTTGCAGAATAAGTAAAAAACAAAGTCACATTAATGGAATGCAACCAGTTTTGTTATTAAAATATTAAAAAGGATTTACAGCTGTCAATGCTCGAACTTGAGATGGGAAACCAAGACTGGGCAACATGTACCTTGCTGCATATGCAACCACCAAAACGTATGAATGGAGCGTATAATCTAAAATGTCTGAACCTGTCAAATTCCTCCAAAGGGCATGTTCGAAAGGATATTTGCCGACTAAAATGGATGGCCTTGTTTAATTTACTGACGTTCCAGCGATGTAGTTTATTTAGTCTGAGTAAACTCTTATTTACAAAATACAGCAAAGGTCGAAGACTATTTTACATTAATTATTATTATTATTATTATTATTATTAGTAGTAGTAGTAGTAGTAGTAGTAGTAGTATTAGTATTATTATGAATAATTAGTGTAATTCGTTTCAATTTGGAGATAGCTCTCTATTCTATTTACCTTTGGATATGAGTAAGGAGGCCTATTTATTAATTTTGAGATGTTTATATTTATGCGCCACAACGACTTAATTTGCACCGGCATTATTTTGGAGTTCATTACTAGCAGTTAATTCCATTAATTTATGAGTGTGTTTATATAAAATACTTCTTTGGTAAGGCCGGTAGTTAAATTTATAATTTATACATGAAGGCAACCTAAAATTTTGTATTTATTTTCCGTACATCGGATTTTTTTTTTTTTTTTTTATTGTTTCATTTGTATAGTCCCCTTTAACTTCAATGGTCATATCAGGGGCTTTTATTTGTGAAACAGCTCATATTACTGTAGGTTTAGAACATTAGGTTAATCAATTTTTATTACTAAGCACACGCAGATTCACTCTCGCATTCATAAATGTAAATGGCGAGTTATTTATGGACTGTTGTGGTTCTCAGCGTCCCATTCTATACTGGGCGTGAAAGACCGCTTAATTTTGCTCAGAGTCCTCTCTATCAGGCTTGAGGTTCTTTTACGTGCCGTAAATCTAGACACGGGAACAACGGCTTTATTTCCCTTCCAAAGGAAGCCATGCTAAGGACTGGTACGCCGAAAAAATTCATCGTCCTCCGCCGCGTTTGAACCGGCGACTTTGGGCATATGAAGTTAGCATGGTAACCATTACACCACGGAGGGCGACTCTCTCACATTCATACTAACATTACCTGTGGAGATAGGAAATAATTCCCGCATCAGCCGGGAATCGAACCCGGGACCTCCGAATGAGAAGTCAGCTCGCTGACCACTCAACCATGGAGGCTGTCGTACATAGGATTAATAAATTGAATTAAAAACAAAATGAGTAATTAAGCGTTCGGAGCCCGTAAGCTTGATTACTCATTTCTCTAAGTACCGTACAGAACTTCTACCTGATTAGAAGAGTTATCATGCTAAAAAGAGAGAATCTATCCACTAACAAGGGGTTAAGTCGAACGAACATAGCTTGCCTAGTTCTCTAAGAAGCGAAGTTCTTAGTAGTAGACACTCTCGACAAACATGACCCGGACACAAGAGGCTGTTTTGCATGACACTAATTTACAAAGCTCTTTGGATGAACATTTTAGTTACTATAAAAGAACATGCTTGCGAATAAGGATTTGGCTTTTAGTTGAGAACGTCCTGGAGTAGATTAAATAGCTGCTGCACATAATTCCTTGCAATGAAACATAACAAAACCAGGTTAAATGTTATTGCAAGGAATAAAACTACACAATACCCGAGATGTAACATCAAAAGACAGTTTCAAAAGCGACAATCGATCCTGTGTTATGTTTCTTGAATTGCCATTGCTGTTGTAGATGAGTATAATGAAATAGTGAATTACCTTTATTCTAATTCTATAGAATTATGCATCCAAATCTCTGGGCACCAAAAGTATCTAATAACCCTCATGTGAATTTTGCTTTATTTCCATTGTATTTATGTTGTAATCAAGTTCGTTAGCAGAATATGCTAAATAGTTACCTAAAGTAGATAAAACTGCTAATACCATTAAATTGATGTTCTATATTAACCGATATTATTTTCCCACGACAGTTGCAGACTATCTGTTTTTCCCAAAGAGGATCAATTGATGTATAGGAAGCGCAGAAATGAAGCCATGTTATTAAACAGCTGTGGAACCAAAAAAAAAAAAAAAGTGCAAAAGGTTTAAAATTAAACCTGCTACAAGTAGCTAAAACTTGCGCGCCATTTCGACCAAGGATTCTTCATATAAGTACTTCAAAGAGCACTTATAGTCAGACAGCAGAGCCTTCAGAACTTTTAAGACTGTCCGGAGATGTCAAGTCGAGACGTTTCGCTGATATTTCATATCGTATGCGTGAATATCGAAGATTTTTTCATCAGTTGTTTAGAATAGTCGGGCCAGTGCGAAATTACAACTATAAGGGGCAAAGAAGAGGATTAACTATAAAAACCCTCCAGATTGTTTTACACTAATTCCATAAAGAATGGGGAAGGCAAATGAAATAATTTGTCACCGGAGTTTAAAAAAATAAGCCAACTCATGGTTAGATTGCAGTGGGCGCTGTGAAAAACTGCCCATGACAGTTATTCTGGACATAAGGATCCCTTTATTATATGACTTTAGGGACTACCAGAAAATGTCTGGAGATATAGGTATCAGTCCGATAATTATGTACTGGATTATGACCCTTTGAAAGGTCGTCAGGCTTCGAGGGCTCTGGAGAGCGAGACCCTCGGAGCATCGCCCCGGGGTTGCCCCCAAGGAGGAGTCTTTTGTTGTATCTGGTGATGGATGATGTAATGAACTGGCTCAATGAAATGGGATTCATGCTCAAGACTTTGGGGAATGCTAGTAGTAAATGGAAAATCCCCGCGTACTCTCTCGGGCTCATCCAGGGTTCCTTTCTTGCGCTAGAGGAATGATAAGGAAACGAACTTGTCTGTTCATCCAGGAAAGATCAGATTATGGCATTCGCTTCCTAGTAGTAGAGCCAATTCTGTTTGGGAAGAAATTGAAGCTATTCGAGTCGTCAAACATCTAGGATGATGCCTAGATATTGGTATTGAGTTCGAAAACGCACATATAATACAATGTAAAGAAGTCCCACAGTGTTTTGTGGGCTTGCAGTAAATATTTTGGACTGAGGTGGTGACTAACATCGAAAGGGCTTGGACGACTTTACATCTCGGCTTCGGTATCACATGGCGGTCTGCCTCAGAAGCGAAGGCTGTGTTATAGCTACCAGGTTAAATTCGTTGCAAAGTTGGTATAGCTTATGATAACCAGGGTTGTGCGAACAACCCCACAGTCCGCCCTTGAGATCTTGGTTAAGCTTCCTCCTTTGCTTTTGTTTGTTAAGGAAATTGCGAAGATGAGTACACACTACCTTTGAACAACAGGGGATGGAGTTTTAAGCTGCTATATAGGGACACTCACCTATTGAGTAAAGGAGAGTATCTTATTCCCTAATGATAGGGAATTTGATGGGGGCTAGATATAACTAAGTCCTGCGTACAGTGGAAATTCCTTCCATGGAAGAGTGGAACCCAGAGACAGATTTTCCCCCAGATAGCTGGGAGCTGGGCTCCAGACGGAAGGATTCTACTTTGCGGAGGACAGAACGGGGAGGGGGGCTTATAACCAGCTTTGCCATTTTCCTTTGAAATATTACTATTTTTTAGGCTGAGATATATGCCACCTAAGATATGCGGTGCATATTCTTAATATGCCAGGCAGACCAGCATAATATATAGTTGCTCAGATAGCCAGGCAGCTTTGAAAACCCTTTTACGGCCGAATGACATCCACATTGGCGTGGGAGTGTCAAAAGATATTGGGTAGATTTTATGTCTGAGTGTTACCTGTCTGGGACTGCACATGCCGTATAAGAGGTAATCAGATGACGAACATGCTAGTTAAGAAGGAAGCGGGTGTTAAGGTTTTAGGACCCGAGCCTTCTGTGATATAACTTTCAGAAGTGTTAAATATAAAATAATTCACTCTACAGCGAGGGCTCATCTTGAGATGTTGAAAAAAATACACTACCACCAGACAGACCCATTATTTTATTCCTGAACTGGGCGATAAGTTAAGTAAGCTTTTTATGAGCCTAACTATAACCAGGATGAGAAGTGTTGGTCATCTTATTGGCCACAACATTGAAAAGGCATATCTATACAATCCCTCCCTTTATGTAGGAAATGTGGGAAGGAATTTGAAACCTCTCAGTATTTTCGATACATAGATTGTATTCCTAGATCCTTGTTTGTGGAGTCTAAAAATATCTGAAGGGCCGATATCAAGATTTATATGTACCATCAGCCTTGAGTCAAGCCCCCACCAAGAGGCACAAAGGGCTCTAAGAACTTACGTACAAGTTTCTCTGAGGTGACCCAGGTTACATCATCGTCGTCATCATCAAGTTGGAAAGTTAAATCAGACTTCAGAATTTAAGGCCTCGCCGAGAACCAAAACACGCATATTCGACTCTTCGTGCCGATTCATGGTTGAACAAACCAATAGCAATTACCACCAATAACGCAGATATTAAAGAGACATTTGTAGCTTTGGAACTCGCATGTACGGTAGCGCAATTCGAGTATCTGAGACAGTCTTTGAAGGTTTTCGGAATACTTATTTCATTTGCGGATGTTTATGTGCATAGGTGCTTCTCACCACAGCAGCTCAATTATACGTGTATGTATGGCGAGCCGAAAATCCATTGTTCGAATCCCGGATAGGGGTTCAAGTCTGATTCAATTTTAAAGAATGTGATTTTATTAAGAAATAGAGCATTTCTTTTATAAGCTTGCTCCGGTGAATTGTCGTCTACAGTGATCTAGGGATAACATGCTAACTTCTGGTTCCCAAGATTGCCGTTTAAACCCGACAGAGGACGATGGATTTTTCCTTTTTTTTTGACTTAGCATGACTTCCTTCGGAAAAAGCTGCCGATCTTGTGTCATAGATTTACAGCACGTAAAATAACTGATAGAAGGGCCTATAAGCAAAATTATGCAGTCTTTCACACTCAAAACAGAACGAAACGACGAGAACAGCAGCAATTAAAGGGCATGCACAAGTATCCTTTCATGCTCCTCCTGATTGGCTAATTTACAGTTCTGAATGGCGATGTTGGCAATGCGAGGTAAGACGACAAAATCATTGTAGAGACAGATGCACGTGCTTCTGAGAGGCAGGATTAAACCTTTTGTTGATAGGAATTTATATGTATTCCAGATGTAAAAATGTAAATGTAAATGGCGTGTTATTTATGGACGCTCTTTAACTGCTGTGGTTCTCAGCGTCCCATTCTAAATTGAGTGTGAAAGACCACTTAGTTTTGCTCAAAGGCCTCTGTATCAGGTTTGAGGTTCTTTTACGTGCCGTAAATCTACGACACGGGACCAACGGCTTTACTTCCCTTCCGAAGGAAGCCATGGTAAGGATATTTACACCCGAAAAAAAATGCGGGTTTGAACCCACGACCTTGGGTATATGAAGTTAGCATGGTAACCATTACACCACGGGGGGCGACTTATTCCAGATGTATTAACCATGTTACCTAATATATGTAACAAGTAAGACTATAAACATTTAAATTTGACAATTCCCTTCGAATATATTAAAATTAAGTGATCATGTTAAATAAGGCAGTAGCTTGTATCGATGTGTTCCACGACGAGAGATGACTAGTGCACGTGACAGTTGACGAATACGGGGCAAAGTTATATGGAACAGCAGGCTTTAGCAACCGATGCCTAGAAAGCGAGATTCGTTCAGATCATTAACTAGCAGTCAGTGTGATCCGTTGTCTTATGAACCGATGTACCTCTATATTTCGTCATTTCCATTGACAACTTATGCTAATAAGCAATGCCATTTTAGTTTACCAAAGAAAAACTAATACGCAATTTAGTTCTTAACTGTATGATATTAAAATACAACAATAGGTATGCTTACAACCAAAACCCAAACCTTAAAAAATTCTGCAGTCTTGATCAGCGTGTTACCATCTCAATTCGGAGGTGTCGGGTTCTATTCTAGTTGAGATGGTTTAATTTTCACTACCTGAATAGATATTTTGGAAAATGTCATAAGCTAACTTCCTGCAAACATCAAGCAAATGTAAAAATTATTGTACCACATAGTCTTTAAATTTCTTTAAAATACGGTATGTATTGAAACAATATTATTATTCGACCCCAAGTCTTTTACTGTTAGGGTTGCAAGGTTTTCTAACTAAAAATAAGGAAGATTTCAGGAATGGTTTTCCCGACACTTTGACACGGCATATCGACCTTTTACTTTGTTGATTTCAGCAGAAAATGTGTATATAGAACTAAAACATATTTGGTACACTAATATAATATAAAACAATAGGTATAAGTATTTACAAGATGCTATGAAACTATTGTGAATGTTTAGCATTTGATTTACACTCATCCAGAAGCTTGACATTAGTTCTCACATAATTACAGAACTCCACGCAACTCATTTTAAGATTTACTGTATTAAGCAATTCAGCTTTGATAAGTTCTCCAGAACTCCTGTTCTTTACATCAGACACTTATTGTCATTAAGAAAAACACACTTTCTGTATGAGCATTAGAACCTGAAATACTTGTTATAATAGACAGCAATTTTTCCTGCATTTATAAAATACAGACACCATTTTTTAAGTATTTCCAGCAATATTAGCTTTACATTTAGATGTTCGCCGTCTATAACACATAACTCTATAAATTTATTTGTTATTAATGATAAAATTATATAACCTAGAGAGATTACAATTATGGTAATAATAAATATTGAATGATCATGAAAGTCTGTTTTTCTATTAAAGGTGAAGCACTATCTTGTAAACCTAAATTTGCATGGGTAGACATATTCTAAAAAAAGTAAAAACTTTATCTATGGAGCTTAAACCCATTGCACTAATCTGCCATATTAGAATTACTTGGTAATTCCTTAAAACTACTAAACTACTCATATAGATCATCCTCATTCAATTGAAATTTGAAACATTTCACAAATATCATGTAATTCTTTAAACTCAATTCAAACAATTTTGGGTGGAGTTTTATTCAGTTCATTGCGGTCATCGCCTATTTTACTTGCTTCACAAAGAAACAAAACACGTATTCCTATCTTCAATTCAAAGACGCAAGTGAGCGAGACGGTGCTATCATTGCTGCCAACAGCTAATTAAACTACTTCTGCCAACATTGGGAAAAAGGAGCTACAACTTCGATATATCGCATATTCCAAATATCCTTCTAAAACTCAGAATTCATGGCAGTGTATGAAACACGGGAGCAGGAAGACTCAATAAAATAAAGCTGAAATACGGGAGACCTGGCAACCCTACATACTATCAACATCAGCTCAAAGAAAATTCGGAATATATCACAAGTTTTTATGATACAAGTGTGTAAAGTCGTCTTGATTAATCGAGTTTCGAGAAAAATATTTTGCATATTGTATAATAGTATGTTTCTGGGCGAAAGTACGAAATCAAAATAAAATAAATATTATTTTCACGAACATACAACAGTGATTATTTACGTGGCCATATGTAATTGAATAAAGAGTGGCATGCCAATTCTACGGCTTGAGAGCAATTGTTTTTCTTAGTTTCAATAAATATTGAATAAATAAACACCAGTTAATTTAAAAGATTTTGCAACATGCAGTTACAGTTAAGCGGAAATGCATGATGTAGCAGACTTGCTAAGAGATTTGTTACCTAAAAGGTCTAAACAACTTTTTTCTCGATAGTGCGTCAAGTTACAGCTTGCTATTTTTACGCTTACATGCTACAAAATTTCAATTTACGCAATGACACACTTTGCTATGAAGCAAAAATAGTTTGCAAAAAAATGGTCCACTGACATATGAATATGAAGAAAGTGATGATGCAATTCCTAAATTCGTTTTTTTTTTTTTTTTTTTTTTTAAGGAAACACAGCCTACTTTCTTTAAGCTTAATTTGAAGTTATAAGAATGTTAAGGGTTAGGGTTTGTGAGTGTGCATGTGTGCTCCCTCGCTCGCCCGTATGCAACTATCAAAACGTACGAGTGGAGCGTGTAATCTAAAACACCACGCTCGGTCAAATTCGTTCGACAGGGAATGTTCAACGCGATTTTTGCTGACTGGGATGCTTGATATACTGACGCTCGAAGCGATTTAGTTCATTCAGAGCTGAGTATATCGTTATTTACAAAATATAGCAAAGGTCGGGAAGTTAGTATAAAAGAATGATGGATTGATATGGCGCAGACCAATTAATTCATAGCATCATGATCAGTAATTATTTTGAAATGCATTCCCATTTGGAGTTAGCGACTCTACTCAAGATGTTTCCCTTAGGATAAGACAGTAAGCAAAAAGAACTTTTTCATACATTTTTTAGTTTTTTGTTTATATTTGCTATTACAAGTTAATTTGCATCGTCAGTATTCCATTGTGTATAACTAGCGATTATTTTTCATAAACGTAGTTTCATTAATTTATGCGTCCTACTAGCCTTTTTGAGCTATCCCAATAGGCTTTAGCCCTTATTATGATTATTATTGTTTAAAATACATCTTTGTTGTGACCAGCAGTAAAATGCATAGCTTATACGTACATGAGGACAAAACAATAATTTGTATTTATTTTCCGTACGTTGGAAGAATAAAACGAGTTAGGCACAAGTCCCTGAGCTTTATTGCCACTTTTCTCCGAAAATCGTACTTTGGATGAGCTATATAAAGAATATAGATAGAGAGCGTAAGTGAGAGAGGAGAGAGCTTAAGTGACAGAAGAGAGAGAAAAGAGAGCGTGAGAGAAGAGAGAGAAAAGAGAGCGTGAGAGAAGAGAGAGCGCGTGAGTAAGAGAGGAGAGAGAGAATGATTCCAGTAAACGAGGGGTCTCACCAACGTGGTAACTTTTCCTCCTTCACTGAGAAGCAAACTTTGGTAGGAGTGATACTCAACCATGAACAGAACAAAGAGCGTATTTTGCATGTATTGTGTCCAGAATTTCCTCTTGAATGCGTTAAAATATCATAAGATATCCAAAAATGTATACAAAATACAAATAACTCTTGAACAGGATTATACGATAGCAACTTAAGAAAATCTTTAAGAAGTTTGTCGAAGCTTAAGCAGACAGTTTTATCCGAAGTATCAACATGACAAAATCATGCAAGTTTCACCTCCAATGAGTTGTCCAAATAGTTTATGATAAGGCAAAGGAATCCAAAACATCCCCTAAAAATAATAAGTAACATCGACCATGAGTCGCTGACGGACGCATAAACACGATCTGGTGAGTGGTGCCTGTACGAAGGATGGGGTAGTTTGCAACCTTCGACGTCTCTGCGTAAAGTGAAGTTTTGGCTTTAATGCTTAGAAATTCCTCTGCCTGCTTATAACAACATGAGAAGCTGTTGAAATGCGAATATGCAGAAGAATGGCGTGAGATAAGACACATACACACATGCGCACACACACACACACACACATGCACTAATTCAGGGTGTTTAAACAGCTGGCCCTCAATACTGAGACATATTGCATACTGCAAGCATACTCCTGTGAGTAAGCTATTTAACGTACAGCCAAGCTGGCAGAGTCTACACAAGGTAATG
Organism: Hymenopus coronatus; assembly: GCA_030762935.1. Classification (NCBI taxonomy): domain Eukaryota; kingdom Metazoa; phylum Arthropoda; class Insecta; order Mantodea; family Hymenopodidae; genus Hymenopus; species Hymenopus coronatus. The sequence goes on from CM060884.1 coordinate 51,702,355, forward strand.
AGGAATGTTTAAAGAGGGTCGATGAAGATAATCTATATACAAAGTTGCCATTCATGCTAATTGTTAACTTTTACAGAAATAGTTTCAGATGCACACTCAGTTGTTAAGTATAAGCGGGATGGTGGAACCCGGAACGAATCAAGTGGATCGCTATAAACACTTTAAATTGCCAATGGCCTTTCTATAGCATTGCAAGAAACAACAGAATGCTGACCACTTCAAGAAAAGAAACTATTGAAAAATTCAATAATGGCGGAATATCTACATAAATGTTGTTTGATTAAAGAAGCTGAATTTTTGGTGTAACAAGTACTTATTAATATCTTATGGTTAATCAGTTACACAAAACTCATTTTGAATAAAGAGGAATTTTGCTATTCTTAGATTTTAAAGATAATATACTTTGTCAAATTATTTTTTTTTTTTTTTTTTTAATTTGAAAGCTTCCCACATTACAAGGTTGCCTTATGGACAAAAGTTAACACAAGCATTATCAACAATAACACGCGAATGTTTGAATAGAGCAATAAGAACAAAATAGTAAAATATTAAAATTAGATATATGTTTTGTGTAGATTGCAGTATTCGAAATAAACGGAATATTTTAAGGCGCTAAAGAAAGAATTATTGATGATAAAGAACTATAAATGCGATTTCTTAAGAGGGCTATTGAGGCCTTTAAAGCATATTTACCAATTATTGATTTAATAATTATATAGTGTGAGAACTGACATTTGCAGATATCGATAAAGAACTTGGGAATTGTTCCACGCGCATCAATTAATAGCCCGATCACCGTAATATGTTCAACTGAATGATTTTCTTTATAGTATAGAACTGCTCGGTAGAAATGATTTGTTTTTTCGTCGCTCATCTCTTTGGCTTGGATAGTTTCGAATTGTGCTTTTGGATTTAATATAAAATCAGTGTGTATTGTAATAAAAATCGTTATCACCTATTCATGAGGAAATAATTCGAAACATTTTCCACGTCAAAGGGCAAATTGGGTCGTTCTTGGAAATTTTCGTATCGCATCTTTGGGGGATACTCAAGTTAAATAGGAAGTCCGCTATTTATCCCAATTTCGTTTTTGAGTTATGATGTTCACACACTCCCCCACCCACCCACACGGAATCTTTCTTTTAAAGTGTTCCTTTTTATTCAGGAGACTGGAAATATTTTCGGTGAAATCTCAATATCTATTTTACGCATTATTTTCTTCATTTATTGGTATATACGTGGTAGGGTAAGTAAGCCAACTAAATTGATCAGAAAGAGTGGGAAATCATGTTTGAGAAGGAACTACTTTCTAAGATATCTGCATGCACTGGAAAGAATGGTAAACGGGGCATAGTTCGGGGTATAAGAATATCGGATGATACTAAATAAATATTTTGTTTTGTTATTTGTTTTTGGAAGGATAAAGGAGAAACGATAGTAGAGGTCAGGTTTATAATGAAGAACTTGTCCCTGGACGTGCTTTCTGAGAAGTTTGGAAAAGGGGGAGAGAAGAGGGAAGGTGTATTTTTTTGTTGCATTTCTTGTTTTATTTCCTTTCCAAGCAAAAAAGAAAGATGAAAACAAACGGACAAACACAATCAGCGCTTCCTGTCCCTGCATAGAAATGACACCTTCGCCAAAAATAACCACCGCCTAGAATAGATAACGGGGAAGTACCTGCTGCGTTTAGAAGCTAGTACGCTTGATTTTCTTGTTGATTGATGACCCCGAGCCGCAAATAACGTGTACTTCCTTACTGACAGCCTTAAACAATTCGATGTTCATTTATTTGCAATGGATAAACTAAATGCATCCTTTTTAAAATAATCTAGCTGATAAATTCCTTTCGAAATGGTCAGATTCGTTAGAAAAGGCAATACATGAAACAAACATTGGGTTAAAAATCTGATGTGTTCCATTCACATGAATTTCTCTACATCTCTGCAACAAATTATTGTTAAAAAGCTTATGCTTCAATTTACTTAATGCTAATCGAGAAAAAAATTAGCAGAAATACTCTTATTACTTGTTTCCTTGCAAGCAGAAGCGAAATAAGGGAGTGCCATAGGTTAAAAGCTGGTTGCTATGTGATTGAAGTTTCTTTGTTTGTATGGACTGGAGTTGGCAAATTCCTATATGAGAAAAGTATAAGTTTTTCATAGCTGAAACCGCCTACAAGGAATATCTAAAAAACGATCAACACCACGAAAAAAAATGTATATTACATAAATTGTGTGTTTTAACCTGCTCTACATTTTTTGTGTGGTAAGTTTTTGTCCATCTCTTACGGTTTAGCAGTTATACAAAATTCCATAACATTTATCCAGAATAAAGTAGTCTTCAGAGGCTATTCCCAGAAAATTCAAGACATACATATTATTTGTCAGGTAAACGTCTTTAATATATGATATTTTAATCAAAATCGTTAGAGCCATTTTTAAGAAAATAAAAAATTTCGAAAAAAAATCCATGTAAAGGTAGTTGGGGATGGGGAGGATTTACTTGAAAATCTTCGTGTCACATCCTTAGAAGATACCAAACTTGAATACCAAGTTTGGTATCCAACGAACGGTCTTTTCGTTTTTGAGTTATGCTGTCCAGACACATACATACACGGACCTTTTTCTGAAAATGCTTTTTTTGGATTCAGGGGGACCCAAAACATGTATTTCCGGTGAAATCTCGGTATCGAACTTTTGGGTGAAATGCAATACCTTCTCTATACACTATGTACATAGTACGTGTAGAGAAAGTAATATATGCAATGAAAACCGCCAGAAGTTTTCCACTTAGGATGACATTCTACAGAAAGATAACAATGATATACCCAATTAATTTATTGCAATGCAAGTTAGTTGAACGAATGACCTACTCTGATTTCGAGTATCACTTAGGTCGGACACAACAAACTTCCAACGTGATTTATTATTCGTATTGCGGCATACTAATTCTAGGTTAATAGTTCACATCTTACACGAGTGCCCGTCTACCAGCTTAACTTTATTGCGTCACAAGTAACCGGATGCAACCAGTATTCATTGAGTGACTATATTCTTGTAATCTCTTTCAGAATGTATAGTAGAAAACATTACGTTTTTAATTGCTTTCGCGGATATTAAAAAACTATTTAATGAAATCACAACTGTCAGAAAATGAATTCTATTGCAATGGTCCGAATTAAACAAGATTAAAAGTTCTTGATTTAGATTGTAATGAAAATAAATTGTTTAGGAAAATGAAAAGCAAATAAAATAAAAAAGCAAACATTTCAGAAAGGATTTTCGGGACTCACTCAAAAGAATGCAAAAGAAATTCCTTGGATCTGAGAGGAGAAACAAGTCTTCTGAAAACAGCGAAAGTAAGAATAAAATATAAAAAGTGGTTTATTTTACGAATATATCGTTTACTCAGTTACTTTTATATAGAAATGCTTCTATAAAAGTTCCTATGTGTTCAGGAGTGCAACAACCTATTTTACTGTAGAACATTATAAGGCGTATTATATCTCTAAAATATGTTCCATAAAAGACAAAGATAATGACGAAGGTAAGTTCACTTATATGTATTAATTTGTAACTGTATCGATAGTAAATAATAATAATAATTTAATAGTCCTCGTAATAACATCATTAAAATAATTCAAAGGTTTGTACTTATTAAAATATTTGTAGTTCCTGCTAAATACATAATATATTATAATATAAATGTAATATTCTTTTTTATATAACAGCGTACTCGCGTAAATCACTGTTGTAACAGCCTTATTTTTCTAGCTGTTTGGTCCCTTTTTACGAGTCCCCTTTCCCTAACACATTATCATCACCATCATCATGTTATGATCACCATTACCAAAGCGCTCTTACTCCTTTCCGTAGTCTTGGATCAAAGAAATCTCTTGGAAATTGTTATTATGCAGAACCATAGGATAAACAAATGCATTATACTAACTTTATGGCTTTCTCTAACACTATGTAACAATGTACATAGTGGACAGAAGGTATTGTAGTCCCCCAATAATTTGATGTCAGGATTTCAACGGAAATAGTTTTGAGAACCCTTAAAAAGACTTTTTAGATTGCTCGAACTAAAAGTAGAATTTTAACACAAGCAACACGAGTTAAAAGACATACTTTATCGCACTGTGTTTAAGCCACTCCGCGCAAGGCAAGTCTATTGATATCCACCGACCGTCAGCTGTTCTCTGTACTGATGCTAAGAAGAAACAAACGAATATCGCAACTGCGCATCACAGATACGAAGTGAGTAAAAAGAATCTAATAATTAATAATTTTTCTATAAATATTGACTGTCTAAAAATAGTGTATAGCACACGTGTTAAAATCGTTTTATATTATTCGTAGGGTTGCCTAGTTTCGTAAACTTTCTACTCACCATAAAACACCATTTCTAACACATATCATAACTAACTTATTTTAGAAATATGTCCGCGCGCGGGCGATGTGGGCAGCACAGCTAAAAAACTAAAAGTCGGTTAAATACCAGACTTAGTATTTAAATTCAGTATCTTCCAAAGATGAAACACAAAGATTAAAAAAAAAAAAAAATCCTCCACCCCCGACTACATGGAAGATTTTTAGAAAAATTTTATTTACTCAAAAATGACTAGCGATTTTTATTAAAATATCATACGTTTAAGAAATTCTCATGACAAACGAATGTATGTCTTGAATTTTCTGAGAAATCCTCTGAAGTTCTCTTCATTCTGATGGCTTTTGTATAACGGGTAAACCGCAAGAGATAGGCAAAACTTACTACACAAAAAATGGTAGATGTCATTAAAACACAATTTGTCCTATACCTACATTGTTTTGTAGAGTTAACCGTTTTCGAAATACGCATTTTCGTATTCCGAGTTATTGGTTTCAGTTTTAAGATTCTTAACCTTTTCTCAAACGGGAGAAAGCTTTCTTTTCATCTCTTTTGTTTACCCCTAGCAAGCAAAGAAAACTGAACTTCAATTGTTTCACTTAGCCACCGGTTTTTAAAATATTTTATTATCCTTTAAGCCTAGTGTAGTTCCTTATTTCCCTTCTACTTACAAGGAAGCCAGTAATAAGACCAATTCTTGATTAGCATGACGTAGATAAAATAATCTTTTATAAGGAAAGTTAGTTTGTGAAACAGCTAGAGAAAGGCATTACTTTTTATTTAAATTGCAGCATTGGAAAGCTGTTTTTGGCTGGCAAAAATATCTTTGTATTATAATACATTACGCATTATCATCAACACGAATATTCTGCAACCATTTTGTTCGTGTTTAGAACCAGGCCATTTTGCATCAACATTTGTAAATAACGCCTTTCCTGGTAATGTTTTCGTCTGCACAAGATTTCGGTTTCTTGATTAAGATATGGATATAATCCAAATCTCCAATTGCATCAGGGAATGTATCGCACTGTTGCCATACCGCTTTAGTTATTTCAATTCCAGCAGCGTTTGCCAAATATGTTATCCAATCACATATTTTACACTTGTGCAGTTACAGTGGGACAACTTTCCAAATTGTTTTGGATATTGAACTCTGAGAAGACTATCTTCTGCAATGCAACACTGAGTCATTCCGTATGATAAGCCAGAACGCTGACTTTTCGATCGCAGAAGCAGTCTCCACATACAAGCACTTTCACAATTAGTGCTTTGGTCGAGCAATATCGAAGTATCAGATTTTAGGTTGCTTGACAAGTACAATACTCAGATGTTTTTGCAATCATTTGGGTCGCATTTTGAGATGCTTAGATATACGCGCAGCCCCCTTCAGAAAACTGATTTTTACTTCATCACGTGCCATGTACATAGTAGGTAGAGAAGGTATTGCATTCAATCTATAAATTTCATGCTAATATTTCACCGGGTATTATGTTTTGAGAACACCTGAATCCAAAGTCAGTTATGTGTGCGTGTGTGAACAACACAGCTAAAAACTGAAAGTCCTTTAAATACCAATCGTGGCATTTGAGTTCAATATCTTCCAAGGACGCGACATGAAGATTTTTAGGAAACCCCCAACTCCTAACTACCCTTTAGATGGAACGTTTTTCGTAATTTTCGATTTTATCAAAACTTACTAGAGATTTTGATTAAAATGCTATTAAGAATACTTGCATCACAAATAAAATGTATAAATTTAATTTTCTGGAAATAGCCTCTGAAGTCATCTTCATTCTGGACGATTTTTGCATAACTGGTAGATAAAACTTTCTACAAAAACTGTCGATTCGTTAAAACACACAATTTATGTCAAATACATTTTTAAAATTAACTATTTCCGAGATATTTCTTGTTCTTGATTTTAATTTTCCAACACTTATGATTTTCGCTAACGAGATGTCATCGCTCCTTTTTATTTTTCTCATTCTGGTCATGCAAGAACAACGAAATTTCAATGCCATCACATAGCGAATAGCTTATAGAAGATTTGACTACCGCTTTAGCCAAGTGCATTTCCTTCCTACGTGCCAGGAAATAAGTAATAAGACCATTTCTGTTATCTATTAAGATGAAGTAGAAGAATAGGCCTTTTTAAGAATGGTATGTTGCAGAATATATACAGAAAGTCACGAGAATGTAGTATCAGCATTTTTACTTATTAATCCCAATTTTTATGGATACAAAATCAAACTTTACAAATGTCGTCTCAGCCTGCATGAAGTGAAATCGGTTACTTCTTGCCAAGTGGAGTCAGTAGCAGTCAAGGCTGAATGGTATGAAGTCAACTGGCACTCAATTAGCGAGAACTGCAGCTAATGTGCCAAGACTAGGGGAGGCAATTTTCTTTGTGACCAGTTGTACGGTCTTTCACAATGTATATATCGAAAACACCACTGTTACAGTTCACAAGAGTGCAGTTCTATCTGATAAGTTGCTATATAATTTCACCGAATTCATATCGAAAAAATCTGATGTGTTCCATTCACATGACTTTCTCTACATCTCTGCAACAAATTTTTGTTAAAAAGCTTATGCTTCTATTTACTTCATGCTAATCTAGAAAAAAATAGCAGAAATAGTCTTATTACTTGCTTCGTTGTGAATAGAAGGGAAATAAGGGAGTACCATAGGTTAAAAGTGATAGCCAAAAGCAGGTTGCTATGTGACTGAAGTTCCTTTGTTTCCATGGACAGAGTTGGCAAATTCCTGTATGAGAAAAGTATGTTTTTCATAGCAAAAACCAAAAACAATGAATATCTAAAAAACGACCAACTCCACGAAAAAAATGTATTTAACATAAATTGTGTGCTTTAACGTGCTCTACATTTTTTGTGTAGTAAGTTTTTATCTATCTCTTACGGTTTAGGAGCTATGCAAAATTCCGTAAATTTCATCCAGAATAAAGTACGGTTCCGAGGCTATTCTCAAAAAATTGAAGATATACATTTTATTTGTCAGGTAAACATCTTTAATATACGATATTTTAATCAGAATCATTAGAGCCGTTTTGCAGAAAATCAAAATTTTCGAAAACAATTCCATGTAAAGGGTAGTTTGGGGTGGGGGGATTTTTCTCAAAATCTTCGTGTCGCATCCCTGGAAGATACTAAACTTAAATACCCAGTTTGGTATTTTATTGACTTTTAGTTTTTGAGTTATCGTGTTCACACACACACACACACACACACACACACACAGAACCGTTTTCTGAAAATGCTTTTTTTGGGATACAGAGGACCCTAAAATATATATTTCCGGTGAAATCTCGGTATCGAATTTTTGAGTGGAGTGCAATACCTTCTCTATCCCTATGTACATTGTACATACGGAGCTAGAGAAAGTAAAAATCATCCTGAATTTTGAAGGGCAAGTGTATATAGGACTTTAGGGCCACTAAGTGAAATTTAAAACTTTTATATTTCTGTACAGATTTTTCTGAAAAGTTAACTGTGATGCTTTTCTGTTATTTAATATGAATAAAAAATTTCATTCAGATCGGACCAATAATTTATTTCATAAATATTATGTAAATATATTGCATAATCAAAATGTTACACACGCCTCAAAATTTGAGAAAATTACTAGGCATTTTCTGAATTGCAATATAAAAGCTTTAAACGGTAATATTTCAATAACTTTATCGTTGAATTATAATTGTTTAAACCGTTAGAAATCTAGGTTTCCAAAATTAATCATTTCTTCATAAACATTTTAAACTACTATTGATGTTAGGTTGATAATGTTTGTAATATTACGATACTTCTGCATATTCTTGAAACTTTTACTTATATTTGAACAAAAATCCAGACGCGTGGAATATTTTGAAAGTGTGGAAATGTAGTTTTTAGAACGACGCAGTTATGAAATACATAGTATGCTAGGAAACAGGTGTAGAACCCAGTCAAGGGGGGAGAGCTAAATGTTAACTCTCTATAGATGTCCAAAGTTTCCAATATCTATTTGCTATAAAAAAATCTGATCTGATCCATTCACATGACTCTCTCTACATTTCTGCAACAAATTATTGTTAGAAAGCTTATGCTTCTATTTACTTCATGCTGATCGAGAAAAATTTAGCAGAAATTGTTTTAATTCTTGCTTCCTTGAAATTAGAAGTGAAATAAGGGAGTACCTAAGCCCGCCTGGGTAGCGTGGTGGTAGCATGTCTGCCTCACGTTCAAAAGGTCGTGAGTTCGAATCTCGCTTAGGGTGAGTTACCCGGGTAAGGGTTTTTTCGGGGTTTTCCCTTACCCTGAGAAGACGAATGTCGGGTAACTTTAAGCTCCATGGACCCCGAGATAATTTGAGCATCATATCATCAATTGCGTTCATCGTCCGATATGACCAAACCAGGCTAAGGGGACGTTAAAACTAAAAAGAGTACCATAGGTTAAAATGATAGTTAAAAGCTGGTTGCTATGAGACTGAAGTTCCTGTATAAGAAAAATATGTCTTTTAAAACTGAATCCAAAAATAAGGAATATCTAAAAAACGACCAACTCAACGAAAAAACATGTATATAACTATATTGTGTTTTAAGGTGCTCTGCATTATTTGTGTAGTAAGTTTTTATCTATCTCCTACGGTTTAGCAGTTAAGCAAAATTCCGTAAATTTCATCCAGAATAAAGTAAGCTTCAGAGGCTATTCCCAGAAAATTGAAGATATACATTTTATTTGTCAGGTAAATATCTTTAATATACGACATTTTAATCAAAACTGTTAGAGCTATTTTTAAGAAAATCAAACTTTTCGAAAAAGGTTAGTAAAGGGTAGTTTTGGGGGGGTTCTCAAAATCTTCGTGTCGCATCCCTGGAAGATACTAAACTTAAATACCAAGTTTGGTATTTTACCGACTTTTCGTTTTTGAGTTATCGTGTTCGCGGGCGGGCGGGCGGGAGGACACACACACACGACCGTTTTCTGAAAATGCTTTTTTTGGATACAGGGGACCCTAAAACATATATTTCCGGTGAAATCTCGGTACCGAATTTTTGGGTGGAGTGCAATACCTTCTCTATACACTATGTACTAGTAAGTGTAGAGAAAGTAATGACTATTTTTGATTTTATGACCAAGATGTAGCCAAAATTTCACTCCCAGCGTCCCTTAATCGGGGAGATGTCCTTTGGAGGCAATTCAGTACTACGTATATTTGAGAATATTTTCACTATCTAAATTTACGAGATCATTACTTGCTAATGCTGTGTGTAATTTGCATATCCTTCTATAAATGTATATATTTAAAACTAGATAGCTTGCATCTAATAAAGTTTAAAATTTGAAAGAAAATTAGCTATTGTCATTTTCATTCTTACTGTATGATTTAGTTTTGTGTTTCATATTATTCCATTACTTTTTAAACACACAGTAGGTATAGAAGAAAACTCTCTCCGCACCGAGCCGAGCTCGTCCTTATTGCTAACTCATTTAAGTTGGCAGCAGAAGCCAGGTAGATCGAGGTCACTGTCGCTTACTTCAACGGGTGACGGTCAACTAAAGGGAACTGTGCACTGATTTATGTATTTATGTTGGGATAGTTAAGTGTATGCTGCAAAGCCTGTGCTTTTAGAAGAATGTTTTGACTGTGCAACAGCATAGTGCAAATAATATTCGAAGTTGAAGAGATTTTTTGATTCTTTTTACTTTCTCTATACTCACTATGTACATAGTGTGTAGAGAATGTATTGCACTCCACCAAAAATTTCGATACCGAGATTTCACCGGAAATATATGTTTTAGGGTCCCCTGTAACCAAAAAAAGCATTTTTACAAAAAGGTTCGCGCGCGTGTGTGTGTCCGTGTGTCTGTGAACACGATAACTCAAAAACGAAAAGTCGGTAAAATACCAAACTTGGTATGTAAGTTTAGTATCTTCCAGGGATGCGACACGAAGATTTTGAGAAAAATCCCCCCACCCCCAACTACCCTTTACATGGAACTTTTTTCGAAAATTTTGATTTTCTCAAAAATGGCTAACGATTTTGATTAAAATTTCGTATATTAAAGATATTTACCTGACAAATGAAGTGTATATCTTGAATTTTCTGGGAATAGCCTCTGAAGACTACTTTATTGTGGATGAATTTTTCATAACTACTAAACCGTAAGAGATGGACAAACTCTTAACCCACAAAAAATGTAGAGCACGATAAAACACACAATTTATGTTATATACATTTTTTTCGTGGAGTTGATCGTTTTTGAGATATTCCTTTTTCTTGGTTTCAGTTTTGAAAAACTTATACTTTCTCATACAGGAATTTGTCAACTCCTGTCCATACAAACAAAGGAACATCAGTCACATAGCAACCAGCTTTTGGCTTTCACTTTAATCTATGCTACTCCCTTATTTCGCTTCTACTTGCAAGGAAGTAATAAAACTATTTCTGCTAATTTTTTCTGATTAGCATAAAGTAAATAGAAGTATAAGCTTTTTAAGAATAATTTGTTGTAGGGATATAGAGAAAGTCATGTGAATGGTTCACATCAGCTTTTTTACTTTCTCTATACGCACTATGTACATAGTGGATAGAGAAAGTATTGCACTCCACCAAAAAATTCGATACCGAGATTTCACCGGAAATGTGTTTTAGGGTCCCCTTTATCTAAAAAAAACATTTTCACAAAAAGGTACGTGTGTGTGTGTGTGTGTGAGTGTGTGTGTGTGTGTGTGTGTGTGTGTGTGTGTGTGTGTGTGTCCGTACCCTTTACATGGAACTTTTTTCGAAAATTTCGATTTTCTCAAAAATGGGTCTAACGATTTTGATTAAAATATCGTATATTAAAGTTATTTACCCGACAAATAAAATGTATGTTTTGAATTTTCTGGGAATAACCTCTGAAGACTACTTTATTCTGGATGAATTTTCATAACTACTAAACCGTAAGAGATGGACAAAAACTTAACACACAAAAAATGTAGAACACGTTAAAACACACAATTTATGTTATATATATTTTTTTCGTGGAGTTGAACGTTTTTGAGATATTCCTTTTTCTTGGTTTCAGCTTTGAAAAACACACTTTTCTCATACAGGAATTTGTCAACTCCTGTGCATACAAACAAAGGAACATCACTCACATAGCAACCAGCTTTTGGCTTCAAATTTAACCTATGGTACTCCCTTATTTCGCTTTTACTTACAATAAAGCAAGAAATAAGACTATTTCTGCTAATTTATCTCAATTAGCATGAAATAAATACAAGATAAGCTTATTAACAATACTAATTTACTGAGATATAGAGAAAGTCATGTGAATGGAACACATCAGATTTTTTATTTTCTTAACCACCTTTGTAAAAAATGTACACAGTAGATAGAGAACGTATCTTATATCACCCAAAAATTGGATACCGAGACTTCACCAGAAATAAGCTTTGAGCCCCCTAAACAAATAAAAGGATTTTTTTTTTTTAGAAAAAAGGTGGTTCTTACGTGTGTGTGTGTGTGTGTGTGTGTGTGTGTGTGTGTGTGTGAGAACATAACTCAAAAAACATAAATACCATTTGTATTTACCAACTTCCAAGGATACGACGCTAAGAGTTTCAGGAAAAGCTCCCCAAACTACCCCATATACGGAATATTTTTCGAGAATGTTTATTTTCACAAAAATGAAAGATTTAAAGCTTTCACGGCGATGATTATTGATTAGAGCTTCTCTATTATGTTATGGCCGAAAGTTGGTTACTTATCAAAACTTAAATTAAAGTTCAGCAATTTCCAAGGATGTGAAGATTTTAAAGAAGATCCCTCACCCCTAATTACTCTTACGTGAAAAATTTTTATTTTCTAAGAGAAATTACTCCTAACGATTTTGATTAAAATACCACATATTTAAGATATTTTCATTTAAAGCAAAATGTACTTTTAAATTTTCTGGAAATGGCCTCTGAAATCCTCTTCGATCTGAATTACTTTTGCGTGACTGATGAACCATTAGAGGTAGACACAATCTTACAATAAAATGTAGATCACGTCGAGGTACACTATTTAAATCTTTTCTGTAAAGTTAATATTTCGGAAACATTTCTCTTTGGGGGGGGGGGATACCTATAGTTTAACATCCTTTAACCTGGTGGGTCATCGGACGACGAAATCGGTGAAATGATGGTCAAATGAGTCCGGGGTCCACAAGGCTTCAAGTTACTCGACATTAGTCTTCTTAGGGTACCCCGGGAAATACCTTACCCGGTATTACCTAAACAAAACTACTGAGGCGGCCAGGTATTCCTTGTTAGTGATTTCAATTTTAAAATACTAGCTATATTGTTAGAAAACTGGGAAATTGTCATTCGGTTTTCTCTTGGCCGTGAAGAGAGAAGCTAATTTCAAAATCATTACATAGCGGCCACATTTTAAAAACATTTGATATCGTTTAAACCATAGTTTGTTGAATGGGTTGAGAAAGGTATAAAAACGCAATATCATAGCTTTGGAAATTTTATAACCGCCTATAATCCATTAAAATGTGACCTCTAACAGTGAGCTCAACCGGTTAGAACTGTCTGGAACTGAACTCAAATTCCAAACTCACATAAGATTCCGGTGTAAGTATTCCCCTTTAATTTTATTGTGATTTTGCTATTATTCAAATTGCTGCTTATTATTATTATTATTATTATTATTATTATTATTATTATTCGAGAACTAAGAGCAGTCCTTTAACATTGAGCACACAAAGCCTTAAACTTATAGTTGTGTAAAAGACACAAGCAGTACGGAGCAAAATATCACATTTTTCACGTCCGCAAGTAGTGATTTCGTCCTATGGTATCATTCTACGGACGACGAACTGATATCCCGCCACTATATATGCATAGTGACGAAATCACGAGCTAGATATTCCACCCATTTTAGAAAACACCGCTAGGAGTCCCTAAGAGCGTCGAAATGGTGTGAAGAATTTTAAGACTGGAAAAGGGCGCACCTTAAAGGACTGACGTTGTAGTTTGTCCTTCAAATAGAACGATAAGTATATATCTCACGCATAATTTAGCACATTTAAATTTCTCCTAAATTGATTTCTCTCTCGCAAATCCTACTCAAAAGCTCATATAGTAAAACACATTTAAATACATTACACCCAGGTAACTGAGGACTTCTAAACCACGCTTAAAAAGGAAGTACTCCCAATTAGAAAATCACTATGCTAAAAAGCTTAAGGATTTGTGTTAATTTCTGCTCACTCGTTTAAATACATTTCCTCCTTTAAATATGAAACTGTTAGGCACACCTTACTGGCCGTTTTATCCTTGTGTGGACCAAGCAGAGATCAAAGCATACAATAACACACCAGCCGTAATCCAAGAGAGGTGTCAAAGCTGAAGAAGTGTTTTACTAAAAGGTACAGAGAGCTTTAACAGAACAATTCTGACGTGTTACATTCATCTGACTTTCCCTACCTATTCTACAACAAACTATTCTTACAAAGGCTTATTCTACTATCTACTTCTTCTAATCGAGACAAGTATTAACAGACATCGCTTTATTACTTATTTTCTTATAGGTAGAAGGAAATTAAGGTAAGTTATTTTTTTTTTTTTTTTTTTTGTGCATGCCCAGGAGTTAAAACAAAGAAAAAAATGAATAAAATGTAATGGAAAATTGAACAAGGAATAGCTTGGAAATTTGTTAACTCCACAAGAACAAAATTTATCTGCATAAATTGTGCGTTTTATACTATTTTTTTAAGTAACATTTTATCTCTTTCTACAGTTTACCAGTTATGTAAAACTCATCCAAATCGAAGAGAACTTCAGATATCACTCCCAGAAAATTCAAGACATATATTTCATTTGTCAGCAAAATATCTTTAGTGTTTTAAACAAAATCGTAAGAGGCCCGCCTGGATAGTGTGGTACTACTACCACACTATCCAGGCGGGCCTCTTACGATTTTGACCGTATCTGCCTCGCATTCAACAGGTCACGAGTTCGAATCTCGCTTAGGGTGAGTAGAGTGAGAGTTTTTTCGGGGTTTTCCCTTATCCTAAGAAGACTAATGTCGGGTAACTTTAAGCTCCATTGAACGCGAGATAATCGTTTCACTTCATTCATCGTCAGATATGGCCAACCTGGTTTAAAGGACGTTAGACTAAATAAAAAATAATCGTAAGAGCCATGTTTGAGGTAATAAAAAAATATCTAAAAAATGTTCCATTGTAAGCGTGGTTCGGAATGGGAGGATTTTTTTTTTTTTAATGTGCATGTCGCATCCTTGGAAGACAACTAACTTGATATTTAAGTTTGGTATTTAATGGTCTTTCAATTTTAGTTAAGCTGTTCTCACACAAGTGAGCGCGCGCTCTCACACACACACACACACACACACACACACGCACACACACAAACACATGCATGCAGAACCTCTAATTTCTTTATCCATTCTCAAAACATTTCCGTTGAAATTTGATATCCAATTTTTGGGTGGAATGCAATCTATTCCCTACTTACTACTCGTAGTCGAGAAAATAAGAAAAACCACCAAGATTAAACAAGTGATGTTAAAAGGTTCAGTTAAAATTTGGCAAAGAGGAACATTTCGCCATTCCTTTGAAGTATCGCATCTGGAGTGACGTTACGCAATGTGTATGGCCAGATAGGATTTCTCTCGATCTTTGACAACATCGGAGAAAGACCACCTGGGTGGAACGTCGGTTGTCCAGGAGGCGCACCATGAGCATGAACAAAGAGGCCAAGTTTTTTTCTGGTAATGTAAGTCACCCAGCAAGATTGACATGGCCTCTCTACAGAACATGGAACGCGTGCTGCATGCATAGTAATACTGGACACCTGTCCTTAATGCCTTAAGGTGCGAGAAGTTAACAAAACTATTTCTATTATCTTGATTAACATAAAGTAGAGAGGAAAAATCTGACGTGTTCCATTCACATGACTTTCTCTACGTCGCTGTAACAAATTATTAAAAAGCATATTCTTCTACCTACTATATGATAATCGAGATAAACATTAGCAGAAATTGTCTTAATTACTTGCTTCCTCGTAAGTAGAAGTAAAATAAGGGAATACACTAGGCTAAAGCGATGGTCAAATCTTTTATCATGTGGTTGAAATCCGCTTCTATGCATGGCCAGGAGTTTACAACATTGCGTGTGAGAAAATTATTTTAAATATGAAACAAGAAATATCTCAGAAATTATCAATTCCACGGAAAAAAAAAAAAAAAAAAAAAAAAAAAAAAAAAAAAAAAAAAACGTATATGACGTAAATTTTAACGAGATCTACATTTTTTTATGTAGTAAGTTTTTTCTATCTGTTATGATTTACTAGTTATGCAAAATTCAGCAAACTTCAACAAGAATAAAGTTTTCAAGAGGCTATTCCCAGAAAATTCAAAATATACATTTTATTTGTCATGTAAATCTCTTTAATGTACGCTATTTTAATCAAAATCGTTTTACCAATACACATTCGCAAGCAGACAGAAACAACCACTTTTATCTCCGACATGCTAATCGAGATAAAATTAACAAATGGTTTCCTTTCTTGCATCCTTGAAACTACAAGGGAAATAAGGGAATTCACTAGGCTAAAACGATAGTCAAATCTTTTAGGTGCTGATCCTATGTAAAACAACTGAATCCGGTTCGCTTTACATAGCTTGCAATAAAATAAGAGATGAAACGAAAAGTTAATTCCCGTTTGAGAAAAAATTAAGTAGTTTAAAATTTAAAATTAAAAATTGAACATCTCAAAAAGGTCAGCTTTACATAAAACACGTATATGACAAATTATGTGCTTTAACGAGATCTATATTTTTTGTTTAGTAAGTTTTTCTGTAACTCTTAAGGTTTTAACGTTATACAAAATTCTGCAAAACTCATTCAGAATAAAGAGATCTTCAGAGGCTATTTCCAGGAAATTCAAAATATACGGTATTTTAATCAAAGATTAGCCATTTTTGAGAAAAACAACATATTTAAAAATTTTCCCATGTAAATGAGAATTGTGGTAGGGGGAGTTTCTTGTAAGACCCCGTGTCGCATCCTTGGAAAATACCTTGGTTTTTCGTTTTTGAGCTTTGCTCTCCAAAGACGCACACGGACCA
The DNA here is from genome assembly GCA_030762935.1 of Hymenopus coronatus. NCBI lineage: Eukaryota > Metazoa > Arthropoda > Insecta > Mantodea > Hymenopodidae > Hymenopus > Hymenopus coronatus. Next base: position 51,718,874 of record CM060884.1, read on the forward strand.
TTTTCTAAAAATAACTTTTTCGAACTCGGGGATCTCAAAAATGTTTCCGGTGAAATCTCGACATCGAATTTCTGGTTGGAATACGAAATTTTCTCTATCCGCTAAGTACAATATACATACGGATTAGAGAAAAAAAATCGCGTGTCACATGTTGCATCATGCTAATTAAACGAGAAAAACATTAGCAGAAGTGATCTTATTACTTGCTTTCTTGAACGTAGAAGAGAAATAGGGGGATGCACTTGGATAAAGCGACAGTCAAATCTTTTAAAGCTGTCGCTATGTGAAATTAGGTTATCTTTCCACGATCAGGAGTGAAACAAAAGAGATGAAACAGACGAGGACTTCCTGTGTGAGAAAAATATTTTAAAATTTAAACCAGTAACAAGGAATATCTCGGAAAATGTTAACTCTATAACAAAATTTTATATGACAAAAATTGTATGTTTTAACAGGTTCTATACTATAGTAAGAACTGAAGCTTTCCTGACGACGTATTAACTCTTAACTGTTCTCGGGCTTCTTGCCAGTGAGTACATGGATCGATTCCAATGTTTCGAAGATGTGCATCAAGGTTTAGATCTATATTCTTAGAGTTAAGATTTTTATTTTTTATGCAGTAACTTTTTGTCTATGTCCTACAGTTTACATTAGGGTTCCGTCCGGTCTAGATGCTTTCACTTATCTGTGGATAGGTGGCAGCACTATTACAATTTACTTTCGTTTTTACTACTTTTTTACACTAAAAGTGGAACTTTAGGTCGTGGTATTAAATATACAATCCGATCATTATTTAGCCATAGAGGGAAACAAGAAAGAGGATTTCAGAGGATATTCCTGAACATTCAAGATATACATTTTATTGTCATGAAACGTCTTAACACGTGATATTTTAATAACAAATATTTGAGAAAAAAATTGTGACAATCAAAAATTTAAAAAATGTTTTTTGTAAAGGGTAGTTTCAGTTGGGGCTATTTTCTTGAAAATCGTATCGCATCCTTGGAAGATGAACTTAAATATAAGTTTGTTATTTAACGGAGTTTTCGTTTTTGAGTTGTGTTCACAGACACAAGGACGCGCACACACGGGTCTTTTTCTAAAAATGCTTTTAATTTGGTCTTAGGGTCCTCAAAACATATTTCCGGTGAAATCTCTTCATTGAATTTTTGGAGTGGAATACAATACGTTCCCTATCTGCAGAAACAGTAAAACTACATGGTTTGGGCCCTGCAAAGCCGTTTAGATAGCTGACTGATTTAGGTATCCTAATTATGCAAACCAATAATTATCATTCAGTGCAATGTCTGGATGCAATGTCTGCAACTGATGACGCTCCTGCGCATGAGCGATATCACGGTATAGTGCATGGTTGCATTCTAATGACTCTGACCATGAACGCCAATTTCAGCAGCGCCGATGTAGGCTCTGTATTCAAGGAGAAGGTTCACATTTCCAACTCTTATTATAAAAGACAGATTAGTCGCACTATTTAAAGCTTATACTGGATTAAATGCATGGGTGGGCGTTAGAAAGAGGTTAGTAAACCCGGCATACTACGGACAATACGATCATTTGTATAAAATTAAGGGTAGAAGGTACAGAACCGACGTAGGAAAATTTTCTTTTCTTAATAGTACCATTGAAGAATGGAATAAATTGCCTGTAGCAGCCTTTCAGATATACCCTCTGACCTTAAAGAAGTTTGGGGGTAATTTAAAGAGCATAAATATTAGATAATTAAAGTAAATATTGTGAAGTAATTAAGGATCTCAAAAACTGCTCTATAGCTATTAATGTGGAGGCTCATTGTAATTATTATAAACATGCTGGTAATTGTCATAGTACCGCTATACTGAATAATAAGTAGTTAGGTATTTGAAATATATATATAAATTGCATTACTATTATTAATTTGTATTACTATTTTTAACTGTAAGATTATAATTGTAAATGAATTTTATACATATAAATCTACCACAGGGCAGTACCCAATTGCAGAAAATAAATACATACATAATGAAATGCATCACGCAATATTTCTTTTTTATTTTTTCATTTTTAAGCTATTTATTTTACGTCGCATTAACTAACAGATGCGTCATAACACGGGGGATTTGTTACGTGAAATACCTCGTTGATCGGTGTATGGACAGCCTTCTAGGTCTCATCCTAATATCAAGCTACTTTCTTTTGCACCAAACGGATGATACTAGGGTGCCGTCCGGACGAGATGCTTTCACTTATCTGTGGATAGGTGGCAGAACAATCGCCATTACCATTTACTTTCGTTTTTACTACAGTTTTACACTAAGAATGAAACACAGATCGTGGTGTTAAATATGCAATCCACCACTATTTAGCGACATAGGGAAACCACGAAAAAGTACTAGTCAGATTGGTCGACCCACAAAATTTGATCTCAGGACCTCCCAAACGTTTCCACCTGAACCATTCCGCTTGGTGCAGTGTTCATCTTGGGTTGGTGCAGGAATTGATAAAACGTACAATTGTACACACCACCTTATCAAAGCTTTATGACCTGCAGTGGCCAAATCGTGCAGTGACCTTTTGAAAAAGTAGCTATCAATTTGTTTCATACAACACACTTACCTAAGTGGTGCTTTCACGTGAATGGAGAATACAGTATTTTGTGACAAGTATGAAAATGTGAGGGTGCGCGCGCGTGCGTGAGTGTATTTAATTATATCAATATACAGAGAAGTCAATCACTATGCCATTTCAGCTAGCTCGTAGAGAATTTTAAGCAAAGCCAACTTTTTACTTTTTCTAGCACGTAGTACAAAAATAGGCAGAGAAGCTATTGTGCTCAACCAAAATATTCGATACCACTATTTCACCGGAATAAGAGCCCCTGAATAAAGAATAAAATAACATTTTTACAAAAAGGTGTGAGTGTGTGTCGTTTAACACCTCCGGTCTTATTTTAAGACCATACGGTCAACAAAAGCTTTTCCTTTAAATAACTACCTCACACACTCGTATTCATTGTATCAAGAGCATTTAAAGAGATTTTTGTAATATTTCGCACACTTTTGTTGCACTATTTGTGCGGAGAAGTTAATAGCAGGGTTTGGTCTTCTCGTTAGTAGCACGTTCCTTTTATCGTAACCAGTCCACCGCGAAAATGTGTGTTATATACTACACTATATAAGTTTGCGGATTAATCTTTCCGCTAACTTAAATGAACAGAACAGTAGATGGAAATAAAAAGTTACAGCGGAGCTAACTCCAGTACAACGTGCAACTAGATTATTCAAAATATGCACTATCACTTTACGCGAACAATACTTTTAGACTGTTCATATAATTGTTGATTTTGAGGGGGAAAGTCCAGAAACATTCCTAGCGTAGGAGGCGACTTCTCAAGATTGCATATCTTTTATGAGGCTAATAAACTGATGGTTACTCTCTGCTAGGACCTGTCGTTCGCTAAAATCCTGTATTGTTAGATGCACCATAGCCACAAAACAGATATGTTTTTGTAAAAATGGAACTTTAAGTTCTGCTTCGTTGTCATTGCAACGGGAATAAACATATAGCTACATATCCTTTGACAAAAATAGCTGTCTAGCATTTTTCAGAACATGACGAGCCTCGGCGTGACTTAGAAGTTTGGGTTTAGGTAGTTTGCGGTTGGAAACCAACCCACGCAGTTGCCAAGTCTTCCACTTTCTGGTCCCTTAAATGGCACGCGAATGTCGACTTGCAAACAGAGTCTTCGTATCTCCAGAAAACAGATTTTATTACGTTGACACTCACCCCAAATACAGACTCGTTTTTTGTTTGCTAATGGATATTTGACAGTGGCGGAGGGGAGCGGTCACGAGGGCCATCGTGATTTGGAGAACACTATAAACCCACAGAGCTTTGGCCATTACCTCCGTTCCTTTTGTCCCTCTTCAAGCTCAGAAGGCAAATAGCCCCCAACCCATCTTCTTCTCTCACGGATGTTTCCAACCGGTTGTTTGGCGACTTGAGCATACATCATATTAAACCAGTTTGTTCAGATTTAGTACATCTAAAAATGAGTGAAGTGGAGCTTCACTAGCTTCCCCTAAATAGCCGCCACTGGTAAGTTCATCATGAAACTGTAAATCAGAGACGAGCCCATGCATTACAAAGAATACAATTCAACAGCTGATTAAAGAAATTAATCTGGAGTATAGAGAACTATCTCTTTATACAGAAAGCGCCAATTTTCTTCGCTTCTATGAGCTTCTGCAAGCTGTGGTCTCTTTTCTTAAAGAAATTAGCGAAGACTACTGTTTAAGAATATTATCTTTGGCTGAGGGACTTAGCATTCTTGATTGATTTGATTGAAAAGCTATGAGCTAATTTTTCAACTCCAGACCAAGAACAAGGACATTTTGCAAGCGTTTTCCGATATAAACTTCATTTAGAGCAAAACTTCCAACTATTGTAAATTAATTTGATTTGTGGTAAGCTGAAACATTTCCCTTGCATAAACTATAATGAATAAAAAATAAAATATAACACTTTATGCAGTAGATGATAGCTACAGCGATCCAAATCATATTCTCAGACTTCACAGAGATCGAGCCACTAGCTAAGTTTATCGCAAATTCACATCCCACCTGAAGAATTCTCTCTTGGCATTGAAAAATGTTTTAATGAAGATGGAGCTGCAACTGACTTCAAAATCGTTATATACAATTACTTGTGTTTGAAGAGTGTGGATAGTCGTGAAATGGAGACAGGTTTTGTTCTTGTGAGCCCAGTGACAAACATCCAGTATGCAATAATGTAGAGCACACTGAAAATCAAAACATTGTAATCGAACTATTTATGTGAAGCAGCATTTCCAAGCTTAAAATATATAAACAATATAGAAGTGGGCTAACGGATGAACATCTGGACTCTTGCACCCGGTGTGACCAACTATGAGCCGGACGGCAGAAACTGAGTGACGGAATGGATTGCCAAACATCACATTATGACGAGTGTTATAAATATGTGACCTTGGCTTACGGCGTGTCCTAGTTTGTTCCCGTGTTAATAGAGGTACATATGTAAATTAGAAATGATCCGGATTTAGTGCCTCTTATTTTGTAGTAGACAATTACACCCTTAGGTTGCCTGTCTATGTAGAGAATAAAGGGGCGAAAAAAATGAACTGGAGTTTTATTCAAGGACACACTTGAGCTGGTGTGGTTCTCAGCGTCCTATTCTATACGTGAAAGATCGCTTAATTTTGTTCAAAGAAATAAACGATTAGTGTTAAAGGTCTTGTTTCTAATGTTCACACGATTGAAATTAAGCTGTTTCTTGAATTTACTCTATCCTGTATCTAGTAGGTAGAGGAAGTAATTGTATTCCAGCCAAAATGTTAATAACTATATTTTACTGGAAATACATGTTTTGAGGCACCTGAATTAAAAAAGAAAACGCTTTCAGAAAAAAGAAAGTTAATGAGTAGGTGTCAAAACCATAATTATAAAACAAAAATTTTAATAAATACCAAACTTGGTATTTAAGTTCCAATATCTTCCAAAGATGCGGCACGAAGTTTTTCGAGAAAACCACCCTATTCCGAAATATCCGTTATGGTTTTAATTTTTAATACGTGTTATGTTATTTACAGTGCTGTTGCCATTCTTTTATTTCTTGCAATACAATGAAATATGAAATTTGATAAAAAAAAATAAAAAAATTCGAAAAATGGTCCATGTAAAGGGTAGATTGGAGTGAGGGGGGGATTTGCTTGAAAATCTGCATGTCGCATCTTTGGAAGATGCGAAACTTAAATACCAAGTTTGGTATTTAATGGCCTTTTCGTTTTTGAGTTATACTGTCCAGACACACACACACACACACGGGCCTTTTTCTAAAAAAAGCTTTTTGGACTTAGTGGCCCTCAAAACATTTGAAATATATATCGACAGACTTTTTGGATGGAATACAATATCTTCTCAATACACTGTGTTCATAGTACGTGTAGAGAAAGTAAAAATAGGAGTTTCCATATGATAGTCAACAATAAATAACTTGAAAGGACACAGAAAATCGTGGTTGATTAAAATTAACGGCGGTTATAATGACTTCTTTGGTATGCTTAATTTGCGAGAGTAAAATGATTTCAAAAGGAATATCAAGTGAGTGTGGTGTGCGTAATGAACCTTAATGATTCCATTATGTTGTGGCTTCCAACATTTTCAGAAACAGATTGTGTGTTTAAAAAATGAAAATACAAAAGATAAATAAAAACAACATCCAAGGTTGCAGGAGTAACTCACTGAACTAAGACTGAAAAAGTCCTCATGAACAGTTTAAGAAAACTGTCAGCAGAGATGAATGTACTTCATGTCCGGGCATAGTTCGAACGTACCTGAAACTGTACCCCATTTCAATTGTAACGTATACAAGCCGTACATGATGATCGTGAATCTAGTTTCAATTTTGCATCCATGACGAATTGAATTGAGCTTTATTTATGGACGCGTTTTAACTGCTGTAGTTCTTAGCATCACATTCTATATCTAAGTTTGCTCAGAGACCTCTAAATAAGGCTTGAGGTTCGTTTCGTGCCTAAATCTACTACACGGGATCAACGACTTTACTTCCCTTCCAAAGGAAGCCATGCTAAGGATTTTTACGCCCAATAAAAAAAAAAAAACCCAAAAACATCCTACGCCGGGTTTGATTCCGCGACCTTGGGAACCAGAGAATAGCATGTTACCCCTAGACTGCATCCATAATGTGCCATAGATTGAAGATGACGGCTTTTTAAACTGTATTATCTGAGTCCAAAAATTGTGTTCGGTGTAGAGTGAGCCGCAATAAAGAGTATGGAATATGTTGTTATTGGTTTTTTTTTTTTTTTTTTTTTTTTTTTTGTGGAAAAGCAAAACACCGTGAATCTTATGTAGATATTCTGTTGCCACAACTTAGCTATAGGACGAGATGAACATTTATTCCAGCAAGATGGTGCTTGACGGAAGGTTTATATATTTCTATATACCAATTTTAATAAAATGTGGTGTGGTCGCGTTGGACCCAATCTTTGGCCCCAAACTTCCCCGATCTAACCCCTCCTGACTTCTTGTGTGGATCTTTTGTAAAAATACACTGTCTATGAACAGAAACCCAAAAATATTGGTGAACTGAGAGTAGAAATTATTCAAGCTTTTAAACAAATCACCCTACTTATGTTACAAATGGGCTGAATTGCATCCCAGTTATGAGTTATGTAAAGTATGTAATGGGGGTCACGTTGTTCTCTGAAGAATCTCCAATCTATAAATGAAGTTCAGTTGTAAATGTTTTACAGTGTGTTTTATCCTACCCAAACGGATCATCCTATAGTTCTGCAAAGGTTTATCTCTTTTAACATTAGATAAGGTAAGGTTTCTTAAGAACAGTTTGCAGAAACCACATTGAAATAAACTATTATGGGTGATTGGCCCATCGGACCACTTCAAAATTGATGCGCATTTCGGTTCTCTCAAAACGTAAAGTTGTGTTACTCCTTAAACAAAATCATTGGTTTACAATTTTTTCGGAATAACGCAACCTCTCGTTAGATTGCTTATGATAGTTCTATTGTCAAGTACAGGATTGAGCAGATAAAATGGGTCCCATCTCATTTTATAGGATTTGGAAATATAATGTGTTGGCTATCCTTTCTTCCGCGTATTTAGTTTCATTGTTGTTTCTTACAAATGATTGACACTGATTTATAACGGTTGTGTTTGCTGATGTTAAGAGGTGTTTAACACAGTAAAAAAGCATGACTTATACAATAGCAAAGCGAATTTTCACTGTAGAGACATACATACACACTAGCTCTATCCAGGAATTATGACAATTATTCAAAGACAAATATCCGCTTCGCCCAGTATCCACGTAGCATTCAAGATTTGGTTAGAAAATGGTGTACGACTGTATCCATTAAAATGAAACCAGGATGTCTTCTATCCGGACAACTCGTTAATGGCGTCAATTTAATGAGATGATGATTAAGAGTCCTCTTAGAGTCTACCACGAGATTGGCTCAACTGGTTCATGCGAGTAGGAGGATTTGCGGATGTGTGCTCAAAATCTTTGAAATTAAAACCGTACCGAGTGACGATTGTACAGCAACTGAAGGAGCCCGATAGGGGTAAACTTGTAAATTTTTGGCAGTGGTTGTTGAAACTGTTTCCAATGGCCCATTGAACCCGCTGAGTTTACCATTAATGAGACTTGATTTCATTTATCGTGGCATGTAAATTCGCAGAATAGTAAGTGTTGGATGCCATTCTAACCTAGTGCACGAACATCTACACGACCAAAAGATCGATGTATGCTGCGCTATGACTGCGAAACTCATTATGGGTCCAATATTCATCGATATTAGAGACAATACAGCAGTCTACTTGACCTTTTTGAATGAAATTTATCTTCCAACTAACAAAAGAAGAGTGTTACTACTTCTTTCTACAAGATGGGACAAAATGCCACATCTAAGAGGACTACCCTTATTCATCAGATGTTCACTGAAGACTATGAGCAAAGGCTTAGATGATACTTATTGGCACTATGGCTACCGCGGTTTCAAATTTGTAGACATATGAGTTATTTATGGAGGTACCTGAAAGGAAAAGTGTAAGAGTATAATCCGCTTTCCATTGATGAGCTGAAGTATAATGCCAGGATTTGCATCTACGCTATCATCACCCATGATAAATTGACGTGTTTTTATCAGCCTATTAATATGTGCATAGAATTGTCTAGCTGCAGGTGGAGGGCACTTCCAGCATTTACCTATTATGAAGGTAAATACAGGACACATTCATTTATTCATTTTATTCCTCTTGAGGTTTGTTTCAAATCAATTTGACAACACGAGTTAATTGCATTTCCCAAACTCTGTATGATCTTTTAGAGAGGGTACACAATAAAGTGTCAAACGCGTAAATTGTCGTGTATTTGCGATGATGGTGTATATAAACTTGTGTAAATTTTTCTACAAAAGTTATGATATAATACTTCGTTTGGAAGGACTGAACCCCAAAATAAATAAAAAAAGATTTATAATAGACAAGGATTCGTCCGCTTCGTTTTCGAGGCAAAAAGTGGGCTGCTGAATTCAAGCATGGTCGTACATCCAAGACAACGAGCGCTAGAGCGTCAAACACCACCATGAGCGACGCGCCAACGACATTGAGACAAAAACGTCCGTGTCGTGAATGATCGCCAATTGAAGGCATGCGAGTTGGCTGACATTGCAAATACCTCTATAGATTGTGTTCTGGATATTTTACAGCAGTTCTGAGCAAGAGAATGCTTTTCCCTCGATGGGCACCGATTTAACAATGGACCAAAAACGCATTTCAACAAATGTTTTTCAAGAAAATTTGCACTTCCTCAATTGCAATTGCTTCTCCTAAGTTTCATAACAGTAGATGAAAGCATATTCATCACTACACGCCAAAGACAAATGAGTATTCCAAACAGGGGGGGGGTGCAAAAATCTGAAAGCGTGCCAAAGAAAACCGTACCGCCTGCAAGAAAAGTCATGGCTGCGGCTTTCTCATTGTATTACAGGACAGAACCATCAACGGAGAATATTACGCTTCCCTACTGGTCCCATTGAAGGGTGCAATTCAGGCTAAACGTCCACACTTTACGAAGAAAAAGGTTATCTTTCAATGAGGTCTTCACACGCATCTGGGAATCTTCGCACAAAACTACTTAACGTTCGCTTCCAAGTGCTTCCATGTTCTCCATATTCGCTCCCAGGGATTTTTGTTCCGAAACTGAAAAAATATATTCACATCAAACAAATGACGAGATTCAAGCCGAATTTTACTAAGGGTATTAAAAATTGTTACATCTTTGGTAAAATGCATTAATTTGCTACGAGATTATCTACAGAGAGAGAGAGAGAGAGAGAGAGAGAGAGAGAGAGAGAGAGAGAGAGAAACATTCCTTTAAATATTCTATCTTGATCAGGCAGATAAGGTTTAGATAAGGTTTAGCATGTCTCTTGAAGGACGCTGTAATGTAAATATAATGCCATTTTCCGCGAGTATTGCACTTTTACCGAGCAGTTGTGTATATTTAAATGATTCTAAACAGTTCCAGCATCGTCATGCACAAAATAGACATACGATCTTCGTAAGGCATATTCGAATAGTGGTATTTGTAATACATGAGCATCTCTTAAATACTTTAAGTTTATTTTTGGATCCTTAAGTAGTTCTTAAAAAAGCTACGCTATTTTGAAACCGTTTCATTACTGCGGCAGCCTACGTTGCTCGAGTACCCGTATTCGATCCTCAGTACCCATATGGGATTTTTTACTTTCTCTACACGTAATATGTTCATAGTGTATAGAGAAGGTGTGGTATGCACCCAAAAATTCTATTACAAGATTTCACCGGAAATACACGTTTTGAGACCCACGATTAAAAAACATTAACATTAGAAAAATATCCATGTGAGTGTTTAGCATAGATCAAAAGCGAAAACACGTTAAAAACAAACTTTGTATTTAAGTTTGGTATCTTCCAAAGATGCGACGCGAAGATTTTCAAGAAAATCCCCCCATCTACCCTTTACATGGAACATTTTTCGAAAATTTTTATTTTCTCAAAAATGGCTAACGATTTTGATTAAAATACCTTATGTTTGAGATATTTTTATGAAAACGAAATGTATATCTTGAATTTTCTGGGGATAACCTCTGAAGATCTCTTCATTCTGGATTACTTTTGTACAACTGGAAAACAGCAAGTGATACAAAAACTTACTACACGAAAATGTAGATATCATTAAAACACACAATTTATGTCATAAACGCGCTTTTGTAGAGTTATCGCTTTAGTCAGTTCATTTTCTTATTTTCGTTATCCTTACAAGGAGGTAATCTGTGTCAAGTTAGTTCTGTCCTGATGTCAACAACAAGGCGGAACTGGCTCAACTCGCCATGTGTTAACGGTACATGTGCGCACATAAGTTTCGCAACACTAGCGACATATATAGCGGCGCTAATTTGTTGACAATAAATCGAGTTTAGTAACACATTAGCTTATTAAATCTATAAGTTACAGCATTAATGGTATCGTGCAGAACTTCAACTCCTGATAGAGAAGCATACGTACTTATCGAATTGTGTTCTCACATTTTTTACAACGGCGACTGGTTCAAGTTTAACCATCTCGGCACTAAACTCACACGCATGGTCCTGAAGCCATTTAATAATGTCATCATTGACATTGGGGATGACTTCTGCTTGAACACTGTGGTAGCTAGCGTTATCTAATACGATAACGGAGTTAGGCTCAAGTTTCGAAGAAAAACATCACCAGTCATTTCTTCGTGAAAGTCCTTGGTGCTTTTGGATTCAAAAGTCAATAAACCACCGTCTACAAAACCAGTTTCACTTCCAATGTGAACTATGATGAGTCTTCTTCCTTTGCCTGTTGGTTCTTTCAGACTTGTGGAGAGACCAGCGAGAAATTCCCGTTTTTTATCTCTCACGGTTGTATCACACCAAGCTGAAGAAGTTGTATATCCCTCATTCAGCCAAGTTTCGTCAAGGAAGTAAATGTTGCGGCCCTCACTGCGAAAAGCTTTGATCTGGCGCAGACGTCTCCACATCACACTGTAGTCTCTGTCCACTATAACTAATTTCCGCCCTCGCGATTGAAATTTAAATCCGATATCAATCAGCAACCTGTGGAGAGTACTTCGTGAGAAATGTGGCAATTCTGTCAGAATTTACTGCATGCAAAATTTTATTTAGAGTCGGTGGTTCATTTCTGAAAAAAAAAAAAAAATCATGAAATTTGCCGCGAATAGCACTTTTCGCAAAACCATCGTATTTCTCCGAACGTTTTTTACGTTTACGCGATTTTCCCGGTGTTCTTAGACTTCCGGATGCTTGCTGTTCCATTTTAACACTATGCACACTAGATATAGAAACTCCAAGCAGATCACCCGTTTCTTTTTCGATATTCTTTTTGGCCGATTCGGGGTTTCTTTCTTTAAGCACCGCGAAACAATGCGAGACCATTCGCCTCTCGCCACTTTTTAAAGTAGTGATGGGAGTATTCGAATGCAAAATGTCGATGTATTCGATTCTTGGAAGTTCTCGAGATGTTCTCGAATTTTCAATGTTGTATTCGAATCCTTCACTCGGATGAGTTCTCGTTTGAATATGTCCTGAATGCTGTATTCGAATCCTGCTCTCGGGTCTCGGATATGTGCAGGTGCACCGAGAATCGAGATCTCATATCTGATTGGTGCTTTTACTTAAAGGTCATTCTAGCGCTTGGATCGTGAAGGGGTAGAGCGGGGAGAGGGGTAAGCACGCTGATAAACAACCTACGAGTTAATCACCTGGTCAGAATAGAATATGAGAATATGCTATCAAGTAAAGCTATGAACTTCTTATCATTCCAAAGCTAACGAACGATTCCCATACATATACGCGATCATAATATTTTAATTTTATTTCGTGTTATAACGGAATGTGCGATCGGTTAGGGCAACGAATGAACAATATTAGAAATTGGAACTAAACGATTGCATTCCGTCTTCTCAACCTAGAGGTTCTGGGTTTGATTCTCAGTTGGGGTAGGAATTTTTCTTTAACCAGAATCATTACCTATCCCTAACATAGTCGGAAGTATGCACGTGGGAGTGAATATGTGTGCATTTTTATAGCATTTTAAAACTGAAAAAAAAAAAAGTTCCATTCTCATGACTTTCTCTATAGCTGTTCCATACCAAAGCTATTTCAAAAGATTATTCATCTTTTACATTATGATAATCGAGAAAAACATTAGCAGAAATGATATTATTACTCGCTTCCTTGTAAGAAGAAGGGAAAAAGGCTAAAGTAATAAAAAAAATTTAATAGCTGGTTGTTATGTGAACGAATGACGCGGTTCGCTTTGGATGGTCCAGTTTGAGAAAAGTTAGGTATTTTAAAACTGAAACCAATAACAAGGAATATCTTGAAAATGGTCAACTTATGTTTTTAACCAGATCTACATATTTATAGTTAAGTTTTTGTCCATCTCTTAAGGTTTAACCGTTGTGCAAAATTCTGCAAAACTCATGCAGAATAAAGAGCTCTTCAGAGGCTAATCCCAAAAATTCAAAATATACATTTTATCTGTCATGTAAATATCTTTAATACACGATATTTTAATCAAAATCGTTAGAGCCATTTTTGAGAAAATCATTATTTTCGAAAAATGTTTCATGTAAAGGATAGCTGGGGTTGAAAATGTTTCGTGTCGCATCCTTGGAAGATACTAAACTTAAATACCGAGTTTGGTATTTTACGGTCTTTTCGTTTCTGAGCTATGCTGTCACTCCCCTCCCCCTCCCCACAGAAACGCGCGCGCGGACCTTTTTCTAAAAATGATATTTTTCGACTCAGGGGACAACAAAGCATATATTTCCGGTGAAATCTCGATATCGAATTTTTGGGTAGAATACAATACCTTCGCTAGCTACTATGTACATTGTTATGTACATACGGCTAGAAAAAGTAAAAATTCTTTTTGGACTCAGGGGACCTCAAAACGTATACTTCCGGTGAAATCTCGGTATCGAATTTTTGGGTGGAATACAACACTTTCACTATACACTATGTATGTACATAGCACGTGTAGATAAAGTAAAAACAATAAGAAAGCCTACAGTCCAGCGAGAAAAACACCAGCAGTTGTTTTACCAGTCAATGCCTTGATGTGACCATACAAATTAAAGGGGGCTATAAAAACCAAGCAAAAGAGCACAAATTCTGATTTGTTTCTTTCACATGACTTTCTCTACCTGCAAACAAACGTTTCTTACAAAACATTACTCTTTAATTACTTCGTGCTAGTCTGGATAAATTTTAGCAGGGAAATATGGGAATATACTAGGCTAAAGCCATAGTCGAATATTTTAAAAGCTGTCGCTATGCAACTGACTTTGAAATTCGATTATCTTTGCATGGCTATGAGTAAAACAAAATAAACCTGTTTGAGAAAACTAATAGTTAAATTTTAAACCTATAGCAAGGAATATCTTGGAAATCGTTAACTGTACAAAAACATAAAAAAAAATATATAAATAGAAAAATAATATATTTTAGTATTCAATTTAATGGAAGAAACGGCTATGAATGAAAGTGCATAATACTTAAGCCACGATAATCTTGAATAGAAACTTCAATATTTTGAGAATAACGTGTCATATTTTTTGTCCATCATTTAAATTACATGCCCTGTTCGAGATCAACCATGGCGAGAACTGAGAACGTCTCACTAGTGACGATAACGTAGCATTCGAGAACTTGCTTATGAAGAGGCTGATTTCGAAACCATTGTGATTACAGTATTCGAGACCTTGTTCTCGGATGAAGGTTTCGATTCTCTAGCAGAGTATTCGATTCTTGAAAACATTCGATTCGGCCTATCACTATTTTAAAGGCTTACCTCGGCTGTGTTTTATTACGGCTAAAGCACCGGTCTGTTCCATGATCAAAAGCTTACTGCTTTTAAACTGCATATAGCAAGTCCCCTGGGTTTGTTAGGCATGCGAGATGTACAGTCTTAAATAACACATTATCAGAAGCGACCCTGCACTATAAACAATAACAGCTTAATCAGCATTCAACTCGAGAATTACCGTTTGTTTAAGAGAGCTGTCTGGTACAGGCTTGCAACTTATTGTGTATATAATACCAGTGTCCTTTAGTAATATACATTGGCTGCATTTTATTTAACAGTAAGTTAATAAAGTCAATATATAATTTCGCCTGTCTTCTGTCTATATGTTTTTTATAGAATGTGTACGTCTGTTGTAAATATTTCTTTCAGAATTCACAAACCCAGAGTCATCTGCTTGGTATGTGTCGAATATGGATAAAATGTCGGGCTACAACCTTTCATAAGAATCGAAGCATTTGCATACGTTTCTCTCCGAAACTTAACTCGCGCAGAGCAGTGATCTGAAAACTATTACAGTATCGTACTTTTAGGAGGCTGTTACAATATGCATCCACGTAAAAGTTAACACCCATTACCTTCCCTGAACCAATCAACAGCCTAACGGTCTTCTGCTTCAGTATCTCTCTCTCTCTCTCTCTCTCTCTCTCTCTCTCTCTCTCTCTCCCCTCCCATGTGTTGACATCAGGACTGAACTAACTTGTCACAGATTATAGTAATAAGACTAATTCTGCTTATGTTTATCTTGATTAGCATGATATACATAACAGATTAATCTTTTGAATAAAAGGTTTGTTTGCCGTACAGCTATAGGACATCACGTGAATGGAACATATTGGATTTCTTCCCAGAAACCTACAACCGACCTAGTAATAAGGACAATTTCTGCTAATGTTTATCTGGATTAGCATGATGTAGATAGAAGAATAAGGGTATTTGTTTGTATTTGTTACCTTCAAGGATAAATCACCTTCCAACCTGTAGAGGTGCCGCGTTGATGTCCTTTGGCAACTGAGCCAAACCTAAATGCATGATTTGTCTATTTACTGCACTTATGTTATGGCGGTAACTGTTTCTGCGTGGGAGGGCTGAGGAGATTTTGCTGGTATTTGGTTCGTTGCTCTGTCGACCTTGGCGATTTCCTTCCTTTGCGCCCACTTGCTCAGATGTGTCAATTAAGTTCAGGATTGGCAGATGCAGTTTTTACTTATTCTAGCCCGTATGTACAATGTACATAGTGAATTGAGAAAAAAGTCGATGTCGAGATTTCACAGGAAATAATGTTTTGAAATCCCCCGAGTCGAAAAATGCATTTTTAGAAAAAGGTCCGTGTGTGTATCTATGGAAAGCATAGCTAAAAACGAAAAGACCGTTAAATGCCAAGTTTGATATTTAAGGGTCTTTTCGTTTTTAAGCTATGTTGTACATTGACACACACGCACACGAACCTTTTTCTAAAACTGTTTTTTATGACTCAGGGACCCTAAAACATATTTCCGGTGAAATCTTAGTATCCAATTTTGTAGCTTTTTGTACGAGGGTCAGCTGAGAAATCCCGGGCCTCTCAATGAAAACAGCATTGATTTTTTTTTTTTTTTTTGCTTTATTTCCCAACATAACCTCCAGAAACGCGAATACATTTGCCATATCGGTATTCTAATTTAATTAAACCATCTCTGTTGTGCGATTTATCGAGGACCTCAAAATAACTGTTTACCGCATCAATGACCTCGTTGCTGAGAAATCCTTCAAGAAACTTTTTGAGGTTTGGGAACAGATGGTAGTCACTGGGCGATAGATCTGGTGAATAGGGAGGATGTTCAAGCAATTCGAACTTTAATTCGCACATTTTTCCCATTGCAATGACTGAACGATGGGCCAGAGCATCGTCATGATGATTTTTTTTTGCCAAATGAGGTCTTTTTCTTTTCACCTCATCACTCAAAGCTTGCAGTAAGCTTGCGTAGTAGCCACCAGTGATACTTTTACATTTTCGAAGTAATAAATAAAAATAATTTCCTGTGCAACCCAAAAATCACTCTCCACAACCTTGTTAGCTGACAAAATTGACTTTGCCTTTTTTTGGAGTTGGTTTATCTGGCGCAATCCAATGTTTTGAATGTGATTTAGTTTCTGAAGTGTAGTGATGTAACCAAGTTTCATCCATGGTAATAAGAAGTCTCAAAAATTCGCTGAATTTTCTGGAAATAGCCTCTGAAGACATCTTTATTATGGATGAATTTTGCGGAATTTTGCATAACTGGTAAACCGTAAAATATAGACAAAAGCTTACTTAACAAAACATGTAGAGCTCGTTAAAAAATTATGTTATACACTTTTTTGGTGGAGTTGACAGTTTTTGAGATATTCCTCGTAATTGGTTTCGGTTTTAAAATGCTTATGCTTTTCTCACACGGAAATTTGTCAACTCCTGGCCATACGAACAAAGGAATAGACATAGCAACCAGCTTTTAAAAGATTTGACTATCGCTTTAGTCTATGGTACTCCCTTATTTCCCTTCTAGTTATAATAAGCAAGAAATAAGACCATTTCTGCTATTTTTTTTCTGGATTAGCATGAAGTAGATGAATAATATTTTTATAAATACTTTGTAACAGAGATAGTCATGTGAATGGAACACATCAGATTTTTAAAATCTGGTCGCTATGTGAAGCAATTGAGCTTCGATTCGTTTTGTGTGGCCCTGTTTGAGTAAAGTTAAGTAGTTTAAAATTGAAACCAACAACAAGAAGCATCTCGAAAAATGTGAACTCTACAAAAAAAAGTATATGACATAAACTATGAGTTTTAACGAGACCTGCATATTTTGTGTAATACATTTTTGTCTCTTACGTTTAACAGTTATGCAAAATCTGCAAAACTCAGCTAGGATAAAGAGATCTTCAGAGGCTATACCCATATAATTCAAAATATACATGTTATTTTTTAATCAAATCGTAAGAGCCATATTTGAGAAAAATTATATTTTCAAAAATTGTTCTATGTAAAGGGTAAAAGGTTTCTATGTAAAATCTAGCATCCTTAGAAGATGCCGAACATAAATAACAAGTTTAGTGTTTAATGGTCTTGTATTTTTTGTGCTTTGCTGTACACTCTCACGCGGGAATCTATTTTTTTCTAAAAATGCTCTTTTCGAAGTCAGGGGTCTTCAAAACATATATTTCCGGTAAAATCTCACATCGAATTTTTGAGTGAAATATAATAGCTTCTCTAACTACTATGAACATTGTATGTACATACGGCTAGAGAAAGTAAAAATGAATATAAATATATAAGACGGGTTACCATCGCTTCAACCTCCTTCAACTCCAACTCGCAAAAATATTGGGGTCAAAGCGCTACATCAAATATCCCATTGTTCAGACAAAAATATAATGTTCCACAACGATATCGAAATGCAATTCTTATGCAGAATTCAAGAAAAAGGATACAGCAGCACAATAAGGTCACTAGAGAAAATTGTGCAATCAAGTTCTAACGTTCAAGTGAAAATTATTTATAGCAACAGCAACAGGGATAGACAGTAGTGAAGCAAGGCTAGTTCTTGCCCAGATGCATCTGTGAAAAGGGAAAATCTACAGCAAGAAAGGTATACTAGTTATCTTTGCCAAGTATCAAGGTTCTAGCTGGCATGGTTATTTGAAAAAAAAAAGAATGATGTGTCCTATTTACATGACTTTCTCTACATCTCTGTAACAAACTTATTATTGTTAATAAGCTTATTCTTTTATCTACTTCATGATAATCGAGATAAACATTAACAATGGTCTTATTTCTTAGTTCCTTTAAAGTAGAAGGGAAATAATGGAAAGCACTAGGATAAACCAACATATAAATGTTTTAAAATGTGGTTGCTATGAGATTGAAACCTGTTTCTTTGAATGGCTAGGAGTTTAAAAACTCAAACCGA
Source organism: Hymenopus coronatus (assembly GCA_030762935.1). Classification (NCBI taxonomy): domain Eukaryota; kingdom Metazoa; phylum Arthropoda; class Insecta; order Mantodea; family Hymenopodidae; genus Hymenopus; species Hymenopus coronatus. The sequence continues at coordinate 51,737,283 of CM060884.1, forward strand.
TAATGAGGAATATTTCGAAAACGCACAACTCCACAAAAAGTGTGTATGACAAATTGTGCGTTTTAAGATCTACATTTTTTGGGTAGTAAACTTTTTCTTTACTTACGGCATACCAGTTATGCAAAATTCATCCAGAATAAAGATGCCTTCAGAGGCAATTCCCACAAAATTCAAGATACACATATTATTTGTCATGTAAATGTCTTTAATATACGACATTTTGAATAATAACTGTTAAAGCCACTTTTGAGAAAATAAAAATTTATGAAACTTTTTCCATGTAAAGGGTAGTTGGTGCTGTGTATCGCATCCTTGGAAGATACTGAACCTGAATACCAAGTTTAGTATATAACGCACTTTTCCTTTTCGAGTTATGCTGTCCACAGACACACACACACACACGGGCATTTTTCTAATTTTTTTTATTCAGGGGGTCTTAAAACACATTTCCAGTGAAATCTCGGTATCGAATTTTTGGGTGCAATACGTTTTCTATAAATTATGTACGTAGTACGTGTAGATAAAGTAATACATTGTTATTGTCTACATTCATTGTTCTAATGAAAATGAGCGACGAGACGCATTTTTCAAACCATTCTCATTTTACACTAAATAAGTTTACAAACAGATTTTCATATATCTTTTTATATCAAGCCTATTATTGTAGAACTCTGATTTTTCAAAATTTAATTATACATTTCTTAAATATGGAGCATTATTTCGAAAAAATTATTATACCATTTTCTTTAATGTACTTTTGAGAGCTAATATAAAATGTTTTAAATAAATTAGTAAAACTTGTATCGTGTGGAGCATTTTGAGTATGGAAATAAATCTTGCGAGAAATAAGGTTTAAACTTAGGAATTTCTATTAATAGGCATGCGCCTGACTATAACTTCAATTAATTAGTAGGTAAAGTCGCGCCAGTGAAGAAAACTATGTAATTTCATACAGTTGAGAATTCATTTCTTTATTAAGCAAAATATTATTTCTTAATTTTTCACAATTTTGGATCAAATACCACCAAGATGCACCACTAAGCAAAATATCAGAAATCTCTGGATCAGTGGCAGCTCGTGAGGTTATGGAATGGGAGTGCTGTAGTGGAGTTATATCAAAATTTTGATTTAGTAATATGAATTAAGTGCATCACAAAAGCAACGGATCACAAAATGATCAACTTCCTTTTTTTTTACTTTCTCCATACGCACTATATACATAGTGTATAGAGAAAGTATTGCACTCCACCAAAAATTCGACACCGAGATTTCACCGGAAATATATGTTTTAGGGTCCCCAATATCCAAAAAAAGCATTTTCACAAAAAGGTCCGTGTGTGTGTGTGTGTGTGTGTGTGTGTGTGTGTGTGTGTGTGTGTGTGTGTGTGTGAACATGATAACTCAAAAACGAAAAGTCGGTAAAATACCAAACTTGGTATTTAAGTTTAGTATCTTCCAGGGATGCGACACGAAGATTTTGAGAAAAACCCACCACCCCCAACTACCCTTTACATGGAACTTTTTTCGAAAATTTTGATTTTCTCAAAAATGGCTCTAACGATTTTGATTAAAATTTCGTATATTAAACATATTTACCCGACAAATAAAATGCATATCTTGAATTTTCTGGGAATAGCCTCTGAAGAGTAGTTTATTCTGAATGAATTTTACTAAATTTTGAATAACTGCTAAACCGTAAGAGATGGACAAAAACTTACTACACAAAGCATATTAAAACACAAAATTTATGTTATATACATTTTTTTCTCCCCCCACCCCAACTACCCTTTACAAGGAACTTTTTTCGAAAATTTTGATTTTCACAAAAATGGCTCTAACGATTTTGATTAAAATTTCGGATATTAAACATATTTACCTGACAAATGATAGGTATATTTTGAATTTTCTGGGAATAGCCTCTGAAGAGTAGTTTATTCTGGATGAATTTTACTAAATTTTGAATAACTGCTAAACCGTAAGAGATGGACAAAAACTTACTACACAAAAAATGTAGAGCACATTAAAACACACAATTTATGTTATATACATTTTTATCGTGGAGTTCGTCGTTTTTGTGACATTCCTTATTTTTAGTTTCTGCTATGAAAAACGTATACTTTTCTCATACAGGAACTTGTCAACTCCTATCCATATAAATAAAGGAACTTCATTGACATAGCAACCAGCTTTTGACTATCACTTTAACCTACGGTTGTCCCTTATTTCGCTTCTACTTACAAGGAAGTGAGTAATTAGACTATTTCTGCTATTTTTGTCTGATTAGCATAAAGTAAATAGAAGTATAAGCTTTTTAAGAATTATTTGTTGCAGGGATATGGAGAAAGTCATGTGAATGGTACACATCAGATTTTTTACTTTCTCCATACGCACTATGTACATAGTGTATAGAGAAAGTATTGCACTCCACCAAAAAATCGATACCGAGATTTCGCCGGAAATATATGTTTTAGGGTCCCCAATATCCAAAGAAAGCATTTTCACAAAAAGGTCCGTGTGTGTGTGTGTGTGTGTGTGTGTGTGTGTGTGTGTCCGTGTGTCTGTGAACACGATAACCCAAAAACGAAAAGTCGGTAAAATACCAAACTTGGTATTTAAGTTTAGTATCTTCCAGGGATGCGACACGAAGATTTTGAGAAAAATCCCCCCACCCCAACTACCCTTTACATGGAACTTTTTTCGAAAATTTTGATTTTCTCAAAAATGGCTCTAACGATTTTGATAAAAATTTCGGACATTAAAGATATTTACCTGACAAATGAAATGTATATCTTGAATTTTCTGGGAATAGCCTCTGAAGAGTAGTTTATTCTGGATGAATTTTACTAAATTTTGAATGACTGCTACACCGTAAGAGATGGACAAAAACTTACTACACAAAAAATGTAGAGCACTTTAAAACACACAATTTATGTTATATACATTTTTTCGTGGAGTTCGTCGTTTTTGCGACATTCCTTATTTTTGGTTTCTGCTATGAAAAACGTATACTTTTCTCATACAGGAACTTGTCAACTCCTATCCATATAAACAAAGGAACTTCATTGACATAGCAACTAGCTTTTGACTATCACTTTAACCTAGGTTGTCCCTTATTTCGCTTCTACTTACAAGGAAGCGAGTAATAAGACTATTTCTGCTAATTTTTTCTGATTAGCATAAAGTAAATAGAAGTATAAGCTTTTTAAGAATTATTTGTTGCAGGGATATGGAGAAAGTCATGTGAATGGTACACATAAGATTTTTTATACAGGGGACCCTAAAACATATATTTCCGGTGAAATCTCGGTATCGAATTTTTGGGTGGAGTGCAATACCTTCTCTATACACTATGTACATAGTACGCGTAGAGAAAGTAAAAATATATCTCCTATAAATGAAGTCAGTTCTTCTATTCTGAAGTTTTGAAGTTACTATAATCTGTTGTACAAAACAAACGCGGGAATACACTGTGTTAATCTATAGACCTTTCTTAAATTTGGAAACAACTTGCTTGCCCTTAATCTGCTATATTAAAAAGATTCTGTCATTACAGTAATCTTCAACAATAGAACAATCTAGAAATATTTATATTATATCAGAATTTGACTACCAGAAATTTTTTATATTCTACAATGCTATAACATATCCAAACTCTAATCAAATATCTGCCATTACTTTTAAGAAAATAAAGAACCCATTTGCCGTAACTTTACAGCCAAATTTATGGCCGAGGAAATAAGGGGCGAGATATATATTTTATTTTCTGTAATTTGCAAAGTTCTACAGCCACATCGGCTATTTCAAACTGTAGCTGCCCTCTCGCCTATAAGAAAGTGCATACAATGATCTGCCTGCTGTTGCAGCATCAAGACCCCAGAAACTGTGAAATATTGCTCAGTTAGGGCAGTTTCCCGGAACCGATATCTCGTAATAGTCCGAGTCGTCGAAGGAAACACCGAGCTATATCAACAAAAATCTGACGTGTTACATTCAGATGAGTATTTTTACCTATTTTTGATCGTTAAATTAATAGCAATTTCTGTGCTTAAGCGCATGTAATCAATTTTGTACTACCTATATGTTAATTCCGAAATAGCAACTGTTTGACATTGACAGCAAATTCTATCCGACTATTTCGTTCATGACACGTGATCGAAGGAACATGGCCAGCCCAATACATTGGCGCGTAAAATTCCAACCAATCGCAATTCAGTATCTCTGCATTTTAATTGTTTTTTTTATCACACCCAGTTCAATTGTTTTTCTAAATTTATCGCATCCACGTGCATTTGTTTTCTCTCTGAATGTAAGTGTGCGGTGCAGTGATATTACCGTACATAATGGCAGACGTTCCAATAGACATTAATTACAATAATGCTTTACCAGCCAAAATAATAGAATATAGCAATACAAAGAGATCTGAAATTTATGATATGGACATCAAGTTGTGATTTCGGTGCAAATATACGTCAAGACAAATATTATTTTTCGTGTCCATATAGCTAATCATTGTTATTTTATTCACGAAATAGCCTTAATAAATACAACTCAAGCTGTAACTTTTCTCTAAATAAATTTTTGAGCAACTTGTTAAAAGTTAGAGCTTTCGTTATATTACTTATGATAATGACACGGGCATTCCTAGAGGTCGCATCCCTATTACAACGTTAACAATATTAGGTACATCTGTGCCAACTACGGGTAAGAAAACCAGTCGTGATACCGTATTGAAATTTCTTCAAGGACTTCTGTTTGATAGAAGCAGCATGAACATCGTTAGTTGGGCCAGGAGAAAGATACGGGAAAATTCTACATTACACGTTGCTCTAGTGCAGGGCCTATCGTATGCACTACACGGCGCAAAGTGCCAAAGACGACTTCGCTAGGTTGACAGTGCATCTCTTTCATTGCGCTTGTATGCGCTCCCGCATGTGTCCCCCTTCCTTCTCTGTTTTTTCTTCGCTGCAAAATGCAGAACCCAAGCCGAGCCGATTCGAACCGAAACCTCACTTGGCACGCGTGATATTTTTCAGGTTTCAAAGACCTTGATATTGTGATTTGCTGAGGGTCGGCAGTTATGTGTTAATTCCAGATAAGCACTCATGAATGAAAAATGCAAGTTCAAGGGCTGTAATTGAACCTCTGCCTGATAAGCTATTTGCATTCACACATTTTTCTAAAAACAGCATATCGCATTTTTATTATGTGTATACAAAATAAATGTTCTGAACTTTCGACACTAGTTGTTTTCGAGTTTGTTCCTTAAAGATGTTATATCCAAGGACATCGTGTTATTCATTTGCGCCAGTGTTTCGTCACCCTTTCGTACCAGCAAGTAGCTGCATGTTGCTCAATTGGATACATAGGAAAATCTGCATTCGATACTATTAGATTCGGCCTTAGCGAATGAAAAAGTAAGTTCGTAATGGTGCGCACAGCTTATCATTTCAGATACATTCGGTTTATGACAGAAGCTATGCATTGGCAATGGAACACAGTTTTGCAGAAATTTTATAAATTATCCTATATAATCGTAATCTGTTTGCAGTTTCCCGCCAAATTGCCCTCAATTTTACAAACGTTTCTAAATTAACATATCAAATCCGTGAATGAACCAACTCTCTCGTGAACGCTATCGTATACGAGTATTTAAAAAAAAAAAAGTAGGTAGACAATAAATAATAGATCATTTATTTGATCTTTTCAAGTTACAAGCATTGTACATATATAGTTGCTTTCCTCGAGTTGCTGAATTTAGTATCGTATACAGTCAACACCCTAGTTATTTATGTATATGTACCTTTCCCTGTATTTGTGCATTTTCTACCCTACCAACTTAATCTATTTACCTCAACATACAACCTCATTAGTTATTAAGATCCTCTCTTTCTTTTGGTGATTTTCCTTCCCCATTTCTCTCTTCTTTTCCTGTATTATTATGTAATTGTTTAAGACTTTCTTTCCTATTGTTTCCAAAAAGTTTTAAGTAAAATATCTCTGCTGGTATTTTTTCCCAGTTTTTGTTGCATATTATAGGTAGAAATATGAATCCAAAGTAACGATCTGAATTTGATCTATACATTCCCACCCTTTTTCACCTCAAATCTCTATTCAATGCACCATTACTGACTCCACTGTTGCTGTTCTCCCTAGCCAGTTTACTCTATTGTTTGGTATTTTCTTTAAGCATGTTCTTAAGCTATTAATAGCTAATTTCCCCTTAATTAGAGCATTTTTCCTTTGTATGCGACAAAAACTACAAGTAAGAATTGGGAGGGAGGTAACCGCCCCCAAAACCACCCACCAGGCACGCTCGTGCTAACAGGTGCCTATAGGCATTTCAATTACTTGTAGCGTTTGCCTAAAAATCTTAAACTTTGCTAGCCTTCTTTATAAACTATCCTTAATTGTACAGATTTCAACCAAAAATGCAATGGAAATATTTACTTCAAATTCTATCTACAGTGTGATTTATGTAGAACTAACAATATCTTTAATTATTCGTTGGAAATGTATTCAATGACCCAATTTTAGCACCAAATTAAGCAGAATGTTCTGGAGTTTCGATGCGCAGATGTTTAGATATGTTTTATTCCTAATTGCATTGTTGGCAGCTGTTTCGACATTTTGTTCTTGTAGTCAACGTGAAAATGCAGTACGATGTAGAGCTGAGTCAGGGATATTTTCAGCAAGATGGCGCTACATGCCATACATCAAATGAATCCATGAACCTAATTGCAAGTTTCTTTGACGGCTGGATAATTTCCAGGAACCTGTGGCCACCGAGATTTCCGGATTTGAAATCGCCGGACTTCTTTCTATGGGGTTACTTACGCCACACGTCCCCAGACATTGGACGATCTGAAGCACATCACAAAGGAAATTCAAGCTATTGACAACAGAGTCCTCCAACGAGTGGCCAGTAGCATGGAACGACGTGTTGAGTTGTGCCTTATGCAGGATGAAGGACATTTTCAACATTTGCTATAGAGCTAAATAATCTCCCAAAATTCCTCTACAATTTAGGTATAATAAGTTGTCGCTAGCATAACACGTTTTGAAACAATTATGGAAAGAAATGTGTCAGCTCTATATAAATCACATTATGTCTTTGTGCTGGACAATTTTATTTAATTGTATTTCAACTCCACGAGTTCCTGCGCGGATTCAGATGGAAGGAAAGGCATCCAACAAGCGCTAAAGCTATGTAATATGTCAAGGACATGTTAAATTAAACCTTCATCATTCAGCTGAGTCATTAGTTAGATTTTAATCCTATCCTGCACCTTGAGGAAAAGCATTCAATGCATGTACCACCAGTCTTTCGGTAAACTATTATATTATAGCTACAAGTTGAATGCGCCCCATAAGGTATTAAGAATTACGAAGAATAACTAGAAACAAAGTTAATACTATGCTATATGTATGTAGATTTATTTATTTATTTATTTAGATTGTTCCATTTATAGCTCAACTTTAACTCCAAACTATGGCAAAGTAAGTTCATGTTATTGAATTTAATTTCTTTGAATTTTATAATTTAAATCACATACACGTACGCATACTTTCAGATCTTGGGAAGGATAGGGAATAATTTTGGCTAGTCCCGCCTCGGTAGTGTGGTGGTAGCGTGTGCGCCTCACATTCAAGAGGTCGCGAGTTCGAATCGCGCTTAAGGGTAAGTTAAGCTTTTTATTTTCGTGGTTTTCCCGTATCCTAAGAAAACGAATATCAAGTAACTAAGCTCTATGAATCCCGATATCATTTAAGCATCACCAATTCTATTCCTCATTTGATATGACCAATCAGTTAAATGAAGTTAAGCTAATAATTGGCTAGAGAGAAATTCCAATTTTCCAGGCCGGAATCGAATTCGGGATTCCTTGCACAGCAAGCAGGTGCTTTATTGAGTGAGCTACGGAGCCAGCGATTTTTTTTTATTAATTAATTTATTGTAATTTATCGTCCTATAACCTGACAGGTTAACCTACAGAGTCTTGTTATAAGCAATTTCTCATGAAATTACATTACAGATTAATTTATTAATTCGTATGTTGGATTTTAAGTTAATTTGTTTCTTTACTGATCTGATTACATTTCTGGTTCTTGTTCTGCAAAAGAGAAGATCGATGGCGAATTTTTAATTTCTCTAGACGTATGTACAATGTACATAATGGATAAAGAAGGTGTTGTATTCCATCCAAAAGATCGTACTGAGTTTTCAGCAGAAATACATGTTATGAGATCCCTGAATCCAGAAAAGAGCATTTTTAAAAGTATGTCCATGTGTGTGTCTGTGGACAGCATAGCTCAAAAATGAAAATTCCGTCATGCAACAAACTTGGTATGTATGTTCAGCATCTTCCGAGGATACGACACGAATATTTTCAAGAAAATCCCCAACTCTCAACTACCTTTACATGGAACTTTTTTTTTTCTCGAACATTTTAGTGTCTCAAAAATGGGTGTAAAGATTTTGATTAAAGTTGCATATTTTTTAAAGATATTTCCATGACAAACGAAATGTATATGTTCAATTTTCTGGGAATAACCTCTGAAGACCTTCATAATGGATGACATTTGTATAACTGGTAAACCGTAAGAGATGGACAAAAAACTATGAAAAAAAAAAAAAATAGGTCTCGTTAAAACACACAATTAGTGTCATATACACTTGTTCTTGATATAATTAACAGTTTTCGAGATATTCCGAGTTATTGATTTCAGTTTTAAGCTACTTTTAACTTTTCTCAAACTGGAAGACATCTTTTTCCGTCTCTTTTTAGTTTATAGCAGGCAAATAGAACAGAATTTTAATTGTTTTATATTGGTAGTAGCTTTCAAAATATTTGGCTATCGCTTTAGCCTGTGCATTCCCTTAGTTCCCTTCTAGTTACAAATAAGCAATTCTGGTAAAGTTATTTTGATTAGCATGATGTAAATTAAAGAATAATCTTTTGTAAGAAAAAAGTGTTAGTGGAATAGCTGAGAAAGTCGTGTGAATGGAACACCTTAGATTTTCATGTTTTGTTTTCTGGGCGAAGAATAAACCAAAGCCGGACGTGATGATCCAGGCGGTATCACTTAAATGTTCAAATCCCGCGGAGTCCACAACTTCGTGGTACATACTTGATTGGCTATGTAACAATAGGACCCAAAGCCCAACTTTAAATGAAGTAAACATGAAAACAAATGGAAATAGTGAATCGCTGCACTTTATCCAGATAATGAAAGCAGGTAGTCTGGATGGCACCCTAATAATAACAATAATATCATCACTATTGCCTGGTGGAAAATGTTTGGGAATCTCTACAGAAGGCTAACTGTCCGCCACACACCGATTCATGAAGTGTCTTGTAACAAATCCGTAGCAATTAAACCAAGTGGTTACTGCGAAAAAAGAAAACCATAAAAACAACAATAATATTACTTGCACCTTCATTACCGAACTTACAGATTTCATTTAGAAAACAATCAATTATTTTAATTACTATTAATTATCGACATTTATAGAGGAAAGCTTAGATATAATATAATATTACAGTAGGTTTAGATGATGTCCTAAATGGTTTAAACTTAGTTAATACATATGGATTATTTAATATGGCACAAATAAGTAACTATACAGAAACTTTTGAAAACAAATATTTTAGAAATCAAAGCACAAAATAAAGTTTTCAATTACACTTTTGTCGCCCCCCCTCTCTCTCCCTCTCATCAGACATTTTAAGGTCCACACTTGTATGTGGAATCTCTCCAATTACAAGACAATGGATGATTCAGCAACTTATGTTTCGGCTGCAGATCGAGGAATTATCAGACAATAAATTACCTGTTTCAAAATGCTAGCGTAGAACTGAAATGTCGCCGGTCCTGGTCGTTTGACGTTGACGTTCTGCCACATGAGGATGGCGGGTTCTAATCCCGCTATGGGTATGGATGTTTAGTGTTGTGTGTTTCTGTGTTTGTGTAGTATCTAACTCATTCTATCCACCCGAAGGCCAAGCTTAAAGAAAGAAAGAAAGAAAGAGAGACTGAAAAAAAAAAAAAAAAAAAAAAAAAAAAAAAAAAAAAAAAACGTGCGCCGTAGTTTGTAAAATAATACGATATGTCTACGATGGCTGAGGAACATTCAACGCTTTAATGATCTGACATGACACATAATGACAAGATTTAGAAGTACTATGCAAGCCCATGTTCTCAAGGTAGGGTGTAGGGTGCATAATTTTAAACAGAAATCAAAACTGGGAATATATCCACTGTGCGAGAGACCCGAGCCTCAAATAAATGCTGGAAATATTGAGCATCTGCTCCAAAATGGCAATAGTATAGCAAGCTAAAGATGTTTTCGTTCATTCACCCAAGCTCAACAGCAGAAATCCCTGTGTAATCTACAGAAACTTAGTAATAACATCATGCAAGAAATCACAAGGTTTCCTGCTGCAAAGTAGACGAGTGAGCGAGAATATTTTCACAAATTTTGCTGCCCGTACATGAGCAGAAGGTCAACATTTCCGTAATTTATCTTAAGATACGTATTTTAGTGTGCCTTTGCCGGCACCACTTTCCCGGCGACTCTCGCGCTGTGAAGAGAGGCCGCGACAGAGGTTACTTATAATTTAACTACCCTATATAGGGTATACATAAAGGCTATCTCTAAGATCAATGGGTCATTTTGGCCAAGCTTTAGCATTCATTTCATTGCATAACCTGCTCGATTAAAAGAACGAAAACAGAAAATACGTGATGCATGATGGAAAAACAGATGAACACTGAGCGAGTTAAGATAGCCAATTTCTTTGAGGCTTTTAATTTTAACGAAGGAAATCAATAAGTAGTCCGGAATCTCCTAAACGGTAAACATCTGCAATAACTAAAAATTAAAATAAAATAAGAAACAACAGATAGGAAAATTTACTTTGGTCGAAGCACGACTAAAAACAAAGAGGAACAAATGAATACAGTTGGACTGCATCCAGCAAAAGCTGGCTGCTGCTTGGTGGAGAAAAATTATAAGGTTAGTGTGCAATTGAAAGGTCAGGAGACTGCACTGCAGTTTTATGGCTTTATTATTAACAAAATATAGTGAAGCCTTTATACATATATTTATTCTGGACAAGCAAGGAATTTGACCCATTTTAAACTCGATTTCAAAATGATTTGACCCACACTAAAAAATATTGAATGGAATTGTATAGCGAATTGTTTCCCCCCCCCCCTTCTAAAAAAATCATGCATGTTTCAGATAGCATCTTTTCTGCAAAGACGACCAAAGTAACTCCGAGTTTATGAACACCGACTTTTCCTTCCTTTTTTTTAATGTACATTTTACTACCTGATTAGTGATCAGTAATGTTTTCTAACACATTTGTTTTATCATGATGAATTTTTCATAGGACAGTGTATTGGGAGTACTAATAATAAAGAAAGTCGTGTGTTTACTATATATATGATCTATTCACAATCCCATTTTCACTTTTCCTGCGTTAAAATAGACGCTGCCACAAATAGAGAAAGTGAACAGGTATAGTAATTACAATATTAGACCAAGAACATACCTAAGAGGCTTCGGTAGTTTCATTTACATAATTACTACAAACCATTTGATAAGCACGCAGATGATAAGCAAGAACATCTTTTGCCTCTTTATAGTAATTTTAGACCAATTGATTTTATCGAATCTTAAATATGTAATAGTGTAGAAATTCCACATTCCTGTATTTTTATGTAAATATATGCGAAACTCACATGAAGCAGTCTCTCTCTCTCTCTCTCTCTCTCTCTCTCTCTCTCTCTCTCTCTCTCTCTCTCACACACACACACACACACACACACACAAACAAACGTACACCATTATTTTAGAACCTTTATATATTATATGGAACAGATTCCCCACTCCCTAAACTACTCCGATAACTTTTTTAAATCTATTAGAAACCCTTCCAACGTCTAACTCTATTTGCTATTTCAGCGAGTTACTTATGTTGCTTTAATGAAAACTCTGACGTGTTCCATTCACCTGACTCTCTACATTGCTGTAACAAACTATTGCTAAAATGCTTATTCTTCGATCTGCTTTATGATAATCGAGCATAAATTGTCTTAATTACTTTCTTCCTTGTAAGGAAAAGGGAAATAAGGGAACACACTAGACTAAAATGATAGTAAAATCTTTTAAAAGCCGGTTGCCATGAGGTTGAAATCCGTTTCTATGCATGGCCAGGAGTCCACAAATTTCCGTGTGAGAAAATTTTAAGTATTATAAATCTGAAACAAATAACAAGGAATATTTCAGAAACCGCCAACTTCAAGCAAAAAAGGAACAGCATATAAATTGCGTGTTTCAATGTGATCTACATTTTTTTTTGTGTGTTTTAAGTGTTTGCCTATCTTTTATGGCTCACTAGTTATGCCAAATACAACAAAATTCATCCAGAATAAAGAGGTATTCAGAGTATATTCAAGATATACATTTTATTTGTCATGCAAATATCTTTAATTTACCGTATTTAAATCAAAATCGTTAGCTTTTTTTGAGAAAATAAAAATGTTCGAAACTTTGTCCATATAAAGGGTAACTTAGGGTGGGGGGAGGGGACTTTCCTCAAAATCTTCGTGTCACATCCTTGGAAGTTATTAAACATATCTACCAAGTTTAGTATTTTACACACTATTCGTTTTTGAGTTATCGTGTTTACAGACGACACGCACGCACACACACAAGCACACATGGACCTTTTCCCAAAAAATGTTTTTTGAATACAAGGGATCCTAAAACTCTGTTTCCGGTGAAATATCGGTATCGAATTTTTGGATGGAATGCGATATCTTCTATATGCATTATATTATACATAGTACGTGTAGAGAAAGCAAAGGAATTACTACACGAGTCGAAATGTGCTCGTCGTCCTCCAGATTCAAGTTAAAAACTTGAAAGAAGGCAGTGCCTTTTATTTGAATATTTACAGTAGCTCAAGAATTGCAGACACACTTTGTTTGCTAAATTAAGTTTACGACGATTTTTAAATTATCCAATTTCGAGTATTACCGAATTTGTCGAAATAAATATGCACATACGTATGCTATTTGACACCTAACCTAACTTGGTTAAAATATTGGAAGCTTTCTCTTCTCATTTCGAGGGCTGTTATGCTTTTTTTTTTTTTTGTTTTTTTTTTGTAGAATTTAACATTTGATTATATTTAGTATTTCTTGGTTAACATTATGGAAATATATTCCTACTATTATTTAACATTAGTAAGAAAAGATAAATACATTGCCCTGTTTGCAATATTTTTTCAGTATTCACTAACATTATAATAACATAGTAACAGAACAATGGATAGTTACAAAAAGGATAAAACAATTTAGTTGTATTGGTGCCACTACCCTAAACAAAAATATTTAATTGCACAGTGCGACAACAAAAACTTGTTGGTATGGAAGCAGTTTAAATTGATAGTATTTAGAAGGATTATGAAAGAAACACTGCTTTTAAACTACATACATCTATATGAACTGTAAGCAAAGCGCATTATCAACTTTACACTTTGACATGCGTTTTGTAATTGCAAGGATGACAAAGGGGCGTTAACCTTTCAACTGAGAACTTGGTTATGTCACTTACCTTTGGATCCTTCTCGTAGTAATACTGCTGGGTTCGAATCCATCTAGAGACTAGATTGTCTTTCACGCAGTGAGCTAAAGCAAAATAATAGTCCCTCGGCGTAGCGACATTTCTGTCCTTCACAAGAGTATAATGTAGGTGCCGATTAAAGGTCTTTTTGATGGTGGACACATTTTCGACTTGTGCAATGCCTCTCACGCTGATCTGTTTCCTCTTCTCGTAATCGGACTGAGGTGTCGACATTATTTATTTTCCAACTTTAATTCTGCTTACTGATCTATGCCCAACCCCCGTCTGCTTTCTCCCCAACTGAACCACAGCTGACACAAGTAGCCGGTTGGTCGGTCACCTTCAAGAAGGTCGCACATGCGCCTGAGAGTCTCACCGCTCAAGTTGGAGGAAATTCTTTTTTTGCCAATTTTCTTGTGGAATTTTGGAGCTTGCAACTGAATTACTTCGACGTAATAATTCTCCTTCACTTTAAAACTATACGAATAAAATCTTGATGAAAGCCCAATATTTATATGCCATCCACGAATTTGTTAAGTCTTATTTACGGTTATTAATTATGAATGTGTGTAATAAAGTTAGATTTACCAGACTGCGAAAATTGTATGCCAAAATTAGGACCTGAAAAAAATTCCCCGATCAGTTGAATGCCCATCTACCTTTATTTAAGTACTATGAAACATAAAATTCCAGAGGAAGACAAAGGGCAAAATTTGTATCAAATTAATTCAAGATGCCACAATTACATTGTATCTAACAGAATTCATTTTCATTTTCTCTAACACCTACATAACAGGCAGCGAAGGTGTATATTATTCCATTCCATTAAATAATTATATACCGAGATTTCACCGGAAATGCTGTTTGAGGAGCCCTGAAACTAGAAAAAGCAGTTTAAGAAGATAACATGAGGTGTGTGTGTGTGTGTGTGTGTGAGAGAGAGAGAGAGAGAGAGAGAGAGAGAAAACAGCGTAGGTAACTCAAAAAATGAATATCTTGAATTTTCTGGGAATAGCCTATAAAGTCCATTGCATTCGAGAGGAATTTTGTATGATCTTGTATAACCAGTATAAGTTGTGCGATAGATGAACACATATCTACTACACAAAAGAAGTAAATTTCTTTAAGACAAACAATTTGTTCCTAACAATTTTTTGTAACATACGCTATTTCCGATATACCTGTTATTAATTAGATTTTTCAGTTGTTTAAAATATCTAACAATAAGGGTCACTCTTCCCCCTGGTGTTGAAAGCCAGAGGCACTGCTGTAAATCTTGGGGAGGGGGGCTATTCTTATTCTATAAAACGTGTATTTGTACTTTTCTTTAAAATTTTAAAAGAACGTCCAAGGTAATTTTGACCCGAAATACAGGGATTAAAACAATACTTTCACAAAAAATTTAAAAGCAATACAGAGAACTAAACACCTACCGAATGAATCATACCAAGTGGCCCGTATTTGACATACTCAGATATCCCTTCATACTTTAAAAGAGTTGCAGAATTCAATGGGGTTATTTCAAATTAAAACTGATCTGTGGGAAATTGGAGAGGGCGACCGGGCACAAATGACTGCGCAGTTTGGAACAATTGTGTTCTCGTGCGCATGACGTCACCACAGGAGCAAGACATTTCTCCACGTAGTGTATTAAAAGAATTTTGCAGTATGCAACATAATTGCTTTCTTGGCTTTAAATATGAAATTATGGTTAGATTATTCAGTCATAATCAGAGGATATTTACGTGTGCTTAGATTGTTTGGTGATTATCAGAAATTTAAGCGTTTGGTTGCTTCTTTTGAGGAGACTTTATGTTCTGCGTTTTGGTTACAAGAGGTTATAAACGGAGGAACTTTTTTTCTTCAGGATTTTATTTTGAATCTCGTTTTCCATAGCAAACAAATATCACTTACATCGTTTCTGAATAAAGAAAAATATCTGATGTTTTCCATTCACATGACTCTCTCTAATCTCTTTATTAAAGTATTTTTAAAAAGCTTATTTTCTATTAGTTCATGCTAATCGAGATAAAATTAGCAGAAATGGTCTTAATTAAAATAAGATCTGAAGCTTTCCTGGCGACGTGTTAATTGTTGCCTAGTAAGTAGAATGGAAATAAGGGGATACACTGTGCTAAAGCGATAGTAAAATCGCTGGTTCCTATGTGATTGAAATTAGCCTCTTTCAGAAGTTGACAAATTACCGTATTAGAAAAGTATTAAGTATTTTTTAAAGCTGAAACCAACAATAAGGCATATCTCAGAAACGGCCAGCTCGAAAAAAAAAAAAAGAGAAAAGAAGCAGAAGTGTACGACATAAATTATGAGTTTTAACGAGATATATACTTTTTATGTCGTAAATATTTGTCTACCTCTTACGGTTTACCAGTTATGCAAAATTCATCCAGAATAAAGAGGTCATCAGAGGCTAATCCCAGAAAATTCAAGGTATAGATTTTATTTGCCATGCAAATATCTTAATATACGATATTTTAATCAAAATCGTTAGAGCCATAAATATTTTCTCATGGTAGTTTGAGGTTGGGACATTTTCTTGAATGTAACATATCAGATGTTTTAAAACGTTTCTTATTGGTTTCAAAATGAATAACTCGAAAACACCTTGGAGTAGAGTAAATGTAAATGACAGTTTTAATTTTCGCCTTTCCGAAACGTCCGCGAAAAATTTCAGCGAAACTCAAAACTGATGATTTCGAATAAGTGAAAATTGCTAAAGAGAGTTGAAAAGTGCCTTAAATAACAATTTAAAAAGAGAAACCTTTTAGCACCATAGCTCAGTCGGTAGACATCTGCCTATGTTGGCGGAAGTGTCCCGGGTTTGATTCCCAGCTGAGGTAGGAATTTTTCTCTGGCCAAGTTTATTCCGTCCTCCCCAGAGTCTGGAAGCGTGAATGTGTATGTTGTCTAATGAATAAAATTAAAGAACGAAGAAAACCCAACGAAACAGTGCAGGGGTTAACACCATTGTCGATAAGAGCATATTAGCGTCGGGGGACACCTCGGTAACTGCGACCAAGTTGCGGCCAGGACACAGAAAACGACGGAGCTAAGCGCAGAGACGCACAGAAGCCCCTAACAGTCACTATATGCCAGCCCTGTCGCGCCACGACGGTTATACAGCAAACGTAATATTTAATTTAAAATTACGTCTGCCTCACATTCAGCAGGTTGCAATTTCAAATCTCGCTTAGGTTTTTCAGAGTTTTCCCTGAGAAGACGAATGTTGAGCAACTTTAAGCTCCATGGACTCTGAAGTCATTTGAGCATCATTTCACAAAGTTCATTCATCGTCCGATATAATCAACTAGGCTTATCTATAAATGCTAATAGTATGCTGTAGAAATGTAGTCTCTATAATATATTCATGTGCTCTGGTTCATGATGATTTGCAGTGTTTAGTTTTAAAATGCAAGCTTAACTAGTCAGCTGAGGAATTAACATCTAACATACTATTATTAGGTAAGATTATAATTTATTCAACAATTCCTACCTGAAGAATTTATTTAATAAAATTGGGAAACAAAGTAAGTATACACGGTTATCAGCTGTAAAAAATAATGGTTTCAAAGCACAGTGTAAAACTTCCAATCTTGAGGTTCCTGCTGCACAAGCCTGTATAAATCTATGATATACGTGCATGCAGGCTTCTAAACAGAAAATCAATTTTTTGTGATGAAGAATTGTCAATGAAATCACACAGTGAAATCATAATGTAAAGCAAAATCTTACTAATAATAGTGTAACTCATCTAGCATGTGTTTGGTGACCATTGTGTAGAATATGGAAACTGGCTTGTGACAAAAACACAGTAAAAGCTTTAGTAGAGAAGTGTGGGGATTGAAAAGTATAAGGGATTTTAGTTTGTGAAGCATTTTATGTATTTCGAGGTAGTTTAAGATCATTAAACAGCCCACAATCTGATCCTCTGAAAATACATTTTTAACATTTATAGTGGTCATCTTTCATTGGATATCCCCAAAATGGATATGTTAAGGCTATAGTTACTGAATGTCCTGCCTCTATACAGAAAGGATTTTCAATTTTGAACAAAACATGGAAAATTAAAAACAGTAAATATTGTTTGAATTTGACACAGTGTGAAATTCAAATCATACTTATTGGTGGCTTATTATCATAAGTAACACAAGGAGTGTTTTCATCTTGTCGATAATTCACAAATGGGACAAAGAGACAGGAGTGAATAGTCCTAAGAGATGAAAACACAAGTTGTATTTGTTAAGACAATTCAGCAAAATAGACTATTAATAATTTATAATATATAGGAAAGGAGATTTTATTAAGTTATGATTGTAATACATAAGTTCTCAAATGGTAGACGACACATTCAATTATGTATATTTATCAATTTTTTTTTATTTCTTTCTTCACTGCCTCCTGAATTATATGCCCAACAGTGCCTACACCCAGTGAATATCGATGGCTGTAATCATCTCCATTCACTTTTCTCATATTGATTGCCCAACCTTGAAAATGGTATTTATTTCTTCTGTTGGAGTGTCACATAAAAGCCTATGACCTCTTTCTAAGCAAAATTGCACAAACTGTTTCCATATATTAGCGTAGTTTTTACCCGCATTAACGGGTCTGGCTTCATTAACGATTTGTTTTATTTCTTGTGCGGTCGCTTGATCAAACCGTTTCAAACTTTCCGCCGTCACACGTCACGGCTGACTGAATTCACCCTGTTATCAATAATCAAGCCAGGAGATTTAACAAACGAACATCAGGTGCAACAAGATTTAAAAAAAAAATGAACATCAGCTGTGATAAGATGTTTTGACAATATCGCTCCAGTCAGATGACTACAATTGGTTGAAATGGGCTAATCTCAGCCATTGTATTGGTGCTTTAATAGTTGAGCTCAATTGTTTATGCAAGCCAATATTTACCAACAGTACCACCTTTGATTGTCAAGTATGGGGTGGGAGTATTTCTTATTGTGATTCTAAAACCTGGCAAGTCTAGTCAGCAATGTTCCAGGAGAAAATTTCCCACATCAAAATGTAATTAAATTTTTTGAAAGAGCTATATTGTCATTTTAGATGAATAAATCTGTTTGTCTGTGAAAACTTCTCCACAATCAAACTATCATTACCTGGCACAACTTGTAAATAACCATCACAATTCTAGTATAAACTAAGATATGAAATATCTAACATTAAATTTTATGACATCATCACATGCAGTTCTGAAGAAAATCAAAAGTTGCACTACAAGAAAAAAATCATGGAAGTTTTGTTTTACCATTTCTGTATTTGATTAATGGTAGTAAAAACAACATAATTCTCATATGACATATTTATTTTTATGTAAAAAAGATTAACTTCAGCAACAGTACACAAAACTGTCATCCACATAAAAAATAGAAATAACTGCCAATACCTTTAAAATTGTAGCAAAAGTCAAGCTATATTGGTTAGGATATCACAATAGGCATTTGCAGGCAAGAAGGGATTTTCTTCTCTGAGTTATACCATATTAAAGTGATTGAACAATTTAAAAAAAATTCTTAAGCATGACTAATTTTATCTTGTTAAAATATTTTATATTAAAGTGTTAAATCTCGGAAGTGACACAGCTGTAAACAAAATCCTTATTTGCAACAGCCTTTATAACTAAATGGGTGCAAACTGAAGATTTTCTGTCGGATGCACCATTCATCTAAGATGATCAATAAAGCTGATAACTGCATTACTTTCCAGGGCACATTATATTCTTTCACTCATCTATAGATGTACACATGAACTAAATTCTTTCACAAATGTTTTCAAGAAACAAACCACTGCTCTTCTGGAAAAAGTTCAACACCAATCAGTTTGTATACCCCTAAACACAGGTCATGTATAATCATCATTTTATGCCTATTTAAGTGTGCCACAGTAATAAAATCTAAAATATATCTAATTAAAAAACGATAAATAAAAATGTAAACAGCATATACATGGTGAATGTCCAGGAATGTGGTAATAGGTTTGGGGTAGCTGTACATTTTTAGAAAAGACGCATTGCATTCTGAAGCATAATGCCACAATATAGAGATAAACAAATGGACTGCAAATATTTTTATTCTTTTGTATGTAATTACAGTGCAATTTCTAAACATTTGAGAACCAAAAGGTAATTTTATGACCTTGTTGCATTACCGAATAAAATGTCCATTGGGCAATTGTTGTAAAAGGATCACTTACATTTCCATTTTATGGCAAAGTATATCACTGGCAGATAAGACGAGAAGCAAACAGTAAAGATTTCTTCTATGTCTTGATTATGAACAAAGCTGATCAGACTTTAATAGTGGGGTAGGTTGGAAGAGCATATTTACTTCATTATATGCCATTGGTTCTATTTAGAACGGTCTATAGCATCAATTGGAATTAAAATATGTATCCATTTACCAATGGCATAACGTGAAATAAAAAAATGGGAACGCTACAGTTTAAACACCCTACTGCTGGAAATAAAAGGTGGAGGTGGGCAGTTGCACATTTTATCGAATATTGCGCCCACAAATTAGGTTTGAAATTGACAATAAAAACAAATAATAATGTTTACATAATAGTTATATTGAAAACCATAACAGTCACTTAAACTGACTTATACACCAAATCCATCGGTTCTTTTTTGCTGCGAATGTGTCAATTACCTTGTCAATAAAGGCAACATCAGAATAGTTCTCCCAACAACTTTTTTTTTTACAGCTAAAATGCTTACGTTGCTCAAGCGGTGATTGATTATTGAGTTTCTTAAGTATGTTTTAATTCTCGTGAGTGCACTCATTGATCTCTCACTTCTTGTTGTTGTAGCAAAAGCTTAGTCATCTCTTTGTACACCAAATCTAAGCCATTTATAACCAAATACTTCAGTACATTTTGTGGTGATAGATACTTTTGATCACCAGCACAAATATTGAAGAGCTTATTTTCATGCTGGTCTGAATTAAAATAACCAGGATACTGCTTTATTAGTTTGGTAATTTTCATCTAAGCAAATTCTTTCTTATGTTCCATGAATTTTTTTTTTCATTCAGTAATTCTACAAACTCGAGCTGTGGAAAATCTTCAAATCTGGATTTCATTTGAAGAATTTGGCAGTCAATGATTTCATATGTCAGCACTTTTAATCTAGAGTTGCGAGTGTCACTGAAACTTACATTTCTATTCAACTGGATACTATTTTGGACACACTCTTCAATGAAAGCCTCACATTCTGAGGTTTTGTATATTTGCAATGGCGAGTTGTATTCATTATGACAAGCATTTATATTAACTAGTGACTGCAAAGCTCGTACTACAATTTTATTCACAAAGAAACACAATTAACATTACCTCAACAGTGCTCCAGATACTGAAATACCCCGACTGGACGCTAGTGTATGCATGATAGGTATGTGAGGAGTTTGCGGAAGCAGGTGAATGGTCAGGGATTTGCGGGGAGGTCTTGCTAGTATATCACATACAGGCAGTAAATGCTGACTCACCTCAGCGTATGCTGATGTTTTCGAACGGAACGAATAGACATAAATCTTGTGTTTGCTATTTAGGCTGTTCAACAATATGATCTGCGGAAAAAATCGCTATTAAGTGATTGCATACTATAATTGTCCTCCTTTAAAGCTGTTAGAAAACAAAATAAATATAAAATTAAACACACCAGCGTCCCCTAAAGCAGTGCCCCTACCATTTATACAAAGAGTGTGCTGGCAGGTTTAAGATCATTTCTACATCTATAAACTATCAACAATTTATTAACTCAGACTACACGCCACTAGAGTTCATAATCTTAAGCATCTTTGGTTCTTCTTTTTTTCAGTACATTTTTGGAAGATTGTTGCTCTAAGTTAGCACATTGCAAGCACATTTTAAAGCATAGATAGCCTACTATTTTGTTCTATTGCAATTAATTCTAGATAATGAAAGCTCTGGTTATGATCATATGAGCATGAGTAACCATTGTCTTGCATGATAGAGTTCATTGCTTTGCAGTATTGTTTACAAGGATCTGTACCATTGCATGGGATCCTCAATTATGATTTGAACTTCTATAGCTCAACAGGTGATAACCACACAACTTTATTTCTGTCAATATCCAATGTGTGTAGGGTCATGCTACACATCCATGCAAGAATGGCAGTAGCGGTTTATGGCCAATTTAAAGTGTGCTTCTGCTTTACTACTTGTGAGCCTGATAGGGATGCCTGTCTATGCCTTGCCATCATTCTGCATTTGCGGTAATTAGTGAGAAAATGCAGAGGGCCGCAAATACTTCATTCCTTTCCCTCTAAAAAGATCACTTGGTTAAGCCTTGCAATTTAGAGCCCTCAACATTAGGCTTAAGTTTGTGCAAAAAGCGCAACAACAATGGCAGTTTACCACAAAATACACTAGCCTTTCTATTTGTAGACAAAGTTCATCCTTTGATCCTTGCTTGAGCCAACACTTTGAAAAATCGCTAGTTGAAGTCAGGAATTGATCAATTGAATGCACCACACTCCTAGCAACTTACCCCTGAACTGTCAACTTGACATCCGTCAATACCATCACCAAGTCATATGTTCATCATTCAACCACAATGTATGTCAATTACAATGTTCACAATTTTTCTTTTTACAAATGAAGCTCCCACTTCTCTCAACAAATTATGGAAACTACTCTTAAATTATTATAAATTGTGATCCCTATTAACCATTTCCTTTATGGCTAATTGAACACTTCACAAACCATTGTCTACCTTTTCTAACACTGTTTAGTAGTTTCCTCTTAAGGCAAGTTTTAAAACTGCTATTTCTTTGGGCACTGGCAACAGTGATACATCAGTATATTCTGTAGTTAATTTCACCAAATTATTTACCAGTACATTCAGACTATGTTCCATTAACACACTTCTAGACACTTTTTTTCACCACCTCTTATCAGTTTCCTCTTAGGGTGGTTTTTGTAACTCTCAGCGCCCATCATTTATCACTTCTTACAGGAGAGGTGCCATTTTACTTGTGCCTGGGAGGTATGACACTATGCTATTCTTCTTATTGATGTACATAATTTCAATACCTATTCAATTATTAGTTAGTTGGCCTTTTGCTGTTTACAAATGAAACTTAAAATGTACACTGCAGATTCATTTCTTTTATCTAATCTTATAGGTGAAATATTTTTGTCTGGGATTTGACTCAAACTTTTAAGTTTTGCTTGTCAGTTCTTATTTTCTCTTTACACATGTACTGAAGAGAAGCTTCCCCTCCCAGTCTCTCATACCCTGCACCAACAAATAAATTACATTTAAAAGTCCAGAGTTCACAGGATGGCTACAAAATCATTTGTGCTGAAAGTATTCACATCATTCAGCAAGTTTAAATTTGTACAAAAATTTGCTATAGATTATAGCAGTTTATCTAATAATATTATGGGGGAAATTATTTTCTGATACTTTTTTTGGGAAGGAAGTGCAGATGCCCCTTAAGTCTGGCTGCCACCATAATATGCCATGTCTATGTCATTAAGTCAATCCACTGCATAAAAATGTAAGCTAAATTTTACATAGCCCTTATGAAATGGGGATAAATTTACATAACCCTTATGTGGATAAATTTAACTCTGATATTCTTTAATGAAGTCCAGGATAATAATTTCCATGGAACAAATATTCAGCACATTGAGCAACTGAATTATTATTTTTTTTTTTTTAAAAATGTTTGTGGCATTTCTGCAGATGCATAATGTGTCTAATGAGTGATTATTATATTGCACATCCTGAAAAAAAAAAAAAAAAAAGCAACAAAATTAACTGCATGCAAAACAACAATTACTATGCAAGAAGGAGTATCTTGAGATCGGGCATTGGTCAATAAGACCACCCTGAGTTAAATGAACCCTGCAAAAGGTGTTCCACATAAACAAGTATTGAGATCACTGTATTGGATGTTTCATACCGCCTTCTATCACAGTCAATATTACTCTAAATGGATTATATATTCTAACACAACAGTCTATAACTAATATACAATGTCTATATTCATATATATTTAAATTTATAAAAAAATGCTAGACAATTTTTGCCTTCAAACTTCATAAAAACAACAGCTCATCAATTTGTCACATAATAGAACTTCAGAAACATTAACTAATAACAGTTTAAAAAACAAACTGTAACTACATTTTCTTTGTTCTTTCTGTTTATACAGACCATCTTTATTCAAACCATTTCTAGAAAATGTTCAAATGTATGACCATTTATTTGCTTGCACTTAATTCAGTTGGCCTATTAAACTGCCTCATAAGAACTTTCAAAATCACTCCAGCTCATTATAATCTTAGGTTCACAATATTGTTCATTTATGCACATCCCATATGTTTTTTTTAGGATAATGTACATCACATTAAATTAAGAAATTGACAAGTTCCTGTATGAGAAAAGTTATAAATATTTTACAACTAAAACCAATAACAAGGTATATGTCGAAAATAGTCAACTCCAGGAAAAAAAATGTATATGACATAAATTGTATGTTTTAAGGAACTCTGTAGGCCGCGCCATGGCTGAGTGGTTAGACCTCTCTACTCTCACCTAGACGGCCGGGGTTCAATCCCAAGCGACCACATGTGAGATTTGTGGTGGACAAAACGGCGCTGGGGCGGGTTTTCTCTGGGTACTCCGGTTTCCCCTGCCATCGCATTCCACCGGTGCTCCATCATCATTCATGTATCATCAGTGTCACTGCCTGCAGTGCCACTAGTAGTTAAAGCAGGTGTTAAACACTACCAAAAAAAGAAAAAAAAAATTAAGGAGCTCTAAATTTTTTGTGTAGTAAGTTTTTGTCTATCTCTTATGGTTTACCAGTTATGCAAAATTCAAAAACATTCATCCAGAATAAAGAAGTCTTTAGAAGCTGTTCCCAGAAAATTCAAGATATACAGTTTATTTGTCATGTAAATATCCTAAATATAAAAGATTTTAATCAAAATATTTACAGCCATTTTTGAGAAAATCAATTTTTTGAAATTTTATAAAGGGTAGTTGAGGGTGGGGGATTTTCTTGAAAATCGTGTCACATCCTTGGGAGATACTGAACTTATATAACAAATTTAGTATTTTACAGACTTTTCGCTTTTGAGCTATACTGCCCACACTCACACACACAGACCTTTTTCTAAAAATGTTTTTTTTAGATTCAGGGGGTCCCAAAACATGTACTTTTGGTGAAATCTCAGTATCAAATTTTTGGGTGCAATACAATACCTTCTTTATATATAATGTACATAGTACATGTAGAGAAAGTACAAATGAAATAAAATCAGTGAACCATGTCATCTGAAACTCAATGCCACTACATATATTACAAAATGACTGAAATACAGCTTTGATCAAGCACACAATGGTTTCGATTGATTTAAAAACCATCAGGTGTTTATGCACCACCTGTAAGATACAAATTTACACCTTAGTGAAAATCTTCATTGTTCAATTGCCGGATAAAAGACAGCAATCAACTACAACCAACAATGGCACTCGGACCCTCAAGGTTAAAAATGAAGCAATGGCTCTCAAAACATAGATTCAAAGTGACTAGAGTTAAAAAATCCATCCCACAAATATACAAGTATAAAAATGGTTCTTTAATATTTTCTTTATGGTGACGGCCAAATCTACGACTGTATAGTATAATAGATCAACAGACACTTCTCAACAATAGAGCACTACAGAATGGAAGGTTTGCAGGCTTTAAAACATGAACAGAACTTGCTCCACCCCATTTAATTAATTTGTATAAAATTAAATGATGTATAAAGCAATATGTACTTACATCATGCACCCTAAAATGCATCATATACTTTACTGAGTTACAATAGCTCAGTTAGGCCCCTGGATAGTGTGGTGGTAGCATGTCTAACTCACATTCAAAAGTTCACGAGTTCGAATCTCGCTTAGGTAAAGTTACCCGGATAAGTTTTTTGGGGGGGTTTGCCCTTATCCTGAGAAGACGAATGTCAAGTAACTTTAATCTCCATGGACCTTGAGATCCTTTGAGCATCATTTCACCAATTTCATTCATTGTCTGATATGACCAACCAGGTTAAAGGAAGTTAAGCTATACACATTATAAAAAGTCAGTTATGAAGTAAACAATTATTATCGGTCCACTCTTAGAATCCTGTTTACCTGATGTAAACAAATGACATCATTAACTAGTCAGTTATTTGCAGGAATCCAAAGTACACCATAGCATTTAGTACCTTAAATATCCATCATTATTTGTGGGTTTTTCTAGAAGTATATTAAATAAATGTAATATGAAACTTTGATGGATATGAAATATTAAATATACTATTATCAAGCAAATATTAACTTTTAAATACTTCTGCTTGAAAATATCAATTTGGAATACAAAAGTAGATATTGAGAAAAACATTGAAACGTTTAATTAAATGGATGGCAAAAGCATCAGATGAAAAGTGAAACAAAGACTACATAAAATTGTGTCAAACCAGCACTGAAGTACTATTTTAATAATTTAAGTTCATTTACTCTATTGTTTCTGCAGTTCTGCATCTTAATCTGCATACATTAACTTAATTTGTAAAAGTTTAGATACCTACACCCTTTCCCATGCCCATATCTAGACAAAAATTTGGAGGGAGGGATGGGGGGGGGGGTCCATAACTAGATCTACTTGTAACAGTATCCTACACAGTTACTATATTCAGTAGACTGTGATCTAAAGAAAATGTCCCATATTAGTTTGAAATGAATTTAAATAAATAAAGCATATCAGAAGTTTCAGTAGAATTTGCTTTCTAAATATGGCCCTGCCTCTTCCCCCCTGCATAAACAAGGAAGGTAACTAATATTATGGGCATTATCTAATCAAACTTACTACAGATCTACTTCCGCCAAATGTCAGGTAACTGTTGGTGAGTGTTTTTGTGTAAGTAAGAATAGAAGAATAGAACAGCTGAAGCAATTTTGTCAGTAATCCTAAACACAGTTTTGCAAACTTTTAGTTTGATGGAAATAAATCATAACTTTCATTTACTGACCTTTTGATAAGATGGTCTGCATGATTTTGATAACAATAAAGTAGATGTGAGTTTACTGTTTACCATAAAGCATTATGAGATCATTATACTTGAAATGCATTAGCACCTACAGCTGGATTCATCATTTTTGTCTCTGTTCTTGACTACAAATCCATAGGTAAAGCAATTCAGCATTTCATCAGCTCTTCTATTAAAATGAAAATGTGCAAAACAAACACATCATCTAATGAATCAGCTAATGCATCATATTACCATTGATTCACTACTCTTTTTGGCTTGGCAAGTTACTTTATTCTCATTTAGTTACCCCAGGAGCCAAAATTGGTGAATCCTTCTGTATTGTTACATATTAATTAGCTAATACAGACTCAAGAGTTATCCTGCATTCTTTTATGCATTTAGTTTATGCAACACAAACAACAGCACATTAAACATTAGCAAAAGTATGTTATGTCAACAATAAAATATAATTTGAAAATATAATGTAATTGGAAGCATGTAAATAGCTAATGCATTTGTAGCTTAACTATACATATTTATGCTGCCATTCAATTTCTAAATCACCACGTCTTGTTACATCTTGACAGACACAATTGGCACAACTTTATGCTTGAAATATTCAACTAGTTACTCAAGAAAAATGTAATACAAATAATATGCTTAGTGTAAAGCAAGGTTTACAAACAGTTCAGTTCTTGTATAGAAAACAAAACTCTCATGTACACAATTGTAAGACCCTTATTTAAATATGCAAGAGCATAAAGGACTCTTCAAGAGTCAAAAGAGAAATGTTACAATAAAGTTTTACATCAGTATGAAGCAGATTTCTCGATATTACGCGATTGTCAATTATGTTCCTATATGTTTTTGCTGAATGTGTATATACTTGGTACACTACTTTATTAATGACAGAATTCGATATTACAGAATTCTAAAACCAGAATATGCACTGCAATATTTACACCAAAATATACTTAATTCCTTTGTTTTGCACATTAATAAACATTTGAAACAAAGTTATCAGTGTAACTACTAATTCAGCCCTATGTTGAAGCGCAGCACTACATTGTCAATGCAGATAAATTTATTAAGCTTTAAATATAGACCAGTTTAGTTGATTAGGCAATCAAATAGTTTACTTGAGTGTTTTGATAGCATTTCTTCAGTATAAAGGAGATGCTAGGGGGACACGTTCATTTGCATTCATTTACATAGCAGGTATATTTTGATATATCACTGCAGTTTAAATCATCAAATTAAATTCAAAGATAATTAATGCTTAAAGCACTCCACAGCAAAGTTTTTTTTATTTTTTTCGAGTGTATAAGTGATTTTTGTGAATTTACATTTTAGATACCGGGAAACTGATTAGGGCATATCATGAAGCAGGGAGGCATTTTTGAATTCCTCATCCATCATAACTTCCTTGGCAGTAAAATAAAAATGTAGTTTATTTATACCTAGTCCAGTTCTTAAGTGATCACAGTATAGTATTAAATACTTATTTTTGCAGATTATAATATTTCTTCAAAGTTATGTTACACAATTACTAAATGACATCAATAGAGGAAGGTCGGGTTGTATCGGACAAGTAGATTTACAACTTATAGCCACCTGTAGCAGCACTTGTCAAACGTGTGAACTAAGGTAGAATCTTGCCATTTTGGATCGAGTGGCCAAGGCATTTGCAAACGACAATCAGATATTTGTTTTTTTGAGTTTTCTAGTGCACGAAGATAACTTTGGAGCTACGTAGCTTGTCTGAAATTGAGTAGAATAATGTTTTTAATGTTTTGTTAGATGTGTGGGTTACTATTCTTTATACTATAAGCGATAAATATGCCTAGGCCTGACAATGCATATGTTAAAAGACAAGGCTTTGGAGTGCAGCTTCAGGTTGTATCGGAAAATATTTACAGGTTTAAAAGGTTAAATTCTGAATATTATCTTTTTATTGTATTAGGATGGAGAAAAAATGTCATAATTGGGATGAAAATAACATGAAGGAAGCCGTAGAAAAAGTTCAACTTTATGAAATGACAATTAGGGAAGCTAGTAAAAGATATTGTGTACCTAAAAGTACCTTAGGTGATAGACTTCAAGCTTTGAATAAAACCGAGTTTTTAACCCTAGTTTATCAGTATGCAAAGAAACTAAAAATCAAGCATAGGTTCAACAAAATAATGCTGAAAGCTGGGAAAGACTTTTACTATGACTTTATGCAGAGGGATACTGACTTGCATTGAATCCACCAGCCTTCAGAGAGCAGCAGATTTCTGTAAGAAACAGGTTGATCAATTTTTTTTTCAAGATAAATGGCGTAATGGAAAAGTTTAAGTTTTGTCCTTCGAAGATATTTAATGCCGGCGAAACTGGTGCCACACCAACAAAGTTAAAGTAATATCTGTCAAAGGCGAAAAGCAAGAGGGCAAACTTACCTCAGCAGAAAGAGGTAGGAAAGTCACACTACGTCTATCAATAAATGCTTCAGGGAATTTGTTTATTCCTCCTTACTTTGTTCTCCCGCAGGTAAGATTAGACGAGTTAAAAAAGGATGCACCAGTAGGAAGTGTATTTGATAACCAACCAAATTGGTGGATAACAACAGCTAGATTTCTGAAGGTTTTTGCAGAATGGGTCAATCCAACTGAAAAATATCCGACTCTTTTGATTGTTGATGGTCACTCAAGCCACAAAGATCTAGATGTGATCACATTTGCAAAACAAAATCACATCCACATGTTGAGTGTGAAAAGGACAAAAGTAGAGTCACTAAAAATCAAGAAGAAAAGACTGGTAGACCTGAAGCTGAAGAAGGAGCTAAAAAATATTTAACTTTGAGGAAGAATTGCAGGAAGAGGATGAATGGCTAATAGTGTTATCTCCAACAAAACTTTTCAAGAGGACTGGATACAGTGCACAGTGCAATATTTGCAAAGGTTGGACCCTTGAAAACTGTACAGATCTTGAAATTAACAGCCTTTATTATGAATATGAGCTGTCTTTCTAAAAAAACATAAATGTCACCGATTCAACTATTATAATTTGATATTTCTTTACTCATAATAAGTAATATATAGGAGGTTACTTCTATTGATGTTATTTTGTATAACCATGTGTGTTTAGTAATAAAAAGTTCTTTTATGATTTAAAAAAACAACATTATTTCAAGCACATCACCGTGTCCGATATAACCCTCCAGAAATAAGAAAGGCCAAAACGCAAGGTTTATAAAACATCATAAAGAAACCATTAAAGAGGACACTAACATAAATGAACTTCTAAAGATATTGAAATAATATGCTGAAGTTTTCAGCAGAGAATAGCATATTCCATTTTAATTGTTAACAAATGTTATAACTTTGAAAAAAGCTTAGGTGTCCGATACTATCCGATCTTCCCCTACTCCAAACTACCAAGTGTTAATTTGTCCTAGTAATGCCCAAATTACAATAATAAACAAATTTATGGAAATAATAATACACTGCACCAAGAACGTACAGTACAGTACAGTATGACTTGACTTTTGTAATCAAAACAAACACATTTTATTACAAAACTGAAAATGCTTGTACTGTCTAAATTTTGTCTTACTTGTAGCATTCACTCTTATACCATTAACTTTTAACTTTATACTGTTGTAGCTAAGTGGAAATTAACTTTTGAATATGTTAGGAAATTTTCATTTCAATTTTAACCAATTTAAAGCAATGACAATGTGTATGCAAAGCACTTAAACATCGACAAACTAAAATTTAGTCCTGAAATAGATTCTACATATACACAACCGAAATGCACATCCATTATTTTTAGAGGGAGTAGAAGGATATTCTTATATTATATGTCGACCCCTCTGCTCGTTGCTTCTTTGTCACTACAACCATCATGCATGTCATCAAAGCCTGTTCAGCAGTTTCATAACTTTGCTGCTTTGGTTACAGATGTTAAAACGCAATTGACACACCTCCATTGGGCCCAATCGTTAGATGGATCACTATCATTATTATTATTATTATTATTATGACAAAGATTACAGGTATAGTTTCTTTTGTGCTGTAGCTGTTATATAGGTCCATCCCATTTGTATAGTTGTAGTGTTCCTACCTCTAGCATGGAGGATCCGGATTCAATTCCCAGTACCAGTGTGGGAATTTTCTCCCCTGCTGGGTGAATTGGGTATGTGTCCATCATCCCCCAGAAAGGAAATTGCAACACTACTACAGTGTCATCCTTGCCTGAATGCTGAGGTCGGATTGTGGTCTCTCCCGGAATTCTGTCCTGGCCTTTGACTGACCTTTGGGTTGAATACTCATCATTGTCATCATCATCTGCTATGCAAATTGCACAACTCACAAACTCAATTACACCATGAAAGTGAAATGACAGCTGTTTCTAATTGAGCTTTGCTGTCAATTTTTGTCAATAAAAGAACATATGAGGAGGAACAACTATGTAAAATCAGAGAAAATTTAACAGAAAATACAAATCACTTCATATCAACATCATAAACAAAAACTTAACATGCTCATGGCTTGGGTTACCAGATGGCTGAGTAATCCAGACATACCCTATTTTTTGGTTCCAGAAAATTGTCCAGACATTCTTTTTTTAATGGGGAAATGCCTTGCTTTTGAGACTGTTTCAGCATTCAGTTATAACTCTCACAGTTACAGCTGGTGCTAAAGGAAGAAGCACTATAAACAGTAATGGTAATATAATTAAAATAATTACTGAATAAACTTTTTAAACACTAGTACATCACTAACTTGTTGGATGATTGATTTTGGAAGTTTTCAGTAGCTTTCATCACCATTGTCAGCTGTGATTCGATTATGTATTAAGCTGACCATGAATGGCTTGCAATACAGTCAACATTAGTTTTAAGTATCCAAACAATTGAATATCTAAGGAATAAAACTGCAACATTCAATTTATTGCCACATCTATATCCTAGATAAGGTGATGATGAATATTCAAATTCTCATGCTGGTTGCAGGGTTTGAATCTTGGATCCCCTGTGCCAGAGGCAGATGTCCTACTACCATGTTGTCGCCCTACATAGTGTAATGTTTACCATGCTAACTTCATATACCCAAGGTTGCAGGTTCAAACCTGGCGGAGGACAATGTATTTTTTCGGGTGTAAAAATCCTTAGCATGGTTTCCTTCGCAAGGGAAGTAAAGCCGTCGGTACCGTGTCGTAGATTTATGGCTCGTAAAAGAACTCAAGATTGATAAAGGCCTCTGAGCAAAATTAAGTGGTCTTTCACACCCAATTTAGAATGGGATGCTGAGAACCACAGCAATTAAAGAGCATCCATAAATATCACGCCATTTACATTTTTTTACCACTGTGTTAACGAAACAGACTAGAAAATGTATTCCAAGAATATCTGGCTCTAAATCATACAAGAGTTTCTTAGTTTTGGCAACTATTTATTTTCCGGACACATAGCATACATACAAGGTTGTAAATTTTACAGGCCTTCAATATAGTCACTAGCAATGCGAACAATATGTTCTCAGCAATGTGGTAGCCGTTGAATGCCATCAGCACTGTCTAATTTCTGAATGGTACGTAGAGACCGATCAACTGCACTCAGAATGTTGTTCACTGTTCTGAATTTCTTCCCACGCAGTGTTTACTTCAGCTTAGAACTGAGGTCGAAGTCACAGGGGCTTGTCTATAGAGTATGGAGGGTGGTGGAGCACCTTCCAACCCCAGCGATGGAACAAATCAGACCTCGCTCCTACTACTTTTGCCCACGCATTATCATGATGGGTGGATTATCTATAGTGTTGATGGGTTGTTCTTAACGCTGCTTGCAGATTATTTTGCAGAAACAAACAATATTACTCTGCATCGATGGTCTGCCTTGGGGAAACAACATGCTTTAAGATAACACCATCCTAATCTAGGATTATAATTGTTTTCAAATTGATAGCGGTCTTCCGAATTGTTGTTTTTTGTGGTGACCCATGATGATGCCATTCGGACGATTGACGTTTCAACTGTGGCTCAAAGCATTTCACCCAGGTCTCATCAAAGGTGATACGCAGTAAGAAGGGCTCTCCTTCCCTCTCATAGTGCTCTAAGTGTGTACGAGTAGCTTTATATCACAGAAATGTCTGCATCTCTGATAACTCATGGGAACCCATTGTGAAGCAATTTTTCTCATACTAAGATGGAGCTTCAGGATTCAATAGTCACAAATGCCAACCAAGTATCTGCAACTAACTCTTGAATAGTGCAGTTCTGATCCGCTTCCACTAATGCAGACACGTCATTCTCACAAACCGGCGGATGACCAAATCTAGGCTTTTGTGATGCATTTTCGTGTCCTCCTTTCTAAAAGCTTGTACACACCTTGCCACTGTTTGGTATGCAATGCATCTGCACCACAAGCCTCTTGCAATCCTTGGTGACACTGCCATTCCTTTCTACCTCTGGCACATTCAATTTTCAGCCAGATTCTCTGCTTCTGTTTTGAAAACATTGTACTACATTATACTGCGATGCCTAGATCTAAACTGATGATCTTGGCTCATTATTATGTGAGGAGAGGAGGGGAGAAAGGCAAGTCCATATTCCCGGATAGAGGGGATGCGCCTAAACTACATGTGCAATAAACAGAATTGCCAACCCTAGTGTTATTTGAATTCCCTAATACAGTTGCCAAATCTAAAGAAACAACCCTTGTATGTAGAACTTGTACACTACATATCACAGCTCTACAAATTGTATCTGGAGAATTGTGAAAATAATGTGAAGAGTCAGTGAAAGATATTTTTTGTGATATATCACAATAAATTTTTTTTTAAAAATAAATTTGACACCAGATTTGAACTCACCGAAGGTATATAATGAGGCCCAGCAAAAGAGCCACACCATCAGAATTGAAGTGTGTCTGCAGAAAGCTGAAGTAGCTTATGAGTCTGAAAACTGCAAACACAACCACAGCAATGATAACTTTAGTTATTCAAATGAACTTGCAAGGTCCGCAAGTTGCAATTTCATCCTATAGTACCATCTGTGGGCGATGAGTTGGTCCCTCGTCACCAAATTAAATTAATTTGAGTTTTATTTATAGACACCCTTTAACTGCTGCAGGTACCTATTATCAGGCTTGAGGTTCTTTTATGTGCAATAATCTACAACACGGACTACCAGTTTTACTTCCCTTCCAAAGAAACCCATGCAGATCTTTACACCCTGTTTGGAGGGCAATTTTAAATCCAGCAGAAACCATAAATTCACTGATCAAGAAAGAAGCCCAATATATGCAGATAAAACATGATGAAAATTGAATTGAATGGGGACTGAAGACCCTACCCCCTAGCTGTCAGGGCAGACAGCTTGATATGCTAGAAAGTATTTTAACTAGTTCTACAATTTTCAGAGCTTTTGATGAATCATAATTGAGATGCTAGCAAATGAGATCAGCTGTTATCAAATTATATCCGCTGTAAATATTTTCAAGACATCCAGAATGTTACTTTTTTTTCAGAGCTATTGCTAGTCACAATGCTGGTTAGAGAGGAGTATACTGTTAGTTAATTAAAAATAGAAATACACTCAATGTTAGTCTATTAAAGAAATTGGAAGCATGTAATATAAGTATAAGGAACTCTCCATTGCACCATTTCATCTTATTTGTTGGAAAATAAGGGATTAATATAAAAACTGGGTCGTCAAATAAATATATAAGTACTTCAAAGAATGATGAAATAAGAAAAGAAGAAGAAGAAAAAACAACAACATTGAGCAATGAGAACTTGCAAGTGGGAGAAGATATACATGAAGAAACATGAAACACACCTCATGAATTTTGACCATCCATTAGAAGAGAATCAGCCAATAAAGTTCATCAATCTAATATAAGAAGGTAGACATTTGAACATGCATTGAAACTACGAGGGGCATACTGAAAGTCATGAGCAATACTGTTTTACAATCTTAATATTTATTTTTAAGCCAAACCAAATACATCATAATCTACAGACTTTCTTTCACTTTTCGACATAGTCTCCATTGTTTTGCACACATTTTTCCCATCGTTCTACAAGTTTGAAAATGCCCTTGTGATAGAACTCTGTTCCAGCTGCCCGCAGACCCTGACGCACTGCTTTCCGAATATCCTCCAGCGTCTCGTAGCGTTGGCCACGCATCTGCCTCCACAGAACTGAAAAGATGGTAGTCGGAGGGTGCCAAGTCGGGACTGTAGGGAGGATGTGGAAGAGTTTCCCACCCTAATGCCCTGATCTTCTTCATAGTTGCACGGGCAGTATGCGGACGCGCATTATCCTGTTGAAGGATGATCCTCTTTCCAGGGCGTTTATCACGCAAAGCCCGACGGAGCTTCAGAAGTGTCTTGATGTAGCGGGCAGAATTTATGGTTTGTCCAGGTTCAAGGAAGTCAACCAGAATGCAACCTTGTGCATCCCAAAAGACACTTCCCATAACTTTTCCTACAGACTGCACTGTCTTCGCTTTCTTCTTCGATGTTGAGTTCAAGTGGTGCCATTCCATTTTCTGACGTTTCGTTTCTGGCTAGTGATGGAACCAGCTCTCATCTCCAGTCACAATACACGTCAAAAATTCATCACCTTCATTATGAAATCTCTGAAGAAGGTTTTGTGCAATGGTTCTTCTCTGAAGTTTGTGGTTTTCAGTCAATAAACGGGGGACCCAACGGGCACAGACCTTTCGATAACCCAAGCTGTGGATCATTTCTTGCACTGCACTATGTCCTATTCCAAGCAATTTCATTCACAGTGAAACGCCTATCTCCTGTAATGAGCTCATCAACTCTTTCCTTGTTGCGTTCTGTAGAGGCAGTTCGAGGACGCCCGCTACGAGGCACATTTTGCAGACTCGTGTTTCCATCTTTGAAATGTTTCACCCATCTTCTAACACTGCTGGCACCCATGCAGACACCTCCATACGCACGTTGAAGTCTGAGATGAATTTCAGGAGCAGATTTTCCTTCTTTCAAAAGGAATTCAATGACAGCATGCTGTCGAAACGAAACATCAATGTCAGCCATTTTTCAAACACCGTATGTGGTCACATGATAGAAGCTAATGACATCACAATATGTCAACATGTGGCTTAAAGTCTGTAGATTACGATCCTGCAATTCGTTTCGTTACATTGTTGAAATTTAAATTTTTACAATGGGTTGCTCGTGACTTTCAGTATGACCCTCGTAGTTCTATGTAAGCAAAAGTTTGTGAAACACACATGTGTATGTGTATCCATTAAAATATTAAAACCAATAAAAATTATTTTTTACCAATAATCATTTTTAATGTTAAATGTTTAAAAAGTTGTAATACTACTTATATGTTTCAACTGCATCATAAAATATGATAAAGGAATGTAGTTGTAAAACCTGTAATGAATTTAACACTTCTGTAAAATTTTGTATGAATCTATAAATAAATATCCTCTTTTTAGAAGTGCCATCTGATTACCGTACTAATGGCTGACAACTGCAGCAAAATAGAGAGGTGAATTCCCTATATTCTTTTACAGCAGGAGAATAAAACTGTTAATAGTTTACCAAACCTGTGTATAAGACATTACATTTTAACTGGCTAGTTAGACATGCTAAAAATAAATTATTTAAGAAGGTAAAGCTCTTATTCATCTTAAGTGGTTGATCATAAATTTTACAATAATAAGTTTATAAGGCTTATGAAGTATGAGTGAATTAAAATAAAATGTTTGTAGTTTGTTTTACTTTTAGTTTTTGAGGTAAACAGGTTTGTTTTTGATACAGAACAGTTTGGAAAGTTCTTGGCCTGACAGAATTTGTAGCTAGCAGTATCAAATAGCAAGTAGTTGATCAAAAGAATCAAAATACTGGAAGTGGTACACAGTGAAGCATAATTACACATTGGTTATAAAATGAGTCCAATTTACACTTGAATTGTTTCACTAAATAATAAATTACTTGGACATGTTTTGCAGGCATATGTTGCCTACATCATCAACAGATTTTTTGAGTCGAAATCTGTTGATGTAAGCAACATACGTATGCGAAATATGTCTAGGTAATTTATTACTTAGTAAAGCAATCCAAGTGTAACTTCGATTCATTTTATAACCAATATGTAGCAAGTAGTTATCATGAATGATTCTTTGGATTAAGCTGTTTCAGCTTGACTACTGTCAAAGAGCAGTGCATTACTCACAGGGGCATGCCTGCAGTATACAAATAGGCATCAGTGAGGGCAACCTATTGTCATGGCTGAATTAAGTGTTGGAATGCAAGTGCATGCATTGTGCTATAACCTTTGCCCAGTGATGTATTGGTTATCACCTTCCTCTCCTAGGTTTGTGGTTGAGTATGCACAAACAATCCAACTCAGATGAGTAAAGGTGGAACAACTACTTTAGTTGATACAAAATACAATTGCATAAATGTGCTTTTATTGGTTTGATTATCATAAAGATTAAATGGCAGACTAATCAAGATATATGAGATTGCTGACATTAACAATGTCTCATTAAATTGTGGATGGAATATTTTGTATGAGCTTTTACTCAGGAGAAACTTGAATGATGTGAGCTGCATTAGTTTACTAACGATCAAAAGTGAACTCTTATGAACAATCTCACAGGAGTGCTTGGACCTAACTAAAGTGCATGAAGCCAGATCAAATTTGTTCAGTTGCAATGTTGCATTACTGTTGACAAAGCAGGAGTTCACCACTACACATCTGACATAAAGCGGCAGTCCAAACAATGGTTGCATGAAGGTGAAAGGCTCCAATGAGGCTCAACTGCGTTCCTTCAACAGGAAACATGATGAGCACTTTTGTGGAGTAGGCAGGCAGATTACTCAAGGGTAAAACCATCAATGAAGAGTACTATGCAGTTTTGCCAATGTTGAGGATGCTATGAAAGTCAAATATTCACTTTCATTAAAAGGACAAAGGCCTTTTCTATTAATACAATTTGATAATGAAGGCTTCAATTGTGACCACAAGATTGCATGACTTGCACTTTGAATTGCTGCTATATGCAACATATTCACCAGACTGACTTTTGCACCCATAAGTCTGAAGAAATTGCTTGCTGGATAAATCTCAGGTATGGAGATTATTTGGATCAAACGTTTGAAGAGCTGGGAAATCATTTTATATTGAAGTTATAAAGAAATTAAAAGTTTAACTGATCCAAATGTATAAGTTGGCTTGAAAAAATCATGTGTTTTCTTTCTGAAGTTGAGAAAGAAAGACATTCTACAGAAAGCTTGAATGCAGGGCATATATTTATCTTCAGGTTGTAACACTAATTGAGAACACCAAGTGTTGTACCTGAGAACTTATTAGAGAGCTGGGTTTAGTCCAATTAGAGTTTTACATTACAATGTAAAAGAAACAAAAACTATCCTTATGGAAGTTATAAAAATATATTTTGATGAAATGGCGAATAATCTATATGTTCTTCTTTCTTAATCATCAACTCTGACATATCTATTCTCTAAGCTGTGGTGCATGCATTCTGAAAATAAAATTGTGTATCAGTTGTTAGAGGTTTCAATGAAACTTGCTGAGTGGGATCGCTTTCTTTTCCAACAGTCAGGATGCAAGCGTTTCCTTTCCTGAGCCATGGCTTTTGCTTCCGTAATGTAGATTTCCTTATCAGCTGCTGGTAAATTTCTCCAAGCTTCTCCTAGAATTACACTAATGGCTCTGAAAATAAACAGAAAGAAAACGTTTTACTCAACCATGCAAATCTACACAATCCTGCACCTCTGATCATAGCAGTCAGTGGTGAATTGAATTGATATATTACAAAATAAATTATTGATTTTGATGACACTGGCAATTGTCAGGATCATATTGTAGCACGCTGGCAGCATTCTACATATATTTTAGTTTTCATAAGTTGGTATTAGTTGGGAGGTATTTATGTAAGCAGTTTAGTTGAGGGGAATTACCTGAATGATTGTGCAAGGCCACCGGAACTTGAATTACTCTTCTAGTAGCAAAAGTCAAAGTGAGTGGATGTTTTGCAAGCACGCTCCTCACTGGATCCAACGCTGTATTATGTAATACAATTCTTTGTTTTTTGTAAAGTTAATAATAATAAACTAATCACATGTTTGCTGTCTTTAAGAAAATGGTGTTTTTCTTGTGCAAATCATGATTTCAGTACCCATTAGTCTTGCTGCTAGTGCGAGTTGTCCCCGTTGAGACTCCTTGTGTTTGTGAAAAATGGAGGGTTTAAATAATAATTTTACAGAGGGGTTGTGACAATATCAGCGCTGTTGGTGTGCAAGAATTTTTTTTGCAGTTCTTTTACATGCCAGTAAATCTACTGACATGCGGTTGTATCTTTTAAGCACACTTTAAAACCATCTCTCTGTGCTGGGTTTGAATCTGCAATCTTGAGATCAGAAGGGCCAAACCAACTAAGCTACCCAGTCCGACAGGTGATATGTTATATTTAAGGTAAGAATGAACATATTTGGGATATGGTAAGCACAAGTTCACTCTCTTTTAATTTTTTCCTACATCTGTGATGCCCATCAATTAGAATATGAAGCTTAATCATCTTGAGTCAGCAAGTTTTATTCTTTTCCTCAACAAGTTGTGCTGAGTTGTAAATATTCAACTTTGAAATTGTCTGAATGAAGGATAAACAACTCTACCATATTTCCTGGGAACTCTTGAATTTTAGATTTATATTTTGGGTTATCTGGCCTCCAGTATTGAACTTCAAATACTCCTATAATTTTCATAGGTAATTAAATCATTTTGTCCTTAATTTTTTAGTACTGCATATATTTAATAATGCCTCATTCAATGTGACAGTAACATTGAGGCCGCACCGTGGCCGAGAGGCTAGACCACTCGCCTCTCACCTAGTTTGATCCCAAGCAACCGCATGTAAGATTTGTGGTGGACAAAGCGGTGCTGAGGTGGGTTTTCTCTGGGTACTCTGGTTTTCCCTGCCATCTCATTCCACCGGTGCTCCATCATCATTCATGTATCATCAGTGTCACCGCTTGTGGTGCCATAAGTAGTTAAAGCGGGCGTTAAACACTACCCAAAAAAAAAGTAACATTGATAATGGTAATTGCCTCATTTCTGTTCTGACTGCAAATATTGCGACATATAGAGAAACTATTAGGGATATTAGCATAAAACAAAAAAAAGGGAATGTGTAAATATGTATTGTTACAGTAACAGTTAAAGAGTAGCAGCAGTTCTTGTAAAGCAGTGTTCGGATTGACTGGATATAAAACCATGCTTTAGAGAGGGGGAAGAGACAAGCTCGCGATCTGTTGAAAATAGTACTACTTGGTAGTGTCGTTAACCAGATGTGCTTGGGGTAACATGTAACTGCCTCCTCGGCACTATAAGAGTCCATGCCAATATATTTATCAAGTAACCTACCCAACACTACAGACGATTCTGTAAATGTAAAGGTATGTAATACTTATTTGTTTTTTGATTATATTTTTTTCTGCTGGGAAACAGGGTTTGATTTAATGTAAGATTCCTGTGCCTCTCCTCTCTCATAGTTGTATGATGTTGTAATGCTCCATCATGAGCGTTTGGATTTGGTTTTTGAATTACAAATTAGGTGGCTCATTACAATATAAAACACCATAAATATATTATTGTTGCAGCAAACATATAAATCGTTGGTGAATAGCTTATTCTTGATGTACTCAACTATCAATAGCTATTCAACTGCATTTCCAAGCTCATATGCTCTAACAGTTTTCTCAATGATGAACAATAAATGGACAGGTCAAAAGTATTAAATTACCTTAGAATTAGTGATTAAATCAGAAATAATGGCAATGGTGAAATTTGATTATAACTGTAGCGCTCTTGCAGTTTGCACAGCAAGATAAGAAAATCAAAGTAGATAAGCAGCATTCTGTAGATAAATACAATATAATAAAATCAAGCTGCACCTGTTGTTATATAAAAGTAAGTTTAATCTAAGAAATACACAATCTAATTCTAATTGTATTCAATGTTGTTACACAAGAAATGAATATGACTATTTCAAAATATATTTAAGGTTTGGTGTGGTATAATTTAAATTAATATATTTATATTTTAAATAACCATCCATTCCATTAATGTAGGATTTCTGCTATTTTCATGTTCTAAAATTGGTCACCCTACCTGAATCTCATGATTGCCGAAAGTTTATCACTGGAAGTAATAGTTTATTCTAACAGTTTTCATTAACCATTACCACTTAAAAGTGTGGTGGCTAATCTTACTTTCTCTGCACACATCCATATAGATAAGAGGAAGTATTGTGTTTCACCCAAAAAATCAATATTCAGATTCTACTGAAAATAAAAGTTTGAGCTCTCCTGAATTAACAACAAAAAACTTTTTTTATGTGTGTATGTGTGTGTGAGAGAGAGAGAGAGAGAGAGAGAGAGGGGGGGAAGGAGAGAGGGAGGGAGAGAGGGAGTATATGTGTGCGAGGGTGGGTGAGTGCATGCAGGTGTGTTTTTCCATAAATTTGATGTAGACTTATAGGATATTCTATTTCTGTAAATATATTCTCCATAAAATATTCTCATAAAATGTTAGATAAAATGTGGTAGATATTTTGAAAGACGATGATGCTAGAGAACAAAAATGCCCAATACACATTATTGTCTAACATGATTACATCACAAAATATTCTGATAATCCCAGTCCATATATGATTGTAGTAAAGTTGCTAGCTAGTAGGCTTTATTCTCCCCAGGTGCAATATTAGATCAAGAATGTCACTCATGACCTCTTGTGGAGGATACTAATACTGCGTAATGGGATAAGTGTCATTCCAGATAAGCAATACCAGTACACACAATTGTGAAAATGAACCAGATTTGGGAACTGTTAAGGAGATAACTAGTAACTGTCTTCATTACTTTGGTAACTGTTATTGGGTTACTAGTTACTTTGTAATCATTATTTTTTGTAACATTTATTGGGAAACTAGTTAATCTGTCTCTGTTTATTCTGTAACCGTTACATTTTGATAAGCATTACATATTTTCTGTACATCTCTGATGCGTAGTTCAACTGCAGTGTAGAAAGGAGGAACAGGCTCACTGGTTAAGAGAGCTTAAGAAAGAGGTTTCCAACTAGACTGGATGCTCTATTACATCATAGTGACTGTCTCATGATGCACAAATCTCTAAAATTTTACTTTTATCTGGAAGCCATTGTTTTACAGATGTAGCATAAGCTTTCTGTATGACAAGTTACACTTTTTTATTTTTTATTCATGAAGTTTATGGTGCATATTTACTATCACACAGTTGTGCTCAATATGATTTATACCACAAAGAATGGCTATAATATATACTTTAAATCATCTGTTCGAAATAGTCCTAAGGTAGTTAATTAGTTAAATGAAAAGCACAACACATAAGCATATTTCACTTGCATAATGGAATCTGGACATACTGAGAAACTTTTTAAATGATTGGGAGGGGGGGAGGGGAGAAGAAAATGTTCAGGACCCCTGAGGTATCCTGTATAAAATTTGATGTCTTTCATTTATATGATTTTCACGTCTCGGAGACAAATTATTGTTAAAAAGCTTATTCTTCATGCTATTGAAAATAAAATTAGCAGAAGTGGTCTTATTACTTGTACTTGCTTCTTTGTAAGTAGAAGGGAAATAAGGGAATAGCTAGGTCAAAGTGATAGTCAAATCTTTTAAAAGCTGGTTGGTATGTGATTGAGTTGACAGGAGTTGACAAATTCCCATACGTAAAAAGTTTTAAGTATTTTAAAACTGGAACCAATAATAAGAATATCTCAAAAATGGTCAATTCCACAAACAAAAAAAAATGTTAATGACATAAATTGTGTGTTTCAAAATATCTTTATTTTTTCAATTGTAAGTTTTTCTCTGTCACT
Source organism: Hymenopus coronatus (assembly GCA_030762935.1). Classification (NCBI taxonomy): domain Eukaryota; kingdom Metazoa; phylum Arthropoda; class Insecta; order Mantodea; family Hymenopodidae; genus Hymenopus; species Hymenopus coronatus. The sequence continues at coordinate 51,779,903 of CM060884.1, forward strand.
TACAGTTTACAAGTTATGCAAAGTTCATCCCGAATAAAAAGTCTTCAGAGGCTATTCCCAGAAAACTCAAAATAAATTTTGCCATGTATAAATCTTTAATATATGCATTTTAATCAAAATCGTTAAAGCCATTATTTAGAAAATCAAAATTATCGACATTTTTTCCATGCAAAGGGTAGTTTTGTCTCTGGGGACTTTTCTCAAATCTTCATCACATCCTTGGAAAATACTAAACTTAAATACCAAGCTTAGTATTTTACTGACTTTTCGTTTTTGAGTTATCGTGCTCACAAACACACACATGGACTGTTTTCTAAAAATGCTTTTTTGGATACAAGGGATTCTAAAACATGTATTTCTGTTGAAAATCACCAAATTTCTGGGTGGAATACAATACCTTCTCTATACACTATGTACACAAAATGTAAAGAAAAAGTAAAAAGGGCTGTGCATCCACCTTAAATTTTTTATAATTTGTGATCTACAAGCAGTTTTATGAGGTTCACATACATACAGTAAATTTGGGGTAAAATATGCATTTTATTATGTCACTCTTGCTCAATACATTCAACATTTAGGAGAACAAAATTTTTAAGCTATTATCTCCAAGGAAATCTTTGTTAAGCGATTAAATTAATGATAACTAGTTGGCCATTATAGTGCATTTGGAGAGCATGCTACTCTTTTGTTATCAATGCATAACATTGTCAATCCTAAAGGAATGAAGGACAAAGTACTTGCAAGTACAATTGCACAATGAAAACATTTGCATGCCTTAGCCTCACTAGTACATGCAACTTGGAACTGCAAATATTTTATTTACTGACTGCACTTCAAACATCTGCCCACTTGCTCTGTAACTGTATAGTTCCTCTTCCTATGGAATGCATTCATACTGTGTTCAACTAGTACATGCTTTCCTATGGATGCATTAGCCTTAACAATGATTAATAAATTAAAACTAATGAATCTTTAATTTATTTAATAAAGCATCAGAAACACTAAAAACGGTTGATGAAACTAGCTATAACATGAATAATTATACATACCTGTTATCCTTGCCCGGGTGTAGTTGTATGAGCTCTAAACGATACTTCTTTGCAAAAAGCATAAATGCATTCATTGGCCTCTTAGGTCTATCTGAGTTCCGTAGCTTTTTTGAAGGAGATGAAGGCGGTGAAAGTATATTGTCTGATTGCACACTGACAGGTTGGGAGCTTGGAATTTGCTTACTATTGTCTTCTGATGGGAAACTAAACCTGTATTGCAATATAAAAATATATATACCATAATATCATCAGAAAGCATAATAAAGTGTTAAATTTCACAAAAATTCTTGCTTTTCATTGTTAATAAACTATATAGTAACACATGTATCAAGGGAACTATATGAAAATAAAACTTTTTCAGTAGGGAGAAAACGTAGTAAAAAATTATGCAACATATTTAAACATATATGCTAATTTTTACGTAAGTAATTTGAGTCAAATACAGACACTACAGTTTCGCTAACTTAGTTTTTTCCTGGATGCATTTCAAAGTTGTTTAACTAACACCCGCCGAATGAAAATGAAGGTCTCTGAAATGCATTTGAGGAAAAAACTAAGTAAGTGATACCATAGTGCCTGTATTTGACTCAAATTACTTATGTAACAATTTAAAAGTTTCACTGAATAAATTACCTTGATTATATATGTTATTATTAAAATGTTACAAAAGTCTGTTTTGGATTTATTCATTTTGAAGGTCACTGACAATGCCTTCTCAATAGAATAAGATATTAAATATGAAATTTTATTGCTTGTATTCCTTACATTTCTGCTCCACTCATGACTATTTTTCCCTTCAGGGCTATTGTGTTTGGAATGTTTTTTATCCCCTGTTTCCGATTTATTTTCACAACATTACACAATAAAAGTGGAATGTACATGTACTATAGTGTTTTTTCTCCAGCTTTTAGCGATGGCAAAATGATGTGCACAAATACCTTTTTAACCTAATTTCAACCAGAGTTGAAAAATTCAGAATAATGGGACACCTCTAAGTTTTAAATTGTGTTCTCTAACATACACCTGCTCTGTTACTTGCATGAAGGTTTTCAGACAAGGAAAAAAAATTAATCGCTATGATGATTTGCAATGCATCCCAAGGGATGTTAATTGTTAAAACACATCACTGTCTCAAAGTCCACCATATATCAGGATAATCCAAGGGAGGAAGTTCAGGTCATTTTTCTATCTCTCCATCTCTATCTACAGTTCTTTGATATAAAATCTGACTGTTCTGGGTGGGCTTTGCATCTGGGTAGCTCAACATGCTATAGCAGGCTGTGTCAGCATTCTGTCTTTGCTTCTTTCTATGAGTAAGCACATTTAGATTGAATGATTTAACTCAGACACTGTTATGATTTATATTTCATTTGAATATTTTCTTTAAGTTCCACCAATGTATGAGTGATTTATGTGGCAAATGCTCAAGATTTTCACCAATTTTGTCCAATTTTTCTTCTGTCAATACTGTACATCTTCGCATGTGTTTCTTGTTTGCACTGAACCAGTAGTCTCAAATTTATCCATAAGAATGTGAATGGAAGTTCTAGATGCAGACAATTGTGCAACAAACTTCAGGATACTGATCAGTCGATTCATATTTAAAATAACATTACAAACAAATATATATTATTCTAAAGTTAACAGCCTACCCATCTTGCAAGTAGTCGCTTTTATACCAAAGAACCAGTAATATCTCTTGCAATTCAATCTCCCTTCAGCTCCAAACTGTATTCTGTACAACCAAATGTGACAGTGACAAGTGATTTTAAGGAATGATGAAAGATTCATTGTCTTGCATTGCAGTATGGAGTGCTGAAACAACTAATTTTAGTTCCCCCTCCCCCCATTTATGGCCCCATTTAACTTCTATGGTCATACTAGGGGCTTTGGTGGCGTTTTCTCACTGAACTGTATGGTTTCTTAACATTAGTATGTTAGTATTTTCAGTATTTTACAATTAAAAAAAAAAACGCATGCACACATTGATTCTAGTGAAAGAAAAAACCCAGGAATCGGATCCGGGACCTCTGAGTGAAAAGCCAAGAATGCTGACAACTCGACTGCAAAGACAGTCAAGTTCAGCTATTTTAACTTATTAGCAATGATATTTGCAAGTAAGTCAAACATATCTGGTTAATGAATAAAGATAAAAATTATGATATTCATCACTTATATGTATATGTACCCTTATCATCCATATGACCGTATCACTTCTAACACCTTTACTGTATCATTTACCTGCATTCAGAGGGAGGGATGACCACTTGGTAACAACAAAAAAGAAATAGCTGAGAAAATGGAGGCAGAAGGCTGTGGTTAGACAGGAATAGACTAAAATACTAAGGAAGACCAAGGTTAGAATACAAGGGCCATAGCATCAAAGAAGAAGAAGCAATAAAGTGTATTCAAAACTTGCAAATATGCATAGAAGCTTGTGACAGTGATGTGATTAAATAAAAAATAAAAGAATTTGAGTCAATTTTTGTAACCCAGTAAGTAAAAATAAGTGATGTTTGTGTTACAAAAATCGACTCAAATTATTCTCTCTCTCTCTCTCTCTCTTTTTTTTTTTTTTTAATAAAGTGTAATTTACATTTCATTTATTTTTCAATGTAAAGTCACAAATGATTGGAAAGAGCATTTAATAAGTAAGAAATTGTAACTAGATAGATCTTTGAAATAAACCACATACCTAACTTAGGGACTTTTTATTGAAGGATAGGATGAAATGTAGATAGTAGAAAAACACTGATTAGTTTTAGATCATAAAATTTGCCTTTGTGTATATTGAATCTAGATGGCCTGGCCACTATCAGGGTTAAGGTTAGACTGTAACTAATGTGAGCATAATAGGGTATTTTGTAATTCTAAGAAAGATTATAAATTATAATATACAAATTGAATGTAACTAGCTAAGAGCCTGGGTTGAATGCCAAGTCATATTCATAATCTATAGTCATTTAAAACAAATACATGTAATTTATATTCTGTTGCTGCAACTTCATCTTAATCTAGAATGTATTTCTTTTTAAATATTTCAATTTTTGAGTAATTGTATTTATAATTTGATTTTATACAAACTGTTTAAAAAAACGAATTCCTGTATATAACTCCCACCGTTAATATTTTTCTGGCTACGTATTAGCAAATGTACAGTGACTCGATAATGTCCAACACTATTTCAGCTTATTTCCTAAAACTCCTTTATATACACTAGGTATAGTAACCACATTGTAAAAGATAAAATAACTGTATTTTTGACAATCCAATAACCAGAACAATACACAATTAAAGCCTCACCTTTTAAACCTTTCACATATATCTGGAGAGTTAACTGCCACTTTAGGAGGAGGAAGACAAATGTCGTTTGGTTCCAGCATTTGACACTGTACACCATACTGCTTGCATAACTGTTCAGGATATACTCCACACCAACCTAAATATAAACAATGCTTACATTATTTATTGGAAGAGACTAAATCAGATTTAAAATGTACAATATGTTACAGATGACTTTCTATACCCACTCTAGTACAAACTATTATTACAAATGCTTGTTCTTCTATTTGCTTCATGTCAATCAAGATAAACTTCTTCAAAAAGTGACAAAATAGATTTACGGGAATACAATAGGCTTAAACCAATAGTCAAAACCCTTAAGCGCAGATTCCTACGTAATGCTTTTGAAATTCAATACTATTTAGAAGATCAAGAAAAGGAATAATGCCTTCCCATTAATGTCTTTGAGAAGAGTTTTAGTATTTTAAAATGCAAAACAAATAACAGGGAATTTCTTGGAAATATAAAGGGTTGCCGACTGAAATCGCCCAGGTCACTCATTCAATAGACATCCACTCCATATACAATTTCAGTTGTTAAAAAGTGAACTGCTGATTTTAAACATGATTATACATCCATTAAGATGAAGAGCACTCAAGAGAGTCCCAAAACTGCTATTTCAACAAGATTATGCTTAAAATTCACAATGCCATACTCAGTGATCACTTGAAGGTATGCGAGTTGACTGACATTGCAAAGATCCTGATGGACTATGTCCACTACACTTTAAAGTTTTTGGGTAAGCAAAAGCTTTCTGCTCGATAAGTGTTGCATTAACAATGGGTCAAAAATGCATTCAAATGAACACTTCTTGTTTAAATATAATTCCATTTCATAATAGAAGACAAAATATCACTACATGCCAGAGATGATGGAGCATTTCAAAGCATTGGGGATAACAGATGAAAGTGCATCAATAAAGGAAAAAACTTTTACATTACAGAAAGAGTCAAGGCTAAGGTTTTTTTTTTTTTTTTTGGGGGGGGGGATATTTTGGAGTTCATACTTACTTTAAGGGTAGAACAATTGCCATGGAGTATTACAATTACAGGTGAAGGATGCTATTCAGACTAAACGTCCACAGTTTGCAAAAAAAGAAATCACAATAATGTGTCTTCGCACATGTTTGAAATTGTTGCTGCAGTACAGTATGATTTTTGCTTCCAAATATTTCCACAGCCAGTGGATTTGGCTCCTAATGATTACTGTCTTTTCCCCAAATCTGAAGAAATGACTGGGTGGATGAAGCTTAACATCAAATGATGAAGTTGAAACTGGGACAAATATTTATTCTACACAATTGGACAAATCTTCATTTACCGAGAGTAAATGTGTTGATTTACAAAAATATAAAAATGAAAGTTTATCTTAAACCTTGTGTGGTTTCTTGGTCAGGCCAAACACTTTTAGAATCCTCTCATACACTAATAAGCATTCTTTATATTGAATTTCAATTCTGATTAAATAACTTTTTTCTGATTTTCTGGGTCCTTCAAAAAGTGGATAAATTGGATTTTAAATATTATGGTGCATTTGCAGGTCACACTTCTTTCTTGCCCATTGGATTGTTGCAAGTGTGGACACAGTACAAAATGTGTTATGTAGCTGGCAATATTGTTGAACAGGTGAACATGTGCATGAACAGCTGCTTTACATAGCTCCCCGGATTGTTGCAGGTTTCTGCACATTCACAAATGAACACTTGCAATAGTGGCCCAAGAAAAAGAAAGAAAGGGGCAAGGAAATGCTAGTGTGCACCTTCTCTGCAGTTCGGAAAATTTCCTGCTGCATATGTGGGAAGTATATAAAGAGCCAGGACTGAAGGCAGTTGTGACAGTAACTTTGGAGAGTGCAGTTGGATTAGAGAGAGACAACTGAAGCAGTCCAAAGCTGAGTGTACTAGTATTGAGCAACCAAAAAAAAAAATTGTTCAGCAGAATTTGAAACAGACAATTTTGTTAAAATATATATATAAAAAAAATGCCTCTCACTCCCCAATGCTTGAAATACATGATCATAAAAATGATAATATTCAAATAACTCCTCTCAGGTTCGCTCAACAACAAGTTTCTAAACAAGTAACCTGGCAATACACACAGTAAAATTGAATAAAACATTTTAAAGGCGCAGAAAATTTGTATAAAGAGCTAAGTATGAGCCAATATTTATATCCTAACCACAAAATCTGCCAACATTTTGTGAATTTCATGTCATTTTTGTAATATTTGATGTTCAAATGTTTTTGTTCTGTTGCATTCCGAAGTTGAAATCGCTGGATGCAAATGTTTATTATTCCTTGTGCTTTTGTCACGTATAAGTGTTTTCATTTTCTCTATGCGATATTGTTTTCCAACAATAAGTATCATAGTTACATGTTGATTTTCTTCGTTGTGAAGCCAGTTATCAAAAAGAATGAGGCTTTTTCACAAGTATGGAAAAGGCTACTTGGAGATTATGCGTACATTAATGTATTCGCGTTGAATTATATGAGTAAAAATATTTGCAGCATTCAACAAAGCACGTAAATTACATTGAGCGATTGCAGTTTCATTTTAGAATTGTACGAAATGATTACAAAATAAACAATTCTACAAAGAAAATCCTAGTGATTTAATATTTAAGAAGTCGCCAGGTAGTCTGGATCTGTGAATCCCAACAACCCCGTTAAAACGCCCTGAGAAGAATCAATTGCTACTCCAAACCAAGCATAAGCGCGAGTAGACTTTTAGTGCAAATTTAGTGTGAATGCGAAGAGGACCTCGTGCTTCAAATGTAGTGCCAAACGCAATGGGGCTTTAGGAAAAGCAGGTCTCATGCTTCAAGTATAAATGGATGAACTTTAATTATGAATTTATTTGACAGCCGATTAATTACACTAAACAACACTTGGGATTTTAGCTGGAACATGTGTCTGGTTGAAAATGAAGGAAGCTAGTCCTTCAAAACATGTTCCGGCAAAAATCCCAAGTAAGTGTTGTTTACTATAATTAATCGATTCATCAAATAAATGAATATAACAACACTGTTTACAAACTTCCACAAAAATAAAAGGATTTAATTATAAAGCTTATTATTAGCAATCTTAAAATTTATATTTGCCATACAGAAAATATTCAGATAGTTACCTTTTTCCTTGACATAGAACATATGTAAGGCATGGCACTGTGCTATAATATCTCCTGTAGCAGAGCAGTTTCTGAAGTGAATTCTTATACTGTATGATTGTGCTGTTCTTTCAGTCTCAGTGATGCTCAGCACCCTCAACGGCACAGCAAAATCGGTCGTGTTTCTTGAAGATGCAAGCTCCTCTGTTAATCTCCATGAACCATTAAAGCTTATAAGTGTCCCTGTGAAAAAAAAAAACAAGCAGTTACTCTAAGCTGATGAAATAAAAAAAGTCACCTCCCCCAAAAAGTGTGGATGCTAACTGGCAAACTATGAGTATTTTTAGCTAGTTTGGCCATGACCACCAAGTATGTTAAACATGCACGCACAGGTTAAATGCTCACTGTGATGTTAAGATGGCTGCATTTTCAAATCCTTGTCACTAACCTGCAGGTAGGTTTGGTTTCTAGAGACAGAGAGGGGAAGGTCTGAAGCTACATGGGAATTACACAAATATTCCAGAAATAGAGCAAGAAGTTGGCTAGGAAGTTCTAATGCTATAAATTTCAGGATGCAGAAAAGTCTTAATACTGATTGTTTATGCAAGGGGAAATGTCAATTAATGGAAATTCTGCATGTGCCTCTGGTTATGTTAACAGCAGTAATTCACCAGTGCTGTAAATTTTCTTTTTGGAAATAATATAGTATTCAGCAAAGACTTGAGTTTAAATGTTTTACTCTAGCTAGTTACAATTTTAACCGTTACAAAAATGCATGACATATGTGCTAAAACATGGCTGTAGTAGATTAACTAATCATGTTATCTGAGATTAAATGTGGACAACCCTTCAAGAATGATTCACAATAACAGAGAATGATAAACAGAATTAGAACATGCATTATAATGTGAATATTTGCAATTAATGGGAAGCTTGTCCTGTCCAGGAGCCAGAAAGAAGACTTGGTCAAGTTTTAACTTCCTTGGTCTCATTCCAGACACGACATATCACATCAATACTATACAAATTATTCAAGGCAACCATGACATGAAACAGCTGCTAGGGCTCTCTCTAGTCACAAACTATGTAGCAAAATGAAACCAAGAAACTATCTGCCATCTGCAGATCCATTGAGCATTAGTTCTTTTAATGAAAGTGTCATCTGTGGTTTGTTTATATCAAAACTGGATATTCTCTCAACAACTACAAAGAACAGCAAAAATTGCTACAAGTTAATAAAGAACACAACTTTAATATATGCAATTAAAAAAGAGTGAAGTTTGGTATTACTACAGGAATCAGAGGTAGTAATTGATCTGCATTTAAAAATGTTTAATTTATTACATTTTGGCATTGGTTAACCATTATGTGTATGAACTGGAAGCAGAAAACATATCATTGGTCAGTTACATAAACTGACATCCCAATGCACAAAATCGGTTTTCCATTTCACTTCCCTTAGAAGGGAGGTTCTGACTTCTTCAGCTGCGTTAATGTGAGCACTGCATATCCTAGCACCTGTGGTACTACTAATGATACTAGAAGCATGTTAGACTGAAAATATGAGCCCCTCCCACAAGGGAGTTATTTGGATTGGGTTGGACTCGATGGGGCAGTGGTTCCTGAAACTCATATGAGATTGGGAACCCCTTGGCGGTGATGCTAGGGTGGGGTTGTGAGCCACCTCAATGTCTTTCGGGACTAACCTGGAGAGCTTAGAGACAGGAGCTAGTAACTGTCACCTCCACCAAGGTCTTTGTTAGTCATTCCCCTAAGGGGTTGATGTGCCTAAGTAGCATATCCACTGCATTATAGAACAGGTACTGGGAAACACTTATTACCAGGGGCAGTGGCACACCTGAGTAGTCAGGTCATTACTATATGGCTTTATATTTCACTATCAATATGATCGTTGATATAGATTCCTGTTCTTGTTACCAGGGTATTGTGAATTAATTATACCAACTTTAGGAAGAAGGAAATCCTATGATTATGAATAGGGTGGGGAATGGCAAAGCTGTCCAGTGTTGTTAAGGGAACAGAAGGGACGTGTATCCAGAAGTGTAATTTCCATACTGGAACAGAAGTTAAACAGAACCAATTATATGTGGGAAGGGGAAGTTATATGATTAATGGGCAAATGAAAAGGAGCATATTCATAAACCATGATGGACAGAATGATTTATTTTTACTTATTTGATATTGGATGCTCACTACTATTCATTTGCAATTAAAACCACTCAAATCCAGAAGTTGACAAAATTTAATTTCAGTAATATTGGATTATGAATACTATTTGTCAAACACAATGTCACCTGTAACTCTATGATAAAACATATTATTTGTTATATAAACATATTATGAAGCTGTCTGGACCCCAATGCTGACTCAGCAATGGTGGTAGAGAATGTGGTAAAAATGACCAAGTCATGTAAATCAGCCTTTCTTAGATATTTTTGAACTGAAAAAGTTAAGCAGCAATAGATGCATCTTCATTGCCTGCTTTACAGCTCAGTTATGTGTTTTAATGGCCAAATGCTTCCCATTCAATGAAAAGGAGACACATGTTATTCTGGATCAAAGCCCATCTCAAAATACATCAAATTCTTTTAATAGGGTTGCACTACTTTTCTAGTTGATTTTATATTTAAAATGTGTACTATTATCAACATTCAAACGATATCTTGTCATTGAATTCAGTACAATAAATATATGATAGCAATGAGAACTTCAACTCAGGTCTCTAGCCAAAATGGTAGGTTATGTAGATGTTACATTAATATTTCATAGTATGAATTAGACAAATGAATTTGAGTAGCATACATAATAGCGTATGCCATTTGATTATTAGAGGCTTAAAGTTGTGCGAAAACCTAAACCACAAAAGCAATGTTTTGAGAAGATATTCCATTTTGGTTTGAACAAAGCTAGAGGTGATTTTTAAACCTGTTAAACTTCAAGGGTCAAGCATATCTGAAGGTATCATTGCCATTTATATGTCATGAAGCGACAGCAAGTTCGTTCTTACAAAAGAGTTTAGCTTTTTTAACCCTTTCCTTACTACTCTTGGCTTGGGATACAATATTTCTGAATAAACTTGACTGAAGATTAGTTCTGAACTCTGACAGCTGCTTTCCTGTCATGTGCATTCCTGCTGCTCTTTAAACATGCAGTATTGTTGGCCATCAGACTGAAGATTAGTTCTGAACTCTGACAGCTGCTTTCCTGTCATGTGCATTCCTGCTGCTCTTTAAACATGCAGTATTGTTGGCCATCAGTCATTCAACAGAAGAGAGGTAAACAAAGATAACCTTTGTGATAGTTACCTAACAATGGATAACCATAAAGATACTAAAACTGCATTTTGCATTCTGTATATACCCCTGCCGCTGAATCCTTGCACTTGACAGTTCGGGTGGTTTCACATAAGGTTGGCTATGTTGCTTTTGTAGCATTGTCAGAATAAATAGTAAACAACAACAGCTGATTACAAATGTCTGTATCATATGTAAAGACGAATATAAACAGTGTACATATGCTGATGAATAATGAAACTAATTCGTTATTACTGATATTAACTGAAAATAACAGTGATACTACAACGTATGTAGCATACATTACGTATTTACGACAATATAGAACAATTAATGCAAAATAACTGGTTACAGTTAGAGAAAAATATAACAAAGCTATTTTCACTGGTTTAGAATTTTAATGGCACAATTCCATCTAAGTCTCCATCAATCATCATTCTCGGAAGCATCGTCATTGTCATCATCAACATTATTGTCGTCGTCACCAAGACATATCATTAGTGGTTCACATTCACTGATGATTTTGTCTAATTCCTGTGCTTCTCATATTATTTTGTGTACATGATTGACTTTCTTCTTCCATGAAGCCGCGTTCACCCTTGCCACACCTTTCTGCAAGTCTATCCACCTCTATAATTGTGAAAGTCTTGTTATGTTCCCTCATGTACAAACACCAACAACAATAACAACAAATACATAGCTTGCTCAGAACAGCTCAATGCATATGTTAGGAGTTCACAAACTGAGCACACAGTTGGAAATAGTCAGATATTGCAACGGTGCAGCATCTAGATCCATTTCCGTTGTCGTCTGACTGACCACTGGAATGCTGCTTTGTGACTGGTTCAGAAAGTCAAACAGGTAAAGCTTTTCATTTGTTTTTGGTTGTGTACCAACTTAACTCCCGACTGTCATGTGGAAGGATTCAGCGGCAGGGATATAGTACTTCACAGGATCTAAAGATGCCAGTAAACTTTTGGATGATGATGTTTGAGAATAAGCATATATTCCATTTTATTTTAATAATACCTTTATAAATGCAGCCAAGTAATTATTTCAATGTCTGTGCAGCCAGATGATTTAGATATTAATCCCAAAATTCTTAGCTACATAAGAAAATACCTGGTTGGAAGCAATGCCAAATGGCGCTGGGCCATGGGAAGAAACCTGGTGATGAAGGCACAGTGATTCTGGAAGAAGTATCATGAGCACCATTAAGTTCCTCTCTGCTGCTCCCTAGAGAGGATGGAGCTGGGCTCAAAAGGACGGATGTATTTGTGATCCAGTTTGACGGACTTAGAGGTCCTGGACTGAGAAATGAACAAGATGTTAATGTGGGACTCCAGCAGGGACTTCTAGGATAATTGCTTATTTGTTGTGACCTTATGGTTCTATTAAAAGGAGAATCTGGAGGTGGTGTGAGCTCTGCTGCATTTGTTGCATTGCTTATTGGTGGTAATGTCTTCTGAGAGTGCGCAGATCCTTCATCTCGTTCCTCTACTGCGTCTGTAATAGTGTTGTTATGATCTGGCTTTTCACTGTCATATACTCCAGAAAAGCTGTATGCCCTGAAAACACAAATTCTCAAGTTGATTCCATCCTTATATAAAATCAATATAGATATTAAAAAGTGACTTTCTCTATCCATTCTTCTATATATTATTCTTATAAAAGTTTATTTTTAGTTACTTCATTTCAAACAAAAAATACATTTGTAGAACTGATTTCTTTACATATTTCATTGTAAACGCAAGGGAAATACAGGTTTAGCCAAATCATTATATGATGGCTTGGAAATTCTGTTCTCTTTGCATGGCCATAAGAAAAAAAATAGTGATTTAGCAGTTTAAAAAAGAATAGTGTTTGACAATTCAAACCAATAATAAAGAATATCTCTGAAATAGCTAGTACAGCAAGAAAATTTATTTCACATAAAGTGTGTGTTTTAGTTTAGTGTGTTTAAAGTTTTTGTGTAGAGGGTTTTTGTCTATCTGCAACAAATCACCATATTTTATAAGAATTAAAATAAAACATCAGGCAAGGAATTCACACCATTTCAGATACCGAACTTTCAAGTGAATGAAAATGCCTCAGAAGATGCAAGACAGAAAAGGACAAAACTGCCAACATCTCTTATGATAAATTATAGACATGTTATCATTGTTAACTGTAACTATGAGAATGTGAGGAGTTGTGGGGATATTATACCCAACTTTCCAGCAAGAGTCCAAGCTGGGGTGGCTGGCATGCAAGCAGCTGTTTGATGGTCCAAAGTGAGGGACAAGTACTGATAATGTGAAGCAGTGACTATGACTAAAAATTATTAGGAGGTCAGTGCTGGGCAGAGGAGAGGTAAACAGAGATAAGTAGCATGCTTGACTAGTGCAAACATTGGAAGCGCTATCAACAGATAACCAGAATCTTCTGGAAGTTTTTCCTTTTAGAATGTTCTGGAACTCTTGGGAATGAGTGAGTGAGTCAGACATTGAGTATTTGAGAGTTTGTTTCTAGGACAATGAAAAGTGCTGTTCTCCTAGCAAGTTTGTACTGAATGCAGAGCTACTGAAGGAGAGATTGAGGAAGTCTGGGGAGTGAAGTGTCCAGAAGAAGTTGAATGTATTTTGTTATCTTATGAAGAAAGTAAAGTGACAGTGAAAACTAAGTGAAGTGATGTGAAAAATTGAACTAGATCACATTATCAAGTGACAATGAGAACTCGGAAAAGTGCTATTAAAAACTGAATAAAGCCAAAATATAAATATAACTTAGAATATAATCACTAGATTTTATTAATAAGCAGGTTTTTGATAGAGTTACTTATAAACTAGATAAGTAAGACCTAAGACCACAAGGGCATTTTCTTTTGAAATTGGTAACAAGTTTAAAAGAGTCTTATCAGGATGTTATCTTTATAACAACATCTCAGTTCAAATTAACCCTTATTTTGTTCTCAGTTGATCACTTTTGTGAAATGTTAATTCTAGCTGAAATTATTCGATATCATTCCAAATGATAAGATAGCCATCTGGACTAATGAACAGTTCAGATTATCCAGTTTTGCTAATATCATTCTCTATTACACACAAAAATTTAATACCATAATTTTACCGAAGATTTCAAACTACCCTTTACATGGTAAAATTTTTGAAAATGCATTTTTCTCAAAAATGGATTTAACAATTTTGATTAAAATACCATGTATTAAAGATATTTACATAACATTTAAAATGTATATCTTGAATTTAATGGAAATGTCCTCTGAAGACCTCTTCATTTTGGATGAATTTTGCATAACTGGTAAACCATAGTACATAGACAAAAAGCAAAGCAAATTCAATTGTTTCACATAGCAACCAGCTTTTTAAAACATTTGATTTATGTTAATCTAGTTTATTACCTTATTTCTCTTCTACAAAGAAGGAACTAATAATACCATTTCTGCTAGTGCTTATCTTGATTACCACGATGTAGATAAAGAAATAATCTTTAGTAACAATAGCTTGTAGAGAAAGTTATGTGAAGGAACACATCAGATTGTTTTGTACAGATATTCTAAGTAGTGCTGGTTACTATCTTTTTCTTTCGAGGCTCAACAAAAGAACTGATCTCATGTGGTTCTGACATTTAATTTTGTTTCACTGATAACTTGGTCCTCTATTTCAGAATACATGCATCTCTTGAAATGTAAACAGATTTCAGTGCAATCATCATTCATTAAGAGAGCATAATTTTAAGAATAGAGTTTTACACATCCGTATCACTGCTTGTTCCATTATTACTATTATTGCCATCATCACTAAGAGAAACGTCACTATTACTATCACTTTCATCAATGCTTGCCTCTATTACATTCTCTGTCAATGACTTCATGTTCCAGTATGCCATTCAGTTGTGTACAGTAATAAAAAGCAACAAGAAATCACTGTAAATACCCTAAACAAATAAGACTGGCACAGAATAAACACCACCTTGTGTTTACCATTGGTTACTGTTCATACACTACAATGGCTGATGCATGACAACCTCAGAAAGAAAAATTAAATAAATAGGGAATGTGGGCATTAACAAATGGCAATGCTATCCACACACAGTTTAAATATTGAGATTACATAGAAATAGGCACTAACAGAATCTGCTGCATGAATTGTAGTTATTTAAATGTGAAAATCAACCTCTCTGGATCGGATCAGATTGGACTTGGCAACCAAAGGGTTAATTTGAAACATAAGAGGATGTATCTTGTAACCTATGCTATATTCAAAGATGTATATTGAAGTATTCATTTTCATTCATATTAATTTTAAAACACACAATTTGTACTTTGAAATTATATTTATTTTTACATTTCTATTGTAAATCATCATCAATTCATGAGCCACCTGTTTGTGAGCATTTTCTGATTTCCATACATAATATGTGACAATAATCCTTCTATTCTATTCCAGTATTAGTTGATAATTTTGGATGAATATTGTAATAGCTGGATACCAGTTACATGTTTTCTGACTTCAGTACATCATTAGCTAACCGTTTTAGTTGGCAGTATTTTTATTGAACTGCAAAATATTATCATTTTTACTAATTATTATTTATTTACTATCCTTCTTATTTTAGTTTCTTAGTTAATGAATGTAAAACTAGTTTTGAAAGAATTTCATAAGTATTGAAAATTGCAGTGTACATCCTGATTTAGGGAACCAGATACCACAACAATGTATTTTAGATTTTATTTTGTTATTTTCACTCTCTCTTTCTCTCTCTCTTGTCACAACTGATTATTATCAGTTATTTCAATATCCTTAAGTTTAAGTGTGAAAGCTTCACACAGACTGAATTATGTAAAACAATTCTGTAAATATATGCCATTTCAGAAGTGCTATTTTAGTGCTACAAAACTTAAATGTTTTCAAATTATTTTGAAAAGTAAATGAGCATATTAACACCAGAAGATGAAAGTATAGGTGAAATAAATAGTGCTCACTTTCTTGGAATAAACATTGATAAAAACATAACTGGAAATACCATGTAGCACACATCACCAAAGGAAATAAATTAAGGCTTATATGTAATGAGACAGAGCAGTAAAACATTGGATAACAAAACTATAACACAGGTACATTATGCACTTATATGTACTCACACATCAGTTATGGCATTTCACTAAGGGGAAATATTGAAAAAAAAGAAATGTAAAATGTTTAAAAACTAAACAAAACAACAAACTGTAGAAACTTAAGGACCTAAACATTATAACTGCTCCATATATATGTAGGACTGACACCCCACTAAGACTTATAACAGTGCCTGGGTCAGAAGCCTGTCAGGGAGCCAATGGTATGAACCACAGAAAAGAAACTGGAACGAGTGGTCGGCCCATACCCAGGCATAAGCGTGAGGAAGTGGATGATATGAAACGAAAGTAAATGGATGATAGGAAAGGTGATGATGGAGCAATTGGTTGAATGAATGGCAGGGGAAACCATAGGACCCAAAGTAAACCCATCTAGATGCCACTTCATCCACCACAAATCCCCACATGTGGGCACTTGGAATCGAACCCAGACCACCTAAGTGGGAGGTGATTAGTCTAACCACTTAGCCATGGCGCCGTCTCCATTATATACAACAGTATAAAAACTATTGTACATAAAACAAACATCAAAAGAATTTGAGAAATAATGATTATTACTTCAGAACAACACTAAAGGGAACATTGAATAATCAACAAATAGAAATTGTAGGAGGGAATTATTCAATATAAAAAAAATGATGATGAAAACATTAAAAAATACTTAATTCAAAATACATTTTGTAGTATGGAAGAATTGAACTATGGAAAATTTTTATATATAATGTATATATGCAATTAGCTTATACTAACATGTCCTTAAATATACTCAAAAAGATGAAAATAAATTGACAATGAAAGTGACAATAAAAGCACCATTTCAGAATTCAAGCTCTGTTCCATATTTGATGTACCATTTACCATACCAGTGTTTGGCAGAGATATTCAATATTGAACCAATGATATATACTTATTTATAAAGAGAATAAGCGAACTGTGATAATTACCTTTTACGAAATGGAAGATTCTTTTGCATTAAAGGGCTCTTTGGACTAGTAGCTATAATGGCAAATTCTTTTAAAGGGCTGCCCTGTATTCCTAAGTTCAATGGAGGTGGTATAGGTTTAATTTTTTTGTTTGACTTCAAACTGAGATCCTTTGGTTGGCAGTCTTCATAATCTTCACTATGTGGGTTTGAATCCATATTGCTGTCATTACTTATATCCTCCATGTTTGCTTTGGTTTCACACATCTGCAAAAAGAAATAAAGGCTCGTATATTGCTCCCTCCATACAACACCATTGAAGCAAATAAATGTTATCTTCTGCCATTTATATTATTGTGTTTATACAGCCAGCTGTAGGAGATATTACTGGAAAAGTTGTTGAAGGATAAACTGTTTGAACCTTTAGCAAATCCGATGATCCTCACAAGTTATTGACAAATGTTCCTGTGTTAGATGTGTTCTGAATGTATAAAAACAGACGTGTGCAGTCACATGGCATTCTTTTCCTAAAATCATTTATTACTTTCTCTATACGCACTATGTACATAGTGTATAGAGAAGGTATTGTACCCAAAACTTTGATACCGAGATTTCACCGGAAATATATGTTTTGAGAATCCCTGATTCCAAAAAAAGCATTTTTAGAAAAATTTCCACGCGCGCGGGTGAGGGTGTGGGTGTGTGTGTGTGTGCGTGCATGTGTGAGGGGGGGTAGCATAGCTCAAAAACGAAAGGCCCATTGAATACCAAACTTAGTATTTAAGTTTGGTATCTTCCGAGGATGCGACACGAAGATTTCAAGAAAATCCCCCCCAACCCCAACTACCCTTTACATGGAACTTTTTTCGAAATTTTTGTTTTTCTCAAAAATGGCTCTAACGATTTTGATTAAAATATCGGATATTAAAGATATTTACCTAATAAATAAAATGCATATCTTGAATTTTATGGGAATAGCCTCTGAAGACTACTTTATTCTGGATGAATTTTGCAGAATTTTGATTAGTTGCTAAACCGTAAGAAATGGAGAAAAACGTACTACACAGAAAATGTAAAGCACATTAAAACACGCAATTTATGTTATATACATTTTTTTTTTTTTTTGTGGAGTTGATCGTTTTTAAGATATTCCTTGTTTTTGGTTTCAGCTTTGAAAAACTTATACTTTTCTCATACAGGAATTTGTCAACTCATGTCCATACAAACAAAGGAAGTTTAGTCACATAGCAACTAGCTTTTGACTTTATCACTTTATCCTATGGTCCTCCCTTATTTTGCTTCTACTTACAAGGAAGCAAGTAATAACTATTTCTGCTAATTTTTTCTCGATTAGCATGAAGTAAATAGAAGCATGTGAAAAAGCATAGACAAAGTCATGTGAATGGAACACATCAGATTTTTTTTGTATAGCTTTGACTATTCTTATGAAAGTTAATTACTTTGTCTATATGTACCATGTACATAATGTATAGAGAAGATATTGTATTGCACCCAAAATTTTATATCAACATTTCATCAGAAATACCTGTTTTGGGATCCCTGAATCCAAAAAAAGAAGCATTTTTAGAAAAGCTCTGTGTGTGTGTGTGTGTGTGTGTGAGAGAGAGAGAGAGAGAGAGAGAGAGAGAGAGAGAGAGAGAGAGAGAGAGAGAGAGAGAGAGAGAGAGAGACAGGTATAGCTCAATAATGAACAGTCCATAAAATACCAAACTTCATGTTTAAGTTCAGTATCACCAAAGGATGCAACACAAACTTTTCAAGAAAATCCCCCTACTCCCAACTGGAAAAAATGTGAAAATTTTGATTTTCTAAAAAATGGCTCTAACGATTTTGATTAAAATCTCTTATTGTATCTTCTTAGCTTCTGGAGAAGGCCATGTCATCTTGCATGACATTGCCGACATTTCGCTCATCTTGCCGTGAGCTGCTTCTGGCAAGATGAGCGAAACATCAGTAATCCCATGCAAGATGGCGCGGCCTATTCCGGAAGCAAAGAAGACACAGCAAGACACAGGTCGTGGAGGCCTATGCATCCATTTAAAATCTCTTATATTTAAAATTTTTACATGACAGATAAAACGTATATCTTGAATTTTCTGGGAATAACCTCTAAAGACCTCTTTATTCTGGATGAATTTTTTTGAATTTTGCATACTAGTAACTGTAAGAGAAAGACAAAAACTTACTACACAAAAAAATAGAACTCCTTAAAGCATACAATTTATGTGATTTTCCCATGGAGTTTGCCGCTTTAAAGATATCCATGCTATTAGCTTCAATTGTAAAGTACTTATACTTTTCTTAGACAGGAAATGTCCATTTCTTTTGTTCTACTTCTGGCCAAGCAAAGAAGCAATTTACAATGACAATTGCATAATGACAGCTTTTAAAACATTTCCCTATCACTTTAGCATAGTGCATTCCTTTAGTTGCCTTCTACTTATAAGGAACTAAGTAATAAGAACATTCTGCTAAAGTTTATCTCGATTAGCATGGTGTAGATGAAAAATAATCTTTAGTAAAAAGTTTGTTTGTAGAGCAACTAGAGATTTTTTTAAGTGTGCCATGATATTTGTATGATTGCTTGGATAACAAGGTTTGTACATAATTCTCGGAATGCAAAACAAACAAGCCATTAAGTGGATAGCTGGCATATGAGGAGATTCAAAAGAAAGTTGTACTTTGGCACATACAAAATGAATAATTCCTTACATAGATGGATAAAATCCTGATTAACCTAAACATGTTTGAAGTTGAAGAAATTTTGCGGCTAAAAACAAAAATAGTTAACTGAGATGATTGTTAATTGGATAGGTGGAGTCAGATTGAAAAATGTAATGCCATAGCTGAAATTTGAATCACGGATCTCCCAGTCTCTAGTCGGTTGCTCTAACCACTGAGCTACCATGGCAACATGCTGGCATGGCATTAAATTCAACTGATTCACATGTTTCCTGATAAATCACAGGTGATCTCTCAAATTATTATGAGATGATATATCCCAATGGAGACTTACAATTTTGTAAGTACTTTAAGTCCCGGGCTTCGTAGTTAGCCAACTAGCAGGTCAATTAGTGTGAATTTAATTTGCTTTTTCACACAAGCCAGATGAAAACATTCAGCATTCGACATTCCTAAAATTCTCACTGTTTTTATTCCCTTATTCCTATCTCTTTTTTCAAGCCTTCATTAATGAATCACTGTTATTTATGATACAATAAGGAAAATACAATGGCTATTCTTCCAGTTTCTTTCATGGCAATTTTCCTTCTCTGTAGTACATAGAACCATCAGATTTTACACTCTAGTATGCAGAGCTACCAACTACCAAGGCAATGAATAATTACAGTAACCTCAGTCATGTACATACAAAGCTAGAAGCACATAAACTACAGAATCCTCTACAGATCACTAACATTTGACAACCTGTACTTGCTTCTTGCTTGTCTTAAAAATTAAAAAAATAGTTACAAAAAGGTGCACAAGGCACATTAGAGGAATGCTTGCAATTAGGTATATGCCTACAGAAGTGTAAATAGTTAATTTGAGGGAATATAAGGATGAACTAGCTTCAAACCATTATAAACCAAATAAGACAGTCCTTCACACAAACCTTTCTTCAATTAATTATACATTGTTTCTACCTCACTCCACAGAATGTGAAATAAATTGTTAAGAAATTCCCCAATAAAAACACAGAGGTTGAGACAAAATTAGTCTGTCTTTAATAAAAACTTGCATACATGTAATTGCAAACCCGCTGACATACATAACCAATACTTCTATTGAAGAAGGTCTTTTCCCTGTATAAAAATAAGCATTGTACAATTTAGTACAAGAAAGAAGATAAATGCCAAGTGAATAATTATAGCTCTCATTGCCATAATTGCTAAATTACTTGTGAAGATTATATTATCTCCATTAGAAAAATTCCTAAACCAACATAATATCTTCATTAAACCTCAGCATGCATTTAGAATGGGTTACTCCACTATAGCAGCAAATATTAAATTCATTCTAATGTTATGGGAAAATTATATGACACTACTGCATCTCTTTCATTAGATCTAAGTAAGGTGTTTAACAGCACAAATCTCAGCTACTTTTAAATACAATTGAAAATTACGGTATTAGAGGTGTGTCATACAGACAAATAACCTCTTTCTTAAAAGGCAGACTCCAGTGCACAGAAATTGTACAAATAACAATGTAAAAAAGATTAGATTACACTTCCATGTGGTGTACCTCAAGAATCACTTTTGGGTCCTGTCCTAATTATTCTAAATATATAAATAATTTGTACAAGCAAAACTTCTTTAGTATTGCCACTTATGCAGATGATACAAATATTGTATGCTGGAATAATATTTTCAGCAAACTATTTCCCAAATCGGTCGTCTCCTTAGCGAGGTGGTAGCGTAGCTGCCTACCAAGCGGGAGACCTGGGTTCGATCCCCAGTACCGGCGTGGGGATTTTTCCCCCGCTGGGAGACCTGGACCGGGGTGCACTCAGCCTCGTGAGGTCCCTGGGGGGCCAATTGAGGAGCTACTTGATGGAGAAGTAGCGGCTCCAGGTCGTGAGGACCGCATTAACCGGCTGGGAGGGGCTCGAGGCGCTGACCACGTCTCACCCTCCAATACTGCACCCCATCCATGACGTCTGTAGTGGACCGAGATGGGGGACGCAGCGGCCGGGCGGTAGGCCAAGGTTCCCCGTGAGCTGTCGTGCCATGGAGTTATGTTATTTCCCAAATGGTTGCTTTATTTGAAAAATAGTTTTCTATTAATAAAAACAAAACTAAAATTAATATATTCAATTTAAAGAACAAATTCAAATCCAATAGGTAACAACTGGTACCTATTACCAATGATCACTGATGAACATTCCTTTCCTTGGCATACAAATAGAGAGCAGACTCAGCTAAGACATACAATAAACTTAAGCAAATAACTGAGTAAAGCTATTTACTTATTTAAAATAGTTTACAAACAAAGTAAATGAACAAATAAAGGGGATAATTATTAAGGATTGATTTTCCCATATTTAAATTATGATATTGAAGTGTAGGGTAGTGCAGCCAAAACACATCTAAACAGAATATTCATGTTACAAAAGAAATGCATTTGAATAATGTATAACATGAAACATTTCTTTCAATCGAAAAGTATATTGACTATCTACTCTCTTTTTGTGAATAAATTGGTCACTGTTGAAAATCCCCAGTATAGACTCAAAAACAGTAAAACTCACTCTTACCATACAGGAATCAGAAATGACATTAATGGAAAATCAATCAATAAAAACAAAATTGACAGTGATTCCTGTATTATTGGCTCATTGTTTAATAAATTACACTCTGAAATTCAAATAGGTACAACCAACATTTTTCAGATAAAATTAAAGGAATTCCTAATCTCTAAGTGTATATAAATCTGAAGTGAGTCGTAAAGAATAATTTGTAATCACTTATTGTACTTTATTCATCTGGTTGTAATTCCATATATGCAGTTATAAAACTGTTACCGACTTCATAATGTAAACAATGCAAATAGTGTGTGCTTATTTGCATATTGATACTGACTCTCTTTTTGTATAAAAAAAATAACCAATGTAAATCTTTTTTAATGTTAATAATCATTGTGACCATATCAGATAGCTGCATCAGACTCCATTGACAATAATAATGTGAACTAATGAATAAATTAATAATTCAGCAACATTTCAAATCTTTCTGCACAATGTTGTTTCATTTGAATACTTGTAGATTGTGGTCCAATTAGGAAGAAGGGGTATACGCTATAACCTCATGTTCAGAAATAAACTAAAAATGAAAAGCATTGTGTGAAATACTGATTATTTTGCGCTTTTGAATAAAAATGTGTTTTTGAGTTGTGAAATTGATAGTGTAAAAGGTACTGACCGACATTTGTGTTCTGTATGCATTGAGGGGGGAGGGGGTCGGGGATATACATTTACAGAGGCTATTTGGAAAGATTGAAATTCATTTTACGCACCAACATTGAAGAGATTTCCAACAGTGTGCCCACGCTTACGATGAAGCTGGAGTGTCATTCCTGTTACGATAGGAACTCAACTTTGTCACACTGCAACACTTGTGCTGATCTTCTCTATATTTTATATTATGCTTCTGAGTTTTAATTCTTTGATTTTGAGTTCCCCTCTACAGTGAACATCTAAACCTTTTCTAAGCAAAATTATATATTATTAAATTAACATGTAGAGCAGAATAAATGTTGGCAGCTGCCCTTTATGCAATATGTTCGATATTTTAAATTAAAGGCATAGTGAAACTCAATGACAATTATAATTTTGCTAAACTTTCACCGAACATAAACAAAGACATCTGTGAACACTTCCAAGAAATGACAAACGTCAAGCTCTTTGTGTTCATATGTTGGCAATCTTGTTTTAATTAATATTATGTTAAATTTGTAATATAATAAAATACGGGAGATAATAACATAGTTTAATATATTTTTAAAATATTTATTTTGAGACATTAAATATTTATTTAAAAATGTTCACTATAAAAACAGTTGAAAAGCAATGGGGTTGAGATTAAAAAAGTTAGCCTTGTAGACCCCAAATTCGCATCGATTTTGACGATTGCGCGGCGTACAAGCTTCCTTTCCTTTCCCGCTAGTGACCGACAGAGGATACTTCGGTTTTGGAAGAAGAGAACTTAAAATATAAGTGTTTACAAGGACTTTTAGGTAAATATCACATTACAATACAGCAACATTTTGGATTTTAGTTGCGTATTTCACATACGTGCCAGGGATTATTACTTACTCGCCACTTTCAGTTATTGAAGATAACTAAGTAAGCGGCGTTTGCTTGTGCATCCAACTTTTATGATATATTAATACTACAGTTTTATACTTTGACAAAAGGGGATGTATTAATAATGTAAGGCATTGTATTTGTTTCGCAATTTCAGGGAGAGAAGCAACGGCAGTTATTGAATTGGGCTTGATTAAGCGTGTATTGGACGAAAATGGAGGATGAATTGCCTCCAAAAGTCGCCATTTTTGACTTCAATGTTTCAAATTTATACAGTGGATTAAGCCTACTATATAAGTTTTGTGCACGTTTTCCGCACTTCACATCTCGTAATTTATAGAGGTTGAAAGAGGTAAAAGTACCAAAAGTATTAAAGGAGCGGCAATGCGGTGAAGGATTATTATAGATCTGTCAGGAATATACTTGTGAATCGTATTGCTGCGCAATTTCTTTCACGAGATTCCATGGTGAGCAGATCGCGGCTGTTCTTTGACAAGTTCTAACGTGAAGATTTATCTAATCATTTTAAATTATGATTTCATGCCGGAAAAGTTTTACTCAACTTTTACATAACTTTTAAGGTTCAAAATTATATGCTTGGAATGTAGCTAGACTGAAGAACGCAGTTTAGCCAAGAGATCCATCTTTTTCCTTAATAAAATGCATTATATAAATAAACACTCCCTAAACACTCCCTAAATTACGGCTAGCCATGTACACTAAACTAAGTTTGGCCTAAATCTAATTATACAGATTGACCTGTCTAAAGTCTTAAAGCTCCTGTGAAGATCTGCTGAGCTAATTTTCAGTATGCCACAAACAAATGTAAGCATCTAAATATTCTTGTTGAATGCCACTCCTGGATAAATGTTAAGCATTCCAGCAAGGTTCAACATTTGTGTGCATATTACTGGTTCTACGAACTGAACAGAATGACTGCGAGGTGTGCAGCAAATCCTCCAGACATCAGCCCACTGTAGCCCCTCCAGTCAGATGTGTATGGTGGTGATGAACTTGACATGCTCTGCAATTAAGTTGTAGAGATGTTTATGTCCTAATACTACTACAAGTACATATCTGCAGCTCATTTACTTGAACATATCACAAGGATCAAGTCGCCCTCTAAGGTGTACCCCTGATTGAATTTGTATCATATTCTAAAGTTATTGCAACTGCATAGCTGCCACCAATTTTCTCCCTTGCACTGTATGTTGTCGGAAACCATACACTTTGCAGCAGTTATTGCCCTTGTGGTCTAATGGTTACCATGCTAACTTCGGTAATTATTTACAAGTTTGGGCCGCTAACTCTCTCCGCTGCGACTTATGCCAGTTTTGCACTCTAACGGGACTGGTGTGGTTAGAGAGGGATTATGGGTGGGGAGATGGTTTAAAAAACTAATGTATCCATTGCGTTGTTAGGAGTTGTTGGAAATATCGATAATGAGGTACTACCACAATATAAAATTAGAAACATAAATTTATATACACACATTAACCTAAATGGATTGGAACCTAACCTCGCGCTAAATTTGAAATTATCATAAATACAAAGTCAGTCAATCGCACATAGTTTCATTCGATTTTAGAGTGGCCAGAGCTCTGTATAATAAAATTTACTGAACAGCTGTATCTGCGTGAAACATACTTGTCATACATCAGCACAGCGTCTAGCGACATATGCTGGTGTTGCATTCCACAACACTGTTCGACTGCCACCGACAATGAAACTCAGGTTTTAGGCACTTTGGTGTGTAGTATTATATATACATTGCAAAAGTACTACAAGACTTCTTTATTTATATTTTACTTCTTCTAGGCAGCATACTTCATAAATATTCACAAAAAAGGATTGCTCTGCGCACATAATAAATTAGCGTTTAAAATTGGTGAAAACGTAAAAAGTATAAACCAAACTTAGTCATGATTAATTTCTAGCGGGGCCCAAGTTCTCTATAATTACCCTAACTTCATATAACCAAGGCCACGGGTTCAAACCCGGCAGAGGACTTTTTTTGGGTGTATAAATCCTTAGCATGGCTGCCTTTGGAAGGGAAGTAAAGCCAGTAGTCCTGTGTCATAGATTTATGGCACACCTCGGAACAAAATTAAGCAGTCTTTCATGCCCAGTTCAGAATGGGATGCTGAGAACCACAGTAGTGCCCATAAATAACACGTCATTTACAATTTTTTTTTTAATTTTTTTTTTTTTTTACTTCAGGGCAGTAACTGAAAGTCTGATACTATTTGCGAGCTCACACATTGGTCTGCAACCAATTAAATGTCACCTCTTATGGATGAAAAGAATTTGCCAACTTGAACCTTTGCACATATTTGTTCATGTCCAGTTCTATATAGAGTAATTATACTAAATAGCTAGATAATCATGCCAAAAGTTTTGTAAGAGTAGGGGTCTTATTTTAATATTCTCTTACCTGCATCAAAAGTAATCTTAATGGGTGCAGGACAGCATTACATTCAGAACAACATTTTGCAGACCCACATCGTATAGTTGAATGCAAGCCTGTGTATCATTGATATAAACCATGTCTTATTAATTTGATGAGCCAATTCTAAAAGTGTTATAAATTTGCAAGAATGTTGCCAAGAATATATAGACTTCACTTATTGCACTATAATTGTGCTCGATATCCTGCTGTTTATAAGGCAAAATGGAGAAAGCCGTTAGGACTTCAAAAAAAAAAAAAAAAAAAAAAACTGGCTGTTAGTCTCTTGCTAATAGTGCTATACAGTTGTGCAGATGTCTGGGGATCTTTTGTAGAGGTTTAATGTAATTTGATGCTTGAAGTTTTAGTTGGCAGATCTCTTGGCTATGACTTCAGATTTTCGGAAGTCCACTCCTCTCCTAAAAGTATTCCTTTGTTATATTTTGCTTATGATGGCCCTCAATATTGGGCTACACTTCGTGCTGCCAAACGGATGTCAAAGGAGAACACCCTTGTGCTCTTGTATTTAGCCAAATTATCATTGTGTTAGATCCATTTAGGTAATACTAGGGATCTTTCATTGCAATTTGCCTTGTGATGTTGGAGGTTTTCATTTCTCCCATTTGTCCAATGGTGCAATTGAAACATACTTCAGCCAGTTCAGTTGAAGTAGAATAGTAACTAGATTACTACATTTAATAAGAGCACATCTGCCACCTGTTAAATTTTGGATTTAATAAGGTTGGTACTGTTATTTCTGGGATCATTAACTAAATTGCAGCTTGTTCAGTGCATAAATAGGCTTAAAACTGCTCTATTTTATTCCCAACATTGAATTAAAAGATGCAGAGCATTTAACAGCTATGCCATATACAGCATGTCTAAATGAACAAAATATATAGAAAACTATCAACTTTCAGAATCTGTAATACGGATCAATTTAGCTCAAATTGCTGTAAGTTGTAGCGAATTAAATGCTAATGGTCAAGTCTTCCATTTGTAAATAAAATATAAATTACTGCTACTATGGTTAAATTATTCATGATGGTGATAATGGGTAACCAAAGTTGACTAAATTTTGTCAGCAAAGGAACTGGTGGAAATGATTATTTGATCTATGCATACCCTTTTTTCCATTTTTGCAATGCAATACTATAGCCACCCAGTTGTTTAATGTTATTTACTCTTGCATTTGTGCCTTCTGCAATGTTTGTCTACCCTCTCCCATAGTATTTTTTGCTGGTCTTCTGTGGTGTTTTTGACATTGTAAGACAATCAAATGGTTTTTACATTGCACTACTTTACAACTGTTTGTATGCTAAATGTTATTTCTTGTGTACTGTACGTGACCACTCAACATAAACTAAATAAAAGTAATACACATGCTAGAATGTAAGCAGTTGCAAATTGTTTCTTGCAACCTGGCAAATCGTTACACCTTCCAAGTTTAGCTTTTATATGAAGGAAAGGAGGGTGGTGGCATCTTGCTGACTAGACCAACAGCAGAAGAGTCATAGCCATGGAAACATTCTTCCCATGACGTGCCAGAAATGTCAGGTTGTAGGTTGCCCTTGATGTCCATTAAAATAATGCATTTGGCAGTCCTGTTCATCCCCAAATTATGCTAACCGGCTAACTGCAGTAAATACAAACGACACTTTGTGGTGTAAATGTTTAAATGTAACAGCAAGAGATGCAGGGATAGAATATCCCTAGAAACAAAATCTGTTCTCAGTTGATATTTTAGGCAAGGCTTGTGTATTTATCATTGAAATAAAGATCAAGACTGTATGAGCCTTTATAGTTCAGGGTCTGGAAACTTCTCTGCCATTTCCACCACTGCCACTACTAATTTCTTCTGAGCACATGATTGCATCTCTCCAAGTGGTTTTTAAAATGTCTTCTTTCAGTTGTAAACTATTCTTTGCCCTATTTATTTATAATTAAATTGAAATGTATTTCTTTTAGATGCAAATTAATGTTCGTTGTACCATCCGTTTAAAAAAGTTAAAAAAACAAGGGGAAATTCTAAATAACGCATGTTGAATGTGAGAACTGGCCATTATAAACATTTAACATTGCAATTTGAAATGCTGCTTCGTGGTGGTGAGGGAACTGACATGGTTATCAGGAATGAACCTTATTGCTATTTGCTTTTACATTTTTTTTACTAGCTAAAAGATAGTAAAATTTGGTCTGTGTTAGCTGCTATGTGGGAAGTCATAGTGGTCAGTGTGTATCTGCTGCACCTTCACAGTTTTGGAAGTGGAGGGGTGAAATGGGCTGCAGCTATAGAATGATGGTGCAGTGGGGAGTCTGAAACTAAAACCTGAATGAATCCCTTGCAGAAATTTGCATTTGTTTAGGTTGTCGCCCATGTTGCCATTCTGGGATGGTTTCCATGCATTTGATGGTTTATTTTCATTAAGAATAATAGCCCTTTATATGCCTTAACTTGGATAATAAGCTTAGAGTCTAAAATCAACAATGCATTTACTTACCACATGGTATTTATTTGTATCTCAGCACAGATAGCAAAAGCCAAAATGCTCCGATTTTAATTTTACTCTTTAGGTGGGATATAGGCTAACTTTGTAACTTAATGTTTTGATACACTCACAATGTGTTCCCTTTTGATACAAAGTTAGTTAAATTTTGGTCTTTGTAAATATACCCTTTGATAATAAAATACTTGTAATTTGTCATGAATGTTGAAATATTAACATGATATAGGGTTAAGGTTAAACTTCACCCACAGGAAGCTCTGTAATGCACCTCACTATTTTTTCCCAATAGTTATAAAAATATTGAATTGAGATTCATAATTTTTGTGCATCACTTCATAATTGTTATATACTGTTGTGCTAGAGTGGCCAAGTCAACACAAAAAGTATGAAATTCTGCACTTCACAGATTTGAATTTATTCAATTGGTCAAATATTGTACAACTTCTTGAGACTATAAAAATTGCCCAAACAGCAAGAGATAATGATGCCATCTGATTAGTATTAGGTGTGGCTTCATCAGTTTTAGGGCTAATTTTCTTAGCATGTTCTACAGACATGATTTCCTTTTCAAAACTGATTTACAAGTAATTCAATGTTAGATATGATAATTTGCTCAAAGTTTGCTATGCCACTAACCCTTTTAGTGCCAACCCGAAAAGCAAAATGCTGTCTGAAAAGTGCCAAGCAATTTTAGAGCAGAATGCAGAGTTTTAAATTATTAGTGATAAAATTAGTACCAATGACAGCTAAATTTTTTTTTTCCATTTTTAATAAACCTTTTGTCTACTGTGCATTTGGATGAGGTCTCTTCAATGTTTTTAAAAAATTAAAAACTAAAGAAAAATTTGAAAATATTAAAAATCCCAAAATCCATAATTAGATGCACAAAACCTTACTATACAGAAAGTTAAGGCTAATTAAAAGAAAGTACAAATATTTCTTTACTAAAACACCATCCTGTTTTTTCTGGGGTTTTATTTTTTAAAATACAAAAAAATGAATTTAGCTAACCTGAATGCTGAAAACTGGGGGGGGGGGGGGAAATACACAAGTATAATAACAGCATAATGCAATGCATTACAAATGCAATGTAGGTTACTGTCCAATTTAGCACTTGTGTTATTGCATAGCTGAATGGTTAATTCACATTGTTTGTTGCGTGGTTATATATCCAAAAATCTATTTTGATAAGTACACCGATTATTTGCATTTGTATGTGGTCAATTATTGGATGCATTAATTGTAGGATATATATATTTCTTTCTCAAGTCAATATCAAGGTCTGAAAACTCAAAATCACTCATATATCGTGAACTGCAGCTGTTATTTCCTCTTTGTAACCTTTA
Source organism: Hymenopus coronatus (assembly GCA_030762935.1). NCBI lineage: Eukaryota > Metazoa > Arthropoda > Insecta > Mantodea > Hymenopodidae > Hymenopus > Hymenopus coronatus. The sequence goes on from CM060884.1 coordinate 51,809,890, forward strand.
GCTAGATACAATGTTTCAACTAACATACACAAACACTAGCAAGAGAAATTAAATTTGGAGCTAATTTAGTGCTTTAGAGGGAAGATAAGTCCTGAAATGCTCCAGAAAATCTTTCTCTATGGCTATGATGTATAGTACAAACTTTCCTGCTGTAAGGAGTTAAAACACATGAAAATGGCATCACGATAAAGGGTTAAACAAATTCACACTATGAAATTGGAGAAAGAGCTGAAAATGTTCTTTGACAAAGAATAAGCTTAATTGATAATGTGGTATGGAGATTTACACTAATAAAGAATATGTTTAAAGGTATAAAGTTTTCACCAGTGCTGATAATTAACTGCTGTTAACCTGCTACACAACCATTACTTCCCTCCAGTTAATGAGGGAGTACCAAGGGTTGCATGACCAATGATAACCAAAGCTAGTCTCGTCTTAAGAAGACAGTATAAGTTAAGTGGAGCCATTGTTGTCACATTTGCTATACATATGTTAGAACTTTGGCACTCCACTACAATTGCTCTACCAATTGTTATCTTGTGAATTGTCCATCACTAAATAGTGAAATATGTGCAGTGTAATTAAGGCTGACATTTTCACCTGCACTTTCTTTGTTTACAGTTAGTCTTTGAAATACGTTTTTGTAGACTGAAAATATTGAAATGGCGATACAAAATGAAATAGATTTTAATTTTTTTAGGGCGTCATCATTAACGCTTCATAATTAGATTCAGGTGGGTGGAATGTTTTAAAACAGCAAAGAATGAATGTTACATTTCACTATGTGTTTCATTGTAATGAGGTATTTGCTTTAAACCAGCATCTTTTTCGCTTTCTATTTAACAGCATCCTTACAAGCCCATTTATTTTCTTTTTTATCCTATACTATTGTTTCTAAATACCTGGTAGCTTTAGCTGTTTCATTTGTCTTACTAGCACTTATTTTACTCTAATGCATTCATTATTTTGAGTTTCTTCTTAGTTTACAAACATTTTGTCTTCCAAGCAAAATAAATAGCATGTGAAGTGTTAATGTAAGTTATGCACATGCTATAAACACTTTGTAACAAAAACTTTGACAGCGCTATATATCTGCTTGCTGCTTAGGGTCTGTAAACTGAATGGATAGATGAGTGCTAGAAGTTACAGAATTCTGGCTTGGTTTAAAACCCTTGTCAAATTTTTCATACTTAGTCCCTGTTGTAAACCCAATAACAAAAAAGTTTGTCATTTCTATTGGGTATGTGTAGAATTTTTCATAAATTTTTTATTTTTTAAAAAAAGCATAAAGCTCATTTTATTAAAGATTGAGAATTCAAACCAGGCATGTATCACATTCCAGTTTACTCTAGTTTAGAAAAATATTGTTGCATTATTGCCTTAATCTTATTAGTAACTGTATAAGCATAGAAACAGCAAATATAGGATTTTTGCCATAAAACATGTTTTCTTTAGAAGTTTGGACTTGCAGAAAGAAAGAAGCATAACGGCAATATGCATACATTAGATACAGAAATCATATTTACTTCAATATTGTCTGAGGCTGAGACAAGCTAATTGTTTTAAACAGATCAAAACATATATCTAGGGAGCCTGCTTTATTCGCTCCACTTATGTTAGGTTTGCCACAAGGAAAGTTGAGCAGAGCTGCATTCTAAATTCAGTGGGAGTTAGCTGTACTGCATGGAAGTAATTTCGCAGTTCCAAACTGATAAAAAATTGTTCAAAGTTTTTGTTGATCAAAATTACTGCCCTTTTGAAATGCCTTAATTTGAAGCATTCTTGTTTGTCACTTTCGTAACCTCTTTTAGTTCTTCTATCCTGGGCTTGTAAAGGACACTGCCACCGCTCATCCAAATTATAAGGGACCATTTGTTTTTCTTTCCTGTCCAGCTCCTCCCAAAGAAGTTTAATTGGATATAGTTTGTTCCAAAATATTCCTTGTTTTCTAAAATGAGAAATCTAGCATTATTTTTAAAAGATTTGAGTTTTGCTTAAGCTCACTGTTTCTGCTATTCCCATTGTACCCACCAGAAAATATATAATTAAACCATTTCTACAAGTGTTTTTCTTAACAAAAATATAAGAAAAAGCTTTTACAAGAAACTATTTCCCTGTTCATGTTAATTTAAACATTTTTAGAAATTACATATTTCTTTGGTAGATGCAAGAGTGACATTCAAGGTTAAAATTCTTTAGTAACATTCACATGGCACTCAACCCTTTATTTTTATGAGTTCTACAGACTTGTAAATGGAGGTAAAGGTTTTGAGAGTTGCATTTTCATTCTAGTATAAGGTTGAGGTAAGGAAATCTGTGTTCTTATGTTTAAAATACTTCTATATGCCTTGAAATGCCTTACTCTCCATGACTGATAAGATTTTATACAAATAGGAAGTTGGGCAATTATCCACTTTTTCAGTAGGCTCATAGATTTGAATTTTTGCCTCTCAGCAAGGTGTTTCATTAAGACATGGACTTTTAGTAAGGGGTCTGCCCAAATCTAACCAGGGTTATCATAACTGGCAAATGCTCGAGTTGCCATGGACCTAACCTGGGAGTTTACATACCAACCATTTTGTGTATCATATGTGCCCACTACTTGTGGGGTCTGTCTTGGTGGCACAGTTGGTTAGGTGCTGGACTTCTTATCCCAAGATTGTTAGTTCAAACCCAGCTCAAACTAATGGTTCTTACATTTGCTTACAAGCACCAGTCCCATGTTAGCAATTACTGCATGTAAAAGTACTCCTGCAGGATGAAATTCTGGCATGCCAGCAGCACTGATATGATCCTGACAGTCATCCATATATAGATATAAACACTAAGGGAGGCAATTTCTAGCAAAATTTCATTATCAAAAGAATAAAGAATTTGTTGTACAAGCTGTGTCAAAAACAATTAAACTTTGTGGACCCAGTCCCTCACTTAGCACAAAAATCAATAAAAAAAATTTAAAAATACCTGAGCATTTATGTTCAAATTCTGCAACTCATTAAAAATGCTAAATTTCCTTGGCATACAATCTGTATCATTGAATTCTGGTTGATCTTGAACTACTTTGCAGAAACCTGAACTGATTGCAGGTTAAGTTGAGCATCTGAAACTAACAAAAATTCTGAAAATTAAAGATAAAATATTTTTCATAATAAAATGATTTCTTAACTAAGGAAATAAGGGTTGTGATATTTTTCCCCAACATTTTTTTTTCTCAAAATGCTTCTTATTTCCTACTAAAATGTTTCAAAATTAAGTTTTGAAAAATCAAGATAGTTTGGTTAGTAGAAGTAATAATGAGTAGGCTATGTAAAACATGTTCCATTACATGACTTTCCCTACATCTCTGTAACAAATTATTGTTACTATCTTAGTCAATTAATATGTAATGTGTCGGGTAATTTTACAATTTTCCATATTTTAGTCAAAATATTTATTGAATTTTTTGGGCAGTTAATAGGTTTGTAATTGAACTTGTGGAAACAGTAATAAGCCTAGCATTTAATTTGACAGTTTTCAACTTCGAAAAATGCAGTTCTGAATTGAAATCTGTTCCTTTAAATATTTATCATGATTAAAACAACTTAGCCTTTAGGAAATTTGTAGAATGTATGAAAATTAATTGTACAAGTCGTACAATTGTCTTGTAATGTGCCATGATTGATAAACTTTTGAAAGTGTTTTTTCACATTTTTTTTAAAATTGACAAAGGAATAATGGTATGTTTAAATTTGTTTAATATTTTCCAGAAAGATGAGCTCTGATGGTTACCGCTCAAGGGGTACCCGCGTGTACGTGGGTGGTTTGATGGATGGTGTCAAGAAAGAGGATCTGGAGTTGGAATTTGAGAAATATGGGAAACTGAATAGTGTTTGGGTGGCCTTCAATCCCCCAGGTTTTGCCTTCATTGAGTTTGCCAATCAAGATGAAGCTGAATTGGCTTGCGACAGCTTAAATGGCTCAGAAATTTTGGGGTCCAAACTGAGAGTGGAGATTTCTCGTGGTCGTCGTGGGGGCAGAGGAGGGTTCCGGGGTAGTAGAGGAAGTAGAGGTTTCTTTCCCAGGCGAGGCAGTCGAGGGGGCTACAGCAGTGATAGGAGCAGTGGCTTTAGAGGTAGAGGAAGAGGAGGTCCAAGGGGAAGTAGGGGGCGCTACGGAGATGACTATGGCTCTAGTCGTGGTGGATATGGAGGAAGCAGAGATTACGACCGCAGTGGAGGCAGAGGAGGTGGCTATGGGGGCAGTGATTACTACGGCAGTCGAGATTCAGGTTCTTCAAGGTATCGCAGTCGCTCACCTGTGGGGCGTGGCAGGTATTTATAAATAAAGTATATAACCACCAACAATTGATGCTTCGGTAAATTTAAAAGGAAATTGTCATGAGACAATTTGCAGTCCTAAGATATCTAGCAAACTAAGATGCTTAAATAACTTTTGCAACATAAGCATCCAAGTCGTCTTAAGTGCACTTAAATACTACATTAGTAGTTCGACATGAAACTTGCTTATATGCTGTTGAGATAAACGTTACTTTTTGGTGCTTCTTACTCCTGACTTCTTACATTGGACTAAGCAGACGTCTCATGGCACTAATTGTTATGAACCCATAGTAGTTGTGCATTGAAACATTGGTTATCTTGATCACATTAAAGACATTTTCAACGCTTAAGATAACATTGGTTCAGCAATACTTGTGATAATAGAAAACTTCGAATGTAATTAATTAAATATGCTACGAAATTTATTTGTGTATATGCTACAGTATTTAGTGAAAGAAATGGTTATATTCCATCGTACGAATGTTGGTACAACTATTTACAGCTCCAGAGACTATAGAAGCTCAGAGGGTTCGTATGGCTACGGTGGTCGTTCAGGCGGCGCATACTAATGGAGCATCGAGTATCCCTAAGTGAAAGGATTCAGGTACTACGAAAAAATCATTAATAGCATACTGATGAGGTACGCGAAGTGCCTATTGCTATCATAGATGACTTTGTTATACCTTTAATATTCCAGATCTATGTTTTATACCCTTCATTGCAATGGGGACATAATTTCAACAAGTAATATTTTCTGCAACATCTTTATCCTTTTAAATCTTTCTTTGGGAGTAGACTTTACAGCAAAAATCTTATAATTTAAACAAAAGTTTTAAAAAGTGCATGGTGGAAAATTTTTGCACAGTAATTGTTAAAAATGTAATCCTCTTGGAAAAGCAATCACATGAAATGCATGTTTAAAAAAAAACAAAAGCAAAACAAAACAAAGTTAAATATGGCTACTGGATTTGACTATCAGATGTGCAGCAATATTGTCAAACTGATCGACTTGAATTTGTATGTTGCAATGTTTACAGTCCCTTCCCTCTACAATATTGATCTGCGACAAGGAAGGGTGAATGTTTCGGCGGTACATCGTTATTTTGGTCACGACGACGATACTTCCAGAGCATGTGCACCGCCTCTCATCTTCGCATTGTGCAAGTTAATGGACGTTACTACAAAAAGTGGTTATTTTTAATTTTTAAAGTTCAGTGAAGTGCTTTAGTTTATCTGTGCATAATAACTACCTATATCAGTAATGTTGAAATAATTTTCCATGCCACTTTGAATATATTATGGCACATTTCCATATAATTTTGTTTTGACTAATTCATTACTGCAGCATGATGTACTTCGTTTTAATTTGTTGAATTACTGTGTATTTTGTATCCAAACTGGCATAAATGATTTTTCATAAAAAAAAAAATACACTTGTGTAGAAATGGATGTTTTAATGTCTTACAAGAAGTAGATGTTCAGTGCAACTCACAATAAAAAATACCCTTTTCATCTGAAACAGTAAATGACAAAATTGGAGTAATAACTGAATTCTTTAAACTACATGGAGATGCATATTTCATTTTATTCGTGATAGTACTGTAGCCCGTCTCTCTGTATTTTGGAAAAGAGCCCGTATGAGCTGCTTTATTTCATCAGGTGAAAATTCTTGTGCAAGAGGTCCTTTGCCGTCTGCCCATCTGTCATCTATTTCTCTTAAGTTTGCACCCAAAACTAATACAAGCTCTTTGAACTTGTACCATAATTTCACATAACGATGAACCTCCTTTGGATCCTGCAACATAAAAATTAAAAGGAGCCATAAGTCATTTTTGTAGTGCTAAGACCTGAAAGAATTACTAATGTGAAGATGCTTTCCTGTCCCTACAACACCTGCTGATCAATGTAAACAATACCAAGTCTTGGTAACATTAAAGATGGAAAGAATACAGAATTCAGACATGGAATTTTCTTCTAAACAAAGCAAAGTATGCTCACCTGCATTTTATAGCTGCTTGAATTCTCTACAAGATTAGGAATGCAAAGTGAATAAGAAAAAAGGATCTTTGTATGTAACCTGACCGGAAAATAGACAAATTTGCTTTGTGATCGTCTTTCATCGTGCAATTCATGGAAATGCTGCAATTATTAGCTCATTTAACGCTTGGAAAAAAGAACCAAACCAAAAGCAAGGGCACTTGTGTTTGAACGTTCTCGCCTGGCAAAATACTTCATTAGAAATCTGTTCCTATACTTGGATGTAAGTTGCTGTTACTGTATTTCATGATGCAAGACCAGTAACTTTCTTGAAAACCACTTGAACTGACAGTAATACTACATTGAACATCTACTGGTTGCTTTGTATGCAACCCGAGGTGAAAATTGTGCCAAGTTTGCTTCATAATCATCTGTCATCTTGCTGGATATAAATGGTATACAAACTCAGTAATTATTGCAGCTCATTGATACTTGAAAAAGTAAATCAAGCCAAAATCAGAGGCACTCTGTGAATGAAAATTCTGACATGGCAAAATACTTCACAATGAAATCTCTTTGTTCCTGTATTTGGATATCGATTGCTATTACTTCCTTCCATGATCCAAGACCAATAAGTTTTTTGACAACCACTTGAACTGATAATTTAGGGTTCCATACTAACAGATGCATACATTGAATGTCTACTGATAAAGGATAGTTAAGAAAGTTGCTGCCAAGTGTGACCAAGTTACGCTATTTTCAAACACGCAATGCAGGATTTCATTTTGATATGACAGGAGTAGTAAACACAAACAATAAATGTAGAGCCTTGTGTTGAATCAGATAGCTGCTACAACAGAAAAACAAATATTCAAATGTGCTATCAGAATCGTTCCAACTATTTAGGTTTAGGGAAAGTACACTACACTGCAAAAAGAAAACGTGAAACAGGTTTGTGAAATAAAGTGGGGTTGGCTTCTAAGTAAGGGCAGGGAAACAAAAACTACGGCTATTGTTCCTACTATACCACATGAACAACATACCTATAAACAATATCTTGGGCTCTCGTAAATGCATTTCTTATGGCTGCACAAACTGAAATGATGGAAGATTACATAGAATCCACAAAATGGACTGCAGTTTTTCTCCAAGTATTTAAGCAGGTAAGGAGCTTATTTTTAAAATACTGCATGACTTCCTCTGATCAATCATTTCTCCTCCAGAATTCCACTGCACTTTCCTTGTTACCACTGAATTCTAACCATTTATTCAGGGCTATTTTGTAACTATGTTGTCAAGAAGGTGGTTGTAAAGAACTGCTCTTAGCAAACATGCTGCTGCTTGGCATTCTGTAATGTTGACCACAATTTTGTTAACCAACTGCAATGGCTAGAAAGTTTGTCTGCCTTGCAATACTATTTTGTTTTGGCAAGCATTGGAGCACCAACTTCTAAATATTTTGTATTTTTCTTTGCCAGGGTGAAGAGAAAGTTTGGTTAAAGATTAGCCGCAAAAAAAAAAAAAAAAATTGCAGTTTTTTCAATTTGCAACTATTGCTTTGAATGGGGAGTTACCTCAAAAGTAGCAAGATATATCATGGGGAAAACTTAAACAGCATCATCTTTTCTATTTGGAAATGCTGCTGCTAGTAATATTTTCAGATTGTTTTTCATACCTAAATTGAAGTATAAATTAAAGCAATTTGATTTGCTTTAAAATCAAACTGACTTCTGCTATACTCTTTCCAGCAGCATCAGTACACATTCCATTTCCTGTGGTTATGAGAAGCTGTTAAATAGTTTGTGCTATCCATTTCTTCTAGCACATTGTAAATTCTCTTTAAAGAGATTGTGGAACAAAAATGCAATGCTGTAACTTTAAAAAGTCTATTATTTGAATGTATTTAGAGAAAACCAAAATATGTCAGTGAAAAATATATATGTTAAGTCAAATTTAAGACATGGGATAATAATTACTTTGGCTTAATAAAACTGGTTTTCACGGCAAGTTTATAGAAAGCTAAAGAGTGGTTAACAATTCTTAATAAATTATCTGGTTCACACAGGCCAGAGAGGCAGTTTTGGGTAAATCATCTTGCATTTATCCTCAAACTTGCAAACCTTATTGTGCCGTTTTTGTCCACGTATTTTTAAGTCAGGACTGTTAAAATGTTGCCGGCTAGGTACTGCCAGTGGTCTCAAGGCAAAACAGTATCAACAATCTTGCTGGCTTAAACTTTAAGGCAGACTAGAAATTCTTCCACTACTTACGTTGGAATTTCATGCCACTGTTACTAACTTACCTGTATGTGTAACAATAGGCACTTACCTAGGTTCAACAATGACTGAATCATCATTTTTAGGTAGGTTTGTAAAAAAAAAAAATTGTGTTCCCTTGAAGATGTATTGCAATAGAGTCGGGGCAATTAATTCTGATTGACACAGAAGTTTGGGATTTACCAAATTGGCAATTTTCAAATACCAAAATAATAGGTTCAAACCAGGCTCAGTAAAGGGTGCTTAAAAGGGCAGAGAGATTTACTGGCATGTAAGAGGACTCCACTGATGCTGATATGGTCCTGGTAATAGATGGCATTGATTGTAAAAAATGTTTAATGGAAAGGTTCTGAAGTGTGGGAAATGGTCATTTCTGTGTGAACTGCATAAAAATGTTACAGAATAGCCCTGATTTTGCTTGTTAGATATATATATTTAAAATTGTGAGAATGTTATGCCTAAAAGCATACACCCATAAAATCAGGTGCCTTCATGCTGTTTTGTGAACATTACAATATTGATTTAACATTATTACCAACCAACAATTTTGCCGGTTTGAGTCAAGTTGGCAGGCCCAAAGTTAACCCATACCTTACCTTGAAATGCTATGAGAACACAAACTATAGAGCTTTTCATAAACTTGCACAAACCACATAGCTTAATGTCACTAGCAAGTTTAAACCTGTTTTTACAACAATTTCTAAAAATCTGATGTGTTGCATTTATATCTTAACACATTAGTGTGCAAAAACTTAAGTCTCATGCTTCTTGCAAATCAATATAAACATTAGCAGAAATGATCTTATTAATTTACTTATGAGTTAAGGTAAATAAAGAGTACACTAGGCTAAAGGATAGTCAATCTTATTTTCCCCTTCTGTAAAATACCACAGTTTACCACTTATGCAAAATTTGTCTAGAATTGATGTCCTCAGAGGCAATTCCCAGAAAATTCATAATTTACATTTTGTCTTGTAGCATATGGGCCTTTCTCTGAAAATGCTTCCTAAAATGTGTATTTCTGTTGAAAACTTGATATTGAATTTTTGGGTGGAGTGCAATACCTTCTCTACTTATATATGTACTAAGAGAAAGTCTTCTAAAAAAAAAAAAAAAAAAAAAAGTGAGACTGATGTGCAAATGTCAGTTTATGCTATTCATTGCATTTGATACATACAAACAGCAAGAAGGAACACAAAATAATGTACTGTTCTTGGCTTAAAAAAAAAAAAGAATATCAATAGACTAATGTTTGTAAGCCAGCATCGTGGTCTTATTCACTCAAAAAAAATTTATTTATACTGAATACAGGATATCGTATTGAAAGTTTCATCTTTAAATGCTCTCCAAGTTTAAATCTTTATCCTAACTCTCGAAAGTAGGTAATGGGTGAAAAATTTGTTATTGCAATTATCAATGAAATTAGCTATAGCATATTTCAATATGCTATAGCTATAAAGGGAATCCAACCCTTTAGAGCAAGCACAACACATCCTTTTACGTAAATTGCACTAAATTTGGAAAGGTAGAAGGCAACAAGCAAGAACACATAAAATTTCCCAACTGACTCATTAGTCTCAAAGTTTTTGCTGGAAGTGTTCAAGCAAAATGAGCAGTTAGAAAAGCCCATGTAAGAAACTGTAGACTGATTTGTAAAAAATTTAAGAACAAAATGCATTTGTCGCATGCAACCTGAAGTTGCCGGTGGTGCACCTAAAATTCCTCTACCTTCATTATTGCACGTACCAATAAAAATTGCATGTTGCTGCATGGTTAATTCACAAGTGAACACTCCCAGGAATTTTCAAAATAACTGGTTCATTCTCAAGAAATGTTCAAATTTATGACTGCATAGAATTGTGCACAAGACAGTTTAACTTAAAGCTTGATGTTGGGAACCATTTCAGGAAATTGGTGATGCAAGCATACAGTTTTTTGGGAAATGGGACGAAGGAAGGCAAACTGCATGTAAAGATTTGCAAAGGCCAAGCACATTCACCATTACTCCAAAGTGTATTATGTTTTCATAATTGCTTTCTCATGCTGGCATGATTAAACCATTCTTGAAACATATTTAAATGCAATTTGGAATATATTTGAGACCAGTGGCTGTATGAATTTTAACCATATAAAAAAAAAAAAACAAAAACACACAAACATACCAGTATTATCACAGTGAAGTGATGATTACAAATTTGACCTGAAACATTCAATACTCCTGTTGTTGTTTTTTTTTTTTTTTTTTTTTTTCCATGCAGTTGCTCTGACAGTTGACCAATAACTATGTTAATATTACCCCAATACTTAAAAATTAAGAATGTAAATTGCTGTTACCATATTTCCAAAGGGGAAACATACCTGTAGGTTGACAGGTAACAACCATGAATCACTAGGAGAACCAAATGCTTGCTGTGGCATTGAACTTTTCAGTTGGTAACATAAATATAAGAACATTTATGAATATGCCTAAATTTGAGTCTTAAAGGTAGAATCAGACTGAATTATAAATTAACACAGGATTTGAAGGATAGCTCTCAAGTAGCTGCACACATGTGGGAACATGCTGGGGTGAGAGTTAAATCCACTCTCCATCCATTTGAACCCACTGATATTAATTCATTTTGCAATTAACTACAGTCTCTTCAGGTGCTTTCAACCAATTGTGTGTTGACTTTCTGATCTTAAGGTCTTGGGCTCAAACCTGGTCCAGACCAATGGTTTTTTAAGTGAGGTTAAAAATGACAGCCCCATGTCAGATGTACTGCATTGTGACAAAATTCTGGTGCTGATATAATCCTGGCAATTGGCAGCACAGTAAAAAGTTAATTTATTTCAAACTTCTCATAATTCAGTAAATTATTCTTTCATACATGCTGTTTACAGGTTAATTAGATTCAGACTGATAAGTTCCAAGCCATGGCTAAATTTATGCATTTTTTTTAATTAACCAGGGACTGTGGGTAATGCATTAATATACCCTAGCACTTTATATTTTCATTGTATATCCAGTCTTGTCAAACATGGATGTAACATGCTTGATATGGCATAAAGGGTCACCTAATTCTCAGGCATTCCTGCATAGGTGGTATGAGAAAATCATGTGCTTCCCCTACTGTTCAAGAGGGCATCCAGTCATCTAGTAGTTCTTGAAACCAATCATTGTAAACTAATATTGGGGAAATATTGCAAATTCAACCTCAGTACACGTGTAGAAAATAAGCTGTTTGTGTATTTTGAGTAATGAACCTGAACTAAAATGTTCAGCAAGCTAAATTTGATCAGAAGAACTAGACTAGAATGAGTGAAGTGGTTAATTCCAAATACCAGAGAAATCTAATATATGACACCTACTTTTCTTTTTTCTTCTCTCCCTCTTGAAAAATTCTTTACTAGACCTGTGTTTAAATTAAATTTGAAAGATTAATGAAACTCTTAAATTATGAGTGCTGTAATATGATTGAAATTCTACAACTGAATGCTTTATAAAATAAAAATTGCAAATAAAACTGGGAAATATTCCTGCCTTTAACTGTCAACATTCCTCCCAAAATCAATATTTTCTATTAAGCACCCACATTTAAAGGAATCTGCCTGTAGTTCTCAAATATCAGATTAAAGGATTTATTTCTGCCATGGCTATAAGGAAGTATTCCATGTTGGAAGCTCTTGCTTGAAACGAAAATCTTCAAGGCCCAAAAAGCGATATTTTTTTTTTTTATTACAAATGTTTAATGTACTCAGCATGATTGTTCCTGTATAGTTAATTATGCAGTAAAGCAACACAAATACAGTACTATGTGAGAATATAATCAACAGTACAAAAGCAAATTAATTTAACATGTATATACCATATGAAAGCATATAATGGAATAATCATTGTATTAAAGGTCACAAAATGCAGATGTTGGCAAATGAATTAATGCATGTTATATTAAGCAGAGTACCATGATAAAGTTATGGATTGCTTGAACGTGAAGCAACCTGTTGCCATTTTGCTTTTGTTTCTAGATATTTAGGGGCAAAAAGAGATTATCTAGAACAAATGTGAATAATGCAGTTTTCAGTATGTGGAATTAGATCCTTTAATACTTTATTAATGATAGACCAATGAATTACTTAATACAGTATAGTAATTGCATATTCCTGTTGATAGACATTTGGATAATTTGATCCAGACGGTAGTTATATGCCAGAACTAGTATTTGTACCATGGATCTCCCAGTTCAAATCCCGAAGTATTTTAAAACTGAAACCAATAAGATGGAACATTTTGGAAATGGTAAACTCCATGAATAAAAATGTGTATAACGAAAATTGTGTGTTTTAATGAGATCTTACATTTTTTGTGTAGCAAGTTCTTATCTGGTTAACCAGTAATTTAAAATTCATCCAGAATAAAGAGATCTTTAGAGGTTCCCATAAAATTCAAGATATACATTTTGATGTAAATATCTTAAAGTGAGAGTCATTTTTGAGAAAATCAAAATCTCAAATTTTTTTTCATGTGAAAAGTAGTTTATGGTGGGTGGGAATTTCCTCAAAATCTTTGTCACATCCTTACTAAACTTAAAATACCAAGTTTGATACTTTACCGACTTTTTGTTTATGGTCACATGGACAGACCTTGTTCTTAAAATGCATACAAACACACAGGGGACCCTAAAACATGTATTTCTAGTGAAATTTAGTTACCAAACTTTTGGATGGAGTGTAATACCTTCTCTACCTTTATACCATGTAGAGAATGTAAAATGTTGATATACCTGATAGGTATTATAGTTTATAATCTTACTTTCAATGCTTTTGAGTCATTCTCACATTGCATTGAATTGGTTGCATTACTGCATAATTAACTATAAAGGAATATAAATATGCTGAGTACACTAAACATTTCTAAAGAAATTTATTTATTTATTTTTTTTTTTGTCTGTAGTAATTTAATGTCTGTCTTATCAATCAAGACCTTTTAACACAAAGGAGATTATGAATGGTTCCCTAATATATAGGGCATGGCTGAAATGAATGCTTTAGCCTGATGATATTTGAGAATTATAGACTTGAAAATATTGAATTTGTGAGGAATATTTCCCACTTTCATTTGTAATTTATATTTTATAAGACTTTCAATTGTATTGCAGCATTTGTAAGACTGCAACAAATATTACAACACTATGCAAAATAAAATCAACCATGTAATTTGTTGCCCCAAAGGATTTTATCAGAAAGAAGTTCCATTAATCTGTCAAATGTATGTTTTGTATGGATCATGTAATAAAGAATTTAAAGGGGGGGGGATTTTTATCAAACTCCAAGCTACTGGTATTCAGCAGTAACCTGCCTTAACCACTTCAGTTATTCTAGTCGCAAGCAATGCATGCAACACTAAGAGCATTTAATTTCAGGTCCACTACTTGATTGAAATAACCCTTTTTCTGCATGTGTATTGAAGTTGAATTTGCAATATTTTGTTAGTTTACAATGTTGAAATACTGTTTTCTAAAACAGCAAAATAAGATGGTTACCATGTCCTCTTGAACAGGAAGGGAAGCATATGGTCAATTTCATCCTCATTCCACCTATGCATGAAAGCCAGAGTATTTTGCCAAATTTTGTGTGGGCAAAAAGTTGGTGGGTATTTACTTTTGTGAAAGGTAGTACATCTGCATTCATCACAAGGGAAAAGCATGTTCTAGACAGAATGTTCCATTTCTCATAAACTAAGTGCTCTGAAGTATAATTTGGTGTTGTACATGCAAAGAAAAATTTTAAGTTTTACTGTATAAGAACATATTAAAGCAGGAGCCGAAGAATTACTAAAAATATAATTAAAAATGAGATAATGATAAAGTGCTGTTTTTTTTCTATAAAGGAAAATTGGTTTGAACTGCAGTTGAGAAGCAAATTCATTCTTTATGTAAACAAAGTAAAAATGTTTGGTTAAAATTAGGGAATTTAATTGCTAACATAAACTTATCAGATAATAAACCTCTTAATGTATAGGATGGAAACTACAAGAGAAATACAACTATCTGTTGTTCATAATGTTTTTTTTTTTCATTTTTGAGCTATGCTATCCACAGTTCTTTTAGCAAAAATCATTTTTTATTTTTCACTCAAAACATATTTCTGGTGAAGTCGTTTTTGGGTGGAATACAATACCTTTTCTAGCTACTTTGTACAGAAGTGGACACAAAAATTCAATCATCGCCATGTGCCAATTAAAGAGCTTTGTGTATCTGTAAGCTGTGTTCACAATGCACGTGACTGACAACACAATATAACTTCATCATTTGAAATTATGGAGCTATCTATGCACATAAAAACATACTCGTGTTAACTAAAAAAAATGTGTAAATAACTTATCTTCTTAAATTAAAACAAAAAAATAAATATAATTAATATCTGGTGTATGAACCCAGCCCTCAATCTTCGGTGCATAGATAAAATTAAATGCCTGTAGACAAGAAGCTACAAGATCCCAGTTTTTTTTAATTTATGCCCAGAATCCTTCCACCATCTATAGGTAAATTGGACCACAGATTCCTCTTTACCTCAGCCCATACATTCTCAATATGGTTCAAATCTGGTGAACGGTGAGTCCAATCTATTGCTCTGATATCCTTCCTTCCTGAAACCCAGTTTGAAATTTTTCGAGATGTGTGGACAGGATGTAGAAATTTAACAAACTCATTAGGATATCTCATCCTCACATAGGGAATGAAAATATATAGAATATTGCTATGCAGTGCATGCTGTTCAGTGTATTGTCAAGCTCACCTAGGTCGTCTCTTGATAACCAGCCCCAACACAAAACATTGCTACCATGATGGAATTGTGAAGCCCCTTTTGAAGATAACCACCTTTGCATTACGTGTGAAAGATATCACCTCATCTGTGAATATCACGTTCCAGTTGCAGTTGAATTTACCTGTTTGATGGGTTTGTGAAGGGAAAAAAAAAATCAAAATTACCCAAAATCAGATTCCTAAAAAATGCTTCAAAATGTTGGTTTTCTTAACATGCTTTTGAATATTTTTTCATGCTCTCTAGCACACGACATGATTTTGTTTGCAGCATATTACCATTCGGTAGAATGAACTGTTAAAGAAGTATAACTATCACATTAACTGTACCGAATGTTGTGTATGAAATAAGTATGTCTAAAATGGCTGCTATGTGTTGATTCAACATCATTAAGTGGGGGGGAGTTTGTTACATGCAAGAAACAAACTTGCAACCCTCACCAGAGGAGTAACCTATGTTTTGTCACAGCACTACACTGAAGGCACATGGAAGGTGGCAGATTTAGTAATGCCATACAATATACTGTATAATGTTTTATGTTGGTGCTATTGATAGTTTGCTGTTGAAGCTTAAATTATGCATTTGGTTATGAATATTGACATATGGGTTAGTAATATTAAGATTTGGAACTTGAGACTTGTTGCTGCTGCACAACCATCTTGGATAGTGTACACAAGCATTGTGTCTTGTTGGACTTAAATTTGGCATTCCGGACATGACTTTTTTTTTGGGTCCATGAGTCTACATATGTGCTAAAGAAAGTAAAGAACTTGGGAACACGACGGGGGAGTTTTGTTGATTAACAAAGAATGGTGGTATTTTCTTGAAAATCTTTTTATCTTTGGAAATTACTAGTTTGGTATTTACATAACTTGAAAATTCTGCAACACAAAACCTTAAAATCTAGATATATTTTGTAATATTAACTTATTTAAGAAATACAAAGTTCTGTCAGAGTTGCAGGTGCAAATAGTAGTAACTCACAGCATAAGAACACACATTTCTGCAATATTAAATTGGCCTTAAAATCATTCAAGACAAGTTTAACAAACACAGAGTTCTATTATAGGCAACAGTGTGTCACATAACCCAAAATAATTATTTAAGCACAATCTCGAGCAATTCTGTAAAATTAAATAAATGTGAAATGTTTCATAATATGTTTCCAAACATCCCAGAAAACCGGGATTGTCACTGTTTTGAGGGTTGTTTAAAAGTTTCCTGGCTGGATTGGTAAACATTCTGGATATTAGAATATAAACATTTTACAATATGCTGTTTCCATGATTTCCTCTATGAGAAGCATTTAAAATTTCCCCCTCAACTGGGATTATATTTTCTGAAGGGAAAATTGATATTAATCATTTTGGTTTAAGTTTGATTACTGTTATTATTGTTTCTGCATTCAAAGTCTGTGATCTGCATTTGTTGGCTTTAAAAACTGAGGGAGGGAGTGAGTAAATATGACAGTATGTTTGGTATGAAAAAATCAAGTGCCTATAAGGTTAAAATATGTTACCATAAAGTGTTGAAAATCAAAAAACACACACACACATTCTAAAAAAAAAAAAAAGTTACTTCTCAAAACATTGGCATGTATTGTTCTGACCTACCATCATTATAAGGTACAAGCTCATAATGATTTTACATTCAATTATCTTGGTTTTATGGCACTTTTGTCAACCTTAGTAATATATTTATGTAACAAATAAAACCCTTTTATTTTCTCTAGCTTGTGTGGATTGAGAAGGTATTGTATTTCACCCAAAAATTTGATATCAAGATTTCACCGGAAATATATGTTTTGGGGTCCCCTGATTCTGAAATAAGCATTTTTAGAAAAAGGTCTCTGTGTGTGGACATCATAGCTCAAAAACGAAAAGACTGTTATACCAAACTTGGTATTTAGGTTTAATATCTTCCAAGGATGCGACACAAAAGATTTTCAAAAAAATCCCACTGTAAACTACCCTTTACATGAAAAAATTTTGATTTTCTCAAAAATGGCTCTAACGATTTTGATTAAAATCATGTATATTCAAGATGTTTACATTCCAAATAAAATGTATATCTTGAATTTTCTATTAAATAATATGCATGTGTTGTCATCAAGGTTCTCCTGTACATTTACATACTGCATGAGTCGCTTTCCCCCCCCCCCCTCCTTTTGCACAACTTGACTGCTCATGTCTGTTTGCAAGGATAATACCTAAGAAATTGCTGTAACCTTAGATATTTATTCAGGCTCAGCTAATATCTTAATATTGGCTGCACCTCCTTCGATTTTTTTAAAAGATTTTTAGTGCCTACATAGCTCTTATAATTAAGGTGTTGTGATTATATAAGAGATTTATCACTATGGAGCTGATTTATAGTAACTATGAAGTACACAAAAAAAAAAAAAAATATGCAAGTCAAAATCAACATGCTTAAATAAGTTCAGCTAAAGAGTAGGGTAACGAGACACACTTAAAACAGAAAGCTGTATTTCTCTTGTCTCTATCCTATACTTTCACATTAGCTGAAAGAATTGGCATTAAATACAATGGGTTTAAAGATATGCATTTGATAGAGACTGTTGTATTTCTCATTTCAATTAGCTTACAGAATTGGTACTGGTAGTAATAAAAGTTGATTAAATATATACATACATTTAAAACAGACTTGTATTTCACATTTGGCACTGGAAATAAAATAAATTATAAAAAAAGATCAAAGCTTTAAGGCCCATCCAAATCATCCTGACACTCCATATGTGCAAGAAGGAAAGTGATTAGAATCAGAACTCTAAGCTACATATACAGTGCATTGTAAACAATTGACCATAATAGTATACTATGAAGCCTGGGACTTCGACATCTTAAGTCACCATTGGGGTATGCAATCTCAAAAAAATTTAGATCACCTTGTGGTTTACTGGGCAGTTGAGAGATTTAGTGCCATGCAAGCATGTTGTCATAGTAGCTCAGTGGTTGAGACCAGGAGATTTGTGGTTAAATCTTTACAATGGCATTGCATTTTTCAGCCTGACTCAACCTATCCAATTGTATAAACTTACCTTGCAAGCAAGGACATGCACTCTAAAACCGCTGTTCTGGAAGTAATTATCATTGATACCAACTCCCTTTACTAGGTAAGTGGGCAGGTCAGTGCTATTCTGCATCTATGATATAGTGGAGGAATGTCACAATTTCAATAGTCTGTACATATACCTAAAAGAGACTGTTGTATTTCTCAGTACGTCAGTTTACAGAATTGGCACTGGAAGTAAAAATCCTAAATTATGGAGATACATTTAAAACAGACTGTTGTATCTCATATTGTCTCTGCTTTCCATTCACACAAGCTCACAGAATTGGCACTGGTATAAATAATGGATTAAAGAAATACGTGTAATAGAGATTTTGTATTTTTCTTACACTATTCCTAGGAACTATTTCTTAAAGGATTATGTGAATTTTTATAGATTCAAATGCAGTTTGGTACTTTGCTGTCTTGCTTCTACCAATTAAATTAAGTTGAGGTTTATTTATGGGTACTCTGTTACTGCTGCAGTTCTTAGTGTCCCATTCTGTACAGGACATGAAAGACTTGCTCAGACTTGAGGTTCTTTCACATGCTGTAAATCTATGACACGGGACCAACAGCTTTGCTTTTCTTCTGAAGCAAGCCATGCTAAGGACTCATGCCTGAAAAAAATGCATTGCCCTATGCCAGGTTTGAACCTGCAACCTTGGGAGCCAGAGGTTAGGCATGTTACTCCTAGATCACGGAGAATGATATTTTCTACTAAGATTGAAGAAATAACCTAACAATATTCCATAGCTTTCACAAATGATGGACTTGTCAAATTTTTCAATCAAGTAGAGCTCAAAGGGTATCATAAATATGGTACATTTATAGCATGTTTTGCACGGCATTAATTCTGGTCAGTACATGTTGGACTCAGGTTTCTGGAACATTGCATCACCTCATAACAGCATGTTGGTGGCATATAGTTGGTTTCTTTTGATCACAGATTAGCAGGAGTTTTGAATTTGCACAATATAATACATTAATGGTACGTTCAATAATATTAGTGAAATTTTAATGCTTGTATTTATTTTAAGTCATGTAAGAGTTCAGGTGAAGTGCTGTTATCTGGAATGCCTAACTGCAGGAAGGTAACTAAACCAACTTCTACACATTTCCTTTCTTTGAGAATTATTCACCACAGAAAGAACATGTTAGCACAGGCCTGACAACACCTTCAATTTTCTGTTTAGTTCATATAGGGAAGGTTTACTCGTTTTTTTGTTAAATTAAATGACATATTTCCTGGCACATGTTCAGATATTAAAACAAGTTTAATATGGTGAAGCCTATTCAATATAATTAATGAATTACACTCTAAGTACACTTAAGGTTTTTACCTAGAAACTGTTTTTGTCAGCATTTTCAGCTAAATAACTGCCGAATTTAGTGAGCTGGGTATCTTCCTTGGATCCTCTATGCACTAATTATCTATCAAATATAGATTTCAAATAATGTATATTTGTATGCAACAGAAAAACGGCACATTCCATTATCCCAGAGTATTCTTCGAACAATGCATATATTACAAATGGAGCCATTTGCACGTAAAGGTAGCCTTATACTGAGTTTTCGATATAGCAATGTATCAAAAGCAAGTAATAACATTTCTTTAGTTTTAAAATGCTTTAATTATGTATTTCATATCCATTGAGCATACTGATATTTAAAGGTGTAAGTGTTGCCTGTATTCTCTCCTTTTTGCATAACTATTTAAAGAAGAGTAGAATTACATGCATTAGAATCTAATAAAAATGTTTGTAGAACGTTCTCTTGCCAAAGATACATTTAGTACTCTTTCTGTAGTGACAAAAGGTAGCTAAAAAGTAACTTAATTTTTCATCAGAGGAGCTCTGATTCCAAAAGTATTGATTCATCCAGTATGCCATTATTTAGCACAGCGAAGCGAAGATGCAATGTACAGAAACTATATACAGTATATATCAATGTAGCATGACCATAACATATAAATGAAAAAGTAAATTAATATATTTTAAATGTGATATTTGTGATTATTATATAAGTATGATTAGAGTCACTATTTGTGTTGAATTATGTCTTCCTAAATTGTAATTATTTGCAGTAAAAAGATGTATTAACATTATTGATAGTAGTAATAGTGAGTGGGCCTTGTAAGCGAATACGTAAACATAAGTAAAAATTATAACAAAAACACAAGTGCTTTGTCCCTTTTGGTTCATTTCTTAGTGTTTAAGTGATTTCTACAAGCATCATTTGTGTTCCCAATCAATTCATATACTTCATCTTTTGTTTGTTTTTAATCACCTTCATGGATAGTCTGGGTAGTATAGAAGTCATTTGAGTCTATTATAAATTGAATGTGTATGAAAAAGATCACTATTTCAAATAAAGCAGTCGCTAAAAAATTATACATTTTATTATTCAGAGTTTTATTGGTATGCATTTGTTTCCCTCGATAGTTTGTATAACCTGTGCTAATAGCCTAAAAATGTCATTAATGCATGTAATTTATTATATTTGTGAAAAGAAGGGCATTAAATGCCAGTATGGGGTCCTGGGTATGATTCCTGGCTGCAGATAGTTTTCTCTAGCTAAAATTTTTCCTCATCCTCCCCATAAAGCATGAATGAGAGTGCGATTTAATGTATAGAATCCAAAGAAAAACAGAAATTCAATAACAATCCACAAATTGGTAGGCACTATATTCCAAAGGCTGCCGATATGACCATTGCAGTTAAAGGCAGTATAAAGACATTAAAGTACACTTTGATAAAAGTATTAAGTTAAAAAAAAAACCAAATACTTACTGAAAATATGTGTGGAGCTCTTTCTATTACTATACCGAAGACAGTTACCAGGTGAACTGCTGTGGCTGCTGGTATATCCTCAACAGTGGTGACACGAATAATTAAATCTTCAACAAAGGCATTGAGTAAACAACCTGAGAAAAAAATACAGCTTAATATGTGTACAGAATAACATTGTAAAGCAATTTTGGTAAAATAAATAAAAGTTATCAACTGCATATGGCTTTGTATCATTTGACTCTTATATGTGTAAATAATGGTAACTGACATTTTAAATAAAGATTGAAATGGTAATTTGTACAAAACAATGTACTTGGACACCAGTTTTTTATTACAAGACTCTTTAAAGATATAATTCCAGCATGTAATACTTTTGCTCAGGTTATGAAAATCCTAATTCCTAAAGAGAAACCATCTTCAATTATAAGTCTTGAAGATAGGCATCAATGATCTTTTCTTAATTCCATGCAAGCTGTGTATGCTGTTTCATGATACTGAACTCTCCAGATTTTGTTAAAGGAAAAAAAAAAAAACGCCATTAAGGTTTGACCTTGTAGTATGAGAGACTCAAGAGCATAACTCTGGTTCTTCATTATTGTCATTATTATACAATCAAGTACTCTGTTGATTTGAAAGCAAAATAAAATCTTAAGCTTTTAAAATGTGTCAGTTATGATTACATACACATTAAATACATGCCTTAACCTTTCCAGTTCCATTATAAAATATAATAAGATTCCCTATCTGTGACAGGTTATAGATTACATCAACGTAATGCCAATATCAAGCGGCTGCTTCAAAACCAAAGTGAATTGATGTAAAATGTATTGATAGTAGTGTCACTATCCATTGCTTTCCAATTGGTGCTTCAATTTTCCTATTCAGACCACTCTATGACAAAAATACAGGTTGTACTTTATCAGATAATTTCACCAACAGTCAACAAAAAAGTACCAAGAAGAGATAATTAACAAGTTTTATCTAGCAGTCCTGCACGCAGTGCAACATAAAAGGTATGTACCCTTGCAATTTTCTAAAATGTTATCTTGTATAAATATTTTCATAAACATTAAAGAAAATCAATAAAAATTAATAAATGCATGTTTTTATAAATATTAACAGCTTTAAATGCTAAGCATGCTCCTTTTCTTGGGTGATAATTTTACAGGAAAATAAAGGCTGTGGAAAGAAGAGCTCGCTCACCTGCCTGTCTTTCCATAGTGCTTCAAACAAAGAAAGTTTCTTTGTTTAAGGTTCCTCAGGTTCTCTAATTTGTCCCAAACCAGTTGAATTTTTAAATAAAACACAGTACTGTGTATGAGATCTGGGATCAGAATGAAACCTTAGCAGTGAAGTCATAGATATCAAGTGTATAGTATATTTCGTATCCCAATGTTGCTCTGCTTCCGAAATTGTACAAAATGTATGGAATGAAGACTAGGGAGCCAAAAACCCAAGAAAATATATTACTAAAGGTACTAAACATACTAAAAAGTATTGTTAATGAACCCTCTTTTTTTTTTTTTTTCTTTTTTTTTTTTTTTTTCTTTTTTCTTTTCTTTTCTTTCTTTCTTAAAAGTTTAAATTTTGGGCAAAAAATTCTTTTTTGGGAGGAAGGGCCTTCGTTTATTTTTACTCAAAAGTTCTTAATCAATTAATTGATAAATTTATATTTGATGAAGGTTCGAAAACTGAAAATAAATTAGCGCACTTAGTGCAAAGGCTAGGGAGCTGAGCACCCCAAAAAAAAAAAAAAAAAAAATGTGCACAGTACATAGCTTGCTTTATCTGTGTGGGTTAGGCTTAATGGGTGGTCCAAATGAACATTCAGGATTGACTTCATGAACGAGGACAGCAAAGACCTATCCTTCCAAAAGCCACTAGAGTTAAGATTGTATTAAACAAGGTAATCAAAAAATGATTTGGGGCCCTCTCAGGACCTTATTGTACATTGTGAGATGCTGCTGATAAAAATATTTGTTGCTCAAAAAGCTATTCGTTTATCTACATTATGCTAATCAAGATATACATCAGCAGAAATGATCTTATTACTTAGTTGCTTATAAGTAGAAGGGAAATAAGAAAATATACTAGGCTAAAGCAGTAATCAAATCTTTTTGAATATGTTGCTATGCAATTAACATTGAAAATTTCTATGGTCAGGAGTAAAACAAAAGAAAGATGAAATGAATGAAGACTTAAAAGAAAATGTATATAACATGTTTGTTTAAGCGAGATCTACATGTTTTGAGCAGCAAGCTTTTGCCTATATCTTACGATGTACATGTATGCAAAAGTCATTCAGAAGGAAGAGGACTTCCAAGGCTATTCCCAGAAATTTCAAGATACACATTTTATTTTCATATAATATCTTTAATATATGGTATTTTAATCAAAATCATTAGAGCCATTTTTGAGAAAATCAAAATGTTAAAAACTTGCTCCATGTAAAGGGCAGTTTGGAGTGGGGAGATTTTCTTGAACATTTTTGTCTCGCATTCTTGGAGATGCCAAATTTAAATATCAAGTTAGATTAAATAAAACTGAAAGGGATTTGTTCCAATGAAGCACACCCTTCGGACAAAGACCAAATCTAAAGTTTGTCAAATCACCAAGAGAGGAGCCACCAGTCTGCAACATCAGGAAGAACTACAATGCAGCCACTTAGCTGAAGATGTATGTAATGGACATGTGAAACATTTTAAGTAAAATTGATTATATGAAGCATAAGAGTATATATCAAACCGGACTATTTAATCCAGTTTTTGTTTTTGAGTTATGTTTACAGACACACAGGTATTTTTTTAAAAATGTTTTTTTTAAACCCAGGGACCTCAAAACATGAAATCTCAACATCAAATTTTCGGTTGCAACATTCGTGCATAGTATGTATAGAAAAGTAAAAATATATACTACATCATACAGTTTTCTCCACCACAAATTTACATATGTCATATATTTCAGTATTCATAAAAGAAAAAAGGAACTTTTGTAATCTATATTATTTTATATCGGTGTAACAACTTAGTAATATTTTGATGGCTTGTTTTCAATAAGATACTTCATTGATGGTACCAACTATATCACCTTCAGTTTGTACTAAGCAGATGGTGTTAAAGCATTGTCCAATTTAGCTGTTCTACAGTCCATAACCAAGAATGGTGCCATCCATAGTCAGATGGCTATGTGCCAGTAGTCTTTTAAGGTCTCATCTCACAGCATACTTATCATTTATTTCTGCAACAAAGGTTAGGGGTGGCGTCCAATCTACTGCTTACACTCTGTGAAGAGATGTCAGTGCAAATGCAATATCATACATTTTCAGTTTTGCTATTGTTTTAGACTGAAAGTAGAACTTTGATTCATGGTATTAAACATCCAATCTGGTACTGAAAACTGAGGGGGGGGGGAAGCAAAACTGGTCATACCATGGGATTTGAGCCCTGGACCTTCCAAATGTGGACCACTGAAGAATTCACATATTACATACTTCTGCTGAAGAACATTCCCAAATTCCCTAACCTCATTTACACCTGCCATTTCCGGCAATGCGTAGTTAAATTCTAGTAAGAATAGGTACACATCTATCACATCATTGGACTGCTCTCAGCCTGCCAACTGCTCGTGTCATTTCCCAAATTAAGCAAACAGTGTTAGTTGACCCAGTTGTTTAATCTAGGTAATAAATTCTTTCACTGAAAAGAAAGAAGAATGGGGCAGAATCACAAACATTCAGGTATCTGCATTAGACATACTCACACTTGAGAACTTTCTAAGCTTACAAACATGGAATACTTAAGCAATAATGTTACAGAAAATATAAATTGTTTCACAACATATACATTTTCACATTCTCTAGTGCAATATATGCAATACACATAGTAAATGGAGAATGTGTTGTATTCCACCAAATTCACTGTAAATATAATTTTTAAGATCCCCCGAGTCCAAAAAAGCACTTTTAGAAAAAGGTACATAGATGTATGTGTATGTGTGATTATAGCTCAAAAAACACAGTTACGTACCAAACTTGGTATTTATTTTTAGTATATTCCAAGGATGTGACACAAACTACTCTTTACATGGAAAAATATTTGAAAATGTTATTTTTCTCAAAAATGACTAATGATTTTGGTTAAAATACTGTACCTATATTAAAGATATTTACATCACAAATAAAATGTATATTTGAATTTTCTGGGAATAACCTCTGAAGAGCTCTTTATTCTGGATGAGTTTTGCAGAATTGTGCACAACAGTTAAACCATGAGATAGACAAAAACTTGCTACACAAAAAAATATAGATCTCGTTAAAACACATAATTTATATCATATATGCTTTTTATGTAGAGTTGACAGCTTCTGAGATATTCTTTGTTATTGGTTTCAATGTTATATCTTAAACAGGAAGTGAAGTTTCGTTTCATCTTTGTGTAGTGTAGGCCATGCAATGTGAACCAAGCTTCAATTGTTTCACTTAGGGCCAGCTTTTAAAAGAATTAACAATCAATTTAGCCTAGTGTATTCCTGAATGCCTGTTCTACTTACAAAGAAGCAAATAATTAGATAAATTTCTGCTAATTTTTATCTTGATTAGCATGTCGTAGATAAATGAATAATCTTTTGTTTACCTAACAGCTAGAGAAAGTTATGTGAATGGAATACATCAGATTTTTTCTATACAGGGTCTGTGATTGTTTGCTGCTTGGGGGTGGCAAGTTTTGTCAGCACTACCCAAACCTTCACCTCTGAATAGCCCTTGTGAAGTACTCCCTAGGTCCAACATGTTTGGAGTCCATGTAAAAGCTGTAGCTCTTTTCATTCCAATGTCATCCTCATGATTTATCATAGAAGCAATAGTCACTGTCAACTGGGTGCCTCCACCTCAGAAATGGGTTCATCATCGCTTGGTGGAATGAGGTTACCGCAAAATGTGAGAGATCATATAGGGAGCAATAAAAAACAAACACCTTTACTACACTAAGTTGTTATATAAAGTGTTATACCCAGTTATAAAACATATTCAGAATTCAGTCAATAAACAGGAAGTTCAATATGTATATTTCATTAACTAAAAATAGTAATCATCACCATGAATGCTTCAAATCTTACATAAAAAATAGTAAATATTTTTCCATAAAGTGAGTAATCTGGTATGGGGAATATTTTGTTAAACATTTTTGGGTGAATCCTTTGAAGATCTGGGCCTTAAATAGCAATTTTATTTTTATTCCACATTTGTTTTTTGAGTTATGCTGTTCTCATACAATAAACAGACACACATCTTTTTATTTTTCTAAAAAGGGTTTTTTGTTTATTTATTCATTCAGGGATATCAAAAACTTGTATTTCTGGTCAAATGTTAATACTGAATCTATGGATGAAATGCAATACTTTCTCTACCTACTATAGGTTGAGAAAGTAACGTACATACCAAGTGATCTGCAATAGACACTAGAGGGAAGCACGTTTCTCCAAACAGTCTGAAGAAGCTCCAGCTGCCTTAAGCACTGTCTTATGGCTTTTTCTATTGTTGGAGTTATTGTCGGATCCTCACCAAGAGTTGCAAGCCCTGAAAACAAAATATTATTTTGATTTTACTTTTTATTTATGCATTTGTTCTAAGCTGCTACATATGAATATGACTAGGCATTCGGCTTGGGTGCTTAGCCAGAGACATCCAGTATACACAATTTATAATTACTTCTTAGAATTAACATTTTAATTTTATCATATAGATAGTTCAAGTTTCCTCTGTTTTTTTTAAAATTCCAATATTTCTTCTAAAATCTAATCTAAACTCTATGACACAACAGCCCAAAGTTAGGCCAAGTCTTGACACCCAACTGCTACGTCCCCATCTATGTCCATTACAGACATCATGAATCGGGTGCAATACTGGAGGGTGGAATGTGGTTAGCACCCCGAATACCTCCCAATCATTTAACATGTTTTATGTAACCTGGAGCTGCTACTTTTTCCTCAAGTAGCTCCTCAATTGCCCCCCCCCCCCCCAGGGACCTCATGAGATTGACTGCACCCTAGACCAAGTCTCCCACCAGGAGAAAATCCCCATGCTGGTACCAGGAATCAAACCCAAGCCTCCTGCTTGGTAAGCAGCTGTGCTACCAGTGCACTAAGGAGATGACCCCAATATTTCTATTCCTCTCTAAAATTTTGAGTTACACTATTTTTCTAATTTGAACCATTTTTGCTTTAATAGCTCCTTCCTCTACAGATAAATTTCCTTGGCAATAAAAACAGTGTGTTCAATATCTTCATTTCCTGCAAAAAAAATGGGACTTTCTCAATCCTTTTAGTTTCCATATTCCTGTTCTTAGCCATGCAAGTTCCTCCCTTTGTTCATTATTTGCTTTGCCAATATATTTCCCTTCTTCAAGTTTTCTCCATTGGAATATAAAATATTAGTGACCTTTTCCTCTTTTCAGTTATAGCACTAAAAGTTTTTGAATTTCTATATCCTCAAATCTCCTTGTAAGTTTACCAAAAATATTTATTATTATTTTCTCTACTCTCCAAATTATTTCAAAGACTATTTGTGTTCCTAAGGCCCTTCTCTTGATATTTTAAGCATTGTCTTAATCATACTTTCCGTTGACTCACTTCCCATTTCCATTTGGACCACTTCCTTTGCTGTTGCTCTACAAAACATCCTGTGTACACTATCTATGATTTCCTTCCATTCATCCAGTCTCCTTATTTCAACTTCATATAGCATTTTGGGTTCAACCATCATACTGTAGATTTTTTCCATCTATTTGAAACAAATATTTATTAATGTAGTTTAACTTCTCACAGCTGACATGACTCTTTTCCATTTTATTTGCCAATTTATTTTGCTTCTCCCATTTCTCTTTTAACTCATAAGTAAATACACTCTCATACTACCTTATAGTCTTTTTTTCCCTTTTCCCATTTTTCTTAAATACCACTTGTGCTTTCTCCCGATTCATGTTTACTTAATTAAAGCATTTTCTTGTTTCCTGAAGATATTTAACATATTTATTGTAGTTGGTCTTATTTCAGTAGTTGATCTGCAAACAATAACTCAGGAATTACAGTATGATATATTACTGGCATAAAATTATTATTTTTATTTAGCCTTTGTAGTATGTAGTCACTTTTCCTTCCCATACCTCACACAGAAGCTTTTTTTTTGTAGAGTGCTTTAAGAGTTGAGGCATTCTTTTATGTTGCTATTATTTTGGAGTGGTTATATAAGCAAGATTTCTTATTCTTTTTCCCTTTGGCCTTGGTACAGGTAAAGGCCATTTAGTTTTTCAATTACTCCATTTACTTTATAAGAAATTGAAAACTATATTTAAACACTTTTATTTAAATTTCATGGATATACTACATTCTCTTACATTTTGTTTTTCTGCTGATTTTGTTCCTGCTTACAAGATATATCATTACACAACATACAAGCTCTTAGCTGGGCAAGTAGCAGAATGAAATTCTCCAACTATATAGTTATGCCAATGTCTTCATGGTGATATGTCAACAACCATTATTGCTTGCTATTCTGCCAAGTAACAAGCAAAAGACTGACTCTTTCTTTATAAATTCTATGTGAATGTGGTCGGCATACCTTCTTTTGTTACTTTTAATCCTTGTTCACTTAATCTATTTCATCTCTTAGCCAACAGAATTATGAACATTAAGTAATACATAATTGATGAGCAAGAAAATATGATAAATTACTTTTACTAAGAACTCTGAGTAAACATAGCCAATAACATATAACATTTATTAGGCACATAAAATCTTAAATAATATAACTTAAATTGAGTTTTATTTATGGATGCTCTTTAAGTGGTATGGCTCCCAGCATTACATTCTATACTGGGCATGAAAGACCACTTAATTTTGCTCAGAGGCCTCTTTATCAGTCTTGAGGTTCTTTTACGTTCCATAAATCTGTAACATCAATGTACCAGCTTTACTTCATTTCCAAAGGAAGCCATTCTAAGGGTTTTTACACATGACAAAATCCATTGTCCTCCAGATTTGAATCCATGACCTTGGGACCCTAGTCATGAAGGATGACAAATAATATAACTGTTTCAGTACGTTAACCATATGCTGAATCGCTCATTTACTACTAATTTATATTAACCCTATCGTACACTTTCTCTAAATTGACAAATGGCATATACAGTTTTCCTTTTTTGTTCTTTAAATATTTATATAATAATATCTTTATTATGAATGTATTATCAACTGTTTGCTTTCCAATTCCAAAAACCATTTAGAATTCTGAAGGATGTTTTATTCTTCTACCAAGTTCTATAGCTCATTTGCCAAATGCTAGTAATGCAATATAGATGCATTTCCCTTCTTATTCCCTTAATTTCTTTTCCAAAAACCTCTTTCATTTCTCTGGCTATTCCATTTAATTATTATTTATTCATTGCTCCATTATATCCATTTTATTGATTTTCTCTAATATTTCCATTAATTACTTGGACCAGAATTTTGTTCAATGCCTCTATCACTAGCAAGTAGCATTAGAATTACACTTCCCTTTAGCAAACAACTCACTGTTATGCTTCCTTCTGTTTTTCTTATGAAGTTCATTTGATAAATACTCCTCTTCTTGTTCTACAAACTCACAGTTTCCCTTAGCTTCTTGTTCCATTTTTTTTCTCACTCCGCCAGGAATTTTCTAGAGAAACAACCTTTCTCTTCCACTGTTCACTAAGCACTCTCCTGGTTTTATTTATTGGTATTTCCAAATAGATTGCATCTTATGGAAAGTTGGTACTAAAATTCCTAATATCTGAGGTTTTTTTTTTAAATTAATTAAATTGTTTTCTAGTTTTTTTTCTTTTTTTTTTTTTTTTTTTTTTTTTTCTTTTTTTGGATTTACATTTCCTTTATATGGTTGGTTGGTATCTAATGTTGAGCAGTTGGCAGTGAAGTCATTCGCTCTCTTGCATTCCAGTATTTTCTTTATATACATATGTAGAACAAGCTCCATTGAAATCTTTTTATAACTATTTAATTTCATGTGCAGATTATCTATGCTTGATTAGCAAAATCTCTCTTCCTGGGGAAATTTAACATATCAAATTTAAACTAAAAAATCTAATGTGTTCCATTCACATGACTTTCTGTACATCTCTGCAACAAATTATTGTTAAAACGCTTATGCTTCTATTTACTTCATACTAATTGAGAAAAAATTTGCAGAAATAGTTTTATTGCTTGCTTCCTTGTAAGTAGAAGCGAAATAAGGGAGTACCATAGGTTAAAGTGATGGTCAAAAGCTGGTTGCTATGTGACTGAAGTTTCTTTGTTTGTATGGACAGGAGTTGACAAATTCCTGTATGAGAAAAGTAAGTTTTTCAAAGCTGAAACTAAAAACAAGGAATATCTCAAAAATGACCAACTCCACAAAAAAAAAAAAAAAAAAAAAAAAAAAAAAAAAAATATATATATATGCATACAACATAAATTGTGTGTTTTAAAGTGCTCTACATATTTTGTGAGGTAAGTTTTTCTCCATCTCTTACGGTTTAGCAGTTATACAAAATTCAGTAAAATTCAACCAGAATAAAGAAGTCTTCAGAGGCTATTCCCATAAAATTCATGGTAAACAATTTATTTGTCATGTAAATATCTTTAATATCTATTTTAATCAAAATAGTTAAAGCCATTTTTGAGAAAATCAAAATTTTTGAAAAAAGTCACATGTAAAGGGTAGTTGGGAGTGGGGGCATTTTATTGAAAATCTTCTTGTCGCATCCTTGGAAGATACCAAACCTAAATACCAAGTTTGGTTTTTAATGGTCTTTTGTTTTTGAACTATGCTAACATAAACACAGACATTTTTCTAAAAATGTTTTTGAGTCGAACTTTACACTCTCAAATGTAAAAAGAAACTAGTAACCGTGAAGCAATACAAATATTAATTATTATATTAATATTTACACTCTCAAGCTTTGTTATTTAAGTGTTTAACTAGAGTATGTTTCACAGGATGTTTCCTATATCTTCAGCTAGAGTTAACTGAGCCTGGTGAGAAGCTGGGGTTGGAAATCAAGTCCTCCTCTGGTAGTGGTTTGACAAACCTATAGCTAGGATTTTCTTTCTTGTTTACTTTGAACTTATAATTAGGATTTTCTTTCTTGTTTATTTTGAAGTGCATTAATTGCTTTTCATACTTCATGTAGATTTTATCAGGTTTTCAACTGAATGTGGTGCTGCAGTTGAAAAAACTCCTACAGGATGAAATTCTGGCACACTGGCAGTGTTGATATGGTCCTGGCAATTGACAGTTATTGCTAACAAAATATTATTATTATTTATTTTTTATTTAGCAGCACCATCTTTAATTCTTCTGGAAGGGTGCCTGTCGCATTGCAGTGGTTAAGCCACAGACTTATAAAAGGTCTGCAACTGAAATTCCACAAGGACTGTCCTTCCTGACAGATTTTTTTCAGGTTTTCCTTGGTCATCACATGGTAAATGCTGAGGAGGTGCTCTAAGCTTAGACCTGGAACATTTCCTTCCCAAATTTCCCATCACAATTATCAGTTCATGTATCACTTCCATATGCAGCAAGAGCAGGCATTAAACACTATTTAAAACAAATGGTTACATGTCCACTTCATGAAAAAAACAGCCAACATTTTCTGGCTGGTGCTAAATGCATATTTCTCTTTAAGTAGTTTCTTCATATCCAACTGCCAACTGTTTGGTTTCTGAAGCATACTCACATATCCAGCTTTCATCACCTACTTACAGGTTATGTCTCCCCATTTTCATACATTTGGCTCATAAATCCACCAACTTTGCTGCAGGAGTTCTAACAGTGAATATATTCATATATACAATATATGTTGTACGGGATAGTGTTGGTACACTGACATATGCTTTGTAGATGTTTTTATATTGCTGTTAACATAAAATGTAGCTAATAATTTTTCCCTATTAAGGAATTAAATTATTGACCAATCTGTTCCTTCTTTCTGAAAAATATTCCGATCCAGTATAAAACAGAATCTGGTTAGTTCTTATACACAGGTGTCCCAGAATTCAACCATACAATTTTAGAGGGGTCCAAGATAAATAATTTGAGCTAGGAAACCCATGAACTATGGTTTCTAAATTATTTGCTACAGCAAAAATAGTATTAACGGTTACCATGCCACTGATCAAACTGCCATGGGCCATGTCCTGAACACTCAAATTTGGAGAGGGTAGAGATATCATTACTTAGTGCTATGGTTAGCATAGGGCATAAGTTCAAGATGCTGAGTTAGTTGGAGGTTCAAGCCCGTATAGGTACCTTTATTTTTATGTTGCCTCTTTTGTTGAATTTTATAATGATTCTTGTTTCCTCTCAAAGGAGTTTCTAAAACATGGGGTATCACACATTGCTGTGTTAAGTATGTGCACATTACAATTGTATGCACTGTGCACAATTAACAAAACAATATCTACATTGTGTCAAATGGACTCAAAACGAAATACAAATAAACAACCATCTTCATAGTAAAACAAGTACCTACATAAAACTAGTTAAGAACTATGTACTAGAAAGGAAAGTGTGTTCTGCCTTTTCGTCTTTGCATGAAAGGCAAACAAAAAGAGACTTTGAGGAGCACTGAAGTACTTAATAAAATAGTTTACCAGAGGAACTATTTGATGTGATGACCTACAACATCCCTTCAAAATTGCACCTGTGAAGCACAATGTCATAGGATCACAGTAGCTCAAGTGTTAGAACGAATAATATCTACATAGACAAAACAAAAGTACTGTTCAAATTCTAACACTAACAGAAGTATAATTTTTTTATACTAATGCTAAAATCACAGTTTAGTTTTTATAGTACAAAGCACATATTACATAAATGTTTTTAACAAACCTAATTGTTTTGTATTATTAATCTATGCAGGTGCCTTGACAAGCAATTACTGCATTGAATATTAAATGCTACGCAAAGTCTTTTGAAAGTAATTTGTCCTGGAGGGTTTATTGTCTTGATTTAAAAAATATAAGCAAAGCATATTAGTACTGGTCAAATTGAGTACCTCTTTGAGAAAAACAAAATGATAAAACTAAACAACAGAAACAATACTATTGTGCTCTGCTGATTCACCAACCAGAATGTTACAGCGGACCACTCTAGCTAACTGTATATAATCTGAAATTAACCAAATGGTCATCAGTGGCATGCACACCCTCAAAGAACAGGCAATTTTGCCAAAATTGCAAGTCTTATAGATTTAAATATTGTATTGATTGAACACCAATACTGCAAATCTTTTGAATACTGGTGTATAAATAATTTATTCTGAATGAAAATAGGACACACATGTTCACATTCTTTTGAATTACGGGCACTGATATGCAATCCAGAAAAGATGCTATAACTTTGACATTTGGCAAAAGGGATAATAGGTTTCCTATCTCAAAGTATTTATCTAGGATCCCTCTACAGTCCTCCAAATTTGTGCAGTTGAATTCTGGAACACCCTGTACATATAAATGAATAATCCTACCTTAAAGTCTCTTTAGAAAAAAATTAAAAACTCCAATGGCATGCATTTTCATTCAAAAGACATCAAGAGAGCTTTGACTGGTAAGTGAGAAGTCGGGCTTGGCAGTATAGAACTAGCAGTAGCTGACGGAAGTAGCCCAAGGCAATAAGAGGATTAACTGTCAGCAATAATAACATGGTTTAATCAAAAGTAATGAAATTAGTACCTAAAAGTATGAATTTTATAGATGAAATTTAGTGTTATGATTCTTAAAGCATTCTTGAACTTTTATGGATTAAAACCCAAAATTACAGTACCTAATGTCTTATACAAGAGTGATTCAAAAAGTGATTGTGTTAGGATGAAGAAGTCATTTTTTTCAGCATGTAAGTTATTTATTTCTCAACCTTTAAGAATGTTCACTTCTCTCAATGTTTTCCTTCCATTTTTTTAACTCCTTCAAAAAAATAGAACCGTTAAGCTGTACCTCTGTCTTGAAGATGACCTCATTTGATCTAAATTTTGTTCCTGCAAGTTGTTTCTCATGTTTGGGAACAAGAGGAAGTCACAGGGAGCCTGGTCGAACAAATATTGAGAGTAAAGCAGCAACTCATAATACAATTCATGGAATTTGGTGGCAACAACTGTGGAAATGTGCTGGTGGGTTGTGATGAACAGCACTTTCTTCTCTGCCAAATAGAGCTGTGTCTCCTTCAACTTCTTGCCAACAGGCCAATAGCTCACTTTGGTACTGTCCAGTAATCCTTTTTGTAAGAAGTCCATGAACATGACACCCTTCATATACAAAAAAAAATCTTCATCATTTTCTGACTTTTGGGACCATCATTGCCTTCTTTGAAGCAGATGTATCAGAAGCAATACTTTGGTTTGATTGCTGCTAGGTTTCCAGGATAATGATGAAGCCAGGTCTCATCAATGTGACACTCAATGTAAAAAGTCCTTTGGGTTTGGCTTAAATAACTCGAAACACAGCTTCAAAGTTGAAAGCCACAACCACTCTTGTCCACTGTGAGCAACCACATTACCCATGCAAGATATGAATTGCCATTCCCTTCAACACACCTATGGCTTCTGCCACTTCAAGAACTTTTGTATGACGATCAGCAAGAATCATATTGTGGATTTTTTCAATAATTTCTGGTGGGTGTCCAAGGTGCTCATCAAAAATAGAAGTTCGACCATAAGGAAAGTCGTTGAACCTATAACTAACTTTTGTTCATAGAAGGTGATAAATCCTCTACGCAGCATCCAATTTCACTTTTATCTCCTCATAAGTTTTCCCACCTAAAAATAAAAAGTGAAACCCTGAGCGATACTGAACTTTTTTCTATTTTAATAAAAACATGAATGACTAACTGAAATGCCTGCCAAATCCAAACTAACCTGTTTCAGTACTAACTTTGTTTTGGCAATGTAGAACTAATGACATACACTAACTTTCCTTAGCAACACCATCTGTTTTGAAACACAGGAGCTTATGGACTGCCCTTTTAAAGTATAAAGTGATATCAATAGTAAGAGGAGAAAATTAAATTGACAATATTCAGTTAAATGTGAATATAACAAAACAAGAGCCAAAAAAGCTTATACACCTACCTGACTCACGTAAGATTTCTAATATTTGGTTTCTCTGACTTTGCATGCACTTAAGGAACATTTCTGTGCCAAGTTTGCGCAGTGAAAGCACCTGATCCACAAAGGTGAGATTATGGCTCTTGAGTGCTTGAGGAAACTTGTCTCTGTATCGAAATGCAAGTGTCAGTTGATGGTGGGCAAGGTACATACAGTTGTTGTGAAATAAAGCTGGAAAAACAAGAAACAGTTCAATATTAATTAACCAGATATGCACTTGATGTATTCAAATCTGCACATTGCAATATTTTTCCCCATTTTCACTTAGCACACTAAACAGTGTTTGTTTTTTGAGTTATTTATAATATGAAATAACAAGAATAATCATTACATTGTTTTGCACTTTTTATCATAAACCTCATTAATTTTTATTGGATCTACAAAAAAATTAATTTCTTATGAAATTTATTGGTGCTAATACCATTATTTTCACACAGGTTTTTCAGAGACCTTCACCAGATACCTGGTCTACTACTTGGTAATTGGTTCTATCACAATAATTGGTTTTAAATTACCTTATAAGAAATAAATAACTTTCACTGAGAATGGAGTCTAAAGGGGAACCCTCAAGTTTTAATATGTATCAGACAAAGAAAACAAGAAAATATGAGAAATTTAGTATTGGTATGCGATTGCATTTACTTTGGGATTAAAATGGATGGCGGTAGAATGGGGCAGACAAAAAGATTTACACTTGCAAATGCAAAAGCAGCTGTGTTAATTAGAAAGTGTATGAAATACAATGCTACGAATGCTGAAATATAATGCTATGAAGTGTATGAAATACAATGCTACGAATGCAACTTTTATTATATGGTATTGAAATATGGGTACTGGCTAATAACATGGGAAATCTTAGATTCATATTTCAGATCAGTCTGTGGAGAAGCTCAGATGTTTAAAATTTCAGCAGTGAAAGAGGTTGCTCAAATAAAAATGGGACCAGTAGCAAGAAAAGGTTTAATTATGGAAGGAATTTTGAAATATTGATATGACTAAAAATGTAGATAATAACAACTTACTAAAACCATATTTAATTTATCAGGAATCCTCTAGTTCTTGGGATTCAAGCCAGAGGAATAGTTTGAGAAACAAGTAATTTTGGGAGCATGCATATCTTCCTCTTCTTTCATCAGGATGCTGAATAATGAAGAACTGTCTATAGAGGATAGAGGTTGAATGAGCATGATTAAGAAATGTCTAGGATTGCAATGACCTAAGTAATATTTGAAGAATCAAATACTAAAGGGATTTGAAAATGGGCAAGATTAAGATTTGAAGATATGAGAAAGAAAGCTTGTTTTGTAGTTTAACAGATAAGAGACGATGGTATCTTATGTTGATAGAGGATAGCGAAAAATATACTGATCAAGTGAACAAGCAGGAAAAAGAGGGTATAGCAGTGTGGGCAAGAACTGGAGTTGTGAAAATTAAAATGGTTTTACAATGGGGGAGTGTCCATCATATGGAAGGGAGGTAGACCTACAACACACGCTTAATTATAAAAAAACTAAAACCTGAACAAAAGAAAATATTAATCATAAGTGATTTGAAAAATACAAAAATCAGTTTAAGAAATCAAACATTTAGAGAAAAAAGCAAAAGGGGTCATTAGGTCTCCATCTCCTTCTCTTCTCTCAGACATTTACCAAAAATGCTTGTTTTTGGATTTAAGGGACCTCAAATTTGCACTATAGTCTCGATATTATCTGTCATGTGCACCCATGGACAAAAAAGACGGTTAAGAAGTTACTGCTTCCACTTACAAGCTCTAGGTTCTAATCTTTCATTATTAGTTATATGTTGTTAATTTTTTGATTGGATATGTAGAATAATATATTGCATTAATACAACTTTAATTCTGGAACCAATGCACAAAAAGACATAATTCTACTAAAACACTCATTTTGAATAACTAAAGAAACAAATTTAGCAAATAAACTATTATTTTCTAAAACACAAAATTTAACTTAATTAATATCGAGTGCGTGAACCCTCAGCAAATATAGCTGCCCTTAGTCTTCAGGTCAAAGAATATCATTGTTGATCACGAGGATGTATTGTTAAATTTTCATATACTGATAGGAAAGGCGGAAGCTGTATTTTCTCAACAAAACATAAAGCCACACTATTTCCCAAGTAGGGGTAGATACTATCATTAAGAGTAAAACATAAGCAGATGAAGGGAGAGGCGGGAAGCAGAACTCTAATCTGGATGAACACAACCTCTTTCAGTTTCAGATTAGCTATATTTTTCATATTTATTTTCCTGTACTGATTTTATATTTCTTATTTATATTTTTAGTTCAGAGTGCCATACACAATTGCTATCTAATCAATAGCATGTTTCTAAACTATCCCGCAAAGAGAATAATGGGTAGAAAGACAGCAATAACAGTTCCAAGATGCTACATGGGTATCTCTCTTGGTGCCATGTGGTTACAAAAGGACCCCATTACCCCCCCACCCCAACCAGAGAAAGTGGAGTCATACTTTTTGTTCTTTGTTTACATTAAGAACAAACCTAAGTGAAAACTGTATAACCATTCTCATTTATGTTTCTCAAATTAAAAATTGTGATGTATCACATTCACATAACTTTCTGTACTATTATGGTTTATTACCTTCTCTACACATACTATCTACATAGTGTATAGAGAAGGTATTGTATTGCATCCAAAATTTTGATATCAAAATTTCACCAAAAATATATGTTTTAAGACCATCTGAAAAAAAAAAAAGTTTAAAAACAAAAAAGTGCGTGCATGTGTGTGTGTAGAGCTCAAAAACAAAGTCTGTTAAATATCAAACATGCTCACAGCTTGTCAGGGACTAGAATCAAATATGAGGTATGTAGACAAAACCAACATGTGTAAGTCACTGTATGAGATAGACAGAACATATAGAAAACGGTGGAATAGTATACTTTTGCACTTTTTTTATTTTATTTACGTTTACATAGAATGTCCCAATGAGCATATTGCTCTAGATAGAGACTGCCCTTTAGGGAGGCGGTAAGCAAATGTAACTGCGACTAATGTTTAAATCCTTTATTCAAAGGACAGTGAAGGACCTGTAAAATGTTGCAAACCTTCTATCCCATATGAGAAGAGATTTTACAAAGTGGCACACATACCGCTTCGTGAGTCATCAAAATGCTGTGCACATTGCAGCACTAATGCCAAACCTCCATGAAACTACTATTTTTCAAAAACCAAATATATAAATATTTCTATTTGAGTCTCTTGAATAAAAATTTATGTTATTTCAGTTCTATCTTGGTTTTTTCGCCTTTCCTTAAATTCCTGCTGCAAATGGTTAAGGTAAGTGGTGGAGGAAGAAAAATCACATACAAATTAATTACTGTGTAAACCTTGGGGTAATTCAGCCTCATGCACTAGGGGCAGGGGGATCTACATTTTAAGAAAGAAAAAAATGGTGATACTGTATATTCTCCTATTTTATAATAGTATGATGTAAATTGTGTGAATATTTTATCCCATACACATTGTTTGTATATCACTTAGCAT
Source organism: Hymenopus coronatus (assembly GCA_030762935.1). NCBI lineage: Eukaryota > Metazoa > Arthropoda > Insecta > Mantodea > Hymenopodidae > Hymenopus > Hymenopus coronatus. The sequence continues at coordinate 51,848,822 of CM060884.1, forward strand.
TTAGATAGATTTTCAATTTTGCATTATAAGCATTAAAAATAGACAGATCCCTTTCTATCCTCAGCTATTTTGTTCTAACACTTACACAACACTTACCAACTTGTTGTGGTATAGTTTCAAGAAATTGCTTATGATGTACTGGGACTACAGCAATATAGAGCTCAAATATATTCCTTGCTGTGTAGAACAGTCTCACTGAACAGAAATCTGTGCTTCGAATTGCCTCATCTAGAATTTCATGTACAAGCTGTAGTAACTCTTCTGCAGATTTGCTGAAACACAGGTAAGCATTAATTAATTTATTTATTCATATAGATGGCAACAGTCACATACAAAAATGTTTCTTCTCCTCCTATGAGTTGCTTAAGTTAAGACACCTTGGTTGTTTGCATAAACATAACTCTCCCTACACTGAGTATATCCCCTCAATTTCCTACTTAACTTAAGCTATCTTCCTCAACAGTTATGCTGTTAAGTTTCTCTCCTTTTTAACCCCTTCAACGATATGGAGTGATATAAATTCCAGTGCATTATTGTTAAATAACCAATGTACCAATAGATAACACTGGATAACTCAATTAAATAATACAAACCTTGTCTGGAATTATGGCCATGCAGTCTAAGGCATGATAGGAGTAGCTAGCCTATCAAACCAAGAAAATGTGGAATCACATCCAATGTTGTTGATGATGTTGTTGTTGTTGTTCTGCATGCAAGAGAAACTATGGTAAAGGATGGGGAGGGCCAAACTAAAGCAATCGGTGTGATATGGTAGGGTGCTGACGGGTTTCTATTGAATGCAAATGCATACATTTTATTAATTCAGTCATATCATTATGATTTATAGGATCATAAGATTATTTGTACTGCAGCCATCATATATCTGAATGACTGCACAGTGTAAGTTACGGTATGTGAGAGTTGACCATACTGGTATGGTCAGAGGCTTGCACCAGAAAGGACCAATTTTTTTACATACTATTATTATGGACCATTGAATGGGTTAATAATTTTGTAACCACTTCTCTTTTACCTTCCCTAAATACTTGTTTCTAAATATCTATTTCTAAAAAGTTATCCATTATTAAAAAAAAAAAAAAACACCCTTTAAAACCAGTATTTCTACCAATAACTTGTCCCACTTTTTGTTCCATATCTCCTCTCTCCATACTTTTGTTTCTGAACATTCTAGAACTCAGTTTGCAGGTAAGCAGATATGCAAAGGGTCACACTTAATGTGAATAAATTTATTTAAGTAAAACAAAATTATGAATTATTTTAAAGTATGTTATGATTCCTAGCATAGTCATCTGTAGTGATGACCTGGCCTGTAATAAAGAATCTACATTCATTTTTATTTCTATTTTTTCCATCATTTTATGATATATAACATCATAGGTTTATCCCATACCTTTTTCCACTTAAATGAATTAAACTTTAGTAACAATTACACAAAATTTAAAATTTGTTCCAATGAAAAAAACTTTCTTTAAACGAAAAGAGAGAGAGAGAGAGAAAAAACCTGCAAAAAATAAAAAATTGTGTGTGTTTCAGAGCAGGATGCTCTTCTTGCTTGTGTATTTCTGCCAATAATTCCATTGTTTGACATCTATAGAAATGTAAATATTGCATAAACATGCCAGATATATGTGCAAAGCCAGGGTTTGTAAGAGATTATAACATAATAAAGCTGAAGGATATATTTGTTTTCGGTTACCTAACCAAAATATTACCGAGTAATTGGATTTGCTCTGTTCCAAAGGCAGATTGATCATCATTTAGCAGATCTGTGGTAGGTTTGAAACATTTTCAGTAAAGGTAGAGTCAGACTGAAAAATTCAATATACCATAGCAGGGATTTGAACCACAGTTTTCTCGATCTCCAGCCGGTTGCTCTAACCACTAGCTACCATGGCAACATACCAGCATGACATTAAATTCCTCAACTGACTCACATGTTTCCCATTAACCTCAAGGTGAAATCAAATTATTTTGAGATAACTTACCTCATGATGACTTGCAATGTTGTTAGCACTTTTAAGCCCTGGGCTTCATAGTTTAGCTAATTAGCTCAATTAGTGTTAAAATTGTTTTTTCACACAAGCCATGTGTAGAGACAGGGAGATCCATGGTTCAAATCCCTGCTAAGGCATTGAATTTTTCAGTCTGACTCTACCTATCCAACTTCTGTCCTACTCACAGTTTTGTGAAAAACAATAAAATTAACACTAATTGGGCTAATTAGTTGGCAGGAAGCCCAGAACTTAAAGATCACCTTGTGGTTGGCTGCACCGTGGCCGAATGGTTAGACACTCGCTCTCACCTACATGGCCTGGGTTCGATCCCAAACGGCACAGGGGAGGGTTTTCTCCAGTTTCCCCTACAATTGTATTCCACCCATGCTCTAATCTTCATTTCATGCATCCTCAGTATCATTGCCTGCAGTTAAAGCAGAAATACACACTGTTAAATAATAATAAACCTTGAGGTTTACCAGGATTCATTGCAAGTCAGTTGAGGAATTTAATGCTTTGCTGGCATGTTGCCATGGTAACTCAATGGTTAAAGCAACCAGCTAGAGACTAGTAGATCTGAGGTTCAAATCCCGGCTATGGCACTGAATTTTTCAGTCTGACTCTACCTATCCAACTCTTATCCTACATATGACTTGTGTGAAAAAATAATTAAATTAACATTTTCAGGAAAGTTACAATGTTTTGTTAAGAAATATGCAAACAAGGATGGAAATACATATTTTATTAAATGCAATCATCCAGCTGTTTCTGAATTTACCTTCATGTCTGAGTGAAACTAAACGAAAAAATCCACAACAGAGGCAAATGGAGCAATCAGGGGTCCAAACACTGCCAAAAGTTGCTTCAATGAATTTTAATTCATAATACAAGACAATATAAATGGACCTTTGGTCAAAATGTTTGTACCTCAAATTTGCTTTTTTAGAGTTCCAAAGCAATCTGTGAGATAGGTACTGTATCTATTCAATGTAGTTATGAATACACATTTTATTGAATAAAACATTGCTATTATTAGAACCAGCTGAAAATTCAATGCCGCAGCTGGGATTTGAACAAGGTTCAACTGCTGTCTGTGCAGTTGCTCTAACCATTGAGGAACTGTGACAATATGCCAGTGTCACATTCAATCTCCCAACTGATTTGTGTTTTTTACCCAGTCAACCAACTGGTATGTCTCCCTCCAGAGAACATCTTAATGGGAACTTACATCTGTAAGCACTTAGTTTCCGGTTAAATTAACATAGTTATTGCCAACTATTCTTAGGAAATTGTTATTTGTATTATTGTATTGGTAATTTCAAATCCTGATTGTGGCATTGAATTTTTCAGATGCTTCTAATAATAAAAAATCTGATGTATACCATTCACATGACTTTCTCCATATCCCTGTAATAAATAATTCTTAAAAAGCTTATACTTCTATTTACTTTATTCTAATCAGAAAAAATTAGCAGAAATAGTCTTATTACTCGCTTCCTTGTAAGTAGAAGCGAAATAAGGGACAACCGTAGGTTAAAATGATAGTCAAAAGCTGGTTTCTATGTCAATGAAGTTCCTTTGTTTATATGGATAGGAGTTGACAAATTCCTGTATGAGAAAAGTATATGTTTTTCATAGCAGAAACCAAAAATAAGGAATGTCACAAAAACGACGAACTCCAGAAAAAAATGTATATAACATAAATTGTGTGTTTTAAAGTGCTCTACATTTTTTGTGAAGTAAGTTTTTGTCCATCTCTTACGGTTTAGCAGTCATTCAAAATTTAGTAAAATTGATCCAGAATAAACTACTCTTCAGAGGCTATTCCATGAAAATTCAAGATATACATTTCATTTGTCTGGTAAATATGTTTAATATCCGAAATTTTAATCAAAATCGTTAGAGCCATTTTTGAGAAAATCAAAATTTTCGAAAAAATTCCATGTAAAGGGTAGTTGGGGGTAGGGGGATTTTTCTCAAAATCTTCGTGTCGCATCCCTGGAAGATACTAAACTTAAATACCAAGCTTGGTATTTTACCGACTTTTCGTTTTTGAGTTATCGTGTTCACAGACACACGGACACACACACGGACCTTTTTGTGAAAATGCTTTTTTTGGATATTGGGGACCCTAAAACATATATTTCCGGTGAAATCTCGGTATCGAATTTTTGGTGGAGTGCAATACTTTCTCTATACACTATGTACATAGTGTGTATGAAGAAAGTAAAAAACAGTACTAGTGTAATATAAATATAGGAGCATTACCAATGCAATAATAAAAAAATGCTGCTACATTTACCAGTCCAGTGTTCTACCCAACTGCTATTGCCATTATAACATGCCAGCCCTCTCTCTAGCATAACGTAACAGCACAGCAGGCTTTAGCTATCATGCTGTGGCTGATCCTGTAGAACTTGCATTGGAACGGTCTGCATTAATTATGAAATAATTCTTCTATTCATGTTAGAATGATGATCATGATGATGATACGTGAGCGGCCTCTTTTGAGGCCCTGCTTTTAGGCTCTTAGTCCTTTGTGCCTCATAAGCTGAGCTTCACTTGAGTCCAATGATCCCAATAAATTGGACCACGTCCCTAATATTTGCCCTTCTTACATACCTATTAATAGCAAATGCCTCACATTCATATAAGATACTGGAAGATTTTAAAGTGCATCCCTTATTTTCTGCACAACAAATCCTCAGTAAGTCCCATTATACATATATGTCTTCTTGGAGTGCTGGTGAGATAGTCAACAACCCTTTTGAGCTTATCTCTGGTTAGGTTCAAAAGAACCTTACTTAGCTTGCCACAGTCATGGCTAATGCAGTGAAGGATTGGGAGGGCCCATGTAAAATAATCAGTGTAATGGTAGGATACATTTAACCGTAGTTGCATGGATTTTGTTTTTAATTAAAAGAACACTACAATATTAATTAAAGAAATTATTGTTTTCAACACTTTTATGGCCAAAAATGTTTGTATTTGTTGTTTAAGATAGGTGTAAATTAAAATTGCCATTAAGAGTATTAAAATATTCTAAAACATTGTCTAAAAATCACTTTTGCACATACACAAACCACTGCATTTAGGGGTTAAAGTTGTTGAATCAATGTTCAACTGATGTCATAGATGGTGAAATGTCCCCCAAAATAGCATCTAATATCACTTTTATCGCTTCACAGGTTTTCCCAGCCAAAAGTATAAAGCAAATCACTAAATGATATGTACCTTTTCTGTTTTAGAGAAAACATGTTGAACGATTAACTGAAATGCCTGCCAAAATCCTATCTGATTTATGAAAAAGCACCAAATTTATTTTGGAGACTTGAAACAAATGTCAGCAACACAACTTTGATACCATCATCTGTTTTGAAATACGGATACTTATTGAACCACTCTTGTATATAAACCTGAGGGATATAGGAGTTAAAGAAACAAAAATGAGACTAAGTGCTTCAATAATACGGTTTTGGGGACTTGAGCCCCCCCCCCCCCCACCTTCTATATATGACCCCTGTGTTACACGAATGTTTACTACGAATGAATAGATATATGCATGTCAATTTTTCCAAGAGTTTATTCCAAACTATGTGTTCTAAATGTTGGCACCTGCATAATGTGTGGCATGTATAAATACAGAAATTGTTTGTAACTGACATTTTAATAATTTGAAAAAAAAATGGTTTAATCTAAACATGATTTTAAAATTATGCCAAATACTCAGAAAATAATAACAATTAAATAATGTTGTATAATACCTGATTTGACACTCTGGGAATTGAAACATATCCTTGCACAGAGTGATGTCTGGTTTCAGCTGCTCATATTCTTGTTTATCAAACATTGCTTTTTCCTGAGCTTCCTCAAAGTGCTCCTGAAAATAAAATAGCAAATTTCTCAAGAGGCAGAACCAAACATAGTTTAATAAAATGTAATAATATGGTGTAATAAAATTTTGTGTGACACTCTGTGATTTGATGGTTGTCACTACTGGCTTCTAATCCTAGAGATCCTGGATTTTTCTCTTTAATTAGGATTATTCGCTATATTTCTCAAGTGCAGGAAAACATGAATGTGAGTGTATTTCAACATTTAAAAATCTGATGCATTCCATCACTTAACTTTCTTTAGCTGTTCCATTTAGAAACTATTCTTACGAAACAGTATTCTTTTATCTGCATCATGCTAATTAAGATAAACATTAGCATAATTGGTTTTATTACCTCTCCCTTGTAAATAGAAGGAAAATAAAGGAATACACTAAGCTAAAGTAATAGTCAAATCTTTTAAAAGTTGTTCGCTATGTGAAACAGTTCATTGATCCAGCAACAGATGCCTGCACAATTAATACACCACCACCCCCATTGTTGACGCCAACGAAGAAAGATTTAGTCAGAATTAAGGGTTGAAAATGGGAACAAATGTTCCTGAAACCGATCCCAGTAAGTAAAAATAAGTGATGCTTGTGTTACAAAAACCGACTCAAATTCTTTTACTTTTTATGTAATCACATTACTGTCACAAGCTTCTATGCATATTTGCAAGTTTTGAATGATGTCTTGTCAGCAAGTGGATCAGGCGATTCGAGGAAATCGTCGGTTTACAATTTCTGTATTGCACGAGTTGTTTCCCAAAATTTCAAGATCAGCTCTCACATTACATTTGGCGGGCGACGCTACTATTCGAGGCATGTTTACTTGCTCACTGCATACTTACAACTGATATGTACAATAAGCTACGCAAAGCTTCATCTGATTTTTACTGTGGTTTGAATTTTGTGACCAATCGGAACTTGGAAAAAAAAATAGCCCTCTTATTAAGTATAGGACTACTCTCTTCAACCGAAAGTCTTTGGACGTAATCATGCAAACTTTTGTGTTAACACATATCTATTCATATTTCATTCTTAAGCACCAGAAAAGGCAAATTAGAGATTTACAGACTGATAATATTTGGAATTATCACTGCAAAGGCAAGACTAACAATAAATAGTATACTTAATTAAAATTTGTGAAGTTATAAGTGTTTATGTTGACTGAGTATGGTATTTATTGTTTGGATTAGAGATGTTTAGGAAGGGGGAAATCTTGCACACACATGTCTTACATAAGTAGCACCCAACCATCTGACTGCATTGAAAGTAGTGTTCTTCAGACCACCCCAATCACTGTCTTGTGCAGTTTCCTCACAATTATTGCTGAAGATGTGCTTAGCAAATTATAGCACTATAATAAATGCATGTTTTGATGGGTGTCCAGATACTTTTGATCACTTAAGAGCTGTTCCTAATATTTACTGATGCTTAAATTCTTATAAAAAAGTTAAAACTTACAATAGGACCAACTTTTATCATGTCATGAAGATCCTTCTTCATGATCTCTCTTGCTCTTACAAGCAACACTTGGCATGTTTTATTGGCAAATAGCACATCCACATTCTTTGCATACTCCAAAATTGAATGGTTGCTTTCACCTAAAAATCCTGAAAGAAATGCAAAATACATTTTTACCTCTAGTGTATTTACTCAATGCTTGTTTTCATCAACCAGTTTTGTTGATAACTGCTTTGAGAATAGCAAAACTAATTACAATTAAACCTACTAATATTAATATGCTTAATCCTTTTAACACTTACTCTCTGTGATTATCAATCATATTTACAGACTCAAATCTGTAAGAGGATTAATAATGTACCAAGAAATTCACCTTAAAAGAAATGAAAACACATAGTAAAAAAAAAACATAACTTAAATACTTTTAACTTCACTTTGAAACTTTACAGTCTTATAAATAACACTAAAATATTCACAAAAAGGACAGTTTACTTATCACATGTTATTAAAATGAGCACAATGCACAAAAAATAATGAAATTCAACATAGTATGAAATAAAATATTGTATGTCATGGGAATTGAAAGTTTTTAGGGATTTGTTTTGAAAACTCGGCCTTGGCTTTACTTCAATCCTTGTAATGTAAATGTATCATTTAAAACTCCTCCCAAAGGTTGGTGCTAATATAATTGATACATTTTCTGAAAATATAAAATGTAAAAGCTTTGTGCTTTTATTTTGCCTAATGATTCTTGGCCATATGTTTTACAGAAGCTAAATGTCCCATTAGTTTCCACACTGACATTAAACAAGGTTAAATATGCATTGTAGGTAACAATTCTGAATAACTGAAACAGGAAACCAATAATATTTCAACACATTTCTGACTTCTTAGTGATATCAGTTTAGGTCATCGGTTTATTCTTAGTGTGCAATATTTTCCTAAATGCAAACTTCTTTTCTTGTTTTCTAAAACTTATATACCATAAAATAAAAACACAAGACTTGTAACATGGTCATATGAATTTTTATTTGAAAGTCTTGGTTGCCATGGGTGTCTGAAACTTAGATTAAACAGAAAAAATCGGATGTACTACACTCACATGACTTTCTCTAGCTATTCTACAAACTTCTTACATAAGATTATTCTTCTTTCTGCACCTTGCTAATCGAGATAATCATTAGCAGAATGTTCTTACTACTTAGTTCCTTATAAGTAGAAAGAAAATAAAGGAATACACTAGGCTAAGCCAATAGTCAAATGTTTTAAAATGTGTCGTTATTTGATTGTCATTGCAAATCACTTCTTTGCTTGGTCAGGAGTAGAACAAAAGAAAAATGGACAATTCCTGTCTGAGAAAAGTACTCACAACTGAAACCAAAAACAAGGAATATCTCGGAAACAGTTACCTCCACAACAAAAATGTAAAGCACATATATTGTGTGTTTTGATCAGATCAACATTTTCTGTGCAGTAAGTTTTTGTATATCTCTTACCGTTTAGCAGTTAAGCAACATTTAGCAAAATTCATCCAGAATAAAGAGCTCTTCAGAGGCAATTCCCAGAAAACTCAAGATATTATTTGGTATGTAAATATCTTTAATACATGGGATTTTAATCAAAATCATTAAAGCCATTTTTTAGAAAATCAAAATTTTCGAAAATTTTCCATGTAAAGGGTAGTTGGGGGGGGGGGGGCTTTTCTTGAAAAGCTTTGTGTCGCAATCTTGGAAGATACCAAACCTAAATACCAAGTTTAGTATTTAACGGTCTTTTCGTTTTTGAGTTATTCTGTCCACAGACACAAACACACACACACACACACATGGACCTTTTTCTGAAAATGCTTTTTTTGGATTCAGGGAGTCCTAAAACATGTATTTCCAGTGAAATCTCGCTATCGAATTTTTGGGTGGAATACAATACTTCCTCTATACACTATGTACATAGTACGTATAGAGAAAGTAGAGATGTAGAATGTAATTTTTGGTATACTATCCTTCTAATTTTAACCTAAATGGTCTTTAATTTAGGAATTAATTCATTGCAAAACAGTTGTATCTTTCTTATTTTTAGGAATAAATTACCCAATGTGCATTTTCAAGGAATAAGGAAGTCACAATAATAAGCACAAAGTCCAGACACATGTAACCAACCTGGGCATGGGCAACCAGTTTCATACCTTTGCCCTTTGCAGTCTCAATGAACTCTGACAGAAAAATACATCATGCTATAGTTACTGCTTTAAATATTTTAAAACTTGTGGGACAATAATATCAAGTTTGCCATGGAAACAGAAAAGAAAAAAAAAAAATGAAAAATCGTTTGTAAGAAGAATATTCTGGAATTTGAAATTTAAAGAAATCCTACTCATGTAAATAATTATACTATTAAAAATAATTGCAATCCATTCCCCATCAATGTGCAGTCATCCGCAGCCTAATTCACAGATTACTAAATATACCTTACAAATGAAGAATTTACTACATAATTATATCATATTAGCCATGTAGGCACTAACAATGGATTTGATACTCAACTTGTCAAAAGTCTATTTAAGAAATAAAAATTGAACATCTAGACTGTACAGAATCCACACACAGTAAAAGATACCATTGTAAATAAAAAATTTACCTATCATCCAGCTATATTTCAACAGCTTTAAAAATGCAACATTCAACTTGTTCCTCTAAATGTTTTTAATGAGAAATAAATGAAATTTTAAATAAAACTGTAGATCCTTTAAACAAATTAGGAATTTATCAGATGGATTTAAACAACTGTATTGACATTGGTAAAACAAAAGAAAATGTAAAAACTTATATAAACAACGTCAAAAAGATATTAAGTTAAACTAAAATAGATAGATGTGATGCTATAAACTATTTTTGGACTACAAATTATGAAATACGTCAAGTAATTAAGTTATTAAAACTAAAACCAACACCTTCACAACTTGATATTTGGAAAAAAATTCATTTGCAACAATAATATCAACATTTTCAATTTTGAAATTCCATCTTCTGATGTCTTACAGCTTGTCCTATCAGCACAGAGAAGTCAAGGTAAGGAAGCTTATCAACCCAGAGGTCACTTCTAAGGAAGATGTCTTAACTGTATGCCAAATATACCAGATGGCATATGAATTGCCTTCCAACCCATGTCCAGAATATAAAAAGAAGCACGCCACAGTTGACAAACCAGTTGAGAATGGGGTAGATATAACCTCTAAAACATTCCATTTACTAACACCTTGTTTCCAGCAAAGCATTTTCAATTGAAGATGTCAGTTTGCCAAAGCTTTTAACTTTGTGGTTCTTTTTATTACAAAATGTCTTTATCAGTTCTCTAAACTCAAAGCCATATTCCATTTCAGGTCTAATTCATTTCTGCATAACTCAGCATTCTTACACTTGATGACACATTGGCCAGCATGCACAAAGTGACACCTTTTCTCATATTTTTAGTGTCTTCTCCCAACTGTATGCAACGCTTTTATCCCCCTCAATATGATATCATAGATCTGAGTGCAGAGAGTTAGATATGCATAAATACTGAGTAAATATGGTTTAATTGGTAAATTAGCAAGTCTCCTCGACAGAACCCTCAACATGCTGAGAGGAATACTAAAATTGATGTTCTAGAACAAATTATATTGTCATAGTATTCATGCAGTTATTTAATTTATTGTATTGTTCAAACATAGTCACTTTTATTCATGAATTTATGTTATATCCTTATGGCGATACATCTGTGAAATTTGGAAAATTTGCATTTTGTAAGATATTTTATTGAAATTTATACCAGTTATTCTACACAATAAGTGATATTTTTGCAATGTATCAATATTCTAGCTTGCATGGTTACTTAAATAATAGTTTTATTGTCCAAATGCATTGTTCTAAGAAATGAGTCACATGATATATTTTTAAAAATATTAATTTAATAAATTAAAGTTTCACACTAAATGAGTTTATAAATAGATCTATCATATCATAATTTTATATTGTACCTAATTATTGTAGTAAATGTTTTATTTTTTGTGCCCTCCAAAGGTCTTGATATTTCAAAATTTAATAATTAATTTATCAAAATTGGAACATTATTTCAAAAGTCATTTGGCCATTTTTTTTAATGTAATTTGACAGGCAGTGTAACAATTTTGAAACCCTGCATCATGTGGAGCATTTTGAGCATAAATAAACTAGTGTTATTTATAGATGCTCTTTAATTACTCAGCGTCGCGTTCTATATTGAGTGACAACCCTGAGCGGTGGATCACTCGGCTCATGGGTCGATGAAGAACGCAGCAAATTGCGCGTCGACATGTGAACTGCAGGACACATGAACATCGACATTTCGAACGCACATTGCGGTCCTTGGATTTTCAATCCCGGACCACGCCCGACTGAGGGTCGGATAGTCTTAAAAGTCTTAAAAGAAGGTAGGTGGCAGGACGGTAGTTAGGTTTCCGTTGTATTTGAACCTTAGAATGTAAATGGTTTTTATTTATTATGATGTAATATTATAAGTTAAACTTTCAAGAGTGTATTTTAGTGTATCTTTGTACACAAGTGTAAATACGATAAATTAATTCTATACTATTAATAATGCGGAAAATTACTATAGGTAAAACAAAGCCTCTGTGTTAAAATTTGTAACGGCAAAGAAGAGAAAATCAAATGAACCAGGGCATAAGAAGAAAGAACTTCAGTCCTAACAAGCAATAATATCTCATACAGATGTGCTAATAATTTAGACATCTGTGAAATATAATATAATAAGCTAGCAGACAGAATACTTAGGCTTCCATATATCTGTAACCGTCTCAGTCTCTGTGTAAACAATCTTTAGTGACTCCTGTTTAATGCGCAATTGTAGTTGTTGAGAGGTATTTCATATAACCATTTCTTTGTTATATTAAAGTTGGCAAGCTCCATATCACAAAAAAAAAAGTGTGAAAGACCACTAAATATTGCTCAGAGGCCTCTTTATCAGGCTTGAAGTTCTTTTATGTGCTGTATATCTATGACACAGAACCAATGGCTTTACTTCTTTTCTGAAGAAAGCCATGCTAAAGATTTTTATGCCTGAAAACCCTCCACCAGGTTTGAACCTGGGACCTTGGGAGGCTAGCATATTACAGGCTGCTTGTTCCTTCTAAAACGAATGACCTTTGGTGGTGATGCAGCCTACTCTTGGTAAACATGTCAGCACATAGTTTGTCACAATAACAAACAGCTCTGCTTCCTTATGATTATGTTTTGAGAATATGGATAAAGTGTTAAACGTTATGGGTTGTACCATTGCCAGTGTTTTAACAAGCGATACTTAGTTATTAATGAAAATGACAGCAATTCAGAAGAAGAAGATGAGGGAGAAATGTCGGGAATAGAAGAAATACAAGAAAATTATATATAAAGTGTACTGTAAGCAGTAACTGAGGTGAGAGTGGAAACATGCGACTAACATCACTGGAAGTGTGACATCTGCTTTGTAGAGACTCTGCTAATGCAGAGCAGAAACATGAGAATATCATACATAACATCTGACTGCCGTTCCTGCTTCTGTGTATCAATGCTCCAGTAAAGGTAGGTGACTCACATTCTAATCTCTCATTTAAAAATGTCATTTGTCAAGAACTGTGTACATCCTGTACCCCTAGACCATGGAGGACAACATTTTGAGCATGGAGAAGTATTGAAAAATATTTGCAAGAAAACAAAGTTTAAATGTTGAGAGTGCCTATTACTAATGCACCTGTCCTTTTGTAGGTAGTTAAATGGCAGTTAATGTGTGCCAAGTGGACAAAGCAATATATTTTCTTAAAGTTTAGAATTCATATTATTTCACTAATATTTTAAAAACAAATTTTTAATTGGTGTGTAGAGAGCTATAATATTCTTTTTAAAAATATGATTATAAAACAAGCATATGAATATAAATGAAGTTAATTTTGTAAAGAAGTAAAAGCTCTTATTTTCAAGATTGTTCTCATAATTACATCAGAGTATCTAATCTAAATAAGAACAAGACTGCTATGGAGCATGAGAATTCAGATTTGATATCTAAATAATGATAGTATTCAATTCTTGTTTTATAAATAGCAAAGGTGAAAACTTAATCCATTATTGAAATGTTTCTAATAAAATGCATAGATTCAGAAATATTTTCAAACAAAACTGCTATCATGGTAATCCAATGAAACCAAAATTTTACATTTGTATGTTAAACAAATTATTAAAATAACAGATGTGTGAGCTGAATGCCAATACATGAAGACATTTAATTTCTGAAAAGTATGTCCTCCAAATGTTCTCCTTTTCTGCAACAGTCTGTCAAACTATGATACCATCAAGCAATTTTTGATAACACTTCAAGTAGAATAGTATTAACTTATTTGTAAATACTATCCTTTAGATCTGCAAAGGAACAGCCAAAATGGTTTTAGCAAGATCTGCCTTATCACATGCTGCTGTATGTTAGCTCTTTAGGAATCAATCATCTTGAAAAACAGACACATTATAATATGGTATCCAATTTCTCTGCCTATAACTACTGAGAGACAGTTTTATTCAAAATGTCCACAAAGTCTTAAAGGCATTAATGCAATATTCAAAAAGAAATAAATGTTATTTCAGTTAAAATGTAAAAGTTATTTGACAATATTGCATCATAAACTGCATGGAAATGAGGAATCAAAAGGTTTACGGTTCATTATTTTAATTTTTCTCAATCATACTAATTTTATTTAATGCAAACTTTTTATTAAAAATATATAATCAACCTATTAATAAATATAATCTTAACTGCATCATACTTATTTTTATGTCAGTTGTGGGCATAACTTTCAAGAAATGAACTGTTTTTCTGTGTTACATAAAATGGCTCATGATTAGCATACAGCTGTATGTTTGTTAATTTACATAAATAATATTTACTATACAGTTGTAAAAGTTTGGTTCATAGAATCTACCTGTATAATTAAGATGAATAAAACAACAATAACATTGAAATTCAGCACATTGTTTTGTTTTTAAATACACTAAAATTAATCCAGCATACAACCTTACCTATTTCAACCAAATATTCCTGGTACTTCTCTGTTGCTTTTGCAACAATATCATAAGCTTCTAGATCATTGCTGTTGCTTGGTATTGTTTCAGAAAGACAATGTTTAATGAGATTTTCACAGAACTCTTCAGAAATCATTTCACCCAATTTTTTCAGGAATGTTGTGTTTTCATCTATATGCACGTTCAAGTTTGTGTGAAAAACTTCAAATATTTTCCTTGTATTTGTAAACACAGTTTTATAACCAGGCTTTTTCGTTGGCAGCTTTGATTCCACTTCTAATGCTGCTATGTTTTCCTTTACAAATATTTCAACAGACTTATCCTCTGTGATCAAAGGAATTAGCAAATATTTTAGAACTTTATTTGCAAACTTTCTTAGATTAAAATCAAGATGTTCAAAATAGTTCAAGGCCTGCATCATATGTTCAATTTTATTCATGCTAGAAGTATCAATTTTTAAGCAGACCTTCCGTGTATCTTTGTCAGGTTCAGACTCTTCCCATTGCAAACTTGACTTCCAGATTTCCAACATGTCATAAAGAAAGGTTTCTTGCAGGACTGATCTCTCTGTTCCTAATGCTTTCAGAATATCAAGATTAATATCGGCTGTTTTCTCTAGCAATGATTTTATAAGATGCAGTTTTTGTGCAGTTTCCAAATATCGACCCTCACTTTGTTTTTGCTTGGCTAACTTTAATTCTGTGTCTATTTCAACTAATTGCTGTACAATTTGCAATGCAATATTTGTTTCCTGCAATGATGCTGATAGGCTCTTTAGCTCTCCTGTTGAGTTTTGAAGGTCCTGTTTAATCTGTGGAAAAGGAAGAATTATTATAAAAACTAAGAAGGAAATCCACATTTTAATACTGGATAGTGTACTAATTACCTAAAAAAAGACACACATGATCACCTATTAATACTTCCTAAATTATGTTAGACACTATATATAACATGGGACCTAAAAGCATCCGAACCACTGCGCTGTGCTTTTCCACTGCACACTGGAAACATAAAAACACACAACTGCTGTACACAAAGTCACAGTACTGACTTGTTTTTCTCTACTCTGAAAGTGCAGTATTGAGCTGACGGTGATATCGTATGATTGAGTTATTACCAGTGTGCTTTATTATTTTGTCCTGTACACAAAGTTTATTATGGCTCAGCATGTGTTTTCTACTGAACAGCATGTATTTATTTATGATTCATACATATTAACACATTTTGTGAGTGGACTCTCAATAGTGTATACAGTTGCGAAATTGACCCACATTTAATATTTTTCATGAACGAAGCTTGGTTCCACTTTCATATACGTACACAAAGTAATAATCATTATTGGAGCTCATTATTGTTCATGAAATACCCCTTCATGACAAAATAATTGGTATATGGTGTGCCATTAGTGGAGAAAGGTCCAATTTTTTTCGAATCAACACTTGACGCCCAGACATTTTCCCCTTTTTTTAGGGAATTAACAGACAGGAGCATGATTTTGCCTGCAACAGCTCATACAGCCATCTTTCGATGAGAACAATTGAAAGTGTGTTTCAGGACAGAATTGTCAGTACAGATTTGTAGCCCCCTCTATCCCCCATCTTAATCCCCTGATTTTTATCTCTGGGGTAATTTTAAGCATAAAGTGTACAAGACAAACCTACATACCCTGTCAGAATTAAAACAAAATATCCACCAGAAAATTGCCAGCATTTCTCAACATGAACTACAGCAAGTGAGGGATAGTTTCCTAAAGAAGTGCCAAAAATGTATGGACAATGGCAGTGGCCAGTTTCAGCATTTCCTTTAACAACTTTGGTAAGTAAAGCCTTTAAAAGTAGTTTTAAAAATGTTGCATGGTTTCACCCATGCCTTTCTATAATAGAGGCAGACGGCAACAAGGGCATGGACACGTAAAACACCATGCAGCTGGTTCAGATGTTTTTGGATCATTAATTATATTATTATATATATTTTGCAGCTTCGGGGAGAAGGGGTATTTCTAAAACTATAATTTTTCAGTAAGAATTTTAGACAATTCTCACAACAACTGTCACCACCTCCCCTGGATAGGAAACAAAAGCAGCACGATCATTTGGAGAATTGTTGATAATGAGAACAATACTCCATTCCCAAAATGCATCCAAGTAAGTGGAATTTTCAGTGATGCAGCATTACCATTTACCAACTCATTTATTATATGACTACGCATTACATACTAACTTCTATTCCCTCAAATTAGTGAATAACTGTCATATTGATAACTTTATTGGCACTAAGGTTTAAGTTAACTATCTGTGTATATTTGAAAGCTGTCCACCAAAATTGGATTTTTCTTAGCTTGATACTGAGTATATAATATATATCCTTTCCCCAGTCACTGGTTTTTATATATATACATAAATTCATAAAAAGAACAGAGGCTCATTCAGTGTATATATCATTTACATCCTAAGCTGCTTCCTTCCTAGATTTTATGCATATTGGGTGGTATGAATAAAAGTGAGATGCGGGTATCTTGAGAGGAGTCTCGTTAATTTTGTATGAATAAGAATTTTCCCTCCCAAGTGAGACACCCTTCCTGCATCTCATACACGTGCATAAACAATTCAACAGCATATTGTTGCAAGTGTGGAAAAACTTTTTCAGCATTTACAATTCAGTTTATACTGTGAAAATGGAGAAGGAAACATTATATTTTTAATCGCATTTCACAGAAGTTTTAAAAAAACTATTTAATGTAATCGTAATTGTCAGAAATATAGAAAAGGAATTCCATAGCAAGAATTAAATAACATTTATTAAAAATTCTTTATTTGGATTATAATGAAAATGAATTGTTTAGGAAAATAAGCAATATGAAAAGCAGAATAAAAGAAAAAGGCAAATGCTTTAGAAAGGACAACAAGCCTACACACATTAAAGTAGAAAAGAAAGCCCTTGGACCTGATAGGAGAAACAAATACTCTGAAACCATTGAAAGTTATGAATAAAACATTATTTTACATATTTAATATTTATTTGGTAACTTTTAAGTAGAAGTGATTCTATAAAAGTTCTGCTGTGTTCAGGGGTGCAAAAATCTATTTTGTTGTAGAACATTACAAGAAGTATCATATCTCACGTGCCATAAAAGACAAAGATGATGGCGTGTTAATGGGGTATATAATTGAAAATAATAAACAATAACATTCTAATCTTTGCTCCTTTGCATAAAGCTCCACTTCTTGTTTCTGTTATTTCATTTTAATCTTTAAAGTTTGTTATAATTTAATTCATCAGAATCCCTTCTGGTTTAATCAAGTTTCCTTTTGCGCTCAAAAAACACCAACTCTGCCCATAATTTGTTGCAAGAAGCTACATCTAGTATGTTGAGACATCTTCTGGGGTGACTTTAACAAATTATGAGATGTCTCACATGAAAGTAAGACATGACAACTTCTTATTCATTCCAAAACCTGAGAGAAGCCTCATCACATAAGCAAGTGAGACGTTGGTCGCAATTAGTCACCTCAAGCTTGAGTCTTCGAGTTTTATTCATATGAAAGTGAGACATCTTGCAAATTGCAAGTTTTGAGATGCATCTCACTTTTATTCATACCATCCACTGTCGATATATTGAATACATGTACCAATAACATAAAAATTGTTATTAATTGCTTTGGTTTTAAGGCTTCATTGTGGAAATCATATCACTACCAGTGCTATTGTTTATAGTGGATTTGATAAAAAAAAAAGGGTGATAAAAATCAAACATGACTGTTAAGAATCAGTAGAGTTGTTTCTGCTAGATTCATATCTTCTTATGAGATTTTCTGGTAAATTAATGTGAATGAAAATGAGTTAATATGTTTGTGACTACTTAGCTTATTGCAAAGGTTTTGAAAGATTTGAAGCGCAATTTAATTCTTATTTCAACAGTATGTCAATAAGTTATTAATTTTCTAATTTATTATCAGTATCTCTGTATTTACACAGTGAAATGCCTTTGATAAGTAGAAAAAAACCTTCTCCTGTTTATTTAAAGCTCCAATTATGTAATTATTTATCTTACTGATTGCATTGTCAATTTTTTATTTTGACCCCAAACTGCCATTCAGATATTGTATTTAATTCAGTAAAACTGTTTGGCAATTCCTTTAAAAATACACCATCCATTATTTTTGAAATTGCACAACAGAATACAATGGGCCCATAATTTTCTATCCCTGTCTCCTTTTTGTTTATATAATAGCCTTATGATTACTTTCTTTAAAATATCTGAAAATGTCCCTTGATTTAATGATGCATTTGTAATGTGCATCAGTACTTAGCAATCTCAATTTCAATATCTTTTATAATTTTATTTGGCACTTCATCAAAACCAACAGAATTTAGGCTTAAGCTTATCAAATTTTTACTTTTTCTGCACATACTATGTACATAGTGTATAGAGAAGGTATTGTATTACACCAAAAAATTCTATACCAAGATTTCACTGGAAATATATGTTTTGAGACCCCCTGAATTGAAAGAAAAGCATTTTTAGGAGAGAGAGAGAGAGAGAGAGAGAGAGAGAGAGAGTGTGTGTGTGTGTGTGTGGAGGGGGGGGCAGCGCAGCTCAGAAATGAGAAGTTTATTGGTGTTTAGTTTCGGTATCTTCCAAAGATGTGACACAAAGATTTTCAAGACTCTTTGCCCACTCCCAACCTCCTTTACATGGAAAAATTTTCAAAAATTTTGATTTTCTCAAAAATGGCCGTTAACAATTTTCATTAAAATATTGCATGTTAAAGATATTTCCATAACAGATAAAATGTGTATCTTAAATTTTCTGGGAATAGCCTCTAAAACATCAATATTCTGGATGAATTCTGTGGAATTTCGCATAACTGGTAAATCGTAAGAGATGAACAAAACCTTACCACACAAAAAATGTAGATCTCACTAAAACACACAATTTATGTTATATACATTTTTTTCGTAGAATTGATCATTTTTGAGATATTCCTTGATATTGGTTCAGTTTTAAAATACTTATACCTTTCTCATATGGGAATTTGTCAACTTCTGGTCATACAAAGGAACTTTAATCATATTGCAACTAACTTATAAAAGATTTGACTATCACTTTAGTCTATGGTATGCCCTTATCTCCCTTCTACTTACAAGGAAGCAAGTAATAAGACCATTTCTGCTAATTTTTTTTCTCAAAGAGCATGAAGTAAATCAAAGAATAAGCTTTTTATCGATAATTTGTTCCAGAGATGTAGAGAACGTTATGTGAATGGATTTTTTTTTTTTTTGGTACCTTAACGTCGTTTAACCTGATTGGTCATATCGGACAATGAATGAAATTGGTGAAATCATCTCAGGGTCCATGGAGCTTAAAGTTACTCAACATTCGACTTCTCAGGCTAAAGGAAAATCCCCCTCCCCCAAAATTTGGGTAACTCACCCTAAGCGAGATTTGAATTCACAACCTGTTGAAGGTGAAGCAGACACGCTACCCAGGCGGGCTAAATATCAATTTCTTGTAATATATTGTAATGATGAGATAAGTGAAGTTCAAATTTGTGCCCAGTGTAATATTACACAAGGATAATTTTCAGCGAAATAAAAAGAAAGTAATATATTTTCTTCAGACCATTGCAATATTGATTTCTTAAACCTAAATGTGTTTTAATACCATGGGTCTGGAAAAATTCCTGAGCATGATTTGTGTAGTGTCCTTATTTTTCTGACCATGAAGTATGGTCACGTATGCACAATGGTTATTTTACATGGGAATCTCCCCATTGTTTACTACCGGCACACGTGGCTGCAGTTGCAGTATTCAAACTCATAATATACGTCTTCAAATATATGGTCAGTCCATTTAATCTTGCCTTAGCCATCATGGCTATTCTGTTTATTTACTTTTAAGTGCGTATTAAAGGGATATAAAAACTAGTTTAGGAATTAGAGTAAGAGTGGCATTATAGCAAAATAATTTATGCAACAGCCTTTGGGCAACAGGTTAATCTGATATGCTGACTGTATAGATAGCCATTTAAGTATAGAGTAAATATAGAATGAAGTAGTGAAAAAGGCTCGCCATTTACAGAAGATTTTCAGAATAACCCCTTGTAACATCCCAGTATGCCACTTTTAAACCTAATTCTCTATTGCTCTTTTTACCAGTTCTCCTCTATCTGGAAAGTTGTCCCTGAAAATTTTGTGGATTTCCTTAATTGAACCCGCTTTCAAGTACTCTTCCAAAATTTCACTCCTTATATCAAGTAAGTAATTTTTCAGAATGTGTATAGACATGCATAATTCAATCGAAAATAAACTGAAATGCTGAAAAAAAGAACACCAAAAATAAACTAGAAACATAAACATAACTATTGTATAAAATTGTGCATTGTTGTAATCATTTATTCATTTTAATACAATATACATGATAATGAAATTTCAAGCAATCAAAATATCACAATCAAATGGAAGGCGGGCTACTTTTATCTATGCCACCCTCCTTAAAAGCATGTTTCTAAAAGTCTATCTAATAAATTTGTTACAATATTAATGAATATTTCCATATGTACAAGTAGATAGGGCGCTGTGGTTTTGAAATTTAGGTTAGGTTTGTTAAGGTTAGGCTATACTAACCAAGACTGGACTTATACAAATCTAGTGCTAACTTATCATGGTGTCAAAAAGGAGTATATTATGAATGTGTCAAAATATTCAATGCCCTTCCAAATGACTTAAAATTAATATCCTCGGATAAAACAGAAAAGTTCAAATCGTCTCTTAAACACTATCTATGTAGCAAGGCCTATTACTCACTACAGGAGTTTATGGAGGAACTGTAAAGTGTACTATGCCAGAAAATGAAATGTAATGTCTTACTGTAATGACATAAGTATAAGCATTCTCTGTAATACGCATGTTAAGTGTAATCACCTAAATTATCTTGCATGCATGTCTGCTATTTGAGTCAGTAGGAACTACGTCTCTTTTCTAACTAATATGATCATATACATTAGTAAAATAA
Organism: Hymenopus coronatus; assembly: GCA_030762935.1. Classification (NCBI taxonomy): domain Eukaryota; kingdom Metazoa; phylum Arthropoda; class Insecta; order Mantodea; family Hymenopodidae; genus Hymenopus; species Hymenopus coronatus. The sequence continues at coordinate 51,870,266 of CM060884.1, forward strand.
CTGTTTTGCTGAGTATCAGTAATAAGTAATCGTAGAATATTGCAAGTGTGGTAGAAACTGGAAAAGATATTAAAATTGTAGATATTGAATTAAAAAAAAAAACAAAAAAAAACAGTAGTTATAATTTGGTGCTGCTGTTAAAAAATAGTTTGCATGCATCGAAGAATTGGCTATCTTTATGACGTGTTCAATGACCGCGGGCCTGGCTCGAAGATGGAACCAAATGAACAAAACAAACAAACAAAAAAGACAGTCTCCTGTCATCCTGTGGCATCAAAATGTTGTCAATGGTTACGCTACAATGCCTAGTTTAATTTGTATATTTATATGAACAGGGTCATATGTCAGAGTCCAGTGGCATGAAAATTTAGCATATCACCTAGGTTTGTGTGAACAAGATTCAAAGAGCCTTACAAGATTACTCTTGTGCGACTTGGCAGTTTCTTCTGCACATGCGTGATAGTAAGAGGAGAGTGTAATTTGTTTACATTCACACTGATTTTGCTATAGAAGAAAGTGACTTAGAAAGGGTGAAAGCGTGGATTCCAGACTTTCCAACTGCTCACATATTCTCCTAATACTCTAGATTTCTTACATTTTTGGTGGGCCTAAATACAGCTGTTTAGCCAAGAAATTTATGGAATGAGGAAGAAATTAATGGTTCAGAGAAATAAATGGAACATTATAAGGAATAGCCATTAATAAGCATGGGTTGAAATGTAAAATGGCCTATGAGATAAGTTAGCAACTCATAGAACGTATAAGAAAATTGGGTAATTATAGAGAACTTGGGCCTCTCTAGAAATTAACAAATTGTGGTTTGACTGTAAGTTTGGTTTGTTACGTTTTCTCCAATTTTTTTTATCGGAAAAGCTCCGTAATTAAGTTAAACGCTAATTTATTACGTGCGTGTAGCGATCCTTTTTTTGTGAATATTTATGAAGTATGCTGCCTAGAAGAAGTAGAATATAAATAAAGAAGTCTTGTAGTACTTTTGCAATGTAAATATATATTAATACTACACACTAAAGTGCCTAAAACCTGAGTTCCATTATTGGCGGCAGGCGAACAGTGTTGTGGAATGCAACACCGGCATATGTCGCTAGACGCTGTGCTGATGTATGACGAGTATGTTTCACGCAGATACAGCTGTTCAGTGAATTTTATTATGCAGAACTTCGGCCACTCTAAAATTGAATGAAACTAAGTGCGATTGATTGACTTTGTATTTATGATGACAATTTCAAAGCCTGTGGATTTCAAATTTAGCGCGAGGTTAGGTTCCAATCCGTTTAGGTTAGTGTGTGTATATAAATTTATGTTTCTAATTTTATATTGTGGGAGTACCTCATTATCGATATTTCCAACAACTCCTAACAGCGCAATGGTTACAACATTAGTTTTTTAAACCATCTCCCCACCCATAATCCCTCTCTAATCACACCGGTCCTGTTAGAGTGCAAAACTGGCATAAGTCGCAGCGGAGAGAGTTAGTGGCCCAACTTGTAAATAATTACCGAAAATTGTAAAGATTTTATTGCATAGTTTATCACAAAATATAAACACTATCCATATTACTATCTTTTTTGCTCAGTTGGAATTAGACGTATATAACAAATTAGCTTCATAATGGAGCTTTTCCAACAAAGAAAACTGGTAAAAATGTAATTGTGTAAAACATCTAGAAATACACCACATTTTACTTTTTGCAATATCTCAGCTTCTACACCATACTTTTAACCATGTATTTTAGCCCAAAACAGGCAGAAGGCAATAATAATTTTTTACACGTTAATAATCAGCAGTGAAATCACAAAACCTGGTGGTATTTCTGTTTAATCCTTGGATAGTATGTGTGTGAACCAATTTAACTCAACTATTTATTGTATTAGTATGTGATGACAGAAATGGTGTTTTAGATACAAAACTTGGGTAACTGCTTTACTTGCCACACTTTTTGGTTTGTAAGTATAGCCCAATGTTTTTCTGTTTTGTTTGTTTAGTTCCATTATCGAACAAGACCTAGGGACATTGAACACGTCATACAGAAAACCAACTGTCATATTATCGTTTTGACCCCCATCACCACTAAATATTTTACTATCAATGTATGCATTTTTTTTTTAAATTACAACCACCACATTATACAATTACTCAGTATCAATATTCCATAAAAACAGTAAACAGTACTTTTAATATCATGCAAGATCAAAACTAGTAGGATGAAAAGGCATGCAATCCTACTGGCCAAAACACCAGACAAGCATAAAGATAATTTAAGAAATTCTAACTAACAATATGTGCAATGCATTAAAAATCAGCACAATTGCATTAGATTTCCCTTATGGTAGAGGATATTTTAATGGTCATCCATAAACTCTTGGCCTTGCTGCATAAATAGTTTTAAGAGCAGACTTGTAGGTACCTTTCTATTTTTCCCGAAAATAATAATTTTAAGTCATTTGGAAGGGCATTGAATATTCTGACATATTTATAGTTTTGGTAACAAATTAAGCTGGCACTTGGTTTGTGTCCTAAACCCCAAGGTATTGCTGAGGAACATTCTTTAGAAGGAGAGGCAGAGGCATTTGCGAGCTAAAAGCCATAAATGCAGAATGACATCAAAGTGTAGCTAAGGGATTGGCTCGTTTAATCATTTGTATAAGTTAAGCAGCTCTCATTACTTATATTCAGTTTAATGAGGGAGTTTGTATGTGTTGCTTACCCGGTAATTATAGAGAACTTGGGCCCCTCTAGAAATTAAACAAATTGTGGTTTGACTATAAGTTTGGTTTATACTTGTTACGTTTTCACCAACTTTTTTTATCGGAAAAACTCCGTAATTAAGTTAAACGCTAATGTATTATGTGCGCGTAGCGATCCTTTTTTGTGAATATTTATGAAGTATGCTGCCTAGAAGGAGTAGAATATAAATAAAGAAGGCTTGTAGTACTTTTGCAATGTAAATATATAATAATACTACACACTAAAGTGCCTAAAACCTGAGATTCATTGTCGGCGGCAGGCGAAGTGTTGTGGAATGCAACACCGGCATATGTCGCTAGGCGCTGTGCTGATGTATGACAAGTATGTTTCACATAGATACAGCTGTTCAGTGAATTTTATTATGCAGAACTTCGGCCTCTCTAAAATCGAATGAAACTAAGTGCGATTGATTGACTTTGTATTTATGATGACAATTACAAAGCCTGTGGATTTCAAATTTAGCGCGAGGTTAGGTTCCAATCCGTTTAGGTTAGTGTGTGTATATACATTTATGTTTCTAATTTTGTATTGTGGTAGTACCTCATTATCAATATTTCCAACAACTCCTAACAGCGCAATGGATACAACATTAGTTTTTTAAACCATCTCCCCACCCATAATCCCTCTCTAACCACACCGGTCCCGTTAGAGTGCAAAACTGGCATAAGTCGCAGCGGAGAGAGTTAGCGGCCCAACTTGTAAATAATTACCGTTTACCCTTCCCAAAACAATATTACTCTAATCTAGGGGCACTTTTATAAAGCCACGAATTAAATTTAAAAAACCCCAGGTTCAAGAGCCTCTCTTGCCAACGTGCAAATGTAATGTGTAATTTTACCTCTGTTTCAATTTTGTGCAGCAGCACATCCATTTCTTGTGACAATGACTGAGCCTTGTTTGTAAGTTCATAGGTCTCTTGAGGTAACATATTAAACTTAATATAAGTATTTTCCATCATGTTCCTTATTTCCAGCTTCATTGATGATATTTTTGTTGTTATTTCGGATATCTTTTCATTCAAGTCTGACATTTCTGCCTGACCTAAGACAAAAGGATGACAAATCACTACATATATTATATAGGCATTTATTTGCAAATTAAATATAATATTACTTGTGTCTATCTTACCTGCACCTGCAAGCACAGTTGCAAGAAAGCTAGACATGTTAATTTCTCCTGTTATTAAAAATTCACACACTAAGGATGGTGAATTATTTATTGCATTTTATAAATTTTATCCAAGTAACCTTTAGTTTTATGCTTAAACATTATCCGAGCACATTGCATTGCATACGCTTTTGACAGACAGCTGTTTGAACAGTTGAAGATAGCAAAGCCAACTATATCGCATTTTTTAGTTTTACGTTTTAATGATATAATTCAAATCTAGAACTGCTCGACAACTCCAAAACTCATCGTAATGCTTATTTATTTATTTAATTTTGTAATTGCATAAAATAATTTTAATTTATACGAATTAGAAATACAAGTAACTTTGCTTTGTAAAGCCGAATGTTACATAGCCTGTGCGAAAGGACCCTGCCCACGAACATATGACGGATAAAATGCGCGTGTGTCGAGTTGTGAACTACTGAGAATGTAGAACTGACACGACTAACTTAATTAATCTTTTCTGACAGCGTAGAAGCCGGAAGGAATGTTTTCGGCTTAAATGAGAAAAAGTAATCACTGTACTCTTTATAGTGATGTCTATTAGACCAACAGGACGTGATTTCATCTTGAGAAAAATAAATGGTAAGAGCATCTCGTTGATATTCTTGTTATGTGATATCCTATATTGTCTTAACGTTCACACAAATGTTAAAGTTTTACTTTAAGTTTTGGATATTTACTGCAACAGAAATATAATTTTATTTTCCCTGTCATGTGCTACAAACCCAACTTACCATTTTTATATTAATAGAACCAGAATACAAATCCCAATATGTTAAAGCAATATTATATGTATTAGCAGTGTCTTATGTTTTGTTATACTTTCATTTAATGCTAATAATTGCGAGTGAATGTTCTTTTCCAGTAATTGTCACTAATTTACATTAGGAGCTAAGTTCGGCCAAGAAAGAGATAGTTGCATCACTTTTTGAAGATTTATGTAACACGTGTTGATAAAATAAATATTGCGGAAGAGGTTAACATAAATGCGTAACTGAACTTCGTATCAGTTCCAAAATACCGAAGTTTTTAATAATTTATTCTTGGGGCTGAACATTCATAAAGAGCGAAATATAGGAAATACAACCAATCTTTCTGTTGAAACTTGACCCAAAATGTTTTGCATTTAGGTATGGACACCTACTTGGCGAATTAAGTAAAACTTTTGCAACAAAAAAACAAACAAACATTTATTATTGTATGTAGATCCCACCAAGAACAACGCACAGAGATGTAGTGGACGTCACTCTATGCAAAATCACCACAAATTATTCTCATGTCACAAATTTAAGAATGTTACTCCTAAAATAATTTCTAAAATTAATCTTGTGTATAGGTAATTAATTTATATCTCTTTAAATATCCACATGCGCTCCTGTCTTCAAAATTTTCCTCCTACATTTTGTTACTTTTAAGAATTAATAATTTTGGTGATTTTTCAGAAAATTCCATAATTCTTTTTTATGAAAGCTAAAAACAAATTACTGTAGCATTTTACTTCTGTTTCAAGATTTCAAAAGTGCAATTAATCTGTTTATCACAACAATTCTAGAGGTTTCAAAATAAATTGTCTTGTAAAAAGTTACTTAATATTGGATTATCCTCTTCATCTGGAACATTAATACGAGATACACAGAGTTCTTTATACCGTATCAGATGTGTCTCGGGCCAATTCTCATCAAAGAGTTTGCCTAGTAGGTTCCTCACGCGTTCTGTCTTCTTCACTGAAAGAGCTAAATCTCTTTCAGGCAGAATCTTCTGCATTTTTCTGGATTCCAACCTCGATAGAGCGTTGACTGATGCTCTGTGGAACCCCCATTTCTGTAATACTCCAAGGTTTTAGTTTCGGCCTCACACCATTCATCTTTTAATTTCTCTACTTCATACATGCTACACAAAAAAGGTATTACATTCCACTCAAAGATTTGATACCAAGATTTCACTGAAAATACACGTGTTATGGTTCCCTGTATACAAAAAAAGAATATTTAGAATAAGGTTCGCTTGTTTTTGAAAACTAGAAGTCTGTTAAATACCAGCATCTTCCAAGGATATGACATGGAGATTTTCAAGAAAACCCCTTCACCCCTAACTACCCTTTGCATAAAAAAAATTAGAAAATTTTGATTTTCTCAAAAATGGCTCTTATGATTTTGATTAAAATACCATATTTTAAGATAATTATGTGACAAATAAAATCTGAATGACTTGCATAAATGGTAAACCGTAAGAGATTGACAAACAGCTACTACACAAAATAAGGAGATCTTGCAAATGCATACAATTTATGTCACACACATTTTAATTGTAAAGTTAACTTTTTCGGAAATATCTGTTATTGCTTCCAAGTTTAAAATACTTGAATATTACTCAAACGCAAAGTCCTTATCAGTTTCATATTGCTTTTGTTTTACTCTTGGCCATGGTAAGAGAACCAAATTGCAATGGCAATTGCATAGCGACAGCTTTTAAAAGATTTGACTATCACTTTAGCCTAGTGTATTTCTTTATTTACCTTCTACTTACAAGGAGGCAAGTAATAACACCATTTCGGTAATGTTTATCTTGATTAGCATGAAGTAGATAGAAGAATAGTCTATTGTAAGAATTATTTTGAGAACAAATAGAAAAATCAAATTATTGGAGCATATCATATTTTAACTTTCTCTTTAAGTACTAAGTATTTAGTGTATAGAGAAAGTATTGTATTCCACCTAAAAATTCAGTACCAAGATTTCACCGGAAATACCTATATGGTTTGAGGATACCTAAGTCCAAAAAAAGCATTTTTAGAAACATATCTGTGTGGGTGTTATATTTAAGTTTGGTATCTTCCAAGGATGTGATATGAAGATTTTCAAGAAAATCCCCCCCCCCCAAACTACCCTTTACATGGAAAAATATTTGAAAATTTTGTTTTCTCAAAAATGGCTCTAGTGATTTTGATTAAAATACAATATATTTTAGATATTTATATCACAAATGAAATCTGTATCTTGAATTATCTACGAATAGCTTCTGGAAACCTTATTATAGGCTTCAAGTTAAAACTTTTCTCAAAAAGGGTCACCTTTTCTTTCGTCTTGCTTTTGTTTACGGCTGCTTTGCAAAGTGAACTAATTTCAATTGTTCACACAGCGACTGGCTTTTAAAGGATATGACTATTGGTTCAGCCATATTTCCCTTCTGTTTATGAATCAAGTAGTAAAGCCATTTCTGCTAATGCTTATCTCGATTAGCATGATGTAGATAAAGGATTGTCTTTTGTAAGAATAGTTTGCAGAAAGTGTAGAGAAGTCATGGGAATGGAATACATCAGATTTTTTTTTCTTGCCAACAATAAACGCTAATATTAGCTAACTTCTTAAATCAATGACAGTTTCTTTACCATATAAAATATCCAGTCAGGACTTGATAGTTTCATCTCACCTTTAGTTTTATATAGCTCTAATATTCTTCTTTTGACAGGACTGTTGACTTCTCCCTTTACTTGGTCAAACACATAGTCTGCTGGCATATAGCTGGCTCCCTTACAGGATATGTTATTTGATTAAATTCAACGTCCTTTTTTTTTTTTTTGTTGCAGGAAATGCATCAAAGTATGCAACACATGATTGTTACTTTCTCTATACATACTATGTACATAGTATATAGAGAAGGTATTGCACTCCACCAAAAAATTCGATACCAAGATTTCACCGGAAATATATGTTTTAGGGTCAACAGTATCCAAAAAAAGTATTTTCAGAAAAAGGTCCATGTGTGTGTGTGTGTCAGTGAACACGATAACTCAAAAACGAAAAGTCAGTAAAGTACCAAACTTGGTATTTAAGCTTAGTATCTTTCAGGGTTGCGACATTAAGATTTTGAGAAAAATCCCCCCACCCCAAACTACCCTTTACATGGAACTTTTTTCGAAAATTTTGATTTTGTGAAAATGGCTCTAACGATTTTGATTAAAATATTGTATATTAAAGATATTTACCTGATAAATAAAATGTATATTTTGAATTTTCTGGGAATAGCCTGTGAAGACTACTTTATTCTGGGTCAATTTTACGGAATTTTGCATAACTGTTAAGCTGTTAGAGATGGAAAAAAACTTGCCACACAACAAAACACCTTAAAACACTCAATATATGTTATACACATTTTTTTTGTGGAGTTGATTGTTTTTGAGATATTCCTTGTTTTTGGTTTCAGCTATAAAAACCCTGTACTTTTCTCATACAGGACTTTGTGAACTCGTGTCCATACAAACAAAGGAACTTCATTTACATAGCAACCAGCTTTTGACTATCACTTTAACCTATAATACCCCCTTATTTCGCTTCTACTAACAAGGAAGCAAGTAATAAGACTATTTCTGCTAATTTTTTCTAGATTAGATGAAGTAAATATAATATTTTGTTGCAGAGATGTAGAGAAAGTCATGTGAATGGAACATATCAGATTTTTTTTGTTCTGCGCTGCACATCTAGCACATTCTGCTGCTGCAGAAACGCTGTGCACTCATCTTGTAATTAAAGTTCAATTCATTTAGATGGTGTGGAAGAGCACCTATATGGCATCTTGACCTGCTTGGTCTTTTGTCCACCCAAAGAAAATAAGCTTGGCTTGTTCCATCACATCCACAACACAAAAATTGTAAAAACTAATTCGTTGAGCATAATATTCTGCTTGTATTTGTATCTTAAAGAAGTGGTTGCACTTATAAGTTGAAGCAGAGAGAGATTGTACCTGGTGACTGTTCTTCTTAAAGAAACAGATGAAATACGTTTGATAATAGTGTGTGAGCTCTTTTTTACTTTCTTTAGCACATATGTGCAATATACATAGTAGAAAGAGGAAGGTATTGTTTTTCACCCAAAAATCCGATACAGAGATTTTACCTGAAATACATGTTTTGAGACTGCCTGAATTAAAAAAAAAAAGCATTATTAGAAACTCAACCGGGTGTGTGTGTGCGGGTGGGGGTGCGTGCGGGTGGGGATGCGTGCGCCTTTCTTTGGCGCATGCCCACCTTGGTAATTAAGCTATGTGTATTCCAAGGATACAACAAGGATTTTCAAGAAAATCCTCCCCCGCCCCACCACCCCAACTACTCTTTACATTGAATATATTTTGAAAATGTTGAGTTTCTCAAAAATGGTTCTAACGACATTGATTAAAATGCTATATGTTTAAGCTATTTTTATGAAAAACAGAATGTATATCTTGAATTTTCTGGGAATAGCCTCTGAAGATTTCATTCTCAATGACTGCTGTCTAACTTTTGTATAATTGGTAAACCATAAGAGATAGACAAAAAAATGTAGATCCCATTAAAATAACTACTTATTTATTTTTTTATTTATTTACTGTAGAGTTAACCATTTTTAAGATATTGCAACTATTGGTTTCAATTTTAAGCTACTTAATTTTTTTTCAAACAGGAAGTCATTTTTCTTTTCGTCTTTTTGTTTACTCTTAGCAAGCAAAGAGAATTAAATGTCGGTTGTTTCACACAGCTACCAGCTTTTAAAAGAGTGATTATCACCTTAGCCTAGTGCATTTCCTTATTTCCCTTCTACTTACAAAGAAGCAAGCAGTAAGACAATTCTGTTAATGTTTATTATGATGTAGATAAAAGAAAAAAAATATTTTGTAAAAAAAGTTTGTTTACAGAGCAGCAAGTGAAAGTCATATGTGCTGTGATTTAGTTTTGCTGTCACTTGTTTTGATTGAGAAATTAATTTTAGTACAGTAACTGCATGCCCTTTGAGATTTCTCAAAATATGGCACACCTTTTCTTTCATATGAACAGATAAATGGGAGTTTCAACCATTACCTTAATCTCTGTCACATGCACACCAAGTTTAATTGCCATAGCAGTGTTTCTTAATCTGGTTGGTTTTACCAGTAGTATAGACATAAACAATTTCTTACAAACCTGAAGCAGCTTCCCGGTTCTGGTTGGTAACATTAAATTATAAGGATGCGATTGTGTTTTTAAATTTACAAATATGCAAAGAAGCTTGTGTCAGTGATGTGATTAATAGTAAATGAAAAGAATTTGAATAGGTTTTTGAAACACAAAACATCACTTACTAATTACTTACTGAGATCAGTTTCAGAAACATTTGTTTCCATTTTCAACCTCTAATTCTGACTGAATCTCGCTTCGTTGGCATCAATGATGATGATGGAGGTATATTATTTGTGGAGGTATCTGGTGCTGGATCTAAGAACTTCCAAAGGTTGCTGCATGGCAGTAAATCAAAATTCATAGGGTTCATTTTCTTCACAATTAGATCTTCATTCAGACATCTACTGTCTGGTTTTAATTTTATAATAGGTATGATTTCATGTCCTGATGACCAAAAATGGACTACTGCTGACTTTTCTGTTTGTTTATATTTTAGGTTTCTATATGTTCTTTTAATCTTGTTTTCAAACTTATTTTTGTCTTTTCTTTGTATACACTATTACAATCTGAGCATTCAATTTCATAAATACTGGTTTTTTGTTTTCTGGAATAGGATACTTTAATTTTTTGCATAGCAGTTTCTGTATGCTGTAGTTGTTTTTTGGAGCTAAGGTGATGTTATAATTCTTGGAGTGGTGGGGTTTTGTTTAAAATCCAAGAGTGCAGGTTCAAACATGGTGGAGGGTAATGGATTTTATAGACACAAAAAATCCTTAACATGGCTTCCTTTGGAAGGGAAGCACAACCAATGGTACTATGTAATTTTATTTGCACATAAAAGAACCCAGTACCTTGAAAGAAGGTTCCTGGGCAAAATTTTCTGCCATTTTGCATCTGCAAGCTGTGATTCCATCCCACAGTGCCATCTGCGGGCAACGAGCTGATCCCTCATTACCATAGTGCATAGTGGCAAACTCACAAAGTATAAATTCAAATCCAATCATGGAAACATCATAACAATGCCCTTTGCTCCACTTAAACTGCAGGAAATACTACTTCTGCTACTAAAAGCAAACTTATTGTATGTTGATCAGTCAACTTAGATTAAAACTTTCAATGGCACAAAGTAGTTAGAGCATTCGGAAATTACACTTTAAGTGAGTTACATAAAGTTATCAATGGTCTTTCCTGAAATGTTTATCAATTATTTTATAAATCCTGACAATTATCTCAAGTGGTTGTTTGCATTGACAGCTTATGTGGCCAAGTCTGTAAAAGGTATTTCATTCAGCAGAAAGATAAAATTTACTCTTAAAACATGTGAATTCATATACCTTTTTCACTGATACATTTGCAATACATAATCATACTTTGCATGCTTGTTCTTAGTATAATCAGCTATCTTTTGAACCTAGGTGAAAATTGAAAAAAAAAATTATTTGCAAAGTTGCAAAAGTAAAAATATGGAAAATTTGAAAGTTGTTGCTTTTTTAATATCATTAAATATATTATAAAATAATGATTGTGATTCAGAAAGTTCAACTATGTGTTGTATGAATGTACTGTAAATTTCAGCTCTCTTCCTCTCATACTTTGTGAGAAAAGGGTATCCAAAAATGTTGTTTTGAGAAAACTAAATATAAAGATACAAGTATTCTAAAAAGGGTCATTGCATGACAGCTTTAAAGAATGCAAACTAGCATTTAAATGATATTAAATATCTTAAACTCTGTATAATCTGAAAAAGTATATATTGTCTTAACTGGAAATATCAGATTGCAAGGGGTTAGGTTGAGGGGACTGAGGGGGCCACAAATCTCTACTAATAATTCTTTCCTGAAACACACTTTAAATTCTTTCTCATTGAAGGATTGACTGTATGAGCTGTTACAGAGTCTTGAAAAAAGGCAAAATCACGCTCCCTGTCTGTTAATTCTCTAAAAATAGGGGGACAAAATTGTATTCTCGTATGTATGGTTGTCTGCTGTAGACTTGAAAAATATTGGGCCTATATCGTTTCTCTGCTAATGGCGCGCCATACACAAATTTTTTTTATCATGAAGGGGTATTTCATCATATCCATGAAGGTGGAACCAAGCCTTGTCCGTGAAAAATATTATATGTGAATCAATTTCACCATTGTATACATTATTGAGAGTCCACTCACAAAATGTGTTAACAGATACAAATCATAAATATATACATGCTGTACAGTAGGAAACCAATGCTAAGCCATAACACACTTTGTGACTAAGAACAGGACAAAATAATAAAGCAAATGATATCACCGTCAGCTCAATACTGCATTTTCAGAGCAGAGAAAAATAAGTCAGTACTGTCATCTTGTGTACAACAGCTGTGTGTTATCATCTTTCCATGTGTGCAGTGGAAAAACACTGTGCAGCAGTTTGGATGCTTTTGTGTCGTACAGTATATCATGTAACTTGTTTCATCAGTTTTACTGTGACTTAACTTAAGTCTGTAATTGTTTAGATTACCAGATGTGTTTGTTTCAGGCTACCTTAGCCACACCATTCAGTTCAGCACCTTTAGATGAAGTGGTGTCACTTTTCCATGAAAGACAAGTGAAGAGAATTGCCCTTCTTATGGTCATTAATGTTGGATCTCTATTGCTCCTAGCTGCCTGGTGCACAAGTACACAGAGCATAGGTAACAAATCAAACACTTTTGAGAATTCCATCTTTTTTGCCACAAATTATAGTTAATACATATTTCTTTATTTTTCAGCACTGCAGGCATATGTGTATACAGTTTGTTTTGAATTGCTCAGGTAAGCGTATGAATAAACTCAAACTAGTTAAATATTTTCAAGTTTTGCATAAAACTTAAATCTATAGAAGGAGTTATGTGGTGCCTAATGACCTATCTTGACCACTGACAGCTACTTTAAAGTTTTAGGGCCTATACTGACAGATATTTTAAAGTTTTAGGGCCTATGTTACATCTCTGGCTGAGACCCCAGTTAAATATTAAGCAAAAGTCAGTGACAATTTTTGTATTATGACCTTCGGTTAACAGCTAACCAGGAATTATTCTCAGTGGTAAACTAACCACCACCTCTAGTAGCGGTTAGGGTACCAACTTGAAGATAAGTATAAAAAAAATGATACACCTATGGCCAAGATTGGTTGTCGATAGTGATTTTGTGATGAAATATTTACATAACAGGAGAAAAGCAATAAAATCCAGGTTTAGGACAAGGACTAATTTTGTAAAAGCTATAAGATTGTTGATAGTGACATTGCTATTACATTTCTGGTGCATAATACATCCAACGTTATTATTAGCATATGTAGTTTGCGTATCGTTTTATTTTATTTTTTAGTGTTAATGGCAGTGATGCAACCGATATTAACCTGATTTTTATAGAAATGTTTAACCTTTTACAAAGCTTATCAATACCAATAATTTTCAAAATGTTAAATACTGTACTATCTGGATCCTGTCACTTTATTTTTGGCCTCCCCACCGATCATGAGAGAGGCCCCCACCAACATTTAAACTATATGACTAGTTCTAGTAAAGATATATGGGAATAAGCCTATGAAGTTGTTAAATAAAATAATAGAAAAAATGGAAATAAAAATAAATGTGGATCCTTTATTAATTTTTTTTTTCAATTAAGAGTTTAAATTCATGTAATTTAATAATTAATAAATTACATGAAGAATTTAAACTCTTTTAACTACATTATACTGCACCTAGTAACTGTTTTTCTCCAAACTTGACTTTTAAAATAAATACATTAATGTGCAAACTATCCTTTCCTGGTGTCTTTTTTTTTTTAAAAAAGAACTACACAAAATATATTTCCTTTACATGCAAACTATACCTTCCTTGTTTTCATTCCTTTAAAATTAATGAATAAAAATGTATATGAAAACAGATTGGGAATATGTGAAATGAAGTGTATTGAATTAAATGTGTGAATTGCCAAACAGTGACAGATGAACCACATTATTGCAAATTGCATTCTCACCCACTTCCTTTTCTCGGCATGTAATGCATCAAGCCACTATGACATTGGAACTGACATAGCCAGAGGAGAGGCTGACATGGCGGAGAAGTGGATACGCTCCAGATAGTACAAGATTGGTCCCCATTGGTCCTTCTAACCTATAGAAAATCAAAAGGAAAAATCTGTATATGGCAATATTCCAAAACCACCAATTGCACACTTATCTATACAAGAGTATATTAACAGCAAAATTCTGTGTAGCATTGAAGTTTTCATTTTTTTATCTATGTGAGGATTTTATTTTAAAACCACCTATAATGCAACTGCCACAAAGGCCAAAGATATGTGATCTGATCACTGACCATAATATTGAATTTTCCAATACTAATTCAACTTTCTAGCTTTGGCCTACATACAACCTTGTAAAATATCTTTCTTTTGTCATATACAATTGCATTAAATGTGTTTTATTATATCTAAGCATCACTCTTAAGTGGCATAATAAAAATGAGCAAATGGATACTATAAATCAGGGACATTTTGAGACAATGCTTAATTTTCAACTTTTGTGTTTCCTGATTCTTGTTTTGCATGCACAAGACAACTATCTTTAATGAATGGCTTTCCTATACCAATGTACATCTAAAGGGCTAAATGAAAGGCAGTTGAACCCAGGACCTTTACATAATAGGACAAAAATATGACTCATATTTTCACTACAGTGGCTAATGATAACAATGTTGAGGATAATAATGAGAATTGTTTTATTTTGATATTGCTGTACAAGAATAACCCAAATGCTATCCTTAGTTATAGAGCACACAATATTCATTTATAATTGTTGAATATAAATAATTAATATTTGTTTACTTAATTGATAGTCAAGCTTTCCAGTTTGCCATTTAAACCAGAAGCCAGCAGATTATCCTTCATTTCTGCCTCTTTGAAATGTTAGTAGAATTTATGGTACTTGTTGGACACTAACAAATTTTAGCTTCTATTCAAAGATTTTTTCAGATTAACTTTTATAGGTACAAAGCTCTCTATAGTAAGCTATGGCTTTTGAAGTTTTCTATGCAAAATACTGAAATGTGCATATTGATGAACGTTTAAAGTTGATTAATAATTTGTTGCATAAAACAAATTTAGATTTAAAACTATTTGGGTTTAAAATTATGCGTTTCAGAGTTTATATTTCCAGACAGTTAAAATACATATCTTGAGTTGAATTTGGGTGAAAATAAATTCCTGGTTTTGGCAACTTCTAGTGACCATAGGTATCTATGTAGCACCTCAGGCTTCGGATTTTTTCTCTTTCATTGAACGAGTCAAGAGTAAATAACAGTTGGTGGTATTATATATATAGAGAACAAGTCCAATATCACTTGATGATAAAATGCGACATCATTAGTGAATAAAGGTACTCAGAAAATAGATACATGCAAAGAATTTCTAACATTTTCTCCATTACAACTTGAATGGTAATGAGTAGCATAGTGCATACACACAGTTTTGTAAAAGAATAATTATCAAAGTGGCATGTCTAATGGATCTGGTTTTATAACCCAGCAAAGGAACAGTTTTGCCACTAAACCACTTGTACAGAGTGGCGCAGGGAAATGGGAAATTATGAAGTAATGTAATTTACTTGAGTGAATATAGGAAACAACACATTTATTGACAAAAGTTTATGTATACAGTATGCCATTTATATTTTCATTACTAAATATCATTTTACTTTGCTTCTTAAAGATGACATTGGAAAGATGTGCTCCATTTTTGAGTTCACACTTCTAGTAACCTGTTCTGAAAACTTTGGAATGCTCGCAGTAGCATATCTCTGAGAATGGCAGTGATTTAGTTTTCAAACTTGCTGTTTAAGTTCTTGAATAGTTGCAGGACGTGAGCTTTACACTTTATTTTTAATAGGTCCCCACAGGAAGAAGTCACAAACTCTGAGATCAGGTGACCTTGATGACCATGGAATGTTACTGTATTGAGAAATAACGCGTCTTCCAAACAATTGGCGAAAGGCTTCCATTGATTGTTGAGCAGAATACGACGTGGCTCCGTCCTGCTAAAGCCATGTGTTTTCGATGTTCAGAACCTGCAGTTTCAGAGTAAAGAATGTTTCAAGAAAGTCATCATACCGAGCGAATGTTACTTTTGTTGCCATTCCATCCTCACTTTCAATGATGCCATGACATGAAACAGCACACCGTACTGTTACATGCACTGTAACCTTGGCGCTATGTAATGGATGCTCGTGAAACTCATGAGGATTGGCCTGTGCCCAGTAATGAAAATTCTGTTTGTTTATATCCCATAAGGAAGTGGGCCTCGTCTGACATGGTAAGGAAATGGGTGTT
Source organism: Hymenopus coronatus (assembly GCA_030762935.1). Classification (NCBI taxonomy): domain Eukaryota; kingdom Metazoa; phylum Arthropoda; class Insecta; order Mantodea; family Hymenopodidae; genus Hymenopus; species Hymenopus coronatus. Next base: position 51,886,461 of record CM060884.1, read on the forward strand.
TATGTACCCATAACGAAGTGGGCCTCATTTGACATGGTAAGGAAATGGGTATGCTCATTGATTTTAGCCAGCATCCATTTGCAAAACTCCTCATGCTGCACAGGGACTTGCGAATGTAATCGCTGCACAATCTGGAACTTTTAGGGGGGGAACTTAAATTCATACAATTTTCTATGCACGCTTTGTCATGTATGCACAGATGCATGCTGACCAATGGAGTGGCAAGCACTACTCTTGATGGAAACTCGAACAGGTGCAATGTTCTCAGGTGTGCGTATCATTTGAATGCACCTGGAGACTTTTTTTTTCAAGGCTGAATTTGTTCCTTCAAAATTACGCACCCACGTGTGAATTGTATAAGCAGATGGAACAGATCCATGACGTCCCAGCTGTTAATGCTATCAAAATAATCTTTGCGCAGTAGTCACACTATCACCCTGCGTGTAATATGCTCTCATTGTGACAGCACGTTCCGCACCACTCCAACGCTGTACGATTACTAAATGGCAATGCGTTCACAACAACTATGCATGAATTCTGGAAACCTATCTGCATGACAATATGAACAACAGTAAGGGTCAAAATTTCCCGTTTCTCTGCGTCACCCTGTATATGCTTCCAATAGTGTAATCTAAAGTTTTGCTTGTTGTTTCAGCCTTCTTTCATGTGTTTTATCAATATGGGTAGAGAAAAATGGTCCAAATTCTGTCTTCACCTTTGGATATGAGAGATTCGAAGTGCTGGCTATTTTTGGCAGTACTATTCTTGCTCAGCTAGGTTCTCTCTTCATTATAAAAGAGAGCGTTGAGAGGCTGATCCTTCACCAACCAGAAATACACACGTAAGTTTTATGTCATAAAACAGTGTTCTATGCCAAACTGAGTTATGGTTTCTAAATTGTATATCTTTGCAGGGGTCGTTTAGTGGTTGGGGCAGGAGTTGCATTCATTAATCATGTTATAGTGATTTATGGTTGTAACAATGCTGCTCTGGACCATGTAATTGGTGCATCATCTTCAAGTTGGCTGCAAGAGCATGTTTCCGACATTAGTCAAAGGTAATGCTTTTCTGTTGACTTAAGTTTTAATTCCTGAAATAATATTGCAATCAAACATTATAAGGAAAAACAAAATTGAGTTTTATTTATGGAACTTTCTAACTGATGTGGTTCTTAGCATAATATTTTATGTTGGGCATGAAAGACCGAAAGATAATTCTTATGCTCAGGACCTCAACTCCATATTGGCATTGACTGTGTTTATACTAAATTAGTAAGTTAGTATTGTAAACTAACCGTTTGTTTCATGCACATGTCTTATATGGGGGTTTTTCTGAAAGTTCTCAGTGTGAGAAAGAAAAGGCGTGGTTTTTAACTAAATTAGTTGTATGTTTTTCTTAAATCATAGTGCTAATTGGATATCCTGAATGTAATAAAATAAATGGAAGAACAGCCATGTTTGTCATCATAGAAAATTATGACAAATATTCCAAATAAAATTAAATCCCTTTTTTATTTGAGTTGATATTAAATGTTTAATATGGATTATTTAATCGCTGCATGTCTTCAATTTTTATCCATTTTTCAAAAGAAACTTCAGTTTGTTTATTTTGCATCACTGTAATGCAAATGTATGTAAGTATGCATATGAAATTGCATGTAAGGATCTTATTTGAGAATTTTATTATTTTAGTTATTTGATACTCTCAGCACCACTATGTATTAGGTTGAAAACTTTCTGATCTACTCTCTTATATATTATAACCCTGATTTATAAACATGAGGTTACTGTATTGCTAAACATTGTAACATAAGAAATGCAAGACTTCATTTTGCATACTTATTTCTAAACTCTTTATAATTTTAGGATATTTATGATGTAAATAACTCCAGAATGAAGCCCTTTAATCACTTTTGTTTCATATGCATTTATATTCAGTGTAATTGCCCAAAATGTCGAAAGTAATTTTTATATTTATTTACAGCATTTGTTCAGTGATGCCTGTGCTCAGTGGGGCCCTCTTGCCCAGGATAAATCCGCTCTTGCTGATTGCCTGTGCAGGGGCCACTGCGCTCTTTGTCACAGATGTTCTCATTCAGACACAGTAAGTGCATTTGTGTATTTGTAACCATTTTATTGATGTACATGACAGTGTGCATTGAGGTAATTTGGTAAATTATCTAGGCCTTAATAATGTCAGAACAATTTGAGTTGAGCTATTAGCTCTGCTATGATCTTTGGCATTTGTGCCATATTTTAGTATAAAACTGCACATCAGTGCCTATTAAAACCAAGTTAAAATTAAGTTTTCTTAAAATAAGGAAACAACCATGATATATTGACAAGGAAAGTATGAAATTATTCATTCTGAAAGCTGCCTTAAAAAGAAATTCCTGTGAAAGTAGCCATATGTGTGAGAAAAACAAAAATCTGATGTATTCCATTCACATGACTTTCTCTAGCTGTTCCGCAAATAAGCGATTCTTACAAAAGATTATTTTATCTACATCATGCTAATTGAGATAAACATTAACAGATTTTCTTTATACTTGCTCCTTGTAAGTAGAAGGAAAAGCAATAGTCAAATATTTTAAAAGCTGGTCATTATGTGATACAATTGAAATTTGGTTCTCTTTGCATGATCAGGAGTAAAATAAAAAGAGATGTAACAAGAGATAATTTCCTGTTTGAGAAAAGTTCAGGTAGTTTAAAAATGAAACCAATAACAAGGAATACATTGGAAATGGTTAACTTGACAAAAACATGTATACAACATAAATTGTGTTTTAGTGAGATCAAAATTTTTTGTGTAGTGAGTTTTTGTCTATCTTTTATAGTTCACCATTTATGCAAAACACATTTGGAATGAAGAGGCTTAATAGGCTACTCCCAGAAAATTCAAGATATACATTTTTGTCATGTACATATCTTTAATATACAGATTTTAATAAAAAATCGTTAGAACCATTTTTGAGGGGAAAAAAAATTGAAACAAATTTCCATGCAAAAAGGTAGTGGGGTTGGGGAAATTTTCTTGAAAGGCTTTATGTTGTATCTGTGGAAGATACTATACTTAAATACCAGATTTGGTATTTAACAGTATTTTTGTTTTTGAACTATGCTGTCCACATACACACACACCACACCATACACATACCTAGACCTTTTTCTAAAAAGCCTTTTTTTATTCAGGGGACCTCAAAACATATATTTCTGGTGGAATTCAATACCTTCTCTACCTACTACATGCATAGTACATGTAGAGAAAGTAAAAATTATAATGTGGTAGTTGAAACAAAACAGCTCTATGTAATTAAAATATGGGACTGAATGTGGATGGGAAATTGAGGATGAAGTGCACAGGATGCTTTGTAGGGAAGTTTCAGGCCTGTCAAATGCAACAGCAAAGGAATTTGCTTGAAATCAAAATTGAAGGAGTAGGAAGAAAAGGTGTGATTATGGAAAGAACTTAGATATTGGTATAGAATAAATACAATTCTAGATTAAAGGAATTTCAAGAAAGCAGTTTAAAGAAAAATGGGTGGAGTAGTGGTATGCAAACTGACTTGAAAAGAATGGATTGGGAAACATTTGGAGAAGGAGTGAAAATAACATAAATGTTTTTTGGAAAAGAGCCAGCAGAAGGATAGAAATACAAAAATTATAGTTACATAGGGGGAAAAAACATCATTAGAATTGTATAAGCATGGGAAAGAGAAGCAAATGTGAACAAATTAAACAATAAAAAAGCAAGAGTATTGCTTGGATACAAGTAGATATGTGGAGACTAAAAGGAATGAGAAATGGCTTTTGACAGAATCAGTGTAATATATGGAGAAAAAGGAAATACAATTTTTTAAATGTAGGAGTAGAGCTTGAAGGAAAGGGTATGTAAAGGATGGTAAGGTGCCTTAACTAAATTTTATAATTAACTCTTATTTGCTAATTTCTGTACAGTGATTAAGCTCTTAAAATATTGTGACATAAGCAGGCAAATATATCAAGAGTTTGCACTCTGCCTCCCTGCATGTGTTGATGTGTGTGGGTGCATGTATAAAAGAGAGAGAGATTCTGGAAGAATTAGCAATAATTATTTCGTTCATGACACATGATCGTAGGAAGTGGCCAATTCAGTACATTGGTGTGTAAAATTCTAAAAAATCGGAACTCTTTATCTCTGCATTTTAATTTTTTCGTGCCCACGTACAATGGTTTTTCTAAGTTTATCATTTAGTACTGAAAGACAGCAGATTAAAGTTATTTGAGATAGCCGAGGCTGTAAACATGTCAAAAGAACGTGCAGATAATATTTTAAGTAATGTTTTCGGCTTTCACAAGGTATGTGCAAGATGGGTGCCGTGTTTGTTGACACCTGATAAAAAGTTGCAAAGAAAAACTGTTTCTGTTAAGAATGTGGAGCTCTACCGTAAAAATCCCAGTGAATTTTTGAGACGCTTATTACCATGGATGAAACTTGAATACATCACTACACTCCAGAAAGTAAATCATAGTTAAAACAGTGGTTTGCATCAGGTGAACCAACTCTAAAAAGGCAAAGTCAATTTTGTCAGGTAATAAGGTTATGGCGAGGATTGCTGGGAAAAGGATAAAAGTATCACTGATGACTACTACGCAAGCTTACGGCAACGTTTGAGTGATGAGTTGAAAAGAAAAAGACCTCATTTGACAAAAAAAAAAATAAAAAAATGTTGTTTCATCACAATGCTCCGGCCCATCGTTCAGTCATTGCAATGGAAACAAATGTGCGAATTAAAGTTGGAATTGCACCCTATTCATTAGATCTAGCACCCAGTGACTACCACATGTTCCCAAACCTCAAAAAATTTCTTGGAGAATGAAGATTTCACAGCAAAAAGGTCATTGATGTGGTAAATAGCACTTAATAAATCTCACTACAGAGGTGGTTTAATTAAATTAGAAAACTGATATGACAAATACATTAGCCTTTCTGGAGATTGTTGAGAAATAAAGCAACATTTTTTTTTTAAAATGTTTTAATTAAGAGGCTCAGGACTTATCAGCCGACCCTCGTATTAATTGAAAACTCAAAGCTGCAGAATACTAAAAACAACAGAGAAGATGTGTGGAACCATTCAACAAATTCTGTAAACAACAAGGCCATGATTTATGCTATGGACATCAAGTTACAGTGATTTTGGTGCAAATGTATGTCAGACAAATGGGATTTTAGGAATATTATTCTTTGTGTCCATATAGGCTAATCATTGTTATTTTATTCACGAAATAGTCTAGTTAAATACAACTCGAACTAGAACTTGTTTTTTAGATAAAAGTTGGAGCTCTCATTATATTACTTATGATAATATCTGATCTTTGTAAAAATATCTGTTTGCAAACTGATTACTGTTATATTTATTTCAGGGGCTATTACGTTATGGATTCCATAGCTGCAATTAATATAGCTGTCATGATGTTTGTCACTATGCTGCCAATGAGTGTGTATACAGGAAAAGTCTTATTGCAAGTAAGGAAAAGTATTATTTCTGTTGAGAGACTGTAACACAGAGTAACCAGATTATTCTATTGTCTTGATAATTCTCATACTCAGTTAATAATATAAGCATTAGTTGCTAGTAAATATATACATTATATAATCAATCTTTCACTATGTCATTGTGTAGGCAGTAAGCGAAAAGTTGAATCAGCTCAAAAAGTGTCGTGTTTGGGATTTGATCTTACCCTCATGGCTTATTGTGCTAATGCTCTTACAAGGGACTATCTATCAATGTTAAGAAAACTTGAAACTGAATTATATACCTATGGAAAAACACAAAAAAAATCTGATGTGTTCCATTCACATGACTTTCTCTATATCACTGCAACAAATTATTCTATTTACTTCATCAAATGGAGCAAAAATTAGCAGAAATAATCTTAATACTTGCTTCCTTGTTAGTAGAAGTGAAATAAGGGGGTACCATAGGTTAAAGTGATAGTCAAAAGCTGGTTGCTCTGCGACTGAAATTCCTTTGTTCCTGTATGAGAAAAGTATAAGTCTTTATAGCTGAAAAAAAACAAGGACTATCTCAAACACAATCAACTCCACGAAAAAAATGTATATAACATAAATTGGTGTTTTAAGGTGCTCTACATTTGTTGTGTGGTAAGTTTTTGTCCATCTTACGGTTTAGCAGTTATGCAAAATTCCGTAAAATTGACCGAGAATAAAGTAGTCTTCAGAGGCTACTCCCAGAAAATTAAAAATATACATTTTATTTGTCATGTAAATATCTCTAATATACAATATTTTAATCAAAATCCTTAGAGCCATTTTTTAGAAAACCAAAATTTTCAAAAAAAAAAGTTCCATGTAAAGGGTAGTTTGGGGTGGGGGGATTTTTCTCAAAATCTTTGTGTCGCATCCCTGGAAGATAATAAACTTAAATACCAAGTTAGGTATTTTACCAACTTTTCGTTTTTGAGTTATCGTGTTCACAGGTACACGGAGACACACACACACACACACACACACACGCACACACAGACCTTTTTCTGAAAATACAGGGGACCCTAAAACATATATTTCCGGTGAAATTTCGGTATCAAATTTTTTGGCTCTATATACATAGCACGTACAGAGAAAGTAATATGTAAAACCCTTGATTATTACATTCTATTGAACATATACAATGTGCACAAGATACAGAGCAATAAATATGTGCTGGTGGGGGCTGCCATTGTCCAATTAAAGTGAAGCTCATTTGAACTAGTGACACGAAGTGTTGCTATGGACACTGCCTATTTCTAGGAAATGGGCGAGAGATAGAAATATAGACTGTTGCATACATGGCTGAGTGCAGGGAACCTGATATTGTGAGTTGTTCGTTCTTAGACAGGATTCTGCCTATAAAAATGAATCCTCTTAATGCTGTGAATGCCATATGTAGTCACTTTAAACAAAAGAATTTCCAGCTCTTAGTTTTAACCAAAATAGATTAGGACAATGTTTCAGTATTTAGTAAATATATTAGACCCTGATGTAGAACATAATCATTTGAAGATACATAAGATGAAGAGGAGGGAGAAAAAGTGGAAGAAAAAGTATTTTGCCTAGTTTGATACTGCTGTTATTATGGTCTAATATAATGCAGTAAGAAATTTTGTTAATTTTTCAACTATGCAATTCCTTTGTGCAAGCATAATAACTATTTCAATTGAGGATTGAAAATGGGAACAAGTGTTCCCAAAACTGGTCCCAGTAAGTAAAAACAAGTGATGTTTGTGTTACAAAAGCAGACTCAGATTCTTTTATTTTTTATTTAATCACATCACTGTCACAAGCTTCTATGCATATTTGCAAGTTTTGAATTTAATTATATATTTGAATGTGCTATTACTCCATGAGTAGATCAACCAATTATATGTGAACCTTTGTTATTGTGTCATGAAAGCTTGAGTAATTATTATTCTTATATTGACAATGTTCAAGCTATTACGATAATCATTGTAAAAGTTATGAATGATCTTGCATGCTTTTGTTGGCATTATGAAATTAAATAATTAATCCTGTGAACAAACGCATGCACAGACTTTTAGGTATTAAGATTACCTACCACTTCTTTAGTTTTATGAATCTTCCCTTATCTTTTTGACTAATTTTGACATTGGGTCTGTAGTGATGTGTGGTTTACCTATTGGGATGATTCAGGTTTGGCAAATCCTGGTACAGCTCAACTAAAAGGATTAATATGTAACTTAAATTCATTTGGAGCCTTGATCAATCCAATTTGTAAATTAACTTTAAAGCAGAAACAAAATTGGACTTGAGGTATCTTCCATTCAAACAAATCTTTATTACTTTCCACTCACTTTATCAGTTTATTTTACTTAAGTGCTTAGAACTGCAAAATTTTCAGCATGTTTTGTTTGCCTTTCAGACATGTTTTACTTAGGTCCATTGAATGACAATTTTTTCAGTATTTTTTGTTTGTTTTTCAGACAACACCCTCTCACATAGTAGGCCAACTAGACAGATGTCTGAGTGAAACATTGACAATAGATGGAGTTCTGGAATTCAGAAATGAGCATTTTTGGACCCTCTCTTTTGGCAAAATGGTAAGTACAAAATAGCAAGCCTTCCTATGCACTTCTGATTATTGTTATTAGGGCACAATAGCTCATCTTTGATGCCACGAATGGAGATTCAGTTGGAATTAGGTGTTGAAAATGGGAACATCATACATTCCCAAAACTAGCCCCAATAAGTAATTGCTAAGTGATGTTTTGTGTTACAAAAACTGATTCAATTCTTACCAAAGAATACCAAGCTATTTATCCAACTTTTATTTTTGAGTTATGCCCCCAGTGGTGGTTTTAATTGATAATTATATACAGAATTAAATTCTGCAGCTTTATACCAAACATTTTAGCTCTTTTTCACAAAGAATATAATTACAAAAATATTTGTTATTTTAGTAGTTTGTATACATGTTTAACTCAACATTACCACTTGTGATCCAAACTGATTTTTCCACAGAAAACAATATAGTTAGGGTCCTATAGCACAGAGCCACAATTCACTTTTACGACTATGCTTTAACATTAATGTCTCAAAACATTTTTAATTATATATTTAGAGATAGTATTGACTCATGCTTTAATTATATTTTCTTTTACAGCAAAACTAAAACTTCTCTTGCCTTCAGTTTGTTGATTATATAACAATCAGTTATAGATTTTGTGCATTTGTTTTACATGAATCAGAAGTTCTGTCTACAATGTTTTTCCCTTGTGGTACCACATGCAGATGTACTTCAGGCATATACATAACCTGCTCTCATTTACTTGATATATTTCCCCTTATACATTCAATCACATTTACCTCCAATATGCTGCACATTGTAATCTAATAATTTCACAAGAAGTTATAAATACAAAATAAGCTCTGCTGTTAAGCAAAATATTGAAGTAGTTCATTTTAAACGACCCTAATCTTATCATGCACAATGATTTGAAATTACAAAAGTAAAACTGAAATATAATAACATTTAAAACCTCAGTTGGAAATAACACTCAAATAACATCCTCAAATGCAAAAGAGGCAAAACTTCTGGGAGTACTTATAGATGAGTGTTTAAAATGGACTAGCCAACTAAATTATATAGAAAAAAAAATGAACACTGTCTATTTCAACATGTTTCCTTATCACAAATTGCATATCTGCAAACAAGAAAAATTATATATTATAGTTGTGTTTACTCAAAACTTTCATATGGAATAACTATATGGGGAAATGAAACAGGACGTGAAAGGATTTTTCGAATCCAAAAGAAAATAATACGTTTAATGGTCCACTCAGGCTTCAGAGTTTCTTGCAGACAACTCTTTAAAACTTTAAAAAAACCTGATCCAACCATGTCTGTATATGTACAATCTCGCTATGTATATGATAGTCTGCTAAACAATCAACAAACATAATGGCAACACGAGAGGTAAAAGGGGCATAAGATACCCCACACATAGGCTTGCAATACTTGAAAAAAGTCCACATTATATGGGGATTAAAATATGTAATAAATTACCACAAAATCTTTGAGAAATGCATCACCAAATTCATTTTAAAAATGTGTAAAAAATTGGTTAATAAAGCATATTATTCAATTAAGGAGTATATGGAAGATGAACTGTGATTTCGTAAATGTTGGATATCATTATATTGCTCATAATTTTTATTCACAATAATTTGTTTATTATACAATTGTCATTTCATATTTGGCGAATCACCAATTTACAAGCATTAGCTCAATATGTGTCATGCTATGAATAAACTATTATTATTATTATTATTATTATTAAGCAAGATCTATTATGCCTTGTTACATCCATTGCATGTGCACAATGTTTGACGAGGATGGTGTGTGCCTTGAAGAAAATGCATCTATGTGATCCTTTTTTATGACATAAAATGAACAGCATTTTATGAAAGAATGGTTGTTCAAAACACACTTTTCAACATGGAGTATATCAATAAGAATAAAGCTTCAGTTCTTATTTTAAGAATAATATAGTAGAAAATTGTAAACTAAGGTAACTGCTAGGGTATGTAATACATCACCCACATCCATTGAAAATATAGACTTTGTTGCTTATGCATTGCAAAAATATAACTTATTGTCTATATCACTAGTGAAGTTTTGTTTTAATAAATTATGCAAAGAAAAGCAATGCATTTGCAAATGTGTTCCATCACATGAGATAGCAGTATAAACCTTAATGTGGGAAAGTGTAAACATAGAATAACAAATGATTCGAAAATGCTAATGTTTTTTCACACGCACACACACTCTCACACATACAACAAAAAAAACCTTAATTCTATATTATGAGTCTTACATTTTTTACTTTCTCTAGCCCAATATGTACAATGTACATAGGGATAGAAAAGGTATTGTAATGCACCCAAAAATTTGATACCGAGATTTCACCGGAAATATATGTTTTGGGGTCCCCTGAGTCTGAAAAAAGCATTTTTAAAAAAAGGTTCATGTGTGTGTGTCTGTCTGTCTGTCTGTCTGTGTGTGTCTGTGGACAGCATAGCCCCAAAAGGAAAAGACCGTTAAATACCAAACTTGGTATTTAGGTTTAGTATCTTCCAAGGATGTGACACAAAGATTTTAAAAAAAATTCCCCTACCACAAACTACCCTTTACATGGAAAACATTTCGAAAATGTTGATTTTCTTAAAAATGGCTCTTAACGATTTTGATTAAAATCCTGCATATTAAAGCTATTTATGTCCGAAATAAAATATATATCTCAAATTTTTGGGGAATAGCCTCTGAAGAGCTCTTTATTCTGGATGAATTTTGCTTAACTGCTAAACCATAAGAGATAGAAAAAAACTCACAACACAAAAAATGTACAACACATCAAAACACACAATTTATGTCCTTTACGTTTTTGTTGTGGAGGTAACTGTTTGCGAGATATTCCTTGTTACTGGTTTCAATTGTGAAGTACTTAAACTTTTCTCAGACAGGAAGTGTCCGTTTTTCTTTTGTTCTACTCATGGCCAAGCAAAGAAGTGATTTGCAATGACAATCGCATGACAATAGCTTTTAAAACATTTGACAATCACTTTAGCATAGTGCATTCCCTTATTCTCTCCTACTTATAAAGAACTAAGTATTAAGAACATTCTGCTAATATTTATCTCAATTAGCATTGTGTACAAAGAAGAAGAATCTTTTGTAGGAGGTTTGTAGAGCAGCTCGAGAAAGTTATGTGAGTGTAACACCTCAGATTTTTCTGCATTATATTTTGTTATTATTCTATTATTTTCTCCCAAGTGCATAAAAGTCAACCAGAATGAAGAGGGCTTCACTGGCACTCACAAAAAAATTGTAGACGTGCAATATATTCCTAATGCCTGTAACTTGCATGTATATTTCAAAATATTTACAGCTATTTTTGTAACATAAAGATTGTCTGAGGTGGGGTAATTTTACTGTGAATATTCCCTGACACTAATGTGAGCTGGGGGAAAAATAAATAAATAAATAAAATAAATAAAAAACATAAAGAAACATATATACACAGGAAAATTAAAAAGAATGGTGAAAAAGTGAAGGTTATTATTATTCATTGAAATGACACACAAACAAAAGTTCTATGAAATGATAGAAGAAATAGATGAGTTCACTTGTCTTCTATGTTTGTAATGAACATAAAAGTCCTAGAGCAACTAAAATTTTGTTTATTTACTTGGATTGCTGTGCTAGGAATCAGCATTTGTCAATACTGACTTGCCCTCCAAGATCACCTAATCTGACAGTCTGAAATTTCTTTTTGTGGATGTTGGTAAAGGATGCTGTGTTACACAGGACCTAGAAGATTTGAAATGGATGGAGATACTGATAACTGAGGACATGTTGGGAAGTGCCTGCAAGAATTGATAAACCATTTAGACATCTGACATGTCACCTGTGGTGCTCATATCCAATATATGTAACTTATTCTCCTTGCAACTTAAAGAAATTTTTTTGTTTGTTTGTTGTCTTTCTTTCTTTTTGATAGCTTAACGTCCTAAACCTGGTTGGTCATATTGGACAATGAATGAAATTTGTGAAGTATTGCTCAAATGATCTCAGGGTCCATGAAGCTTAGTTACTTATTATTCATCTTCTCAGGATAAGGGAAAACCCCCAAAAAAACCTTATCCAGATAACTCACGCTAAGCGAGATTTAAACACATGACCTGTTGAATGTGAGACAGACATGCCACCCCCACACTACCTAGGTGGGCTGAAAAATAAGTTCTTTTTGTTTCACACCAGCGTTGCTTCTTAAGTCATTTCAGTGAGAAAAAAAAAGCTTTATCTTTGCACCATATTTTTTGAGTTGCTATGTATTTGTATCTTTATTTCCAAGTGTTCATGTCCATTATGTTGTAAATTGGTACCTTTTTATGAAGATATAATTAAAATAAAGTTCTTAATAACACATTTGTTTTATTTTAAATTTGCTGATTATGTTTTTCAACATTGTTTAAAAAACATTTATTATATCACTTTTCTTTGTGTGGAAGTTTGTAAATGTTGTTATATTCATTTATTTGACGAGTTGATTAATTACACTAAACAACACTTACTTGGGATTTTTGCTGGAACATGTTTCAAAGGACTAGTTTCCTTCATTTTCAACCGGACAGAAAACTAGTCCTTCAAAGCATGTTCCAGCAAAAATCCCAAGTAAGTGTTTAGTGTAATTAAACGACTCGTCAAATAAATGCATTTATTATAGTTTCATAATGGTTATTTCATTTCTCTCTATTATTAGAATCGTATTCTGTAATGTTTACAGGCTGGCACATTACAAGTTAGAGTGCGGCGTGATGCTGATGAACAGCTGGTGCTTGCTCATGTAGTGGATCGTCTGTCCAATCTGGTTAGTGTCCTAACAGTGCAGGTATTTAAGGATGATTGGAAAATGCGGAAGGGCGTTGGAGGAATTTTATCGGCTGTGACCCTTCCTAGTCCAATAGTACGGCCATCGTTGAATCATTTTGTGCCTGTTGCAAACAACGTAGTTAGCAGTACAAACCAAAAAAGCTTGTCCACAAAAATTATGATGTCCACACCCACAGTACCTCCATACACATCAAGCCCAAATATGAACCAGCCTATTAGTGATAATTCAAGAAATTCATATGATGGTGCATACAATGGAAGCCATTCAGTGAATGTGAACCCTACAGCAAGTGTACCAAAGACTGTATGGAATTATCCTCCACAATCAACTTCTGCGCCCACTGTGACACCACAGAACAATGATCCAGCTTTTTCAAATGTTCCTTCGCAACAAGCTCAGGTTAAAAGTAATCTTCTTTTTACTGGTGCAAGGACATTTGGTGCTGAAAGCTTTGCCTACCACCCAAGATGATGATGGATATAGGAAGCTTAATGACATTTGCATAAATTGAGTCAACAAAATAATGTAATTTCTGTTGACTGCATGGTTGGTCGATAGGGATTATTGTCCTGGAAGCAGGATCTCTGCTGTGGTACTGTTTGTGATACTGTGCTCTTATATATGACTTTTAATTTTTGTCAGTTTTTAACAGTGAACATTTAAAGACTGGGATACATTTTAATAAAGTACAGAAAGAAAATGTATAACTAAGGTTCTCCATAAAGTAACTTAGAACTTGACTACTTAAACAACAAGAATTCTGCAATATAAATAGCATTTCTGTTAATGTGCAAGAAATTGCTGTTATGAAAAGAAAGAGAAATTAAAATAAATCAGTGCTTTAAATAGTAAAACATTTTATTTTGTCTCTGAATTCTCAATTTTGGTGGTCTTATGCATTTCAATTATTATACTTCTGTTCAATTGATAACTTGTGATCTGTATGCATTTCTATTATACAACTTACACTGTATTCATAGACTTTCATTAACTCATTACTAATATATTACAGCTGTGAAAAAGCAACTCTGCCATAAACTTGTTTGCGATCACTAAAATAAAACTACAGAATATTTGTTAATATGAATGCTTTGTCTCTTGTTTTGGTAGAATATTGATTTAAGCTTAAACTTAACCCTTCCTGTGCAGAATTAATTTGGGCCAGATTTAACAAAGTTTAAAACATGCTCTAAAATTGAGAAAATGATGCTATTTATGCTTAAATATCTATGCATGTTGCAGTAGAATCCCGATAACTCGACAGATTATTTTAGCCCACCTGGGTAGCATGTCTGCCTCATATTTAACAGGTAACGAGTTCAAATCTCGCTTAGGGTGAGTTATCTGGAAAAGTTTTTTGGGGGATTTTCCCTTTCCCTGAAGAGACGAATGATAAGTAGCTTCATGGATCCCAAGATCATTTGAGCATCTGTCACCAATTTTATTCATTGTCCGATATGACCAACCAGGTTAAAGGAGGTTATGCTAAAAAAAAAAAAAATGTATAAATTGATAAATTAACTAATCATGTTCTCAGTCACCTATGTGATGTAGCTGTATAGCGATAAAATAAGTGTGAGAGGTAGACTAGTGTCACAGAATTTTTTTATACATATAAAACATTTCTGTTGAAAAGAAAAGAAAAAAATCTGATGTGCTCCATTCACGTGCCTTTCTCTACATCGTATAACAAATTATTGTTAAAAAGCTTATGCTTCTATTTACTTCATGCTAATTGAGAAAAAATTAGCAGAAAGTCTTATTACTTGCTTCCTTGTAAGTAGAAGCGAAATAAGGGTTATTAAAGTGATAGTCAAAAGCTGGTTGCTATGTGACTGAAGTTCTTTTGTTTTTATGGACAGGAGTTGACAAATTCCTGTATGAGAAAAGTATAAGTTTTTAAAGAAAAAAACCATTAATATCTAAAAAACTATCAACTCCAACAAAATTTATGACATCAATTGTGTGTTTAAATGTGCTCTACATTTTTTGTGTGGTAAGTTTTTGTTCATCTCTTAAGGTTTAGCAGTTATGCAAAATTTTGTAAAATTCATCCAGAATAAAGTAATCTTCAGAGGCTATTCCCAGAAAATTCAAGATATACGTATTATTTATCAGGTAAATATACAATATTTTAATCAAAGTTGTTAGAGCCATTTTTGAAAAAAGTTACATATAAAGGGTAGTTGGAGATGGGGGGATCTTGAAAATCTTTGTCACATCCTTGGAAGATACCAAACTTGGGGGACCCAAAACATGTATGAAATCTCAGTATAGAATTTTTGGTACATTACAATACCTTCTCTATACTCTATGACACAGTATGTGTAGAGAAAGTAAAAGCATTACATCCTGACATGAGTTACAGGAACTTATGTAAGATGGGAGAAAGATGATCTATGAATTTTTTAATTTTTGGGTTGAATTGTAACACATACATCACTTACTTTTATCCTCAGAATATGTTTTGAAAGCGTCCATTGCTTTCATCTTTAACTAATCAACTGCCAATTTTTTCTGATTTTCTGGGTATTATTTTCTCTGGTGGTGATTTTATGAACTTCTGGATAAGGCTGTCAGTAGGTGGGAATTCATAGTTCATCAGTTACTCTTTCTTCATCCAAATGTGGATATTTTCCACATGTTTTGAATTCTGCATGTTTTCTGGTTTGTTTTAGTAAACTTTGGGTCATGTTGAAGTGTCTTTTTCTAAAATACATTGTGGTTATATCGATGTTGCATCCTTTTCTAAAATGCCATGCCACTGCTGATCTGTCTTCTTGTTTCAATCATGTTTTTGAAGTGCTCCTTGGATCTGGTTGTCATCCCTTTTTGTTTTGTAATTGTTTATGTTGTAATAAAATATGCGTAGGCAAAGAATAAAAGAAGTAAGTTATGTGTAAGGTTACAATTTGACTCAAAAACTAAATAATTATTATCTCACATCATTGTATCTAAACCCTTTGAAATAGACTAAACTATTGTTTTATTTAATGCAAAGTGTTGTGTGCATCTGAAATTTTTACTGTCATATTTAATATAGCGACATGAAATAAAAATTCCATTGATACTCGAGCAGGTGACATTACAATCAATTAGGTAAGTTTGAAGCCAGGTAAGTGATTCAAATCCAAGCTTTCATTTAACTGTTTCAGTGTTCAAGAACAGTTGCAGAAATTATAGCTCTTTTTATCACCTTCTGAGCCAAGTATCTTGAAGCAAGAAAATTGTTATTTCAGTACTTGTCAGTGTCAGTTTTTTTGCCATTTTCACATATGCAAAATAATCTGATGGCAATTCACAAGACTTTCTCTACTTGTTCTGCAAACAAAGTATTCTTACAAAAAGGTTATTCTTTTTTATACATCATGCTAATTAAGAAAACATTAACAGAAATTTTCTTGCAAAAATCGATCACTATGTGCAGCAATTAAAATTCAGTTCTCTCTGTGTGGGCAGGAGTAAAACAAAGGAATATGAAACGAAATATGACACTCCATTTGAGAAAAGTTAAAGCACTTTAAGACAAACTAATATACAAAGAATATCTTGGAAATGGTTAACTACAAAAAAAAAAAAAAATGTAAATGAACAATTGTGCATTTTAATGAGATTGATATGTTTTGCTTAGCAAGTTTTCATCTATTTTTTATAGTTTACCAGTTTATACAGAAGTCATCCAGAATGAAGAGGTCTTCAGAAGCTATTCCCAGAAAATTCAATATATGCATTTTGTTTGTCATGAAAATATTTTAAACATATGGTATTTTAAAAAAAAAATCTTAGTTTTGAGAAAATCAAAATTTTCAAAAAATATTCCAAGTAAAAGGTATTTGGGGTTGGGGAGATTTTCCTGAAAATCTTTGTGTTGCATCCTTAGAAAATGCTGGGCATAAATACGAAATTTGTATTTAACAGATTATTTTATTTTTGAGTTATGCTGCTCTTACGCACCCACATGCATGACATACCTTTTTCTAAAAATGCTATTTTTGGATTCTGGGATTCTTGAAACATACATTTTCAGTGAAACCTTGGTGTCAAATTTTTTGGTGGAATGCAACACCTTCTCTACCTCTAAGGTTGTCTCGTGTAAGTTTTTTTGTTTTGCTTGCAAGTTGCATCTATGGCACCTGAAAACTGACCCCTCTGTACTCTCCAGTAGTTGCCTGTTTACGAATATGATTTGGAGGTCAACAACCAGCCTCACTATTGGATATGTTAGGTGTGTTTGTGACTGACATTGGATGGAACAGCGTGAACTTGTGTTTACAAACTATGGAAAACATAAAGGAACATTTCTGACATCTTATACTGTTTTACATCGTAAGGGTATAACCACCTGACAATGTCGGCCAAAAATTTGTGCTATGGGGAAGATGCAGGAACAAATCAAGCATGTCAAAAATAGTTTGTTGATTTCGAGGTGGGAATTTCTTTGGTTCCGTGTTGTAGATTTATGGCACGTAAAAGAACCTCAAGCTTGATAAACAGGCCTCTGAGCAAAATTAAGCAGTCTTTCACGCCCAATATAGAATGGGACGCTGAGAACCACAGCAGTTTAAGAGTGTCCATTAACCAAGCTTTGGCCGCTGAATAATATCGTGATCTACTTCTAAACCCAAACCTTTGTTTCTAAAAATAATTGCTAATTTGTTTACTCTCGTTATCTTAATACTACGCTCGCTTCATTGGAATAGAGGCCGCAAAATAAGACAGATGCAGAATTAGTGCTGCTCTCTTTATTTCCAAGCTGGTCCACTTTCAATAACAAGGAAGCAGAGGTGTCATTTCGATTTATACTTTGGAGTACGGTGTGGTGCAAGGTTGCCTGAAACATTTTTCCGTATAACGATAATGTACCCTAATATAAACTGTTCTTTTTTTTCAAATGTGAAATATTTGTAATAACAATACCGTTGTAATTTTTCTTTTGAAATGGCACTTAGTAGCCTAGTTGTTATTATTATTATTATTATTATTATTATTATTATTATCATCATACCTTTTTTTTTTTATGTGCAACTCACCCTAAACGACACCCTTGCAAGAAAGAGTTACTGGTTTTTGGTGGAGGCAGATGAACAATAAAAGAGCGCGGCTGATGTGAACGACAGAAAAACTGAACATAGGCAGACAATGTTTTATTTGTTTTTGGTTTGTTATTTTCCCACCAGAAATGCAGCACGGGAAGCGTCGATGCGCTCCTGCTTCTTGCTAGAGATGTACTTTTGCCACTGAACGGATAAAACAAAATCTGGCATAACTAAGGTCCTCTTAAGATGTAAAATCTCGCGTGTAAACAGAGATGCAGGGATCCGTACATCGGTTCGGCTCGGCTCGAACATTCATAGCGAGGAGGAAACCGATGTCGAAGTGGAAGCGGAAGAGGTGGAAAGAGAGAGACTAAAACCGAGGAGAGGGAATATGGCCATAGTCAATTTAGTGAAGTTGGCTTTTCACCTTGCGCCGTGCAATGCACCGACGCCTGACTCTAGAAGGCAGTTTATCAAGAGAGATATTATTTGTATTAGACAGTACTAGTGCACGTTTTTACTTTCTCTAGCCCGCATGCTTAGTGGATAGAGAAGGTATTGTATTCCGCCCAACAATTTGAGATTTCACCGGAAATATATGTTTAGGGGTCCCCTGAGTCCGAAAAAAACATTTTTAGAAAAAGGTCTGTGTGTGTCTGTGGACAGCATAGCGCAAAAACGAAAAGACCGTTAAATACCAAACTTGGTATTTAGGTTATGGTATCTTCCAAGGATGCGACACGAAGATTTTCAAGAAAATCCCTCCACCACAAACTACCTTTTACATGGAAAATTTTTCGAAAATTTTGATTTTCTCAAAAATGGCTGTAACAGTTTTGATTAAAACCCTGCATATTAAAGATATTTACATCCCAAACAAAATGTATATCTTGAATTTTCTGAGAATAGCCTCTGAAGACCTCTTTATTCTGGTTGGATTTTGCCCAATTTTGCTTAACTGCTAAACCGTAAGAGATAGGTAAAAACTACACAAAAAATGTAGATCTCGTCAAAACACACAATTGATGTTATAGAGGTAACCATTTCCGAGATATTCCTTGTTTCAATTGTAAAGCACTTATGCTTTTCTAACACAGGCAGTGTCGTTTCTCTTTTGTTCTAATCCTGGTCAAGCAAAGAAGCGATTTGCAATAACATTCACACAGCGACAGCTTATAAAACATTTGACTGTCGGTTTAGTTAGTGTATTCCCTTAGTTACCGTCTACTTATAAAGAACTAAGTAATAAGTACATTCTACTAATATTTATCTCATAGCATTGTGTAGAAAGAAGAATAATCATTTGTAAGATGTGTGTTTGTAGAGCAGCTAGAGAAAGTCACGTGAGTGTAACCATAAGATTTTTTATATGTGGAACGGTGATCAAAAATATTTCATATTACATATAAGAAGGCGCTTCACCACAACCTATGGCGCTAATTATGGTGAAGAGAAGCTATCCGACATGGCACGAGAGAAAGTCCTCTAGTATTCCAAATCTAACATAATTGTTCTATAGCATATTTGTAAATAAGTATTGTAATTTGTTGACATTGAAGGAGAGTACGCAATACAATAATCATATTTTAGTTTTATATAATTACTAGTAATAACTATTATATCGATAATTAGAAAACCAGCATCTGACATTACATCAATGTTACATATAATGAAATTATATTTATTTATACTTTTTAACACTAATTTTTGATACTCTTTGTTTTATGCGCATGCAAAAAAAAAAAAAAAAAAAAAAAAAAAGGAAGCACATATGCTTTTATATAGCACATTAAGTATAGTGTAGTGGCGTATAGGCCTCAAAAGCAAATGGTGTGATTATATTTCTATTCTGCTGTTTTTGTAACCGTGCTTTTAGCACTAGAGCGTTATACATTGTTTTATTTTTTTTCCGTAGTATATAAATATAAGTATACATATATACCTTGACAAGTTCTATGTTCAGTGGCTTCCTGGCCTAAATGAACCTACAGAATGTTTTCTAATCTAATCTAAAGCTATGAAAAATATTTTGTGTAGGTAATTCGTCAGGCTAGCCATAGACTTTCCAATCATATAGCTGAAATATCGATGCCATATGCAGAAGGAAATGTGAACGATTATTGCAATTGACAACTAATTTGCACAAACTAATATTTTGCTGTTGTTGCAATTTTCATTTAAAACAAGAGTGCGGGAGTGTGGAGAGTTCACGTTCATTGCATACGGTACACTGTCACTCACTATTCAAGTGATGTGTTCCAAATGTATACATTCAGTGATGTTCCTTCACATTTTCAGCTAAACTATTGTTTTCAAAATTTCTTCCGCGTAAGAAATAGGTCATGGATATAAACAGATGCTAATCTGGTGGCAGAAGATGAGGTAGCAGTTCATGCCTTCCAATTCCTGAATTTTGTCAAGTTTTCTTTGAGATGTATTGACCTGCTGCAAGAGAATTCTGATTCTATTAACAAATGCCAGAGTGCCTATACCTCAAAACTTCATAAAGTTGTTCTATTTGTTGAGAATAAGATCCGCATTGTCTGCACGTCCATTTGGTATAAGTGAATCATACCTTCAAAATTCCACCAGACACGTGTCATTAATTTAGGGGCCAAATCGATTTTTTTTAACGATAATGTTTGCAGGATGACGGGTATTGAGCCACTCTTTTCCCCTAATCCCATAGTATCTACAAGAAAATATTTAATAAAACCGTTTCTACAACTGAAGTAAATATAAGTTTTTGTAAAAATACTTTGTCAAGAATGAGTATACAATATTTGTCCAGATTGGTCAAATGTCTAAATGTAATTAATGGTAGTTTTGTTGAATGTGTAAGGTGTATTATAATTTTCTTCAATTAGAATAAAACATGCAATATAGTTTTGTCCAAAGGGTACACTTTAGAGATACTATGTAGCGTATAATTGGGTTAGGTAGTATTTAGAAGTTGTAAAATAACGCATTCTTTTAGACGGACGTTATGCTAGGTACATTAGCATAATATTTTGATAAAATATGTTAAAAGATGCAGATTCCTATAGCATAAGGAGGAAGTTTGGAAAGTTATAACCAGAAAGAGCAAACGGACCATCGTTTAAGGGGTTGCAAGTTAACAGCGCTACGGGGATTGCTGCCATCAGAGACACGGTATGGGGTTGGGTTGGACACTCACTGTCCGACCACAAAGACTAGCGAGATAACAGGAAGTAATTTAGCTAGTCTTCCTGTTTTTATTTTCTTTTCATTTGTGTGCCAAACTACTGATAAGATATTTTGCCGAAAGCATCGAAAGTGCGGCATTTGCAAATGCAGTAATTTGTAGAAGAATTTGCACTTAAGCTCTGATTATGATGCGAAGAGAAGTCTTTCTCAGTAAAAACGCTGCTTAGCAAAATAGGTAGAAGCTTCATATCAAAATCTCTCAAAAAGGTATATATATATATATATATATATATATATATATATATATATATATATATATATATATATATATATTCAGTAGCTTAACGCCCTTTAACCTGGTTGGTCATATCGGACGAAGAATGAAATTGATGAAATGATGTTCAAATGATCTCGGGATCCATGGATCTTCAACTTACTCGACATTCGTCTTCTCAGGATAAGGGAAAACCCCGAAAAAAAAAAAAACAACTCATCCTGGTAACTCACCGTATGCGAGATTCGAACTCACGACCTTTTGAGCGTGAAGCAGACACGCTACCACCACACTGCCCAGGCGGGCGGTAAATTTTTGTTTTTCCATTAAATGCGAGAAAGATGAAAGAAAATAAAGTAATACAGCATAGATTAGCTACTATGTCATCTATAAACCACAAATTTAAGTGTAAATATTTATAATAATACAAAATAGTTTCATTCTGGTACCGCCTACCTTCACTGTTTAGGGGGAGAAAGAAAACGGTCGCAGCTGACACTGAATTTTAATCTTTACGTAATTATAAGTATCTATAATTGTTGTTGGCTTTCATAGAATATATGTATAGCGTTTTGTGCAGACTGTTGATTTGTGTGTTAGGGAAGGAAACTAAGAAATCATACTCCTTGATAACAAAGCTCATTCTGAGAAAATTAATGTTGGTGTTTTGAACTTAGTTATATGCAACTTCTCCTTCCAATAACCAACTTTAA
This sequence comes from Hymenopus coronatus, assembly GCA_030762935.1. Classification (NCBI taxonomy): domain Eukaryota; kingdom Metazoa; phylum Arthropoda; class Insecta; order Mantodea; family Hymenopodidae; genus Hymenopus; species Hymenopus coronatus. Next base: position 51,908,602 of record CM060884.1, read on the forward strand.
AATGTTTTAAGCTTTTGCATTTGGCTCCTTCGGCTAAAAGGCATTAAAAGCTGTTATTTTCGCAACGAAGGAACAAAAAGAAATACCCCTAAATGACCATATTTAACGTAACGGAGTGGAGTTGGAAGACATGCATATGAACACAGTTTAAAATGTTCCGAAATATGTTGTAGCCCATGTCCGTCCGGAAACGGTGCTTTTCAATGTTGAAGGTATTATCAAAATCGGTTGAATGGTTTCCGGAAATAAATAAAATAAATACACACGCACACGCTCTGTCTGTGAGATTGCAATATATTGGACAGGTAGAGTCAGACTGAAAAATTCAATGCCATAGCCGGGATTTGAACCACATACCTTCCGGTCTCTAGCCGGTTGCTCTTCTACTGAGCTACCATAGCAATATGCCGGCAGGACATTGAATTTCTCAACTAACTCGCATCTTTTCCGATAAACCACAAGGTGTTCTCAAATTATTTTGAGATAACAACCCCAATAGCGACTTACAGTGTTGTAAGTACTTATGTCCTAGGATTCATAGTATAGCCAACTATTATGGTCAATTGAAATTGGTAGATCACACGGCTTGTGTAAAAAAAAAAAAAAAAAACCAATTAAACCAATTGCTATACATTACTATGCGCGACTTCCGACTTCAGCAGAGCAACATGTACGTCATAAACACTGATATCTAGTGGCTTCGATGGAAAAGGTTTCATTTTGTCTGTAAATTCCAGAGTTTGCGCACATGCACATGCGCTGTGTTTCATTTAATAATTCGGCTAGTTCGCGGTAAAATAGATAACTATTCTCCAGTGGCGGTTCATGAATCTTTAACTTGGGGAAGGGGGGGGGGTGGGCTCAGTGGATCTACATTAAAATGAAAAACTTTTATGCTAAGAATGTCAATCCATGCCAAATAAAAATTAAAATGCAATTACATAATTACCTTTCATTTAATTTAGAAACTCCATACGACAACTCTTCTGTAGAATAGTAGTAATATTGTATGCTCCTAGCAGTTGAAAACTGACTAAATTAGGTTTAGGCTTAGAAGAACTATCATTTTTTTTCCTGCAGATGTTTCGAGTCACTCACTAGGTCTTTGGTTCACCACCACTACCACGACCAAACAACAAACACGCGAAACAGAAAGAGCGCATTTTCCTCTTCAAATCTACACAGTCAGCAAGCGTTATCGTACAACGAAATATCAAATTTTCGAGTAAAAGAAGCTCTACTCTTACATTGGAGTTGCACTTGAACAATGTTAAACTCAGGCTTTGGTCGGCCGTTGTTCTATATATATACAACTTTCACAAACTTTCATTGTTTCATGGTTGTATCGCAATATAACTGAGCGCCAAGTCAACTGGCTACTTTGACAGGACATCAAAGGTAACAAGGTCAAAGAACTGTAAACTCCAAAATAACCATACAAGGAAAAAATCCATCCCTTTTCTCACTTCACTTCCATAACAAAAACGTAAAGGACATAACTTGTGTGTTTTGTCGAGATCTACATTTTTTGTACAGCATGTTTTTATCTATTCCTTGCGGTTTAAAAGTTAAGCAAAATTCGGCAAAATTCATCCAGAAAAAGAGGTCTTCAGAGACAATCACAGAAAATTCAAGATATACATTTTATTTGGGATGTAAATATCTTTAATATACGGTATTTTAATCAAAATCATTAGAGCCATTTTTGAGGAAATAAACATTTTTGAAAAATTTTCCATGAAAAGGGTAGTTTTAGTTTCTTGAAAAATCTTCGTGTCGCATCATTGGAAGATACTAAACCTAAATACCAAGTTTGGTTAATGGCCTTTTGGTTTTTTAGCTATGCTGTCCACACACACACACACACACACACACACACACACACACACACACACACACACACACACACACACACTCACACACACACACACATACGTCGCCCTCCGTGGTGTAATGGTTACCATGCTAACTTCATACACCCAAGGTCGCGGGTTGAAACCCGGCGGAGGACGATGGATCTTTTCGGGTGTAAAAATCCTTAGCATGGCTTCCTTCGGAAGGGAAGTAAAGCCGTTGATCCCGTGTCGTAGATTTACGGCACGTAAAAGAACCTCAAACCTGATAGAGAGGCCTCTGAGCAAAATTAAGCTGTCTTTCACGCCCAATTTAGAATGGGACGCTGAGAACCACAGCAGTTAAAGAGCGTCCATAAATAACACGCCATTTACACACACACACGCACACACACACACGGGGCTAGAGAAAGTTCATATGTGCCGTGTTATTTATGGATGCTCTTTAACTACTGTGGTTCTCAGCGTCCCACTCTAAATTGGGTGTGAAAGACCGCTTAATTTGCTCAGAGGCCTCTATATCAGGCTTGAGGTTCTTTTAAGTGCCGTAAATCTGCGACACGGGACCAACGACTTTACTGCCCTTCCGAAAGAAGTCATGCTAAGGATTTTACACCCGAAGAAATTCATCGTCCTCTGCCGGGTTTGAACCTCGACCTTGCGCATATGAAGTTAGCATGGTAACCACTACAATACGGAAGGTGTATATATATGACATAAATTGTGTATTTTAATGAGATCTACATTTTTTGTGTAGAAAGTTTTACGGTTTATTTACTAGTTACATAAAAGTCATCCAGAATGAATAGGCCATTCCCAGAAAATTCAAGATGTACATTTCGCTTGTCATAAAAATATCTTAAACATAAGGAATTTTAATCAAAATCGTTAGAGTCATTTTAGAGAAAATCAGAATGTTCCGGGTAGTTCGGGGTGAGGGGGATTTTTGTTGAAAATCTCAGCGTCGCGTCCTTGGAAGATACTAAACTTAAATACCAATTTTGTTATTTAACGGTCTTTTCGTGTTAGAGGTATGTTGCCCCCCCCCCTCACACACGTGCACATACACAATGAGATGTTTTTAAAATGCCTTTTTTTTTTTTTTAAATCAGCGGGACTCAAAACATGTGTTTCCGGTGAAATTTCGGTGTTGAGTTTTTGGGTGCATTACAATAACTTCTCTATACACTATGTACATACTACGTATAGAGAAAGTAAAACATTACAATTTAAACTATTTTTATGAGGAGCGGTACTGATATTTCTATGTACAATGTTAACATTAAACTTTTAATAAATTAACAATGTTTCGGTTTTGCTGTTTTATATTCTTATAAGGTAAGCCTTGTTAATTTTGTTTTTGTTGTTCCCTTGTCTATTTCTTCAATCCAGCGAGGTAAAATGTGGTAGGAAACAATCTTTCAGTACATTTAGTTTCCAATGAGCCCCTTATGCTGTTACTAAAGTAGTTTTTACTTTCTCTACGCGTTCTATGCATATAATACGTAGAGTAGGTATTGTATATCATCCAAAAATTCGAGATTTCCCCGGAAGTATATGTTTTGACGTCCCCTGAATCAATTCACTTCACATGAATTTCTTTAATATTTATAACAAACTACTCTTATTATGCTTCTTTGTTAAGTAGAAGGTAAATAAGGAAGTACACTTGTGTAAAGCGATAGTCAGTACTTATTTAAGTTGATTGCTATGTGATTGAAATTCGTTTTTTTTTCTTTTCTTTTTTTGCATGTCCAGGAGTACAAATTCCCGTATGAGAAAAGTTCAAGTATTTAAAAACTAAAACCAATTACAAGGAATTCCTCGGAATTGAACAACTACACGAAAAAATATTACATAAATTGTGTGTTTTAACGAAATCTACATTTATTGTGCAGCAAGTTTTTGTCTTTGTATTACGGTTTATCAGTTATGCAAAAGTTCATCAGAATAAAGAGGTATTCAGAGGCTATTCCCAGAAAATTCAAAATATATATTTTATACATGATGTATAGTCATTCGAGTATGTGAGTATACGTAAGTGTGTTCGAGTGTGAGAGTGAGTTCGATGTGTGAGTGTGTTCAAGTGTGTAAGTTCGAGAGTGTAGTGAGTTCGAGTGTGTGTGTTCGAGTGCGTGAGGAAAGTAAGTCTGTTCAACTAGGTGAGTGTGAGAAAGTGAGAGTGCAAGTTGTGATAGGATTCGAGTGTGTCTGTGTTAGTGTTTGAGTGTGTGTGTGTTCCAGTGTGTGAGTGTGTTCCAGTGTATGAGAGTCTTCCAGGGTGTGAGTGTGTTCCAGTGTATTAGTGTGTTCGAGTGTGTGAGTGTGTACGTGTATGTTCAAATATGTGGGTGTGTTCGAGTGAAAGAGTGTTTTATGTGAATGTGTTCGAGTATGTGTGTTCGCGTGTGAGTCTATACGAGTGTGAGTTCGAGTGTGAGTCTGTACGAGCGTGTGAGTGTGTTCGAGTGTGAGTGTTTTCGAGGGTGTTCGTGTGTTGGAGTGTGTTCGTGTAAGGCAGTGTATTCCAGTGAGTGTATGAGTGTAATCGAGTGTGTGTGTTTGTTCGAGTGTATTCTAGCGTGGGAGTGTGTTCGAGTATGTGCTTGTATTTGAGTGTATGAGTGTGTTCAAGAAACGAATACTTTCTGTGACATTCTTATGCCCTAGGCTATAAACTGCACGTTTATACCATTTGAAGCGATTTTTAAAGACATTTTGTTCTGGACTCACTTGGTTGCCAGAAGGATGCAAGCATCAAACATCGAGATTCATGAAGCGAAAAATACCTGTGATATTCGTGTGCTCCAGGCTGTAAACTGCACGTATATAGCATTTGCAGAGCTTTTAAAATAACTTTTATTCTGTGCTCATTTGGTCGCCACAACGCTAGAAGCATAAAAAAATCGAGATTCAAGAAGCGAAAATTTCTGTGATATTCTTGTGCTCCATGCTGTAAACTGCACATGTACACCATCTGCAGCGATTTTTAAAGAACTTTTGTTCTGGGCTTATTTGGTCGCCAGATGACTAAAAGCATTAAAAAAATCGAGATTCAAGAAGCGAAGAATTTCTGTGATATTCGTGTGCTGCAGGCTGTAAACTGCACGTTTTTACATTTGAGTGTGTTCAAATGTGTGAGCGTGTATGAGTGCGTGAGAGTGTGAGAGTGTGTTAGAGCGTGTGTCTTCGAGTGCTGAGTGTGTTCGAGTATAGGAGTGTGTGAAAGTGTTCGAGCGTGAGTATGTTCGTTATTTTCAGTGTGTTCGAGAATATGAGTGTCTTCGAATGTGCTGGTGTCTTCGAGTGTGGGAGTGTGTTCGAGGGTGTACGAATGTGCACACTCGAACACACTGACACACTCGTACACTCAAACCCTTTTACACGCTCAAACACACTCACACATTCGAACATATTCACACACTCTAACTAAAACACACACTCCATCACAGTCATACACTCGAACACACGCACAAACTCGAACACACCTACACACTCGTACACACTCATACATTCGAACATACTCGAACACTCGAACACATAAACTCGAAAACATACACATATGAACACATTCACGTAGTCGAACACACTAATGCAGTCGAACACACTCAAACAGACACGCTCGAAGACTGACACAACTCGAGCACATTAACATACACTCACGTACTCGAACACACTGACACAACTCGAACACACTAACATACAACCACGTACTCGAACACACTCCCGTATACCCCTGCATTCGAACACATTCCAACGCTCGAACACGCTCACACACTCGAACACTCTCACTACTTCCACTCTTACGCTCTCACACTCACCATCTCAAACAAACACAATCGAACACTCTCGAACTTACACACTTGAACAACTCACGCACTCGAACATTCTCACATATACTCATATATTCGGATGACTATACAGGGTGAAAATTATTTAAACCGACAAACTCTGGGAGGTTGTATGGGACACCAAAACAAATATTTTTCCTTAATGTCATTTTTTCCTATGAGGATTATTTAAACCGGTAGAGGGCGAATTGCGCACTTCAGTTGTCGTGAATGCAATTGCTGTTGATCCACCAGTGTGGTGTGCATACTGTACAGTATCTGTTTATTAATGGAGCGATACACCTGGAGTGAGTACACTGATATGGTTGCTGCGTACTACGTAGCGCACCACAATGGACGAGCTGCACAGCGGCTTTATCAACAACAACATCCTAATCGCTGTACCCCGCACCATACGACGTTTACTGCTGTGTACCAACGTCTGCGCGAGACCGGGTCATTTAGCAGAGGACCTGGACAGGGACGCCGTCGCACAGTAAGAACGCTGGAATTTGAGGAGCATGTGGAGCGAGATCCTTCTATCCGCACTCGTGCAATTGCGCGTAACATTTGGGGGACGAATCAGACGAATGTAAGAAACGTCCTCCATGAGCAATACTTACGTCCATTTCACCTACAGCGTGTCCACAACCTGGAACCAGTTGATTATGCACCCAGAGCACAGTTTTCGCAGTGATACCTGGAACAGTGTCAAATGCATCCTACGTTACCATCCTCTGTGTTGTTTACAGATGAAGCAACGTTTGCGCGTGATGGAGTATTCAACCTGCACAATTCGCATGTTTGGAGTGAGGATAACCCACATGCCACAGTTACTCGCGCACATCAAGTGCGGTTCGTCGTTAATGTGTGGGCCGGTGTTGTTGGGGAGTGTTTAATTGGGCCATATCTCCTACCTAGGCCATTAAATGGCAGGCACTATCACAATTTTCTCGCCAGAGCATTGCCAGAATTGCTGGAGGATGTCCCGCTCCCTACAAGACAACGCATGTGGTTCCAACATGACGGGGCGCCGGCACATTTCAGTCGTCCTGTGCGTCGATTCTTGAACCGACAGTTTGCAGAAAAGTGGATTGGCAGAGGTGGTCCTGTACCATGGCCTGCTCGATCCCCAGGTATGACTCCTATGGATTTTTTTGTGTGGGGAGAGATGCTCAACCTAGTTTACAGAACTCCTGTTGAATCAGAAGAGGATCTGGTTGCCCGGATAGTAGCAGTAGCAGGAGCAATTAACGACACTCCTGGAGTTTTTGCCCATGTTAGACAGAACATGATCCGTCGGTGTCAGCTTTGTTTAAATGTCAATGGAGGCATTTTTGAACCTCTACTGTAATTTAAGTAATTGCGTTATGTTCATGTGTTGTCTCTTGGTAATAAATAGTGCAAAAGTGTTTGTTGGTGTCTCTTGGTAATAAAAAATGCAAAAGTGTTTGTGTTTTTTTTTTTTTTTGATGTCAGAGAAATCTTCCTCTACCGGTTTAAATAATCCTCCTAGGAAAAAATGACATCAAGGAAAAATATTTGTTTTGGTGTCCCCTACAACCTCCCAGAGTTTGTCGGTTTAAATAATTTTCATCCTGTATATAGTTAATGTTTAAAATGTATATTTTGAATTTTCTGGAAATAGCCTCTGAATGCCTCTTCATTCGGAATAACTTTTGCATATCTGGTAAAGCGTACTTCATAGACAAAAACTTGCTGTAGATCACATTAAAACACAATTCATGTCATACTTTTTCTCGTGGAGTTGACCATTTCCGAAGTATTCTTTGTAATTGATTTCAATTTTAAGATACTTGAACTTTTTTCATAATGTACTCCTGCCCATGCAAAGAAAAGAATTTCGATCACATAGCAACCAAATTTAATAAGTCTTGACTATCACTTTAACCAAGTGTACTCCTTTATTTCCCTTCTATTTATAAGGCAGCAAGGTGATAAAAGTAGTTTGTTATAGAGATGTAGAGAAAGTCATATGAATGGAATGCTTTTCTTTGTCTTTTTCTTTACTTTCTCTACACGTACTATGTAGAGGTAGGAGAAAGTGTTGTATTGCACCCAAAAATTTGATATCGAGATTTCACAGAAATACATGTTTTGAGACCCCTAAATCTAAAAAAAAACATTTATGTAAAAATGTCCGTGTGCGTCTGTGTGTGTTTATGGACAGCATTGCTCAAAAACCAAAATACCGTTAAATAAAGCTAAGTATTTAACTTTATTGTCTTCCAGGGATGCGACACGAAAATTTTCAAGAAAATTCCTCCACCACAAGCTATCCTGTACATGGAACATTTTTGAAACGTTTTGTTTTTCTCAAAAATATCTGTAATACTTTTGATTAAATTACTATATTTTAAAGATGTTTGCATCGCAAATAAAATGTATATTTTGAATTTTCTGGGAATAGCCTCTGAAGATCTCTTTATTCTGGATGAATTGTTCTAAATTTTGCATAAGAGATAGACAAAAACTTACTACAGAAAACATTTAGATTTACTTGTTACTGGTTTCAGTTTTAAAATACTTAAAACGTTTCTCATACAGGAACTTGTCAAGTCCTGGCCACGCAAAGAAACGGATTTCAATCCCATAACAGCCGCATTTTTAAAACATTTGACTGTCGGTTTGGCCTAGTGTATTCCCTTCTTTCTCTTCTACTTATAAGGAACTATGTAATAAGACCATTTCTGCTAACGTTTATCTCGATTAACAGGATGTAGATAAAGAATGAGCTTATTAACAATAATTTGTTACAGAGACCACATCAGATTTTTTAATTTTTGTAACGCCTAATCATGCAAAGAGAACGAAATTGCAATATAACAGCAATGGATTCTTCTTTGAAATGTCCATTATCTTTTTTACACGGTTTTTGGAATAAATTGAAAGGAATATTGAGCTGTTCTTTCTAATGTAAATGTCCCCCCATTTTAAAAACACAAAAATATCAAAAAAATACTTTAGGAAAACATTGAAATGTTTTGTTCAAATATTTTGCTTAGAATTTTTTTTAGTTTATACAACGTGATATATTACAGATTTGTGATTTTAATGTACTTTATCTTGGTAAATATGTGAATAAAGGATATTATGTTCAAATGATCTACAGTTCATAGAGCTTGAGTTATTCAACATAGTTTTTGAGGATGGGAAAACGCCGGAAAAGCCTTATTCACTCAAACCGCTAACTGGGATTCCATGACCTTTTGGATTTGAGACAAGCACACAGAGGTGGGCTATTAGATACTCCAAACATTGTAAATACCTCCCCTTATTGAATATTAAAGGTAAATGTAATTTCTTTGACCTACTTGGAGACCATTTTTTTCTGTAAAACGCAGCGTAAAATATTATACCGAATTTAGGATTGACTGAACATTACTTGGAGGAAGTTTATTAATTTCAATATTTTCTTATCCACTGCTTTAAGCTTGATGTCACGTGACTAATTTGAACCAATCGATGTGAAACAGTGGTATGGAGTAAAGAAAACAACTACCAATCCTAATCGTTCTATCCAAGTTAAGTACTTCCTAGTACTTCCTAATTGGACCTCTAGTTTATCAGAATTTCTTAACTTTACGTTACATTCCATCACGTTAAGGCACATAAGGTTAAGTCTATTGCAATCCCAACTTAAAACCAGACATTCAAATTAAACTGAACTACAAAGCTGCAATTATTTACAGAAATCCGGATGGGGTTTGCACTGTTAAATTTGGTTCTACATACATTTAATTTCCGCAATATTTGACATATTTAGGTTAAATAATTGTTCAAAATAAGAACAGTGAAGCTGGTTTTGACTTATTTACTTTTATTGGAAAGGCCCACAATGTGCATATAGAATTTATTTTAGTTTGTACCCTATTGTATTTATATCCCCTCCAAAAAGCCGCCCACTTTTTCCAAGCCGCTCATTCGTCGTTTAGCGGCTACGTAATGCGCATCTGCTTTTGCTTTCTCCATGGTGGGAGGTTCCTCGACAGCCAGCACCATCTACTGCTAACAGTTACAATTAATTCGTGTTGCTTTTCAATGTTCAGTTTGTTTCCATCTGTCAACGATGGTAGATGGTATTTAGGTGTTCGGTGAATGTGGTGTCGAAATACTCAATTGACTGAAAAGTGTTTAGTTCCTTTTGGTTAGTAAACAATGAGACGTAACGTGAAACTGCTGCTTTTAATTTCGATGGCATGGATGTTCGTGATTGTCTACTATCTACAGACTTCGAGAGAAGGAAAGGTTAGTTTCCAATTTATGCTGTCAATTAAATTTGCATGTCTCCTAGTGTTGTTTATTGTTTTTGAAAGAATATCTGCGCCTTAGAGAATGCATTAGGGACTTAAAAAGACCGGTGGTGCAATGTTTTAATACAGAAATTCGGTTTGGAATACCAGCGGCGTTTTAGAGGTTATATTCAAAGTTATTTTGTTGTAGGTAAACAATTCATGTGTGTGAAGATGTAGTGTGATTACATGTCTTAGAATAAAAGTTTATTCACTTTCAATTGCTGGTTTTCTGTATAGAGTTTTAATTGAAATATTTTAGCATTTAATTCGTAATAAAAGTATGCTTTTATTGAACAATATTTTGAATATTCACAAGGTTATGGAGAATTCGAAATTTCTATCTGTATAAGAAAGTATAAACTATAAAACAGTGTAAAAATGAGTACAAAATAGCAGTGGAGTTAGTTTTCTTCACTCCTCATTTTTCCTGCTATATGTTTTTCTTTGAAGCAATGAACAACATTTTCTAAATAAACATTAAAATAATTTTTATTTTCCTGGTAAAAAACAAGAATCGCACAAATTACTGAACAGCAGTGAATTCGTTGTCACCAATAAATGTAATATTTGGGGGTTTCTCTTTAAGCATTTTAGTTACATAGCATATATATTTGAAGTCAGTTTACTGCAATGGTTTAATCATACAAATGAATATTTCTAAACGTTTATATTCCTTTTAAGGTGAAGAAACAAGTACATATATAAATGCATTGACAAGGCTTCTTACAGACTTGACGTTTAGGTGATAACGTGACACTGTTCGTCTGGAAAAAGCACATGCATATTTAATATTTTTACTTCCTCTGAGCTACTATAGTAAACAAAGAAATATATGATGTTGAGATTTCATCGGTAATTTACGTATTCAAGTCTTCTCGAGACCGTCCCCCCCCCCCCCAGTTATTTTTAAAACTACAAACTTTATGTGTGTCTGTAACAGCATGAATCAAAAATTAAAAGTCGTTATAAATGTATAAACTTTATATTTATGTCCAGCATATTCCAAGGCTGCAACACGAAAAGTTTCACGTAATCCTCCCGTCCCCAAATTAACGTCTACAAGAAAAAATCATTGTTAATGTTCTATTTCCTCAAAATTAGCTTTAACGACTTATATTAAAATACCGTATGTTTAATATATGACATGACTAGTAAAGAAAATATCTTGAATTTTCCGTGAATAACCAGTGTTATATTGTATAAATGGAAGACTCTTAAGAACCATATAAAAACTTGCTGCATAAAAAATATAGAAATTGTTCCAAAATATAGCTTAGGTCAAATTACCTTGTTTTAGCTTTAGCCTCTTTTGAAATATCGTTGTACATTTAAAATTCCCGCAGAACTATTACGTGGCATCTTTTATTTTATGACGCTCTTGTTAGTAATTAAAAGAACCTAATAGTAATAATAACAATAATAAAGCATACGTAGAGTACATTTGTAATATCAATTATTGGTTTTACAATTTTTACTTTCTCTACACGTACTATACGCATAGAAGATAGAGAAGGTATTGTATTTCACTCAAAAATTCTATGTCCAGACTTTACCGGAAATGCTTTGAAGTCCTGTGAATACACTCGAGCGCGCCTGTGTATGTATGTTTGTTATGTGTGTGTGTGTGTGTGTGGACAGCGTAGCTAAAAAACAAAAGACTGCTAAATACCAAATTTATAATTTTAGTTTAGTATTTTCCAAGGATGCGACACGAAGATTTTCAAGAAAATCCTCCCACCCCAAACTATCCTTTACATGGAAAGTGCTTTGAAAATGTTTTTTTCTGAAAAATGGCTCTAACGATTTTCATTTGTACCTACGTAATATAAGCATAAGCTTGATAAAAGATTGCCCAATTGTGTTTTTTTTTTCTTTTTTTTCTTCTTAAATACAGTTCAGTAGTCTGGTCAGGACTCCGGCGCTGTATTCCTTTTTCCTCTTGATTCCCCCCCTCCCTTACCCAAATTTCCCGACATTTCCTTTGTTGGGGTATTTGTTTATCGTTTTACTCGCAAATACTCATACATATACACATTGAAACACACACACAAACACCCATGCCCAAGGTGGGACTCGAACCCATGCTCCACTGCGCCATGAAGCATCAAATGTAGGCACTTTGGCGAACACGGCCACGTGGATCAACAATTTTGAACAGACGAATCAATGAAAATACAGCTTATTGTTGTGATTAAAAGCCTCAGAACTGAACGTGTACACCTCTAACAAAAAATACTGTGTTAATCATAGTATATTCCTAAAACAGCAATGTAAGATAAATATTTGAAATATACTTGAAAAAATCTGATGTTACACTCACATGACTTTCTCTAGCTGCTCTACAAACAAACTTCTTACAATAGATTATTCTTTTTTGTACACAATGTTAATCGAGATAAACATAAGCAGAATGTTGTTATTATTTAGTACCTCATAAGCAGAAGGGAGCTAAGGGAATGTACTAGGCTAAAGTGCTAGTCTAATGTTTTAAAAACTATCGTTGTGCAATTGTCTTTGCAAATCGCTTCTTTGCTTGGCGAGGAGTAGAACAAAAGAAAAACAGGCTCTTTATTTCTGAGAAAAGTATATGTATTTTACAATTGAAACCAAAAACAAGGAATATCTCGGAAACGGTTACCTCCACAACAAGAACGTAAACAACATAAAGTATGTGTTTTGACGAGATCTGCATTTTTTTGTGCAGTAAGCTTTTGTCTATTTCATACGATTCAGCAGTTGAGCAAAATTTGGCAAAATTAATCCAGAATAAAGAGGTCTTCTGAGGTTATTCCTGGAAAATTCAAGATATACATGTTATTTGAGATCTAAATATCTTTAATATACGGGGGGATTTTCTTGAAAATCATCGTGTTACATCATTGGAAGATTAAAACCTAAATACCAAGTTTGGTATTTAACAGTCTTGTTTATAGTTTTTGAGCTATGCTGTCCACAGACACACACACACACACACACACCTTTTTCTACAAATGCTTTTTTTCGTATTCAGAGAACCTCAAAACATATATTCCCGGTGAAATCTCGACATCGAATTTTTGGGTGGAATACAATACCTTCTCTATCCATTATGTACATTGTACATGCGGGCTAGAGAAAGTAAAATTATCTAATGTGTTCCATTCACATGACTTTCCCTACCTTTTCTGCAAAAGGTAATTCTTTTATCTACACCATGCTAATCGCGATAAGCATTAACAGAAATGGTCTATAACTTGTTTCCTTGTAAGTAGATTGGAAATAAGTGAACACACTAGACTAAAACGATAGAAATCATTTCAAAGCTGGTCGCGAGTGAAACGATTAAAATTTGGTTCTCTTTGCATGGCGAGACACAGAACAAAAGAGAGATGAAACGAATGACAACTTCCCATTTGGGAAATGTATAGGAACTGGTTGGCTCCGTAGTTCAGTCGGTAGAACCTTTGTCTGCCGAGGGGTCCCTGTAGATAGGGATTTTGCTCTAGCCCAGATTATTCCGCTACCCTCTCTAAGGCCTTGGAAGTATAAATGAGAGTGTGAATGTGTGCGTGACGTAATGATTGTTAATATATGATTATTATATTTATAGAGTAGAAGGGAAATAAGGGTGTAAAATAAGCTAAAATATTAGTTAAAAGCTGGTTGCTATGTGACTGAAGTTCCTTTGTTTCTAAGGATAGGAGTTGACAATTCCCGCATGAGAAAAGTATGTTTTTACTTTCTCTACACGTACTATGTACATAGTGTATAGAGAAGGTATTGCACTCCACCAAGAAATTCGATACCGAGATTTCACCGGACATATGTTTTAGGGTCCCCTGTACCCAAAAAGGTATTTCAGAAAAAGGACGTGCTCTACATTTTTTGTGTAATAAGTTTTTATCTAAGTCTTGCGGTTATTCAAAATTCCGTAAATTTCATCCAGAATAAAGCAGTCTCCAGAGGCTATTCCCAGAAAATTCAAAATATACATTTTATTTGTCAGGTAAATATCTTTAATATACGATATTTTAATCAAAATCGTTAGTCATTTTTTAGAAAATAGAAAATGTCGAAAAAAGTTCAAATGTAAAGGGTTGTTTAGGGGGGGATTTTTCTCAAAATCTTCGTGTCGCATCCCTGGAAGATACTAAGCTTAAATATCAAGTTTGGTATTTTAGCGACTTTTCGTTTTTGAGTTATCGTGTTCACAGACATACACACACACCAACCTTTTTTTCGAAAAGGCTATTTTTTTTGGATTCAGGGGGACCCAAAACATGTATTTCCGGTGAAATCTCGGTATCGAATTTTTGGGTGCATTACAATACCTTCTTTATAAACTATGTACATAGTACGTTAGAGAAACTAAAAAGAAAAGAAACAAAAAAGACTATTTATATTTTTATTTATAGACACTCTTTAACTGCTGTGGTTTTCAGTGTCACATGTTATACTGGGTGTGAAAGACCGCTTAATTTTGCTCAGAGGCCTCTTTATCAGGCTTGAGGTTCTTTTCTTAATCGGCTTACCCTCCCCGTAGTTGTAGGACCGACACCCCACCTGCCTAGGGGTCAGAAGCCTGTCGGGGAGCCTACAGCAAGAAATCAATGAATGGAGAAGTTGTTATGAGGGGCCGGCCCATGGCCAGGCATTAACATAAGGATGTGTATATGAATGAAATGTAAGCGAAATTGATGATTGGAAAGGTTATGTTGGAGCAATTGATGAAACGAGTGTCGGGGGAAACCGGAGGACCCGGGGAAAACTCGCCCAAACGCCGCTTCGTCCACCACGAATCCCGCATGCGGGCGCTTGGGATCGAACTCGGGCCGCGGGAGGCGGTCTAACCATTCACCCATCTTTTTGAGGTTCTTTTACGTGCCGTAAATCTACGAATTTACTTCCCTTCCGAAGGAAGCAGGCTAAGGATTTTTACGCCCGAAAACAATCCATTGTCCTCTGCCGGGTTTGTTGTAATATATAACATAAATTGTGTGTTTTAACGAATTCTGGATTTTTTCCTTAGTAATTTTTGCCTTTCTCTTACGGCGTACCGATTATGCATAAGTTACTCAGAATGAAGTGGTTTTCGGAGGCTATTCCCAAAAATTCAGGTTATATATTTTATTTGCCATGCAAATATCTTTAATACACGGCCTTTTAATCAAAATCGTTAGGGCCATTTTTTAGAAAACCCTAAATTTCGAAAAGTGTGCTTGCTATGCAAAGGGTATTTTGGGGCAGGGAAAACTTTCTGCAAATCTTCGTGTCGCATCCTTGGAAGTTTAAATTTAAATCCCCCCCTCCCACATCCACAGACAAACTGACACATACTTATTTTTCTAAAGATATGTTATGTTCCATTCACATTACTTCTTCTACCTGTTCTACAAATGCCTTATTGTTACAAAATGTTACTGACTTAGTTGTTAGTAAATAGAAGGGAAGTAAGAGAATACACAACTCTTTTTAAACGCTGGTTGCTATGTGATTGAAATTTGGTTCTCTTTGAACGGCCAAGTGTGAAACAAAAGAAATAGGAACAACAAGTTCCCGTTTGAGAAAAGTTTAAGCATTTTCAAATTGAAGCCAATAACAAGAAATATCTCATAAATGGTTAACTCAATAATATATATGAATAAATTGAAATTTTGTGTTGTAAGTTTTTCTCTACATCTTACGGTTTACCAGTTATGCAAAAGTCATCCTTGACTGCCTCCGTGATCGAGTGGTCAGCGAGCTGACTTCTGACCCACAGGTCCCGGGTTCGATTCCCGGCTGGGGCGGGGAGTTTTTCTTTAGCCAGAATTATTCCCTATCCCTCACAGAGTCTGGAAGTATGTATGTGAGAAGGAATGTGTGTGTGTGTGTGTGATTTAAGAAAACAAAATGATTTAAACCTACTGACAACGAGTTGTTTCAAGAGCAAAGCCCCCGATATGACCTTAGATGTTAAAGGAGGCTATATAAATGAAAAAAAAAAAAAAAGTCATCCATAATGAAGAGCGAAATTTCCCAGAAAATTCAAGATATTCTTTTATTTGTCAAGTAGGTAAATATCTTTAATATGCGGTATTTTAATAAAATTCATTAGAACCATTTTTGAGAAAATAAAACATTTCAAAACATTTTCCATGTAAAGGGTGGTTAGGAGTGGGAGATGTTTCTGAAAATCTTCGTGCAAGTTTGGTAGTTCACCGATTTTTCGTTTTTGCGTTATCGTCTTCACAGACACACAAACACACATACTGACCATTTTCGAAAAAATGCTTTTATAAGGGAACCCTAAAAAGTGTATGTACAGTGAAATCTCGGTATTGATTTGTTAGGTGGAATGCAATAGTTACATTCTCTACCTACGTATTGTCTACAAAGTAGACATGTTTTTAATCCAAGGGTTCTCAAAATATGTAATCCAGGTGAAATCTGGATATCAAATTTTTGGGTGGAATCCAATACCTACTTTACCTACTATGTACATTCTATTTGGTAGGGAAAGTGAAGATATCGAAATAAATATACCCTTTTGGGCTCCAAAGCTTTAAAATAAGTTTCAATGATCAAAATAGACATTATACACACAAAACTCCATCGTATATAGCTACAACGTGAAGACATTTTACAAATTTAAGTTTATACGTACACAAAAGTAGTGGACAAATACCTAAAATCCGAAATCTAGTAATACATTAACTGAAGTTTCAGAAAATAAAATTTTATTTATTACTGTCGATATTACAGCTGGCATTCTTGGTGTCTGAGAAGGAAATTACTTTTCTGTTGTAATAACCAGATACTGCTGATGTATTCGCCGATATTCTTCAAGGAGCTTTATGTATTTTAAATTCACCTTTAGTTTCCGTGTTGCTGAAAGTGGAAAATAAATGCTAACAGAAAACCATAAGCTTAAACATTAATGTCAAACATAACACGACGTAAAACAAATTATTGTATATATATATTTATTATCGCATCTGTTTTATGTACCTACGTTATTTGTTTGGAATAGATCTAAGTGAAATATGGACAAAGGAGTTCATCGGATTTTTCCACTTCCGCTGTTCTCTCTATGTACACGCATGTACACCGCCCCAAATTGCGAATTTTCAGTGAAAATTGCACATAAAGTACGAGTCGAATACGATATTTTTATCTAATTTAGAAAGCGCAGATGTAAATTCGCCCTCTGTGGTGTAATGGTTACCATGCTAATTTCATATACCCAAGGTCGCGGGTTCAAACCCGGCGGAGGGCGATGGATTTTTTTCGGGCGTAAAAATCCTTAGCATGGCTTCCTTCGGAAGGGAAGTAAAGCTGTGGGTCCCGTGTCATAGATTTACGGCACGTAAAAGAACCTCAAGCCTGATAAGAGAGGCCTCTGAGCAAAATTAAGCGATCTTTCACGCCCAATATAGAATGGGACGCTGAGAACCAAAGCAGTTAAAGAGCGTCCATAAATAACAGGCCATTTCTTTTTGTAAATTTGCCTTCAAGTTTTGAAAATCATCATTGCACCAACTACGAGCACGACACATTGTTATTCAGACTAGAATAGCATCTTTCTTAGAATTTTTCATTTACCAAATATTTAAATGAAATACTCAAAATACATTTTTCTCCCTTATCCAATTTGATCCCTTGTTATGAAGTAAATAGGACCAGGATTCCAGTGCTACATTTATCTGTTACTATACAATTAAAATAGGGAAGCTTAATCTCTAAGCATCTACCTTCACTTTTTCTAACACAGTCTTGGCTGAGTCAGAGTACTCGTGTATTTATTTTTCTGAGTCCGTCTGGAGGCCAATACGTCACTAGCCGAAGGTTATAGCACAAGTGCTTGCGCCACCTCATTCCAACACTCCACTCAACTTGCCCCCAATTCCAAACTGTATTGCATTCTGCTGGCTAATCTCAGGTGCGTAACCAAGTTGGAACAGTCTGGTCTAAGATTTAACTTTTGGATCCCACATATACTACGGGTTTTCTGCAATTCAATTATTCAGAGAACGTCTTTTTCTTCTGTTAACAATTTTCGTGAACATTTTCAGCAGCTTCTGACGGGGAATGCATCGCATTTTTTGTTCGCAGGGAAAGCGAACGGATTATTTGCTTGGCATAGGACTAACGAACACCTGTTTAGCAGTGTTGAAGATATGGCGAAGAACATTAACTAAACATTTTAATGGAATACAATAATATATACATACCTAAATTGTACAAAGAATCATACTCAATCGACATATGCAATAGTAAAAGTGATCACATTACTTAGTTCCTTGTAAATGAAAGGGAAATAAGAGAATATGTTAGACTAAAAGGGATAGCCAAATATTTTGAAAGCTGGTTGTTATGTGATGCAATTGAAATTTCCTTCTCTTTGCATAACCAGGATGAAAAAGTGAAAAATGACTTCCCAATTAGATATGCGTTTTATTTTTCATATAAGTTCCTTTAATAAACTGCACTTTAATCACAATCTTTAACCTTTTTTGAGAAAATAGAAAATTTCGAAAAGAATCTTACATGAAAAGAGTAGATTTGGGGCGGGAGAGGGGGAGAATGGTCCTGAAAATATTCCTGTCACACTCCGAGTTTTCGTTAAGCTGTTCACAGCCAAAAAAGAAAAGAAGAGAAAACACACTGAGTGTGAGAGGCACACTCTAAACGTTTTCTATAATGTTTATTAATTAATTAAGGGGCCCTCAAAACATGAATTTTACGTGAAATCTCTGTATAGATTTTTTGGTGGAATACAATACCTTCTCTACCTACTCTGTTCGTATATAGTAGTAGTACTTGATAGAGAAAATAAAAATGTATATTCTCAAGATATTTACAGAGCCGTTTAGAACAGTAGATTTCCATGCAACCAATTGAATCCAGTTCCAGCTAACCCAATCTTGGGTTAATACCCGAAAACGTAGTTGTCATGTATGTAAGTGTCTTTAATTTATGCTATGTTAATGACAATCGTTAGTCTTTTTTGGGAAAATCGAACATTTTGAATATCTACCATGTAAAGGATAGCTTTGGGTAGATGGGTGTTTCTGAAAATATTAGTGTCGCATCCGTGCAAAATATTAAATGTTTGGTACATCACCAATTTGTTTTTGAGTTATGCTGTCCAGAAACATTCTCGCACGTGCGCGAACCTTTTTCTAATTTTTATTCAAGTGTCCTCAAAACATGCTTCCGGTAAGATCTTGGTATCGAATTTTTAGGTGGAATACAATACCTTCTCTACCTACTGTGTGCTACGTAGTACTTAGTAGAGAAAGCGAAAGTGTACATTATCTATGTTTTTTCAAATGGGAAGAGTTCTACTCTGCAGCGAATGAGATACGTTATCGTGGTCTGCGTTGCCAGGTCGGGGACTCTCACTCGCACACTGAGCATGCAAATCTGCCTGGCGACATCATGCTTATTCATGTGTATTATGAAAACTATTTGAGCTAAAATCTGTGGCTTTTACAGTTCTGCTACGAACATTACTCCCTAGCTTCCTTGTGAGTTAGTTTTTGCAAAATTTGAATACTTTGTCTTAGCACAAGTAGTTTTTATGAGAGCCGGAGTCACAGCGCGTTACTCCCCAGTTAAATGGGAATGCAATATGTCAACATAGCAGCACTCCGATTGGCTGCCGGCCTGGTGGCGCTCAAGAACAAACATCATCCCATTTGAAAGTCACTGTAGATATTTCCACGATCTTTGAGATAATTAGATTTCCTAGCATCTAGTTTGACTAGTTGCAGCCCAATCTTAGGTTTAATCCCGAAACCTGTGGTTTCATTACGGCTCTCTACAGCCTAAAGGCCATGTACTAATGGTGGAGTTCTTACTCGTATTAGCGGACATTACTCCAAAACAAATCCCTTAATGAATAAGTCACTGGCAACGTATCGGAGGGGACACTTCACACCTTGACCCAAATCAGATCTTTTGTGATTACCTCCCTCAGGAGGAATTAGTGGAGTAAACTGCAGGAGGCTGTTGACTGGAGGATGGCCGGCCGACAGAGATTCGCAGAGGTCCCAAACGATTCCGAGCTTGATTACCAGGCCACACCGGCAAGGCTGCTCAAAGAAAGATTATCTCTGATGTAGCCAAGGAAAACTCAGAGACATTTAGCACGACCGAGAAGAATTTTTCAACGACCAGGCATCTGCACCATCTTTCCCTTCCTACCTGAAACATGAAAGGGGAAGTGAAATGTAGGAAAATAAATGCGGGGTAGGAGAAAAGCCACCCAAGCTTTCGATTTCCGACCAAGGAAAACCATGATAAACCCGCGGTCGGATTGGTGGGTCTCAGGAATCGAAACCAGGACCCTGTAATGCAAGCCCTGCATGTTCCAGCGGACGGTTTCGCTCGATACCAAATAGTTTGATTATTATTTATTATATACATATATGTTTTTAACGTCCTTTAACCTGGTAGGTCGTATCGTACAATGAATGAAATCGGTGAAATGTAGCTCAGATGAGCTTGGGGTCCATTGAACTTAAGGTTACATGACATTTTTCTTTTCAGTATAAGGGAACACCCCGGAAAAAGCCGTATCCGAGTAACTTAATCTAACCGATATTCAAATTCGGGACCTCTTGAATCGAGGTTGAACACACTACCACCACGCTACAGAGGCGGGTAAGCTTGATTATTGCTCAGTTGCTTTTGCATATTTTAGTGCACATTTTTGTTAATATTCAGAAACATAGATTTTTTTGCTATTTATGCAGACATGCATTCAAATCCCAGTTCATAGGCCGCGCCGTGGCTCTTCCCGGGTTCGACTCCAGGCGACCGCGTGAGGGATTTTTGGTGGACAAAGCGGCGCAGTGGCGGGTTTTCTCCAGTTTCTCCCGCCATCAATTCCACCGGTGCTCCATCTTCATTCCATGTGTCACCAGTGTCATCGACTGTGGTGCTGTAAGTAGTAAGAGCGGGTGTTAAACATTATGAAAAAAAAAATCCAAGTTGTAATAAATTAAGCTTTCGACATTATCAAATGTAGTGAAGCAATACTAACACATTCATCTCAACAGTGAATAAGCAATACAATACAGTCACATGTTACTTGTTCGGCAGCTGTAACATTCTTTACGACATTCAGTTGTCTAAAGGCAGATAAACTCCGATGCAATGAACTCATGATGCACACAATTGTTTCCTTTTATTATAAGCATGTGCTTTTTAAGGTTAAAGTAAGAAATGCTGAACACTTCTATTTTCTTTAGTTCAAGGATACGGGAAACGTGAATTGCTTTCCAAGGTAAAATGTTAAGCTTCATTATTCCGAGCTGTCAAATGCCAGTATTAAAAATCTGATGTGTTCCATTCACATGACATTCTCTACATATCTGTAACAAATTATTGTTAAAAAGGTTATTCCTCTATGCACTTCTTAATAATCAAAGTAACATCAAGGAAAACAGAGGAAACTACAAGGAAATATGTAATAAAACATTTTCTTGTAAATATTTTTCTCGATTAGTATGAACTGGTTAGAAGAATAAGATTTAGTAAGAATTCTCTGTTGCAAAATATGCAGAGAAAGTAATGTGATTTTACACGTTTTATTACTTTCTCTACACATACTATATTGATGTATAGAGAAGGTATTGTATTGCATCCAAAAATCGAAAACGGTTTTCACCGGAAATGTATGTTTTGAGACCCCCTGCATAAACATTTTTTTTTAGCAAAATGTCCGTGTGTATGTCTGTCTGTGGGCAGCATAGCTCATAAAAAAAACGTTATACACCGAACTTGGTATTTAAGTTCGGTATCTTCCAAGTATGGGACACGAAATTTTCAAGAAAA
Organism: Hymenopus coronatus; assembly: GCA_030762935.1. Taxonomy (NCBI): domain Eukaryota; kingdom Metazoa; phylum Arthropoda; class Insecta; order Mantodea; family Hymenopodidae; genus Hymenopus; species Hymenopus coronatus. Next base: position 51,930,406 of record CM060884.1, read on the forward strand.
TCCTCCACCCCCAACTACCTTTAACATGGACAAGAGTTTGAAAATTTTGATTTTCTCAAAAATGATTCTAACGATTTTGATTAAAACCTCTTATATTAAAGATATTTACATGACAAATAAAAAGTATATATTCAATTTTCTGGGAATAGCCTCTGGAGACATTTTTATTCTGGATGAATTTTACATAACTGATAAACCGTAAGAGATAGGCAAAAACTCACTTAACACAAACTGTAGATATCGTTAAAACACACAATTTATGTTATATACTTTTTTTCGTGGAGTTTATAATCATATTATTAGTTTCAGTTTTAAAATATTTATATTTTTCTCATACAGAAATTTGTAAACCCCTGTCCATACAAACAAAGGAACTTCTGTCAAATAGCAAGCAGTATTTGACTATCACCTTAACCTATGGTACTCCCTTATTTCCCTTCTACTTACATGGCAGCAAGTTATAAGACTATTCCTGCTAATTGTTCTCGATTAGCAGGAAGTAAATAGAACCACAAGCTTTTTAACAACAATTTGTTGCAGAGATGTAGAGAAAGTCATTTGAAAGGAACACATCAAATTTTTTTTAGCAGTTTTTTTGCAGCGAGCGCTAAAGCGTGTTCTTTCGACATTGTGTACTGAATTTATATGTGGCGACCGGCACCTTTATTCGTTTTCATCAATGGCAAGGAGCACGCCGGGAGGTCAACTTTGTGGGAAGTGTGGTCACCTCCTGTACTCGAGGCTTTAACTGTGAGGAGCTACGTCTGTTTGTTCTGTGGAGTTCTCCTTGTGTAGCAAAGGAACATCATTTGGATAATAGCCCGGTGTATGCAAAATACGAGGGACTTTTTTTTTTTCAACGTCCGATAGGCTGTAAATAAAAGACAAGTTCATAGAAAACAATTATTAGTAATAAAATAATTATTTTTTATGAACTAGTCTTTAATTTATAGCCTATTGGAGGTTGAAAAGAAAACGGCCCTCGTATATACCTAGCAATGCAACATAATTGTGATTAGCGCAAAAAAGCATGGGAATATTTATTTTAGTGTGTATACTTTTGTTTCACTGATTCCCTAATGATCGCACCTGATCTTCAGCTGGTCGTAGATATCTCAAAATGAAATTAAGGGAGACTAGAGCACTTGGATATAAAACCTAAATAATAACAATATAAAAATCTTGTGTTCCATTCACATGTCTTTCTATGCACCTTTGTAACAACTTATTAAAAAGTCTATGCTTCTATTTACTTCATGCTAATCGAGAAAAAATTAACAGAAGTAGCCTTATTACTTGCTTCCTTAGAAGGGAAATCGCGGAGTACCACAGGTTAAAGTGATAGTCAAAAACTGGTTACTATGTGATTGAAGTTCCTTTGTTTGTATGGACAGCAGTTGACAAATTCCCGTACGAGGAAAGTATAGGTATTTTAAAGCTCAAACTAATAACAAGGCATATCTCAAAAACGATCAACTTCACGTAAAAAATGTATATAACATAAATTGTGTGTTTTAATGTGCTCTAAATTTTTGGTGTGGTAAGTTTTTGTCTATCTCTTACGGTTTACCAGTTATGTAAAATTTAATAGAAAATCATCCAGAATAAAAATATATTTAGAGGCTATTCCCAGAAAATTGAAGATATGCATTTTATTTGTCATGTAAATATCTTAAATATAAGATATTTTAATAAAAAACGTTAGAACTATTTTTGAGAAAACCAAAATTTTCGAAATTTTTTCCATGTAGAGGGTAGTTTGGTTTGAGGGGATTTTTTTTAATAATCTCCATGGCGCATCCTTGGAAGATACCAAAACTTAAATACCAAGTTTGGTATTTAACGGTCTTTTTTTTTTTCTCTCCAAAAATGCTTTTTTTGGCATTAATGGGACCCAAACATGTATTTCCGGTGAAATCTCGGTATCGAATTTTTGGGTGCAATATAATACTTTCTCTATACACTGTGTACCTACATACTACATGTACAGAAAGTAAAGAGTATATCATACAAATTGCGTAATTTAACGAGATCTACATTTTTTGTGTAGATCTGCTCCGATCGCACGCTTTACGTGGAAATTTTTACGTTATTATTTAGAATTTTTTTTCATTCTCAGTGAATTTGCATACTTTTGAAAAACCGTTAAACAAAAAAAAACAAAAAAAAAAATCTTAAAGTAACAGTATGTATATATAGCTATTAACAAGCTGTTTTTACTTTCTGTACTACTTATTTCAATAAGTAGAGGAAGTAATACTTTTGAAACATGTTGAACAAAGAAAGCAGAAGGAGATAAACCTGTTAGAACGCTATATCTTTGTCCGCAAGGCGCGCTACTACAGAAAAAGCTGGACATTCTGGTGCCCGCAGTGATGCAATGGTTAAAAAGCATGTTGCGGTTGGACGAATGCAGGGATCACTTTTCACTCTGAATGCAATATTATTTACATTTCTGGCACACGCGCTGGACTCTCTGTTGTGGTGTTCAACATGCATGGTTTTGAGCCTGGTTAGATTGCCTTGCCCTGTGAACATTGTTATTTTGGTAGCACGAGGAACCGTGACAGATGTTTCCCCGAAGAAACTTTGTCTACAAGTGCAATTAGTAACGTACCACGTGGATATTTGTTCTGGCTTCATAGGTATGGATGTTTAACAGGTGTTTCTGTTACAACTTTTGCACATCGTGTTCTTGACTATTAAATCTTTACCGACTAATTTCACAGCGATATATAGAATGTTTAGTCTAATTTTTACTTTCTCTAGCGCGTAAAAAAAGAAATGGAGTTTTATTTAGGATACTCTTTAACTGCTGTGCTTCTCAGCGTCTCATTCTATATTGGACTTGAAAGGCTTCTTCAGAGGCCTCTTAACAGGCTTGAGGTTCTTTTACGTGCCGAGAATCACGGGACTAACGGCTTTACTTCCCTTTCGAAGGAAGCCATGATAAGGATTTTACGCCAAAAAATCCATCGTCGACCACTGGGTTTGGGTATATGAAGTGAGCATGGTAACCATTACAGCACGGAGGGCGACCTCTAGCCCATATGACAACGTACGTAGTAGATAGTGTAGGTATTGTATTACACCCAAAAATTCGATACCGAGATTTCACCGGACATACGTGAAATGAGAGAAGCATTAAATTGAAGCAATAGTCAAGTCTTTTAAAGCTGGTCGCTATATGAAACAATTGAGGTTCGGTTCGCTTTGAATGATTCCGTTTGAAAAGTTAGGCAGTTTAAAATTGAAACCAATAACAAGGAATGTCTCGAAATCGGCCAAATCTACAAGAAAAATGCATATTACATAAGTATATAGCGATTATACGAATTGGCCATTCCAGTACAAGGACGCGTAAAATTCCACCCAATCGGAACCAATATCTCTGCACTTTAATAGTTTTTTTTTATCACACCCACATGCAATTGTTTTTTCTGAATTTATCGCACCCACATATTAATTGCAATCTGCTTTACTAAGCCAAAATAATAGAGTGTAACAATACAAAGAGATCTGTGTTTATTTTACGCCACAATAATATAATTTAGTAATACAAAGACATCTGAAATTTATGATATGGACAAGTTGCAGTGATTTTGGTGCAAATATACGTCAAGACAAATGGAATTTTAGGAGTATTATTCTTCGTGTCCATATAGGTTATTCATTGTTATTTTATTCACGAAATAGTCTTATTAAATACAACTCGAGTTATAACTTTTTTGTAGATAAAAGTTGGAGCTCTCGTTATAATACTTATGAAAAGACATGCGATAGTGGAAGTAACTGGATTGGAGGTAAACTCTGTCGGGTCTCTCGTTGCGACATCACAGTGGTGGTATGCTGGCATGTGGATAAAGCAGATTCATCCGGAGCTAGCTGCTTCAGCAGTAGCGGTTCGTGAATATACATTCTGAGTGTTCTCAAAAGTTTGAGAGTCGGATTAGCCCTGGTAATGTGAAATAGATTTGCTCCATAATGAAGTTGATAACAACTGAAGCCGATTTCAACAGCAGCAACAAAAACGGCTATGATGCTTCTGCTGCATAAGTTGTCTTACGAAAGACAGGATGTCTTTGTGGATGTTTGTTACGTACATCATTGAATAGAGCGTTCTAAGGCAACAACCAAATAATGTGTGAATTAAATTGCAGTTGAAAATGTGGAGTGTCTGAAATGTGCGGCTTCCGCTCGCATGTAACTTACCTATATCTGCTAAAGTCGCTAGATGGCAGGAATGGAGCACCTTTAATCCAGGATTACGATTAACTTAATACAATATAACTTGACGCTACATTAACTTCACTTAACACGTCTTCTATCTAGGTTTTACTTAACGCGACGTAACTTAAGTGGAGTCGAAATAGGATTTTCGTAATTATTTTTTCAATTTCAGTTTTAATTGTATATGAATATTTCGAATCTCCCGCTCAATTTGGTATAGCTTTCATAGTTGTACGCTAATTGTAAATAGTTAAAAAATATTGTTGAAGATAATCCTGCGTAATAGTTGTTTAGAACATTTTGGTATACTCATTTGGTAAAACATTATTAACTTTGTAAATGTTAGTATTAAATATTATTTTTAATCGGAAAGTTTTACTTTCGTTATTCGCAGCATTGGCATCCCGCTCACGTTTCCTACGTGTGAGAGTTTCGAAATACTGCGAAATTGTGTTTGAAAAGTTAAATTACTTTTTTTAAAGAAATATGTTTGAAAGCAATTTCTGAAGTAAAACTTTCTATATATATGTCCTATTATCTCATAAACTAATTGACACTGAGGGCTGAAATTCTTACCACATATTTGCACCTAAATAGGCTTTATTTTAACGAAAACATTTTTATGTATATAGATTAGTTAGTTTTTTGAAATTTAAAAATCGCCATTTTTCAATAAAATCATACCTTTCCTTCTAGTCAACAGAAGTATTCAATTTTTCATCAATAAGCAGTAAAGCTATTGCTGAATAGACCTTGGAAAATCTATTTCATTACCTTAAATAGTTGCTAAGATAATGGGTCAAACTTTAACATTAGCCAGATAGGGCATTTCGACTCCCCTTAAGGGTTGGGAAGTGTCAAACTTTACTTTCCTGTTACGTTAAGTGATGCCATATGGAAATCAGAACCAATTGGCGTGAAATAGTGGCAACTAGTAATACAAATTACCAATAAAAAGAAATTTCTGTAACGTTAAGTTAAAGTGCATCCTTCAGTTTAGTAGCATTTCTTCGCGTTACGTCCCGTCACGGTAAGTAAAATTCATCGTAATCCCGGGTCTACAATCATTGTGTTAAGATGCGCTAAGTACTAAGAAGAGTTATCTTTACCGCCATCTAGCGGTCTTGACTTCTACCGTAGCGAACTGTCAATGTAATAGAGTGGGTAGCGTAGTGTACCGGAGGGGATTCCGCGTCTGAACCAGAGATTAGGCTTTTTGTTCGTCAGACCCCGGGAGGAAAGTGTAAGATGAGAATGACACAATGGGCAGCCGGAGCCAGACTGCTCCAGGGAGCCATCGTGGAGAGTCCGTAACAGTTCCCAAAAGTTCATCTGGAAGCGGTGATCGCTATTATCCCGCCCCTCAGCTCTGATAAAAGCTCCTGAGTATTACGACGACCCTTAGCACCATCCTGCCGCCGAGAGCTGAGTTTCCAAAGCGCAATCATCTCCACGAAAGGGCGCAGTTCTCGCAGATACAGCCTGAGAGAAAGACCAGACGGATGAAATGCAAGGACGGGAAATTCAAGGAAATGAAGAATCCTCAACAGCGTTCGCTTAGGGCCCCGGGAAAACTCCCGAAAAAACCCATGGGTCAGAGAGGTCGGCTGCGGGGAACCGATCCCACGACTTCCGTAGACCGGTCCCAGGTAAAATGCCTGAGCCACCTGGATAGGTGATAATGTAAAATTGTACTGATAATTTAGCTCAACTATTAAAGCGCCAATGGAATGACCGAGATTAGGTAATTTCAATCAGTCGCGGTCATCTGACAAGCGATATTGTCGAAAAATGTTATTGCAGCTGATGTTCATTCCTTCGAAACCTTGTCGCTCCTGACGTTTGTTTGTTTAATCTCTTGTCTTGGTTATTGGTAACAAGCTGACAATCCAGGCAGCCAACCTTCACTTTTAATAACTGTCAGTTCCACAATTGTACTTTCAATTAACTCAGTTACAATGTTTGTTTAACATTTTATCCGGTATTTAGTTAAAAAAAAAAAGGAATGAAAATAATCATTATTTGTATTCCTTATTTATAAGATGAGTGTAATTAACTCAAATAAAATATTTGTTTGCATTTTATGCACCTATTATTAAAAGCTGAAATAAAATAATTGTTCTCTATTTCTACTGTTGCTATCGATATTCGTACATTGGGTTTAAACCGATCGGCCATTCAGGAGGTTTTGAAGATAGAAAGGGAAAGAAAACATTCGGTAAATAAACATAGTCAGATGTGTCATCTACCATTTGAGAACTAATGTATTACAATCATAAGCTGATAAAATCTCGCTTCCTATACAGGCCGTTTCAAGACGACACCAAACGAAGATAGTAGTCGATTAGCTTACACCTTAACTTGTCCGAAACTTGATGTCGCAATTTTCAAACTCTTCTATTTAAAGTTTTATGTGTGTTTAAATATCGCACACATTTGGGATTAGGCTGCGAAGGAACAACGGTTGTCATACACCACACCCACATGCTACGTTTTCTTACTAAGTGACCTGTGCCGGCGCGGCGTGTCTATCAAACCACGCCTACACCACGCGATTGGGACCTTCGCTACCAACCGGAATCTCTCTTGGAGTAGGCCAGGCACGTGCCATTTGGTTATGTACGACTGCCTACGGTGATTTTATGGCAGTTTTTGTATGTGCCGAATTTAGAGCTGAAAATTATATTCACACATCACGTACGGTATGACCAACAAGGTCCACATCTTCGTTCGGAGTCGCCCTCCTCATATACCCAAGGTCGCGGGTTCAAACCCGGCGGAGGACGATGGATTTTTTCGGGCGTAAAAATCCTTAGCATGGCTTCCTTCGGAAGGGAAGTAAAGCTGTGGGTCCCCTGTCGTAGATTTACGGCACGTAAAAGAAGCTCAAGCCTGATAGAGAGGCCTCTGAACAAAATTAAGCGGTCTTTCACGCCCAGTATAGAATGGGACGCTGAGAACCACAGCAGTTAAAGACCGTCCATAAATAACACGCCATTTCGTTTGGTGTCGTTTTGAAACACCTGTATGTTACAAATTATTAAGTCTATTTCGCTGAGTTGTCTTATCAAATACAGCTCGTGATTTCATCTCTTAGAACAATTCACTCCCTTCGCTTTGCTCCGGTCGTGAATTATCGATAAGATGAAAACACTCGTGGTGATTAAGTGCATTGAGCATGCTTTGAAGTGTGCACGACGCATATGTTTGGCGCATAAGGCAATTACTCAACGCTCCTGAAGATGTGCACAAATCAAGATTTGCTACCGACATTTCATCCAATTTAGAGGAGTAGCGCGGTAGATTTGAGCGCCGTACATTTTAAATTACAGCATTTACGTTACATTTAATAGCACTCGAGGAAAATATCCAACAAATCCACAAGGTGTCAAACATTAGAGTGTGCTAGCTGCTCTCATATAGAAGCCGCCGCTGTGCACCAGCTAGTTACAGCTAAAGATGCTGTTACAGATGGCTGCGTATCCAGAGGCTCCTAAAAAGTATGATCTGTTCAGTGAAGCCTGCAGCCTTGATACGTGTGGTTAAGAAGATCAGAGAAAACAACACATGGGGAGCTGAAAACTGAAAGGCAATTGCCAACATCGTCTCTTATTGAACGGACCAAAGGATAGACAAAAGAGCGAGACCCTCATATATGGACTTGGTTGTGTGTACCTTTACAATTCCACTAATAATGAAATAGAATCGATGTGACACATTCACATGACTCTCTGCCTATACCTCAAGGAACTTGTAGTTTTCTCATTCGGGAATTTGTCAATTCCTGGCCATACAAACAAACGGATTTCATTTACATAGTAACTAATTTTTAAAATATTTGATTATTGCTTTAGCTTAAGGTATTCCCTTATTTGCCTTCTACTTACAAGGAAGCAAGTATTAAGACCATTTCTGTCAATTTTTTCTAGATTAGCATGAAGTAAATAGAAGAAGAAGTTTTTTTTAACAATAATTTGTTGCAGAGGTGTAGAGAAAGTCATATGAATGGAACATATCAGATTTTTCTAAATTAAAACCCCAATATGAACATATCGGAAGAATTGCTTCTGCTCATTTCGAAATTCCTTTTTACAATTAATGATCGGTTTATGCTTCAATAGGCTTCATATGTACACAATCAATTCAAATCTGCAATTACCAAAGATCAGCCGTGCCAAGAATAAAAGTCAAGATTTCGCCTCTTGCTGCTCGCTGGCTGCCAGGAGAATTCCATTAAACGCAGAAAAATGTAAATGAGAGACAAGCTTTTAATTGGTTGTACCACTTGAACCTTATGTAAATGAAGTTGAATAAATATGTAAATAAATAAACACCCTATGTGCTCCCTTCTCATGGCAATCTCCAACTCTTCTGCAACAAATTATTCTTACAAAAGTTTATTCTTCTCTCTAGTATATGCTGATCCAGAAAACATTCGCAGAAGTGATGTATTACTTAGTTCCTTGTAAGTAGAGGGAAAACAACGGTATACACTAGGCTAAAGCGATAGTCAAATCTTTTAAAAGCTGGTCGCTAAGTGATGCAACTAAACTTTAAACTTTTGGCTGCTAATCTAAAGACAGTTTCTTATACAATTTTTCCGCACGTGTATCCTACAATCCTCACTTTCCTTCTTGGCCAATATAAACGTTTAAATGGCGATACATAAATCGCCATGTGTGAAATGAGAAATCATGCGATAAAATGATAACAACAGCTGACATGCTTTTGTCTCCTGAGAGCCGGGTTTAAACCGAAGTGTCTTCTATTTGTTGACAACAATTTACATGCATTCTTGATACATTAAATATTGTACATATATATTTGATTTATGCGGTTATGAAAATGTAATTTTGACGATTCTCTTCTATAATAACTGAGTTTTAATTTATGGGCACTCTTTAACTTGGTCGTGAAAGACCGCTTAATTTGCTCAGAGGCCTCATTAGCAGGCTTGAGGTTATTTTACGTGTCGTAAATCTTTACCTCCATGCTAAAATTTTTTTACGCCCAAAAAAAACCATCTCCCTCCGCCGGGTTTGATCTCGCGACCTTGGCAAGTAGAGGCTGGCATGTTACCCCTAGACCACGGAGGACGAAATGCGATATTAAGATAAGTATAATGCTAAATAAGGAACTATTTTATATCGCACAACTTATTTCAAATGAGAAGTGTTAGAGTACATGACAGTTAAGATAGGTCGATGATTATGAAGCAAAGTACTCTGAGTAGCTACAACAGAATTAATATTGAAATGATTTCAGAAACATTTTATCATAATTAACACGAAGGAGAAAGAAAAACGAGCTTATATAGAATAAATGCAGAATAGATGAAAATAACATTTAAAATCTGATGTGTTCCATTCCCATGACTTTCTCAATATCTCTGTACCAAATTATAGTTTTAAAACGCCTATTCTTCTATCTATTTTATGCTAATCGAAATAAACATTAGCAGGAATTGTCTTTATTACTTGTTTCCTTGTAACTAAAAGAGAAATAAGGGTATACACTAGTCGAAAGCAATAGTCAAATCTTGTCATGTGGTTAAAGTCCGTTTCTTTTCATTGCCAGGAGTTGACAAATTCCCTTATGAAGGAAGTTTAAGTACTTTAAAACTGAAAAAAAAATAACAAGAAATATCTCAAAATAGTAAACTTCTCGATAAAAATATAAATAACAAAAATTGTGTGTTTTAACGTGATCCACATTTTTTGTGTAGTAAGTTTTTATCTATCTCTAACGGTTTACCAGCTACGCAAAATTCTTCTTCTTCATCAAGAATGAAGAGCTTTTCAGAGCCTATTTCCAGAAAATTCAAAACATACATTTTATTTGACATGTAAATACCTTTAATATACAATATTTTAATCAAAGTATTTTAGACATTTTTTAGAAAATCAAAATTTTCGATATTATTCTATATAGAAGGTAGTTTGGAGTGGAGGGAGTTTCCTCAAAATCTTCATATCGCATCCTTGGAAGTTGCTAAACTTAAATACGAAGTTTGGTATTTTACCGACTTTCGTGTTCGCAGGCATACGAACATACTCTCACACACACGCGCGCACACACACTCACACGGACCTTTTTCTAAAAATGATTTTTGGACGGAGTGCAATACCTTCTCTACCTACATGCCATGTACTATGTGGAGAAAATAAAATCCAGAACCTTTGATTGTCTGATTGTAACATATCAAATTATTACTTTCTCTGCAGTACTATGTATATAGTGTATATAGAAGGTGTTGTATTGCACCCAAAAATTTGATATCAAGATTTCAACGGAAATACATGTTTTGAGACACCTAAATAAAAAAATTAGACAAATGTGTGTGTGTGCGCGCGCGCCTGTGGGCGGCTAGCTCAAAAACGAAAAGGCAGCTAAATACCAAACTTGGTATTTATGTTCGGTATCTTCCAAGGATGCGACACGAAGATTTTCAAGAATATTCTCCCACCCCTAACTACCCTTTACATAGAAAAAATTCCTAAAATTTTGTTTTTCTCAAAGATGGCTCTAACGAGTTTGATTAAAATCTTTTATATTCAAGACATTTACTCGAGAAATAAAATGTATATCTTCCATTTTCTGGAAATAGCCTCTGAAAACATGTTTATTCTGGATGAATCTTATGAAATTTTGCATAACTGGTAAACCGTAAGAGATAGGCAGAAACCTACTGAACAAAAAATGTATATCGTTAAAACACAATTTATGTTGTATACATTTTTTCATGGAGTTGACCGTTTTTAAAATATTCGTTGTTATTAGTTTCAGCTTTAAAAACATGCTTATTCTTTTTTCATACGGGCATGTGTCAACTCTTCACCATACAAACGTACTTCAATCACATAGAAACTAGCTTTTAAAAGATGTGACTGTCGATTTAGTCTAGTGTAATCCTTTATTTCCCTTTTACTTACAAGGAAGCAAGTAATAAGACCTTTTCTGCTAATTTTTTCTCTATTAGCATTAAGTAAATAGAAGAATAAGTTTTTAACAATAATTTATTGTAGAGATGTAGAGAAAGTCATGTGAATGGAACACATCAGGTTTTTTCCTTACAATTCCTGCAAGTAACTCAGAGGCAAGATAGGCTTAGCTTTGCTTACATCGCTAAAAACATGCTCCTTTAATATTCAAAACACAATTTTTTCTTTTCCTCTCTAAGAAACTGCAATATATACATTATGAGAAACGTAATCCTAGCCATGTTGCTCTACTAAAATGGATTTGAATGAATTATTAATGTAGGTGAAGTCTGCAATGCCACAGTGAAAGCAACAAACGTTTGGAACCACGAACCAGAAAGTAGGGAACATAAGATTAGCGGACCGTAGTTACTCTCTCCTTCAGGCTGTAATATTTTTAAACAAATAGTGGAACGCGCTTTTTATAAGAATTTGCATTTGAACCGCAGCGGAATAGTCACATGGGTCAAAGCTCCATCGTGAATGTTTTCCTAATTATGTGTACTCTCTCACGACTTGCTGGTGAGTTGTTTCAGAGGGGAATTGAAATCAGTGAGTTATAGATACGTAGAAGCAGCAGCAGAAATTTCGGGAATATGAGAAAAAAATTAAATCGAGTTTTATTTATAGACGCCTTTCAAGGGGATGCCGAAGTGATAAAACTGATTTTCGAAAGTATTAAAACCAGAGCTTTATATCTACTTTCTCTAGCCCCATATGTACAATGTACATAGGCATAGAGAAGGTATTGTAATGCACCCAAGAATTCGATACCGAGATTTCACCGGAAATATATGTTTTGGGGTCCCCCGAGCCTGAAAATAGCATTTTTAAAAAAAGGTGTATGTGTCTGTCTGTGGACAGCATAGCCCCAAAAAGAAAAGACCGTTAAATACCAAATTAGTATTTTCCAAGGATGCGATACGAAGATTTTAAAAAAAAATCCCCCTACTAAAAACTACCCTTTACATGGAACAAATTTCGAAAATTTTGATTTTCTTAAAAATGGCTCTAACGATTTTGGTTAAAATCCTGTATATTAAAGCTATTTATGTCCGTAATAAAATGTATAACTCGAATTTTTGGGGAATAGCCCCTTAAGATCTCTTTATTCTGGATGAATTTTGTTTAACTGCTAAACCGTAAGAGATAGAAAAAAATCACTACACAAAAGTGTACATCACGACAAAACACACAATTTATGTCCTTTACGTTTTTGTTGTGGTCTGAGATATTCCTTGTTATTGGTTTCAATTGTGAAGTATTTAAACTTTTCTCAGACAGGAAGTGTCCGATTTTCTTTTGTTCTACTCCTGGCCAAGCAATGACAATCGCATTACGATAGCTTTTAAAACATTTGAAAATCACTTTAGCATAGCGCATTTCCTCATTCTGTTCTACTTATTAGGAACTAAGTAATAACATTCTGCTAATATTTATCTCGATTAGCATTGTGTACAAAGAAGAATAATCTTTTGTAGAAGGTTTGTAGAGCAGCTAGAGAAAGTCATGTGAGTGTAACACATCAGATTTTTATACAGGCATTACTTGCAACAAAAGAGCTATTCGTACCAACTTCACACAAATATGAGTGTTTTATTCTGAATATATTCATTAATTTGTTCTATTAGCTAAAATCAAATTCTACCTTCTCTTACAAATACTGAGCTAAATAGACCATTTTTAAAATACCATTCCTCAATACGCTTGCATCCAATTGTCTGGTTGAACTTTTTTATGGTGGAAAGCCTTTTTTGTAATTGTTAATTTTGTATCACAAACTGAAAAAAAAACCCTGCAAAAACAGCGCATTAATAAACTAATTCATTTTTAAGAACTAATGTATGACCAGTATTTAAATGCCAACCAAAAAATTCATTAGACACATTCTGAAGCGCCTTCTAAATTATGGTGTATTTTTTGCACCAAAAATCCCAAAATTGACATTTTGACTAAAATCGCTAAAAAAAAAAAAAGTACTTATGTGTGCATTTAATGCTATAGCTCTCAGCGTCCTGTTCAATATTGGCCGTGAAAGATCGTTTAATTTTATTCACCGGCCTGTTTATCAGGCTTGAAGATCCTTTACGTGCCGTAAATTTATAACACGAGAACCAGCGACTATATTTCCCTTCCGAAGGAAGCAATGCCAAAGATTTTTACCACCGAAAAAATCCATCTCCCTCCGCCGGGTTTTAACCCTGCACTTGGGGGACCAGAGGCTACCATGTCACCTCTAGACCACGGCGAACGGCGATATGAGAGAGCACTTCCTGCTAAATATCTTTTGTGTTATCCCTATTTCCATTCTTGATTGGAATTCGATTTCCTTGGAGCTTATTAGCTCGAAGAATGTAAATAAATATTACTTGGTAAGATCTTAATATAAGTAAAATAAATATATTCAATTAAGTTGTTATTATATTATGAGCACATTTTCATTTAAATCTACTTAATTTAATAATATACATTTACATTATGAAAATTAGATTTAAAAGTTAAATTTCTTTCCAGAAACCAGAAAAGTGAAAACAATTTTATGTGTGGTGTATTATGTGTATTAGTGTTCAAATAATGATAGTGATTCCGATTTTTGCATTGTATGCATCACCTAATTAATTAGAATAATATAAGTAAAACAAAATTTTTGTTTTTCTGTCTCAAAACTTTTAAAGATATCTCATGAAATTTAAAACATAGTTATAATTGTGGTGCTGTATCACGTAGCAAAACTTTGAAAACAGATAAAATGCAAGGTTTAAAAAATAAACTGTGGGTAAACTTAACAAATGTTTCTCTATTTTGTTCTCATTAATCATTCAAGTTTTATCAGGCCCTTTTATTTGTGACATCTAGAAATGTTTTCTTGGTTGAGTAGAATTTCTAGCTCATGATTCCGCCACTCTGCGCACATGGTGACGAGGGATGAGCTTATCGCCTCTAGATGCCACCATAGGTGGAAATTAGAACTTTGCGGACTGAAAATTGTGTCATTTTGCTCAGGGACCTTCTCTTTCAAAGTATGGAATTTTGTTTCGTGAAATTACAGATTACACGGAAACAACAGCTCTACTTCCCTTCCGAAGGAAGCCAAGCTAAGAATTTTTACATCCGAAAAAATCTTATGTGTTCCGTTCACATGAGTTTCTCTACATATCTGTAACAAATTATTACTAAAAAGCTTGTGCTTCTATTTACTTCATGCTAATCGAGAAAAAAATTAGCAGAAATAGTCTTATTACTTGCTTCCTTGTAAGTAGAAGCGAAATAAGGAAGTACCATAGACTAAAGCGTTAGTCAAAAACTGGTTGCTATGTGACTGAAGTTCCTTTATTTGTATGGACAGGAGTTGGCAAATTCCTGTGTGAGTAAAGTATAAGTTTTTCAAACCAAAAACAAGGAATATCTAACAAACGATCAATTCCACGAAAAAATGTATGTAACATAAATTGCGGGTTTTAACGTGCTCTACATTTTTTGTGAGGTAAGTTTTTGTCCATCTCTTATGGTTTAGCAGTTATGCAAAATTCCGTAAATTGATCCAGAATAAAGTACTCTCCAGAGGCTATTCCCAGAAAATTCAAGATATACATTTTATTTGTCAAGTAAATATATTTAATATACGATATTTTAATCAAAATCGTTAGAGCCATTTTTAAGAAAATCGAAATTTTCAAAAAAAGTTCCATGTAAAGGGTAGTTGGGGGTGGGGGAATTTTCTTGAAAATCTTCGTGTCGCATCCTTGGAAGCTACCAAACTTAAATATGAAGTTTGGTATTCAACGGTTTTTTCTTTTTTGAGCTATGCTGTCCACAGACACACGGACCTTTTTCTGAAAATGATTTTTTTTGATTCAGGGGGACCTAAAACATGTATTTCCGGTGAAATCTCGGTGTCAAATTTTTGAGTGGAATGCAATACCTTCTACATAGTACGTGTAGAGAAAGTAAAAAAATTAAGAAAGCACTCTTCCCCCTTCAACAAGGTCTCTATAACAAAATAAATGCTTAAATCTCAAATCTTTAATTAAAATAAATATCTCCATAAGTATGCATCTAGCAGAAGCTAAACTAGCTTCATTATTCAAAAGCTTGCTGGCAGGGATGCACACTTCAGAGAATATGGAATTTAGTTGCCAAAGTGAGCGACTAATCCATTATTAAAGTGTAAATGGGCATCATGTATTCACCGCAGAATCGTGGCTTTCAAGGGTCAATATTTGTTTTCTCTTTGTATTATTCCCGAGGATCTCAAGAAGTGGCCTAAGCTAGAAACATCATCGTATACATACGCTTAATGTTAAATTTCAGCTGCGTTCTGTTTATGACGAAAATTCTGCTGCTTTACCAATAAAGTGTATTTTGGTGGATATTCTGGGTAATGATTCTTAATCTCGTTTAAGTTACACTTTAATTTTTTTTTTTTTTTTTTTTTTGCCGATTTAAATCAACTGTGCAATGTGTTGACGAATTTTTGTTTTCGCCGCTTTTATGTAGTAATACTTAAATTCCTTCGCTTAATTTGAAAAATTGAAGTTAGGCAACGTTCCAAGTTAATTTTGTTACTTATACAGATGTTTAATCTATCCAACAATTCTCTCTCTTTCTCTTCTCTTATTTCCATAGACATGCTTGCGTATTCGAAGTGAGTTCAAAAAACTGTCGACAAAAATTCAGAATGATTCAAGGGTGTATTTTTACTTTCTCCATACGCACTATGTACATAGTGTATAGAGAAAGTATTGCACTCCACCAAAAATTCGATACCGAGATTTCACCGGAAATATATGTTTTAGGGTCCCTAATATCCAAAAAAAGCATTTTCACAAAAAGGTCCGTGTGTCTGTGAACACGATAACTCAAAAACGAAAAGTCGGTAAAATACCAAACTTGGTATTTAAGTTTAGTATCTTCCAGGAATGCGACACGAAGATTTTGAGAAAAATCCCCCCACCCCCAACTACCCTTTACATGGAACTTTTTTCGAAAATTTTGATTTTCTCAAAAATGACTGTAACGATTTTGATTAAAATTTCGGATATTAAACATATTTACCTGGCAAATGAAATGTATATCTTGAATTTTCTGGGAATAGCCTCTGAAGAGTAGTTTATTCTGGATGAATTTTACTAAATTTTGAATGACTGCTAAACCGTAAGAGATGGACAAAAATTTACTACACAAAAAATGTAGAGCACTTTAAAACACACAATTTATATTCTATACATTTTTTTCGTGGAGTTGGTCGTTTTTGTGACATTCCTTATTTTTGGTTTCTGCTATGAAAAACGTATTCTCATACAGGAACTTGTCAACTCCTATCCATATAAACAAAGGAACTTCATTGACCTAGCAACCAGCTTTATCACTTTAACCTACGGTTGTCCCTTATTTCGCTTCTACTTACAAGGAAGCGAGTAATAAGACTATTTCTGCTAATGTTTTCTGATTAGCATAAAGTAAATAGAAGTATAAGCTTTTTAAGAATTATTTGTTGCAGGGATATGGAGAAAGTCATGTGAATGGTACACATCAGATTTTTATGTATAAGGAATGTACTCCAGCATACACCTTATTAGTCGTTCTCCGTGGTCTAGGTGTAACATACTAGCCCCTGATTTCCAAGGTTCGCGGATTCAAACCCGGCGGAGGCCGATGAAATTTTTCGGGCGTAAAATCCTTAAAATGACTTTCTTCGTAAGGGAAGTAAAGCTGTTAGTCCCGTGTATTAGATTTATGGCACGTAAAAGAACCTCTACCGTGATAAAGATGCCTCTGAGCAAATATTAGCCATCTTTCATGTCCAATATAGAATGAGAACCATAGTAGTTGAAGAGCATCCATGAAATAAAAAAAAAAAATCACACAAAAACATACATCTTATTATCAACCTATAGGGAATTGAGCTTAGTTGCGTTGGGTTAGGCCATGTCTGGGTTAGTTTATATCTATCATCGGATTGCAAAAATTGCCATCCCTTGTGTGCCTGCTTAGCTGTGTACCTACATGACGAATAACTACATGCAGCGAGCAGTCAGTGACGTTTCTCTTCAGTATGGAAGAAAGAAATGCAATATTTGGCAACACATGCCCATTCAGTGTAATAGATGCTACATTGCAGTGCAATAGATTCTACTAATTACATTATATAACAGTAATTCTCTTTAAAACAGATAAACACGATTGCAACTTTACCAAATGATACCAGCCAATACATACCCCAAATTGAGAAATGTTTGCAAGCCGTATTGTTACAATGTTTAGTTCCACATTCGCATGTGAGCATTCTTTTCTAAATTCAAACTATACACAGTCGCCCTCCTCGACTGCGTCTCGTTTCACAATATTCCCGCTCGGACCAAAAACCATAACTTTAGGTTCTTACATCATAATTAACTTTTTATCCCCTCTTTCTTCTTTTCTTTGATTCAGGGAGCTATATTTTCGATGACATCTCGATATCGAATTTTGGGTGGAGTACAATACCTTCCTTACCTATGTATGTAGAATTATGTACAATGTAACTCTGTTCATAATGGTCGTACTAGAATTTCAAATCACATATACCTGAATAGAAGTAAATACACCAAGACTCAGAATAGTTATGAATTTATATCTCTTAAATGTTTTATTATTTTACCCAATTATTTTAAAAATGCTCCTCTGTGTTATTTTAAAAGAAAGACACGATCAACTTGTAATCCTATCCATAGGGTCAAGGATTTTGATTACGTTGATTGGATTTAATATTATATTATATCATTTACTTTCTCCAGCCCGTATGTACAATGTACATAGCGGATAGAGAAGATATTGTATTCCACCCAAAATTCAATACCGAGATTTCACCGGAAACATATGTGCGCTGAGTCCGAAAAAAACATTTTCAGAAAAAGGTCCACGCATGTGTATGTTGTGTGTCTGTGAACAGCATAACTCAAAAACGAAAAGTCGGTTAAATACCAAACATAGCATTTAAATTTAGTATCTTCCAAGGAAAATGTTGATCCTCTAAAATGGCTCGAACCATTTTGATTAAAATACCGTATATTAAAGGTATTTACATCACAAAATGTATACCTTGAATTCTCTGGGAATAACCTCTGAAGACCTCTTTGTTCTGGGTGAGTTTTGCAAAATAATGCTTAACGGTTAAACCGTATGAGATAGACAAAAATTTACTATACAAAAAATGCAGATCTCGTTAAAACACACACTTTATATCATATTCGTTTTTATTGTTAAGTTGGCTGTTTTCGAGATATTCGTTTCAATTTTAAACTACCCAACTTTTCTCAAACGAGACCATGCAAAAGAAAACGAAAATCAGTTCTTTCACATGGTGATAAGCTTTCAAAATATTCGACTGTATAATTTTAGCTTAATGCATTCCCTTATTTACCTTCTTCTTACAAGGAATCAAGTAATAAGAATTCCTCTAACGTTTATCTCAATTAGTATGAAGTAGATAAAAGAATAATCTTTTGTAAGAATAGTTTGTATATGGTATGTTGTAGAGAAAGATATGTGCATGAAACACATTAGATATTTGTTTGTTATATCTGTCGTTAATGCGTATATACTGCATGTATTTAATAATAAAACCTGTCTCCCTATCTATCCATCAATTAACCGGACGTTGCCGCTTTTAATTAGTTAAAATGAACACCGTAACTAATTTGACAATGTTAGGAAGGCGTGAATGCATGACAACACTCCGAGACACGGTTTCAGCAGCATGATTTCTGAGAAATAACAGACATCTACTCTTTATTGTCCATTTATTCTCTTTGTTTCTCTGTAAAATAACTAGTGCCTTAATAAATATTTTGATCTGTTTCCCATGCAGTAAATATTTATAACGAATACTGATTGAACATGTCACTCAAAAAGCCTTCTTTCCCAGAATGAGGATGTCAACTCTTCTGACACTTGTTACATCAATCCATGTGTGAATATTTCATGAAACGACAGGAGTCGTGTGCGTCGATTCAAGATTACTTGTCAGTCTGAACGTTTTTTTTTTTTTTTTCGTCATTCATAAATGTTTCACAGCCTCTCTTCTGATAACAGCCGTATTAGTAGAAACATGCGTTTTATTAGGCTGTCAACTACCCTCAAACGTGAGGTTTTTTTTACGTTCTCTACACGTACTATGTACATAGTGTATAGAGAATGTATTGCATTCCACCGAAAAATTCGATACTGAAATACATGTTTTGGATCCCCCGAAACAAAAAAAGTATTTTTAGAAAAAAGTCCTGTGTGTCTGTGTGTTTGTAATCAGCATAGCTTAAAAACGAAAAGACCGTTGAATACCAAAATTGGCATTTAAGTGTAGTAGTGTAGTTTGTTATATACATTTTTTCGTGGAGTTGATCGTTTTTGAGAAATTCCTTGTGTTTGGTTTCAGCTTTGAAAAACTTATACTTTTCTCTATATTAAAGATACTTACCTGACAATAAAATGTATATCTTGAAGTTTCTGGGAATAGCCTCTGAAGACTACTGTATTGTGGATGAATTTTACGGAATTTTGCATAACTGCTAAACAAAAGAGTTGGACAAAAACTTACCACAAAAATTTGAGCACGTTAAAACACACACTTTATGTTATATACATTTTTTCGTGGAGTTTATCGTTTTTGAGATATTCCTTGTTTATGGTTTCAGCTTTTCTCTATATTAAAGATACTTACCTGACAAATAAAATGTATATCTTGAATTTTCTGGAAATGGCCTCTGAAGACTACTTTATACTCGATGAATTTTACGGAATTTTGCATAACTGCTAAACCTAAGAGCTGGACAAAAACTTACCACAGAAAACATTTTGGGCACGTAAAAACACACAATTTATATTACATACATTTTTTCGTGGAGTTGATTGTTTTTGGGTTCAGCTTAGAAAAACTTATACTATTCTTATACAGGAATTTGTCAACTCCTATTATACAAACAAATGAACTTCATTCACATTGCAACCAGCTTTTGACTATCACTTTAACCTATAGTACTCCCTTATTTCACTTCTTCTTACAAGGATGCAAGTAATAAGACTATTTTTGCTATTTTTTTTAACGATTAGCATGAAGTAAATTGAAGCATAAGCTTTTTAACAATAATTTGGTGCAGAAATGTAGAGAAAGTCATGTAATCAGATTTTTTTGTTCTGTTAAGTGGTGGCTTGCACTAACGAAACTAAGGGCACCTGTCCTCCCTTCGATTTTGAATCATAAATACTTTATTTATTTATTTTTTTTTTTTTTAGAAATTATCAATTCAAAAATTATGTATACCATTTTAGACCCAAAATGCTTCTCAGGCGATGTGAACAAACGCTATATGATGCTTTGAAATTCCTTCTCATTGCAGGAATAAGTATTGACATGTTTAAACCAATAATATGAAATAATTTGGAAGATGCTTAACTTAAATATCAAGTTTGGTATTTACCCAATTTTTATTTTTGAGGCATGCTGTTCACACACATACACAACATCTTTTATTATTTAGAGACCCAAAAACACACATTTCCAGTGAAATTAGGGTATCGAATTTTCGGGTGGAATGCAATACCTTTCTTGCCTACAATTTGCATGGAAGAGAAATTAAAAATGTAATTGTTATATTCAAATAACTTTCTCCAGCCATTCTTCAACAAATTATTCTTGGAAGCGCTTATTCTTCTTTCTACTTCATGTTAATCGAGATAAACATATGTATAAATGACGCAATTAAAAAGCAGTATATTTAAGATTCACCATATCATGACAAAAAACTGACTATCAACTATCAACACTACTTTTAAAATATTACATAGTTCCACAAAAAAAATAAACACATATATTGTTGCTTTAGATCGTTTGCATTTTTATAGTGTATTTTTCTCTATCTCTTTTGGTTTATACTTACGTTATACAAAGCTATACAAAATGTGTTCCGGATGAAGGGAAATTCTCAGGCTATTTGCAGAATATTTAAGATATACCTTTTATTTATATCTAATGTAAATATCTAAAACACATGACATTTTAATCAAAGTCGTAGGGGTATACATAAGAATATAAAAAAAGAAAAAACAAACTAAACAAAATTGTTCCCTGTGAAGTGTAGTTTGGGGCGAGAAGCTTTTCTTAAACATATTTGTGTGTCATTCTTGGTATTTATGGATCATTCTGATTTAGAATTATGTCATTTATAGGCATACATAGAGTCCACCACTCTCTATCTCACTTACACGCATACCTACACATCGAGATTTTTCTATTTTTTTATTCGGAAGGCCTTAAAACGTGCATTTTCGGTATTTTCTTGGCATTGAATTTATGGATACCTACAGTACATTCGCTTATAAGAACATAGGTGTTAGAGAAAGTAAAAGGATGTGAATTAGTGCGTAAATGTAAATGGAGTTTTATTTATGGACCCTCTTTAACTGATGTGGTTTTCAGCGTCCCATTCTATACTGGGCGTGAAATACCGCTTAATTTTGCTCAGAGGCCTTTTACTCAGACTTTGAGGTTCTTTTGCGTGCCTAAATCTACGACACGGGACCAATGGCTTTATTCCTCTTCCGAAGAAAGCGATGATAAGAATTTTTACGCCTGAAGAAATCCATCGTTCTCCGCCGGGTTTGAACCCGCGACCTTGGGCATATGAAGTTAGCATAGTAACCATTACACCGCGGAGGGCGATGAATTTATGTGTAATAACATATTGACTAAACAGAAACACCCTAACTCATTATTCAGTAGTATCTTTAAATGTAGTGGAAGTCTTTTTTTTTACTTTCTCTACACGTACTGTGTACATAGTTTGTAAAGAAAGTATTGTAATCGTGATTTCACCGGAAATGCATGTTCGGATCCCTGAATAAATAAAAAAAAAAACAATTTTAGAAAAATGTCCGTGCGGTGTCTGTCTGTCATGTCAGTGTGTGTGTGTGTGTGTGGACGAAAAGTCCGTTAAATACCAAACTTGGTATTTAAGTTTATGTCTTCCAAGGATGTGACACGAAGATTTTCAAGAAAATTCCCCCACCCCCAACCACCCTTAACATGGAAAAAGCATATCTTCACTTTTTAGAGAATAGCCTCTGAATACATCTTTATTCTGCGTGAATTTTGCATAGATGGTAAACCGTAAGAGATAGGCAAAAACTTACTACACAAAACATCTAGATCTCATTAAAATACACAATTTCTGTTATATACATTTCTTTTCGTTGAGTTGACCGTTTTCGAGATATTATTTTATTATTTGAATTGGTTTCAGTTTTAAAATACTTAAAGTTTCTTACATGGGAACTGTCAACACCTGACTGCACAAAGAAACGGATTTCAATCCCATAGCAACCAAATTTTAAAACATTTTAAACATTTTAAAACATTTAGTCTAGTGTATTCCGTTATTTCCCTTCTACTTATAAGAAACTGAGTAATAAGACAATTTCTGGCAATGTTTATCTCGATTAGTAAGAAGAGTAATAATAACAATAATTTGTTACAGAGATGTAGGGAAAGTCATGTGAATGGAACACAACAGATGTTTTCCTGATATATCACTTTTACAGGGCAATGGTGCATGGTGGGAGATGAAAGTAACACTCAAACTACCGGGTTTATCAAGACTTTCCATTTCTTGGAATTTATTTATGGACCTAAGGAACTGCTACTCCTGCTATAAGATTTGAGTTTTTTAATAAAATTTCCTGGCCTTTTCAGGAGCGGCAGTGAATGCTGTATTGTATATTCCACCGTGCAGATCTTAGCAAACAGCTGTGGCCACCACATTTGCTGTTCTAACAGTAAAGGAGGGAACCAAGCACAGGATACGAAACTTAGCTAAGAATGGCCTTTGCTCTATCGTGCAGTGGGCTAGTCTTCCAGGTTATTGTTAGTGTCAATAAATTTGTCTGCCAAGGTTGTAAATACACAGTTCGTGAGAACGTCGTTTAACATAATGGGCTGTTACTAATTTCAACGACTTTTCTCCCTTTTGGAAACGCAAACCGTTGAGGATTGCCTCCAGTGACAAAACTCGCATTCTATTGTTCCAAATTCTCAAGACTCTTGGAATGACGATAACAATCAGCTCACGTGCCACAGCACTGAAGTGATCCATGACTCTGTGACATTTCAGAACACATTCAGCATAGAGTTGAGGTGCTGGAGAATATGTAATTTACTTTCACCTCTGAACTTGTGAATTGCGAAGACACAGTAATATGCAGGAACATATTTAATGGCAGAAAACAGTTTAGGCTGCCTCCGTGGTCGAGTGGTCAACGAGCTGACTTCTCTTCCGGAGGTCCCGGGATCGATTCCCGGCTGGGGCGGTTCATTTTTCTTTAACCAGAATTATTCCCTATCCCCCACAGAGTCTGGAAGTACGAGATGAATGTGCGGTACAGTACAGTAATATGAGTTGTTTCACAAGTCAAAGCCCTCGATATGACCATTGAAGTTAAAGGGGGCTATACAAATGAAACAATTATAGAAAATACATTTTGGTTAAAATTACTGACCTATATCTTATTTCTTTATGTTTAACACATCTTCCAAACATGCGACACGAAGATTTTCAAGAAAATCTGTCGTCCTCTATGACTAGGGATAGCCTCTGGTTCCTAAGGTCGCGGGTTCAAACCCAGCGAGAGGCGATAGATATTTTCGGGCGTAAACTGCTTAGTGTGGCTTCTCTCGGAAGGGAAGTAAAGACTTTGGTTCCGTGTCGAAAATTTACGGCACGTAAAAGAACCGCTAGGGTGATAAAAAGTCTTCTGAGCAAAATAAAGCGCTATTTCACGCCCAGTATACAGGATACCGTATTTTTGAAACACTCTGTAGAATAGGACGCTAAGAACCACAGCAGTTAAAGGAGTTCTGTAAATAAAACTCAGTTTCTCAAGAAAATGCTCTACCTCAAATTACTCTACATGAAACTTTAAAACTATTATTTTACAAAAAATAAATCTGGAGATTATGATTAAAATACCAAATATTTAAGATATTTTCACAATGAATATAATGTATTCTTGAATTTTGTGGGAATTGCTGTGCAGTAGTCTTAATTTTAAATAGTTTTTACACATCTTGTAAACTGTAAGAGATAGGCAAACGCTACTCCACAAAAAGTGTAGAACGGGTTAAAGGCCGCGCCGTGGTCGAGTAGTCAGGCCACTCGCCTCTCACCTAGACGGCCCGGGTTCGATCCCAAGCGACCGCATATGAGATTTGTGGTGGACAAAGCGGTGCAAGGTTTCCCCTGCTATCACATTCCACCGGGGATCCATCTTAATTCCATATATCATCAGTGTCATCGCCTGCGGTGCCATAGCCGTAAAAGCGGGCGTCAAACACAATAAAACGGGTTAAAACACCCAATTTATGTCATAACTTTTTTGGTGGGGATATTACTTATTCATTAAAGGGGGTGATGAGTGAAATTTAGGTTTTTCACAATGTCGATGCTGATGCTTCAATTTTTGTACATACATCACTATTATAAAAATACGGTGTTCTGTTGAGTTTCATTACATAAGTCAAATATACTTTGAGTTATTACAATATTTAGTTTAAAATATATACATTTTTGTAAAGATTTTCGTACAGTTTTTAATAACATGAATAAACTTTTTTTGGAATACCATAGAAGCAAGTATAAAAGCTTCATTACAAGGGTAGAAAAACTTTATATCCATTGTACAAGAAAAATGTCTAAAATTTGTATTGTTTCTGCACACATTTTATTTTTTATTTCAAAAAGGAATACTTTAATAAACATCCGATACATGATTTTGTTAACAATAGTTTTGGGTAAGTGCATTAAAGTTTTCAGCTTGTTAGCAAGCATTTTGTGGTTCACGTTAAGTTTTGAAATTACAATCTAAGAAAAATGGCTTTTAAAGTTTTGCGTGCAATTTGTCCAGAAAATTTGACTTAGAGGCTTCTTTAGAAGTGCCAGCTTTTAGATTGCTCCATTCTTTCGCCTGACAGCTTCCAGGATTTAACTATAAACTGTGATGGTAAAATAACCACGTGTTTTTGAACAGAGAAAGCAAATCCAACCAAACCAAACATAATAATTATTCTTACAAAATATTATTCTTTTATCTACATCATGCTAATCGAGATAAATATTTTAAAAACTGGTCGCTATGAGCAACATACCCGTTTGAGAAAAGTTAGGTAGTATAACATTGAAACCAATAAAAAGCAATATCTCGAAAAGGGTCAACTCCACAAGAAACACATATATTACACAAATTATGTGTTATGAGATCTACATTTTTTTGTGAAGTAAGTTTTGTCTATCTCTTACAGTTTAAACGTTATTAAAAATTCTGCTAAACTCATCTAGAATAAAAAGATATTCAGAGGCAATTTCCAAAAAATTTAAAATATACATTTTATTTGCGATGTAAATATCCTGAATATACGATGTTTTAATAAAAAACGTAAGGTCAATTTTTGAGAAAAACAAAATTTTCAACTTTTTTTAATGTAAAGGGTAGTTTGTGCTGAGGGGTTTTCTTTAAAATCTTCGTGTCGCATCCTTGGAAGATACTAAACATAAATACCAAGTTTGATTTTTAAAGGTCTTTTCGTTTTTGAGCTAAGTGTCCTCCTCCACACACACAGAAGTTTTTTTAAAAAAACCGGACTCAGCGGACTTCAAAACATATTTCCGGTGAAATCTCGACATCGACTCTTTGGGAATAGCCTCTGAAGACTTCTTTATTCTGGATGATTTTCATTGAATTTTGCATAACTGGTAAACCGTAAGAGATAGAAGAAAACTTACAGCACAAAAAATGTAGATCTCGATAAAACACAATTTATGTCATATACCTTGTTTTCGTGGAGTTGGCTGTTTTAGAGATATATTTTTGTGGTTGATCTCAGTTTTAAAATAAAACGTTTCTCATACGGCAATCTGTCAACGCTTGGCCACGCAAGAAACGGATTTCGATCCCATAGCAACCACATTTTAAAACATTTGAGTGGTTTTGCGTACTGCATTTCCTTGTTTTCCTTATACTTATAAGGAGCTAAGTAATAAGACTGTTCTTACTAATGTTTTAGCATGAAATAGAAGAATAAACTTATTAACACTAATTTGTTACCGAGCTGTAGAGAAAGTCATATGGGTGGAGCACATCAGATTTTTACTTTCTCTACACGTAATATGTACATAGTGTTTAGAGAAGGTATTGTATTGCACCCAAAAAGTCGATACCGATTTCACCGGAAATGCATGTTTGGGGTCCCCCTGAATCCATGGCTTTTGATTAAAATATCTAATATGTACTTGACAAATAAAATGTATATCTTGAATTTTCTGGGAATAGCCTCTGAAGACTATTTTATTCTGGATGAATTTTACGGAATTTTGCATAAATGGTAAGTGATAGACAAAGACTTACTTAACAGATAATGTGGAGCTCGTTAAACACACAATTTATGTTATATTCAATTTTTTTTTTCGTGGAGTGGATCCTTTTTGATATATTCTTTGTTATTAGTTTCAGCTTTAAAGTACTTATACTTTTCTCATACAGGAATTTGTTAACTCCTGTCCACACAAATAGAGGAGGCTGCCTCCGTGGTCGAACTGACTTCTCACCCGGAGGTTCGATTTCCGGCTGGGGCGGAGAATTTTTCTTTAACCAGAATTACTCCTTATCCCCCATAGAGTCTGAAAGTATTAACGTGAGAGCGAATGTGTGTTTAGTAATATGAAGTTTATTAACGTTTACTAATGTTCTGAACCTACAGTTTCACAAGTCAAAACCCCCGATAAGACCATTGATGTTAAAAAAAAAAAAAAAAAAAAAAAAAAAGGAACTTCAGTCACATAGCAACCAGCTTTTGACTAATACTTTAATCTATGCTAGCCCATTATTTCCCTTCTACTTTAATGGAAGCAAGTAATAAGACTATTTCTGCTATTTTGTTTCTCGATTAGCATGAAGTAAAAGGAAGCATAACCTTTTTAACAATAATTTGTTGCTGAGATGTAGAGAAAGTCATTGAATGGAACACATCAGATTTTTATACTTTAGAATTTCGTTTCCTTTGTATGTGTATTATATGGCATACCTAGATGTGAAAACTACAAGCTGCAGTTGTTTCAACTTATTGTTGAAGCGGGGAATGCACGGAGCTCCCTACTTGGAAAACCGGGAGCAATAAAAATCTTGGAGAAGACCAGTTGTTGGTCCTTGGAGACCCGAGACGCAGAGTTCTCTTCTACTCGAAATGTTCACCTCAGGCAGTGGAATACTCCGATTTCACTGTGTATACATTGCAACATGTGATATGGATCCTAATGAAAGCTGCTGCTAATGTTACGTACTTACTTTCTCGACTACTGTACATATTAGGTAGAGGAGGTATTGTATACACCCAAAAATTCGATATCAACATTTCACCGGAAATAGGTGATTTTGAAACCCCTAAATCCAAAGAAAGCATTTTAAGAAAAATGTCCGCGTGCTGTCTGAAAACAATAACAAGGAATATCTCAGAAATGGTCAATTCAACGAAAAAAACCTATATGGCATACGAGTGTGTGTGAGTGCGTGTGCGGGCGCGCGCCTGTGTCTGTGGATATCGTTCAAAAACAGAAAGACCGTTAAATACCAAACTTGGCATTTAAGTTCAGTTTCTTCCAAGAATGGAGTACAATTTTTCTATAAAATCTCCCCATCCCAAACTACCATTTAGCTACATGGCTTTTTTTTTTTTTTAAAAAATTTTGGTTTTCTCAAAAATGGTTCTAACAGTTTTGAATAAAATACTGTAATAATTGGTGTCAGAGGTGTAGAGAAAGTCATGTGAATGGAACACATCAGATTTTTTTCTGTAGTTTTTCTTTACAAATGTGGGAAGGTAACGCGTGTTATGGATCCCAATGAAAGCTGCTGCTAATGTTTTTGTCTTGGAGCGAGGAACTTTGAAGGACGCTGACCTAGTTTTCAGGCCTACACATCATTTTGCACTACATTAACTTATTACATATTTTATGCTGGCCGGAAGCGCAGAACGCCCCGCACAAGAGCGCTTATGTCATGCATGGTGAGCGGAATAATGTTTTGAACCGCGGCCGTAAATAATTCAAGGAATGACATAATTAAATATCTGATATCTTGATAAGCACAACTATCGGTCATTCAATATGCGTTATCTGTATATGCCAGAAGAGCTGCTTTTATCTTTAGTGACATTTTTAGAGGCAGTTTGCATCCCCGGAATGGTAAATCCCATATATTTTATACGTAAATTGGGAGAAATATCTCGCTCCCTCTCGCACACACGCTCGCCATTATTATCAGCAACGAGCACTATTGGGAATTACATTTCAATAAAATGGCAGAATGGACATTCATAACGCAGCCTTTAATGTGATTTAATTCGGAAACACTTTGCGCTTTTGTTTTAATGTTCATAACAAACGTTCTGCAGTTTGATTAAAGCCTTTTGAATAAATATTTGAGCTTTAATCCTGTTAACTCTGTATTAAGTTGGACAGCAGACGATGCGTTAAGCTGCTAAATCCAATAACGGGCAAAACCGTGGTCACATATTCTTTTTTTTTTTTTTGGTAAAATGAGAAATAACATCATATTAGTGAATGAGAATATTGCTATCAAATTACATATTTTACTTATAATCTCCACTGTGATCATAAAAGACACTTAAGCCAAAAGAAGAGGAATTTTATGCTCTAATAATCCTAATATGAATTAAAACTTCCATAATACGCACATAGATATCGCATATAAAAGTATTAACACCTATTAACAGAATTAAAAACTCTGTTGTGTTCCATTCATATAACCTTCTCTACATCTCTGTAACAAATTATTGTTAATAAGCTTATTCTTCTATCTACTTCATGCTAATCGAGATAAACGTTAGCAGAAACGGTATTATTACCTAGTTCTTACAAGTAGAAGGGAAATAAGAGAATACACTAGGCTAAACTCACAGTCAAATGTTTTAAAACGTGGTTGTAATGGGATTGAAATCCGTTTCTTTGTGCGGCCAAGAGTTTGTAAGTTAACGTATTTTAAAACTGAAACCAATAAGAAGGAATATCTCGAAAACGGTCAACTACATGAAAAAAAAAAAAAATGTATATGACGTAGGTTCTGTGTTCCAAAGACATTTATATTTTTTATGTTGCACGTTTTTGTCTATCTCTTACGGTTTATCAGTTATGCAAAATTCATAAGAATGTATCAAATAGAGATCCTCAGAGGCTATTCCCTGAAACTTCAAAATATTCTTTTTATTATGAAAATATCTTAAAATATAAGCAATTTTAATAAAAATTGTTAGAACCATTTTTGAAGAAAACAAAATTGTCGCAGTCAAGTAAAGGGTAGTTTGTGGTGGGGAATTTTCTTCAAAATCTTCCTGTCACATCCTTGGAAGATACTAAATACCAAGTTTGGTATTTATCGGTCTTATCGTTTTTGAGCTATGCTATCCACAGATACACACACAAACACAAAATGTGCTTTTTTGGACTCAGAGGATCCCAAAACATTTATTTCCGGTGAAATTTCGACATCGAACTTTTTTGTGGAATACAATACCTTCTCTATCCACCATGTACATTGTACATGCGGGCTAGAGAAAGTAAAAATAAGTTGTATCAGTAATGAACTAATTTGTAAGTCTAAGCTGAGTGTCGTTTAAATGCGAGGAAGGATTCTGCGTTTATTGGCTCCACAGAGATGCTAGTGACGTCAAGCCCACCTTATTGGTAACTAATGCTTTGTTCCTAAGTAAACGTGAGCTGAATTTCTGTCTTGGTTGAGATCGTGAGAAGCGTATTTCGTTTTCAGTTCATATCGTTAAATCCACATAATAATATCGTGGATATTATATCTTCTATAAAAACAATAGCTGAGGTCGTAAAGGCATAGAGTCTAGGCCTGCAATTGAATCC
This sequence comes from Hymenopus coronatus, assembly GCA_030762935.1. Taxonomy (NCBI): domain Eukaryota; kingdom Metazoa; phylum Arthropoda; class Insecta; order Mantodea; family Hymenopodidae; genus Hymenopus; species Hymenopus coronatus. Next base: position 51,960,581 of record CM060884.1, read on the forward strand.
CGTTCGTCCCTGATTGATGTTTTTGCTTCCTTTATTTCATATAGTAAGTAGAGGAAGTATTGCATTCCATCCATAAATTAGATTTCACTGGAAAAAATGTTTGAAGTCCCTGAATTCCGCCCTACCAAAATAAAAATATTTTAAAAAATTAGAAAATTTTCCCGTCCGCGCGTGTGTGCGTCTCTGTATGTCTGAACAAAATAAATCAAAAACGAAAAGTTTTTGAAATTCCAAGTTGATGTTTGAAAGTATGAATGAAATGTATATCTTTAATCTTCTCTATTTTGCATAACTGATAAATCGTAATAGATAGAGACTAGCTTACTTCACAAAAATGTAAATTTTGTTAAAACGCTCAATTATGTCACATCCTAATTTTTTTATTATTTTTTGAGATAATCATTTCCGAGACCTTGCATTGGTTTAAATTTTAGATCTTAACTTTTTACTTTCTCTACACGTACTATGTGCATAGTGTATACAGAAGGTATTGTAATGCACCCAAAAATTCGATAGCGAAATTTCACCGGAAAGTCATGTTTTCAGACCACCTGAATTCAAAAAGGCATTTTTAGAAAAATATCCGTGTGTGTGTGTCTATGGGCAGTATAGTTCAAAAACGAAAAGACCGTTAAATACAAAACTTGGTATTTAAGTTCGGTATCTTCCAAGGATGTGACACGAAAATTTTCAAGAAAATCCCCCCCACCCTAATTACCCTTTATATGGAAAAAATTTCGAAATTTTTGATTTTCTGAAAAATGGCGCTAACGATTTTGATTAAAATCTCTTACATTTAAGATAATTACATGACAGATAAAATGTATCTCTTCAATTTTCTGGGCAGAGCCTCTGATGACATGTTTACTCTGGATGAATTTTGCGGAATTTTATGTTGTTAAATGTTATATACATTTTTCCGTGGAGTTGGCCGTTTTCAAGAGTTCTTGTTATTGGTTTCAGTTTTAAAATACTTATATTTTTCTCATACAGGAATTTGTCAACTCTTATCCGTACAAACAAAGGTACTTCAATCACGTAGCAACCTGCATTTAAAGGATTTGACTATCGATTTTAGCCTATGATACTCCCTTATTTCCCTTCTCTTTACAAGGAAGCAAGTAATTAGGTAATATTTTGTGTTAATGTTTATCTAGATTAGCATTAAGTAAATATAAGAATAAGTTTTTTAATAATAATTTATTGCAGAGGTTTAGAGAATGTCATGTGAAGGGAACACGTCCGATATTTTTATTCAGGGAACCTTAAAACAAGCCTTTCAGGTGATATCCCAACAACGAATTTTTGGGCGAAATAAATAATTCTCCTACTTAATATATGTAGTAGAGAAAGCAAACAGGTAAACTTTATGTTGTTATACCCCAGAGAATTATCAAATACAAATGATTCTCCTGAAAAGCTTGCTTGTAGATTTGTTTCTGTGTTACACGATATCCCTTGAGTTAGAATGTGTTATTTAATCGGATGCAAAGTCTGAACATTTCTCAATCTTCATCCGATTTTCGATGAATATTTTGTGACCTCCGGTACGGATTTATCTCAGGTGTTTTATAAGCTGCTCTAAAGAGGGGCTTAGTGGGAGTCACATGCAAGCTGACAGCTATGGCGAGAAACCGAAGCTCTGAGCGAGAAAGAGGTTGTCACAGCTGAGAATGAAATTGCGTGTCATGTCGACTTCAGTCGTTCCATTGAGCGATTATATCAAATCTGTAGATTCTTCCCACACTAAGCCTCTTTCTATTGAGACCAGTCAACAAATATACTACCATTTTAGGGTCTTTTGAATATTTAATACTCCAAGAATCCATCCAAGGGGACCATAAAACAAGTAGAAATGTTTGTCATGCTATCTCCTACGCTGTGGCCCCAGGTTCAATCCTGTTTTGTGGATCTTCTTGGCTTCTTCGAGGATTTCCAGTCCTCAAGAACGAATTTCGTCAACCTGTTCACCACAAGTTTCTTTTCGTTTCATAATCGGCTTACCTCCCAGTATTTGTAAGACTGACACCTCCTAGGTCTTACAAGCCAATGCCTATGGGTCAGAAGCCTGCCGGGGAGCCAACGGCACGAAACCACAGAATGGAAAACCTGTTACGAGGGGTAAGCCCATAGTCAAGCATGAACACGAGGAAGTGGATGATATGAAATGTAATTGATGATTGGAAAGGTGATGTGGAGCAATAGGCGGAATGAATGGCGGGGGAGTGCGGACGCTTGGGATCGAACCCGGTCTGCTAGGTGGGAGGCGAGCGGTCTAACCACTCACCCACGGCGCACCTCATCGCAAGTACAAATTCGCGTTACTGCGCTTACCTCGGGAATTTTCTCTCCCTCTTCCAATCCTTCTCTCTCTCTCTCTCTCTCTCTCTCTCTCTCTCTCTCTCTCTCCCCCCCCCAATCTCTGTTCCTGCTTTTGTGCTAACGGTACTATGTTGTATCCCGAGATAAAACAGAAAATGGATAAAAGTTCTAGAATTAATAAACGACTGCTTGATGCACAATACATAGGTCGTTCAATAATTCCTTAGAAAAAGATAGAAAAACAAATTATTTTTGATAATTTTTTTTTTATTATTTTTCAACATAAGCTCCTTTTAGCTCGACACACTTTTTCCAGCATTTCTCCATCTGTTTTAAGCCTTCAAAAAAGTAGAATCTCGGAAAGTCCTCAAAATAGGAGTCTGTTTAGGAGATGAGCTCTTCGTTAGACGTGAATCGTTTTCCGCCGAGCCATTTTTCAAGTTTGGAAATAAAAAAAGTCCCTGGGGGCAAAAGCTGGTGAATACGCTGGATGTTGTAGTAATTCAAATCTTAATTTTACAACTTTCGCCATCGAAACTGCGCAGGTTGCGCCATTGCATTGTCTTGGTGGAAGAGAATTATCTTTGCCAGATGAGGGCGTTTTTTCTTGATTTCTCCGTTCAGCCGGTGCAACAACGATACATAATACTCTCCATTTATCGTTCTTCATTTCTGCAAGAAATCAAAGTATATGAATCCGCGTGCACCCCCCAAAAAAAACCGAGACCATCATATTGTCTGCAGATTTCAGCACCTTTGCCTTCTTCGGAGCCGGTTCACTTTTAAAAATCCACTGTTTCGACTGTACTTTTGTCTCTGGAGTGTATCCATATTTCATCCACAAAAGCTCGCCAGGACGCGGCGCAGAAACTCGTCAGGATTGCGACGGGAAAAATGCCAAACCAGCTTTCGAATCGATCCCACGACTGCGTTTATTCTCCATTGCCGAGATTTTTGCCAGACCTAATTTTTGGTACAAAATTGAGAACACAGTACCTTGTGATATGCAGTCTCTACTGTTTCATGAACTTTGATTCGTTGATTGCTATATCCTGGATTTTATCAATCATTTTGAAGGAGGTCTCTTTTCTGGATGTCATAATTTGTGAATGTACGGCAATGTGCAAGTTTTATTGACATTTTGTGAACACAAAAACATGTAATAGGCTCATGAAGCTCGTATTAAAGAATTTCTAATTATTGAATTCTGGTGTTCTGGTGTCCAGTACTTTTTCACTGGAGTGTGCTTGGTAGAAATTGGTATGTATCCTTCAAAAGAATTTAATTTGAATCGTTTTTAAAATGATTTGAACAAATACAAAAGTGTTCTGGTTTTTAAAAGTTGGTTATCAGGAGAGTAGTTTAGTTTCTGTGTGAGACAGTTTCTCGAAAATTTACCTAAATTTTAACGACACATTTAGTCTAAAACAAAATCTTCTTCTATTTAAACAAAGTGAAATATTTGTATTAAAACACATTTGTTCTAATATTTCTTTTGATAGAGCAATAATAACCAGTATCCTAATTATTTCTAGTAGTTTGAGCGGAAAATTGACTCCCTTGCCTCCCAAATAACGCCCCTCATATCTAGGGCTAAGATTTACAACCAGCGAGAATTTCAGCATTCCTCTCAAAGGTAGACCTAGTGGTCTACTCCTACTCCGGAAGGAAGGGATGAAGCAGGAGAGCACGAAGGGCGGCCAGATGTGAGGGTGGCAGGCGGAGATTGAATCCCCCCAACCTCGGACTCCAACCCTGAAAGAAATGGGATGAAGTGAGAGAAAAACTCAGGCTATATATAATCAAATTGAGAAAATCATGAAAAAAAAAAAAAAAAAAACTCGGTCCAACGGGTGGCCAATGGTAATCGAATTCGGCACCTCCCGATTGCAGGGCACTACCATCAAACCATTCTTAAAGGAAAAGTTTGAAAATATACAGAAGTTACGAAGTAAAACGTATTAATAGCTGCAATATAGAACTATTTTGATGTGCTGCTTTATATATATATATATATATATATATATATATATATATATAATTTTTTTCTAAGAAAATTAATGTGTTCCATTCACTTATTCACATGCCTCTCACTACCTGTTCTGCAAACAAACTATTACTATAAACTCTTATTCCATTACCTACTTTACTAATCGAGATAAACATTAGCAGAAATTGTGTAATTACTTGCTTTCTTGTAAGTAGAAGGGAAATAAGGATTACACTAGGCTAAAGCGATAGTCATATCTTTTAAAAGCTGTTACCTTACGACGACATTGACACTCGGTTCTCTTTGCATATGCACCAGTAAAATAAAAGAGATATGAAACGGATTCCGATTAGCGGTTTGAGAAAAGCATGATTATTTTAACGTTGAAACAAATAAGGAATTTAAGTCCTCCAGATAAGAGCGCTTTGAAAGCTATTCCTAGAAAATCCAAGATATAAATTTGATTTGCCTGTAAATATCTTTAATATATGGCATTTTAATCAACATCTTTAGGATCATTTTTGAGAAAATAAAAAATTTAGAAAAAAATGTCATGTAAATAGTAGTTTGGTTGTGGGATTTTCCTGAAAATCTTTGTGTCGCATTCTTGGAATATACTATACTTCAATACCATACGGACTTTGGTTTTTTAGTTATCTGTTCATATTTTGACATGTTTTCATGGACCATTATCTAAAAATGCTTTTTTTTTTTTTTAACTTTTTTTTAGGTAAATTCACATTTATGAAATCTCGACATTGATTATGGAATACAATGTCTTATCTACTATGTACATTGTGTATACATAGTAGAGAACGTAAGAACCATCTGATGTGTTGCATTCACATAAGTTTTCTATGTTTACTACAAACTATTCTTCTATCTGCTTCTTGTTAATAGAGGCAATCCTTCATTGTCTTTTCGTTGTAGATAAGGATGGAGTAGACTTAACTGGGTCCCTAAGTGATGGCTTCCAAATTCATCTTCTTTGCATGACTATCATCTTCCTTACTGCTTGGGAAACGTATAATAAGTATTTGGAAGTTCAAACATAAATAACATCTCGGAAACTGTTAATTCTACAAACGTTTTCATTTCACATAAATTGTGGGCTTTAACTAGATCTACATTTTTGTGTGAAAGGATTTTGTTTATCTCGTACGGATTACTAATAATGGCTACGTTTCTTAGAATGAGGTCTTCACAGCCTATTCCCATAAAATTCAAGATATACGTATCATAAACTGTTTTATACGTTCGGCATTTTAGTCATAATAGTCATTTTTGAGAAGTAAAGAATAACAACTTTTTTCATGTAAAGGATAGTTTATGCGGGAGGCACTGACCACATCTCACCCTCAAATACGTCCGTCATGGACCGAGATGGGGAACGCAGCGGCCGGGCGGTAGGCCAAGGCTCTTTGTGAGCTGTCGTGCCATTGAGTTATTAGTAGGTTTATTTGCAAATTGTAGATATCCTCCAAGGATATCCCTTGAGTTGGAAGAACCAGCCCAGTGTCAGGTACTCTTTGGAGACTTAACCAACGCCTAGGAATTTGAATTCCTATGAGAGAATAAAGGGATAGCACAAAAGACCACCGTCGCCGCCAGAGAGTGTAATAAATATGTGTAAATTAGTCAGTAAGGGTCGACAGTTAAGTGGCTCGCCTTGTATCATCGTAACGAGAATTGTGATATCACTCTTGTTGAAATATGTTTAGAGCATTCATCGGTTTGTGACGGGCTTCTGCTTGCAATGTGTACGTATTGTTTCGTACCTGCGGTGATTGCGACTTGCGGACAAAAGAATATAATTGCGTGTCTGGAGGAGTTATACGAATTATTTTAAATGAGCGTTGCGTGTTCAGTGTGTTATTCTGTCATATTTGAGTAATTTGTTTAGTTTCGGAGTGGACGTGGACGACAGTGACTGAGGAACATGGCAACAGTGTGACAGAGCGACCATGAGGCAACGTTAACGTCAGATGTCTAGTTTTTTTTTTTTTTTTTTAAAGAGTTTATCGCCTGCTTTGACTATGTACCTGTGCCACCGCTGAAACTGGTGATACATGGAATGTACGCACCGGTGGAATGCGATGGAGGGGGAAACCGGAGAACCCGGAGAAAACCCGCTTTGTCCACCACAAATCTCACATGCGGTCGCTTGGGATCTAACCCGGACTGTCTAGGTGAGAGGTGAGTGGTCTAACCACTCAGCCACGGCGAGGCCCGAGATGCTTAGTTGATTCTCCTAGACCTTAATTGTTATGCCAGGAACCATCGAAATGATTCCTGAGGGAAAATAAGTTTTTTGTTTCACATAAGTTGTATGGAAATATGGCAACATAGTGTGGATGGGGCAAATTTAGGTTCTCTGAAATTCGGAGCAAACATAGCATGGGCCAGAATTCCTTGTGAGTTTATCCGGGAGATGTTAGCAGGTTTTATTATTCCATGACACTTTATATTACATTAAATTAAATAGCCAGTTCTGGGATTTGTTACAAATACCGCGAAGCCTCAATTACATAAATATTATTCCGGAGAGTCTCCCCTTCGCGGCACCAGGTATGTGCTTCTAATTTGAGGTAATAGGACACGCGAAATTCAATTATAATCAGAATTGTGTATCTGCCATTCAGAAAATGCAAATAGTTGTAAAATTAATCCGCAGTACCTGTAAATTCCATTTTAGTCACCAAACAGCATACCTACTTGAGGTTGTGCTTGTCACTGTTGTAACTCCATTCTAAAGGAAGTTTATGTGAACAATGGGTGCTTAAAGTAACAGAAGAATTGTTGTTTACTTTCTCTACATGTACTATGTACATAGTGTATAGAGAAGTTATTGCATTCCACCCAAAAATTCGATACCCAGATTTAACCGGAAATATACGTTTTAGGGTCTCCTGTATCCAAAAAAAAGCATTTTTAGAAAAAGGTCGGCGCGCGCGTGTGTAACGAACTTAAAACGAAGAATCCTTAAAATACCAAACTTGATATTTGAGTTTAGAGGATGCGATACAATAAAAATGCCCTCATACCAAACTACCCTTTACATGGAAAAAAATCGGAAATTTTGATTTTCTCAAAAATGGCTGTAACGATTTTGAGTAAAATACAGTGTATTAAAGATCTTTACATGACAAATACAATGTATATCTTGAATTTTCTGGGAGTATCTTCTAAAAACCTTTTTATTCTGGATGTATTTTGCTGAATATTGCGTAACTGGTAAACCGTAAGAGATAAACATTTACTACACAACAAATGTAGATTTCGTTAAAACACACAATTTAGAGTTGACCATTTTTGAGATATTCCTTATTATTTGTTTCAGATTTAAAGTACTTTTCTCACACGGAAATTTGTAAACTCCTGGCCATGCATGGAAACGGATTTCCACCACATGACAACCAACTTTTGAAATATTTGACTATCATTTTAGCCTGGTGTATTCCTTTATTTCCCGCCTAGTTACAAGAAAGCAAAGCTAATGTTTATCTCGACTAACATAAAGTGGATTTCTGTCCACTTCTAACAGCTCATTCTTCTGAGGGTAAAAAATACACTGAGTTTTATTTACGGACTCTCTTTAACTACATATTTCATAGCTCCAATCTATGTTATGCATGAAAGATCGAGAGACCTCTATCAGGTTTGAGGGCTTGAGATTTTTTTGCGTATCAAATCTACGACAGGAGACGACCGTCTTTACTTCCCTTCCGAAGGAAATCATGCTAAATCCTTTTTACGCCCGAGTAAAATCCTTTGCCCGTCGCCGGATTTGAACCTGAGACTTCAGGAACTAGACCACGGGGGACGATTATATTGGACTTCAAGTTTCTCTCAAATGAATTCGCTATACAGGACTATGTCACAGTTATGTCCTAGCCAGAAGGACAGTTAGAATGTATATCCCCTCCTTAATACCATGTTGTGGGGTTTATCACTCGGAAGATTTTAGCTTGCCACGGTGTTATTTGTTTGGTTGTTTATTAAAAATGTACGTGCATCATTAGTTGTAACAAAGGCAGAAAGCCAAAATAAAGAACATGAAACGTGCCTTTGATAGCTACCCATTCGTGATAGTCCCTATATATAATCGTATCAGTTTATTTATCCTAAGCACAAGTTGGAGTTATATTTTCTTTTCAATCGTTGTATGGTGGAGCAGGTGGGCTCTATCACGGTTATGGAGAAGAGGATTTTGATGATTTCAGGTTTTGTAAAACAGTTTATAGCAGGCCTGGAATAGAGTAGCGTTCTCTGGAATCGCATGTAGATTTTCATTGTATATAAACAGGGAGGTCGTGTCATTAATCTTAATAACGGATTTTGCAGCCATTGAATTTTGTACATATGTGTATGTGAGGCAGATTCCCAAATTGAACAGGCTGTCGTATTATGAGGGCGGTTTAGAAGCAATTCTTTAATTACTCGTTACTGGTAACGACAAAAGCTGATGACCCAAAGATCAAGGTTTCGTTTCCTGTCATGCAGTCATTTTTACTTTCTCTACACATACTATGTACATAGTGTATAGAATAGGTATTGAAATGCACCCAAAAATTCGATACCGATATTTCACCGGAAATATATGTTTTGAGACCCCCTGAATAAAAAAAAAGCATTTTTAGAAATATGTCCGTGTGTGTATGTGTGTGTCTGTGTCTGTGGGCAGCATAGCTCAAAAACGAAAAGACCGTTAAATACCAAACTTTGTATCTATGTTTGGTATCGTCCAAGGATGCGACACGAAGATTTTCAAAAAAATCTTCCCACGCCAAACTGCCCTTTACATGCAAAAAATTTCGATTATTTTGATTTTCTTAAAAATGGCTCTAACGATTTTGATTAAAATATCGTATATTAAAGATATTTGCCTGACAAATAAAACGTATATTTTGAATTTTCTGGGAATTGTCTCTGAAGACTACTTTATTCTGAATCAATTTTGCGGAATTTTGCATAACTACTAAACCGTAAGAGATGGAGGAAAATTTAAAACACAAAAAATGTAGAGCATATTAAAACACACTATTTATGTTATATACATTTTTTTCTTGGAGTTGATCGGTTTTGAGATATTCCTTGTTTTTGGTTTCAGCTTTGAAAAACATACTTTTCTCATACAGGAATTTGTCAACTCCTGTCCATAGAAATAAAGGAACTTCAGTCACATAGCAACCAGCTTTTGACTATCACTTTAACCTATGCTACTCCCTTATTTCGGTTCTCCTAACAAGGAAGCAAATAATACGACTATTTCTGCTAATGTTTTTCTCGATTAGATGAAGTAAATAGAATACTTTGTTGTAGAGTTGTAGAGAAAGTCATGTGAATGGAACACATCAGATTTTTTTATTTATTCTACACCTACTATATACATAGTAGGTAGAGAAGGTACTGAATTCCACTAAAAATCGAGACCTACCGAGATTTCATCGGAGGTGCATGTTTGAGGTCCACCGAGTCCAAAAAGAGAACGTTTGCTTTGTCTTTACATACTATGCATAGGTAATATAAGGTAACCCCTGTCGCGTCCTCACTCCACTACGTGAGAAATCGAGAGTCACCGGGAAAGTTGTTTAAAAGTGTAACCAATTACAAGGAATTTCTCAGAAACGGCCAGCTCTACATAAAAACGTATATGACATAAACTATGTGTTTTAACGAGATCTACATTTTTTATCTGGTAAGTTTTTGTCTATCTCTTAGGGTTTAACCGTTATACAAAGTTCTGCAAAACTCATCCAGAATAAAGGGATCTTCAGAGGCCGTTCCCAGAAAATTCAAAATATACAGTTTATTTATGATTTAAATATATTTAATATACGGTAGTTTATACAAAATAGAGGCATTTTTGAGAAAAACGAAATTTAAAAAAAAATCCATCTAAAGAGTACTTTGGGGTGGGGGGATTTTCCTGAAAATCTTCGCGTCGTATCCTTGAAAGATGTTAAACATAAATACCAAGTTTGGTATTTGAGGTTTGCTATCCACAGGCACACAGACCTTTTTCTAAAAATGTTTTTTTCGAACTCAGGGGACTTCCAAACATATTGCGGTGAAATCTCGAATACAATACCGTCTCTATCCGCTATGCACGTTGTAAATGTGGGCTAGAGAAAATGGAAAACAGTCTAGAAAGCAGTTCATGGAAGACAGAAAACAAAAGGCAGTATAGCGAGACGGAACTGAATTCTACTTCTTTTCTTTCTAAAAAAAAAAAGAAAACGATATTGACTGTGAAACATGCCGAAGACTGCATCTCCTCTCCTGGGTATAGTTGCAGGGGCAAAACATTTGGACAAGGAAAGGGAATATATAATTTGCAGCTTCCGTAAAGTAGCTATGCAGCATGAAGCCTTGGAGAAATTCTGGAAGTGTGAGAAAATCTAATTCTCAGCAGGAAAAAGGAAAGGAATTCTCAGGAGAAATGCTTTTCTGGCAAACACGCTAGCATGCTTAATTTCCAGTGAAACCTTTGAAGGAGACTGGATACACATAAAGGTTTGGCAGAGGAATGTACTGACTTGCACCAGGTCTTACTGATCACGAATAGAATTTATTTTAGCACAAGAATGTGTATACACCGCAGTTGCACTGATTCTAGCAACATTTCACAATAAATGCAGTCGAATTAGGCATCTTACAGGAATGCAGTGTATGCATTTTATTATTCTATATTAAATATTTATTTTAAACATATAATGATAATAAAATTAATTATTTTTATTAAATAAATAGTATCTGGTAATAATAACCAAAATACTTCCTTTTATTTTGTAATTAATCCAAATCACAGTCAATTAGGGCTTCGAAAAAAATTAACTTTGAGGAGTAACTCAACTGAGAGGTAACTTGATAATCGTGTTAATCAATGTTGGAAAATCACTACAGCTAGACTTTCAAAAATAGTTAAAATTGTATTTAAGAAATGTTTACATTCAGGGTTATAATCACAGGCATCAAATGGAAATAGATGAAATTTGTTATAAACTATTTCCATATATTACTTTCTCTATATTATATGTACATAGTGTATACAGAACGTACGTATTGCACCCTAAATTCGATACCGATATTGCACCAGAAATACATATTTTGAGACCCCCTGAATCCAAAAAAAGAAAACATTTTGGAAAAATGTCCGTGTGTGTGTTTGTGGGCAGCATAGCTCAAAAAACGCAAAGTCCGTTAAATACCAAGCTATTTAAGTTCAATATCTTCCAAGGATCCCACACGAAGATTTTAAAGAAAATCCCCTCACTCCCAATTACCCTTTACATGGAAACAATTTCGAAATATTTGATTTTCTCAAAATGGTTCTAATGATTTTGATTAAAATTTCTTATATTTAAGATTCTTTGATTGAAATTAGAATGTATATCTTGACTTTTCTGGGAATAGCCTCTGAATACCTCTTTATTCTGGAGGCTTTTTTTTTTTTTTTTTTTTTTTTTTTTTTTTTTTTTTTTTTTTTTTTTTAAATTTTGCATAGCTGGTAAATCGTAAGAGATAGACAACAACTTACCACACAAAAATGTATATCTCGTCAAAACAGACAACTTATGTAATGTGCATCTCTGTAGAACTATTAGCATTTTATTGACGTTGCCCCTATTATTCGTGTAATACCTCAGATGATCAAGGACATTGGGTAATTAAGGAAGTCATTGGAAGTCATATAACTTTGATCTACTGTTTATCACTCACAAACTCGAATCTTATATCCGATTTACGTCAATCATGATATAATATTGACTTAGGGATCGGGCATGGACTTTGGTACATGCGGGGGATAGAGAAATATCCCCATTCCTTGTGTTTATATCACAAGCACATACTTGGTAATAACGAGAAACACAATGGGCAGCCTGATCCACGGTAATGATGGTGAAGGTGGATGATGATATGGTGATGGTAATGAAGTTTTACATTTTATGAATTCTGTGTTCTTTTTATGACATGCCACATTTCTTCTTCATAACTTGACTATTGTATCTGCAAATTGAACGTTGTATAAGATTTACCAAGGAAGATTTAGGAATGAAGCAAGAAGGGCAAAGAACAGACTATTTCAATAGTAACATTATTGCCGCTTAATTGAAATATCTGCTGCACAGAGTAACAATGGACGTGAGAATAGTTTATGGCAGTTGTTCTCAAGCAACAGGAAGTTTCTCTCAAGAGAGAAGCAGGAAAGGGAATAGAAACATACCTATTTATTTATTCTCTAAAACAGGTTCTAAGTGGCACTATCCCCTGGAGATACTTCTAGTGCTTTGGTTTACTCTCATAAAATATTTCATAATTTTGTCAAATTTAATACAATAGTAGTATTACGTTAGCGCGTATACTACTCCCTTAAATTACATTCCCTCCATCTTCTTTTATCAAGAAAAATCAGCAAATACTTTAAATAAACGATATTTTGATTGGATACGTTAGTTTCTACAGAATAGCCTTCATGTTAGACACAATATCTACAATAAGTCTGTTTCTGAATTTTGTTGTTCATGATTATGAGAGCTGAACATACGAATTCGCACAAGTATGTGGTTGTTCGGGTAAGTTCATAACAAGTTCTGCGCAGTAATCAAACTGCAACAGGCTCTTTGAAAGAAATACTATTTTCAAATTTAAGTCACAAGGCAATTTTAGAGGAATTGTTCATGTTCGATCCAATTGCTCTTTTCATTAGAGGGTAAAAAATATTCCATTAAGTTTGACCCCAGTTAATCCAGAAGTTCTCTGGAAATCATGGACGAAGCACATCATGGCGTTCGTAGGAAATGCATTATTGCAGCTCGATGCGATCAGACATTTTTAATGCCTACCTCAATTGGTCTTGAACAAGGAACACTTTCTCATTTGGATCCTTTTAATTCAAATTTGATTCTTGTAAAATATCCTCATCACATCAATTAAGTCAGGAAAGATAGAAGAGGAAAACGCGTCAAAATTCACGCTCTAAAATATGTTGATTATTTCCCATTTCTTTACACAGTGAAATGAATATACGAGAATTAAGAGAGCGCAACTCTATGAAGATTATTATTTTTACAGCTTCACTGAAAGCACATTTAATTGGCAAGTGGCGTACCTTGTGCGGCGAGTGTTTTCTGATTAATGTTGCAGTGAGAGGATTTTGCAGAGGCCACCATTGACTGAGTACAAGCTACCAGCCCTTTTCCCAGCTTAATTCTTGCCCATCTGTAGATACTCCAATACTACATTAACACATAGATTCTGTTTAAATTGGTTTAGTGGACGCGAGTGCAGTTGCTACACAAAGGAAATGTGCCTACCCACAACTAATGACTGCCATCAATCTATCTCCACGTCCCAGAAAAGGGAAACTTCTATCCTTGTCCTTGAAGACCAATAGCAACCTGATTTTAAGGAAGTGTCAGACACATGTTGACTTCATGTGGAGTCTCAGATGCCAAAGTTCCGAATTCACGTGTTGTATATATAGAAAAATTCGCTCCAGAAACAGATGGTGATGTTAAGAGGTTGAAACTTTGCCTGTGTTTTAAAACGATTATATGAGCTCCTCAAAGGAAGTGGCCGAACTGCACACACGTTAACTAGACAGACTCCATCACTGACGAGGTTACAGAAATTTCAAATGGCACAGCTTATCAAAAATGAATTCATTTGTCAAACTCATATACAGCGAGTTTCAATACTCCACATATTTTCTGCCACAGATAATTGGAAATATTCAAAATAGCTCGGCACTTCAAACAGTTTGTTTTAAAATACACTTTTTTATCATTGTTGTGCAAGTTGTGACATCATCGGAAACTTTTTAAATGACAAGCTGTTTTTTTTACATCTCAAAAGAATTTATTATTGTGTATGATTGTACAAACTATCAATTGTTTTATGTATGAATGAATGAATAAGTGTATTTATTAACATAACAATATCATACATAGAATTTCAACAGTCGCACGGGTCCACAGACCGTACGTGCTTTTGTAATACACATTACAAGCAATATTAAAACAACAACCACAACAAAGAATTAAAAGAGTAAACACGAAAATAAAAAGACAAAGGAAATACACAGTCAAAAGCAATATTAAACAACAATAAAATTAAGAGTGAATCCGAAAATAAAGATACAAAGATATTAAAATATAGCAATTTACACCTTCATAAATGCACCCTCTTATAATAGATAATTACACTTAAAATACATATATACACATAATATATACAACCCTAGCACAACAGTGACCTAAGTATGACATAATATATATGTATGTAGAACATTGTAGTCACTTTTGTTTAGTTGATCTTATTCCCCCCCCCTTCCCTATTGACAGCCTCCTCAGATCTCAGCTGTCTTGCCTTAAGTATAAATTTACCTAGCCCGTCCATGTTTTCCGTGCCTGCCAGTAGCGTCCAACATGCTTCTATCCCTACATTCGCAGTGGTAAAAAATCGCGGCAAATATTTTTCCCGCCATTCCTCCGTACCCCTACATCTTGCCAAGATGTGAGTCCACGACTCTTCCTCCTCGCAAATGGGACAGATTCTCGTACCATTCTCGTCAGAAATTTTCGTGCTCCTCCATGCTCCTAGTCTAATCCACGCGAGCCCCTCTAATGAGTTTGGTACCTGTTTTGATGTATTGCTCCATACCCCACTCCGATTTCAGCCCAGACTGTACTTCTAATGACACCTTCTCTGTGCATTGCGCAATCATTTGCTGTCTGTCAATATCACAGAGACGTTTCTTAATTTTTCTCCAAATACTTCGCCTGTTTTCCTGCCCCGCCATCCAAATGTCTCCCATCCCAATGGTTTCCAACCCTTTCTTTAATTTTGATGCCCACGTCAAATTACCTTCCATTCGCAACTGTTCACGGTAGCAGACTGCCCTAATTAGAGATTGGTTTCCGTGAACGATTCTCATCCAATATTTAACTGATCTGATTTTGCACTCTATCGTTTCACTATGTGCCCCGAATTCCCTCATTATTCCGCAGTTTGCCGTACCCCTCCCTACACCCAGAATTCCTTTCAAAAATTGGGTCCTCACTTGATCCAGATTTCCTGTTTGTTCCCACCCCCATATTTCTCCTCCGTATGTCATTGTGGATCTAACTGTCGCTCCGTATACAGTTTCCATTAAGGTTATGGAGATATTTGGAATTCTGCAGCGTATCCGGAGAGCTTCCGCCGCTTTCACCCTTGCCTTGTGTTTCGCAATGTCAATGTGTTTTGTCCATTTTCCGTTCATTGTAAATGTGAGTCCTAAGTACACAAAAGATTTAACATTGTCCAGTATCTGTCCTGCATATGTCCAAGTCTCCTCCCTGCTATAAACACAACCCTTTTTGAAAGTCATTGCCTTAGTCTTATTCACATTAACTGTAAGTAGCCATTCATCGCAATAGTTATTAAGTTTGTCCAGTCCTCGTTGCAATCCATTTACTGTCGTAGAGCACAATACTAAATCGTCTGCGTATAAAAGTGTTGGGATCTGCAAATCTGCTACTACTGGCGCTTGAATATTCTCTGCTATCATTGTATCAGTAATATCATCCACAAAGAGATTAAATAGCAAGGGAGATAAAATACAACCCTGCCTCACTCCCCTATAGCTTCGGCAGCTCTCGGACACTCTGTTTCTGTCGTACTTCACACAGAATTCGACAGTTTGATACATTGCCTGCAATGCTCTAACCATTTTACTTGATAACCCCTTTCTGCCTAGTTTGTACCATAATGCATTTCGATTGATAGAGTCAAATGCCTTCTTAAAGTCCACAAAAGCACAATGAAGCTTTCCCCGCTTAACTAACAGTTGCTTCGTCCTTAAAGTGTCTAATATAAAAGCGGCATCTATGGTACTGTGTCCTTCTCTGAAACCCATTTGAAATTTTGAAAGTTTGCCAAATTTAGATTCCCAGTCCTTTATTCGGTTATATAACACTCTACAATAAATTTTCTCCATAATTGGCAAAAGAGTAACCCCCCTATAGTTATCCGGATTTCCAATAGTTCCCTTCCCTTTATAAATGGGATGAATAATGCCCTTTCCCCAACAGGTAGGGTAATTCCCCTCAATAAACAATCTGTTACATATCTGGAGCATACTCCTACCAAACTCATTAACATTGGCTGCGGCTTTAAAAACTTCCGGGGGCAGCCCATCCAACCCTGGAGCTTTGCCTTCCTTCAGGCTCCTCAGCGCCTGTGCTATTTCTCGTGCTGATATTTCTTCGTCCAGTATTGGGATCTCAAGATTTCCCAAAATTTGCACTTCCTTTATAAAAATTCCTTCCCTTTCACCTTTCCCGAATATTCCTATAAAATGCATTGCCCATTTTCTGGGAGAAATTTCGTTGGGCGCCTGACGGTTGCCTCTTAAATGTTTTACTACTTGCCACATCTCAGCGTTATCCCCCCGTGTTAACATATTACTAATTTTCTGAGTAATTTTGTCTTGCCACATAGTTCTCTTTTCCCGTAAGAGCTGTTTATACTCCCTTCGCTTTTGTGTAAACAGTTTCCTAATGTCATCTCCCCCCCTCACTTCTGAATTTTGACAGAGCCTCCTCTGCTTGTTTCTTTACAGCTCTGCATTGCTGGTCATACCAACCATTGAATCGTTTTACCTTACCATGCATTTGGACTTTCATTGTCCCCGCAGCCGTTGCTATTATATGCGTTAGTTCCTCCGCTGTGCCTGCGTTCCTTTCCCCTAATCTTCTTTCTAATGTATCAACAAACACTTCTTTTTCTATCGGTTTCCATATAAATTTACTAATGAATCTCCTCCCTTCGTCCCCCTGCCCCTCTTCAGGTGCATGCGCCACTATGGCCGTCTCTATATTCAGTTCCAGGACAACCGGACAGTGATGTGACTCGATACGATCCCCCACCCAAAAATGTCTAATTCTGCCAATTAAACCCTGACTTATTAAAATAAAATCTATTACACTACCCCCATTTTCATTTATGAAAGTGAGTCCTCCCTCTCGATCCTCACCGCACTTGCCATTCATTATTTCTAAAGAGAAGGCATCGCAGAAAGCAAGTAATTGTCTGCCCTCCCCATTAATAAAACTATCCTTGCTCTTTCGTTGACCTTCGCGGAATTCCTCCCCCCCCCATTGATGACCCCCCGTTAGAGAAATATTCTCCCCTCCTAACCTCGCATTAAAATCTCCTAAGAGAATTAATTCAGTTCCTGGAAACTTTTCCTGTAACTGCACTAACGTTTCGGTTAAGTCACTGAAGAAATTCCTGTTTGCATACTTGGACGTTGCTGGCTGGTTGTATAATCCTATAACTATTATTTCTACTCCCCCCTGTGCCAAAGATACAGCAATCACCCCTTCCAAACTGATTTCTAATTTAGTTATCTCAGCCTCCATCTCAGACCTGAATGAAACTGATACCCCTCCTGGCCACCTTCCCCTCCTTCCCTGTGTCTCCCTTCCCCTACTAAAACTATGGAAATTAGCAAGTGTTACATTTTCTCCGTTTTTCAACCAAGTTTCTGTTAAACATACAACGTCAAAATCACTAAGGAAATACAAGAAATTCTCGCTACCCAACCTTATTTTGAAGCCTTCGATGTTCCATGTGACAATCCTCAGAGAAGGGGTTGGGTCCTATAGTTTCCTTGCTGATGGTCTTCCTACAACTTGGCTGACCCTTTGTCGAGCTGTTGTCAGCCTAAGGGCACGGAGGGGTGTTGTTGTTGGCTTTTCCGGCGAAGACTGTCTCACCCTCCTCTCCTCTTTGCCCCTCCCTGTCGACATAACTTTTTTTTTTTTTAAACAGTAACGGAGTCTGATCAGGACTCCGGTACTGTATCCCTATTTACATTTCCCCCCGTAGGTTTTACTGATTACTGGTTTACTGGTTTTACTGTTTCTTTTACAAACATATACACATTGCACAAACATATAACACCCATGCCCAAGGCGGGTCTCGAACCCACGATCCCCTGCCCACGAAGCACCAAAGCGAGACGCTTTAGCGAGCGTGGCCATGGGGACCGGCTTAACTTGAGGCACCTGATGTTCTGCTGAGGGACCTAAACCTTGCTATTGCAACCAGATAAATAGATGATTTTCCTTGTGTTATTGATGCAGTATTTGTATATTGTTTATAAATTGTTTGTCATACGTAAGTAACGCTTTCTTTCAACCATTAATTAAGCAGGATTTATTACTGTGTCTTGTGTAACTAGTCATTATTTGCAATCATCTGTTTCAACTTTAATGCCCTCAGAATTTTGATACTTTCTTTAATTTCTAAAATTTTACTTTAAAATATTCTGCTGACAGTTTTTTAAGAAGTTAATTATGTATGGTTTTATGAAATTTAATTTTGAAGATCACGTTGCTCTATTTGTTAACAATTTTGTGTTTGTTTAATTTTTTTCTCGAGCACCGAAAAGTCTAAATGATTTGGTTGGTCTTTTCTAACCTTGTGTTTTTCTCTCTCTTTTGCGTGATGGAGTTGTAAGCTATTAACTATCTTACCTATTTAGAGAAACGGATTTTAATAATCTATCTATATTTTATATTTATTTGAAGTAATCAAAATACATAATCATTCCAAGACCAAATATTTTCTTTTATTAGTGAAAGGGAAAGTGGGGGGGGGGTGAGATTAATTTGAAAGAAGTTCACATTCGCCCTTGGAAGGAAGGATCACTGCTTTGTATCTTGTCACCAGCTAACATATTGCAACGTTTCTTCGGAGATAAAAACTTATTATTTAGAAACACAATGTGGACATTTAAATCACCAAGTTTCCTCCGCGAATAACCATCTTCGCTCTTGCGGATCTTCATGATCCGTAGGCCTTAGTTTGGGAGCATTTCTCTGTGATACGGGCTCTCAAACGTTAACTCTTACGTATGGAAACGATGTGCAGAGATGCTGTGCTCCTAGCATCGGTTCGACTCGACTCGACTCCGATATTTCGCAGTAAGAAAGAAACAGCGAGAAGGTGTGGAAGGGGCAGATAGGCGGAGCGATTGAGGCAAGCGTAAGGAAAGAGAGAGCTTACGCTTTTGCTCAAAATCGAGGATTGTTAGTTTGCACTGTGGTTAACCTAGCAAAGTCATCTTTTGCATGTTGTGCCATGCAATGCACCAACGCATGCACCTTGAAAGGCCCTGCTCTAAGACATGCTATCTTCTAGTAGCGAAGGTTGCAGGTTCAAACCCGGCGGAGGGCGATGGGTTTTTTTTTTTTTGTTTTTTTTTTAGCGCATAAAATTCGGAAGGGAAATAAAACAGTTGGTTTCGTGCCGTAGATTTATGTCGCAAAAACCCCTTAAACTTGAACAAAATCAAGCGATTTTTCTCGCCCAATAAAGAATGGGATACTGAGAACTACAGCACTTAAAGTGCATCCATAAATAAAGCTCAATTTTAACTTATGAGATATTTCGTGGCTTCGTTATTGACAAGGAATTTTGTCGCCTACTCAGGCTAGACTGTGAAATAGTATTTGAGCACAAGGTTTGGTGGGTAAACAGCCTGTTGTTTGCTCAACGGATAAACAAATAAATATGATTGTAAGTAATTTTATTCATATATAAAATGTATTGAATTTAGTTTTTGATTAAAGTATAAGACCTTCCTTTTTATCTTGAAATAATTTTGTAGCATTGCGCTATTAATTTTATTAAAGTATATGTGGCAGAACTTGATGCTGGTTTTGCTTAAGAATGGGGTTTTAATGGTTGTAAAAGATAAGGGAAACTGAGATATGGCTGTGATAGATAGGGCACGAAGAATGTGTTGTTTCTTCTGCTTCCGGCTGGGAGACACTTTCTTGCGTAGTATACAGACAAATAAATGCACCGTCAGCTGATTTAATAACTAATGATTTTATAATGGTGTGTGTTGTATTCTGCACTTTCTCGTCGTCCATCAGAAGCGATACCACAATGTTATTCTACACTGCCTTGTTACGACCATTGTTGCATAAGTCTGTGTGTGCTCAGGTCTCTTTACGTATCACCTTGGATGCTCTATGGTTCGTGTGCAACGCACTACTTCACAAAGAAATCGGTCTGCTTATCACCTGTCACCTAGCGGAGACGTTCTTTTCCTAGGTACCCTCAGTTTCCGATAGTTTTCTTCTCTCTTGACAGTCGGACCACCGAACCCACGAGAGTAAGTGTAGAGAAAGTAAAAAAAAATCTGTTGTACATATACTTCTGCGAATTAGTATTTTTAGCTCTCGTATATATGAACAACAAAGTATAGAAACAGATTTGATATTGAGTTAGATATATCTAACATGTATGAATCCCATCTCCAGAAACTGACAGGTCTAATCATAATGTTCTGGTTTCTCCATATCTGCTCCGGCAAGTCAAATGCAGCGAGCGCTAGAATTACTCGGCTGTGCACGTTGAAATTTGCGGAACGCTTGGGGTAGAGTTTTAAAATGAAGGGATGGAAACGTCTTAACTAGAGCTCGGTCCGGGTGACGAACTTGCCAGATTGAGGTTCGGTGCCCACAGTGTATAACTACGACGTGATGGAGTAGGCGTGGTCTCTACAGCCCGTTTCGAAACGTGTTGCACTGTCTATCATGCTCACTGCCTGACCTTGTTCAGTTCCTGTTAGTAGATAAACTAGTGAACACTGAAAGAGAGCGCAGATTAAAAAAAATCTGATGTGTACCATTCACATGACTTTCTCTATATCCCTGCAACAAATTATTCTTAAAAAGCTTATACTTCTATTTAATTTGTGCTAATCAGAAAAAATTAGCAGAAATAGTTTTATTACTTGCTTCCTTGTAAGTAGAAGCGAAATAAGGGAGTACCATAGGTTAAAGTGAAAGCCAAAAGCTGGTTGCTATGTGACTGATGTTCCTTTGTTTGTATGGGGATGAGTTGACAAATTCCTGTATGAGAAAGTATAAGTTTTTCAAAACTGAAACCAAGAAAAAGGAATATCTCAAAAACGATCAACTTCACGAAAAAAATGTATGTAACATAAATTGTGTGTTTTAACGTGCTCTACATTTTTTGTGGGTTAAGTTTTGTCCATCTCTTACGGTTTAGTAGTTATGAAAAATTCATCCACAATAAAGTAGTCTTCAGAGGCTATTCCCAGAAAATTAAAGATATACATTTCATTTGTCAGATAAATATCTTTAATATACGATATTTTAATCAAAATCGTTAGAGCCATTTTTAAGAAAATCAAAATTTTCGAAAAAAATTCCATGTAAAGGGTAGTTGGGGGTGGGGGGATTTTTCTCAAAATCTTCGTGTCGCATCCCTGGAAGATACTAAACTTAAATACCAAGTTTGGTATTTTACCTACTTTTCGTTTTTGAGTTGTCGTGTTCACAGACACACGGACACACACAAACGGACCTTTTTCCAAAAATGGTTTTTTTAGATAAAGGGGACCCTAAAACATATATTTCCGGTGAAATCTCGGTATCGACT
The DNA here is from genome assembly GCA_030762935.1 of Hymenopus coronatus. Classification (NCBI taxonomy): domain Eukaryota; kingdom Metazoa; phylum Arthropoda; class Insecta; order Mantodea; family Hymenopodidae; genus Hymenopus; species Hymenopus coronatus. The sequence goes on from CM060884.1 coordinate 51,982,365, forward strand.
TTTTTGGTGGAGTACAGTACATTCTCTATACACTATGTACATAGTGCCTATAGAGAAAGTAAAACATGTCGAAAATACGAAAAGGTAGACGTGGATGGACAAACTTGTGGAAGATTCAACATATTTTGAGTGATAAACGGAGAGCCTTTTCTTTCGACACAGTAAAGATGTATCTTGCAACTCACTGTAATGAATTCTGAAAGAGTTTGGTGGATTTATGTTCATCGTCTTTACAAAGCTCTGCACATTATTATTCTGCATTATTTGTATATTTTTATCCATGTTTATAAATTTGCTGAGAGCATTCACTAATGATGGCTGGCAAACAAATGCTAAACAATGTAAAATCATCAAACTTCAAAATTAAGTTTTCTAAGGTCGTTACTTTTTACCATCGTTATTGTTTAAAACAACAGCCCAAATCTGTAACGTTCTCGTTAAAACACATAATTACGTTTTTCTTGTAGAAATGACCGTTTTTGAGATACTTCTTGTTACTGATTTGTTTTAAACCACCTGTTTTCTAAAAGCAATCCAAACCTCAAATTGTTTCACACAGGGGCCAGCTTTTAAACGATTTGACTGTCCTTTTAGCCTACTATATTCCCTTATTTCCTTTCTACTTATAAGGAAACAAATTGTAAGACCAATTCTGCTAGTGCTTATCTCGATTAGCATGATGTAGATAAAATAGTAATTTGTTGTAAGAACATTTGTATATAGAACAGCTAAAGAACATTATGTGAAGGAACAAGTCAAATTTTTAAGCGGGAGTTATTTTGTATAGAACTGCAAAAGGAAACAAGGAGTCAGTTGAATAAAAATCAGTAAACACTTACAAGTAATTACTTGATAAGGAAAGTTAAGACTGATCAGTAAAAGTAATTACTGATTTTTAATTGAATAACAGTTTACTTTTACTGATAAGTAATACCTTGGAAAACTTTCAATATAAACTGATTAAGCAAATGAATAGGAGGAGCATATAGCGCTATGTTGTAATGATCTGTATGTGTGTACGGTCAAGTGCACCAATAACTGAAGGGAATCTAAAGCGAGAAGACCATTTTTATTTCGCTTCTTGAATTTCAAATTTGAGGTTGGAAATTTTATCCAGTCACCTGCCTTTGCCTCAGTTCTATTTGCCACGAAGTCTACGGTCTGGCACACCGTGGAATGGTGAATACCAAAATCTCCTACAACTGGGTCAACTAAATAGGATAAAAAAAAGACTCAGTTTCTGATGGCACTTAATGCTCTACCTCTTGTTTCATTCATAACACCCCAAAAAAGTTTGTTAAAACGTTTATATTTTCACTTTTAAGGCTCAGAAACCTTTTTAAATCACTGAGACTAATATCCCTTCACTTATTGTAGCTCTTTACCAGGTGTATGGGTAAAAATGCTGCCATAGTTATTTGCAAGTCAACTCTGCAGCAAACTTAAAAATATTTCAGCAAGTAATCACTGAACGTTATTCAAACACATTTGAAATATTTGCTGGAAAAACTAGTAATTACTAAAAAATAAAAGTAATAACTTGCCTGTAAGTAATTACTTATGGTTTATTCAATTATTTATCAGTATTGACTTAAAATAATGTAAGTGAAAGCGTTTACTGACTTATTCAACTGACCCAACATGAAATCGTCGCGGAAAGACCTGTGTATGTTGTGCTTCTTCAGTTAAACTGAGCGGGAGAATCTTGCATAATAATACGTGTCATGATCTAGATTCCAAGAGTAGGCCGCGGAGAAAGTAAGGGAATCTGCCTGTTCACTTTCTTTATATACATATACCATGCATTTATGTATGAGAGAAAGAGAGGAAGACTATGCAATAACTTTTACTAATGTTGCATTAATTTCATCACACACATTTTTAAGGAATCGTTAATGCTGAAGGGAACAAATGACGTGGTAGAAGCGCTGAATTGGTGCCAGGCAGTTATCGACAGTCTTTTGTTCTGATTTCTCGGTGTCTGCTCCGGCAAGCCAAATGCAGCGAGCGTTATGATTACTCGGTTGCTCTTCTGCCATCTTAAGGCGTGTTTGTGCACCATAGTAATAAAATCGATGGCAAATAAATGGAAAATTTTGTTTATCATTAGCATCCCGTCGGAAGAACATTGTTAACTACTATATTACCCGCATACTTTATTTTCTCAAGGACATGCTGTTCTTATTTTCCCTATATTTCCATTTTTCTATTAAAGTTTCGTAATTAGAAAATAAATTTTAGGCGAAAAGTTGCATCTGATGATTACACGGAGCGTAATGTATGGCCTCATTGATGTCTTATTCACCAATTAGAATAGAAAATGTAATCGATAGTTCTAATGTTTGGTGCACAAAAGCTAATTTCTGTCAAGTTTCTGTCATTTTTAATGTCTCTAGCCTGCATCTACAATGTACATAGTGGCAAGAGAAGGTATTGTATTCCACCCAAAAATTCGAAGTCAAAATTTCACCGGAAATATGTATTTGCTTTGGGGTCCCATGAGTCCGAAAAAAATCATTTTTAGAAAAAGGCACGTGTGTGTCTGTAGACAGCATAGCTCAAAAACGAAAATACCGTTAAATACTGAGCTTGGTATTTAGATTTTGTATCTTCCAAGGATGCGACATGAAGCTTTTCAAGAAAATCCACCCAGTGCAAACTACCCTTTACATGGAAATATTTTCGAAATTTTTATTTTCTCAAAAATGGCTCTAAGGATTTTGATTAAAATCGCGTATATTAAAGATATTTACATCCCAAATAAGATGTTTATCTTGAATTTTCTGGAATAGCCTCTGAAGACCTCTTTAACATGGATGAATTATGTCGAAATTTGGTTAACAGCTAAACTGTAAGAGACAGACAAAAATTTGCTACACAAAAATGTAGATCTCGTCAAAACACAATTTATGTTCTTACTTTTTTGTTTCGGAGATAACCGTTTTCGAGATATTCCTTGCTATTGATTTTAATTGTGAAGTACTTATACTTTTCTCAAACAGGGAGTGTCCTTTTTTCTTTTTTCTACTCCTGGCCAAGCAAAGAAGTGATTTACAATGACAATCCCATAACGTCAGCTTTTAAAACATTTGAGTATCACTGTAGCCTAGTGCATTCCCCTAGTTCCCTCCTACTTTTAAGGAACTAAGTAATAAGATCATTCTGCTAATATTTATCTCGATTAGCATTGTGTAGAAAGAAGAATGATCTTTTGTAGGAAGTTTATAGAGCAGATAGAGAATGGGTGAGTGAGTGTAACATATCAGATTTTTTTTTAATTCCCGCAATTTCTGTTTCGGCTAGACATCTAGCTGTATTCTCTTATAGTTTCCTCTTCACTATTAGTGGGTTCCACAAACTGTAATAATGATGAGATTTGGTGATCTGCGTTATCAAACTATTAAAGAAACGCACATAACACGAAATGAACAGCTAACCCAGTTCAGTGATTATACTAGAAGCACATACAAAACAGTAGTATGGTTCTGGTGTTGTAATTTGTTATCAAATTCTCTTCAACCTAAATCAATATATTTAATTGAATTTAAACCAGTTTTAAATGTATTTGTTTAATCTTTTCTCGAAAATTGTGTCACATAATGTTCAATTAATATTAAGTATGGTGTTTATCCGACATATTCTTTTTGAGTTATGCTGTTCACACTCATATTTTTCTAAAAATACCTTTTTTTTTTTCTTTCTTCAATTTATCTAATAAGCCTCAAAAACGTATTTCCTGAGCAATCTCGATATGGGATTTTTGGGCAGAATCATTCTCTATTTTATTAACAGCTAGTAGAAAATATACCAAATCAAGAAGGAAAGGCCACAATGAAATGCTTGATTGTCTCATCAGTTCTGTTGGCATGCAACGTTTGGTATTTTTTTTTAACGTAACATACATATTTATGCTTGGATTTTATTCCATATTTCGTCGTTGTGGGCTTTCGACAAACTAGGATTAAAAGAAGCAAACAGCAATTTTAGCTTAAAAATCTGATGTGTTCCATTCACATGACTTTCTCTACATCTCTGCAACAATGTGTAGTTAAAAAGCTTATGGTTCTATTTACTTCATGCTAATTAGCAGAAATAATCTTATTACTTGCTTCCTTGTAAGTAGAAGCGAAATGAAGTAGTTCCTTAGTTTAAAATGACAGCCAAAAGCTGGTTGCTATGTAACTGAAGTTCCTTTGTTTGCATGGACAGAAGTTAAGAAATTCCTGCATGAGAAAATTATTAGTTTTTCAAAGCTAAAACGAAAAACCAGGAATATTTTAAAAATGATCAACTCCACGAAAAAAATGTATATGACATAAATTGTGTGTTTTATCGTGAGCTACATTTTCGGTGTAGTATAAATATCTTTAATATACGAAATTTTAATCTAAATCGTTAGAGCCATTTTTAAGGAAATCAAAATTTTCAAAAAAAATTCCATGTACAGGGTAGTTCGGGGTGGGGGGATTTTTCTCTAAAGCTTTGTGTCGCATCCCTGGAAGATACTAAACTTAAATACCAAGTTAGGTATTTTACATACTTTTCGTTTTTGAGTTATCGTGTTCATAGACACACGGACACACTGACACACGGACACACACACACGGACCTTTTTGTGAAAATGTGTGTTTTTTTTTGGAACAGGGAACCCTAAAACATATATTTCCGGTGAAATCTCGGTATCGAATTTTTGGGTGGAGTGCAATATCCTCTCTATACACTATGCACATAGTAAGGTAGAGAAAGTAGAAATAGCTAAGATGACACAACTGTTGTCAGAGCTTACCACATTGCAATTTTAGAAATATGTCTAATTTTGAAAATCCAGACAACAAATGGGAGGCAGAGAATGCATGCAACATGTTCATTCCTGTAAGGTTTTACGATGTTCCCGTAAAATATACGGGAGTGAAGAGATTTTGCTAAAGAGTCGTTTTACATTTTTTGTGGGCACAATCGAACTGTTACAGATTTTCAGTATGAATGTAACAAAGAATTAATTCTATTGCATAACGTTGAATGTGCCATGTTAATTGGTGGGTCAGAGCTTGTGTGTCTATCCTTCATCACGAATATGATTCCTTCATTAGACTGCAACAAAATGCATGGCGTGAGGATTTGAAATTTAATTTCATTATTAGGAACGTCTTGAAATCGGCAGTAAATGGGCGCGAATATTCAGTAATGGACGACATTAACAGCTTAGTCAGTTATCTCATGTAAATATTTTTTGTTTCGCGGGATACAGGTTTTCCATTTTTAGTTTGTTTTATTTCATGTGTTAAGCGTAAAACGAAGCCGAAAATCTGCATATAGACTGAAGTTGTGTTCTGTGCTTTAATATTACATATTTATTGCGATATTAGGAACAGTTTCAGCATTTGTGACAGAAAGAAGTAGACAGTCTAAAGGTTTTTTTCATTTATTTACTTGTTACTTTCTCTATACGCACTATGTACTACATAGTGTATAGAGAAGGTATTACACTCCACCCAAAAATTCGATATCGAGATTTCACTGGAAATATATGTTTTGGGGACCCCTTTATCTAAAAAAAGCATTTTCGGAAAAAGGTCCGTGTGTGTACGCGCGCGCGTGTGTGTGTGTCCGTGTGTCTGTGAACACGATAAGTCAAAAACGAAAAGTCAGTAAAATACCAAACTTGGTATTTAAGTTTAGTATCTTCCAGGGATGTGACACGAAGATTTTGAGAAAAATCCCCCCATCCCCAACTACCCTTTACATGGAACTTTTTTCGAAAATTTTTATTTTCTCAAAAATGGCTCTTACGATTTTGATTACAATTTCGTACATTAAAGATATTTACCTGACAAATAAAATGTATAAGTTGAATTTTCTGGGAATAGCCTCTAAAGAGTACTTTTATTCTGGATGAATTTTACGAAATTTTGAATAACTGCTAAACCGTAAGAGATGGACAAAAACTTACTGCACGAAAAATTTAGAGTACGTTAAAACACACAATTTATGTTATATACCTTTTTTTCTTGGAGTTCATCGTTTTTGAGACATTCCTTATTTTTGGTTTCTGATTTGAAAAAAAAAAATATACTTTTCTCATACAGGAATTTGTCAACTGATGTCGATACAAACAAAGGAACTTTAGTAACATAACAACCAGCGTTTGACTATCACTTTAACCTATGGTACTCTCTTATTTTGTTTCTACTTACAAGGAAGCAAGTAATAAGACTATTTCTGCCAATTTTTTCTGATTAGCATGAAGTAAATAAAAGTATAAGCTTTTTAAGAATAATTTGTTGCAGAGATGTAGAGAAAGTCATGTGAATGGTACAAATTTTTTTCTGTGTTTACATTTACCTGTAAACGTAATGCATTCTAATTTTCATGTCATCACAAATTGATTCAATTTGCTGGAGGGAAAGTTTTTATGGCGAAATTTCGGTAGATTGCTAAGTAAGCAAGTTGCATACTGTTACTTGGTGTAATTCCATGGTCTCTATAAATCAGTAGTGTGTTATTTAGTTATACTGTATCATAAAGAAAGGAAGTGGAATATCGAATACTAGCTTTGGTTAGCCGAGTGGCTTCTGACCACCAGCACCAATTAGGGCTGTATCGATTCATGCCAGCGGTGAAAACTGGTATTTGCTTGGTTTGTACGCTGCCAGTAAATCATTGAAATTTCAAAGCACAGAACTCCTCTCGAGCTAATATGCGCATGGTCCCTATTTTAACGTTTACCATCACTAAATATTTCCCTTAAATTCCTATTCAATAATTTTAGAAGTAAGTAATCCAACATTTTACTTGAAGCATTATACATAAATTGATCAACAGAATTGGAAGGTCAGGGGTTAGTCAGGGAAATCAAAATTTCTCAGCAATGTCAGGAAAATTATTTATAGTATCAAAGTCAGAGAAATCAATTTCGGTTGGCTCAACACTCAGGAATGTTTGACATGTAATACTCTAAAAACTATGCAACTGTGAATAATTTGAATTGATGTTTTGGTTGCCCAAAGTCATTCAGATGTTGCAGAGAGAAAAACTCAACAACATTATCTTTTGGGCTGAAACACTCTTGCGTTCATTCATTGTGCGTGTGTTAACTTCTGCTTTGCTTTATGTAAATTTAAATATCTTTAGTTCTAAAAACAATATTTCGTATTCTAGTACTTTTTTTATATATGTTTGTGTAACTTTGTTCTTAATAATGCTTGATTAATATATTTGTATATCTATCATAATTTTATAACAACCTTTAATCAAGTGTTAAAATAAGCAATGGATAGCAATGGCAAAAAGGAAAGTCAATTAAACTGTACACACACACATATACACACACGCTCGCATGCACGCACACACACGCAATCGCCCTCTGTGGTGTAATGGTCACCATGCTAATCTCATATACCCAAGTTCGCGGGTTCAAATCCGGCGGAGGACGATAGATTTTTTTCGAGCAAAAAATCCTTAGCATGGCTTCCTTCGGAAGGGAAGTAAACGCGTGGGTCCCGTGTCGTAGATTCAAGGCACGTAAAAGATCCTCAAGTGCGATAGAGAGACTTCTGAGGCAAATTAAGCGGTATAGAATGGGACGCTGAGAACTACAGCAGTTAAAGAGCGTCCATAAATAAAACTTCATTTCATTTACGCGCGCGCGCACACACACACTCACACATACAAACATATTTTTATCAATTAAAACTGACATGAAACAGAAAAAGTATGCTCACAAAGGGTATTAGTCACAGGAAATTTCTTAACCAAGAAGGAAACACAACAGAAATTATTATAAAAGTTTAAGGATATATTAAAAAACTGACGTCAAACAGAAACAAATATGCTCCCATAATGTATTAGTCGAAGAAAGTGTCTCAATTGAATCAGGGAAGGTTAGAGAAATGTACATAAAAATATGATTTGTTTCACTCACATGACTTTCTCTACCAAATTTGTAACAAACGATTCTAACAGAAACGTATTTCTCTATCACTCTGCCTACTTCATGTTGATCAAGCTAAACATTAACACAAATGGTTTTACTACTTAGTTCCTTATTAGTAGTAGGGAAATAAGGAATACATTAGGTTAAAGTGATAATCAATCTTTTAAAAACTGCATACTCTGTATTTGAAATTCAGTACTCTTTACATTGCCGAGTAATACAAAAGAAGGAATGAAAAATTCCCGTTTGAGAAAACTTTTTAAGTATTTTAAAATTGAAATCAATAACAAGGAATGTCTCGGAATCGGTTAATTAAGCATACATTTTGTGTTTTAACGAGATTACATTTTTGTGTAGTAAGTTTTTACCTATCGTTTTACCAGATATGCAAAAGTGATCCAGAGAAAAGGGGACTTCAGCGACTATTCGCAGAAAATTAAAGATATATAGTTTATTTGGTATGTAAATATATTTAATATACATTATTGAATCAAAATCGTTTGTCATTTTTTTATAAAAACAACATTTTCGAAACATGTTCCATGTAAGTGTAGTTTGGGGTAAAGTTATTTTCTTGAAAATCTTCTTATCGCATTCTTGGAACGTACTAAACTTAAATACCATGCTATGCTGCCCCACTCTCTGTGTGTGTGTCTCTCTCTCTCTCTCTCTCTCTCTGAGTCCTTTTTGTAAAATATTTTTTTTTAATTATTCAGGGATCCTCAAATTACGTATTTCCGTAAATTCTCGGTATCGACTTTTTCGGTGTGGAATACAATACATTTTCTATCTACTATGTACATACATAGAGGAAGTAAAAGTTCAAGGAAATCGATATAACATTTCTGAATGTACTCTTGATTTTCCACGCCTTGTTTGACCCCAGTTTGTATATACTTGCACATGTGCTGTTGGAGGGTGGTGATGCTCAAGAAAATACTCAAGATGAAGTATTTAATAAAATATACACTGTTTAAAGTAAAGCCCTGAAAGTGTATAAAACATCTTCATTAATACATTTTCAGAACGCTACAAAAGATACGGTAGAAACTGTCGGTGGATGTGTTTTTATTCTAAAAAGGCGTTTGCCTCGATTGTATTCTGTACCAGAGGAAATTTATGCATTACATTCAACTTTCTCTGATGACTGCATTGCTATTATTGCAATATATTATACCTGTTTAATATCTATGAAATCAGATGCATAATAATTTGTCCAAACGTTTAACCTCGTTTCCCCATCCCACGGTATGTCGACACTTTAAATTAGGGTGGCCTCCGACCAACCTGGCCTTTTCTTAAACCTGCCCGAGAAATCTGCAAAACGGGTGATTCTATTGTAGTCACCAATGGCTTTACAATAGGAGAGTGGAAGTGGAATGGGTAAGCTAAGCCTTACTTCTTGGGGAAAAAAATGTTAAGGCTCTGGAGAGACAGTATATTGATGTGATCCAGTATGTTCTTATTCAGAGCATCAAATTTATTTTTACATTTCGATATATAAATATTCCTACTTATTAATAGAAACCAAATAGAGGTACATCACTGTACATGATAGAATTCTTATATTCCTGAAAACCGATTTTCCATACTTGACAACATATCGTAACTGTCTATGCTTTAAATTCCTATTCGTTTGTTGCACATTGAAATTAGGAATTCGATATGAGAGAAAATGACTGGATTCGTATCCTCATTGCCACCAAGTTAGTAAAGGACAAGATATGACCACATAAACTAGTGATTAGTTGATGGGTAGCGCTATAGTGACCTGTTTTCGAGCATATTAAACAACTAACAGAACTGCAGCTACATTCACGTTGTTACGTTAATTACGGATATTCTTTTCTTCCCTGCTCGTCTGTCTCGTTTTCCCCGCTTTAATATTCATTCCTTTTTTTCCCCTTTTCCCTCCCTCTCTCTCTCCTTCTAACACTGCCTCCCCTATATCCTGTTCTCTGATTCTCTCGCTTTTTGTGACCCTCTCTCTGTGCACAATTTGTGTCGTGTGGTATTTTAAAAACTGGCAATAAAACTCCGGTTTCCTGGTTAATAATAAAGGCGAAGACATGAGTAAACACATGATGTACAAATGCCTGCCTTTTCCTAATGCTAGTTATGCAGTCGAAACTTTAATTTCCTATGGCAACTGGTAGGTAATAATATTAATAATAACAACAAAATGTTGTATAACTTCTCAAACATATGGAAGTTGTAATTAAACATTTTGAGAAACATCATGCTTATAACATTTCATTGTGTAGCATTTTTGAAAAGTTCAGTAGTCGAAATGTTTCAATTTTTTTATGCAGTGTGTCGTTAGAAAGTTAAAAGCTTTGTGGAAGATAATCAAAAAAATCATATAGCCTGTTCTGTAATGAAACGCAAGTTTAAGTGTGTGTATATATTTGTTTATATTAGTTTCTGGGCCTTGAACTATTTGGTACAATTAAGTGTTATTGCTCAAAATTAACAAGGAAGCTGGACCGGAACGGGGTTTATTACAAAATTAATAATGGGTGGAATACAATAGGTACCTTCTCTATACACTATGTACATAGTACGTATAGAGAAAGTAAAAGATAGCTTTCGACTTTTTTGCCGATTATAGTCAGAATTTCACTTCCATTTTCCTTTAAAGCATATTTTGTTGTCCAGCGTAAGGATTTGGAATGTATATACTTTATCCTGAACAAAGGAACTCTGCTAGAAATAAGAGGATAATGTATTTTGTTTGTTTGGGAACTTCTGGGAAAGTAGGAAGTATAATTTTCAAAAGTAAAAGTAATTTGAACTTGTGTGAGGGAGATTATTCGCTTAATTTTGAGTCGCATTTACCTACACCCAAACAGGCAAAACTCATTTTCCGGCTGTAATTCTGCGTCTTCTGCAGAACGACAGGCGTAACAACGCCGTTTGGTTGACACTTACGGTGACAAACACCTAACCAAGGGAGCGGAGTTGATCAAGAAGTTTTAAAATAATAGTGCTCATTTTCCGCGCCCTTAATATTCGGGGGGAAAGTAAATCTTGCGGGCCGCGTCTTTATCTCCTTCCCATTGCCGCGGTCGGGTATTCACGGGCATGAACCGCACACACAGAGTTTAATAACGGAGAGCGTGGGGCAAGTTAATATCATCTCAAGGGGAGCACTTCACTTTCATAGCCTTCCTTCCTTCCAACACAAACATCCGCATCTGCAGTTCAAAATTAGCAGTAAGAAATCACAAGTTGCAAACGGAGTTGAACTGCACAACACATGAGCCATCAGGATTCTTCTATTCATTTCGGTAGCAAAGAGTTAGGCTCATATACACATATTATGTGGGCACCTTTTCTTGGGCGCTTGTTTAACCAGGAGGCGAGGCTGTCTGTCTTTCCGCAGTGTTGTCAACCAAAGTACAGTGTATAGAGAAGGTATTGTAATGCACCCAAAATTCGATACCGAGGTTTCACCGGAAATATATATTTTTTAGGGTTCCCAGTATAAAAAAAAAAACATTTTCAGAAAAAGGTCTGTGTGTGTGTCTGTGGACAGCAGTTCAAAATAAGAAATCACAAGTTCCAAACGGAGTTGAACTGCACAACGCAATCGGGATTCTTTTATTAATTTCGGTAGCAAAGAGTTGGGCTCATGTGCACATATTATGTGCGCACCTTTTCTTGGGCGCTTGTTTGACCAGGAGGCGAGGCTGACTGTCTTTCCGCAGTGTTGTCAAACAAAGAAAGTTTGCTTCTTTGAGGCCCTCAGCCTTTACAGTATTTTTCAGGACATGATGGTTCTCCCCCACTGTTCTTCCAAAGTCTTTTAAATTTGGGGTTAGGGTGTTTGCGGTTGGAAACCAACCCTCGCTGTTGCCAAGGTCCCTTAACTGAGGTGTGATTCTCGATTTGCAAGCAGTGATTCCAAGAAACAGATTTTTACTACGTCGCCTCTCGCCCCTTGTACAGCCTCGTCTTTTGTTTGCTAAATGGTTACTGCACAGTAGTAGGAGAGAGCGGTCCCGTTTGAGGACCATCATGTTTGTGAGAAAGCTGTACGGTGAATAGTTATCTAATTTATTGCGAGCTAGCTGAATTATTGAACGAAATACGCGCACATGCATGTGCGTGAACTCTGGCATCTACAGACACGGGTGAAGCCATTGGATATCAGGGTGTATAGCGTATTTTATGTCTCAAAGTAGTCAGCTTGCTCTGCTTTCGACATGCACGAAAAGTGCCGAATAAAGACGAGCCGAGCGCCCAAGAAAACGTGCACGTATAGTATATAATCTTGCAAGTCTGAAGGACCTAGGGGAATGATTCAGATACTAATGTCCGTGGCCCACATTCGGGAAATCCAGAGTTCAAATCCCGTTGGCCAACTAATCTTGCTGTTTTTACTTTCTCTATACGCACTATGTACATAGTGTATAGAGAATGTATTGCACTCCACCCAAAAATTCGATACCGAGATTTCACCAGAAATATATGTTTTAGGGTCCCCAATATCCAGAAAAAGCATTTTCACAAAAAGGTCCGTGTGTGTGTGTGTGTCCGTGTGTCAGTGTGTCCGTGAACACGATAACTCAAAAACAAAAAGTCAGTAAAATACCAAACTTGGTATTTAAGTTTAGTATCCTCCAGGGATGCGACACGAAGATTTTGAGAAAAATCACCCCACCCCCAAATACCCTTTACATAGAACTTTTTTCGAAAATTTTGATTTTCTCAAAAATAGCTCTAACGATTTTGATTAAAATTTCGTATATCAAAGATATTTACCTGACAAATAAAATGTATATCTTGAATTTTCTGGGAATAACCTCTGAAGACTACTTTATTCTGGAAGAATTTTGCATAACTACTAAACCGTAAGAGATGGATAAAAACTTAACACAAAAAAAAAAAAAAGAAAAAAAAAATAGACCACGTTAAAACACACAATTTATGTTATATACATTCTTTTCGTGGAGTTGATCGTTTTTGAGATATTCTTTTTTCTTGGTTTCAGCTTTGAAAAACTTATACTTTTCTCATACAGGAATTTGTCAACTCCTGTCCATACAAACAAAGGAACATCAGTCACATAGCAACCAGCTTTTGGCTTTCACTTTAACTTATGGTACTCTCTTATTTCGCTTCTACTTACAATAAAGCAAGAAATAAGACTATTTCTGCTAATTTTCTCGATTAGCATGAAATAAATAAAAGATAAGCTTATTAACAATAATTTGTTACAGAGATATAGAGAAAGTCATGTGAATGGAACACATCAGATTTTTTGTTTTTGTTTCCTCTGGTTTCTCGTCAAGGTAAATACCAGAAATGGATGTTTAGTACAAACACCAAAAGCTCCACCTTAAGTCTAATTCATTAGTAAAAATCTGATGTGTTCCATTCACATAACTTTGTCAACCTGATCCGCAAATAAATTATTCTTAACAGTACTCGTATATTGTGTACTAAGAATTGTAAGTTATACTTATCAGGTCGAGAATGCACATTGAGTATACGAGGCCAGCAGAGCCGAGTACTTGGTAGTATTTAGTAAAGAAATTAACAACCTTGAGTGAATAAGCGAAGGAGCTGCAAGGAAAGCTATTAATGGGCTATAAAGTTTTATTATGGTGTGCTATTAAATGACTAATTCCACACTTATCAGGAACCATTTATTAAGCATTCACGGTGGTTCAAAGTTGTAGTCATGAAGAATCTCACACATTAGCTTCAACACATCGTAACTAAGCTCTTTATGGAGTGCTACCAGGTGTTTCTTATGCCTCACTATTCGTTATAGAAAAAGTCTTCTGATGTGTTACTTCACATGACTTTCTCCACTTTCCATAATCTGCTTTCATAATTCAGCCATTGGTATCATTCTTCATAATACTTATTATGTTGTAGCTCATTTTCACTATGTACTTTCTACAGGAGCCGCATTCGCCATTATAGCAGGATTCTTCTCCAAACTATTCTTGCAACACTTATTATTTTCTCTACATTTTTGTTGGTAGTGTTTAACGCCCGCTTTTACTGTTCTGGCACTGCAGGCGATGACACTGATGATACATGAAGATAGAGCCCCGGTGGAATGTGGTGGCGGGGGAAACCGGAGAACCCGGAGAAAACCCACCCTTGCGCCGCTTTGTCCACCACAAATCTCACATGCGGTTGCTTGGGATCGAACCCGGGCCGTTTATCTACGTGTTCTATGTGCATAGTGTATAGAGAAGGTATTGTAGTCCACCCAAACATTCGATGTCCAGATTTCACCGGAAATTTACGTTTGAGGTCTGTCGAGGAAAAAAAGGGAATTTTAGAAAAAGGTCCGTGTGTGTCTGTTGACAGCATAGCTCAAAGACTAAAAGACCGTTAAATACCAAACTAGGTATTTAAGTTTGGTATCTATCAAGGATGCGACACAAGATTTTCAAGAAAATCCCCCCAGCCCAAACTACCGTTTACATGGACATTTTTTTTAAAAATTGTGTTTTTCTCAAAAATGCTCTAACGATTTCGACTAAAATACCATATATTAAAGGTATTAATATCAAAAATAAAATGCTTGTCTTGAAATTTCTGGGAATAGTCTCTGAAGGCCTGTTCATTCTGGATGAATTTAGCTTAATTTTCCATTACTCGTAAGCCGTAAATAGACAAAAGCTTACTACAAAAAAATAAAGATCTCATTAAAACACACAGTTTATGTCATATACATTTTTGCTTAAGAGTTGGCCGTTTTCGAGATTCCTTGAATTTTAAACAATGTATCTTCTCAAACCGAGTCATAATTCATTTCACATCTTTTGTTTTACTGGCAATGCAAGGCAAGCCGATTTGCAGTTTTATTCATATCGACCAGTTTTTAAAATATTTGACTATTGTTTTAGTCTAGTGTATTCCATTTATTTGCCTTCTGCTTAGAATGAAGCAAGTAATTAGGCTATTTATGCTAATCTTTATCTCGATTAACCTGAGGTAAATAAAAGAATAACCTTTTGTAAGCATTGTTTGTTTGCAGAACAGATAGAGCAAGTCATATTAACGAAACACATCTGAATTTGTTTTCCATCTACTTCATTATAATCGAGTAAACCTTTGTAAAATATTTTGATTACAGATTTCTTTAAATGATCAAGGGTGTTATTGAGAACCGAATCGATAAATAAATGCTGGCTTAGAAATTCCACACTCTTTCTATAACATCGCGAGAACAGCTCATCAACGACAGCGCAAACTTTAAACAAAAAATCTGATGTGTACCATTCACATGACTTTCTCTATATCCCTGCAACAAATTATTCTTAAAAAGCTTATGCTTCTATTTACTTCATGCTAATCTAGAAAAAATAGCAGAAATAGTCTTATTACTTTCTTCCTTGTAAGTAGAAAGGAAATAAGGGAGTAGCATAGATTAAAGCGATAGTCAAAACTGGTTACTATGTGACTGAAGTTCCTTTGTTTGTATGGATATGAGTTGACAAATTCCTGTATGAGAAAAGTTAAGATTTTCGACCCTGAAAACAAAAACAAGGAATATCTAAAAAACGATCAACTCCAAGAAAAAAATGCATACAACATAAATTGCGTGTTTTAATGTGCTCTACATTTTTTGTGGGGTAAGTTTTTGTCTATCTCTTACGGTTTAGCAGTTATACAAAATTCCGGAAAATTCACTCAGAATAAAGTAGTCTTCAGAGGCTATTCCCAGAAAATTCAAAATTTACATTTTATTTGTCGGGTAAATATCTTTAATATACGATATTTTAATCAAAATCGTTGGAGCCATTCTTTAGAAAACAAAAAATTTTTAAAAAAAAGTTCCATATGAAGGGTAGTTTGGAGTGGGGGATATATTTCCAGTGAAATCTCGGTATCGAATTTTTTGGTGGAGTGCAATACCTTCTCTATACACTATGTGCTTCCTTTTAAGAAGAAGGGAAATAACGAAATACACTTAATGCGGAGTCTAATGCATTAATCTAACCTTTTAACAGCTATTATTATGTGAAACAATTGAAATCCAGTTATATTTTTGTGGTTAGGAGTAAAACAAAAGAGGTATGAAACGAAAGATGACTTCCTGTTTGAAAATGGTTCAAGTAGTTTAACATTGAAACCAGTAACAAGGAATATCTTGGAAACGGTTAACTGTACAGAAAAACTTCTATGTAGAATAAATTGTCTGTTTTAACAAGTTCTATATTTTTTGTGTAGTAAGTTTAGGTCTATCTCTTACGGTTTACCAGTTGTACAAAATTCTTCCAGAATAATGAGGTCTTGACAGGCTATTAAAAATATCAAGATAAACATTTCGTTTTTATAAATATTTCTTAAATATAAGGTATTTTAATAAAATTCATTAGTCTTTTTTTTGAGCATTTTTTTTCGAGAAATGTTCCGTATAAACGATAATCGGGGATGGGGCATTTTCTTGAAAATCTTCGTGTTGCAACCTTGGAAGTTGCTGAACTTAAATACCAAGTTTGATATTTAACCGACTTTTCGTCATTAGCTAGACTGCCCCCCCCCCCACACACACACACACTAAAATTCTTATTTTGGGTTCAGTTGGTCTCAAAACATGTACTTCCTTTGAAATTTCGATATCGAATCTTCCGACTATGTACACGGTACTTAACGCGCAACAGAAAGTAAATATAAATCATATGTAATAGTTGATTCACCAAATCGTGTCTTAATTGCCGGCATCTGTGATTTATATTGTATCACTAAATATATGGCTCTACTGTACTATATCGAAAATTTGCTCAAAGTAGTTGGCCAGAGAAACTAGTCGCCCTCCGTGGTGTAATGGTTATTATACTCGAGGTCGCGGGTTCAAATCCGGCGGAGGATGATGGCTTTTTTCGAAGTAAAAATCATTAGTAAAGGCTCGTAGATTTATGGCATGTAAAAGAACCTCAAGTCCGACAAAGAGGCCTCTAGCAAAATTAATCGGTCTTTCACGCTCAAAATAGAATGGGATGCTGAGAGCCACAGTAGTTAAGGAGCGTCCATAAATAAAATTCCATTTTCATTTTTACTTTCTCTAGCTCGGTATGTACAACGTACATAGGGATAGAGAAGTATTGTATTCCACCCAAAAATTCGATACTGAGATTTCACCGGAAATATATGTTTTAGGGTCCCCTGTATCCAAAAAAAGCATTTTCACAAAAAGGTCCGTGTGTGTGTGTGTGTGTGTGTGTCCGTGTGTCCCGTGTGCCTGTGAACACGATAACTCAAAACGAAAAGTCGGTAAGGCACCAAACTTGGTATTTAGGTTTAGTATCTTCCCGGGATGCGACACGAAGATTTTGAGAAAAATCCCCCCACCCCAAACTACCCTTTACGTGGAACTTTTTTCGAAAATTTTGATTTTCTTAAAAATGGCTCTAACGATTTTGATTAAAATATCGTATATTAAAGATATTTAGCTGACAAATAAAATGTATATCTTGAATTTTCTGGGAATAGCTTCTAAGGACCTATTTATTCTGGATGAATTCTGCTTAATTGGGCATAACTAGTAAACCGTAAGAGATAGACAAAAACTTACTATACAAAAATTGTAGGCCTTGTTAAAATACACAAGTTATGTCATATACATTTTTCTCGTGGAGCTTACAGTTTTAGAGATATTCATTGTTATTAGTTTCAGTTGTGAAGCACTTATACTTTTCTCAGACGGGAGTGTGCGGTTTTCTTTTGTTATACTCCTGGCCAAGAAAAGAAGAGAATTGTAATGACAATCGCATAACGACAGCTTTTAAAACATTTGACTATGGTTTTAGCCTAGTGTATTCCCTTATTTTCTTCCTACTTATAAGTAACTAAGTAATAAGAACATTGTGCTAATGAGTACCTCGATAGCAAGATGCAGAAAAGAATAATCTTATGTAAGAAGTTTGTAGAACAGCTAGAGAAAGTCATGTGAGTGTAACACATCAGATTTTTAAAGAAGGTATGCGCGGAGATATGTTTCATTGTGTATTTGTGTTGGCAATTGCGGCGGTAACTTAGTGGTTAGCGGGTTCGTGTCCCCTTAAAGATTTAGGCTATTAAGGAATGGTGTGGAGATGTGGATGCCCTAGCTCAGGATTTTATTAGCATGCACTCTTTTTAAGGTGTGGTATGGCACAAGTGATTTTCTTCGAGTTCCAGATTATTATTGAACTCAATTATTCATTTGGTTCGGCCTTTTGTGCCGTCGAACATACACACATTCCTCCTAAATCTCCTACTCTTAAGTTACGCTTTACTTGACCGCGCATATCATTTACTTATTTCTTTTGACCGTCTTTTGGTGAAGTGATTTCGTCCGTTTTCTGGCGCATTAAATTAACACTATTTCCGTCACAACCAAAGGTAGTCCGTTCAGCTACACCACGGGCCCCAAATATCACACCTTAGCTCCGCGGATGTTCCTTGACTAGTGTCAAAAGCGTCGCTTGTCCAGCAAGAGAATTGTTTCCGTTTTCCTTGCTATGTGCACCCTCGGGCAGTGTAGCCTCACCCCTTTAGTTCAATGTCCTTCCCTTTACGGTACTATCCTATCTGGGTCTCTTGTCAGCTCGTGACGACTGTTGGTCGCGCCGTGGCCGAGTGGTTAGACCACTCGCCTCTCATCTAGACGGCCCAGGTTCGATCCCAAGCGACCTCATGTGAGATTTGTGGTGGACAAAGCGGCGCAGGGAAGGGTCTTTTCCAGGTTCTTCGGTTTCCCCCGCCATCGCATTCCACCGGTGCTCCCTCTTTATTCATGTATCATCAGTCTCACCGCTTGCGGTGCCGTAAGTAGTTAAAGCGGGCGTTAAACACTACAAAAAGAAAAAGTGACAACTGTTTTTCCTCGGCTTCTTATTCGTGTTTTACACTATTTCTTCCCTGGCTATTTTCAATGTTCATTTGTCCCCTCTTAGTATAATTTACATTATATTGACTATAATTTATATCTACCTTTTGAACTTTTAACCCCGTGACACATAATACTGAACGAAAATCTTAGATTATTATCAAGAAGTCTTTGATTTTATCGGGGCAATGAGGTAAATAATTACTATAACCGTGCCTTGCTGAAAGTAAATGCCATTTTCCTGGTTCAGTACATCATGGAAAAACGTCGAAGCTTTATAGGATTAAAAGTGTGTGCCAGCTTTGTGGGAGAGGTAGATGCGTAAAGAAGGTAGACTCACTGAAAGCAGGAAAATTTTTCCATAGAAAAGTTGCAGAGCACTAAATGAGACGCACAAAAGCAAAGCCCTGTAGTACGAAATGCTGTTTTAAGGATTTATCGAATGAAGGTGGATGGAAGAAAGAAAGAAGCCGGTTGAATTGTCAGCTTCATGTTCATCATTCGCGACACGTGGAGAAGAGAGACGTGTCATTCAGAAGAGGGAGTGAGATAAAGAATGCCAGAGTGAAGACGGCCTTGCCCCGGGCGTACTTCACCAGCAACTGCAACAGGCTTTTTCAGAAGTCAGTGGGGTGCCGTCCAACATAGCAGATTTCCGTATGAAGCTCCTGTAAACATTTGAAACACCAGTCAGTTTAAATGCATTTCTTTTCTTTCTGTGTCAGTTAATAGATAGAGGAAGTATTGCACCCAAAATTAGATTCGGAGATTTGAATAGAAATACATGTTTTGATGCCCCCGAATAAAACCAATATAGAAAAATCTGATGTGCTCCATTCACATGATTTTCTCCACATCTCTGTAACGAATTATTGTTACTAAACTTATTCTATCTATTTAATGCTAAAACATTAGCAGAGGCGGTCTTATTACTTAGTTCCTTTATAAGTAGAAAAGAAATAAGAAAATATACTATGCTAAACCGATAGACAAATGTTATAAAAGTGGTTGCTATGGGACTGAAATCCGTTTCTTTGCGTGGCCAGGAGTTGACAAGTTCTGAGAAAAGTTTAAGTATTTTAAAACTGAAATAAATAACAAGAAATACCTCGAAAATGGCCAATTCCACGAAAAAATGATTAGAACATATACTGTGTGTTTTATCGTGAACTATATGTTTTGTGTGGTAAGTTTTTGTCTATCTCTTACGGTTTATCAATTATGCAAAATGCAATAAAATCATCCAGAATAAAGAGCTCTTTAGACTATTCCCAGAAAATTCAAGATATACATTTTATTTGACATGTCAATACCTTAAGTATATCTAAGGGATTTTAATCAAAGTCGTTAGAGCCATTTTTGAGATAATCAACATTTTCGAAATTTTTTCCATGTAAAGTGTAGATTTGGGTGGGGAATTTTCTTGAAAATCTTCGTGTCGCATACTTGGAAGATACCAAATTAAATACCAAGGTTGGTATTTAACAGTATTTTCGTTTTTGAGCTACTCTGTCCGTAGACACACACACGGACCTTTTTGTAAAAATCCTTTTTTTGGATTCAGAAGTACATTACACAAAACAAGTATTTCTGGTGAAATCCCATTATCGAATTTTTGGGTGCAATACAATACCTTCTCTATACACTATGTACATAGTACGTGTAGAGAAAGTAAAAATATTCATGTATGTGCCTATGTGTGTCTATGAACAGCATAATTTAAAAGCAAATTTTCGGCAAATACTAAACTCTGTATTTGAGTTTGATATCCTCCAAAGTACAACATTCCAAACTACTCTTTACATGGAACATTTTTCGTAATCTTGATTTTCACAAACATAGTTTTTAACATTTTTCATTAATATATCATACATATATTTAAGAACGTACAACATGAAAAAAATCTGATGTGTACCATTCACATGACTTTCTCCATATCCCTGCAACAAATAATTCTTAAAAAGCTTATAATTCTATTTACTTTATGCTAATCAGATAAAAAAATTAGCAGAAAAAGTCTTATTTCTCGCATCCTTGTAAGTAGAAGCGAAATAAGGGACAACCGTGGGTTAAAGTTGTAGTCAAAAGCTGGTTGCTATGTCAATGAAGTTCCTTTGTTTATATGGATAGGAGTTGACAAGTTCCAATATGAGAAAAGTATACGTTTTTCATAGCAGAAAGCAAAAATAAGGAATGTCACAAAAACGACGAACTCCACGAAAAAAATGTATATAACATAAATTGTGTGCTTTAATGTGCTCTACATTTTTTGTGTAGTAAGTTTTTGTCCATCTCTTACGGTTTAGCAGTTATTCAAACTTTAGTAAAATTCATCCAGAATAAACTACTCTTCAGAGGCTATTCCCAGAAAATTCAAGATATACATTTCATTTGTCAGGTAAATATGTTTAATATCCGAAATTTTAATCAAAATTGTTAGAGCCATTTTTGAGAAAATCAAAATTTTCGAAAAAAGTTCCATGTAAAGGGTAGTTGGGGGTAGGGGATTTTTCTGAAAATCCTTGTGTCGCATCCCTGGAATATACTAAACTTAAATACCAAGTTTGGTATTTTACCGACTTTTCGTTTTTGAGTTATCGTGTTCACAGACACACGGACACACACACACACTGGACCTTTTTGTGAAAATGCTTTTTTTGGATATTGGGGACCTAAAACATATATTTCCGGTGAAATCTCGGTATCGAATTTTTGGTGGAGTGCAATACTTTCTCTATACACTATGTACATAGTGCGTATGGAGAAAGTAATAATATGTCGGTATATTGATTTTTCTGGGCATAACCTCTTAAGTGGTCTTAATCCATAAGGAATTTTGATACTTTGTGTAACTGGTAAACCATAAGAATAGACGAAATCGAACTATAAAATAAATCTACTAGCTCTTTTTAAAATATATAATTTATATTAAGTTACATTTTTGTTTAATGAGCCATTTCCAAGGCTTTTCTATGCATTATGTACGTAATACGTGTAGAAAAAGTAAAAATTGTCGGATGAGTTTCAAATGAATTAATTAATCAATTAATTAATACTGCAGAAAAAGATATAAATTATTCGGTCATACTGTTTACTTTTTCTATACGTACTATGTACATAGTGTATAGAGAAAGTATTGTATTGCATCCAAAATTTCGATACCGAGATTTCACCGGAAATATATGTTTTGAGAACCCCTGAATCCAAAAAAGAAGCATTTTTAGATAAATGTCCGTGTGTGTCTGTCTGTCTGTGTGGCTGTGGGCAGCATAGCCCAAAAACGAAAAGACCGTTTAAAACCTAACTTGGTATTTAAGTTTGGTATCTTCCAAGGATGCGACACAAGGATTTTCAAGAAAATCCCCCCACCTCAACTACGCTTTACATGGAAAACATTTCGAAAATTTTGATTTCCTTAAAAATGGCTCTAACGATTTGGATTAAAAGGTCTTATATTTAAGACATTTACTTGCCAAATAAATTGTAATATCTTAAATGTTCTGGGATTAGCTTCAAAAGACTTCTTTATTCTGGATGATTTTTTACTGAATTTTGCCTAACAGGTAAATCGTAAGAGATAGACAAAAACTTACTGCACAAGAAATGTAGAGCACGTTAAAACACGCAATTTATATTGTATACATTATTTTTTTGTGAAGTTGATCGTTTTTGAGATATTTCTTATTATTGGTTTCACCTTTAAAAGACTTATATTTTTCTCATACAGAAATGTGTCAACTCCTGTTCATACGAGCAAAGGAACTTCAGTCACATAGCAACCAGCTTTTAACTATCATTTTAACCTATGGTATCTACTCCTTTATTTCGCTGCTACTTACTTGGAAACAAGTAATAAGACTATTTCTGCTATTTTTTTTTTACTGGATTAGCATGAAGTAAATAGAAGCATAAACTCTCTAGCAATAATTTGTTGCAAAAATGTAGAGAATGTCTTGTGAATGGAACACATAAGATTTTTTTAAATATATTTGTGGATTAATTAATTTTGTTGATGCAATATATATAACAATTTTACTGCTTAGAAAATTAATTCGATAAGATTGATATTAAGACTGAAATGTGCACCGCAAGGTGCATTTTGAGCGTTTACAGGCGTTGAAAAGTACATTAGGTAAACACTTCTTTCAATATTTAAAGTCCCATTTGTTATCATTAAAACTCATATTAAACAGTCAAGTAACTAGTGTTTAAATTGTAAGTGGCTGAAAATAACCTCCGTATGTTAATCTACAAATCTATGGTATATTTTTTAGTGTGCTAAAAGCCAAAACTCAACATTTTAAATAGTTTTGGTCACATTGAAGTCTTTTACACCTTACTCAAAAGTAAGCAACCTCGACAATAAACGGGTTCTTGTTATTATTATTATTATTATTATTATTATTATTATTATTAAGTATATCGCATTGAAAACGAGTTTGTTACATTCTTAATTTTAGTGCTTTCTCTGTGTTGTTTTCACTTCCCCTCTGGACAATACATTATTTTAGAGGTGGGTGACACACCGGCTAATTACTTCTCTGATTTCTTGCTAATGGAAATATTTTAATTACAGTGCTATGACTTGTTTTTATTGGAAAGGTTTTGCGTTGCGCTGACCTGGTCTGTATTTCTGTGGGAGTGGTTCACCTTTTCCATTATTTTTCCAGTTGAAACATCTGATATCACAACAAAGGGTATGATGCATTTTTATTTCCCTATTTTAAAAGTTACATAAAGCAAAACTATGCCCGCCTGGGTAGTGTGGTGGTAGCGTGTCTGCCTCATATTCAACAGGTCGCGAGTTCGAATCTCGCTTAAGGTGAGTTACCGGGATAAGATTTTTTTCGGGGGTTTTCCTTATCCTGAAAAGACGAATGTCGAGTAACTTTAAGCTTCATGGACCCCGGGATCATTTGAGCATCATTTCACCAATTTTATTCATCGTCCGATATGACCAACCAGGTTAAAGGACGTTAAAACTATAAAAAAAAAAATCTTGACATTTTACTTTTGTACAGTAAAATTACATAGGTAAGTAGGTACTTCGTTAAATATAAAGAACATACTGTATTCCACTCAAAAATAAATATACTGAGATTTCCCTGTAAAAACACATTTTAGGGCTACCGTATACAAAAAAAAAATGTTTCTTTTGTTTTTCTTCAGGTCATGCAAAGAGAACCGAATTTCGGTTACATAGAGATATCCTCTAAATATTTTACTATAGCCCTAGTGTATTCCCTTAGTTTCTTCTACTTACTGGGATCTAAGCAATAACACCATTTCTGCTTAGGTTTATCTCGATTAGCATGACGTACTGGAAGAGTAAGCTATTGTAGAATAGTGTTTTTTTTTTTTGTTTTTTTTTTTGCAGAAGAGTAAGAGAATGAATGTAGGTAACTCACCAGATTTTTATCTATTTGTACCAAATACACAAATTGGCTAAAATGCGCTTAACATACATTATCAGACCAAAATCTATTACTTTCTCTAGACCGTATGCACAATGTACATAGTGGATAGAGATGGTAATGTGTGTTGCGCTCAAATGTTCTTACTGCTCATACAAATTAACTTTGGTCTGGGTTTTTCTGTATAATGAAAGCAAAAGACTCAGGAATTTTTTCTATCTGCAATTTTAATTTTCTCCAACAAATCAAAAGTTTTTAATATTTTATGCCCATAAATACTAAAGTAACAAATTCTCATCAAAGACAGACCAAATTATAAAACCAAGATCCTAAAGAGTTTATATTCTAAATTTCATTACAATTTGGTCAAAATTGTTCCACAAGGGGCTTGTACATAGTGGATAGAGAGTGCTGTGCTAAAAAAGTCGATACCGATATTTCACCGGAAATGCGTGTTTTGAGACCCCTTGAGTTAAAATCATTTTTAGAAACATGTTCGTGTGCGTGTGTCTGGGTGCTTATGTGTGTGTGTCTGTGGGCAGCATAACTCAATATCACTAAGTATCAAACTTGGTATTTAAGTCCAGTATCTTGCATTGATTCGATACGAAGATTTTCAAGAAAATCGCCCCGCCTCCAATTACCCATTACATGGTACATTTTTCAAAAGTTTTGATTTTATCAAAATGAGTTACAATTTTTATTAAAATACCATATGTATAAGATATTTTCATTACAAACGAAATGTATATCTCGAAATTTCTGAAGATCTCTGAAGACCTCTTCATTCTGGGTGACTTCTGTTTAACTTTTATATAACTGGTAAACCGTAAGAGATAGACAAAAACTTACTGCACAAAAATATAGATTTCGTTAAAACACACAATTTATGTACTATACTTTTTTTGTGGAGTTGACCCTTTTCGAGATCTCCCGAGTTATTGCTTTCAGTTTTAAGGTACTTTTATTAGCAAAATAAGTGAATTGAATTTCAGTTGTTTCACATAGTGACTAGTTTATAAAAGACCTTCTACTTACAAAGAAGCAAGCAATAAGACAATTCTATTTATTAGGAAGAGTCAGACTGAAAAATTCAATGCCATAGCCGGAATTTGAACCACGTGTCTCCCGGTCTTTAGCCGGTTGCTCTACCACTATGCTACTATGGCAACATGCCGGCATAGTATTGACTTTCTCAACTGATTCGCATGTTACCCGGTAAACCACAGGGCCATCTCAAATTATTTTTTTTTTGGAGAAAGTCATGTGAATGGAACACATCAGCTGTTTTTTAAATCAAAAGTAGATCATATCATAAAACCAATCACCTCTAATTTCTGTTCACATCTGCTTTTGGTATGTTACCATGGTGACGTATGTTACACTCTCAGTTAGAGTTTGCTCCTTTAAGATAGCAACTTGACCTAAAAAGCAAACAGAAGAACTAAGAGCGCAGTGCTAATGCCAAGGTCCAGTTCAGATGTCACTTGTATGATGCCTACATTTGGAGTTATTCACATATTTGCTCTGTCACAAGCCTAAAATCATTTGTAGAGTATGACACACTGACTGATATGTGTACTCTGACTGCTTATTTGAGCGTTGTTTCTGAAATAAAGAAGGGAATGAACTCGCTCCGTGTCAAACAGATCTATTCCATCGGCTTCCACTTGGGGGGGGGGGTGTTGCAAGACACTCTCTGCCCCTCCTAACTTATAAAAACAAAATTTTCTACGACCGAGCGTAATTGAGCAGTTTACGAGCTCATTTCAGATCGCAAACTTGATTTTTAAGGAATCGAAGCGCAAAGAAGTGCAGCATGCGTAAAATGCAAGCGTAAAGTAATTTTGTTCCTACTTTACGCTCGCCAAAATAATTTACGATATTAGAGTGTAAGTACTTGTATTCATAAATTTCTCATATTGTGCCTCATAAACATTTCGCTCGTGGTTGAGGGGACCGTGTTCGATTCCTAGCGCTCGCATGTGGGATTGTGGTGGACGAAGCGGCGTCTGGGTGGGTTTTCTCCGGGTTCCCCTGCCACTCATTACACCAATTGCTCCATCTTTCCTATCATCAATTTCGTTTTACATTTCATATCCACTACCTCACGTTCATGTCTGGCTACGGGCCGACCCTTCGCAACAGGTTCTCCATATTGTGGTTTCGTGACGTTGGCTCCCCGACAGGCTTCCGACCCCTAGGCATTGGCTTGTAAGTCCTAAGGGGTGTCAGTCCTACAATTATAGGGAGGGTAAGCAGATTACGAAACGAAAGTTTTCGCGATTTAGCAGGTAGTAAATTTTATTCTGCTTCTCTCGCAACTCAGGATATCATAATTCTCAAAATCTGTAATTTCCCAAAAATCTCAATACCCACTGAACGCAACCTATCCTAAAGCTGCGAAATAAATAACCAACTATAACCTTTGGTGAATGGATTAAACTTAACCTCAAATTTATTTAATCTTTCGTTGCTTTTTTATAATATCAGAAAATTCTCGTAGAAAAACATTGTATAATACGCGAGTGTAAATTTTTTTTTGATTCTATCAGGAATCAAAAACCATACTTTACGCACTTAAACATAAATAACTTTTACTGAATGACCCTGCCCCCCAAAAAATTCGAAATAGATCTTACAGTCAACAAACATAAGCATCCGATATGTTCCGTTCTCTACCAATTTGGCTACACATTATTCTTTAAAAGGTTTATTCTTATATCTGCTTTATGCTAATCGAGATAAACATTAGCAGAACCTCTCTTATTACTTGCTTCCTTGCAAGTAGAAAAGAAATATGAAATACACTAGGCTAAAGCTATAGTTAAATCTTTTAAAAGCTCTGCGATTCTCGTTGGATGTTCAGGAATAAAACTAAAGAGACAGGAAACGAATGATGCCTTTCCGTTTGAGAAAAGTATAAGCATCAAAAAATTGAAAATAAAAATGGTTAACTGTACAAAAACTTGTATTGGACTAAAACTGTATGTTTTAACAATTGTTTGTTTTACATTTTTTGCGTAGTCAGATTTCATCTGTCTCTTATGGTGTACCAGTTATGCAAAATTCCTTCAGAATGAAGAGGGTTTCAGAGGCTATTTATAGAAAATTCAGATATATATTATTTATCATGTAAATATCTTTAACATGCGGCATTTTAATCAAAACCATTAGTCATTTTTGAGAAAATCAAAATGTTCGATTTTTTTTTCGTGTAAAGGGTAGTTTGGGATGGATAGATTTTCTTGAAAATCTTCGTATCGCATCCTTGTAAGATGCTGAACTTAAATATCCAGTTTTGATATTTAACGGTCTTTTCCTCACATACACTCACACACTCAGACTTTTGTGATTCATGGTCTCGGTATCGAATTTTTGGGTGAAATACAATATTTTCTCATACTTTGTATGTATATTATACATACGTGCTAGAGAAAGTAGAAACTGACTTTCAGAAAACTGCCTTTATTCCACTGGCAACTCAATTGTACAGCTGGATATCGTTTTAGAGACATTACCGAAGTGCTACAGAAGCAACTCCTACAATGGTCTTGCTAAGTGAACTTCCATGCATTCAACATTAGTACAAGCCTAAGCCGATACTGGGGATCGAACCTACATCTCTCGCTCCACCGTCAAAGATTTCTGCATCACCTACCTCAGATACGTCCCCAATACACCGTGCAACAGGTGCTTTCGGCAAATGACTTCTATCTGAAGATAAGCGAAGCATCAAGGCTTTCATGCCGGAAATTCCCGTGAGAGAAGCCATGTGGAATAAGAATACCGTAACCAAGTAATTACCTGTGATTTGGAAATAGAAGCCAGAAGTCTGCAATATTCTGCAGAATATTATCATTGATATAGATAGGCAAAGGCTTTGAAGGGTCTTTTCACTGAAAATACTCACCTTTTGCTTTCATGCTGTTACTATTACTAATTTGTTACTGTAAACCATGGCTTAGCCGTTCAACAATGGCACAAAGTTCTCTGCAACAAAGAGACAAATCAAAATTAATTCAACTAGTTTTAAATGCATTTAGTAGGTATGAGCCATTGCACTATTTAAATCACCCATACTTGATATAGTAACTGGCTTTGAAGGTTCAAACGATCTAAACCTAATATAAATCATTAGTCTCTTTTGCCATAATGGAATTCAATTTGGAGCAAGTCATCTTCACCTTCTTCCTCTTTATTTATGATACAGATTCCTGTCATTTCTCCGGGTGCTATCTGAAGAGCCAACCCATTACACCTGCATCCCTTAAAAAGGAGTGCAGCCTTGCAATGCTTCTTCTAATTCTATGAACATTTCCCCAAAAGCTTTGAATCTCTTGCGAGCCAAAGCTTCGCAGGAGCATATGTTTCAGTCTCCTTCCTGCAAAATCTGCAGTCTAAGTTGCCCTAAGTACCCCAATTGTGTTGAGATGCTTTTGCATAGGGGCATGCCCTGTAAGGAAAGCAGTAATTGTTCTCAGCTGAAGTCTGCTACATGTTAGCAGGCTCTCAGCTCTTTCCTTACATGGTCCTTTGATAAATAGTTTCCCATGCCTATTTTCTGGGGTTTTAGTCAGGTCTTATGATGTATTTTGGACCAGTTCTTGGTAGCTTCTCTAATTAAACACCGATATGCTCCTAGAGCCGGCCCTGGTCCAGCAAATTGTGAAGCTACTCCTTGACTTGCAAGTGGACCAAGTGATACAACAACAAACTCTTAAATTGTTTTTTACTGAATCTCTGACTTTGGGATCCATGCGTTCTGTAACTGGACTTACTCTGCTTCTAAAGTGACCATTCCTACACATTAAGCTCACGACGAATTAATTCGGTATAAAACAAGATGAACTACAGGTTTTCTTTAGATTGAAATTCTAATATTGGATCTGTTATAAACCTCCAATTTTCAGAAACAATATATATGCTTAATAACCTATTTTAGTATCTTGCATTATAAGTGCTAACTCCTTATCGTTTTAATTCTAAATTTTGTTTCACAAGTTCTAGTTTCATGGCGTGAAAACGGACATGTTGAATTAAAATTTTATTTTTGTTACTTGAAATAAAAGTACATTTTATATGAAAAATGAAAAAATATACATTTCTCATTTATCGTAAGAAATTATTTTATTCTCAAAAGTATGAAAAAAATCTAAAAACTTTGCGAAAAAACAATCCTATAATTTTTTCAAAATTATACCAAATGCATACAAAGCATATTGTTTATGTTTTTAATTCAGCAACTTCATTAATCGCCAAAACAACTCTTGTCTATGGTCATTAGCAAGTTACGTTGGAGTAGCCAGGTAGTTAGGTGTTGCGGTAAACTCGGCCCACAAGATGTACATTAGCTCATAGTTCAGTTCATAAGAACCCAGAAATTTGAATGTTCAGACGAGATCTCAGAGCATATATTTCCAGTCATATAATTATTGAAATACCATACCTCCGCTACGTATTATACATAGTAGATAAAATAGAAAGAAAGAGAGAAATTAAAAAAGAAAGAAGGAGGGAAGAAAGGATGGACGGACGGACGAAAGGAAGGAAGGGCAGGAGGGAGGGAATGAGAGAGAGGGGGGGATAAAATCAGTACAAGGAGTTATGTGGATTTCACTCTAATAGGCAATCAGATACACAGGAAATCATAAGGTGATAAGTCTGATGGGTTCCATTCACATGCCTTCTCTTCTTCTTCGTCGCCCTCCGTGGTGTAGTGGTTACCATGCTGACTTCATATGCCCAAAGTCGTGGGTTCAAACCCGGCGGAGGACGATGGATTTTTTTTGGGCATAAAAATCCTTAGCATGGCTTCCTTCGGAAGGGAAGTAAAGCCGTGGGTCCCGTGTCGTAGATTTACGGCACGTAAAAGAACCTCAAGCCTGATAGAGAGGCCTCTGTGCAAAATTAAGCGGTCTTTCACGCCCAGTATAGAATGGGACGCTGAGAACCATAGCAGTTAAAGAGCGTCCATAAATAAAAAAAAATAAAAAATAAAAAAAAAAATCTCTTCTTCTGCAAATAAACTATTCTTACAAAAGATTATTCATTTATGCTAATCGAGGAAAACCTTATGAGGAATTGCCTTTGCAAGAAAACGGGGTATAAGGCAATACACTAGACTAAAGCGATAGTCAAATATTTTAAAAGCTGCCGCTAAGTGATTGACATTGAAATTTGGTTCTCTTTCGATATCCAGGAGTAAAACAAAGGAAATATGAAACAGATGAACACTTTCTGTGTGAGAAAAGTTTACGTATTTTAAAATTTAAACCAATAATAGGGAATGTTTCGGAAATGTTTAACTATACAAATAAGTAGGTATATGACATTGTGTGTTTACCAGATTTACATTATTTGTATAGTAACTTTTTGTACATCTGGGAGATTTTCTTGAAACTGTTTGTGTCGCATCCTTGGACGATGCTGAACTTAAATATCAAGCTTGGTATTTAACCGACTTTACGTTTTTGAGTTATGTGTTCACAGACACACACGTTTTTTTTTTTTTTTTTTTTTTTTTTTTTTAAGTAATGTGATCATATATTTCTGGTGAAATCTTTACATCGAATTTTTGGGTGAAATACAATACTTTCTCTACCTATGTACGGAGTACGTAGAGAAAGTAAAAATAATGTGCATTTTTAAATTAATTAATATATTTATTTTAATTCATTAATTTACTTCATTTAATAAATACATTTATTATTTTCAAAACGTATCTGTACTGAAGCACATTTGCAATTCAGCCATTTCAAGCATTCTATTTTAAATGGTGGGGTAGTTGTCTTTATAAGACTAGCATTCAAGCTTAATTTTGCACTGAAACTACTAGCTGAGGAAACACATTGGATATTTAAAGTATATTTTTGTCTCCATAGGTAATTATTATTACTGCGGCAATAAGCAGGATGCAATAATTGTCCTACCCCATTAGACTTCTAGCTTTAGAAGTCATAATATAAAACTTTACAGGTACTGTTAACGGAACTGCGTTTGAAATGATATGAAGACTCGAAACAGGTCCATTGGGCGCTAGCAAGTTGGAGGATTTGCCGTTTCTGGAGTCGGAGGCGTTAAACTTTATGAGATGAGAACTTGCGGTGGAACTTTGATGGCTACTGCAGGTGTAAACGTTTCCCGCGGGGCGTTAAAAGCGATTCACACTTGTCATCAGACTCGAAAGGTAGGAAAGGGTGCGGGCGGGTTGTGCTCTGCATCTACCCCTTCTCGTCTACGACTCCCAGGTCTTAGGACTCATTCATAATGAAAATTAAGCGTAATCATAGAGCAGACATAGAGTTCACAGTGAACTAGTAAACGTAAGAATACACTATGTAGATATATTATGTTGGTTATATTATTAAAAGCCAAACCTCACTTGAGGAGCTTTTAAAAATTAGCTTTGAACATGGTTCTCCCGCTCTTCGTTGCTCTAACCTTCAAACCATTATGACTATATAGCAGCAGGCCATTAAATTCGATTTTTTTTTTTTTTTTGCCAAGTAGACCAACGGGTATGCGCCACTTCAGAGGTAAATCTTAATGGGCTATCACCAAGACAGTTAAACCACTATTGGGTGATATTGTAATTTGCATATAGTAATTGTTCATTAGAGGTCAAGCCCAAACTGATTTTTCATAATTCAAAATCAGATGAAAAATGCAATGGCAATGATCTATGATAACATGCCGATAGGGGCCGCGCCGTGGCCGAGTGGTTCGATCCCAAGCGACCGCATGTGAGATTTGTGGTGGACAAAGCGGCGCTGGGGCGGGTTCTCTCCGGTTTCCCCCGCCATCGCATTCCATCTTCATTCATGTATCATCAGTGTCACCGCCTGCGGTGCCATAAGTAGTTAAAGCGGGCGTTAAACACTACCAAAAAAAATTCCGATAGGACATTAAATTCTCCAAATTGTTCTAGTTTTTATCGGTAGACCAACTGGGCTGTCCCACTTCAGAGATAGACCTTAATGGTGACTTACATTCAAAAGTGCTTAATACCAAGCGTAATTAATAAAGTTAAACACAATTGGGTTGGTTTAATTATTATTATTATTATTATCATCGCCGGTATGTACATAGTATCTCAATGACTAGAGCAACCGCATGGATAGCTGTAACACTGGCTGCAACACTGAAATTTTCAGCTGAGTGTAGCTATAAAAATAAAAAGTGGATTAAACGTAAACTTATTCTTGTAACAGCTTCTCCACAGTTCTTCGTTTAAGTCTATCAGAGAATGATTCTCTGTACACTTCATCAAGTGATCATTCTGCCATCTCACAACAGTTTTTCCGTCACCATTTGTTGACTCGCTAACTGCCTTTTTAGTTAGATCATGGACCTTGAATCATTGGGTATTTATAAAAATAAGAGCAAAGCAAAACGGATGGTATTTTTGGTATTTTTGTGAGTTTAACGTCGTTTAAGCGAGTCCTGTTCGTTTTGATACATGTAAGAGGGGTTTCTTTCCACGCGGTTTTCATAATCATATAAAGTCTGAGGGTAGCGCAGAATACCAACCTCATAGAAGTTCGTCGTCAGCCCATATGTCCTTCTCTTTATGACATGGTATATTCTTCTAGATATAAGTTAACAGAAGAAAACGCATTGTTGGTATTGTTAATTTCGTGGAACTTTAAACTTATGGAGCTTATTGATCACAATTCAGAAAATAATATAATTACATAAATAATTAAAAGAAAAAATATTTTTTAATTAAAAATTATATATATTTTTTTTAATTTGAGAAACACGTTGTTCAACATTTATGCTTTGCAGAAGTCATTGGTCAACATTTAAATTTATCCCGGTACATAACAGACGATGGACTGAATGAATCATCGGACTATGAATTAAGTGCACAATCCAAGAAATAGAAAGTACAGAGAATTAGAGAATCCGCACCCAGTAGAAAACAAAATAGTCAGTGAACATGCATATCAGTGAGGCAGAATTGGGATCGCTGAGAAGCAAATCTTGTGGTGGTCTGCGCCTTAACGACTGTTTGCTCCGTGATTGCATTCCACTACATGCTTAAGGTTGACGAAGAAAGATTTGGAGACGTTGCGAATGAACTGATGT
This sequence comes from Hymenopus coronatus, assembly GCA_030762935.1. Taxonomy (NCBI): domain Eukaryota; kingdom Metazoa; phylum Arthropoda; class Insecta; order Mantodea; family Hymenopodidae; genus Hymenopus; species Hymenopus coronatus. The sequence goes on from CM060884.1 coordinate 52,015,648, forward strand.
GTAATTGGAAGGTCCCCAGCTCATGATGAAGTTGGCGATTTCATGAGGTTTCAATGACAAATCAGTTCAACTATTTAAGCGGCAATGAAATGACCGAGAATAGGCAATTTCAACCAATCGCGGTCATCTAACTGGAGCGATATTGTCCAAAAGTCTTATCGCAGCTGATGTTCATTTCTTTGAAATCTTGCTTCACCTGACGTTCGTATGTTATATCTCCTTCTTGGTTATTGGTAACAAGGTGACCATCCAGGCAGGCAACCTTCCCGTTTAATAACTGTCAGTTCCAAAATTGTACTTTCAATTAAGTCAGTTACAATGTTTATTTAAAGTTTTATCCAGTTCACAATGTATTTAGTTAAAAAAAGGAGCGAAAATAATCATTATTTGAATTTCTAATGCATGAGATGAGTGCAATAACCTCAAATAAAATAATCTTTATGTCCATTTAATGTATTATTAAAAGCTGAAATAAAATAGTTGTTCCCTATTTTTATTGTTGCTATCGATATTTGTACATTGGGTGTTACACGGGCGGCCATATCATAATTCAGAAGGCAGTGAAGAAAAAAAAAATTGGCAAAAAACATGGTCGAATGCGTCATCTACCATTTGAGAACTAATATATTACAATCATAACCTGATAAAATCTCCCTCCCTATATATTATAAATTATTAATAGTCTGTTTTGCTGAATTATTTATAAAATACAACTCGTCGCTTCGCTCCGGTCTTGAATTATCGTCAAGATGAAAACACTCGTGGTATTACTTATGATAATTCGATTGCTCTATTTTATATGATCCGAATCGGTGAACGTGACTGTTATGGGTTGATATCAAGCAAATGTTCACTAAAACCGGTGGCTTATTATTCATATCCTTCAGGAAGCTTATATTCCCCTAAGAGGTTATCAAGGTTAATTTTTATTACAGAAAAACTTGACTCCGGAAGAAGCTACATCGTGTGATTTCGAAGTGTGTCGTGCGCTAAAATATTTCAAAATCCAAAAGCTGTTAGTTATTGGCACTTTAAGGTATCAACATATATTTGAAAGTCCAAAGTTAAGGCATAGCCGACTGTTTTGAACGAAACCACGAAATGTTTGCGAAAGCTTGGAACGTTTGCTAGAAAAATGTCAATTGCTGTGCAGTCAAACATATACCAAACGGACTGCTGCTCGATGAGGTCTGGCTCAGCCAGCTGTTTTATTTAATATTTACTGCCATTAGAGGTGGAGTAACACGCCACGCTATCCCGTGCAGTAGCCATAACGATGTTCAAGTTTTTATTGGCCAAAGTCACATATGAATTTTGTGGTCTAATAGTTGAGACTGGTGTCTGTCGAGGGTGTCTATAAGTATTTAGTTCATCTGCTGTTTTGTTTGCAACTGTATTAATTATGCTTTTAATTTTAAATTTAATGCCATGAATTGAAAGTGCGCGTATGTCGGGAATGTTTGGACATACCTAGGATATTAATTCAATGCTGACGCTAAAAGTAAATAAGTAAATAATAGATTGGGGAATCTCGTGTATTTACAAAAAATCATCACGTAGTACAGCCGTAAAATACCCACAAGGGTAGTATGTTTGCAAATTGTAAAATACATTTATATATACCATACGCTTGGCATATTTGAATTGCACCGGAGTTAAATGCCAATTAATGTCTGTTTAGGCATTGTAATAAAATCTCTTTTTAATTTATTCAACAAATAACTGTTTATTTCTTGTACTGATTATAATTTGCAAATCTATTTTATAATGTCTTTCTTCGATGATTCCGCAACAATTCTGTCGTTTAGCTTCTCTTCGATGTTCGCTGCTGCGGCGGCTACTGTTGGCAAGGTTTTCATCAAATCGCCCTACCTCAACTACTCTTTATATGGAACATTTTTCGAAAATTTTGATTTTTCTCAAAAAATGGCTCAAACGATTTTGATTAAAATGCTATATGTGTAAGATATTTTCATGACAAACGAAAAGTATATCTTGAAGAGGAATAGCCTCTGAAGACCTCTTCATTCTTGGTGGATTTTGCAGAATTTTGTATAACTGGTAAACCGTAAGAGATAGACAAAAACTTACTGCAGATAAACATAGATCTCGTTAAAACACACAATTTATGTAATATACATTTTTTTTGTAGAGTTAATGGTAATCGAGATATTCCGAGTTTTTGGTTTCATTTTGAAGCACAAACTTTTCTCAAACGGGAAGTAATCCCTCTTTTCGCCTCTCTTTTGTTTATTGTTAGCAAGCAAAGAGGGTCGAAAAATATTTGACTATCGCTTTAGCCTGTGCATTCCCTTATTTCCCTTCTACTTACAAAGAAGTAAACAATAACGCAATTCTGTTAATATTTATCACGATGTAAATAAAAGAATATCCTTTTTTTTTAAGAAAAGTCTGTTTGCGGAACAGCTAGAGAAAGTAATGTGAGTGGAACATATCAGATGTTTACATAATACTATTTATGCAAATACTCTACCATTTTGAATGACATGTTGGTCTTCATATTAATAAAACAGCAATGCAGTCATAGTAAAACTTTCAGAAAAATCTATACAAAATATAGAAATTTCACTCTATAATCCCCTTTTAAGTCAACTTTGGAACGTACCTCTTCCGTCTGCACTGTTTACATGCGCTCCATTATAATCTGAAGTAGACTATAATAGTAAGCTAGGTCAGTGAAGGATAAAATTCATTAAGTTTTCATGCCCACTTAGATACAGTAACACTCATTTATAGGCGGAGTCGACTTACTTTGTACACATTTATGGAGACAGAAGCGAGCTATCAGATTTTGTTCTGCTAGCTGAACACTCTTTCTCGTTTTCTTTTGTAGCATACAAAATTACAGTTTCAGTTTTAGCTACATTATGTAAATATATTCCACTCGCAGCTATGTCGAGCGCCTAATCAAAAAGACCCGGGTTTGGCCCTATTTATAGCGGACAAAGCAGGTTTCCTCCCGTTTTTCCAATCAGTCATTCCGGTAGCAACTTCACAGCAATTTCATTTCTAAATGTGCATTACCATTCAGTGTAATTTATGTTTCATTCCTATAGCATAATACTTTGTTACTTTCTCTTCTAGGTATGGTATGTCGATATTTCACTCAAAAAGTATGTTTCGAGGGCCCCTGAAACAAAAAACATTTTAGAAAGAAATATCCGTTTTTGTGTTGGTATGTGTCTGTGAATAAAGTAACACAAAAATGAAAAGTCGGATGGATATCAAACTTGGTATTTAAAGTTCAGCATCTTTCAAGGATATGTCATGTACTTTTCCAATCAAATCCTCTATCAACAGTATCCCACATGGACTTATTATTTTCTAAAGAATAGCTCTTAACATTTGTTATTAAAATACCATATTATAATCATGACGAATAGCATGCACATCTTGAATTTTATGAGGAATAGCCGATAAAGTCCTCTTTATTCCGACTGAATTTTGTGCAAACCTGTATACTGCTTTACGTAAGAAGTAGATGAAAACATGTAACAGAAATTATGTAAAATAACCTTTTGTGGCATATGCCATTTCCGTTGTTAATGGTTCAAATTGTTCAATAATTTGGTCGTTCTGCTCATGTTCTTCCATATTTAGTTGTTTTTCACGACTGTAGGATGGACATGGAATTAGAGCGTTAACTTCTTAAACATTTAACTATCGCCATTCCTTCTATATCTACAATCAAATGTGTGGATAATGTAGTTATTTTGCAAAGGTTTACGTGATTAAATTGAAGTGGGTAGAAAAATAAACCTTTTTTCAAATAAATTAGTATACGTACCAATAAACGATAGAGGGTGGAGCAAGGAATGCGAATGTAATGCATCAGATATTATTTCTTCGTGGACTGTAATTTTGTTGTTAATAATACTCTTCTGAGATTATGGCGTTTATTTATAGGACATTACAAGATTTAATGCAACACATTTGATAACAGACAGTACATATTTTGGTTTTAATTCAATGGAATGTAATCATTCATATTTACATCACATCACAATTGGTTAGGAAGTGTAAAGAAAGAAGACTGTGTTTTAGCCTCAACACTATTGCTGCTTAAAAGCGTTTTAGATAAAGAGCTGCAAAAATGCCTTCTTTCTCCGAGCTCACAGAAAAGGCTAAAGGTTGAAGGGAATGAGGAAAAGCGGCGGAAAGAATTAAATATAGGATTAATCCAGGACGGAGTCTCCAGAACTCTGGGGCAGAGCACCGAATGTGAGCCCTTGTGGCTGTTTACCACTTACATGAATACAGAGCGGGGGGATGTGCGGAGAGACCCGAAGGGGGACTGGAACCGGATGACGACGGGCGCAAGCTTGGATGGAGTCCTTATGGCTTACATTGAAACGCTTCACGCGCCGCCCAAGGCCATGCTCACGAGCCTCAAGTCTCCCGACGAGCTCCCGTAGGGAGCCCTGACACCGGTGACGACGTAAACCAGGATAACCTTTTACAATCCACAAATCACCATTCAGCCACAACCCACCAACACCGTCGCCTGGTCCTTCAATCCTAAAAGAGATGATTAGGAAATGGTGGATGAAATGAGCCTACGCAGCATTTTCCTGATGACACGGGGAAGCCCCGAAAAAGTCCATGGGTCAGATAGGCCTGCTATGGGGATCGAACCAGGGATCTTCCAAGTAAGAGCCACAGACGAAACCGCTTGAGCCATACCGCTCAAATTCTCACCAATTCTATTTCCATCGCCTTTGACGAAGTAATTCGAAATAAAGTTAGAAAAGTCTGCCCAATTGTGTTGTATATAGAAGCCCTTAAGTGTATCTTATTTAAAAGAGGTGTTTTGTATCTCGTTATTGCTAGTCAGTGTACATATGACATTATTGAAATAAGTGGTATTTTATTAGCTTTAATTTGATTGATAGACTGCTCAGAGTAATTTCTTAGAGTTACAGAATGAATTATTAAATGAATAATAATGCCTGGAATCTTACCATTGCTTATGAATTTTAATGAGACAGCTGCGAGCATTACTCTTCGGGACCAGAATGGAATATATGAGGGTAATGTACTGCTGAACATACGAGCTTATACAGCCAGTCTCATGTGCTGTCACCATGGACTAAAGCAATGATAACGAAGGGAAGCAGATGTATCGACTAGAAGCTAAATATTCGCAGAACTCGTATGGCCATTAATGCTACATTCACAAGAGATGCAAGCGCAGATGCAGGAGACACCATTCACAATGCAATTGTAAGCGCAACGCAAGAAGTTGGCACGGGTTTCTAGATCTGTAAGTTACATGCGAATATCTTCCAAGCGCTCCGCAAGTTACAAACTGAATAACATAATCAACAATACCACATAAGAAAATTCAGTCAATCTTTTACAATTAAATATGTTATAAAATTACACACTAACAACTGACGCTCGCGGCAGTGACGTCATAATAATGGCTCATTCAAAATTATTAAAAATAGTACAAACAGAAAGTGATAAAGCTACACATTTAATGAACTAAGTCCCGGGTTCGATTCCCGGCTGGGGCGGGGAATTTTTCTTTAGTCAGATTTATTCCCTATCCCCCACAGAGTCTGGAAGTATGTATGTGAGAGTGAATGTGTGTGAATTTGAGAAAAATAAAATGATTTAAACCAACAGACCTACAGACAACGAGTTGTTTCAAATGCAAAGCCCCCGATATGACCTTAGATGTTAAAGGGGGCTATATAAACGAAAAAAAAAAATGAACTAAGAATTATCTTCGATTTATGAGAACCAAGAAATCTAGACACAGATTAAATCAAGGAAGGATTCGCAAGGAGATAATCTTGAGCGAAATTAGAGATGGCGTGGCACTGCACGGCCAAATAGAAAGTAAAGTATCGCAGTGCGATCGTTTGTTATTGAATTGCATAGAGAAAAGAATAAAGTTTAGAGTTTGCAAACTCTTGAGTTGCTGTGCATTGCGTTGCGTGTGAATGCTTACATTAAATAATATGAGTCCAAACTCTTGCGTTGCGTTTGCATTTCATTGGGAAAGTACTTTAATTTTTGAAATCCTGGTCGGAAATAAATAACCATTTTGAAAACGCCAAGTGAAACTTGATTCTTGTACGCACACCATGAGTGATGAGTATATTTCGTCAGAAATGTGCTAGGTGCAGAATTTGAGAAATATAAGTGTCCAGAAGAATTATATAAATATTCCCCGAAACTAAGCAGAACTTTCATAGTAACATAATATTGATTATTATCATCAATAATTTAGATGAACGGTGCAAAATCAACATAAATGCAAAAGGAAATACAAGGTCGATTCAGTAAATAACCGGAAACGTTGAATAAAAATACAAAACTTCGACAAATCGTGTACCTCTTAGTAACCCAGAGCTATTATCGCAAACGGAATGCTGGTATTCAGTGAAAACAAGTTACAGGTTTGCAGCAACGTGGAGTAGCGGAGTGCCATTAGATTTTTGATGAAACCAATCAAAATTCTCCGTCGGATGGCAGTGCAATATCGTGAAAGTTGTTTGAGTCGAACATAAGTGTATGAGGGACAAGTTCCAAAACCAGTCTGTGCGAACTGAAAGAATTGCTGGTAAGGTCATGATGGGACCATGAGAGAGTAATTCTTGAATATTACATGCCGAGAGGACAAAATATAAACAGTGAGACTTGCGCAAACCTGTGTCAAAATTTGAAAAACAAATTTGAGGAAACAGCGTCAAGTGGCATACTGTTACTGCATGACAACCCGAGACCACACACTGCTAGAGTCACATTAGGTACCATCATAGACCTCAAGTTCGTGTGTTTGTCCCATCCCTCTTATTCTACGGATCTGGCACCTTCAGATTATCACATTTTTAATTTCTCTAAACGTACAATGTACATAGTGTATAGAGAAGGTATTGCATTCCACCCAAAATTAATTTCTATTTACTACTATTAATTTGCATTACTATTTTTTATGGTAAGATTATTATTGTAAGTGAATTATGTACATCTGACTCTGTCACTGCCAGCGGGCAGTACCCAATAAATTTGCAGAGAATATATACATATGTATATACATACATTACATACATACTCACATACATATTATTATTATTATTATTGTTACTCATTTCTATAAGGCAATATAAATACAAACGTTCATAAAACAGTTTAAGAAAATATAAAATAAGAGAATCCTCTGATAAAACTGTCACGTGTGAATAAGAACCTTTCAATAGAAGTCTTACTTTTTGTCCTCTATTTCTTTTTGTGACTGTGGTTAACAATCACCAATAGAAATAAACCTTACGATCCGTTCTTTAAATAACATATGTTACGCATATTTTATAGGATATTCACTATTATTGTTTGATTATAATTAGTCACAGATGGTGTCATCGTATTAGTTACGGAGATTCTCCTCTCTTCTCTCATTCTCTCCCCTTCTCTCTCTCTCTCTCTCGTTGTAGCGCTCTCCTTTTCTTTTATTTTCTTACCGTCTCTCAAATATATCACTCTCTCAAACGATCTCAGTGACTCTTACTGTTTCCCCTCTCTACCCTCCATTCACTTCCTCTCCTTTTCCGCTTCGAATATTATTTTCTGTGATTCTGTGGTTTTACAAATAATTTAGTGAAAACTTCGTTATCCACTCCTTTCGTATAAGATTTATTACTCAATTAATCAAGATAACGTCTAGGAATACACGCTTCATAAAGCCAGTGAAAATGTTTATGCACAGTTTAATCGTATAACATTTCATTAAGGTCGCCAGTTTTATTTTTTAATGTCTACCCTCATATTCATTATCGTTTTATTCTTGCCATTATGCCACATACCACACTGTTAACAATTGAAGGAGGTTAAAACTTCGATTATGTTATGTTGTTTCCATGTAAAGGGTAGTTTGGGGGGAGGAACTTTCTTGAAAACCTTCGTGTCGCATCCTTGGAAGATAGCAAGTTTGGTATTTAATGGTCTTTTCGTTTTTGAGCTATGCTTTTTTCCAAAAATGTTTTTTTTTTGGATTCAGGGGACACAAAACATGTATTTCCGGTGAAATCTCGGTATCGAATGTGTGTGAGTGCGCGCGCGCGCGTGTGTGTCTGTGGACAGTATCGCTCAAAAACGAAAAGACCGTTAAATACCAAACTTGGTATTTAAGTTTGGTATCTTCCTAGGATGCGACACGAAGATTTTCAAGAAAATCCCCCCACCCCAAACTACCCTTTACATGGAAAAAAATTTCGAAACAATTTTCTCAAAAAGGGCTCTATCGATTTTGATTAAAATCTCTTATATTTATGATATTTATATGCCAAATAAGATTTCCTGGGAATAGCCTCTAAAGACCTCTTTATTCTGGATGATTTTTATTGAATTTGCATAACTGGTAAACCATAAGAGATAGACAAAAACTTACTACACAAAAAATGTAGATCATGGTAAAATACACGATTTATTTCATATATATATATATTTATATTTTTGTGGAATTGATCGTTTTGAGACATTCCTTGTTATTGGTTTCAGCCTTAAAAAACTTATACTTTTTGTCAACTCCTGTCTATACAAACAAAGGAACTTCAGTCACATAGCAACTAGCTTTTGATTATCACTTTAACCTATGGTAATTCCTTATTTCGCTTCTACTTAAAAGGAAGCAAGTAATAAGACTATTTCTGCTAATGTTTTCTCGATTAGCATGAAATAAATAGAATCATAAGCGTTTTAACAGTAATTTGTTGCAGAGATATAGAGAACGTCATGTGAATGGAACACATCATATTTTTATAACTAAAAACATAAACACATTTTTATAAATGTTTCAAGTGTAATAAAATTGGAATAGGTATCTGAAAACCACACTTTACGTAGATATCGGTTTTTGAAAAGAAAGAAAGAAAACACCAACCTGCCTCTACGCACTCATTAACGCAGAAAAGGGAGCACGTAACGGATACCTGCTCCCGTGACGATAGCCACCCCTCCACCCGCAAGCAACCCTTTCCAGACCAGCCATTAAATATGAATGTGATTTTTTCCAAGAGTACGAGTCAAGGATGCACAAACTTATTCTTATTTCTCGTTTGTAAAGTGATATTTCTGAAGTATGAAAGCTTATTTTAACGCAAATGTAATGATTACTCTTTGTATACCGATGTCTATATAAGAAAACAACTAAATCAAAACCCTAAGGAAAAGAAAACGACAAAATAATTATGTAAAGTGACTGCCTCTTCGTTTGGTGGTTAGTGGAGGTGAATGCTCGGCTGGAAGATGGAAATTTTTTCTGTAGCCTAGATTATTCTCTGTCCCCCTTAGAGGCTGGAAATATGAGTGACAATTACAACGTTTCTGTGGGAAATTGAAATCGATTCGACTCCAATTCCATCTGAATATGATCCGCATTTCACGCATTAAAATCAGCATGAATTGAGATGGTTTTGAATATGCAAATATCGAGAGTAATTATATCAAGCTTTTACTTGCGTTGGAGAAACTGTTAAACATAGTTCTGTGCATTATAAACATGCATTGAGCGCAGTGAATATTTTGGAGAAGAATAAATTGCGAGGTTATTGAAGCGATCAAAAATAGTTCTTGTGTATTTTATTACTCCAGTTCCTGAAAGTTTAGTGAAGAAAACAAGATGAGCGTGCAGCATGTTGCATGTTCAATATGATAGAATACGGAGGTGTTTTCATGCAACATGTTTCAATCCGATCTCTTCCAACCTCACTTTCCAAAAAGATCGGATCCAAGATTCAGTATATTAAGATTAATATATGAATATAAATTAAAGTACAGGCTAATTATCTGCTCATGCACCAAAGATAAACTATGTTCGGATATAATGCCTTTGCTTGTAGGCAAATTTAGAATGACGTCAGGCCACATTTTAGCTGAACGCCTGAACAGAAACGGGATATTCCCAACAATTGAATGTCAACTTTTCAGAGCTGGAACCATCAATTCAATGCATATTCTTGTATGCATAGGTCTAGATGAAGCATCAAAGAACCAAGGAGATATTTGTAAATTGTATTGGGAAGCCAGAAAACTCCTGAATATTTAATGTGAAACTGTTATTATCCTTATTTTTTTCTGATGTGTAATGAAATATTTTTTTGGATTCCATTCCTAATAAAGCTATTTTTTACAACAACATAATGTTCCGTCCGATATATTTATGATTTGTTGAGTAATCATGCGATCTGAATCTGCCTTTCCATGCAGTATTCCATACGGGCTGTGTACTCAAATCGATTTTAATTCTACAAGGATACGTGGTATGTCTAAATGTGTGAGTGTATGTATGTGTGAATTTAAAGTTTTAATGAAAACTCAACTTTAAGCAAATCCAAAATTTAACAGGATAATTAAAGAATGAACATAATTGCCAATATATACTTGTAACAAAGACAAAACCGCCGATATGATCTAGATGTTAAATGCGGCATATACATGGAAAAAAGTTTTTTAAAATGGCCTAAAAATGTCCAAAAATGACTTAATAAATGTATATTCATAATTTGGGACCGATGATGTGAATTTATTACATGTTAGCAATATTTTTGATTAAAAATTAAAACATGATGTTATCAGAATTCGGTTCTTGTGGTAAGTAGAGAGCGGGCATTTAGAAATTGAAAAGGAATGTTTTAGATGTTTATCTGTTGTATTTGTAATCTATAAAATATATTATTGTTAAGAAGCGTATTCTACTATCCACGTCATACTAATCGAGATAAACATTAGCAGAAATGGTCTTATTATTTGCTTTATTGTAAGTAGAAGGGGAATAAGTGAATGCACTAGGCTAAAGCGATAGTCAAATCTTTTAAAAGCTGGTTTCTGGGTGGTTGAAATCAGTTTCTTTGGAAATTCAAGAATTTCCCATATGTGAAAAGTTTTAGATATTTTAAAACTTAAAGTAATAATAAGGAATATCTATAAAGTGATCAATTCCACGAAAAAAATTAGTTGATATACATTTGTGTTTTAACGATACCTACATTTTTTTCTGTAGTAACTTTTATCTATCTCTTACGGTTTCCCAGTTATGCAAAATCAGCAAAATTCATCCAGAATAAATAGATCTTCAGAGGCTATTCCTTGAAAATTCAGGATATACATGTTATATGTCATGTAAATATCTTTAGTGTAGGACATTTTTATCTAAATCGAAGAGCCATTTTTGTGAAAAATAAAAATTTTCGAAATTTTTTCCATTAAAGGGTAGTTTGGGATGGAGGATTTTCTTCAAAATCTTCGTGCCGTATCCTTGGAAAATAGTTTAATATTAAGTTTTTATATTTTGCCGACTCTAAAGATGCTTTTTTAGGTAAGGGTACCTTATAACGTATATTTCCGGTGAAATCTCTGTATCGAAACTTTGGATGGAACGCAATACCTACCCTATACACTATGTATATAGTACGTGTAGAGAAAATAAAAAGGTGAATTAATGACCGCGCTCATTAAAGTAAATATGTAGCTTTTGTGCTTGGTGGCGCAGGGGATCGCTGGTTTGAGTCCCGCCTTGGGCATGGTGTTTGAGGTGTGTTTCTGTTTTAGTGTTCTATCTAAAGCATTCGTTGGTCACGCCTGAAGGTGTGTGAAATGTGTGTAAAAAGAAAGTAAGGCAAAATAGTTTAGGAATTTGCCAAAAATCCACTTTCTAGTTCTAAGTAATAAAATCGAGAGAATTTAGTTAAGACGAATTAAGAAGTATTATTATTTATAATAATATTATTATTATTATTAATTAATTTTTGTAGATTCATTTCTAAGTACGCTTTAACTGATGTGGTCAAATCGGGAGGTTTTTAGACTGAAACATTAACGTTTTTGCTCTTTGAATTTTAGGTAGCTCACTATAGGTTTTCACAGGCATTTTTCACTCACACCTAATATTTCAGGTTCTATGGAGGGTAAGAAATAATCCTAATTAAAGAAATATGATCACCTACTAGCCGGGAATCGATCCAGGGACCTGTGATGAGAAGTCAGCTCGCAGACTTCTAAACCACGGAGGCAGTCTTAAGCAGGATTGCCCTGAACTACATAAGGAAGACACTGAAGTAGAAATAGAATCATGACGTAAAGCTGCTGGAGATGCTACGTTCTTTTGAAAGTTGAAGAAGGAAGTCATTTGTCAGATTGAATTAAAAAGGAGGTAGCAGAGCGACGAAAAGCTGCGGCAAGAGAAAGCGATTGAGCGAGATGAAAGAGGTGCGATGATCGACTGACCCGAGTCTGCATTTCCGTTAGAAAGTGTTCTTCTCATTGTTCTGGTTCCTCTAATTACGGAAGTGAAGGAACTGTGCATTGTTGCATGCAGCGAACTATACAGTCGTACACGGTTTGTTAGATGTTTTATGTATTTACAAAACTGAATGATATTAATTAAATACAAAATATGACATGGTTCACTTTATACTACGTATTTTCGTTATTTTTTATTTAATATGGAGCATACAATGAGATAGCATTTAATGAACAAAAACATCTGATGCGTTGCATTTACATTACTTTTTCTACTTATTCTCTAACCAGTTATTCTTACATAAACTTATTCTTCTATCTACTTCATGCTAATCAAAATAAACATTAACAGAAATTGTCATATTCCTTAGTGTCTTATAAGTAGAAGGGAGTAAAGATGCATTAGGATACGCTAAAGTGATAGTGACTTGTTTTAAACGCTTGTTGCTGTCGGAATGAAATTCGGTTCTCTTTGCATGGCCAAGAGTAAAATAAAGGAAACAGAAATGACAAATTATGGTTTGGAAAAGCTCAAGCATTTTAAAAATGAAACAATGGTATGGAATATCTTGCAAATGGTTAGGCCCGCCACCTTCCAAAATATGTTTTAACGTGATTTTCTCAATCTCTAACGGCTTACCAGTTTTGCAAAAGCCATTCGGTATGAAGAGGTCTTCAGAGGCTATTTCCAGAAAATTCAAGCTACACATTTTAACCCTAGATTCAAACCATCCCCGGAATCGTTTCTCTCTCTCTCTCTCTCTCTCTCTCTCTCTCTCTCTCTAATGTATATGAAAGTAAAGGATATTTTATTTTTAGGTGTTGGCAACGTCCATAACGACACTTCAGTTTTGTGTTTTGTTAAATCAATCTCCCATAGAGACATCGAGGATGATGGAAGAAACTCTAGGACCCGGAGCACATTTGAGCACCATTTCATCGATTTCATTTATCATCCGATATGACTTACACATAAAATAAAATAATAAAAAAAGTTTAACGCTACAGGTGAAGTAACAAGTTTTTTTTTTTTCTTTCTTTTCTGTTACAGGTGAGTTAGAATCATGCTGCTAGCTGTTACACAAACAGTGGTCTACAGAGTGATCGCTCTTTGATGATCTTGTAATGCTGTTCCATTTGTATGGTAAGGAGGAAAAAAATCACTTCTCATTGAATATAGTACTGGGAAATTTAAACAAAAAACAAGGAATATTTCGAATATGGTTAAAACTGTATTTGAAATAAACAATGTATGTTAATGAGATTTATATTTTTGTGTAATCAAATTTTGTCTATCTCTTACGGTTTACCAGTTATGCAAAGTTCATAGAGGATGAAAAAGGCTTCAGAGGTTATTCCCAGAAAATTCAATATATGCATTTTATTTGCCACATAACTATGTTTAATATACTGCATTTCAATCAAAATCGTTAAAGTATCTTTGAGAAAACCGAACATTTCGAGAAATCTTCCATGTAAGAAGGGTAGTTTGGGCTGGACGGGGATTTTCCTGAAAAAATCTTCGTTCGCATTCTTGGAAGGTACTGACTGAATCACCAGGTTTGGTACGTAACAGCGCGCGCACACAATCACAGAAACACACACCCTCTCTCTCTCTCTCTCTCTCTCTCTCTCTCTCTCTCTCTCACACACACACACACACGCCCGCACACACACAAACACCGCCCTCCATGCTAACTTCATTTACCCAAGGTCACGGGTTCTAACCCGGCGGAGGTCGATGGATTTTTTCGGGCGTAATAAATCCTTAGCATGGCTTCCTTTGGAAGAGAAGTAAAGCCGTGGGTCCCTTGTAAATTTATGGCACGTAAAAGAACCTCAAGCCTGATAGAGAGGCCTCTGAGTAAAATTAAGCGCTCTTTCACGCCCAGTATAGAAAGGGATGCTGAGAACCACAGCAGTTAAAGGGCATCCATAAATAAAGCGCCATCTCATTTTTTTATACACTCGCGTACACACATACATACGCACACATACGGACAAACGGACCTTTTCCTAAAAATAATTTGTTTTGGCTTCATAGCTTCTCAAAACATTTATTTCTGATTGAAATCTCGAACTTTTTGGTGAAATACAATACCTTCTCTGCCTATGTACATTGTGCGTGGCAGTGAAAGTAAAACTAAGTGCATTTATGAACATGTGAATTCTTCCCATTTTAAGTGTAAAACTAATGAAATAATTTCTCTCACAATTTTTTAATTATTTGTAAATTCTACTATATACCTAAACACTTAAACAAACGGGTTATTTTTGAGAACCATTTAGAATACCATTTCGATTATGTAAAATCCAAATTGCTTTCGATTTAAAATACAGCGCGTTGTAGTCACTTCGGTTGAAACACGATCCCATTAAATTCTCCAGGATTTGGGGCAGTACTAATGAACACAAGCATATGTAAATAATTAATAATCAAAATAATGCAATTAAATATATGTAATATACGAGGTACGTCCAAAAAGTAAGTTACGTATAGTAATAAAATTAAATTGTGTACAGATACAGAATAATTATTTATTGCACAAAATTCTACAACTCTTAAACTACTTTTCCACATAACTGCCGAAATTTTCCAGGCATTTGTCATAGCGTGGCACAAGTTTTTGTATACCTTCTTCATAGAAGTATGCCGCCTGTGTCTTCAAAAAGTTGGGAACATTTTCTTTCAGCTCTTCCTCATTGTTGAAGTGTTGACCGCCAAGGAAAGACTTGAGATGTAAGAACAGATGAAAGTCGCTAGGAGCGAGGTCAGGGTTGTACGGAGGATGGTCAAACACGTCCCAGCCAAATCCCTGTAGGAGGTTTTTCGTCACATTTGCAGTGTATGGTCGTGCGTTGTCGTGAAGAAAAACAACACCTTTTGACAGCAATCCTCTGCGCTTATTCCGTATTGCGCGGCGCAATTTCCTAAGTGTCTCGCAAAACATCTGCTTTGATTGTTTGAACCACGCGGTAAGAAATCAATGAGTAAGATGCCTTTCCAGTCCCAGAACACAGTGCACATCATTTTTCGAGATGTCAAGATTTGTTTCGGCTTAACTTTTGCTGGTACCCATCCGTTTTGTTTTGTGTTGCTCAGTAGGAATCTTTGGTACCCAACGTGAGCATAGTTTACGAAATTTCAATTTTTCGGTAACAATTTCATGAATTAGTGGTCGTGAGCGTTGGGGAAATTCCATAGCGAGAGCACTAATTGTAAACTTGCGGTTTTCCCGGATCTTGTCATCAATCGCTGAACCAGTTCTTCTGTAACCAAAGATGGACGCCCACTTCGTGCTTCATCGTGCACTTCACTACGTCCTTCATTGAACTGTCGGACCCATCTTCTCACCATTGAATCACTCATCGCACTTTGTCCGTAAATTTTGCACATTTGCCGATAAATTCAATTGGTTTCACTTTCCTAGCATTCAGAAAACGAATCACAGATCTGATTCCACAAGCGGCGGGATTTTCAATCAACACCGACATTGTAAACAAGCACTACAAAGCGTATGTGGCTGACAGCGATCTCAAAATGGCGCACGTTTCTTCTCCTTGATACACAGCGTCTACCGCATATGTGCGATCGCAACGCTGCAGCGGAGATAAATTGAAACGGAACTTACATTCTGGACGTACCTCGTAGAAATAAGTTTGTATAATTAGAGTGTGTTAGCATTGTCATAAACGAGATGAGACAGCTGAAACTATATATGAGTCATAAAACAGAAATCCTTCGCAAGATTGTAAAACATAAAGTGTGTAGTTTAACGGGAATCACATTTTTATGTAGAAGATTTTATCTATCTCTTATAGTTATCTCCTATAGCTATGCAAAAGTCATCCTGAATAAACAAGAATTGGGAGGGTATTCCTAGAAATTTCAAGATAATTATACATTTTATTCCCTTTTTAGTTGCAAATATTTTTAAAATATAGTAGTTTAATCGAAATTGTTTAAGCCATTTTTGAGAAAATAAACAATTTCGAGAAACTTTGTATGCAAAGGGTAGTTTGAGTAGGAAATTTTCTTGAAAATCTTCGTGTAGCATCTTTTGAAAATGCTAAACTTAAATATCAAGTTTATATTAACCCACTTTTCTTTTTTGAGTTATGCTGTTCTTAGAGACGGACACAAATACACACACGGATCATTTTTAAATCCTTTTTTTCTTCTTCTTTCGTTTTTGAGCTCTGCTGTTCTTGGAGACTCACCAAAAACAGACATTGGTATTTTTGATGAAATCTGGTTATCGAATATTTGGTGGATGCAATACCTTCTCTATGTACTATACACAAGTATTTTGGTAGAGGAAATAAAAATGGTTTACCAGACAGATGCTTTGAACGTTTTGGGTACCTCATCACTGTTGCCGGACCATAAAACAAATATTCTAATTTTGTTCAGATTACACCAAAAACATTCCTTGCAGTCGTTCAATAAGCTGAAAGAAAAATAAGGCAATTTACCTCCAACATTCCAGTATTAGAATTCCCTTGTATCCCATTTGGGTTGGAATGCCATAAACAATCCACTGCCATATTCTCAATAACGAAGCAACAGTGTCCCTGATGTTAATATTAGTTAACGAACTTGTGAAGAGGGACCGTTTTAACTGTTTAAGTTAAAACCTTTTGGAAATGTTTCGTGGTCAGCAGCCACCAGAAAGAATAGTAATACTCAACGGAAAAAAAGGCTAATCAAAATCGGTTGAATTATTTCCGAGATTACTACGGCCTTGAACCCTCGCGAGATACCTATACTAGTCAAACACAATTAATATTTGTTGTATATTAGCAGGGTAAATTATGCACGTAGAAATAAATGTTTTTACTGAAGAAAATATACATTTAAAAAGAAAAAAAAAAGAAAAAAACCTGGTGTACCACAACCACATAACTTTCTCTGCCCTTGCTCCAGCAAAGTATTGTTATAAAATTTTATTCTTTTATATACTTCATGTTTATCAAGATAAACATTAGTAGGAAGGATTATATTAAGATGTTCTTTCCTTTTTAAAGGGGAATAAGGACATACAATGAGCTAAAGCAATATCAAACCTTTTAAATGCCGATCGGTTGCTGTATACTATTTAAATTCCGTTAATTTTGTTTGACCAGGATGAAAAACAAATGATTTGAGAAAAATATAGGCATTGGAAAATTTTAATCGAAATGATTGGTTCCACAACAAAAATGTATTTTTCATAAATTGTATGTTTTACGAGATTTACATTTTTTGTGCAGTAGGTTTTTGTCTATCCCTTGCGGTTTATAGTTATGTAAAAGTCAATCAGAATTAACAAGACTTCAGAGGCTATTTAGGAAATTAAGATATACATTTTATTTGCCATGTAAATATAGGATCTTTTAATCAAAATGTTTAGAGCCAGTTTTGAGGAAATCAAAATTGTCGAACAGTTTTCCGTGTAAAGAGTAGTTTGGTCGTCGTATAACATCTTTGGAAGATGCTGAGCTTAAATTTCACGTTTGATATTTAATGACTTTTTGTTTTGAGGTATGTGTTCAAACACACACGAACTTTTTCCAAAACGGATCCTGTGCATTTCTAGAAAAAATCTCGGTGGAATGCAATACCTTCTCTACCTATGTGCTGTGTACGAAATATTGAAAGAAAAAACCGATTCGTGTAAGCAGGCTGCTAAGCGCAATTTGTGCTTTAATTTAATATTTTTTTGCAGTAACACCTCATTTGGTCATTACTGAAGAGGAAGATCGACATTAAAATGCAATTTATAACAGGATGATTTGAATTGAAGTTCTTTATCATAAAAACATCTTTCTCTTATACTAGAACTGTTTTCAATTTTATAAACCGGTACACGCGCATTTTCGAAAACTCCTACTGAATGAAATACATATTATGAGGGCCGTTTTTTTTCAACTTCCGATAGGCTATAAATGAAAGACAAGTTCATAGAAAATTATTTTATTACTTAAGATTTTCTACTCTTATGGTTACTTTTCAACATAATCACCGAAAAGATTGAGACATTTATCGTACCTGTGCACAAGCTTTGCAATACCCGCTTCAGAATATGTTGCCGCCAATGATGCAGTCCGGAACCACTATCAATGCAGCTTTTGTTGTGACACTTTACGACGTTTGCGGAGAGCCATTCAAAACAAACGAAGAGGAACGCTGACTTCAGGAATTGTGTAATTCCATGACAACACTCGTCCACACACTGCTGGCACAAACCATCGGCTCCTTGAACAATTTCAATGGGATATTTTCGATCATCCGTCGTATAGTCCTGACCTGGCACCCAGCGACTTTCACCTTTTCCCTGAAATGATGATGTGGGTAGCATTTTCAAACCAATGAAGATCTTCAAAACAACGTCAATGCTCATTTGAAATCATTGGTGGCAACAGTTTTTGAAGCGGGTATTGCAAAGCTTGTGCACAAGTACGATAAATGTCTCAATCTTTTCGGTGATTATGTTGTAAAGTAACCACGAGTGTACAAACCTTAAGTAGTAAAATAATTGTTTTCTATGAACTTGTCTTTTATTTATAGCCTATCGGAAGTTGCAAAAAAAAAAAAAAAAAAAAAAAAAAAAAACGGCTCTCGTACATGAATTCGGCGTAACAACGGGGTGAAGTCATTCAGTTAGAGAACCAATAGGAAAACCAATAATTAAGGTTACGATACAGTAGTAATGTAATAAATGCCAAATGAAGCAATGGTTACATTTTTTACTAGGATAAGTAATAGTTTATGCAGTTTAATTAATAATATGTACAAATCTAAGGAAGACTCAAAACCACGCAGAAAGCCACAACATGAAAGCTAAGTTTTCAGCTGATAACTAAGGTTCTCTGGAACTGAATTTAAAATGTAATAGGCTTTGGGTTTTAAAGTGGTTGAATAAAATATTTCGATATCATGAATTGAATATTAGGATTACAGGCTTGTATTGTAGTTTTAGATTTTACTTTATTTTACTGATGTTTTGGAATTTGATATTTCTGCATAAAATGTTGTATGAAAGTTACAAATTGGAACTTTAAACAGTATCAAAAATAAATGTCATTATGGTTTATGTGGATCTGTGCATTATAGTAATTCCCTGCTGATGAATTTCAATGAAATTAGTATAGGTGCGAATTATTAGCATTCTTTTAAAACCCTGTCTATAAAATGCAATTTCCATTCATTCTAATCATGCGCTATTATTGCATCCTAAAATATTTGGTGTGCTATTTATGAATCGGGAAATGAGGAATGTATATCGAATTGTTCTTATGCATCTGTAAATTGGGACAAAAATTGTGAAACATTATTTTTTATCATAACAAATAATATGAATTCTAAACTTTCAGAAAAAATATAACTTTCACCGCTTGGGACACTTTATGTATCAATTAACTAAACCTATATGTAACAAACACATGTTTATTAATAGGCACTTCCAACTTTAAACTTTATTTTCTCGCAAACTTTTTTTCAACACTTTTCCATATCGAAAATGTTCCACACGGTTCAGTTTTTCACAAATATATCTCAGTACTTTTATTATGCGTTTCAAAAGTTACATTAAAGAAAATGCTCATATATTTTTCGAAATAATGCTCCAAATTCCAGAAATAAATTATTAAATTTTAAAAATCAAGTGTTTTGAAGTGTGCGCGTTGTTCCTTAATTATAATTAGAGCTAATCTAAGAAAATATGACAGAGCTATTTGTAAACATTTGCTTTAAAACTCGATTTTGTTATGTGAATATTTTTACGTTCTCCACACGTACTATGTACATAGTGTATAGGAAAGGTATTGTATTGCACCTAAAATTCGATACCAAGATTTCAACGGAAATATATGTTTTGGAATCCCCCGAATCCAAAAAAAAAAGGTGCATTTTTGAAAAATTCCCGTGTGTGTCTTTCTAATTGTGTGTGTGTGTGTGTGTGTGTGTGTGTGTGTGAATGGAACACATCAGATTTTTCTTGTTTTGTTTGTTCTATTTATACACCCCGCCTTTAACTACATGACCCAATCGGGGGCATTTCCCTTTTAAACATACTGCTTAGCGACAGCGGTGTTAACTCGTGTACTGGGAATGGTTGGGTTTTTATATATCTTTCATTTTAAGCGTTAGATTACACACACGCACACACATTCATACTCTGGGGAAAATTGCGAATAATCTGAGCTAGAGAATAATCCCTAACCTCCAGCCGAGAATCGAACCTGGACAGGCAGATGCTCGCACAGCAGGCAGATGCTCTTCTAGCTGAGCTATGGGGCTAGCCACGACTAGCAAAGATCGTGTCTATGCCTGCAGCAGAGAGTTACAATCGCTCCTGAATGCAATGTATTAGCGTTCTTGACAGTAATAATAAGGAATTGAATTTCGAAAGTAATGCCGTCCAGCAAACACTATCAATCCGAGCATCTTGAACTAACGCAGCTATTTAGCTTCATTGTACAACAGGGTAATACCTATATATCTTAGCAAGAAAGTGAGCGTGATGTGTGAAAGCTAACGGAATTCCAGGGAACTAGTTTGAGCCCCGTTACTCAACTAGGTCCGAGTGAGAGTGAGATGTTAAAACCTCCTTGACATCCTTAATCATCATGACTTCAGCTTCCACATTCTTGGAGAGGTAACGTGATGTGTCATCCTTATCTCTACTGGCCCTCACGTCCACAGATCATCTGAAATTACTGTGCGTAGCCTAGAGGCTCTGTGGCCGACGAACTTGGCTGCAGAGCGACACCGAGTTTTAGAGTTTCAAAAATAAGAGAGGGTTCCTGAGCAGGGAAAAAAAAAAAAAAGAACAGGAGAATGACAAGCATTGAGAACAAAGCACGAGAAAGAGAAACAGGTGGATTAGGAGGAGAAACAGAAAAATAAAATGCCTAACAAGGAGACCTTACCAGAAGGGAGTTCGAGATCAAGTCGAAAATAATGAAACATATCTCGGTATCTTCTCTCTGGTTCAGCAGAAGAAAGTATTCCTGTAAGATTTTCTTACGCCTTATAAGGTGCAAAATAATGTTTTGGTATGTAATCTACGAAAACATAGTCATTAAAATCAAAATTTAAAATATTATACTTCTTGCATATTTGGGAAAGCAGACAAGCAAAACTTTTTAATTTTTACTTTCTCTATCACACATGTACAGTGTACATAGTTTTAGAGAAGGTATTGTAGCCCATCCAAAAAGCCAACAATAAGATTTCACCGGAAATATGTGTTTTGAGGTCCCCTAAATTATTAAAAACCTTTTTGGAAAAATATCCGTTTGTGTCTGTGTGTATATGTCTGTGCGTGCGTGTCTGTGGACAGCATAACTCAAAAATGAAAAGTCGGTTAAATACCACACTTGGTATTTTGGTTCAGTATTTTCCAAGGATACGACACCGAAGATTTTCAAGAAATTTCTCCCACAACCAATTACCCTTTACTTGGTGCATTTTCCTAAACATTTTGATTTTCTCAAAATTGCCTCTTACGATTTTATCAAATATCAATATATATATATGCATATCTTGAATTTTCTAGGATAGCCTCGTAAGACATCTTCATTATGGATTACTTTTGGGTAAATGGTAAACCGGAAGAGATAGAAAAAAAATACTACAAAATAAATAATTAAATACATAAAAACTAAAATGCATATCTCTCTAATACTTACAATTTGTCATACATTTTTTGGTGGAGTTCACCATTTCCGAGATATTCCTTGTTATTGATTTAAATTTTTATCAAGAGGGAAGTTATGTTTCGTTTCAGATCTCTTTTGTTTTACTCGTGGATTCGGAAAGAGAACCGAGTTTCAATAACAAACGAGTAGAGAGTTTCAATGACAAACTTGTAAAAGATTTGACTACTGCTTTAGCCTAGTGAATTCCCTTATTTCCCTTCTACGTATAAGGAACTAAGAAATAAGAGTATTTGTGCTAATGTTTCTCTTGATTAGCATTATGTTGGTAAAAGAATAATCTTTTATAAGAATTGTTTGTTTGCAGAACATATAGAGAAAGTAATGTGAATGGAACATTTCATGTTTTGTAAAAATTTGTTTCATTTGTATAGTGTTCTTTAATTTCTATGGTCATATCGTTAGCTTTGACGGTGTTTCAATGCTGAACTGTTGGATTTTTTAACTTCTTCTTCTTCTTTTTTTTTTGGCATTTCACTCTCCCATTTATACTTCCAGACTTTTGGTTATAATTAAAAAAAACAAAAAAAACCTCTCCTGTTCTGCCGAGAATCGAACCCAAGACTTCTGGTTGAGATAGTAGAAACTGAGCACTTGACATAGAGGCAATCACTTTTAATTTGGTGACCTAACAATGGGATTTAGTTGTCACAAAATATTGAACATGGTAGTTGCTTTTATCTAAAATTCGCCATTATTTCCGTGATTCTTTGAAGTTCAATTTCAACTAGGACCTCAGTTTCTTGCTGGAGGAAATGTTCAGTTGCTTTAAGATATTTTGCCTAAGACACCAAGCCTCGTTTTTTAAAGCAGCCAAAATTAAGACAGATTGAGAACCATAAGCTGTAATGTCTCTCTTAAAAACACGATCGCTAATTGTTTTGTAAGCTTGAAATTAATTGCAAATATGTAGAACAAGGAAATTCTGCTTAAAGAATGCTACCGAACGGGATGGCCCAGGGGTTTCATCTGTAGCCCGCATTCGGGAGGTGACGGGTTCGTTTCCCGTGGCCGGCTTACTGGCCCATTGGTTTTTCTCGGAGGTTTCCCCGGCTCGCCAGACGAAGCTGTGTAGGTTTCTTTCGTCCCACGAATTTCTTGTAACTCCATGTCGTTTCCACTGTCATTTTCATTCTCGTTGGTTACTTTCAGGGTTGAAAGTGTCGGCGATGGTGCTCGATGCGGCGTGACGGAGAAAAAGAATGCTCAAAGTGACTATATCCTTCCCCCGACTTCGGCTGGGATGAGGATAGCTTCTGGCGGGAGCGCTGGACCTTGTATGAGGGGAGGGCGGTATGCTGCCCGACTGTCGGGGTGCTTAAATCTGGAAATTGTAGGGACCCTGTCATTGGTGTGCCGTGCTCCTGGTTTCACCCGCCCATTGAATCCTCTCACTCATCTCTCCCTCCCGGGGGGTCCCCTAGTGGGGAGTAGGTACAATAAACTCAGGTTTGGTGCCGAGTCCCCTCCGACCGTATCCAATTCTAGAGGAAGTTACACTTTTTCTCAAACACTGAGAGCGAGTCATTTGATTTCTAATAGGAATGGGCAAAATGTGCCATACTCATAACAATTAACATTGCCATGGATGTTTAATTATTTGCTCTTGTAATTCAATTTTGTTACAAAAAGCACCATAAAATGCGTTGAACATGGTTTCCCTAGCTTCTCCTAACTGCAATATCATTAGTAGGGATTGCATCTTGGGGACCGATAGCGCAATAGAATCAAGTAAGCGCAGCATGGTATACGGTTGTGCTGTGTTGACAATGCATGTGTACATTGTGGTACTAATAGAAAGAAAATAGGGCAGTGGTTGCGTGGTAGACTGTGATGTTTTCACTAGCAGTGAAAGGCGATTGAGGTTGGGTTGGTCGTAAACATAAATACCACCGATTTACGGGAACTAACGGTTTTAATATTTACGTGTATTCAATTGCTGTTGTGCAATAAGTCATCAGCATCATTATCTAAATGTGAATCGTTTCCGATTGCAAGTAAACAGGCTTTATATTGTGAAAACTTCGCTCCACACCACAAGATGCGATTGGAGCAAAACGAAAAGAGGAAACATAATCGACTAATGGACAAGATACTCCATCAACAATTATTTCCTTAGCAACACCTCGTACGTATTTCGTATTTCAGGCAATATTGAAAATCCGACAGTTTTCCAAATACTGCCTTCACTTTCTTTTTCACACGGTCTAGAAAAGGTGTAATGGGTCTCTGATTAATTGCTTGCACAAGTTCTTCGACTGCTTTCAGGGTGCGAAGCATTTCAATGTTCAATGCTTCCAAAATGTGTTATTGTCGTAGATATATTTGCAAAGTTCTTCTTATGAATTACAAATCTTCGTGAAATCGATTTGAAGCAAAGGATTTTACAATCTTGATTGAAGAGCAAGCACCAACATCAAAGACATTAATTACCTGTAAAACAGTATTGTAATTTACTGCTGCGGTGCGGTTGGTCTCCATTCGGTAGGTATAAAACTTGTATCCGCGTATGTCCCGCTGTCGGTCCCCAAGATGCTATCCCTAATCGTTAGCCTTATGGTCTAATTAGCCTATTACTTTTGAAAGGACCTACACATTGAAACTAGGAGATAAGTGCCCCAAATGGTTTTTACTAAATTAACCAATAAGAGGCCATTGTCATAAGAATGTTAACGATCGAGGCGGAAAGTAGATCGAAAATAAAAATGTGTGTCGTATTTCTTTCCCAAGGTTCACAGAAAAAATAGATGTTTAAAAAGTAGAGTGATTCATTAATACTATCTAATTCCTTCCATATATCGGTGTTGAAAAAGTATGAAAGAACGAAGAAATGTACAATTTTGATCCTTATCAGTGGTTAATTTCTCTACTATGTATAGTAAGTTGAGAAAGTGTTTGTTTGTATGTGAACAGTAATAACTCCAAAACGAAGAATCTGTTAAATACCAAATTTTGCATTTAAGTTTCAAGGATGCATATGAAGATTTCAAAGAAAATTTCCCCATCCTTAATTGCCCTTTACATGCTACACGGGTTCCTTTGTTACTTGAAACATATTTCAAAAAAAAAATATTTTTTAAAAACATGGCTATCACGTTTGATTAAAATATCACATTTTTAATGAAGAAGAAATGTGTATTTTGAATTTTCTGGGAATAACCTCTGAACTCCTCAGTTCTGGATGACTTTTGCACAACTAGTAAGCCGTAACAGATAGACAAAATGTTACTACACAGAAAATGAGGATCCTGTTAAAGCGCACAATTGTGCCAAAATAAAATTTTGTTGGTAGAGCATCTACCTGCTATGTGAGGGGTACCGCGGCCTGGGGTGTGGGATTTTTTTTAATCTAGTCAGAGACCAGAAGTATGAATGAGAATAGTGAATGTGCACGTGATGTAACGAAGAAAAATAGAAATCCAAAGATAACAGTGCATAGTACATGTATTTCAAAACTGATGACGCCATATGATCGTGTTGTTAAAGAAGGGGTATAAATGGAGCAATTAGAAATAAATATATATATATATAATGAAATAAACAAACAAATAAAAATTAATAATAATAATAAATAATATTTTTTAAAAAAACTGATGTGTTCTATTCACATGGCTTTATCTACCTGTTCCGCAAACAAACTTTTCTTACAAAAGATTATTCTTTTATCTACAACATGCAAGTTACACAAAGCCAGAGAATGAAGAGATCTTCAGAGGCTATTCCCAGAAAATTCCGATTTTCATAAAAATGTCTTAAACATACGGTATTTTGATCATAGTCGTTAGAGCAATTTTTAAGAAAAACAAACTTTTCGAAAAATCTTCCATTGTTGAGGGGGGGATTTTTCTAAAAATCTTCGTGTCGCATCCTTGGCAGATACCGAACTTAATACCAAGTTTGATATTTAACCGACTTTTTGTTTTTGAGTTACACACACATACCTTTTTCTAATTTTTTTATTCAAAGAACTCTAAAACATGTATTTTCGATGAAAGCTCGGTATCGAATTTTTGGGTGTAATGCAATATCTGTCTACTGTGTACGTTGCATAGATGTGGTAGAGAAATGAAAGAAAGTGATTCCTAGAGTGAATCCAGCGTAGTAGTTAGACTGTTCTACAAACAATATTTTGTGGTACAACAGTCTTCATTATTGAAAGCTGAGTGGTATTGGTTCCATAGAGGTTAATTTCACGCCAGTGAAATTCTTTTCTTTTTGAGTCATTCTTGAAAGTTGCATATCAATTCCATGTGATTGCAATGCAATGCTGTAACATCTCGTGCAATGCTTCTTGCTGGCTCATTGTGTTCCTTGCATTGATCGTGAGAGCAGAACTACATACCACGTACTGTACGAAGGGCACTATTTGTATTTTGAGCCTAATAATAAAAAACAGCAATTTGTAATTGAAAAATGCTTTATTGTTTCTGGAAATATTATACTTTATGAACAATACACTTTTGCATTCGTTTTTTTTTTTTTTTTTTTTTTTTTTTTTGCAAACTGCTTGGGACAACTCCAATACGTGGTTTTTGAGCGCGTCAACTACTTCTGCTGCCTACGAAAATCATTGTCAACGCATTTTATTCTTGATGTTCGGGAACAAAGGAAGTTATAGGTTGCCAAATCAGGAATACACGGCAGATGAGTTGTCAATTTTATTTTTTAGTGCTTAAATAGGCGGTTGTTAGATGAGATGTGTGAGTGCTCGCATTGTCTTGATGAAGTACAATCCAACGGTACTTGTTTGTTTTTCTTATTTCACCGAAGACTTCCGTGAAATAAATGACACTGTACCATTTACGTTCCTCTAAATCACTGTTGTCACATGACCAGTTTTTCTGAAGAAAAAAAAAAACCAGCGTCTATTTGTTTCGAAGTACTTCGAGTGCGAACAACTTTTGTTGGATTGATTCATCTTGAAACACTCATACAGCCAACTGATGTCTACGTTTTGGCTCATGTGCATAGATCCATGATTCGCCACCTGTTACAATCTTATATGCGTCTTTTGAAGCCCCACTATTCTTGAGTATTTATGTGCACCAATCCACATGAGCATCCTTTTGAGATTGTGTCAAATTATGTGGGATCCAACGAGAGCAAACTTTTTTTCACGGCTAAATGATTATGCAATATTTTATATATGCTTTTAAAACCAATGCTTAGGGTTGCCTCCATCTTATAGTATATGAAATGACGATCTTGCACTGTCAATTTTTGCACAGCATCAATGTTTTCCGGCACAACTGATTTTGAACGACCTTCGCATATTTTGTCCGTGAGCGAACGGCGGTCACAACTAAACTCATTATACGAGCGTTTTATATTGGCAAAGGTTAGAACTTCATCGCCAAATATAGTTGTAAGTTGATCACTGCAATCTTGTCTTGATAATCCACGTCAAAAATCATATTAGATCAACGCAGAAAAAGGAACTAATTCCAACTTTTCGCTGAGACACAATTTTAAAGTAGAGTAAAATAACACAAATATCGCTCTATTGACAAAATATCTGAATTAGGTTAAGCTTTCCAGTGGATGGAAACCTACAGCAATCAGTGTTGCCAAGGCTCAAAATATAAATGCGGGCCCTTGTATTCAGTCTTAAAGATAAATAAAATCCTAAGTCGAAAATACAAGAATATATCTTATTTGATATAAATATCTCATCGGATGTTAAATTCTGCTGGAAGAGGTTTTCTAGCCGAAGGAAAATATTGTTTCAGTAGTTATATTAACGGAGCGGTAAGCTGACAGTCCGTTGTTCGATTTGTGCTTGTGTTTGAGAATAACCCTTTCTAGAGCCTTGTTTAGGATGTGACCGTATTTCGGGGAATTGCTTGTCCTTCACTGTGCTGTTCTCCCTCCACTTTATCTGCTCTCCGTGTGCCGGCTAATCGCTTGAAGTAACGGCTGTGCTATAGAGAGGTTGTTATACTTTTGAGACCACGGTTCAGTGTTATAGCGTGTTACTGTGTCATAATACATTCTTTGGTATAGAGAATCTTCATAATGCTTCCTAGGTTACAAACTCTTGCAGAGAAGTGAGACGGCGATTTATAACCAGATTTCATGCTTTTTGTGCGCCTCACGGAGAAACGTAATCTTTTGAATAGATTTAAGGAAATGGGATCTATTCTCGATAAGAACCCGAAAGTAAACCGTCATGCTCTAGAGAGAAAAAAGCTAGATGACATCCAGAAAAGTTAGAAAGAATTCCAAAGAAATCTTGAGAAGGATTGCACAAAAATCAGGATTTTCACAAACCTCGACTTTGAAGCGTTAAAATTAGAACTCTTTAAGATAAATATAGTTCAGGAAGTGGAGCCAAGGGACTCTTCGAGTAGAGATAATTATTGCACTTTGGTGTTGGATAATGCTAATGATCCCGCTGTTGACCTACCTTTCATTTTTAATTTCACTACTACTCTAGTAAGTAGTGGAGGTATTGTATTCAACCCAAAAGTTCGATGTCGTGATTGCACCGGAAATATATATTCTGAGATTCCATGAATCAAAACAAAACAAACAAACAAAAAAAAGAAAAATATGTGTGTGTGTGTTTATGTGTATGTGAACAAAAGAAAAATTTCGTTAAATTCCAGTCTTGATGTTAAATTCAGAATCTTCCAAGGATTCAACGCGAAGATTTTAAGAAAATGCTCTACCACAAACCACCGTTTACATGGGATATTTTTCGAAAAAAATTAGTTTCTCAAAAGTGGCTGTATATATATTAAAATAACACATGTTTATGATAGCTTCACTACAGATAAAACGTAAGCCATTAATTTTCTAGAAAAACCTCTGAAGTCCCCTTTATTATAATTATTTTTGAATAACCGGTAAACAAAATGTTGCTGCAGAAAAAATGCAATCTCGTCATTAAAGCACACTATTTATGTAAACTTTAATTTTGTGTATTATTTCCGAGATATTTTTTGTTGTTGGTTTAAATATTCCAATACTTATACTTTTCTCAACTGGAGGCCATCATTCGTTTCTTTTTTTACTGTGTCAATGTAAAGAGAATTAAATTTCAAAGTCATCACATAATGACCAACTTTTAAAAGATTTGACTGACTTTAGCTTAGTGTATACTCTTATAACCTTCTACCCCAAGTAATAAAAACCATTAGCATGAAGTAGATAGGAGGATAACGTTTCGTAAGAAATATAATTCATTGCAGAATAGGTAGAGAAAGTCATGAGAATGGAACACATACTTCTTTTTTAACGAACGTAACACGGTTTTAATTTCAAGGTCTTGCATTAATGACTGTTAATAAACATTTTCTGAAAGGTGTGAGAGATGTTTAGTACATAATTTCCAACATAATTTTCGTCCTGCGTGGTCTAGGATCAATATGCTAGCCTCTGATTCCCAAGGTCGCGGTTTTTTTTTAAATAAAAAATACAGTTCCGGAGGCTTGTCAGGACTCAGGCTCTGTATTCCTTTTTTCTCCATTTTCCTATATTTCCTTAGTAGACCTTATTATTCTTAACGTTTTCCTTTTACATATACATACACAGTCATAGACACATTTACAAACACAGAAGCACCCATGCCCAAGGCGGGATTCGAACCTGTGCACCACGAAACGCCAAAGCGAGTCACCGGGATCGGCAAAGGGTTCAGGGTGGTATTTTTCGGGCGTAATAATCCTTATCATGACTTCCTTCTGAAGGCAAGAAAAGCCGTTGGTTCCGTTTTGATAATAAAGAACTAAACATTCAGATACCAATCCTATATTTATTAACATTTCCAGGTTTGAATTGTTTTGTATAATAATTTTATAAATAACTTAAACTTACTTAATTTATATATTTAAGACATTTTAGTTAAAACAGCCTTAGTGTTTCAGTATTGTAGTATTTGTTTTTTGTCATAAAATATTGAATTAATTCACCCCCCCCGGGTATTAAAAATTTGACTACCATTTCAGCCTAGTGTATTTACTTATTTCCTTTCTACTTATAAGGAACTAAGTAATAATACCTTGTATTGTAAAATGTATCTCTATTAACAATTACATCGAACTGCACGATAAATAATTTCAAGTTAACAAGACCAATGTTTTATTTTTAAACTGTTAAAACATTTAATGTTAACATGTTTTACACTTTTTGCGACCTATCGTAGATTTATGGTACGTAAAAGAACTTCAAGCTTTATAAAAAGTCTCTGAACAAAATTAAGCGGTCTTTCACGCCCAATAGGTATAGAATGGGACGCTGAGAGCCATAGCAGTTACAGAGCATCCAAAAATAAAACAGTTCAATTTTCCAAAATCATATATGAGGAAGTATTACAAATGCAATTTGCACGAGAATCTATGCTCTTAAGTTTGAGTCTTTTTTACTTTCTCTACAAGTACTATGTACGTAGTGCATAGGGAAGGTATTGTAATGCACCCAAAAATTCTATACCGAGATTTCACCGGAAATCCATGTTTTGGGTCCCCCTGAATAAAAAAGAAAGATTTTTGGAAAAAGGTCCGTGTGTGCGTGTCTGTGGACAGCATAGCTCAAAAACGAAAAGACTTGGTTTTAAGTTTGGTATCTTCCAAGGATGCGAAACTAAGATTTTCACGAAAATTATGTTTTAGCCAAGCGTGTTCCCTTATTTTGCTTCTACTTACAAGGAAGCAAGTAATTAAGAAAAGGTCTGCTAATATTTATGTCGATTATCTTAAAGTAGATAGAATAATATGCTTTTTAACAATAATTTGTTACAGCGATGTGGAGAAAGTCATGTGAATGGAACACAAGCGCTTTTTCATTTTGTTTCCAGTTTCCTACATTTCCTTTGTTGACCTATGTGCTTTACCGACTTTTTACTTACACAGAATGCACAATCACTCATGCCCAAGGCGGGACTCGAATCCATGTTCCCATGTGACTGTTTAACAATTCACAAGTTCGCTTGGGTTAGCATTTTTCTTGCTAATTAAAAATGAAAATCAACCGCTTTTGCTGCAACAGTTCTTAGCCTTGGAATAAAGGAGTTGTCTTTTACTTTTGAAATTCCTGATTAGACGGTTGGGAGGGTGAATCGAGGGACACAAACTGCATCAAGAAGAGCTGGGATGATTTCACTGAAACATTTCTGTTGCAACAGCGAGAGAAAGGTACATGTAATCTGACACAAGATGAGCGGTCCAGGGCTCTCCGTACAAGGGAAAGGATAGCAGTGGTTTGTTGCAACATCTAGATGTATTTGAGGGAAAGTAATGTGTGGTAAACACTGTGGGGATAATTACCATTGGTGACAACATCAGATTTTCTCGTCTCATCAACTGAAGACGGGCAATCGTATAATAGTAGTCATTCGAAGAATGCTCTTAAGGCCTTGATGAGTTGTTGACGCACTTCCTGAACATACAAGTATACCATTAACATGTTGATCTAGTGCCCGGATTCTTATGTAACAATATATTCAATTTCTTTATAAGTGGACACCAACAAACAGAACATATCTACTAATTGAAAATTACACATTGCTTTGCTGAAGTTTCATTTTAAATATTTTTACTTTCTTTACACGTACACTATGTACATAGTGTATATAGGAAGTATTATTGTATTCCACCCAGAAATTCGATACCAATATTTCACTTGAAATATATGCTTTGAGGTCCCCTGAGTCAAAAAGAAAACTTTTTAGAAAAAGGTCTGTGTGTCTGTGGACAGCATTATTGAAAAACAAAAAGACCGTCAACAATCATACTTTGTATTTAAGTTTAGTATTTTCCAAGGATACAACAAGAAGATTTAAAAAAAAAATCCCCATTCCAAACTACTCTTACATGGACATTTGGAAAATTATGTTTTTCTCTTAAATGACTCTAACAATTTTGGTTAAAATGCCGTTTATTAAAAAGATTTGCATCACAAATAAACTGTATTTTAAATTTTCTGGGAAAGCCTCTGAAGATCTCTTTATTCTGGATGAATTTGTCAGAATTTTGCTTAACGGTTAAACCGTAAGAGATAGACAAAAACCTACTACACAAAAATTGTAGATCTCGTAAAAAACATGAATGATACCATATACGTTTTTATGTGGAGCTGACCGTTTCTGAGATATTCCTTGTTATTGGTTTCAACTTTAAACTTTTTACTTAGACGGGAAATGACGTTCCGTTTCGGCTCTCTTGTTTTACTGCAGGCCATGCAAAGCGAGTCGAACATAAGTTAGGGCCAGCTTTTAGAAGATTTGACTATCGATTTAGCCTATTCTCTTATGTCCCTTCTACTTAAAAGGAAGCAAGTAATAAGGTAGTTTCTGCTAATGTTTCCCTTGATTAGCATGTGGTAGATAAAATAATAATCTTTTGTAAGGAAAGTTGTTTGTGTAACAGGTACAGACATTTTCATATTACATATTTTGCACTGCCTTATATAAAAATATTATGATGTGCTCCATTTACATGACTTTCTCTGCATATCTGAAACAAATTATTATTACAAATCTTATTCTTTTGTCTACTTTATGTTAATCAATATATAGATTAATGCTCTTATTACTTAATTTCTTATAAGTGGAAGAGAAATAAGGTTCAAATCCGGCGGAGGACAATAGATTTTTTCGGGCGTAAAAATCCTTAGCATGGGTTCCTTCGGAAGGGAAGTAAAGCCGTGAGTCCCGTGTCGTAGATTTACGACACGCAAAAAAACCTTAAACCTGATAGAGAGACCTCTGAGCAAAATTAAGCGGTGTTTCACGCCCAATATAGAATGGGACGCTGAGAACCACAGCAGTTAAAGAGCGTCCATAAATAAAACGTCATTTCCATTTCAGAAATAAGGGGATGCACTAGGCTAAAGCAATAGTCAAATCTTTTGAAAGTTGGTTGTTATGTGATTGAAAGTTATTTGGCTAGAAGTTGACAAACTCTCGTATGAGAAAATTTTAAGTATTTAGAAATTAAAACAAATTAAAACAAATCACAAGGAATGTCTAGGAAATCGTTAACTCCATAAAATTGTATAAGATATAAATTCCATGTTTTTACGAGCTCTACAGTTTTATATACAAACTTAATGTCTATCCCTCACCAGTTGGTTATTCTTTTCCTTTGTTTTATTATGTTTTATGAGGAGATTTTAATTTGATAGTAACTCTAGAGAAGCTAGAGTTACTAGTTGAATGATAAACCTGACATGATTAGTCAACTATACCAAACTAAATATTTAAGTCCAGCATTTTCCAAGGATGTGACAGGAATATTTTTAAGAACCCCCCCACCCAAAGCTTTATTTTATACATGGAAGATTTTTAGAAACAAATTTATGAGTTTGATTAAAATATCATATATTTAAGATTTGTTCATAACAATTGAAATGTATATCTTGAAGCCTGTGAAGACCTCTTTAATCTGGTTACTTTTGTATAATGGTAAACCGTAGAGATAGACAAAACCTGCTGTACAAAAAATGTTGATTTGTTAAAACACAATTATGAAATATAAGTAAACCATTTCTGAGGTATTCCTTGTTATTAATTTGAATTTTATAATACACTTCTCTCAAACGGCAAGTCCTCATTCATTTCTGTTTTGGTTTAATCCTGATCATACAAGAGAACCCAATTTCAATTGTCTCACATAGCGACCAGCTTTTAAAGGATTTGATTAGCGCTTTAGCGTATTGTAAGTCGTTATTTCCCTTCTACTTACAAAGAAGCTAACGTTATTTAAATCTTTAAAACTATTTTTGAAAAAAATAAAAAAAAAAAAGTCGACAAATCTTCTATGTAATTAGTAGCTTGAGGTGGAAGATTTTCTTGAAATTCTTCGTGTCGTATCCTTAGAAGATGCTGAACTTGAATATTCAGTTTGTTTTTAATGGCCTTTTCGTTTTTGAGTTATGCTGGTCACAGATACACAGGATCCTTTTCTTAAAATGTTTTTTTTTTTTAATATCAAAACATATATTTCCGGTGAAATCTCGGTATCAAATGTTTGGGTGAAATACAGTACCTTCTCTGTACTATATGTACATAGTACGTGTAGAGAAAGTAATCACTGAATAAACATATTTTATTAATATGACACATCAGATTTTTAAATTTACACACCTCATTGTTACCTGAAATTGTTATGTTTCCATAGTCAATTTGACAATTAAACCTCGGCACCTCTACTGCCTCTACCTCGTTCAAGGCTCTTACATTTAACAGACATTGACCAAACGCGAGTCGCCCAGTTGCCGCTTGATGCCTCCAACCAGCCGTTCTTTCAGAATGTTTCAAGGCAGCGATGGACGGACTGCATAATCATGTTGGTTCCTAACGATTACTTTTGGACAGACAGATTTAGCTCGCCACTGTGTTCGATACGCTTGGCTTCCTTCCAGCCATATCCTGTCACTGGTGTCTATAGTAACCTTGAGTCATGCTTGTCCAGCACAGATTTAATATAAGTTACAGAACAGTGTCAAGTTCAAATCCTGGAACTTATGTTCTTCTTGATATTTAATACTTGTAAATATTATTCGTAGGAAAAGACAATAAAAAGTTCTGATGTGTTCCATTCACAACTTTCTCTAGCTATTCCATCTATAAACTATTCTTACAAAAGATTATTCTTTAATTACATCATGCTAATCGAGATAAATTAGCAGAATTGACCTTATTACTTACTTATTTGTTAGTAGAAGGGAAATAGAGGAACATATTAGGCTAAAGCGATGGTCAAAACATTTAAATGCTGGTTGTTATGTGAAACAATAGAAATTCGGTTCGTTTTGCTTGGCCAGCAAGAGAGTCGAAACGAAAGGAGGCTTCCTGTTTGAGAAGAGTTTAAAATTGAACCCAATAACAAGGAATACCTCGTAAATGGTCAACTCTGTAAGAAAATGCATATGACATAAATTATGTATTTTAACGAAATCTACATTTTTGTGTAGTATGTTTGTGTCTGTCTCTTACGGTTTACCAGCTACGCAAAAGTCATTCAGAATAAAGAGGTCTTCAAAGCCAATTCCCAGAAAATTCAAGATTTGCATGTTATTTGTTGTGTAATTATTTTTAATATACGGTGTTCTTATCAAAATCATTAGAACCATTTTTGAGAAAAGCAAACATTTTTAAAAAAAAAAAAATTCTATGCAAAGGTGGTTTGGGGTGGGGAGAATTTATTGAAACATCTTCGTGTCTCATCCTTGGAAGATACTAAACATAAATAGCAAGAATAGTATTTAACGATCTCTTCGTTTTTGAGCTATGCTACTCATAGTCTCACTCACTCACTCACTCACACACACACACACACACACATACACACAGAGTCGGTCATTTTTTGTGTAATTCCTTTTTTCGGACCCAGGGGACCTCAAGCCCTACATTCCCCGTTTTGCGGAGACGTCTGGCGGGTATTAACTTGAAAGAGCCCCGTTGAGTACTGTAACTCGTTTAACGCACGAAAGGATATCCGCACAAAGGTCAATTCAACGAAAAAAAAAAAAAAATGTACATGACGTAAATTTTGTGTTTTAACGCGATCTATATTTTTTGTGTAATAAAGTTTGGTGTATCTCTTACGGTTTACTAGTTACGCAAAATTCGGCAAAATTCATTCAGAATAAAGAGGTCTTTAAAGGCTATTCCCAGAAAATTCAGGATATACATTTTATTTGCTATACAAATGTGTTTAATATTTGGTGTTTTAATCAAAATGGTTAGAGCATTTTGAGAAAATGAAATTTTTTAGAACTTTTCCAAGTAAAGGGTAGTTTGGGGTGGGGAGAGTTTTCTCAAAATCTTCGTGTCGCATCCCTGGAAGATACTAAACTTAAATACCAAGTTTGAAATTTTCGACTTTTCGTTTTCGTTCACGGACACACGTACACACACACACACACACACACACCTTTGTCTGAAAATACCTTTTTATACAGGGAACCCTAAAACGTGTATTTCCGGCGAAATCTTGGTATCGAATTTTTGGGTGGAATGCAATACCTTCTCTATACATTATATACATAGTACGCGTAGAGAAAGTAAAAAAGTAAAGTTTTGTGCAATGATGGATCAAATACGGAAGGAAGAAATAAATGCATAATTTAAAATATTTTCCTTTGCTGAACTTAACAAGGAAACAAACAAACAATGCAGAATATTAAAATAATGAAAAATGAAATAAAAGTAAAACAAATAAGAAAAGATGAGAAATAGAAAGACTAAGGAAGCAGTGGAGTAAATTGTAGTGAAGACGGAGAAAGACTAAGGAAGCAGTGGAGTAAATTGTAGTGAAGACGGAGAAAGACTAAGGAAGCAGTGGAGTAAATTGTAGTGAAGACGGAGAAAGACTAAGGAAGCAGTGGAGTAAATTGTAGTGAAGACGGAGAAAGACTAAGGAAGCAGTGGAGTAAATTGTGGTGAAGACGGAGAAAGACTAAGGAAGCAGTGGAGTAAATTGTAGTGAAGACGGAGAAAGACTAAGGAAGCAGTGGAGTAAATTGTGGTGAAGACGGAGAAAGACTAAGGAAGCAGTGGAGTAAATTGTGGTGAAGACGGAGAAAGACTAAGGAAGCAGTGGAGTAAATTGTGGTGAAGACGGAGAAAGACTAAGGAAGCAGTGGAGTAAATTGTGGTGAAGACGGAGAAAGACTAAGGAAGCAGTGGAGTAAATTGTGGTGAGGACGGAGAAAGACTAAGGAAGCAGTGGAGTAAATTGTGGTGAAGACGGAGAAAGACTAAGGAAGCAGTGGAGTAAATTGTAGTGAAGACGGAGAAAGACTAAGGAAGCAGTGGAGTAAATTGTGGTGAAGACGGAGAAAGACTAAGGAAGCAGTGGAGTAAATTGTGGTGAAGACGGAGAAAGACTAAGGAAGCAGTGGAGTAAATTGTGGTGAAGACGGAGAAAGACTAAGGAAGCAGTGGAGTAAATTGTAGTGAAGACGGAACCGATTGCAGTGCTAATTCCTTAATACTGATGAAGATTTCCCATTTACTTCTATTGATGATTCGATTTATATATCTACTATACATTAGGACTGACAGTTATATTTATGGGAAATGTTAGGAGTATTGTATTTTTCCTTCGTTTTGCCAAGGTTCTCCCCCTTCCGATCAAGAAAGGAACTAAATGTTGAAATACTTTTTTGAAGAACACGAACTTGACCGAACGAACCACAAAATATACATAATTACATGACACAGAAATGCCATATGATTAAACAATGAAATATAAAAATGTTGAAAAGGTAAGCAAAAAACATGAACAAAAGAAATAGCTTTTCCATACTATAATAATGAAACTCTAATTTCTTTCACCAATGTTAGTAAAATTTATATTTGTTTTCATGTGTTATTTAAAGTTCTAAAGATTAGAAATGTTCTTCAATTCCTCTGCTAATTTATTATAAATTTTAATTCTGAAAGTTTTAAGCCTTTTGTTCCATAAGTTTCAATTTCAGAATGGTTAAAATAAACATTTGATTTCTGGCGTGTGTTATGTTGATGTGTTTCGTTGTTATGTTCTACTATAACGTTGAATTTGTTTATGTGTGTCTTTGAATACCTAATTATAGCAGCATTAAATTGATATTTAATTAATTATTAATCCAAAGGTAATATTTTAGATGTTTCTTAAATAATTTAAGTGGTAATTAAATAATGAAGTGCTAATACATTTCTAATAGCCGTTTTCCTCTGGTATCTATTTTCACTCTCGTTTCCTATTGTTTTCGGGGGTTATTGTTAATTTGAAAAAAAAATACTTTTCAGAATAGTTCGGAAAATTCTATGGGTATTTCTCAGTAAAAAATAACTGATGTGTTACCTTCACAAAGCTTTCTCTACCCATTCAATTAATTATTGTTACAAAAATTATTCTTGGATGTATTTCAGTTAAATAAGATGAGTATTACAAATAGGCTTTTATTGCATATTTTCTTATAGATACAATGTCATTAGGATAATTATTAGGTGTAAGTGATAAAAGTCCTTTCAGACCTGTTCGCTATATGATAGTTTTGAAATGCTGTTCTCTATAATTGGCCAGTAAAAAGAGAAAAGGAATAACGACTTCTCATTTGAGAAAAGTTAAAATATTGCAAAACTGAAACCAATAACAAGGAATCCCAGAAAAGTTTAACTCCACAAAAAATTGCATTTGACATAAATTGTTTGTTTATTGAGATGTGCATTTTTTGTGTATTAAGTTTGTATATATGGGTTTACCAGTTATGGAAAAGTTTTTCACTATGAACAGGGTTTCAGAGGGTATTTCAAGAAAATTCAAGGTGTGCATTTCGTATGTCCTGAAAAGTTTTAAATATGTTTTTTAATCAAAATCGTTAGAGCCATT
This sequence comes from Hymenopus coronatus, assembly GCA_030762935.1. Lineage (NCBI taxonomy): Eukaryota > Metazoa > Arthropoda > Insecta > Mantodea > Hymenopodidae > Hymenopus > Hymenopus coronatus. Next base: position 52,053,933 of record CM060884.1, read on the forward strand.
TTTGAGAAAATTGAATTTTTCGAAAATGTTTTCATGTATAATGTAGTTTGGGGTTGAAGATTTTCTTGAACATTTTTGTATCCTATCCTTAAAGATGCTGAGCTTAAAATATCAATTTTGTAATTATTTTTGGCTGGTTTTTTTCATTTAAAATTTTTTAATTCATTGGAATATATTTACATGTTGTATTGTTATTAATTATAGATCATAATATAAATGTACTAATTGATTAATGTTGTAACTCTCGAGAATTTGTGGGTTTAAGCTCCTTAAATAAAGTTTACCTTTTAATGGACTTTTGAGTTATGGTCTTCACAGGTACACAGACACTTGGATACATATACAAACACGTGGACCATTTTCTAAAAATGTATTTTTGTATACAGGGGAGCTGAATGCTTATCTTTTCGCTGAAATATCGACATCGAATTTGTGTTTGGAATGCAATAGCTTTTCTATGTACTATGTACCTAGTACGTGATAGAGAAAATAAAAATCTCAAAACATGTACTGTACTATCATACGTATGAAGTACACACATTCAGTTGTCAAATCTGAAAATCTGTTATGAATTAGTATTAACGAAATACAAAAATTAATGCACTATGGTGTTGCACTGTTAGTTTGCCTTTCGATTCTGTGTTGTAGAAGTAAGAGGGAATTAAAATTTTGACATGTTTCATTCACATGATTTCTTCACCTATTCTATAACAAACTACTGATACAAAAGCTTTTTCTTCTATTAGTTCATGCTAACAGATAGATATTAAAAGAAAGCGTCTTACTATTTAGTTCCTTATAAGTAAAAGAGAAATAAGGGAATGCACGTGGGTAAAGCGATAGTTAAATCTTTTAAAAACCGGTTGCTATGTGATTGAAATTCGGTTCTTTTTTGCATGATCAGGGGGAAAATCAAAAGAGAAATGAATAATACATTTCCTTTTGAGAAAATTTTAAGTATTTTAAAATGAAAACCAATAACAGGAATATCTCGGAAATGGTAACTAAAAACAAAATGTGTATACATTTTGAGATATAAACTTTTTTTGTGTAGTAAGGTTTTATGTATCTCTTTACCTGGTTCTAAGTACGAGTTAGAGCAAGTAAAAAAGAGTAATTGTGACCGCAAAGAGTTGAGGAATATTCGTGCTTGATTGTGATCATGTGAACGGTAGTATTCTGGTGGTAGCCAAGAATGTAGAACATAACAGCTGATTTGTTTTTATCAGCAGTTATCTTATATGGACTTCGTTTATGTATGTCATTGTGCACCTCTAACGCTAAATCAGCATTTTTTTGCTGAGCTTTGCTCGGATTGTTGATCATACTTATTTTGTTTTGACATAAATAAATGCTACTTAGCATTCTATTTTCTTACACATCCTCGCCTCTGACTTTGTAAAACGATTAATATTTTTTTCCTCTTTCACGCTTTATATTTACTTTGAGGTATCGGTCTCTTAATCAATCTGATGTCGTGGCATTTATTAGCTGTTATGCATTAAAATAAAGCAAACATTGATTGACTTCGTGTTCGAGTGGTCAGCGAGCTGATTTCTTACCCGGAGGTTCCGGGTTCGTTTCCCGGCTGGGACCGGGAATTTTTCTTTAACCAGAATTATTCCTATATCTACAGGGTAGTAGAAGTATGAAGTATGAATACGAGAGTGAATGTGCGTGAGTTTAATTATATAAAATGAGTAACCTAATGTCAACAACCCACAATTCATACAGTTTTTTCACAAGTCAAAAGCTCCCTATATGAATGTAGCAGTTAAAGAGGGCTATACAAATTAAACAATTTAAAAAAAAACAAACTAGATTACAGTGTTGATCGCTTTACAGAACCCGATATTGCCATGCTCGAGTCATAAACGCGTGTACTTCCAAGTTCAGCAGTGATATTAATATGTAATACTGTATTTTTGTTCTCCAGTATTTTAATATTCGATGTGACAGGATGCACTGACCTTTAAATTTTGTAATGCGTCCTTTCAGTGAGCAGCTAAATTTATGCAAAGTTACCCATTTGAAAATATGTTTTTCATTAATTTTAAATTGTAAAGAAAGAAAAAAAAAAAAAAAGAAGAAAAAAGTTTCATGTCATCAACAAACAGCCTAAAGCTACATAATTACAACCAGCTTAAACGTGAACAAAAATATATAAACTCAATTTAAAATCAGCTGGTATTTTCTATAGTTTCTAAATATAAAAACGCCTTTTCCGCTGATAGTACCATATATATAGACACATACATTCACATATATTCATGCAAATAGTTGGAATACGCAGTGTCAAATGGCAAACTGATTTGTAATTTCCTTTAATCCGCATCTGCTACCTTGGATTGTTCATACAGTTGGTGTACTACTTTCGAAATCAGCCTACTATTCTGCCTAAAAGCAATAAACCCCGCAAACTTGTGGTTCACAGAGAAAATCAAAACAAAAACAATTTACCATTCTTTGGAAATGCAGAGTCAGACTGAAAATGCAATGCCATGTCGGGGTTTGAACCACGGATCTCCTGGTCTCCGTCTAGTTGTTCTAATCCCTAAGGTGTCGTGGCAACTTGCCGACACGACATTAAATTCTTCATCTAACTTTCCAACTCCTGTTCTACACACGCTAGTGTGGAAGAAAACATTATTTTTCAATTACCATTTTTTGTTCATGAAATTCCGAAAATTTCCTATTTTACATGAAATAAAAGCAACTAGTTCAGAGCAGGAATGCCATTTTGTGACCTCGGTGTCATTCTCCTCCTGACTGCCTCCAACTTCTTTTGTTGGCGCTTTTCGAACTTTACGATGGTAAAATACTAATAGAAGAGAAGTTCTTTGGACAATATGCAAACCAAGGAACAGCAGGGGAATTGGTTATACTTTGTCTCCCTTGCAATGGAAAGCTTGGTTTACAGAGCATTTCATTTATATTTTTGTCAGAGTCTTTTGAGATAATAGAAGGGGAGTTAAGGACGTAGCTGCACCAGCGGCTATTAGGAAGTGCCGACACACATGTCGGCTGGACACGAGTTACCTGTTTCCTAGGTTGCCTTTTCCATTGTCTCGAAGGACTAACCAAAATCTAATATCATCCAAATACTCTTTGCCTATTCATTGCTTTCTATAAAGCATTATTTAACACGGAATAAAAGATTATGGTACGAAGTAAAACTAAGTTATCAACATCCACCACAAGGTGATGCCTCCTTTGTTATTATTTGCTTTACAGCAAATGACATTACAATTTCTCTATGTTACCATAGGATAAGACAATAAAGGTAAAGTAAAGGCTAGACAACGGCGGATGACACCTAACGCATTGTGGCCTAGGAGGATCTACTGTGCACTAACACCCCCAAAATGAAGGGATGAAGTGATAGAACCATAGGTAGCCATGAACCTGGTGCCGACAGGCCACAGAAAAGCCAGGAAATCCCTAACAGTTAGGCTGATAGTTAATCTCGGCGCCAGGAGCGCTACGCGGCCGCCAACACTGGTGTCGGGAAGGCAATCGTCACAGCCCCTGCGAGGACAGCGACCACAGTGCCGCCCCAACGCCGAGAACAGTATTCAAAAAGCTCAATCTTCCGCACGCCACCTTCTAGCACAGCCACACATCACGTCCCCAGAAACACACACCTGAAATATCATAAGAAAATGACAAGAAAGGGAAATCATGGAATGGAAATCCTGGAGAATAAACACTCTAGCATGGGAAACAACGAGAAACCTCAAGTCATGAGTTCGCGGTTAATGGGAATACAAGTCGCACACATTACCGCGGCGCGCCTCGCTCTGTATGAAAGAATAAAGTGGAAGAAGTCATTCCAGGAGTAAGTACTCCGGGTGAAAAAATGGAAGGAAGTGCTTACATGAAAGGAACTACTTCCTTGAAGTAACTCCGAATGCGGAATGGCAGTAATGGAAGCAGTTATGACAAAGGACCGGTCTAGACCCATCACTAACGCTACGCCAAGCAGAAAACTTCACTCGCTGCCACATCGCTGGTGATCAGATACATCACAGTGATAGGCGAAACGGAAGCTCAAAACTGACATGGGGGTTGGCCTATAAATCACAGAAAATAAATTCGGATGTCCTTTATTTTAATTGTACTGACAGCGGCCGAAAGAGCTTATGCACGTATTCAGTTACAGCCCAGTAAGTAATCACTGAGGTGGGTAGATAAGCGTACAATACACTCGATGTAACGACAGTGTAATCCATGGTTAGCCCTCTTTCCTCACTAAAATTGAAATGAAATAGTGTAAAACTAGGAAACCCTGTATCATAGAATGAAATATTTGGAAAAGAACATATCAGCAGATCACGGGATGCATACCCGGAAGATATGTTCAGGCAGTTAGGATAATTTAAACGTTTTAAGATTTCTTATGTGTTTGTAACATTTTTTTTTTTTCTGCTGGAGTGGATTATTAATTGCAAAAATATATTGCAATGAAAACTGCTACAAATAGAGCGCTGTATGGATACTTTCCCAATTTTTGGGTTTGATAGGACTGGGGATCAAAACGTTTAAAAAAATCTAATGTGTTCCATTCACATATTACTTGCTTTTCAATCATCTGATGACTATTATTCTTCAGATAAATTAGTAACTCTTATCCCGCCTGGGTAGCGTGGTGGTAGCATGTCTGCCTCACGTTCGAAAGGTCGTGAGTTCGAATCTCGCTTAGGGTGAGTTACCCGGGTAAGGTTTTTTCGGGGTTTTCCCTTATCCTGAGAAGACGAACGTCGAGTAACTTTAAGCTCCATGGACCCCGAGATCATTTGAGCATCATATCATCAATTTCATTCATCGTCCGATATGACCAAAACCAGGTTAAAGGACGTTAAACTTAAAAAAAAAAAAAAAATTAGTAACTCATTTAGTAAAATCGTTAGCGAAAGTAGTATATTCATGACTCTTTTAATTGAAGGCTTGTATGAATGGTTGGATGAGGGGAATTCAGATTACATCGAATTGCACGATAAATGGTTTCAGTGTAAATGAAAATCCTAACTACTTTCTCTATATTTCTGCAGAAAATTAGTGTTAAAACTTATTTTTCTATTTATTTCATGCTAATCGAGAAAAAAATTAGCATAAATTGTGTTTTTACTTGCTTCTTTGTAAGTAGAAGGAAAATAACAGAGTACCATAGGCTAAAGCGATAGTCAAATCTTTTAAAAGCTGGCTGCTATGTGATTGAAGTTCCTTTGTTTGCATGGCCAGAAGTTGACAAATTCAATTGACAAGAGTGAGAGATAACAATAAGTATTTTAAAACTGAAACCAATAAAAGTGAATATCTCAAAAAATGTCAGCTCCACGAAAAAATGTGTAAAAGTGAATAGTGTGTTTTAACGACTCTACATTTTTAGTTGAGTAAGTTTATGGTTTACCAGTTATACAAAATTCCGCAAAATTCACCCAGAATAAAGATGTCTTCAGAGACTATCCCCAGAAAAGTCAAGATATACATTTTATTTGTCATTTAAATATCTTTAATATACGATATTTTAATCAAAGGTGGAGGGATTTTCTTGAAAATCTTCGTGTCGTATCCTTGGAAGATACTAAACTTAAATGCGAAGTTTGGTATTTAACGTACAATACTTTTCGTTTATGAGTTGTGCTCATCACAGATACACACACACTCACTCACTCACTGAAAGACACACATGGACTTTTTTTTAAAACGTTTTTTTTTTAATACAAGGGTCTCAAAATATATATTTCCGGTGAAATCTCGGTATCGAAATTTTTGGGTGCAATATAATACCTTCTCTATACACTATATACGTACATAGTACACGGAGAGAAAGTAACAAAGTCAGTTTTACAGATTATTTATATCCAAAATATTGACTTTAAATTTATATATTGCACTTAAGGTAAATAGCATTACATGTCAACTAAAATATTTTTAAATTACCTAATGGACCAAAAAATGAAAAAAACTGTAACTTCATGTATAGTTTTTTTCTATAAACATACACATCCTGGTTGCTACAGAGACATTTTTTCCTATTTTCTATGTCGGTATTGGAAGTCATGTTGGAAATGCATATGGAGTTGGAATGTATTAGAAATATGATGAATTATACTATACTATGTTTATTTTAAATACATTTTTCTCGAAACTAAGATTTTTCCCTGTAAAGCCACATTTTCTATAGAACTATGACACTTAGAATAATGAAACTTATAACTTTTACTGATTATGTAATTGTTTAATTTTTAGCTTGAGATTATTGTAATAAATTAACTAGAAGAGATTTTATTACAAAGTTTTTGGATAAATTTGTGTTAAAATTGTGCCAAAAGTTTTAAAGAACTAATTCACGGGTTTAACTTAGTAGAATATAATATCACGTATTTATTTCATAATTAACGATGCAAACACACCAGTCACGATTTTTAACAAGTTGTGATCAATAGATATTGAGAAAATGGTACCTTAAGTTCTAAATATACCATTGGTAATTAATATAGGACTTACCCAGACGCTTTAAAGAGTAAATGAGAGCGTTATTGTTACATACAAGTACAGTATTTACAAGTCGCCCTCCGTGGTGTAATAGTTAACATGCTAACTTCACAAACCCAAGGTCGCGGGTTCAAACCCGGCGGAGAACGATGGATTTTTTCGGGCGTAAAAATCCTTAGCATGACTTCTTTCGGAAGGGAAGTAAAGCCGTTTGTCCCGTGTCGTAGATTTTCGGCACGTAAAAGAACTTCAAGCCCGATAGAGAGGTTTTTGAGCAAAATTAAGGAGCATTTCACGCCCAGTATAGAATGGGTCGCTGAGAACCATAACAGTTAAAAGAGTGTCCATAAATAAAACTCATTTTTACTTTCTCCACCAAAAAATTCGACACCGAGATTTCACCCGGAAATATATGTTTTAGGGCCCCCTGTGTCCAAAAAAAGTATTTTCAGAAAAAGGTCCGTGTGTCAGTGTGTCCGTGGGTCTGTGAAAATGATAACTCAAAAACGAAAAGTCGGTAAAATACCAAACTTGGTATTTTGTTAAATATCTTCCAGGGATACGACACGAAGATTTTGAGAAAAATCCCTTCACCTCAAAATACCCTTTACATGGAAATTTTTTCGAAAATTTTGATTTTCTAAAAAATGGTTGTAGCAAATTTGATTAAAATATCGTATATTAAAGATATTTACCTGACAAATAAAATGTATATTTTTAATTTTCTGGGAATAACCCCTGAAGACTACTTTATTCTGGGTAAATTTTACGGAATTTTGCTAAATCGTAAGAGATGTACAATAACTTACCACACAAAAATATAGAGCACATTAAAACACACAATTTATGTTGTATACGTTTTTTTCATGGGGTTGATCGTTTTTGAGATATTCCTTGTTTTTGGTTTCAGCTTTGAAAAACTTAACTTTTCTCATACAGGAATTTTTCATCTCCTGTCCATAGAAAGAAAGGAACTTCAGTGGCATAGCAACCAGCTTTTGACTATCACTTTAACCTATAGTACTACCTTATTTCGCTTCTACTTACAAGAAAGCAAGTAAGATTATTTCTGCTAATTTTTTGTCGATTAGCATGAAATAAATAGAAGCATAAGCTTTTTAACATTCATTTGTTGCAGAGATGTAGAGAAATGCATGTGAATGGAATACATAAGATTTTTGTATTAACAATCTCCCTAAACCTCTATTTTACTTTAGAAAAACATCTTAGCGGGCCCCAATAGCCATGGCCGTTGACAGGTTCGTGTTGATGCTCTGCCACGAAAGGGCCGCGAGTTCGAATCCCGCTATGGATATGTATGTTTAGTGTTGTATGTTTCTGTATTTGTGTTCTATGTAAGTCATTATCTCTCCCCTGATGGCCAATTTTAAGCATGGAGGCCAATATGTGTAAAAAAAAAAAAAAAATCTTATGTGTTCCATTTACACTTTCTATAAAAAAACTATTGTTACAGAATAGTATTCCATTATGCATATCGTGGCAATCGAGGTACACATTAACAGGAATTGTAGTATTAGCTCCTTCTAATCAGAAGGGCAATAAAATGATACACTAAGTTAAAACGACAGTCAAATATTAAAAAAAAATAAATAAATAAATAAAAACACCGGTCGCTATGTGAAACAATTGAATTTCGTTCGCCTTGCACGGCCAGGTGTAAATAAAAATGAGGGATGAAACACAAGATAACTTCCCATTTGAGAAAAGTTTAAGGAGCTTAACATTGAAACTAATAACAAGGAATATCTCGGAAAATATTAATTCTAGAAAAAATACATGTGGCATAAACAGTGTGTTTTAACCAAATCTACATTTTTTTTTTTGTAAAGTAAGATTTTGTCTATCTCTTACGGCTTACCATTTATGCAAAATTCATCCATGTTGCAGAGATACTCTCAGAAACTTTAAGGTAAGCATTTTATTTGTCATGTAAATGTCTTTAAAATAAGGCATTTTAATAAAATTTGAGGATGTACAATGGGATGGAAACCCACTTACATAAAAACAATTATGGTCAGAAGTCTATTGGAAATAAACGGACTGTCGTCTCTTTGCCAGACAGCCAGCATTATAAGACTTAACATTTTCATAATAAATAAGTAAAAATTAAGATACTAAGCTTTATCTTACCACCATGTTGGAAAGCGAGTTCTGGGTCGACCAAGATCATGGTGGAGAGATAATACTAGCCTCGGAACGGGACACCAATTACCCAATTCGTGATGGGAAAAAGAAATATCACTATGTCTATTGCTTACTATCGTTGAAAATTAGTACTCAATACATGTGTAGTGTATGCATGACGGATGGGATTCCAGGAGGATTAGAGTACTCACAGTGGGCAGCCAGACCCAGGCGACGGAAGGAAGCCACCGTAGAACAGTTTCCAAGCAGTTAATCTTGGTTCGCGGGGAACTGCGCCTCCGGTCTGACCAAACGCCCCCGCGTCTGCAGACGAATTCCAGCTCTCTGCCGCAGAGAGCTGCATTTCCAAAGTGCAGTCACCTCCACGAGAGAGCGCCACCACCGCAATCTTCCCTGACACTTACAACCCTGAAAGGGACCGATTGGATGAAATGAAGGGACAGGAAGGAACCTCCCCAGCATTCGTCTAGTGACCCCGGAAAAGCCCCGAAAAAAACGTATAGGTCAGAGAAGAACCACAATCTCCCGAAAGCCTGTCCCAGACAAAACGCCTGAGCCACTGGCTCGGTTGCACGTGCGTTACTCTCGACTTCGTCTTCTTTCAAGCTCTTTCTCGTTCTCCAGTGATGGTACACTTACCGCACTTGTATCATAATATCTGACTGGCATAAACTTTTATATAATAAGCTGCTATAGGATTGATCTCTGGCTCATATGTGGACATTCAGCTTCATAAAATGATTGGTTAGCGAAGCGATGAACCCTCCAAGCACATGTTGGTCACAAAATTAATTTAATTGCCATTTACTAGCGATGCTCCTGAGAGGGAAACCGCATATACGAGGCCAGTGGTTTCGGATTACCGTCGATTAGCACCTCAGAAACTAAGTCAAAGTTCTAAGCAGCAGAGGAAGTGGCGGTCTTACACAACTGTCACGCTGTCATTGCTATTTATTGCTCTTTAGTCAAACGAGTTCATGTAACTTAATCCTTAAATTACACATTATTGTTGAACTTATAAAACATAAAGGAATTATAAAACTTATATACAGTACATATATTAACATTGCAATAAACCAAATGCATCTTATATAAGTCAATTCCAATGTGGTGGCCCTTACCGGTAGGTCGCGGGTTCGATTCCCGGGACCGGCCTACTGGGTATTACAGTGTTTACCTAGGGTTGCCAGACGAATGCTAGTTCATTTCACCCCCCGAATTTCCCGGTCCACCATTTCTTGTTCTCATCACTTCCTGCTGCGCAGCTGCTCACCAAACTGGTTTCGATTCCCGGTACCGGCGTGAGGATTTCCCCCCTGGTCCGGGGTGCACTCAGCCTCGTGAGGTCCCTGGGGGGCCAAATGAGGAGGTACTTGATGGAGAAGTACCGGTTCCAGGTTGAGAGGACCGCATTAACTGGCTGGGAGGGATTCAATTAGAAAGAGGAAGAGGAATAAGCTTTTTAATAATACTTTTTTTACAGTGATGTACAGAAAGTCGTGTAAATAAAAAATATCATAGAAAAATTACTTTTTAGACCATTTTCTTTAATGTACTTTTGAAAAGCAATATAGAAATTGTGAAACAAATTAGAGCAAAAATGCACCGTGTTGAACATTTTGAGTTTGGAAAAGTCTTGAAAAAAATCTGATGTGTTCAATTCATGTGACTTTCCCTGCCTCTCTACAATACATTATTGTTAAAAAGCTTATTCTTCTTGCTTCCTTGTAAGTAGCAGGGAAATAAGGAAGTACCATAAGGTAAATCCATAGTTAAATCTTGTAAAAGCTGGTTGCTATGTGATTGAAATACCTTTGTTTGTATGGACATGAGGGGACAAATCCCCGTATGAGAAAAGTAGAAGTATTTTAAAACTGAAACCAATAATAAGGATTATCTCAGAAACGGTCAACGCCAAGAAAAAAAAATATATGTAACATAAATGTTGTGTTTTAACGAGATCTACATTTTTGTTAAGTAAGTTTTTGCCTATCTGTTACGGTTTACCAGTTATGCAAAATTCCGCAAAATTCATCCAAAATAAACATGTCTTCAGAGGCTATTCCTAGAAAATTGAAGATATACATTTTATTTGTTATGGAAATATCTTAAATATACGAGATATTAATCAAAATCTTTAGAGCCATTTTTGAGAGAAACAAAATTTTCGAATTTTTTTCAATGTAAAGGGTGGTTGGGGGCGGGGGGATTTTCTTGAAAATCTTCGTGTCGCATCCTTGGAAGATAATACCCAACTTAAATACCAAGCTTGGTATTTTCTTTTTGAGCTACCTGCCCTCCCCCCCCCCCCACACACACACACACATATATATATATATATATATGGGCATGTTTCTAAAAATGCTTTTTACATGTATTTCGGGTGAAATCTCGGTATCGAATTTTTGGGTGCATTACAATACCTCATCTATGCACTATGTACATGGCACGGTGTAGAGAAAGTGAAAAGTTTGCGAGAAAATAAGGTTTTAACTTGGGAGTGCTTATTAATAAATATGTGCCTAGAGATTTATAGTTTCAGTTAATTGGTAGTTAAAATGCACAAGTGAGAAAAACTATATATTTTCTTGGAGTTTTGAGGTTTTACTATTTTATTATTAAAATAATTTTTTAATTTTTCACAATTTTTAATAAAATTTCACAAATTCATCACCTTGTTGGCGAGGTCAATTATAATGGATAACTTATCTGCGCCTGGCTGTTGATATTAAAATAATCATACTTAGCTGTTACATGAAAGTAAATATTAAGAGACGGCAACGTGGTCGAATGGTTACATTGCTCACATCTCACCAATGCGGATCAGGTTCTATTTCAGGATACCGCATCTGAAATATTTGGTGGACAAAGCGCGTCTGGCCGGGTTTTATCCGGGTTCTCCGGTTTCTCCCTCCAATAATACTACCACCTGTTCCAAAATCACCTTAGCTTCATCGTCTGTTATCATCTTCTTCCTCACTCTCATTCCAGACTCGGGCTGATCACCCTTCATGGCTACTTTCTATGATCTGCTTCTAGATGGCTTCTGGCCCCAGAAGCTGGGTTGTAAGTTCGTGGAGGGAGGAGTAAGTATTCCATACGAGGAGGGAAAGAAGTAAATATTAAGGAATAAAAATATGATGCGTTCCACTCACATAAATTTCTCTAATCTCGGTAACAAATTATTGTTAATAAGCTTGTTCTTCCATCTACTTCATGCTAATCGAGATAAACATTAGTAGAAATGGTCTTATTATTTAGTTCCTTATAAATAGTGAGAAATAAGGAAATACATTAGGCTAAAGCGATGGTCAAATCTTTTAAAAGCTGTTGCTATGTGACTGAAGTTCGTTATTTTCCATGGCCAGGAGTTTACGATGTATGTTAACACTGATATCAAAAAAAGAATATCTCAGAAATGCTCATCTGTACGAAAAAACGTATATGATATAAGTCGTGTATTTTAACGCGTTCTACATTTCTTGTGTAGTACGTTTTTGTCTATCTCTTACGGTTTCCAGCTATCCAAAATTCATCCGGAATGAAGAGTTCTTCAGAGGTTAGTCCCAGAAATTTCTAGATATTCGTTTTATTTATCATGTATCTTTAATATACGTAATTTTAATCAAAAATGTTAGAGAGATATTTTTGAGAAAATCAATATTTTCTAATTTTGTTCCATTTTAGTTGGATGTGGAGGAAATTTCTTGGAAATGTTCGTTTCGCATACTTGGAAGATACTGAATTTAAATACCAAGTTTGTTATTTAACGGACTTTTCGTTTTGAGCTGTGCTGCCCACAGACACACTTACACATACGCACACACTTGGATGTTTTTTCTAGAAATGCATTTTTTGGATTCAGAAGGTCCCAAAACATGTATTTCCGGTAAAATCTCGGTATTGAATTTTTGGGTACAATACAATACTTTCTCTATACACTATGTACATAGTACGTGTAGAGAAAGTAAACATGTATACCTATACATAAGTTGTGGGCTATAACGAGATATACATCGGCCGCGCCATCACATTCCACCGGTGCATCTTTATTCCATGTATCATCAGTGCCATCGCCTGCGGTGCCATAGTAGTAAAAGCGGGCGTTAAACGCCATGAAAAAGAAACGAAAAACAAAAAAAACGAGAGCAACACGTTTTGTGTAGTAAGTTTTTGTCTATCACTTACGGTTTTCCAGTTATCAAAAATGAATGCAGAATGAAGAGGTCTTCAAAAGTTGTTCCCAGAAAATTCAAGATACGCATTTTATTTGTCATGTATCTTTAGTATACCTACTGAATTTTAATCAAAACCGTTAGAACCATTTTTTGAGAAAATCAAAGTTTTTTATTTTTTTCCCCTATGTAAAGGATAGTTTGAGTGGGGGGATTTCCCTGAAAATCTTTGCGTCGTATGCTCGAAAGGTACTACACTTAAATACTAAGTTTGGTATTTCCCGACTTTTCGTTTTTGAGTCATTCTGTTCGCAGACACACACATGCACACATGCACCTTTTTCTAAAACTACTTTTTTTTTTTTTTTTTTTTTTTTTGGGATACGTGTATTTTGGTGAAATCTTACTATCGTATTTTTCGGTGGAGTGCAATACCTTCTCTCCCTAGTAGTATGTTATGCACCAAGTAAAGAAATTAAAAAGGAAGTAAAGGCTGAGGTAAGATTTAAATCAATATTCGATATAAAATACGGTTATATTTTAGGTCTGCAATTGTAAACGACAAAAGATAGAAGATTTAATATAGATCACGTACATACGCTCAGTAAAGTACCTAGGGAAACCACACAGGTAGGTTAGGTAACCAGCACTGACTGATTACAGGGAATTTAACTTCCCGCAATAACAGCTTGAACGGAAGGTGGATAAAAGAAATACTATCGTCGAAAGGGTAATTTTCTTTCGTTGTACGTCTCATGTCAGGTAACTGCAGCTATTTTCTTAGGACCTCAAGAGGCTCGGCGTACATCTCACAGCAGGTTGAAGATATCTGATCTGACCGGATCTAATGCACACTTGCTTCATTGCGATATAATTTAAACCGCTTGCAAAGGGCAAAGGCTGAATGGGGCTCTGCCTTTATTAATGTAACATTATTTTTTGCTTGTGATGTATTTGGAACGATCTGCCAGACTCAAAAGCAGTCTGAACAGCAGATTTAAAAATAGCAGGCAAGGTCAAACACAGAGGTGCTGTATTAAAAGGCTCAAGCATCGGAAGATTCATAAAGTTACTGCTTTACGAAAGTAAGATTGCGGGCTTTCTCAACCTGCTCTACAAGTTGTCCATGGTTCACACAGATCAGGAAAGTTAGATATGATCAGGGAAGGTCTGAAAATCAAGATTTTTCTCTGAGAAAGTCGGGGAAATTCTTTATAGTATGAGTCAGATCTGGTTGACACAACGGTCAGGGATTATGACATGTTCTAAAAATTATGCAATTGGAACTTTGTATTCCACGATTAATTAATTTTGTATCCGTAATAATTTATTAAAGATAAAAATGAATCGATGAGTTATAGGAGAGTATAGAATGGTAATGAAGATTTTGGAAGCCGATCAAAATAGTTATTTATAATATACTATGGTTACTATATAGTTATTTATAATATACTATGGCTTAAATATACTATTGTTTGTGAGTGGGGTGTTTAGTACAAGAGCGCATAAGTGCGAGTGTTCTAATTTCTCATGAGCAAATAATAGTCTAATAAGCCACGTGTAATGCACAACGTTTTATCGTATCCTAATATTAACTGAAATATTCTTATATTTATTAATATTATTAAAGTCGTCATTACGAGGAATTGAATTTTAGTCGTGACGTAGGTAGTGCTTTGTTCGTTTCTGCGTAACACCACCGGAATAAACAGTTTATACTGCACCAAATAAATCAACAAATGAATGAAAATGGATATTCCCGAAGAAGTTTTAGATTATACTTAAAAAAAAACTGTACTTATTTTGCTACCCGGCAAGTCGAAGGACTTAATATAACAATAAATTGTCATTATTTAAAGAATGGTGACCTGCCAAAGGAGTTAAAATAATTTAAAATGAAATAAAGTACTTTATTTCACGATGAATAAAGACTCATTTTTGTTGTTTCCTAAGATACATGAAATGTATAAGATAGCATAAAGTTCATTAATGTTTGTGTTTTAATTTCTGCGTTATCAATCAAATACTGGAGTGAAACTGAAAACGTTTTGTTTGAAATAACATTTTACTTGATTGGCCATAGAAGCTTTCATAACTGAGTAAGAGAAAGTCAGGGAAATGAATACATAAATCTGATGTATTCCCTTCACATGACCTTCACTACATATCTGTGACAAATTATTTCTAAAAATCTTACTCTTCTAGGTACTTCAAGCTAATTGGTATAAACATTAGTAGAAATTATCTTATTACTTAGATCCTTGTTAGTAAAAGGGAACTAAGGGAATACGCAAGGCTAAGCGATAGTCAAATATTTTAAAAGCTGGTTTCTATGTGATGGAAATTCGTTGTCTTTGCATGGCCAGGGGTTGACAAATTGCTGTATGAGAAACGCCTTAAGTATTTTAAAATTGAAACCTATAACAAGAAATACGAACTCTGTAAAAATTGAAGGTATATGACATACATTGCGTGTTTTAACGAGCTCTACTTGTTTTATGCCAGTAAACTTTTGTCTATCTCTTACCGTTTGGCAGTTATGCAAAATTTATTCAGAATGAAGAGGACTTCAGAGGTATTCTCAGAAAATTCAATATATGCAGTTTGTTTGCCATTTATCTGTAATATACGATATTTTAATCAAAATCGTAGGCAATTTTTGAGATATTGAAAATGTTCGAAACTTTTTCCATGTTAAGGTAGTTTGGGTTGGGGGGATTTTCTTGGAAATCCTTATGTCGCACCTCTGGAAGATGCTGAACTTTAATATCAAGTTTGGTATGTAACCAGCTTTTCGTTTCTTATTTATCGTGCGCACGGACACACACACTCACACGGACGTTTTTTCTCTCTGTTTTTTTTTTTTTTCCTTTTTTGTTCAGGGGACCTCAAAGCATACATTATTTCCGGTGAAATTTCGACATTGACTTTTGGGTGGAATAGAATAGCTTCTCTACCTACTGTGTACATAGAACGTATGGAGAAAGTAACAATAAATTAATGAGCTAAAGGAGAGCATTGGATGGTTATAGAGGTAGGTAGATATTGGAAGCCAATAAAATATTACATTGAATTATGTCTTTTAAAATCTATGATGTCAATGAAATATTGCCATGAAACTGAAAACGTTTTGTATAAAATAAAGTGTATACAAAATAAAAAAAATCTGATATATTCCATTCACACGATTTTCTCTGCATCTGTGTAACAAATTATTGTAAAAAAGCTTATTCTTATATTTACTTCATGATAATCGAAATAAACGTTAGCAAAAATTGTCATTACTTGATTCTTGTAAGTAGAAGGGAACATATCTAATATGTTCTATTCACATGATGAACTCTAGCTGTTCGGTAAACAAACCTTTTATTCAAAACATTAATCTTTTGCCTGCATCATACTAGCTTCCTTGTAAGTAGAGTGAAATAAGAAAATGCACAGGCTAAAGCGATAGGCTCGTCTTTTAAAAGCCGGTCGCTAAGTGAAACAATTGAAGTTTCAATTTCTTTGCTTGCCAGGAGTAAACAATCGAGAAACGAAAAGAAAGATGCCTTCCCATTTGAGAAACGTTTAGGTGGCTAAAATTGAAACCAATAATCTGGAATATCTTGAAAACTGCCAACTGTACAAGAAAAATGTATGTGACATAAATTGTATGTATTAATGAGATCTGCATTTTTTGTGTAGTAAGTTTTTGTATATATTTTTAGATATTTATTTGGTTTGTCTCGTTAGAGCCATTTTTGAGAAATCAAACATTTCGAAAAATGTTCCTTGTAAAGGGTAGTTTAGGGTAGGGGGATATTATCGAAAATCTTTGTGTCGCATCCTTGGAAGATACCAAACTTAAATGCCATTCTTGGTATTTTACGGTCTTTTCGTTTTTTAGCTATGCTTTTCACAGGCTCACACTCACGGACCTTTTTCTAACAATTATTTTTTTTGGGTTCAAGGGGACCCAAAAACACGAATTTCCGGTGAAATCTCGATATTGAATTTTTTGGTGTATTACAGTACCTTCTCTATACACTGTGTGCATAGTACGTGTAGAAAAAGTAATATAACTGTTGTATGTGGGCCCTGTTATCCAAATTGCGTTGCTTGATTTTTAATTACTGGTTGATAGTTTTATTGCATTTAGTTTCTGATCATGTTGACATACAAATTGAAGAAGAAAAATCTGATGTTTTGCATTCACATGGTTTTCTCTATCACTCGTCTACAGACTGTTATTAGAAAATATTATTCTTTCTGTTTCTTGTTAATCCAGATAAACTTAATTATTGGACACACTGGGCAAAGCGATAATTTTCAGAGAGGTGTTGCTATGTAATAACCGTGATATTACATGCTTTTTGTAAAACGCGAATATCGCGTTTCCAATTAAGCAAATCGTAAGTATTTGAAACTTGTAGCCAATAACAAGGAATATCTCGGAAATGGTTAGAGCCATAAAATGTATTTAACATAGGTAAATGCTGTCTTAACAAGATCTACAGTTTTATATAGCATGCTTTTTTCCCTTCCTTCGGTTTGCCAACTAGGTAGACAAACTTAGTTTCTAATGAAAAAGACTTCACAGTTTCCAGCAAGTTGAAAGTGTAAATTTCATTTTCAGCTTGAACAAAAGGTATTTAAATCAAAATCGCTGGAGCCACATTTCAGAAAGTCAAAAAGAACTATTTTTTTTCCATCAGGGTTGCCTGCGGTGGGAGATTTTCATGAAAATTTTCATCTCAACCCAGAAGATATTTAAATTAATTACCAAGCTGGGTATTTAACCAACTATTCTATCTTCACAGTCACATAGACATTTTATTCAGGGGTGTGAAAACGTGTATTTTGTTGAAATATCGATAAAATGGACAAACGATATTTAAATCACAATCGGTGCCATATTTCAGAAAGTAAAAACTAACTAAATTTTTTCCACCTAAAGGGTTGCCTGAAGTGGGAGATTTTCATGAAAGTTTTCGTGTCTCAACCCTGAAGATATCTATTTTCAGTCACATAGACACATAGAAATTTTATTCAGGGGCATGAAAACATGTATTTTGGCGAAATATCGATATTCAATTTATGGGTGGAGTTCAACACTCTATTCACTATACATAAGCAGTAAGGAAAGTAAAAAGGAAGACAGAGATGGAAGAAAAGAAGCGCTGGATTTTCAGTAATAGCTCCTTGAAATTCTATCGTTGATTGCAATTCTGTAAGAGAAGTGAGTGGCTCTTTGAAGAAGAATATTATTATATGGTTCTGCAACAGGTTTCTCAAATTTGTGTGTAATAATCCGTGACTGCTTGCACCGCTTAAGTTAACATAAGCATTTTGTAACTCAAGCGTTGTGAAAAGCATTATGGTTATCATATTAAAAACATTATGAGAGATCATTTCAAATAAAATGCACCATAGACTTAAAAATTGGAGTCAGCATGCAAGACGATGCAAAATAATACCAGCAAATATGCTAAGTAACATTTTCCAAAAGGACTCAAACAGGTAAATCATATCTGCTTTAAATGTATAGCGATAAGGAATACTTTTTTAATTTCTTCAACACTCCTATTTGTCTTATAACAAATGAATAAATTATACTAGTTTTCTCTAAAAGTCAGCATATGTTCTAAAAACCTGATGTATTACACTCACATGACTTTCTCTAGCTGCTCTACAAACTTCCTTTGTTCTTCTATTATTCTTCTTTCAACACCATGACAACGAAATAAACATTAGCAGAATGTTCTTATTACTTCCTTATAAGGGAAAGCACTAGGCTTAAATTATAGTCAAATGTTTTAAAAGCTATCGTTATGCGATTGTCATTGCAAATCGCTTCTTTGCTTGGCCAGGAGTAGAACAAAAGTAAAAGGGCACTTCCTATCTGAGAAAGTATAATTATTTCACAATTGAAACCAATAACAAGGAATATCTCGGAAACGGTTACCTTGACAAAAAATGTAAAGGTCATAAATTGTGTGTTTTGACGAGTTTTTTGTGTAGTAAGTTTTTGTTTTATTTTACGGTTTAGCAGTTAAGCAAAATTCGGCAAAATTCATCCAGAATAAAGAGGTCTTGAGAGGCTATGAAAATTCAAGATATATCATTAATATACAGGATTTTAATCAAAATCGTTATAGCCTTTTTTGTGAAAATCAAAATTTTTGAAAAATTTTCTATGTAAAGGGTAATTTGCGATGGGGGGATTTTCTTGAAAATCTTCGTGTCACATGCTTGGAAGATACTAAATATAAATATCAAGTTTGGTATTCAACGGTCTTTTCGTTTTTCAGCTATGTCCACAGACATCCCCCCTCCCACACACACAGACACAGACAGACACAGACAGACACACATACGGACTGCTTTTTTTGGACTCAGGGGACCCAAAACATATATTTCCGGTGAAATCTTTACATCAAAGTTTTGGGTGGAATATAATACCTTCTCTAATCACTATGTACATTGTACATTCGGGCTAGAGAAAGTAAAAAGTTGTTCACATTAGTTGGTTAACATTTTCTTGGTCTATCAGCCATATGCAGGCTTATTTCAGAGGAAGTTTAGACAGTTATAATGGCGCATTTAAGGCAGTTTTAGATCCTTAATCGTTTACACAAAGCTTTTATCTATATAGGTGAGGAAATATGGATATTTCACCTAACATTTGATATGAAGATTTCACCAGAAATATACTTTTATGTTTACTGAGCTCCCCTTAAAATATTTCGTGTATGTGTAATTTTTTTAAGTTTTTTTTGGGCCTGGTAGGTCATACCGGACGATGAATGACATCGGTAAGATGATGCACAGATAAGCTCGGGGCTCATGGTGCTGAACGTTACTCGACATTCGTGTTCTCAGGATAATGGAAAACCCGAAAAGAAAACTTTATTCGGGGTAACTCACCCTAACCGAGATTCGAACTCGGTACCTCTAGAATGTGAGGCATACACTAATCCCACACTACATAGGCGGGAATGTATGTGTATTTGTGCAAAATGGGGAGAGTCAATATCTGAGAAACTAAAACTGGAATAAATACATTTTATGCTTGAGTTAAAAAGAATAAGAAAAAAAAAAGAAAGAAAAAAAAACATTACCCAAAGCATTCCCTTTTATAAATCTCAAATATACACATCACTATATTAATTAAATTACTGGGAGAATATGTTTAAAGCAAATTCTATTAAATATAATGCTTTATAAGATCTTCCAAGCGTTGTACAATTATTCATGTCAAATTGCTGCCAATATTTATAAAGCCTTTGAAAGTCTTAACGGGAAATAAATACAAAATCAGAGGAATGAAGAAACCTCCCCAACATTCGCCTAGTGAAATAAATACAATTATAATACAAAATAAATATAATATAATATAAATAATACAAAAATAAGTACAAAATCAGAGGAATGAAGAAACCTCCACCAAAATTCGCCTAGTGACAGGAAAACTCCCGAGAAACGCATGGAGACCGTGCTGTAGCCGAGTGATTAGATCACTTGTCTCTCATCTAGACGGCTCAAATACAATCCCAAGCGACCGCATGTTAGATTTGTGGTGGACAAAGCGGCGAAGGGCAGGTTTCCTCCGAGTTCTCCAATTTCCCCCGCCATCGTATTCCACCGGTGCTCCATAATCATTCTATGTATCATCAGTGTCATCGCATGCGGTGCCACAAGTAGTAAAAACGGGCGTTAAACTCAATAAAAAATTCTTATGTGTTCCACTCATATGACTTTCTCTACATCTCTGCAACAAATTATTGTTAAAAAGCTTATGCCTCTATTTATTTCATGCTAATAGAGAAAAAATTAGCAGAAACAGTCTTATTATTTGCTTCCTTGTAAGTAGAAGGGAGTACCATAGGTTAAAGTAATAGTCAAACACTGGTTGCTATGTGACTTTGTTTGTATGGACAATTCCCGTATGAGAAAATACAAGTTTTTTAAAGTTAAAACTAATAACAAGGAATATCTCAAAAACGTCCAACCTTAATTGTGTGTTTAAACGAGCTGTACATTTTTGAGGGGCAACTTTTGTCTATCTCTTATGGTTTACCAGTTATGCAAAATTCCGCAAATGCAATCCAGAATAAACATGTCTTCAGAGGCTATTCCCAGAAAGTTTAAGATATACATTTTATTTGTCATGTAAATAACCCAAATATAACAAGGTTTAATCAAAATCGTTGGAGCAAATTTTTGAGAAAATCAAACATTTTGACATTTTTTCCATGTAAAAGGTGGTTGAGGGTGGGGGTCTTACTTGAAAATCTTCGTGTCGCA
Organism: Hymenopus coronatus; assembly: GCA_030762935.1. Taxonomy (NCBI): domain Eukaryota; kingdom Metazoa; phylum Arthropoda; class Insecta; order Mantodea; family Hymenopodidae; genus Hymenopus; species Hymenopus coronatus. The sequence goes on from CM060884.1 coordinate 52,075,061, forward strand.
TCCTTGGAAGACACCAAACTTAAATACCAAGTTTGGTATTTAACGATCTTTTCGTTTTTGCGCTATGCTGTCCACAGACACACACACACACACACCCACATACATACACCCACCACCATCACCACCACCACAGTGACAGACAAGGAGACACACGGTTACTTTTCTAAAAATGATTGATTTTTTTGGATTCAGAGGGTCTCAAACATGTATTTCAGGTGAAATCTTGGTATGGAATTTTTGGGTGCAATACAGTACCTTCTCTATAACTATGTCCATAGTACGTGTAGAGAAAGTAATAAGTCTAAAATAGGAAATTTGCGGAAATAAAGGAGAGTTGTTCACCCTATTCTAGATGCATTTCATATAAACAGAATTGGACAAGTGACTAAAGCCTGTAATGTAACACGGTTTGCAAGAAACCCTAATCGATCAGAAAATGGAAATCCGGTGTGTTATGTTCACATTATTTTCTGTACACACTCTACGTGTAGAGAAAGTAAACACATAGATCAGAAAGGTAGGCCACGGGAATCGAACCCACGACTTGCTGGATACAATTGTAGACGAAACGCCTGAGTCAGGTGGCACGGTTAGAATATATTTGAAAGTAAATGTTGGAAGAGAAAATGTCGCAAAACTTTTACATCACATTCCTCGTTATCTATAAAGTGATGAAAGCTGGTGTGTATATAATGTCGGCAACACTTTATAAACTATAAGAAAGGAAAGGCGCAGCCATAATTCTCGCAGCTGCTTGTTTCAATAGGTGCTCCGTACGCAGCACCGTATTGACAGTTCGTAAAGTAAGCTAAGGAAAAGGGAAGGAAGGAAGGAAGTAAAGTTTTTAAGCCGGCTGGAAACTTGTGTGCAGAGCCAATAAACCAGCGACCCGTGCAGCTCCCGCGGGACACACTGCAGTTTCCGCAAAAGGTATACCTACCAGGTGAATGTATCTATCTGGACCTAAACCGTGTTTCCACAACATTGATTTCTTCTACTGATAACAGCGCAACTGAAACTGGTACCTTGCCTGGAGAACACTTTATTTTCTCAATAGCGTATATTGATCTGAACCGCTCGGAACACTACAGGACGCCATCTGATTTCATCCAGATAAATCTCAAGCGTCCGTTACCATAGCGATTAGTGAGCGAATTCATCCTTAAAGGGAGTTGGAATGGGATTTTCATAGTTTTTTTCCATTTTCTTGTTTTAATTGCATATGGGTATTTCGAATCTCCCGCGCATTTTGGTATAACTTTCATAGAGGTACGCTAACTGTAAATACAAGGGCGTTATTTTTTCAACTTCCGATAGACTATAAATAAAAGACAAGTTCATAGAAAACAATTATTTTATTACTAAAAGTTCTGTACACTTATGGATACTTTTCAACATAATCACCGACAAGATTGACATTTATCGTACCTGTGCACAAGCTTTGCAAAAGCTGCTTCAAAAAATCTTGCCGCCAATGATGCAGCCCGTAACCACTATCAATGCAACTGTTTATTGTGAAACTTTACGACGTTTGCGGAGAGCCATGCAAAACAAACTGACTTCAGGAATTGTGTTGATCCTTGATAACGCTCGTCCACACACTGCTGGCACAACCTTTCGTCTCCTCGAACAATTTCAATGGGACATTTTCGATCATCCGCTGTACAGTCATGACCGGGCACCCAGCGACTTTCACCTTTTCCCTGAACTGAAGACGTGGCTAGGAGGCTAGCACTTTCAAACCAACGAAATCTTCAAAAAAACGTCAATGCTCATTTGAAATCATTGGCGGCAACATTTTTTGAAGCGAGTATTGCAGAGCTTGTGCACAGGCACGATAAATGTCTCAATCTTTTCGATGACTATGTTGAAAAGTAAACATGAGTGTACAAAACCTTTAGTAATAAAATATTTGTTTTCTATGAACTTGTCTTTTATTTAAAGCCTATCGGAGATTGAAAAAAAAAAAAGGTCTCGTACTTTAAACATATTGTTGAAAATAATACTGCGTAGTAGTTGTTCTAGAACACTCTGACTGATTCAACCTCATTTGTAATGACTCTAATGAGTATCCTTTTTTTTTTTTTTTTCATGTTAATGATGCAGATTCATATTTCAACTTCTAGTTTATGAACTTGTAAATATTATTCTCATTTTAATTTTGAATTTTCCTGAAATTTGTATTTCTAAGCTTGTTATAAACTTCACCGTAGACATTGTTAATTTCTTTTAACCTCTATATTTTTAGACAATGTACATATGTACGATGTACAAAGTACGTACATATGTTAATGGTGTCATAAGACCCATATCAATGTTATTTACTTGTTATTTTGTGTTAAATTATTATAAATGGTCTGTATAGCATTTAGCTGGTCAGTCAAAATAAATAATTAAAAAAAAAAAAAATTCTGGGACACTCACTTGGTAAAACATCAATATGTTTGTAAATATTAGTGCTAGAGAGGAGATCTTTTATTATTATTATTATTATTATTATTATCATCATCATTATTTTGATTGGAAAGTTTTACTTTAGTTATTCGCAGCATTGACATTCCACTCATATTTCCTTCATGTGAGACTTTTAAAATACTGCGAAATTGTATTTGGAAAGTTAGGTTACATTTTTTGAAATGTTATGTATGAAAGCAATTTCTGAGAAAGTAAAACTGTCTATATAAATGCCCCATTATATCAGAAAAGAATTGACACTAAGGACAGAAATTGGAACATTTACACCCAATAGGCTTTATTTTAACGAAAAGGTATTTATGTATATGGATTAGTTATTTTTTTAATTTAAAAAGCATCATTTTTCAATAACATTTAAGAGCTTTATTAAAAAAAATATCATACCTTTCCTTTTAATGAGCAGAAGTGTTCTATTTTTCATCAATCAAAGGTAAAGATTACTTTAAATAGTTACTGAGATAATTGATCAAACTTTAACATTATCAAGATAGGACATTTCGACTCTCTTAATACTCTCGCGACAATCATCACAGAAATGAATTTTAGCAGTGCATATTCATTTTAAATGATTGTTTTACTCAGCAGAACTACAATCTACAGATTGCGGATATGAGTGTTTTTATTCATTTAGTTAAAAAAAAAGTTAACTTTTGGATTTTTGCAGCAAAAAATGCACCATATTTTAAAGTACAACAATTTGAAATGTTTGATTCTCCTGATTATATTTTCGAATCTTATCTTCTCCTTTCACAAAAATACAGCAAGAGGCCTGAAAGCTCAACAGAAGTTACGCTCAAAGGCTTCTCTACAACCACCAACTGTAGGGCTGCACAGAAGCTTCCATATAGCGGGACCGAGAGAAAAACTCGTCCCAGCAGTGGAGGTTCCAAATGTTTCCAATTGGCATGGCCGAGAAGAAATTCCAGTGCCAAATTTCTGTGCCATCTGTCCGACACTGATCTCTGCACAGCCCGAACTCAGTTGAACTTGAAAGAGGGAAATGAAATGAGAGGAAATCCATGGTAGAATACAACACCCAACATTCGCCTTGCTAACCAGGGACAGTCATGAAAAACCTAAGGCTACAATTGGTGGCCAGCTAGAATTGAACCTGTATCTCCGGAATACGAGCCCACACGTTATCGGAGAGTAATCTCGCTCGGTGTGTAAACAATTGTGGGCCTCTGGAAAAGTAAGTACAAAGCACTGAACAATTCTCAACTGGACGAATCATCCCGATGATGAATGAATGGAATGTGCAAATGATCTCATATAATATGTAGAAACAAAAAGCTTCATCCTAAACACCAAGAGCAAAATAAGAATAAAAAGCGCAACCAACCAACAAATACTCGAACCAGGTCCCGCAGCTAGAGAGACAAGAATGATATATCTATATCACTACAGCATCAGTCCCGTGCTATTAAGTTTTATCTCTGTGTTGTTATGAATAGCAAAGTCATAAAGTTAGCTGAAACACGCAGTAAAGTAAAACAACTTCGTTAAAATTAACACAAGTAACAAATAAAATTACATTTACAGGGCACACCTGCATTAAAAAGCAAATGAGATAAATACTTTATACACAAGCTGTGGCGAGCTGTTTGCTGAGAAATGGAACACCGCTTTCAGCACATTCTCCACATAAAGACATGTACATGCCTATTGAATAGTGCTAGCGTTAGCTTTTCAGTGAAGTGGTGCGGGGCAAATGAACCATGCAAAAAACTTCACTTTGAAGTGCGTGGGTCATTTTGATTTCGCTGAGTTTAAATTTACAGCATTCAGCTATCGTCAAATGCCCAATGCTTACCAGCCAGAGTTTTTACCTGCCTAGAGAGCGAGGGGCAGGGGATGGATGATAGAGGGAGTGAGGGAGAGAAGCACGAGGAATTTTTGCGAGAAAACTGAACTCATTGCAGCAATGTAATACAAACACTGTAAACTTTATGGAATTCCAAAATCTATTTAAATCGAAAACTGAAAAGAAAAGAAAGCTCGAGTAGTCATTGAGCGATTAGGGTGCGTTCCTGTCATTGGGATAACTAGGGGATGGCAGCTACCATAAACTCCCATTTATGATCAATGAAACAATACTGAGAGCGTTTACTGCTATTCCCTCTTCTTCTTCACTACAGGGGTTAAGCATATTTGCCTGTTCCGGTTTTGCATTCCATCAATTACTCGCATCTTCTTATGGGATGCCCTACATCTCTCTTCCATGAGGATTGTATCTGCTAAATAAAGCCGGTATTTTTTCTTCACTCATTCTATTAAGGTGTTATTTCAAATTTGTTTATATGCTTCTATATATGTGATTGATATATGCCTAATTCATCTCGATTCTTTGTTTTGATTTCTTATTAAATCTCACTTGGTGCACTCCTTAACTTTTCTTAAAAACCTCATTTCTGTTGCTGTCTTTTATTTTTATCGCTTTCTTTTAATATGCAGGACTCGCTTCTATACATAACTATTGGAACTGCTATGGTGTTGTAAAATTTCAGTTTTTGCCATCCCCTCTTTCCTGTGTTTTACTATTTTAAGATTTGTACTGAGAACTTGTCAAAAGAAACAGGAATGCATTGCTGCCATCTACAGACAATGCACACAATACAGCTGTCAACGACATGCGTTTCACTGGTTCGTTTCATATAGTGTATAATGGAACTCGCTCGTTTATTCCAGCCCAAATCGTTCAGAAAACAGCAACAAATATACCCAATTGGTTGAGCCTCAGGTTCAAATGCACTCTTGTGGGAAATGGGCATTTATAGTTTTCTCCAAACATGATTGCCTTCAAACGGGACCGCTCTCCCCTTCCACTGGGCAATAACCATTAGAAACAAAAGATGGCTCTGTACTAGGGGCGAGAGGCAACGTAGTAAAGCCTCTGTTTTCTGGAGACTCTGGTTGCAAATCGAGAATCGCGCCCTAGTTAAGGAACCGATAAGTGGAAGACTTGGCTACAGTCTTCCAGCCTCATACTTCCTAACGCCAAACTTTAAAGTCACGTCACCTTTGGAGGAAGAGTAGGCAGGGTTATCATGCTCTGAAAAATACTGTACTGGTTCATGAGTTCACATCACAGCATTGTCTGACGTATTGCTTCAGTGCGTGAGGGCAAATGAATGACCCATATTATTTCATTTTAGAGTTTGTTTTTACCTATTGTTACGGCCAAACCTTCTTTTACCACATTATGTTACACGAGTTCCATTTGTCACGTTCTATTCTGTCATTACATCAAAACATATATTACAATATATACCAAAATAAATATCATAGAAGTTTTATGTATTTAGATAGATGACCTTGAGTTCATTACTTCTCAGGATGCTCGACGAGGAGCATCGGCCAAAACACTGGAAAATTATTTATTGGCGCACCAGATTACTTCACATTTTTACTTTCTCTACAGATACTATCTACATAGTGTATAGAGAAGGTTTTGTATTGCATCCAAAAATCTGATGTCGAGATTTCAAAGGAAATATAAGTTTTCAGGCCCACTGAGTCCAAAAAGCACTGTTAGAAAAAGGTCCGTGTGTGTATGTGTGGACAGCATAGCTCAAAACCTAAAAGACCGTTAAATACCAAAGTTGGCATTTAAGCTTGGTATCCTCTAAGGGTGTGACACGAAGATTTTCAAGAAAATCCCTCCCCCATCCCAAGCTACCTTTAAATGGAAAATGTTTTGTAAATGTTGATGTTCCCAAAACTGAACCTAGCCATTTTGAATAAAATACCTTATATTAACGCTGTTTACAACACAAATAAAGTGTATATCTCGAATTTTGTGGAAATAGCGTCTGAGGACCTGTTCATTCCGGATGAATGTTGCTGAATTTTGCCAAACTGATAAAATATAAACAAAAACATAATGTAAAAAAAAAATGCAGATCTCGTTAAAATTCACAATTTATGTCGCATATATTTTTGTTATAGAGCTGACCGTTTCCGAGATATTCCCGCTTATTGGTTTCAGTTTAAAACTAGATATCTTCTCTTCCTGTCATTCTCTTTTATTATTCTGGAAATGCAAAGCGAACCAAACTATAGTTGTTCACATACGACCTGCTTGTGAAAGATTTGATTATCGTTTTAGTCTAGTATATTCCCTTATTTCCCTTCTAGTTATTGCCTGTCTGAAGAACGAATGCAGACGGTCACAATTGGAAGCTTGCGTAAACACAAACAGATAATCGGTATTAAATCATCACTCCCGGTGCATACGCTGTGCAGTTCGGCAATACTGGTATGCAGCAGCCGTAGTCATATGCTCACAAAGCAGAAAAATGGTATGCATTAGTGATTAAGAAAACTTCAAGTTTAGCCTGTTGTGCATCGTTTAGTTTATTGCTGTTTACGTACGCTGTGATGATGTTTTGATGGTCAGACTCCTTCTTTGGCCGCTCTAAACCGTGCCATGCTACACCGTGACCTCCCCAAACAACTGCCTTCTTTCGTCAGACAGGTAGTACAAAGAAGCATGTAATAAGCTCTGTTAATGTTTATTTCGATTAGCATGAGGTATATAAAGAATGCTCTATTGTAATAATAGCTTGTTTTCAGAACAGGTAGAGAAGAACACGGATTTTTAATTTTTATTGTGTGGAAATTATTCAACATGCCTTCATATGTCGAGGTACTGCAATACCAGATGCAGCATTACTTGATACTGCAGTAAATAACAATCTCTAATAGCACTGTGGAATAAAATGACTCAGGAATGGTAAATACAAAAGGCCTTATTTAAGAAACTTGAAAAAAGTACAGGATAAATCAACTACTGTTTTGAAGATTCAAGTCCCTCTTGTTTTTATCGCTATTTGTGGCCAGGGGCTCATTAGTATCTACTTGTTTTAGAAAGTAGGCTAGGAGTGGCGAAGCGCTCTTATAGGCAGGACAAGTATGCAAGGAAAACGCAGGAAAATCCTTAACTTACTTGTAGAGGCTCTTGAGATGTATAGTGTTTGTGTTTTCTCTTCTCCGCGAAGTGCAGAAGTCACTTTGTGAATGTGAAATGTTACAGCTCGGCAGAAACCCCTTCAGACATCTCTAGCTGAAACATTCATGTCGGAAACAAACCTCAAAGGGCCATTCTACGTGAAAAACAACTCTCTACCTTATTGTGTGCTTTCCTGTGCTTTCAAGTGATGGATGCTTCAAGGGTAATGTAATTAATGCCAAAGATCACGTAGTTGACTTAGGGTACAGATATGTTACACAAAAATCTGATGTGTTTCATTCTGTACATCTCTGTAACAAATTAATGTTGATAAGCTTATTCTTCTATCTACTTCATGCTAATAGAGATAAACATAGCAGAAACGGCCTTATTACTTAGTTCCTTATAAGTCGAAGGGAATAAAGAGGTCTTTAGAGGATATTCCCAAAAAATTCAAGATATACATTTTATTTTTCGTGTAAATATCTTAAATATAAGAGATTTTAATCAAAATCGTTAGAGACAGTTTTCAGACAGTCAAAATTTTCGAAAAAAGTTCCAAGTAAAGGGTAGTTTGGGGTGCCGAGATTTTCTTGAAAATCTTCTTGTCACATCCTCGGAAAATACTGAACTTAAATATCAAGTTTGGTATTTAATGAACTTTTCGTTTTTGAGCTATGCTGTCCACAGACACACACACACACACACATACACACACACGCGCGCGCGCGCCCACGTGGACACTTTTCTAAAAATGTATTCCGGGGCTCCCAAATCATGTCCATATTTCCGGTGAAATCTCGGTATCGATGTTTTGGGTGCAATACAATAACTTCTTTATACACTATGTACATAGTACGTGTAGAGAAAGTAAAACTCTGATGTGTTCCGTTCACACGACGTTCTATACATCTCTGTAACAAATTATTGTTAATAAGCTTATCTTCTATCCACTTCATGCTAATCGAGATAAACATTAGCAGTAACGGTCTTATTACTTAGTTCCTTTTAAATCGAAGGGAAGTAAAGGAATACACTAGGCTAAACCGGCAGTCAAATGTTTTAAAAGGTGGTTGCTATGGGACTGAAATGTTTCTTTGCGAGGCCAGGAGTTTGCAGATATGAGAAAAGTAAGTATTTTAAAACTAAAACCAAAAACAAGGAATATTTCGAAAATAGCCAACTCTAGGGAAAAAATTATATAACATAAATTGTATGTTTTAAAGTACTCTACATTTTTGTTAAATATGTTTTGGTTCATCTCTTACAGTTTACCAGTTATGCGAAATTCCACAAAATTCATCCAGAATAAAGAGGCTATTTCCATAAAGTTAAAGATATACATTTTATTTGTTATGTTAATAGTTTTAATATACGACATTTTAATCAGAATCATTAGAAGCATTTTTGAGAAATCAATATTTTTGAATATTTTTCCATGTAAAGAGTAGTTGGAGTGTAGGGATTTTCTTGAAAAATCTTCGTGTTGCATCCTTGGAAGACACTGAATTTAAATACCAAGTTTGGTATGAAACGGATTTTTCGTTATTGAGCTATGCTGCCCACAGACACATACACAGAGTGACAGGCAGATACACGCGGATATTTATCTAATAATGTTGTTTTTTCTTTTTTGGATTCAGGGTCTCAAAACATATAATTCCGGTGAAATCTCGGTATCGAATTTTTGGGTACAATACAATACCTTCTCTATACACTATGTGCATAGTACGTTTAGAAAAAGAAAATATCTGATGTGTTTCATTCTCATAACTTTCTCTATCTGTTCCACAAACTATTCTTACAAAAGATTATTCTGCTATTTACATCATGATAATAAAGATAAGCATAAGCAAAATTGATCTAATTACCTGATTCCTTGTAGGTAGAAAGGAAATAAGGAAATACACTAGGCTAAAGCGATAGTTAAACCTTTAAAAGCTGTGAAACAGCTGAAATTCGCTTCTCTTTGAAAGGCCAAAGAGACATGGAAGGAAGGAAACATGACTTCCGATTTGACAAATGTTTAAATATTTTAAAGTTTAAAACCAATAACATCGAATATCTCGGAAACGGTTAACTCTACAAAAGGTATAGAACATAAATTGTATGTTTTAATGAGATCTGCTTTTTTCGTTCAATAATTTTTGTCTATATTTTACGGTTTACGAATTATACAAAAGTCATACAGAATGCAGAGGCTTTCAGAGGTATTTAAGTTTGGTGTCTTTCAAGGATGCAATGCGAAGATTTTCAAGAAAATCCCTTAACTACCTTTTACATAAAATTTTTGTAAATTTTGATTTTATCAAAATTGGTTCTAACGAGTTTGATTAAAGTGCATTATATTAAAGCTATTTACGCGACAGATAAAATGTATATCTTAAATTTTCTGGGAATAGCTTCTGAAGACATCTTTATTTTAGATGAATTTTTCTGAATTTTGCATAGCTGGTAAAGTAAGATATAGACATGAACTTATTTAAGAAAAACGCAGAGCACCTTAAAACACACAATATTCAATGTTTTTCGTTAATTAAACGTTTTTGAGACATTCGTTGTTATTGGTTTTAAAATACTTATACTTTTCTCATACGGGAATTTATCAACTCCTGGCCATACAAGCAAAGGAACTCAATCATATAGCAACCTGTTTTTAAAAGCTTTGACTATCGCTTTAGCCTATGGTACTCCCTTATTTCCTTTCTGTTTACAAAGAAGCAAGTAATAAGGTCATTTCTGCTATTTTTTTCTCGATTGGCATGAAGTAAATAGAAGAATAATTTTTTTAGCAATAATTATTGCAGAGATGTAGGGAAAGTCATGTGACGTTTGATAGTGTTTAACGCCCGCTTTTACGACTTATGGCACCGCAAGCGATGACACTGATGATACATGGAATGAAGATGGAGCACCGGTGGAATGCAATGGTGGGGAAATCCGAGAACCCGGAAAACCCACCCCTGCGTCGCTTTGTCCACCACAAATGTCGCATGCGGTCGTCTGGGATGGAACCCGAGCTGTCGTGGTGAGAGGCGAGTAGTATAATCACTAGGGCGCGCGCGGCCTGCCGTTCACCCAGCTTTTGCAGCATACAATAATAATGAGCAGTCAGTCGATAAAATGGGTGCGTCTACAAGTGATTGTTGAATGTGAATAAAGGTGAAACAGTGAGGCATTGTAAAGATAGGCCTTTAAAAGTGTCGAGACGCGAATTGTGTTGAATGTCTTTAACAACCTTTGACAAACTAATGCAGAAATATCCAAGTATTGTTATGAATAACATTTTTACTTTTTCTATGTACCTATATAGTGATTCATAGTGGAGTTAAGACAACGTTTACACTCCGATGAGAGCAATTTTCGTAGATCTTTATTGTACAAAATTATTTTAATTCTACGACAAAGAACAACAAGTATTAAAGCTAAAAAAGTATTAATACTAATCTTGTATACACAACTTAAACAGAAAACTAGAGTTTCGGGAATTTAGCCATGTTGCAGGTACTACTGAATGAAATGATGGCGCATTTCATTAAGCATTAGAGATTTTTGAACATTTTTGTAGTTTTATATCAATAATGATTTAGCAATCTCTTGTTCTAGAGCTAACATTAAAATGAAAGTGTTTATGGAAAACACTACATCTTTGCTAGCATTAACCCCCCCCTCTCTCTCTCCCTCCGAAAACGTAGCTACAATCAACCAAATTTATTTAAGGTATATATGTGTGAAGTAACACAATTTATTTTTGTTTTAGGTAAGAACACCACTATGTCAAACACGTGTTAATGCTGTGCAGCAGATGATGTAAGTTCTGATTTTGCTGTATTAATAGGTTCTATACTTTGAATTTATTATATTAAATTTTCCAGGTTCTTAAGCGTTTTATTTTTCGCTTTCCTAGGATAGGCAGAAAACCACAATAGAAGACCTAGAAATAGTATACAACACTATTTAAGCCTGTATTATACAAATATAAAATAATTTTTACTCTATACACATGTACTATGTACATAGTGTACAGAGAAGGCAGATACTGCATTCTACCCAAAAATTTGATATCCAAATTTCGCAGGAAATAGATATGTTAGGGTCCTCTGTATCCAAAAAAAAAACATTTTTAGAAAAAGGAAAGTGTGTGTGTGTGTGTGAGTGTGACCATGTGTCTGTGAACACATAACTCAGTCAGTAAAATACCAAACTTGGTATATAAATTTATTATCTTCCAGATAACACGAAGATTTTGAAGAAAATCCCCTCACCCCAAACTATTCTTTACATAGGAAACTTTTCGAAAAGTCATGCGAATGGAACACTTTTTTTAAATATACAGGCTGCGGAGAAGTCATGTGCAATCATTACCTTAAACATTGATGTGGTAAAATAACATGACCGGAGCATGAGCATAATTATTTGAATCCTGACTTTAAAAATCTGATGTGTTCCATTCACATGACTTTCTCTATACCTCTGCAACAAATTATTGTTAAAAAGCTTATGCTTCTACTTACTTCATACTAATCGAGAAAAAAAATCAGCAAAAATAGTCCTATTACTTGTTTCCTTGTAAATAGAAGTGAAAAAACAGAGTACTATTGGTTAAAGTGATAGTCAAAAGTTGGTTGCTATGTGGCTGAAGTTCCTTTGTTTTTATGGAAAGGAATTGTTAAATTCCTGTGTGGAAAAGTATAAATTTTTTAAAGCTGAAACAAAAAATAAGGAGTATCTCAAAAACGATGAACTTCACGAAAAAAATGTACATAAGGTAAATTGTATGCTTTAAGGTGCTCTACATTTTTTGTGTTGTAAGTTTTTGTCCATCTCTTACGGTTTAGCAGTTATGCAAAACTCCGTAAAATTCATCCAGAATAAAGTAGTCTTCAGAGGCTATTTCCACGAAATTCAAGATATACATTTTATTTGTCAGATAAATATCTTTAATATACGAAATTTTAATCAAAATCGTTAGAGCCATTTTTAAGAAAATCAACATTTTCTAAAAAAGTTCAATGTAAAGGGTAGTTTGGGGTGAGAGAATTTTTCTCAAAATCTTCGATCGCATCCTTGGAAGATACTAAACTTAAACACCAACTTTGGTATTTTACCGACTTTTCGTTTTTGAGCTATCGTGTTCACAGACACACGGACACACACACAGACACACACGGACCTTTTTCTGAGAGTGCTTTTTTTTTTTGGATACAGGGGACCCTAAAACATATATTTCCGGTGAAATCTCGGTATCGAATTTTTGGTTGGAGTGCAATACCTTCTCTATACACTATGTACATAGTACGTATAGAGAAAGTAAAAAGCCTCTTCATTATGAAAATGAAATGTAACTCGTGCATATGTATACGTACTGTCTCAACTAATGAGAAACAATCATCATTTGCGCATTTTGCAATGTACGTTTTGTACTTATCAAGAAGACCTCTAGGTATTACCGGTAGGCTTCAAAAGAGACAGACACTTATTTAAAGTAACTGTACTGTACAAGAGGGCGTGTTGTCCACGTCTAACATACCAAAGTTTACAATTGGAGGCTCTTAACATAACAGATTTAATGTTGACGCTTATAGCATAGTAAATGGACTTCCTTTTCTCAAAATGCTATTTTGGCACTACTCTGTAATTTTCTGCATATTGTTTTTCTGCTATCTGTAAGTATATGTGGCGTTGTAGAACAGTACATAATTCGTAGTTCTGCTTTAACACTGACAAAAGTAATTCAAGCAGTCGTGTGGAAAATAGAAACTTTGTATCATTCCTATAATTACTTTCATACTATGTAAGTACGTAGTAGGTAGAGAAGTTGTTGTATTCCACTAAAAAAAATCGATGCTGAAATTTCACCGAAAATATAAGTTGAGGTTCCTAAGTAAAAGAAAAAAAAATTTAAAAGCATTTGGTATTTAACTTCAATATCTTCAAAAGATGCGACACGAAAATGTTTAGGAAAATCTTCCCATCCGAAACTACCTACCCTTTAGATAGAAGAATTTGAAATTTTCGCTGTTTACATCGTAAATAAAGTGTGTATTTTCAAATCTTAGAGTTGCCTATGAAATCCTCTGCATAACCGGTTTTGCATAACTGGTAAACAGTAAGAGATAAACAAAACTTATTGCATAAAAATGTAGATTTTGTCAATACACATAATTTATGTCCTATACAATTTTGTTCCCGAGATATTCTTTGCTGTTGGTTTCAATTTTAAAATACTTATACTGTTCCCGAACAAAAATCATCCGCGTTTCTTTAGTTCTTCTCCTGGTCTTAAAAGAGAACCTACTTTCAAGGACAGTGGCATAGCGTCAGCTTTTAAAATATTTTCCTATCAGTTTACCTAGTGTATTCTATTATTTTCTTTCTATTTATAAAGAACTAAGTAATAAGACATCCTGCTAGCGTTTAGCTCGATTAGCATGAAACAGAGAGAAGAATAATCTGTTGTATGAAGTTTGTTTGCAAGATGGATAAAGTTATGTGAATGCTACACATCAGATTCTTTTTTATTTGTCCTAAACCCTGCGATCCATCGACCTGGCCCTATAGTGACCTCAGACTCCAACCAAAAATTCAATACCGAGATTTCACCGGAAATATATGTCTTAGGGTCTCCTTTATCCAAAAAAAGCATTTTCAGAAACATGTGTGTGTGTGTGTGTGTGTATGTGTGTGTGTGTCCGTGTGTCTGTGAACACGATAACTCAAAAACGAATAGCTGGTAAAATACCAAACTAGGTATTTAAGTTTAGTATCTTACAGGGAGGCGTTGTGAAGATTTTGAGAAAAATCCCTCCACCCCAAACCACCCTTTACATGGAACGTTATTCGAAATTTTGATTTTTTCAAAAATGGCTCCAACAAATTCGATTAAAATATCGTATATTAAAGATATTTACTTGACAAATAAAATTTTTATTTTGAACTTTCTGGGAATAGCCTTTGAAGACTACTTTATTCTGGATGAATTTTTCGGAATTTTGCATAACTGCTGAACGGTAACAGATGGACAAAAACTTATAACACAAAAATGCAGAGCACGTTAAAACACACGATTTATGTTATATACATTTTTTTCGTGGATTTGATCCTTTTTGAGATATTTCTTGTTTTTGGTTTCAACTTTAAAAACAACTTTTCTCATGCAGGAATATGTCAACTCCTGTCCATACAAACAAAGGAACTTCAGTCACATAGCAACCAGCTTTTGAGTACCACTTTAACCTATAGTACTCCCTTATTTCGGTTCTACTTACAAGGAAGCAAGTAATAAGACTATTTCTGCTAATCGTTTCTGGATTAGCATATAGTAAATAGAAGCATAAGCTTTTTAACAATAATTTGTTGCAGAGATGTAGAGAAAGTCATGTGAATGGAACAGATCAGTTTTTTTGTAAGAACAGTTTATATGTGGAACAGCTAGAGGAACTCATGTAATGGAGCACGTTAGATTATTTTTCAAAGGCAATCATCCTTCATCTTTAATTTTTCAGTACTGTATATATTTGTAATAGCAGAATTCAATTTGAACAAAAGCATTGGTAATTGATCCATTTCTGTTCCGACTTAGGGATATACAGCGCCATAGAAATATCGTAGAGCTGAACTTATAACCTTTGCTCAAATTACTCTTTGATGTAGCCAACAATCGATATCTATTCATTCTGGTGTAAGTATCTCCGACCTACATTCACTTCCAGGCTCACACAAAAAGAGTTTTCTCAATGATGAACAATACGTAAATGGAAAGATCAAAGAAATCAAAGTAGCCAAGAATTACATGTAATAGAATCAGAAATAATGGCAATGGTCAATTTTGAGTACTATAATGAGTACTTGCAGTTTTCACAGAAACAAAATGGGATGCGTTCAATTCACATCGATTTCTCTATCCGTTCTGCAAACATACTATTTTTACAAAATATTACTATTTTACTACATCATTCTAATCGAGATAAACATTAGCAGATATGTCTTATTACTTGCTTCCTTGTAAGTAAAAAGGAAATAAGAGAATACACTCGGCTAAAGTGATAACCAAAGCTTTAAAAAGCTGTCGCTATGCGATTGACATTGACATTAGGTTCAGTTTTCATGGCCAGAATGCTTGAAAGAGGTATGAAACGGATAAGCACTCCCCGTTTGAGTAAAGTTCCAGTATTTTAAAACTGAGACCATAGCAGGGAGCGCCAAAAAATGGCAAATTTGTGTTTTTGAACGCGATATAGAGTTTTTGTTAAGTAATTTTTTGTCTATTTCTTACGCCCTTACCACTTATACAAAAGTCTTCAAATTGAAAAAAGACTTCAGAAGGCCAGAACACTCAAGAGATACCTACATTTTATTTGTCATGTAATTATTTTTAACATCCGGTATTTTAATCAAAATCGTTTATTAAAAACCTTTGTGTCACATCCTTGGGAGATGCTGCAATTAAATCTCAAGTTTGGAATTTAACTGCGGTTTACATCGTGTTCACACGCACACACCCACGACTTTTTCTAAAAATGTTTTTTTTAATACGGGACCCTAAACATGTATTTACAGCGATACCTCAGTATCGAATTTTTGGGGTAATGCACAATCTTCTCTACCTATATACTATGTAGGAAATAGAGAATTTAATCTCTTGTTTAATGAAATAAATAGACATTCTAATTCTAATTGTAATATTGTCACACAACAAATAAGTATGAGTATTTCAAATTATTTCAAATGCTTTGGTGTGGTATAATTTAAATTAATATACTTTTATTTTATATATGAACTATCCTTCAATGGTTCGTGAATAAATGTAGTATTTATGCGCAAACTTCCGTTAAATTTTCTCTTGACCCAAACTCCCTTATTTTCAAAAGTTGGTCACCTAATCTGGAATGAAAATATTTGCTTTTGCAACATGAAAGAATATAGCCTATTCGTGTACAAACAAAAACGACGGTTTTTGAAAAAGAATTCTCTCTCTCTCTTGATTTCTCGTATGCAAAAATATCTCAATGATAAATTGATTGTCACATTATAATGGACTAAACTGTCCTCTCTTTGAAGAGTTTTTTATAATTGTAACGTGAACCCTGATTTAGAAAAGGATTTCTACTCAGTCGCAGTATTGCATGGTTCCCCCCTTAAGAACCGGCACTGGGTCAAACGGATATCTTGGCTAGCGTTCAGTCCGCACTGCACCATTTGTATGGTGTGAAACAACGTCATGGTATACTAAATTCTTCACACGTTCTCTTTTGGCTCAATCTCCATAGAGGTCGACGCTCGGCTACCTTCTAGCGGTAAACATAACTCATTCACATCGCTTCTAATTAACAAACCGCAAATTTAAAATCTGACGTCTTAACATTCACACGAACTCCCCTCTATCGTCTATTAATGGCTATTTATAATATTGTTTGGAAAGTTTATTTCTTTCTCTGGTGCGTATGTACAATATACATAGTGGATAGAAAAGTTATTTTATTCAATCGAGATTACACCGGAAACGTGAGACGCCCTTAACCCCCCCAAAAAAAAAGTCTGATGTGAGGCCCCACACACAGACACATACACAGAAAGTCATTTAAATGCCAAACTTGGTAACTTCCAAGAATGTGACATGAAGATTTTCAAGAAAATCCTCCCATTCTGACTACCCTGGAACATTTAAAAGAAATGGTTTTCTCAAAAATAGCTCTAACGATTTTGATTAAAATGCCATATGTTTAAGATATTTTCATGACAAACGAAATGTATATCTTGAATTTTCTGAGAATAGTATCTTAAGACCTCTTCATTCTGGATGACTTTTGTGTAATTTGTAAACCATCAGAAATAGACAAAAACTTACTATACAAAAATTAGGTCCTGGTAGAACTACACAATTTATGTCATATGATATTTTTTGTAAGGTTAACCGTTTTCGAAATAACCCGAGTTATTGCTTTCAGTGTAGACTAATTAAACTTTTCTCAATCCGGAAGTGATGTTTCTTTTCGTGTCTCTTTTGTTTACTCTTAGCAAGTAAAAATAGCTGAGTTGTAATTGATTCACATAGCGACCAGCTTTTAAAAGATTTTACTATCGCTTTAGCCTAGTGCAACCCCCTTATTTCTCTTCAACTTACAAAGAAGCAAGCAATAAGAACAATTCTGGTAATGTTTATCTTGATTAGAAGATATAGATAAAAGAATAATCTTTTGTAAGCAAATTCTTTATGGACTAGCTAGAGAAAATTATGTTTATGGAAAGAATAATTTTTGTAAGCAAAATTCTTTGTGGAACTGCTCGAGAAAGCTATGTTTATGGATGACGTCAAATTTTTTTATATGTTATTAATTTTAATCGGAACAAACGTTTACAGAAATAATTATATTACATATTTCGTTATAGATACAAAGAGAATAGTGATAATCAAATGTTTAAGAAATGCATGCTATAAGCTTTCCTTAAAATGTCTGTTTCCATGACATCGCGAGAAACAACTGAAAATCGACAGCACTCCAAAGGAATTACAAAAAATTGGACAATCGAACAAGTAATAACGATTATCTCGGAATGGCCCACGTTACAAGAAAGGTTGTTTGGAATAAATTGTATCTTAAAACAGAGATCCCACCGTCCCGTAGCGCAGTAGTAGCGCGCCTGCCTTTCACACGGCGGTCCCGGATTTGATTTCCGGTGGAGGGATAGGGATTTTTCCCCTATCAGAATTTTTCCACACTGCTGTCCAGGTATAGATGTGTGCCTTCACCTCCATTCCGTGGAAGGCAGTGGGAAACCACCGCAGTATCGTCCTGCCTAGATGTCGGAATCGGGTTGTTGTCTCTCCCATTATGGAGATAACCATTCCCGAGATATTCTTTTATTTGTTTAAATGTTCCTATAGGAAGTGTTATATGTTTCCCCCTCTTGGTCAAAAGAACAGCATTCGTATAAGGCTCGTAATAAAATAACAACAGTTCTGGTATGTTATCTTGAATAGTATAAATTAGATGAAAAGAATAAGCTTTAGTTGGCATAGTTTGTTGAAGAGTAGCTAGTAGAGAAAGAAGTGTGTATGTAACACTAGATTTTTTTTTTTTTTTTTTTTTTTTATTCAGCAAGCCTCAAAACGCGTGTTTCCGGTGAAACTCGATATCGAATTTTTTAGTGGAATGTAATACTTCCTCTATTTTATAATGAGCCGCTTCTACAGAAAAACTACAAAAAAATTTAACTATGGGCAAGTAGTGGAAGAAAAAGTAAAAATGTGATTTGTTCCATTCACATGACTGTCTCTACATCTCTGTAACAAATTATTGTTAAAAAGCTTATTCTGTCTACATCATGCTAATCAAGATAAACATCAGCAAAAATTGTCTTTATTGCTCGCTTTACTTGTAAGTCGAACAGAAATAAGGGAAAACACCAGGCTAAAAAAAGGTATATGGCATAAATTGTGTGTTTTAATGAGATCTACATTTTTTGTGTAGTACGTTTTTGTGTGTCTCTTATTGTTTACCAGTTATGCAAAATTCAGTTAAATTCATCCCGAAATGAAGACCTCTTCAGAGGCTATTGCCAGAATATTCAAGATATATATTTCATTTTTCATGTAAATATTTTAATAAACGGTATTTTAATCAAAATAGTTGAAGCCATTTTTGAGAAAATAAAAATTTTTGGAAATTTTTGCCATGTACAGGGTAGTTTAGGGTGGGGTATTTTTCTCATTCTTGTCGCATCCTTGGAAGATACTACATTAAATACCAAGTTTGATATTTTAGTGACTTTTCGCTTTTGAGTTATCGTGTTCACAGACACACGGAGACACATACACACGAACCTTTTTTAAAATGATTTTTTTTTTACGGGAAACCTAAAACGTACATTTCCGGTGAAATCTGGGTACCGAAATTTTGGGTGCAGTGCAAAAGGGTTAAAAAGGTCTCTGTTTCCAATATTTCATGAGGTTTCTCGCTTGAAGAAGTTCAAGTCCATACCCTTTAAAGCACAAGCTACGTTGCAATTCTGTGCCAAGTTATTGCTCCGTAGCGAAATCGGAGCCGCAATCCTGCAATAGTAATGCAGTTTGCGATGCAGATGGACATCATGTCGATCGTTGCCATGGTGGTGGCATGCTGTCAGAATCATTATTTTATTATCGATTTGCTTTACTGTTCTCCTACTCTGCTCTTAAATCACTTCAGCTGAAAATCAATGTTTTTGGTACTAGAAAAATCTGATGTGTTTCATTCACATGATGATCACCATATCTCTGTAACAAATTATTATTAATAAGCTTATTCTTTTGTCTAGTTCATGCTAATTGAGATAAACATTGGCAGAGACTAGTTCTTTATAAATAGAAAATAGGCTAAACTGACAGTCAAATGTTTTAAAACGTGGTTGCTATGGAATTGAAATCCGTTTCTTTGCGTGGCCAGGAGTTGATTAGTTCCCGTATGAGAAAAGTTTTAAGTATTTTAAAATTGAAACCAATAACAAGGAATGTCTCGAAAACAGCCAAGTCTACGAAAACAATGTATATGACATAAATTGTGTGTTTTAAATAGATCTACATTTTTTGTGGAGTAAGTTTTTGTCTATCTCTTACAGTTTGCCACATATGCAAAATTCAGAAAAATGTATCCACAATAAAGAGATCTTCAGATCTTCAAAATCGTTAGAGCCATTTTTGAGAAAATTAAAATTTTCGAAATTATTCTACCTATGTAAAGGATATTTGAGGGTGGGGGAATTATTTAGAAATGTTCGTGTCGCATCCTTAGAAGATACTAAACTAAATATCAAGTTCGGTGTTTAACGGTTCGTTTTTTAGCTATGCTGCCCAACACACACACACACACACATACAAGGAATTTTTTCTAAAATGCTTTATTTTTTAGATTCAGGGTGTCCCAAAATATGTATTTCCAGTGAAATCTCGGTTTTGAATTTTTAGGTGCAATACAATACCTTCTCTATACACTATATAGGTGGCTCAGGCGTTTCGTCTGGGACTATATTTGTAGGTCCGGGTTCGTTACCCACTGACCGGGTGCTCTGTGCCTGAGTTTTTCCGTGGTTTTCCTGGAGCCTTTTAGGCGAATGCTGGAGTGCTGCATATCTACCACGGTTCCTTTTCCTTTCATTCCTTAATTTCATTTTCCCTTTTCATCCTTCAGGTCGGCGGCAGTTGCGATAGGCAGTTTTGCTTGCTCCGAGTAGAATTCTCATCCCGCTGGTTGCGCTGGCTGAGGTGCCGTTGTAGAGGCCTCCTTTCGGTCTGCGTGGCGCGTCAGGGCTGCCATCTAGTGAAACTGTTAGGGGCTTCCGTGCGTCTCTGCGCTTAGTTCCGTCGTTTCCTCTATTTATTACTTATGTTACATTGACTACTTTTAAAATTATTGATTTTAAAAAGATATTTTGTATTTATTTGATTTTAAGTTTACTTAAGTAGTTTAATAAAAATTGTGAATTGTGGTGTCATAGAATAAGAAAGTATCTGGCCTGTGGTTTCCTCTCCTCTCATCTTTCCTCCCGTATAGAGCAGTACTTGGTCGCAGTTACCGAGGTGTCCCCCGCCGTTAACATGCTCATACCTCATATACATAGAGGTGCGTGTAGTCAAGTAAAAAGAGATCCCTTGCAGTTGTTAAGATGCGTAGCTCTGTAACGCTAAATGGAGTCGATCAATCCGGTACGTTGTATGGTGTTCTACATTTCTGACATCTGTTATATAAATCTGACCGGGATTAATAGAAATGTTGATAAAATAATGTTCATTCTTGTTGCACGTTTAAAGATATTCTGCGTTTTACTATTCTATTTACCTATATTTTTATCTATTTTATAATTTTTCCTCTTAGCATGCAATATTAGTTTTTGGTCCACTTTTCTCTTCTTGTACTGATAATTACACGCGGATGTTTTATTCATTAATCAAAATCGAACTAAGCGATTGTTATAAAGCATGGTTCTTAAATTAATAACTGATAGTTTTTAGAGGTTTGCCACTGGAGAATATGAATTTTTCTGTAACCAGGATTATTCCCCATCCTCTTGAAGAGACTCTGCACAATCGCCCACTGATCCTGAACCAGTTTTGGTACCCTTATAAATTCGGTTCGAAAAACCATTGATGAGTGGATAAAATATTACCACCAACAAAAATGGGTGCAAACAGAAGGATGTAAGGACAATAAGAGAATGATGAGAAGAACATCTTCCTTATTAACTGAAGATGTACTTAAACTCAATAGATTCCAAATAAACCGGATAACAGGGTTGTGGATGAAACATTGTAGATTAAAGAAGCATCTACATACAATGGGAACCTTTAAATAGGTTTTGCAATGCAGAGGAAGAAAGGCTCTCAAATTATCTTCAAATGCGAAAGTGTGAATTACTGGACTAAATAAACCCAGAAGATGATTTTCTTAAAGCAAATTTAGGTAAAAACCTACCGTTTCATTAGAGACAGGGTTATTTAACTAAAGCTATAAAGAAAGGAAATAATACAATAACCTTATAGGTTTCAGTGTTAAGGGCAAATAACCAGACTCCTCCTTTATGGAAAGTTAAGTCAGGTCTAATCCTCCTTAAAGTCTGAAAGTAGGATGCACAGGGCGAATGCGCGCCTGCATAACTCAAAAACGGAATGTTGGATCATCACTATATTCGTAAAGATGCGTCAGTTTGGGCAATTAAATTGGCCTTCTGATCTCAACATCGCGGTTTCAAACCCGACCCAAACAGATGGGTTTTAAGTGCACTTAAATGTGACAGCCCCATGTTAGTCGATTTATTGGCATGCAAAAAACCTCTTGCGTGACGAAATTCAGCACACCGGCTTCGCTGATGTGATCCTTGCAATTCACAGAGGTGCAACAATGATGTCCAAGAAAAGCTTCTTCCCCAAACTACCCTTAACATGGAATATTTCCGAAACGTTTTATTTGATCAAAAATGATCTAATATTTTGATTAAAAATCGTAAATTTAAAGTTTTTACTTGATAAATAAAATCTACATATATCTTAAATTTTCTGAGAATTACTGTGAAGCCCTCTTCATTCTGGAGAGATGTTGTTTAATTTTTTATAAATAGTTAAATTTAAGATACAGCCAAAAACTTGCTGTATATACAAAGCATGCAAGAACTCTAAAGAGGGAATTTATTTCAAATAACCTTTACATGCCAGTTTTTTTCGTTTCTTTTTCCTTCGAGATATCTATTATTAGTGTAAGTTTGTAATGAATCTATTTCTACAAGGTAGATCCCAAATAATATGATCTAAATAGAGAAATGTAATATGTTCCATTCACATCGCTCTGTCAACCTATTCTGCAGCAAAGTATTCTTACAAAAGCTTATTCTTTTATCTACTAAATGCTAATCAAGATAAACATTAGCAGAAATGGTCTTATTACTCAGTTCCTTGTAAGTAGAATGGAGACAAGGGAATACACCAAACAAAATGATAGTCAAATGTTTTAAAACGTATCATTATGCGATTAAAATATTGAAATAAGGTTCTCTTTGCATACTCAGGAGTAAAACAAAAGAAAAACGAACAACAACTTTCCCTTTGAGAAAAATATAAGTAATTTAAAATTGAAACAAGTAGCAAGGAATATCTGGGAAAAAATGTACCTGAAAAAAAATTGTCTGTTTTAATAATATATCTTTGTGATGTAAGATTTTGTCATCCAGAATGAAGAGGGCTTCAGAGGCTATTCCCAGAAAGTTCAAGATATACATTTTGTTTGGCATAACAATATTTTAAGGTATGGTATTTTAATCAAAACATTAGAGCTATTTAGAAAAAATAAAAAAAAATCGAAACATATTTTTTGTAAAGGGTAGTTCGGGTGGGGGATTTTATGAAAAATTTCGTGACATATCCTGAAAATATACTGAAGTTTGGTATTTAACCGACTTTTCTGTTTTTAGTTTTGCTGTCCACACAACACACACACACACACACACACACACACACACACACACACACACATACACCCTATTTGATTTTTTTCGGCTAGTGGTTATGGCGGAAGGGTGCCTCTTGATGCAGCAACCGATCTTTCTTCCTTTTTCCCACCTGCTGATCGAACAGAATCCGAATAAAAGATACGGATCTTTTTCCTAAAAATGCTTTATTTTTGGAATCAGGGAGTGTCTAAACACGTATTTCTGGTGAAATATCGGTATTGAATTTTGAGTGGAATACAACACCTTCACTACCTATTGTGTACATTATGCACACATGCTAGAGAAAATAATAAACGATAGTGTGCAGAGACCCAATTAAAAATATTTAGAAAGGAATGTATACTTTCGGCCAAATAAAACACCTTCATGTGTGTGGGGATTCTCGAGTTCGAATCACCGTAGGGTGGATATAGTTTTAACCTAGGATTCCCTTACATTGGTGGACAAATCTCTAGCTTCTAGCAGCTCTAAGCTCTAGAATCCGGGCTCCGGTAGGTACATAACATTGACCCATTTCAATCGTTCATGTCCGAAACCGATAGAGCACCATAGTTCGCTTTGCAGTAGAGGTTGCAGCTTAGCTGCAATTTACATAAACTACAAGCACCTACTTTTATATACAGTACGTTTCAAAAGTCTCGCAAAAACGCCCGAAAAAATCCATGGCCCTCCGCCAGGTGTGGGGAAAAAAAGAATCTGATGCGTTCCATTAGCCTGACTTTCTTTACATCTCTGCTACAAATTATTGTTGAAAAGCTTATTCTTCTATTTACTTCATTGTAATCGAGAAAAAATCAGTAGAAATGGTCTTATTATTTTCTTCCTTGCAAGTAGAGGGGAAATAAGGGAATACCATAGACTAAAGCGTAGATATATATTTTATAAGCTGGTTGCTGTGTGATTGAAATTCCTTTGTTTCTATGGCCAGTAATTGACAAATTCCCGTATTAGAAAAGTATAAGTATTTGAAGCTGAAACGAATAACAAGGAATATCTCAAAAGACATCAGCTCTACGAAAAAAATGTAAATAACATAAATTGTGTGTTTTAACGAACTCTCCATTTTGGGTTTTGTAAAATTTTGTCTGTCTGTTACAGTTTACCAGTTATGCAGCATTCCGCAAAATTCATCCAGAATAAAAATGTCTTCATAGGCTATTCGCAGAAAATTCAAGAAATACATTTTATTTGTCATGTAAATAACTTAAATAAACATATTTTGATAAAAATCGTTCGAGCCATTTTTGATAAAATCAAGATTTTCGAAAATTTCCCCAAGTAAAGGGTAGTTTGGGGGTGGAAGGATTTTCTTGAAAATCTTCGTGTCGCATCCTTAGAAGATATTGAACTTAAATACCAGTTTTTTTGGTTTGAGGGGGTCTCAAAACATATATTTCTTGTGAAATCTCAGTATTGAATTTTTGGGTGCAGTACCAATACCTTCTCTACACACTATATAGATAGTACGTGTAGAGAAAGCGAAAAGATGAAGAACCTTCGTCACGTCAAAGAATATATTATAAAGAAAAGTTTTGGAAGACAGAAACAAACAATTCTTAGCCAAAACAAAATCATTTTTACCAACGTAAAAGTACCTATAGATAACGAGTTGTTTCAAGTGGAAAGTCCCCCGATATGACCTTAGATGTTAAAGGGAGCTATATAAATGAAACAATTTAAAAAAAAAACAAAAAACAAAAAACAAAAAAACCATTCTTAGCCCAGCTAGATACTGTGTGCCTCACAGTAAATAGATTGCGAGTTCGAAATTCACTTAGGGTAAGTTACCTGAGTAAGTTTCTTTTTCGGAGTTTTTCCTTATCCTGAGAAGACGAATGTTGAGAAACTTAAAATGCCATGGGCCATAATTTCACCGATTTCATTTATCGCCCAATATAACTAACCAGGTTAAAGTACGTTATGCTAATAAATAAATAAATAATAAATAAAAACATTTTTGCTGTGGCTGCGTGGCTCAGTCAGTAAAGTACTTGTCTGCTGTGCGAGGGGTATTGTGTTCGATTCCCGGCTAAGGGGAATTATTCATTATCCTCCTCAGAGTATGGGAGTATGAGAGAGAGAGAGAGAGATCATATAAGAGCCAAATAAAAGCCAAAACTCAAATGACAAGTGTATATGGGCTAACACATTGCTATATGTTCCAAAACGTAAAAAGCCGCCAGTATGACCATTGCAGTTAAAGACGGGATACATACAAATGGAAAAAAAATCTGATGTGTTGATTCACATGACTTTCTCTACACCTTGATACCATGCACATACGTACTACATACTGTGCAGAGAAAGTAAAAAGTAACACTTAAATAGAATTTCTGTGCAAGTTTTAACATCATCAGAAACATTTTTAAATTGTCTGTATTTTGTATACTGTCTCGAACATGTTGTAGTGTATATTATTGTACAATATACGAATTGTGTCACACAGAAAATGTTGCAATGGAAACCAAATAAATAATTGCATTTCCTGATATTATTGATGCATTTTTACAGGAATTAATTTTGATTGTTTTCTCACAGAAACCGTGTGTAGGACAGGAGTTGGATAGGTTGAGTCACACACGGTTTCTGTGAGAAAACAATTAAAACTATCACAATTGTCCATGGTTGTTGGCTATACTATGAATCCTGGGAACTTTAAGTACTTGCAACATTGTAAGTCTCCATTGGGGTTGTCATCTCAAAATAATTTGAGATCACCTTTTGGTTTACCGGGAATAATGCGAGTCAGTTGAGAAATTCAATGCTATGCCAGTATGTTGCCATGGTAGCTCAGTGGTAGAGCAACCGGCTAAACACCGGGAGATCCGTGGTTCAAATTCCGTCTTTGGCATTGAATTTTTCAGTCTGATTTTACCTATATAATTTTATCGATGTTATTTATCGGTTGAAATACAAAATAATATTCTTTTACAACTGTTTAAGCATTTTTAAATGAATGTGTAATTTTAAAAATGTTACCTATAACGACACAACTTGCCCAACATTGATGTTAAGAATTCGAAAAAGCGTATTTTAAAATACATTTTTTGATTCGTCCAAACGTTTTTGAATAACAGTTCAATTTATCTATAGGCCAAAATATGAAAGACGTTCACAGCATACTGTATAAGATCCTCCTTTCAATGCAGAAATTAAATATCAATGAAACCTGAGACTCCTATTTGAACCACTCTAGGTGAGAAGTTCGACATGCGTGCTGGCGAGCGAACCCAGGGAAATGAGAGAAGGGATTAAAATCGTTTTGCCTGTTTGTTTTCTTCGATCGTGAGAGACTGCTTAGTAAGCAAAGAGCATCGATTTGACATGACGCAGCTGAATAAAATACCCTATCACACGCAAGGCACTTTCAAGCGTTATTAGGTTAGCAATAATGACATTACACAATCTGGGGCTTCGTTCCGGACCCTTTTTTCAGGTAATTGTGACTTAATGCCGAGTGATCTCGGAAAGACCTTTCCGATTCAGATTTCCGTAGGGTTTCAACCTGCGGAAGCGCATTCAAATGTTTGTTCGTGGTAACTAGATATTCAGCTGAAAAGAAAAGAAGAGAGGGTGAAAAAAAAAAAAATCTGATGTGTTCCATTCACATCACTTTCTCTACATCTCTGCAACAATTATTGTTAAAAAGCTTATGATGCTATTTACTTCATGCTAATCGAGAAAAAATTAACAGAAATAGGCTTATTACTTGCTTCCTTGTAAGTAGAAGCGTAATAAGCGAGTACCAAAGTTTAAAGTGATAGTCAAAAGCTGGTTGCTATGTGACTGAAGTTGCTTTGTTTGTACGGAGACAAGTTAACAAAATCCTGTATGAGTAAAGTAGGAATACCTCAAAAACGATTAACTCCACGAAAAAGGCATATAATATAAATTGTATGTTTTAAATTCCTCTACATTTTTTTGTGGGGTAGGTTTTTGTCCATCTCTTACGGTTTAGTAGTTGATGCAAAATTTCGTAAAATTCATCCAGAATAATTCAGAGGTATTCCCAGAAAATTCAACATACTCCTATACAGTTTAATTGTCATATAACTATCTCTAATATTAGACATTTTAAACCAAAATCGTAAGAACTATTTTTGATAAAATCAAAATTATCTAAAAAATTTCCATGTAAAGGGTAGTTGGGGATGAGGGGATTTTCTTGAAAATCTTCGTGTCGGATCCTTGGTAGATACCGAACTTAAATACCAAGTTTGGTATTTAACGGACTTTTGTTTTCGACCTATGCTGCCCACAAAAAGACACACACACTCACACAATCTCACAGACAGATACACACACACACGGATAATTTTTCTAAAAATGCTTTTTTTTTTAGATTCAAGGGTTCCTAAAACATGTATTTTCGGTGAAATATCTCGGTATCGAATTTTTGGGTGCAGTACAATGCCTTCTGTATACACTATGTACATAGTACGTGTAGAGAAAGTAAAAATGACAACGTTTGAAGCATGGACTTTAGATGAGGCCTAGGAAAGGTGTAAATTCAGAACACTGAGAATATTAGTTACACGAATGCTGTAACTTAGGTGCTCTATATTTTTCCCTTAGTAAGATTTTGTCTGTATGTTATGATTACTTTACTGTCAACATTATACAAAGTTCAATCAATTAAAGAAAAATTAACAGGATATTCTCAGAAATTTCAAGATATCTGTACATTTTATTTCTTATTTCATAAATATTTTGAACATCTGGCATTTAATCAAACTAGAGGCGCTAAATGACTTTCTTTACATCTTTATAATAAGTTCTTGTTAGAACGCTGATTATTCCATCCACTTAATGCTAATCGAGGTAAACATTAGCAGAAATGGGCTTATTACGAGACGATACTCAAATATTTTAAAAGCCGATTGCACGTTAAGTATTTTAAAACTGAGCCAATAAAAAGGAATGTCTCGGAAACGGTCAGCTCCACGAAAAAAAATGAATAGGATATAAATTGTGTTTTAAGAATATCTACATTTTTTGTGCAGCAAGCTTATGTCTTTCTCTTACGGTTTATCAGTTATGCAAAATTCAGCAAAATTCATCCAGAATAAAGAGGTTTTTAGAGGCTATTCCCTGAAAATTCAAGATATACATTTTATTTTTCAGGTAAATATAAGATATTTACATGAAATATTGAAATTCTTTTAATCAAACCGTTAGAGCTATTTTTGAGAAAACCAAAATATTCAAAAAAGTTTCCATGTAAAAGGTATTGGGGGTGGCGGTGTTTTCTTCAAAATCTTCGTGTCGCATCCTTGGAAGACACAGTACTTAAATTTCAAGTTTGATATTTATTGACTTTTCGGTTTTGAGCTATGCCGTTCACAGCCAGGCAGACACTTCGACAGACACACACACACACACACACACACACACACACACACACACACACTTTTCTTTTTTGGATTCAAGGGATCCCAAAACATGTATTTCCGGTGAACTCTAGGTATTGAATTTTGGGTGTAATGCCATACCTTCTCTATACACTATGCACCTACATAGTATGTGTAAGGTAAAAATGAATATAGAAGAAAATATTTTGACTAGTTACTTTTATATTTTCGTAAGATCCGTGCAATTTCATGATTAACAGCGTTATCATTGTAACAATAATTGTTTCGTATTGTTATATTGATTTTGCAGAATTGTGTTTTTTAGAAGTAATGAAATTCACGTATTGTTCGAGCTTTAGATTTAAACCACCAAAATATTTAGTTTTTGCGGAAGTTGCTATATGAAAACTGTCTAGAAGTGTATCTCTTTGCAAACATTATATAGCATTTACTTTCATACCGTGTTACCTTTTTATATGATTGAATTATATAATAACTTCACATTTTCTGAAAGGAGAGCAGCTTTATACACAAAATATTAGGTTCAAATAGTCTTGATAAGTAGCTTGTATAAATATTCCAGCAGTTATTATAAACAAATATATATTTCCAGCAGCACCTTTTTTTTTTTTCTTTCTTTTTCGGGCAGATAACCCTATTGATTTGAAAATATCCATGGTTCCTTTCTTTCTCTGTTTGTTTCCTCAGAATTTCTTAATAAAACTTCCAATTATTTGCAAATGTTTCACAGATTCTGTCTATCGTAGCTACTTGTATTTATGCATTACTTTGGCATTCTAAGGCAATTTTATATGGATCAGTTTTACTACGCATGAACGGTGAAGCAAATTTTGATAATTGAAGTAGAAAAAGAACTAGTGTTAGTAATAGTAGTAGAAGAAGAACAAGAGAAATGAGTTGTAGTTTTTATTTTTTACTCGCTGAAAAACGTTCTTAAGACAATATGAAGTCTTTTTACTTTCTCTAGCCCAATATGTACAATGTACATAGGGATAGAGAATAATTGTATTCCACCCAAAAATTCGATACCGAGATTTCACCGGAAATACATGTTTTAGGACCCCCTGTATCCAAAAAAGCATTTTCAGAAAAAGGTCCCTGTGTGTGTCCGTAGGTCTGTGAACACGATAACTCAAAAACGAAAAGTAGCTAAAATACCAAACTTGGTATTTAGGTTTAGTGTCTTCCAGGGATGCGACACGAAGATTTTGAGAAAAATCCCCCCCCCACCCCAAACTACCCTTTACATGGAACTTTTTTCGAAAATTTTGATTTTCTTAAAAATGGCTCTAACGAGTTTGATTAAAATATCATATATTAAAGATATTTACCTAACAAATAAAATGTATATCTTGAATTTTCTGGGAATAGCTCCTGAAGACCTGTTTATTCTGGATGAATTTTGCTTAGATTGGCATAACTAGTAAACCGTAAGAGATAGACAGAAACTTAGTATACAAAAATTTAGGTCTTGTTAAAATACACAAGTTATGTCATATACATTTTTCTCGTGGAGCTTACCGTTTTCGAGATATTCATTGTTATTAGTTTCAGTTGTGAAGTACCGATACTTTTCTCAGACTGGAGTGTCCGTTTTTCTTTTGTTCTACTCCTGGCCAAGAAAAGAAGCGATTTGTAATGACAATCGCATAACGACAGCTTGTAAAGCACTTGACTATCGGTTTAGCCTAGTGTATTCCCTTATTTTCTTCCTGCTTATACGGAACGAAATAATAAGAACATTGTACTAATGAGTACCACGAATAGCAAGGTGCAGAAAGAAGAATAATCTTATGTATGAAGTTTGTAGAACAGCTAGAGAAAGTCATGTGAGTGTAACGCATAAGATTTTTTAAGATTTTAATCGATTCAGCTGTTTTCGGCACTCCTCGCAATTCATTCTTCTCCTAGAAACAGAAACAGTTTATGTTGTAGCGATTCTTGTGTTTTATTAAAGAACACTGTGAAGCATTTAGTTTGACTTTGACTCCGATGCTTCCTTTTTGGAAGTGTTTATAGCTTCATTTAGTAGTAGCTAAGAAACATTCCCGGCGATAAGGGCAATTTATTGGACATAGCATTTCTACTGTCCGGAGAAGTAACTAAGCGGTGGCCGCGCTTGCTAAAGTGTCTCGCTTCGTGGTGCACAGGATCGTGGGTTCGAGTCCCGCCTTGGGCATGGGTGTTTCTGTGTTTGTAAATGTGTCCTGACAAGCCTCCGGAACTGTATTTTTATATAAAAAAGAAAATATACGGAGGAGCACAAAGCTATTGACCCATACTTCCTAGATGCTAGTACTATCATTAACCGCACTGATTCAAGGATTATTACTTTCTCTATACATACTATGTACATAGTGTATAGGAAACTATTGTAATGCACATAGTATTTAAGTTCGGTATCTTCCAAGGATGCGACACGAAGATTTTCAGGAAAATCTACCCACCCCAAACTACCCTTTACATGGAAAAAAATTCGAAAATTTTGATTTTCTTAAAAATGGCTCTAACGATTTTGATTAAAATATCTTATATTTAAGTTGTTTACTTGCCAAAGAAAAATGTACATCTTGAATTTTCTGGGAATAGCCTCTGGAGCCTACTTTATTCTGGATAAATTTTACGGGATATTGTAGAACCGCTAAACCGTAAGAGATGGACGAAAACTTAAAACACAAACAATGTAGAACACGTTAAAACACACAATTTATGTTATATAACTTTTACTTTCTCTATATGTACTATGTACATAGTGCATAGAGAAGGTACTGCACTCCACCCAAAAATTCGATACCGAAATTTCACCGGAAATATATGTTTTAGGGTCACCTGTATCCAAAAAAAGCATTTTCAAAAAAAGGTCCGTGTGTGTGTGTGTGTTCCTGTGTGAACATGATAACTCAGAAACGAAAAGTCGGTAAAATACCAAAGTTGGTATTTAAGTTTAGTATCTTCCAGGGATGCGACACGAAGATTTTGAGAAAAATCCGCCCACCCCAAGCTACCCTATACATGGAACTTTTTTTGAAAATTTTGATTTTCTCAAAAATGGCTCTAATGATTTTGATTAAAATATCGTACATTAAAGATGTTTACCTGATAAATAAAACGTTTATTATGAATTTTCTGGGAATAGTCTCGGAAGACTACTTTATTCTGGAGGAATTTTACGGATGTTCGCATAACTGCTAAGCCGTAAGAGATGGGCAAAAACTTACAACACAAAAAATGTAGAGTACCTTAAAACACACAATTTATCTTATATACATTTTTTTCGTGGAGTTGATCGATTTTTAGATACTCATTGTTTTTGGTTTCAGCTTTAATAAACATGCATTTCTCATACAGGAATTTGCCAACTCCTGCCCATACAAATAAAGGAACTTCAGTCACACAGCAACCACCTTTTGATTATCACTTTAACCAATAGTACTCCCTTATTTCGCTCCTACTTACAAGGAAGCAAGTAAAAAGACTATTTCTGCTACCTTTTTCGATTAATAGGAAGTCAATAGAAGCACAAGCTTTTTAACAGTTTGTTGTAGAGATACAGAGAAAGCCATGTGAATGGAACACATCAGATTTTTTTCGTGGAGTTCATCGTTGTTTAGATATTCCTTGTCTTAGCTTTAAAAAGCATACTTTTCTCATACAGGAATTTGTCAACTCCTGTCTATACAAACAAAGGAACTTCAGTCACATAGCAACCAGCTTTTGACTATCACTTTAACCTATGGCACTCCCTTATTTCGTTTCTGCTGACAAGGAAGCAAGCAATAAGACTATTTCTGCTAAATTTTTCTCAATTAAATGAAGTAAATAGAATAATTTGTTGCAGAGATGTAGAGAAAGTCATGTGAATGGAACACATAAATTTTTTTTTATTATGTTCTAAGCAGACTCGCAACATCACATTGTTTATCATCATAATACCTCGATTACATTCGATTACATTTTTGCTATAATATATCCCTTTTAAACGCTTATCTTCCAGCTAAGAACGAATGAATTCGCTGGCGATGATTACAGACACCAGTTTAAACCAAAATTATTGAAATTACCAATTTTTACTTTCTCTATCACTTATATACTATGTACATAGTGTATAGAGGGGATACTGCATATTGTATGGTATCAAAAAATTCGATACCGAGGTTTGACCGCAAAAACATGTTTTGAGACGCCCTGAATAAAAAAAAATAAAAAAATAAAAAAAATTAAAAAATTAAATAAATAAAAAAATAAATAAAAAAAATAATTTTCTGAAAAACATATATGTGCGTCTGCGGGCAGAATAGCTTAAAAACGAAAAGTTGAATTCTTAAGTTAATCACCAAACTTGATATTTAATCAGTATCTTCTAAGGATGCGACACGAAGACTTTCAAGAAAATGCTCCCTCCCCCAACTACCCTTTACAGGAAAAAAATCTAAAATTTTGGTTTTCTAAAAAATCATATAAAGGTTTTGATTAAAATGTCATATATTTAAAATATCACATGAAAAATAAAATGTATATTTTAAATTTTCTGAGAATAGCCTCTGAAGATGTCTTTAATCTGGATGAATTTTCCTGAAATTTGCATTGCTAAACTGTAAGAAGCAGACAAAAACTAGCTCTCAAACGCTTTTATAAGATTTGAATATCGCCTTACCTGTGCATTCATTATTTCCCTTCTTACAAGCAATAAGACAATTCTGCTAAAGTTTATCATGCTGTAGATAAAAGAATAATCTTTTGTAAGAGAAGCTTTTGTGGAACAACTAGAGAAAGTCATGTGAATGGGACGCGTTAGGTCTATTTTATATTGTAGCTATAGGCACTAAGTTACCGTTGGACTGCGCCGGTGTGAGAGTATTACGACCCCTTTCCCTAGTCGGTTGGATTGTTAGCTACACTGTAGCTTTCAAATGGGATGAGCGCCACCAGGCCGGCAGCCAATCAGAGTGCTGCTGTGTTGACATATTGCACTCGCGCTTAACTGGGGAGTAACGCTCTAAGTGATTCCGTCTCTCATAAATACTACTTGCGCTAAGACAAAATATTCAAATTTTGCAAAAAATAATTCACGAGGAAGATAGGGAGTAATGTTTTCTGCAGAACCGTAAAAACCATATATTTTTGGCTCAAATATTTTTCATAATACACATGAATAAACATTATGTCGTCAGGCAGATTTGCATGCTCAGTGTGCGAGTGAGAGGGAAATATGAAAAGAGTGGGGGTAGCGACCCGGCAACGCAGAGCACGATAACGTACCTTATTCGCTGCAGAGTGGAACTTTTCCCATTTGCAAAATATTATTGTGTTCAAAGGGATATGCATATAAGAGAACTGCTAGCGCAGAAAAGTTAGATATTTGTTTATTTTCTCTGATAGGACACTTTGACTGAAATTTTAAATTGAATTTATTTTAATTTAATTTTAGCTTTATATACAATAGTATTACTATGCCATTTTTAAAATCCACAGAGGGCTTTTTCAAAAGGCAATATTTGCCAACTAAGACGCTGCATTCCAACTGATAGTAGACCGTATGTTCAAAAGGTGAAATATCTTGATAGTTTTTCAATACACAACCTAAAGAAAAACCCATAGATTCCACAGAAAAATATACATTAAACTGTGTTAAATAATCGTTACGACTTTGTTGTATTTTCTGCCACAATATTTTTAATTTCAATAATATATACTAAAAATCTGATTTGTTCCATTCACATGACTTTCTCTACATCTCTGCAACAACTGATTGTTAAAAAACTTATACTTCTAGTTACTTCATGCTAATCGAGAAAACATTAGCAGAAATACTCTTACTACTTCCTTCTTTGTAAGTAGAAGCGAAATAAGGGAGTACCACAGGTTAAAGTGATATTCAAAAGCTGGTTGCTATGTGACTGAAGTTCCTTTCTTTGTTTGTATGGACAGGAGTTGACAAATTCCTGTATGAGAAAAGTATAAGTCTTTTAAACCTGAAATACAACATAATGAATATCTAAAAAACGATCAACTGCACTAAAAATATGTATATAACATAAATTGTGTGTTTTAATGTGCTCTACATTTTTGTGTGGTCATTTTTATCCATTTCTTATGGTTTAGCAGTTGTGCAAGATTCCGTAAAGTTCATCCAGAATAAAATAATGTTCAGAGGCTATTCCCAGAAAATTCAAGATATACATTCTATTTGTCAGGTAAATATCTTTAATATACGATATTTTAATCAAAATCTTTAGAGCTATTTTTGGAAAAATCAAAATTTTCTAAAAAGTTCCATGTAAAGGGTAGTTGGGGGTGGGGATTTTCTTGAAAATCTTCGTGTCGCTACTTGGAAGATACCAAATTTAAATACCAAGTTTGGTGTTTAACGATCTTTTAGTTTTTGAGCTATGCTGTCCACAGACACACACACACACACACACACACACACACACGGACCTTTTTACAAGAATGCTTTTTTTGGATTCAGGGGGACCCAAAACATGTATTTCCGGAGAAATCTCGGTATCGACATTTTGGATGCATTACAATATCTTGTACAATATAAGTTACTTTGCTATGAAAGCAGTAGCAAAATTTACATGTTCAATTGTAAATGATATTGGCAACTCTCACGAACTTAATTTGTTCTTATATGAGTTGGTACATACGCTGTTGACTCTAGTTCAGGATGGGGTCGACCCAAGTTAAGTAATTACTAATTTAGAGATTTAATATTTCAGTAATAGGTGCCTTTAATTTCTTTCTTAAAATTGAAGTGAGTCTATAACTGCGACGTTGAGAAGTTCTTTTGACCTAAATTACATTTGAGGTTGGTATCTTCATTCACGTTCATCAGTAAGACGAACGTCTGCAACCCTGGGAGGTCAACGATGCTAGAGCTTAGGCGCTGTAAATTAATCCGTTGGCCTCACGGCAGAGCGAATTTGCATGCCTGCTTTCAAATTAGTTCTAATCGAGGCTGAGGTTGAATTCTGATGGGAGAAAATCAAGAGCAGTAGTACTGCCCTCCCCTTTTTAATTGAAACTATTCACAGGGAAATTTCCTATTCTGTCACTGAATTTTTACAACTCCAAGATTATTTATTTTTCATTCATCAGTCACACCTTATGCCATTCTTGTTCAAATTACATGATTAAAACCCCATGTGTTCCATTCACATGACTTTCTCTTTATTTCTAGTCGCCCTCCGTGGTGTAATGGTTACCATGCTAACTTCATATACCCAAGGTTGCGGATTCAAACCCGGCGGAGGACGATGGATTTTTTCGGGTGTAAAAATCCTTAGCATGGCTTCCTTCGGAAGGGAAGTAAATCCGTTGGTCCCGTGTCGTAGATTTACGGCACGTAAAAGAACCTGAAGCCTGATAGAGAGGCCCCTGAGCAAAATTAAGCGGTCTTTCACGCCCAATTTAGAATGGGACGCTGAGAATTACAGTAGTTAAAGAGCGCCCATGAATAACACGCCGTATCCATTTTTCTCTACATTTCTGCAACAAATTATTCTTAAAAAGCTTATGCTTCAATTTACTTCATGCATACTGAGAAAAATTAGCAGAAATATTCTTATTTCTTGCTTCCTTGTAAGTAGAAGCGAAATAAGGGGGTATCATAGGTTAAAGGATAGTCAAAAGCTGGTTGCTATGTGACTGATGTTCCTTTATTTCTATGGTCAGGAGTTGACAAATTCCCCGTATGAAAAAAGTATAAGTATTTTAAAACTGAAAACAACAAAAAGAAATATCTGAAAAACGGTCAACTCCAAGACAAAATATATATATAGCATAAATTGTGTGTTTTACGAGCTCTACATTTTTGTTAAGTAAGTTTTTGTCTATCTCTTGCGGTTTATCAGTTATGCAAAATTCCGCAAAATTCATCTAGAATAAAACTGTCTTAACAGGCTATTCCCAGAAAATTCAAGATATACATTTTATTTCTCATCTAAATATCTTTAATATACGATATTTTAATCAAAATCTTTAGAGCCATTTTTGAGAAAGTCAAAATTTTCGAAAATTTTTCCATGTAAAGGGTAGTTTGGGGTGGGGGGATTTTCTTGAAAATTTCGTGTCGCATCCTTGTAAGATGCTGAACTTAAATACTAAGTTTGGTATTTAACTGTCTTTTCGTTTTTGAGCACAGATACACACATAGACACGCGGAAATTTTTCTAAAAATGCTTTTTATGGACTCAGGGGGTCCCAAAACATATATTTCCGGTGAAATCTCGAAATCGAATTTTTGGGTGCAATACAATACCTCTTCTATACACTATGTTCTTAGTACGTGTAGAGAAAGTAACAAAAGGAGGAATAAAGAAGAATTTCTCCTAATACTGTTGTACACATGGATGCTAGTATGTGCTAACGGGGAAACTGTAAAGCGTTTGGGCGTCTTTTCAGCTGTGCAAGATCTTAACTTAGTAGGTAGCATGCAAACTGGCGGTTTTCGCGTCCTCATCAGGCTGTAATTATTATTCCCCTTGTTCATCATATAATTAGGAGCAACGCATTTCACCCTTAGGCGCTGCCATCGCTGCTGAGGAAGATAGATCCTGTTGCTCTTCATACGGTAGGGTTAATGAGGGTTAGAAAAACTTACTGAAAGTGACGTTACTCTTTTGTTCTAAATTAGCTCCATAGTTGCATACAACTTTTCTGTACTCTACTTTATATTTAGTTGGCAAAGGTATTTTGACATAGTAGTAGTAGAAAATTCCTGTATCACCTAAGTGGAGCAATGTAGGAGGAAATCACGACTTGCAAACTCAAAATGGTGGACAATTTTACCTAGGAACCTTCTTCTGTCAAGATAAACATTGCACAGGACCACAGCTTTACTTTCCTTCCAAAGAAAATCATGCTGAAGATTTTTGCATCCGAAAATCACCCTTCGCTAGGTTTGAACCTGCAATCTTGGGTTTTAGAGGTTAGCATAGTACAGGTCGCGCACCAGTTCTTGACGAACGAAATTTTTAGATGAGAGATTTGATGCGAGCCACTCATTCACCTTTACTAACATTCACGAAACGTAATCATAAGAAAGCAGGGTTATTTGTTATTGTAACATAAATAATTTTCTGACCTGTTTAGGGTAGGTTAGCTTAATGTATCTTCGCTAAAGATTATTCATCTAGAAGGAACGAGCAGCCTGTAAAACCCAATACACCACGGAGAGTGACATAAGAGGAATAATAACGTGAATATGTGGCAGTTCCACTTCCAGTTGACAAATTTAGAAAAGATGCATTAACTTATTTGAATTTGTTTTAAATTAATTGAAGTATTTGTGACAAAATGTAACAATATTTTAAAAAGTGGAAGATTCAGTTCTGGAAACTCAATAACAAGAATGGATGCTGAAACCAAGAAAGAAGAATCTCATCAAAATGTAAGATGCCTATCATATGAAGTAGGACGAAGTTTCAAGAAGCAGAAATGGATTTTTTGGAACACCAGCAAGAAGATTTCTTACATGTTTGGTGAAAATGAAGTTTGAAGGTATCTAGGAAGGGAACGATGTAGTTACATGTGTTATTTTTGTTAATACAATAACCGTAAAATATTAATTGTTATTGCTTCATAAAAACAAAAAAGTTATAACGAAAAATAATTACTATTTATTGAGATATGACTTTAATATCAAATATTTGAATATTTAATAATCTAAATGAAGAAGGAGAAAGAATAAAACAAGAAACTTATTGGAATTTTTATAATGAATGTTGTAATATATTGATAATCAGACACTAAAAGGGTTATTTTCGAAGATGCCTACATACATAAGCAAATAGATAAATAAATAAATAAATAAATAAAACTTGTGTCAATTTCCTACATATTACTTATTTGCTGACGCTTCTGGATCGATTCTTATTGACACAATAAAAACGTTTTTAGTTAAACTTAAAATGACTAACAATATCCAACTTAAATTTCAACTGACTCTAGGAGCTTTCACCCCCTCCCCCAACATTTTCCCTAATTAATTCGTCTTAAAATACAAATTGCAATTATACGAGGTTTACAGTGGAGCGACAAAACGATTGACCAATAGGAATTCAGTATGAACACGACAAAATTTGTGCGACCAAAGTGAACTGGGGTTAAGTTTTACCGCGCTGTATTGGCGATATTCACAGAATTCGTATAGTTTGTTATTCTGCGATTCTTGATAAAGGTGGTGGCAATATCCAGACAATGTCTTTACTTTCTCTACACGTACTATGTACATCATGTTTAGAGAAGGCTTTGTATTGCACCCAAAAATTTGATATTGAGATTTCACCAGAAATATATATATATATGTTTTGTGACCCCCTGAAACAAAAAAAAAAAACATTTTTGGAAAAAGGTCCGTGAGTATGTGTGTGTGTGGTGTCTTTGGACAGCATAGTTCAAAAACGAAAATACCGTTAAATACCAAACTTGGTAAAAAATCCTCCCAACCCAAACTAGCCTTTACGTGGAACTTTTTTCGAAAATTTGATTTTCTCAAAAATGGCTCCAACGATTTTGATCAACATCTCTTATATTTAAGATATTTATATGCCAAATAAAATGTATATCTTGAAGTTTTTGGGAATAGCCTTTAAAGACCTCTTTATTCTGGATGATTTTTGTTGAATTTTGCAAACTGATAAACCGAAGAGATAGACAAAATCTTACTCCACAAAAGATGTAGATCACGATTAAAACACACAATTTATGTAATATATATTTTTTTCGTGGAGTTGGCCGTTTTCGAAATATTCCTTGTTATTATTTCACTTTTAAAATACTTAAACTTTTCTCGCACAGGAACTTGTCAACTCCTGGCCACGCAAAGAAATGGATTTCAATCCCTTAGCAACCACATTTTAAAACATTTGACTGTCGGTTTATCCTAGTGTATTCCTTTATTTCCCTTCTACTTATAAAGGCACTAAGTAATCAGACCGTTTCTGCTAATGTTTTAGGATTAAATAGGTAGAGAATAAGCTTATTAACGACAATTTGTTACAGGGATATAGAGAAGTCATGTGAATGGAGCACATCAGATTTTTTTCGAACATGTTGATCAAAATGCCCGAGGATGCACTCCGAGATATATATGTGCATATAAACTGAGTTCCTTTGCTTACAAAAACACAATGGAAAGGCGAAAGACTTGATCGCCATGGCGTTCTTGAACCTAAAATAATCGGCAGTTATGTTCACTGAACCTAGATAGAAAGTAAAAATTCCCACCTGTTGTCTGCCTCACATTCTAAAGGAGGCGAGTTCGAATTTCGCTTAGGGTGAATTACCCAGATAAGGTTTTTTATCGGGATTTTCCCTTATCCTGAGAAGACGAATGTAAAGTAACGTTAAGCTCAATGGACCCCAAGATCACTAGAGCTTTATTTCGCCGATTTAATTCATCGTCCGATATGACCAACCAGGCTAAGGAAACACCAATCAAAAAAAAAAAAAAAATAATAATTTGCTCTTAAAATTACGAGGGGCGTTCAATGAGTCTTTTAACATCCAGGAAATTGCACTCGTAGCATCAAAAAATGTGCATTTAATAACAGTGGTCTCTTACTAGATGGCAGTTACAGTTATATCCATCACGTGGTTTCGTTGCCATAGACGATTAAGTAAAACATCCTGTGCTTTTTTAGATAAATGGAAAACAAACGAGTTTCGTGCTGGATTGAACACTTTTATTTAGAAGACCGATAACACCGATTTTCTTCGTTTGCAACAATTTAAAATTAGATAAATGAATTTTAACGTAGTCATACATCCACAAATGAACATTGTTCCGGACATCCAGTAGAAGTGACTTCCCCCGAGATGATTGACAAAATCCAGGATATGGTTTTGAATTATCAACGAATCAAAGTTCGCGAAATAGTAGAGGCCACAGGCATATCATAAGGCACAGTGTTTTTAATTTTGCACCAAAAATTGGGTCTAACAAAGGTTTCAGCAAGATGGGTGATGCATTCGCTCTCAATGGAGAATAAATGCAGTCGTATGGTCAAATCGGAAGCAAGTTTGGTTCTTTTCTGCTGCAATTCTAACGAGTTTCTGCGTCAATACATAACTGTGGATAAACTACTGCACTTCAGAGACAAAAGTACAGTCAAAACAGTGGGTTTTTAAAGGCGAACCGGCTCCGAAGAAGGCAAAGGGGTGAAATCTGCAGACAACGTGATGACCTCGGTTTTTTGGGATCCACGTAGAATCATCTTCATTGATTACTTGCCAAAAGGAAGAACGATAACTGGAGAATATTATGCATCATTATTGCAGAGAAATGAAGAAAAAACGCTCTTTTCTGGCAAAGAAAAAGGTTCTCCTCCGTAAGGGTGCACACCTGCGCAATTTCGATGGCGAACATTGTAAAATTAAGGTTAGAATTACTAAAACATTCACCATATACACCAGATTTGGTCCCCAGTGGCTCGGCGGCAAACGATTCACGTCTAACGAAGAGTTCATGTCCCAAACAGATGGCTATTTTGAGAACCTTCCGTAGTTCTACTTTTTGTAAGGCTTGTTGGGGAAACGCTGGGAAAAGTATATCGAGATAAAAGGAGATTATGCTGAAAAAATACCAAATATACTTGTTTTTCTATCATTTTCTATGGACTTATTGAACGTCCTCCGTACGTTACCACGGGGAGGGAGAGATAGGGGGACGACCAGAGAACGACCTTGTGATGATGACGAGGAGCACAAGTATGAATAGAGTCCTTAACGGTTCTAGAT
Organism: Hymenopus coronatus; assembly: GCA_030762935.1. Taxonomy (NCBI): domain Eukaryota; kingdom Metazoa; phylum Arthropoda; class Insecta; order Mantodea; family Hymenopodidae; genus Hymenopus; species Hymenopus coronatus. Next base: position 52,116,578 of record CM060884.1, read on the forward strand.
TTGACGCCTCTGAAGCCGCCCGAACACACACGAGCCCCGAACCTCAGGGAGTCCCTGAAGAGGCTTTGTGCTGGGATTGCAATGAAGATAACGCAACGTGACATGTAAATCTAACTGTTGATTCAAATAGAGCTATTTAGGGTTGATTTGACATGATTTAATTTAACGGGAAGTAAATTAAGAGATTGATAGTGTAAAACTTTTCCTTCCCGTTGCGTTAAGTGATGTCACATGGTAATTTTAACCCATTGGCGTGACGCAGTAACATGAAGTAATAAAAACTTTCAGCCAAGAGTAATTCTGGTAAGATTTAGTTAAAGAAATGCCTAATAGGTCTTCAATTTAGTAGCATTTCTTAACTTCACAGTCGCGTTAAATAAAGGTCTTCGTAATCCTGGCTTTAGCCCTAAAGCACGCGAAGGTGGGTCCCGATCGAGGGGTATGTCGCAGTGCGTATGCCACCATCCAGCCACAACCCGCCTAATATCGTCGCTTGTTCTCTCAACCCGAATCAGGTGACATGGAAGTGATGGAGAAATGATGGATTGGAAAATTCGGGGAATGTAATAAACCTTCCCGGCATTCGCCCGGCGACCCGGGGAAATTCCGAAAAAATATGAGTTGGAAAGGCTGTAATCGAACCCGCGTTTCCTTCTCGTTGATTGGCTGAAGGAGTTCTCGCCGTAAAAATGGCTTATACAGAGTGTTTCAAAAATACGGTGCATAATTTCAGGTATGTATTTCCCACACGTAGACAATCAAATTAGTTCATTATAACATGTGTCCGGAAATGCTTCATTTCCGAGTTATGACCTTCACAACATTGAAATTCACTGGAACGTTTTTCTTTCCGCAGCTTGTTGTCATTACAGAAGATGTTCAAAATGTCCACCTCCTGCATACAGACCTCACATCGATGTCTCATTGACCTGCGAACACGATCCCAAACTCCAGGAGTATTGCGTATGTCCTCACAATTTGCCACAATTCGATTCCGAAGGGATTCCAAATCCGGCACCGGAGTCGAATAAACCAATGATTTTAAATGGCCCCACAAGTAGAAATCGAGAGTTGTAGATCTTGGTCGTCCCCTTCCCAAACCAGGAGAGGTGAATGTTCCATACTCGCACAGACGGGAATGTCTTCCGATCTGGACATTGTCACTGTGTGTACCTCTCCTGGTACAAACGACGAGCCAGCGGAGCATTGCCGTCCGCCTTACCGTACATGAAGTGTATCTCTGGCAGCTCTTGATTTGGATACATGTCGCACAGTCTTAATGCCTAAAGAACACTGAATGTAACCTTCCTCAGAATGAACTATCAGAGCGCCCTCCTAATGTCTCCTTTGACGGCAAAGACCTGCGGAAAGAAAAACGATCCAGTGAATTCCAATGCTGTGAAGGCCATAACTCGGAAATGAAGCATTTCCGGACATGAACTATTTTGACTGTCTACAGGTGGGACTTTCAATGTTGTAAAGTCCATAACTCGGAAATGAAGCATTTCCGGACACATGTTATAATGACATATTTTGATTGTCTTCATGTGGGAAATACATACCTGAAATTATGCCCCGTATTTTTGAAACACCCTGTATAGTACTGAACAGACGATTTAAATTAAATGGCAACCTAAAAAATAAATAAAAATAAATAAATAAAATTAAATAAAAAAAGCATGCAAAGTATTGAATACATGCACAAAAGTATAACGAACATGTAACTCATAACTACGGAAAATCTAGTAATGGAAACATCTTCAGACAAGGTGATGGCCTCGGATTTCTGGAATGCACGCGGAATCATCTACATTGATTCCTTGCAGAAAGGAAGAACGATAAATGGAGAGCATTATGCATCGTTATTGCACCGGTTGAACGGAGAAATCAAGAAAAAACGTCCTCATCTGGAAAAGAAAAGGATTCTCTTCCATCAAGACAATGCAAGAGTTCACACCTGCGCAGCTTCAATAGCGAAAATTGTGGAATTAAAGTTCGAATTAGTACTACATCCACCGTATTCACCAGATTTGGCCCCCAGTGATCTTTTATTATTTCTAAACTTGAAAAAGTGACTCGGTGGATAACGACTCACTTCTAACAAGGAGGTCATCTCCCAAACAGATGCTTATTTTGAGAACCTTCCGAAATCCTACTTTATGGAAGGCTTGAAACAGTTGGGAAAACGCTGGGGAAAGTGTATCGAGGTAAAAGGAGGTTGTGTTGAAAAAAAATGTACCAAAATAATTTGTTTTTCAATCTTTTTCTAAGGGATTATTGAAATCCCTTCGCAATTTTACCGAAATACTCTGAAAGCAGGGAATAAATTATTATTTTAAGTTCGTAACTAGTTTCTACGGCAGCCAATAAGAGAGGACTATAGCACGCCATATTGTTGACATGCGGGGCATGGTAAGGAAAAGCAAACTTTAAGTGTTTGTGTATCGAATGCACGCCACTGATATAAATGAAACTGAAAGTGTAGTTTTATTGTTCGTGCGACAGCAGCTCTACCATAAAACGACGGGAATAGCCTGCAGACATTTCATGGTGCTGCCAGTATGTGTCACTGCATATCTTATTCAAACACAGTGACATTCTCTAAAACCCAACATTTCTATAATGCCTCACTACTTGCTTTAGAATTGCTTTTACACTCGGGAAAACACATGCTCCACGCTTTTACGTTTCGCTTCCCTTCTGATCCCTGTTTTCATTATATTTTGTCCATGCAGACATTCATTTCTCTCTGAAACACACGTCACTTTGTGTACATTTATATATCTGGGGATTTTAAAAATTGCTGGAAGTACCTGTATCAAATTCCGGCTTAACGCTTCACAATAATAGCCCGCTTTTTTTTTATAACCGTTGCTCAAAACAAACTGAAATAAACCAGCAAGGGCAAGAGTCTGTGATGAAAATATCAAATAAAAGCTTTAGTACGTGGATGTGTTTTGTTCTGAGGAAGCTGTTATAACGAATATATACATTTTTATCCTTGCATTTCTTCGAAAAGCCATCTCTAACGAAGTAATAAAACTATACAACCTTGTTCGGTTGGTAAAAAAAAAAAAAAAAAAAAAAAACTCTCTTGAATAGTATACGGATGTTTAGAAAAAATCTAATGTATTCTACTCACATGACCTTCTCTACCAGTTCTCGAAACAAACCATTCTTACAAAAGTTTGTTCTTTTATCTATTCCATGCTCATCGAGATAAATATGAACAGAAATGTTCTTATTATATATTTACTTGTAAATATAGTTTTCTCCAAAACATGATGACCTTCAAACGGGACCGCTTCCTCCTGCCACTGGGCAATAACCATTAGCAAACAAAAGACAAGGTGTGAGAGGCAACATTGTAAAATCTCTGCTTCCTGGAGAATCGAAGACCTGCTTGCAAGTCGAGATTCGCGCCTCAGTTAAGGACCAGTAAGTGGAGGGTTGGTTTCCAACTGCAAACCACCTAGACCCAAACTTTTGCAGAAGGTTATCATGTTCTGAAAATTACTGTAGATAAAAAGGAAATAAGGGAATACACTAGCTAAAGCAATAGTCAAATCTTTTAAAGGCCGGTTGCTAAGTGATTAAAATTCGGTTCTCTTTGCATGTACAGGAGTAAAACAAAAGAGAAAACAATGAGAAATTCTGGTTTGAGACAAGTTTTAGTTGTTTTAATATTGAAACCAATATCAAACAAAATCTCTGAAATTGTTAACTCACAAAAATATTCCTATACATTTTATGTTTTAACCAGAGCTACATTTTTACTTTCTCTACACTTACTCTCTACATAGTATATAGAGAAGGTATTGCATTCCACCCAGAAATTCGACACCGTGATTTCACTGGAAATATGCGTTTTAGGGTTCCATGTATCCAAAAAAAGTATTTTTAGAAATAAAGGTCCGTATGTGTGTATGTCCGTGTGTCTGCCACCAACATCGAAATACACATAGGCGCTCACCTGGTGAAGTAGATTTCTGTCCAAAGAGCTTGCTGAAGCGGAAGGCCTTCACCATCCAAAACACACAGTAGCGACTTCCCAAGAAGTGTCAAACATTTCGATCCACTACTATCAATCCACAACCACCTTTATGCTACTAATACTCATGAATGTAGCATTCATTCTCATTATTTAACTACTTGCCTTATTAAGGTTAAGTTTTAGGTTAGGTTATACGAAAATGTTACAAATGAAAGTAATAGAAACTTAAAGTAAATTTATTTATACATATTCAATATAATGACACAACTCACAACCTAAACAGGACAAAATAGGGTCCATTGCTGCAGTTCATGCTATTAATTTTAGTGTCTTTTTTAAAACTGTGACCAGAAATGTTATAGACCTTAGAATGGGCAAAGTGATAATAATGGTGAAATTGATCAGACAGAGAAAAAAGAAAGAGGGCATGATAGTGGATGAGAAGAAAGTGCTTGCAAACGGATTCGCTGAAAGGAATTATTGCAAAAAACTTACGGAGTAGTGAAAGTATGATGGCATATAGATACACCATTCTTATGTAGGAAAGATGGAAGAATGAAGGAGGCTGTATTTGAACTGAAATGCTTTCCCTTAAACAAACAATATGCTTGAATGATATTTCATCCAATTACAGAGGCCTTTGTTGTTCTTATAAATTAAAACCAAAATCATTCTTCCATTCGTTATGAGCCTAGAGTACCGTTGTCGATGTTATGTATAAGCACCGCTACATAAAGAAAAACACAGAATAACAGTTTTCGTTTAAAGCTTTATAATATTATGTTATGTTTAATGTTAACATTTTTGAGCATAAAATACTGAACAATGGGACCCCAAATAATGTGTCTCTGTCAGAGAGAAAATGTACTAACTTCCCTTAGGATTTGCGAGCTGACCATTCATATCAACCAGATATGGAACGTTTATTTGTTTTATTTGTAGCTTAAGCGAGCAAGTAATTTATTTAAAAATATTCTCTCACTGTTGCATTAATTAATATTGCTACTCTTTGACAGGGTTTGCGTTTATGTAACTGCTGTTAGGAGATTATTGTTGGCTTATAATTATTATAATTAGAGGCAGGATTTATATACAAAATAGATGTTGTTTTTGGCTTATGTAGCCATCGGCGAAAATGCTATCAGTTGAAGTGCATAATTATTGCTTTTGCAATATTAATTCTAATTTGTAATTTATTCGTGTGATGTTACATTTATAGGTAGGGACTACTATTTTTCGTTGACATACCTGGATCATTCTCTTTATTTTCTCTTTTAGCGACCATGTTTGACTACCATACAGTAGAACTGGTATTATACATCTCTCTCTCTCCCTCCACACTCCCCCCTCCGTTAGGCTCAACTTGTATTCCACCGGTTAGGAAATATTTCATGCTCCAAAATGGAAACTACTACAGCTAATGTTCTGGGACAGAATACGCAACGAGGAGTTCAGGAGAAGAACGGGTATAGGGGGCACAATTATCATGGCAGAGTGTCTCAAATGGAAATGAGGAGACCACGTTGCTAGGATGTGTATCAACAGATGGACTTGCACAGTCTGAGGTGTGCTAAAGACACAGAATTGTGGAAAAAAGTCATAAATTTCAATGTAAAATAATCATGATATAAAAGGAACAGAGACAGAGTAACACGGAGAAACCTTCATAAGTTTAATGTACAGTAGTGTTAATGTTAATGTAAAATTGTGTAATGTGTTGAAAAATGTATGAAACAGGCTAATAAATATAAACTATAGTATTTTATAGGCCGTGCACGATGGTAATTACCAAATTATGAAAACATTGCGTCAAATATGCATTTTTCAATGAAGTTTTATTAAAAATAAAGAGGTAAATATTTCCATTATCTTATTCAGGAGAGCAAGAAGTGAGGTTTGACGGCCTATGCTTAATACTAAATAGATCTTAGTGAGAGAGAAAAAAATGTAACAGAGCTATTTCTGTTGGCATGGAAAAGTTTAAATCCAGCATCTGTCAGCGTGAACCTCCTCTGTTCCTAATACATAATTCTATCCACTTGATTGGCAGGTTACTTACTTTCGCCAAAAAGATGGATACTACAAGCTATTTATCTGTTCATTAAAAATGCTTCGGCGAATTTTATTGCCACAATAATAAATAGGTAATCTGATGTATTCCATTAACATAATTTTCTCTGGCTATTTTGTAACAAATTGTTCTTACAAAAGTTTATTCTTCTATCTATTTCATGCTAATTAAGATAAACATTAGCAAAAATGATATTATTAGTTAGCTTCTTATAGGTAGAAGGGGAATAAGGAGATGCACTAGGCTAACACGAAGACAAAATCTTTTAAAAGTCGGTTGCTATGTGATTGAAATTCAATTCTCTTTGCATGGCCAAGATTAAAACAAAAGGAAAAGGAATGACAATGTCTCGTTTGAAAAACTTCAAGTATTTTAAAATTGAAACCTGTAACAAGGAATATCTCAGAAATGGTTAACTCCACAAAAAATGTATATGCAAACTTATGTGTATTAACTATATTTACATACGTGTGTGTGTGCGTGCGTGTGTGTGTGTGTGTGTGTGTGTGTGTGTGGTACGTTCTTGTCTATCTCTTACGATTTGCCAGTTATTCAAAATTCACCCAGAATGAAAAGATCTTCAGAGGTTGTTTTCAGAAAATTCAAAATTTATATTTTAATTTTCGTATAAATATCTTAAATTTACGATATTTTAGTTAAACAAATTTTTACAAAATATATTAATGTAAAGTGTACTTTGGGTGTAGGGATTTTCTTGAAAAGCTACGTGTCGCATCCTTAGAAGATGCTGAACTTAATTATCAAGTTTGACATTTAATCAACTTTTGTTCACAGACACACAGGAATGTTTTTCTGAAAATGCGTTTTTTATTTTCTCTAGCTCCTATGTACAACATACATAGTAGAGAAGGTATTGTATTCCACCCAAAATTCGACATCGAGATTTCAGCGGAAGTATACCTTTTGAGACCCCCTGGATTAAAAAGAAGCATTTTGAGGAAAATGTCCTTATGTGTGTATGTGTGTGTGTGTGTGTGTCTTTTGAAAGCATAGCTCAAAAACGAAAAGTAGTTTAATTACCGAACTTTGTATTTAAGTTCAATATCTTCGTAGGATACGACATGAAGATTTTCAAGAACATCCACCACGCCCAACAATCCTTTACATTGATCATTTTTCAAAAATTTAGATTTTTAAGATATTTTCATGACAAATGAAATGTATATCTTGTATTTTATGGGAATAGTTCTGAAGACCCATTCATTCTTGATGACTTTTGTGTAACTCGGAAACCACAAGAGATAGATAGGTACTCACAAAACATATCTATAGATAGTCTTATTTATTTATCATATTGATATTTTTAACAATTTTGCTCACAATTGTTGTTTCTAAAATTTAGATACATACTATGGGCGCACCTTTTCTTGAACGATGGGTTCCGTAATCTTCATTCGATATGTCTCGCGCGAACTCGAAAGCAAAGCAGAGCGACAAAATAGAGACGTATATACTGGGATATCTAGTGGCTTCAGTGCGAAAGTTTAATTCTGTCTGTGTATCTGACAGTTCACGCATGTGCACTGTGTTTCGTTAAACAATTCATTTCGTGGTAAATTAAATAATGTATTCACACAATGACTAGGATCTCAAAGAAAGTAACTATTTGGTTGAGTGCGGAGAGACGCGGATGAGCTTTCCCTTCTCCCCGGCCCTTGCTGGCGCCCAAGAAAAGGTGCGCCATAGTATCTATTGGGGGATTTTGCGAGGTTTATTTTTATTAGTATTTATATATTGTAATGAGCAACATTATATACACATTTGCTTCATTTGGGGATTAATACTTTTACTTATTAAGCTTAGTATCTATACTTTCAGGTTGGTTAGTTGCTCCAAGTATGCGGGACACAAGCTATTATGTGTTAATTTTCCTCGAGAGTGAGGGGCGGAGGATATAATTCAGAGGCCTCGCAGTAACCAATGTTGTATCTGATCTAAATACAAATATTTTCTGCAAGGCCAATGACACCACATTACCTAAGCCAGCAGGTATTGTATTGAGGTGTTAAACTGTGGAAGTAAAACGAATAGTCTATACTGACTGGCGTACATTTCGCGGCGCAGTTAACAACCATCAGGTAGTAAATGGTAAATGGTGTTATTTATGAACGCTCTTTAACTGCTGTGGTTCTCAGCGTCCATTCTAAATTGGGCGTGAAATACCGCTTAATTTTGCTCAGAGGCCTCTCTATCAGGTTTGAGATTCTTTTACGTGCCGTAAATCTACGACACGGGATCAACGGCTTTACTTCCCTTCCGAAGGAAACCATGCTAAGTATTTTTACATCCGAAAAAATCCATCGTCCTCCGCCGGGTTTGAACCCTCGACCTTGGGTATATGAAATTGGTTAATGGGGAAAACGGTTAGACGAAGAGAAAAGCTTTTCAAACACCCAAGTGAATACGTATTAAGGTGCTATTTATAAATGTATCTGTATCTATACCCCTAATACAGCGTATGTCTGTATGTGTAAAGTAATTCGTTAATATGAACCCGATAGAGTTTGATACACTGCGTAGAGATCGACTTGTTAAGATATATTCTCAAAGGATACAAGAGAAATAATTACCGTCTATATTTAAACATTTAATGCGCAGAGGCTTTTGAGACATAATAATGAACATTTTGCACTTATTTAGACTCTCTCTCAACGTAGTTGTGTTCTTAAGCAGTTAATCCATTGGGTATAGGGCATCATGACCTCTTAGACGAGGAAAAGTGTACGAGAGCAAACCAAGCTGTTCGATTCGGCACGGCTCAGGACTACAGCGGCAAGCGTAAAGGCTCCCCTTCCCTATTGCTACAAATCTAGGAGATGAAGTTTGCACTTTCGTCAATCTTGCTAAATCGTATTTGCAACCTGTACCTGCAATGCACCAGTCTCGGTGCACCAGACCAGAGCAATTGGCAGGCTGAGGGCAGCCCGAGGTGTGATAGACGTGTCCCTGTTCTCGGAGAGGACTTAACCACGTTCTGACGGGATTGTTGCCCCTCGACGGTTGCTTATGATGGTGCAACTGCCCTTGTGCACCGCTGGTGTGTGTTTATCAAAATGTTTGTTTTGAGGTTTTAATTTTGAATCCAAGCAACTCTTGAAGGATTATAAGGAGCTTTAGCCGTAGCAGCTGTTGGAGGTGCTCCGTCGTTACCGAGGATGCCCGCAAGCCATGCGGGGAAGCCGGTATCGCCTGAAGTGGCGGTTTGTGGGATCGTAATCCCTAAGAGACCTAACGATGGCGCTACGATGGAATAGTACCCCTTCGTTGAATTTTGTTGCCCGACGCCTAATCTCGTCCTCCAGGTATGGTAGACCAGAGGCTTCGTGCAGGAGACTCGTTGGAAAGCCTCGAGGCACAGAATAGATAGCCCGAAGACACCTATTCTGTACCCGCTGAAGCAACAGCAGACTGGAGTCTGCCGCCATGCCCCAAATCTCACAGGCGTAGATTAACAAGGGGACTATGAGAGCCCTCAAGAGGCGCAACTTAAGGGGAACCGTCATCGAGGACTTCAGCATTGGGTACAGTGAGGCCGCAGCCCCATTGCCCCGGCACAACAGCCCCCTGATGTGCTCCCTGAAAGTGACGCCCCTGTCAAGCTTCACCCCCAAGTAGGTGATGGTGTTGGTCCATTGTATCCTTCGTCTGAGGTACGTGAATGTGGGGAAGTTTGCGGGAAAGCGGCGCTTGGTGAAAAGAATAGCGTGGCTTTTCTACGGACAATCGCCAACGCTCGCACCACTCTTGGATGAGGCAGAGGTGTCTCTGAATGGGGTTGAAGGCTCTGCGTGGGTGTTTGTTTGTACAGTATAACAGCACGTCATCAGCATACTGGGCTATGTTGACTTGCTGCACTGTTGGTAGGTCGGCCATGTAGACGCTAAAGAGCGTGGGGGAAAGTACAGAGCCTTCGGGGACTCCGCCTCTTATTGGCCTAGGTGTTGATTTGTGTCCCGCAACTGAAACTACAAAATATCTGTGTTTGAGGTATGAGTGTAGTAGGTGTATGATGTGTGTCGGGAGCTCTAGTCGGATGAATTTGAGGAGCAGACCCGCGTGCCAGGTCGTAGAGAAGGCCTTCTCCACGTCCAGCGACACCGCCGCAGTGTAGGCTCTGTCCTGGAAACCCAGGGCAGCGGTCTCCACCACTCTCAGTAATTTCTGGGGTGTAGAATCAAAAACCAAACTGGTGATATGGGATGGCTTGAATGTCGCCCAAAAGAGGGGACAAGCGGACTAGTATTAGCCTCTCGAAAACCTTCGAGAGAACTGATAGGAGACTGATGGATCGGTAGTTGGATGGGTGTATCGAGTCTTTCCCCGGCTTCAAGATGCATATCCCCAGGGCCTCCCTCCACTCGCGTGGAAAGTGGCACAAGGTGAGGCACATGTTGAAAACCTTGGTCAGAAAGAGCACCGCCTTGATGGGAAGGCATTGGAGTATGGCGGGGGTTAGACCTTCAGGACCCGCTGCCTTTTTGGGGTTGAGACGCCGGAGTGAGCCCTGGAGTTCACTGGGTCGGATGAAAGGAAGTCGGGCCGCCTCGTCGAGGGGACGTCGAAGGTATCGACGCACCTCCCGCCGAGCACGGCCCGAGAAATCTTCGTCCTGGGGGTCGTCTCGTGGCCTCATAGACCTTTCGAGGTAGTCAGCGAACACATCGGCTTTGGCTCGGGGTTCATAAGCCAGGCCTTCGGTGCCTTGGATTGGGGAGGTGATTTGACCTCCGCGGTGTCGGAGAGCTTTGGCAATTCTCCACACGTTGCCATCCTCGAGCCTCAAGCGGGTCATCGTCTCCTCCCACGCTCGCACCCTGTGCTCGCGTAGTCGGACGCACCCTGCGAAGACCTGATATAGAGTGTACAACGGAAGGAGACATATCGCGCACTTCAGTTAGATCTACTGTGACTACCAAACTCCCAGGAGGAAGGGGTAAAGTGAAGGAACCGCAGGCTGCAGGGACGCGCGGAAGTCTATAACAGTACCTAACTCGAAGACCCCCCCCCCCCCCGTTAACCTCGTATTGTATCAGCTGCGAGGAATGAACACAAACAAAATCTATAATGTTTTGCAAAAGAATAGTGTACTCATAGTAATAATATCAACAATAATATCCAAAATAGAAGTAGAATAAAAATTAAATACGGAAAAAATGAAATAAATTCAGGTTCATCTGCAGCTGCGCCGCTATCGCGAATCCATCCACATTTGGGTTTCTATCAGACAATATTCTATCAATAATTATGTTCATTTTATTTCTCCTTAGGAACCTAAATCCAATTTCTAACAATGATTTATGAAAGGTGCATTTTTAAAAGAAGGTAATATTTGTTAATTTTTGAACGAATTTAACACTTCGTGCAACGTTGATGGTTCCTTATTAAGGAAAAACTGAATAGATTTTCTGACAGAGTTCTCCTGTTTCTAATTCTGGCTTACAACTGTTACTTTTCTTCCTTGGTGTTCGCAATGTTCTTTGTATGCACGCAACGCTCCACACGCAAACACCAGTGTAATCTACAATTAGTTTAACAGTGTTATTCATATATCGATAGCTGTATTCTCTTTGCATATCCAGGAGGAAAAAGAATAACGACTTTCCTTTTAAAAGACATATACGCACTCACAAAATATATATTTTACATAAAGAGTGCATTGACGAGATCTGCATCTTTTGTATAGTAAGAATAAATACCGTCTTTTACGGTTTACCAGTTATGTAAAAGTCACCTACTTAAGCATATCGTATTTTAGTCAAAATGGTTAGAACTAATTTTGATAATATAAAATAATAACGAAAAATGTTCTATGTAAAAAGTAGTTTGATTTGGGGAAGTGGCAGCTTTCTAAAAAAATCTTCGGAGGATGTTGAACTTTAATAATAAGTTTGTTAAAATCCACTTTTTGACAGTTATACTGTTAAACATTACGAAGGCACGCAAGTGTGTGCCGGGAATTTTTCCAAAATGTTTTTGTATTACAGGAATCTCAAAATCTAAAAACACGGTAGATATCGGATTTTTGGGTGAATGCAATACTTTCTCGTTTTTTTTTTTGTAATGTTTAAAGTGACACTGATGATACATGAATGATGATGGAGCACCGGTGGAATGCGATGGCGGGGGAAACCGGAGTACCCGGAGAAAACCCTCCCCAGTGCCGTTTTGTCCACCACAAATCTCACATGCGGTCGCTTGGGATCGAACCCCGGCCGACTAGGTGAGAGCCGAACCACTCGGCCACGACGCGGCCTAATACTTTCTCGGCATCTATATTCAAGAAGTAGAGAAAATAACAATTTGTTAGATCTTTATTGTGCTAGAGGCGTTCAAAACGTGCTTAGAAAATCCAAGAAATAACACTCGTAGCATGGAGGAAAGTTTGTATTTAGGGCCTCTTACTGGATTCCAATTAAAGTTTCAGCTATATGCATCACGTGGTTTCGTTGCCATAGGCGATTGAATAAACAATTTTTTGCTTCTTTAGAAAGACGGGGAAAAAAAAAAAACCAATTTTGTGCGGTGATTAAACACTTCTATTTAAAAGGCTTAACACCAAAGGAGATAAAATCCGAGTTGGATGAAGTTCATGGCACATCTGCTCCTGCGTTTGCAACAATTTACAATTGAATAAATGAATTTAAACGTGACCGTACATCCATAATGATGTTCATCGTGCCTTCCTCCGAAATGATTGACAAAATCCAGGATATAGGTTTGAGTGATCGACGAATCAAAGTTCGCCAAATAGTAGAGGCTACAGGCAAATCACAAAGTAAAGTGTAGTAATTTTGCAAAAATTAGGTTGACATAGGTCTCGGCAAGATGGGTGCCACGTTTGCTCTCAATGGATAATAAACGCTATCCTGTGATCGATTCAGAAGCTGGTCTGGCACTTTTCCGTTGCAATGCCAACGAGTTTCTGCGTCGATACATAACTGTAGATGAAACATGGATATACTGCTACTACACGCCAGAGGCAAAAGTACAATCGAAACAGTGGTGTTTTAAAGGTTCCGAAGAAGGCAAAGGTGGTGAAATCTGCAGACAAGGTGATGGCCTAGGTTTTTTCGGATACATTAGCTACTTACAGAAAGGCAGACCGATAAATTTAGAGTATTATACATCTTTATTGTACCTATTGAACTTAGAAATCTAGAAAAAACTACCTCATCTGGCAAAGAAAATGATTCTCTTCCATCAAGACAATGAAGGATGCACAACTGCGCAGTTTCGATGGCGAAAATTGCTACATTATCCACCGTATTCACCAGATTTGGCCACAAGTGTCTTTTTTAAATTTCTAAACTTGAAAAAGTGGCTCGGCGGAAAATGATTCACGTCTAACGAAGGTGTCTTCTCCCAAACAGATGGCATATTTTCAGGACCTTACGAAATCTTACTTTTTGGAAGGCTTAAATAAATTGGAGAATTGCTGGGAAAAGTGTATGGACTAAAAGGAAACTCTGTTAAAAAAGAAATCTGATGTGTTACATTCACATGACTTTCTCTAGCTGTTCTACAAACTTCTTACATACGATTACTCTTCTTTCTGCACCCTGCTAATCGAGATAATCATTATTACCTAGTTCCTTATAAGTAGGAAGAAAATAAGGTAATACACTACGCTAAACCAATAATCAAATGTTTTAAAAACTGTCGTTATGCGATTGTCATTGTAAATAAGTACTTCTCAGCTGAAATCAATAACAAGAATATCTCGGAAACGGTTGCCTCCACAAAAAAAATGTAAAGGACATAAAGTGTGTGTTTTGACGAGATCTAGAGTAGTAAGTGTGTAGTAAGTTTTTGTCTATCTCTTACGGTTTGCCAGGTATATAAAATTCCGTAAAATTCATCTAGAATAAAGTAGTCTTCAGAGGCTATTCCCAGAAAATTAAAGATATACGTTTTATTCGTCAGGTTAATATCTATAATGTACGATATTTTAATCAAAATCGTTAGAGCCATTTTTGAGAAAATCAACATTTTCGAAAAAATGTCCATGTAAAGGGTAGTGAGGTTGCGGGATTTGTTTGAAAATCTTTGTGTCGCATCCTTGGAAGATACTAAACTTAAATACCAAGTTTGGTATTCAACGGTCTTTTCGTTTTTGAGCTATGCTGTCCACAGTCACACAGGAAGACACACACACGAACCTTTTTCTAAAAATGCTTTTTTTTTTAATTCAAGGGGACCCAAAACATGTATTTCCGGTAAAATCTCGGTATCAAATTTTTGGGTGGAATTCAATATTTTCTCTATACACCATGTACATAGCACGTGTAGAGAAAGTAAAAAGAAATCTATCAAAAATAATTTATTTTTCTACCTTTCTCTAAGGACTTATAGAGCGCTCCTCGTGTTTGTGGATCAGTTCTCAGGTTTTGTTGCATAAGCTCCCAAATGCTCAAGCATGTTTTGTAATGGTAAATATGTGATAGGGAAAACTGTCCACTAGCAGTTTTTGTGGTCCTGGTACACCCCATTGTACCTGTGTTAGATACTGCGCAGTGCGATATTGATTTTGCGATTATTAGAGTATTAAAGTGGCCGTCTAATGGATGTTGACATTTAGCGAGGTGTCCGGTCTGCTGGACTTTGCTCTTGGCTGGGATTGTAGGACCCAGCTCCGCAGGAAGGAAACTCCAATGCTTGATTTTGGTGTTTTTACACCATAGAGAACGTACGGGTAAACTCCGAACCACATGTCACGCAACCAGCAAAGTCGGTTAACACTACATAGTTTGAAACCATTCAGGATAATGAATGCTATGGCTGTTGTTTATTCTAAGGTAAGGAATATTAATTTCTTTTTACACAGTTTAGACCTCAGTAAAATAATTCTAACAACACTGTATCCTTACGTTCGCTACAACTATCTGCATAGTAAGTAAAGAATATGTAGTATTCGACTCAAAAATTTGTTGTGGAGATTTCACCGAAAATATATGTTTTGAGGTCACCTAAATCAAAAGAAAAGAGAGACAGTTTTGTAAAAGGACCTATGTGTTTGTGAACAGCATACCTCAAAAATGAAAATCCGTTAAATACTAAATTGCATAATTAAGTTCAGTATCTTTCTAGGAAGCGACAGAAAGATTTTCAGGAAAATCCCTCCACCCAAAATTACTCTTTATATGAAAACTTTTTC
This sequence comes from Hymenopus coronatus, assembly GCA_030762935.1. Classification (NCBI taxonomy): domain Eukaryota; kingdom Metazoa; phylum Arthropoda; class Insecta; order Mantodea; family Hymenopodidae; genus Hymenopus; species Hymenopus coronatus. The sequence goes on from CM060884.1 coordinate 52,131,818, forward strand.
GAAAATTTTGATTTTCTCAAAAATGGAATTAACGATTTTAATTAAAATGCTGTGTATTTAAGATATTTTCATCACAAATAAAAGTTTGTCTCGAATATCCTGGCAATACATTCTGAAACCCTCTTCTTTCTGGTAGACTTTTTTCATAACCGGTTAACCGTACAATCTTCTTATAAAATATGTAGATCTCTTTAAAATACACAATTTATGTCAGATACATTTCTTTTTTGTGGAGTTTGCCATTTGTGAGATACTCCTAATTATTGATTTTAATTTTAAATACATATACTTTTCTCAGACGGGAAGTTGCCATTCCTTTCATCTCTCTTTTGTGTTACTCCTGGACATGTAAAGAGAACTGAACTTAAATTGTGTCTCATAGCGACAACTTTTCAAAGTTTTTACTACTTTTTTAGCCTAGTGTATTCCTGATTTTCCTTCTGCTTGCTAGAAAATAAATAATACGGTCACTTCTTCTATTTATCTGTATTAAAATGGTGTAGATAAAAGAGTAATCTCTTGTAAGAACAGTTTATTTGCAGAGAAGGTAGAGAAAGCATGTGAACGGAACATGTCAGATTTTTAATTGTATTTTTTTGCCTTTGCAATTATTTCGTTCAAATCTAGGTTACTTACAATAGAAGCAATATGTTAAGTGAGATCTGCATTTTGACTAGGAATAATTGAAGTCATATGCGATCTAACGATCTAACCCTCAAAGCCAAAGGGTTTCTAATTAGTGATGTCATGTCTCTTTTGGGACAAATACTAATAGTTTATGAATGGTCTAACATCAAAATCCTTGTGTGTAAGTATATATAGCGACTTTTATTTCTTGGAATAACTTGTTCTTCTACATAAGTTGAAAATCCAAGGCTGAAACTACGCCAAATCTCAAAGATATAGATGGGAAATAGAACTACTCAGTTAAATGTCTCCAATTTTTACTTTCTCTACCTAGTATATAATGCATAAGAAGAAAAGTTGTTGCATTTTACCAAAAAATTTGATACCGATATTTCACTAAAAATAAACGTAGTATTGAATTTTATTAATTTGACTATTTTTGCAGAAGTAAGTGTAACAGATTTAGAATCTATTAATATGATAAATAATCATAAGTAGTAAATGGTAAACAAATAAAATAAAAAGTTAAAGAATTATTCAATTTAATAATCTTCCTCCAAAAACTGCAAACATTATTAACCTTAATAAAATATTTTAGGAAAAGGTGAGTGCGTGTGTGTGTGTGAACACGATAATTCAAAATCAAAAAAACAAACTGGATATTTAAGTTCAAAGATTTTCAAGAAAGTCCCCTCACAAAACTACCCTTTACATGGAAAACATTTTGAAATTTTTTGATTTTCTCAAAAATGACTCAAAAAGTTTGATTAAAATGAAGATGTTATATGACAAATAAAATTATTATTTGGAATAGCCTATTCTAGGAATAGCCTCTGAAGTCCTATTCATTCTGAATGAGTTTTGCATAACTGGTAAACCGTAAGAAATAGACAAAATTTATGACTCAAAATATGTAGAACGTCTTAAAAGACACGATTTATGCCGTATTGTATTTTTTATTTGATTTATTTATTTTTATAAAGTTAACCATTTCGGAGATTTTCCTTTTTATTGGTTTTAATTTTAAAATTCGTATATCTTTTCTCATACAGCAATATGCCAGCTCCTGGATATGCAAAGAGAATGAATTTGAATCTCACAGCATTCCTTTTTAAGGATTTGACTGTCATTTTAGTCTAGTGTATTTCCTAATTTTCTTTTACTTTTAAGTAACTGAATAAAAGACTATTTCTGCTAATTTTTATTTGGATTAGAACAAAGTAGTTAGATGCATAAGCTTTTTAAGAATAATTTGTTATAGAGATGTAGAGAAAGTCATGTGAATGGAACACGTAAGCTTTTTTATGAGCGTTACAGAAGCCTTTCGTCTGATGAAGGTAATATGTTCATGAAAACGGGCCACGTTTGATTTATTTGGTTTTGACTGAGGACCTGAAATAACCCAAATAAGCCCATAACATTCCAATGCAGTATACAGTTGATTTAAAATAAACACGGATATAATAAATCGAAATTTAATGTGTAGTGGTGTTTTATTTTGTTAATAATCATTAAACGATAGATTAGCCTAAGTTATACTTCATTCAGAACAATAAGTATTAAGTGGTTATTATTATTGTTATTATATTGTTTATGAATATAATAAAAATAGATACTTTGGACTTTCCATAAAAATTAGTTTGAGGTAAGTGCCTTAATTCTAACTGTATCAAATCGAAATTGTATCATGGTGTAAACTAAATGTACAGTTTTGTTTTTATTTTTCCCAGTTTTATGTACATACCTTCTGCTCATTTGTGAAAACAGTTGCTCAAATATGTAGCTCAAAATATAGGAAAAATGTTAGCCTCAACTAATATCAATTGCATGTGTTTTGTGATTATTTAAATAGATCATCATTTTTATTGTGGCACAAATGTTTCAAAAGCTATTATTTTTCACGGATGCTATTTGTCGCTGCAAATTCAGAGTTTTCCTTGTAGGTTCGACATGCTTAAGTTTTACAAAAGGTTAAAATCATTTTCCGGCAAAACGTTTACTCAGATTTCTGGCAAGGAAAATATACGAGGTGCGTCCAGAAAGTAAGTTCCGTTTGGTAATAAAATTAAATTGTGTACAGATACAGAATGATTATTTATTGCACAAAATTCTAAAACTCTTAATCTACTTTTCCACATAACTGCCGAAATTTTGCAGGCATTTGTCATAGCGTGGCACAAGTTTTTGTATACCTTCTTCATAGAAGTTTGCCGCCTGTACCCAACGTGAGCAAAGTTTACGAAATTTCAGTTTTTCGGTAACAATTTCATGAATTAGTGATCGTGAGCTTTGGGGAAATTCCATAGCGAGAACACTAATTTTAAACTTGCAGTTTTCCTCGATCTTGTCATCAATCGCGTGAACAGTTCTTCTGTAACCAAAGATGGACGCCCACTTCGTTCTTCATCGTGCACTTCACTACGTCCTTCATTGAACTGTCGGACCCATCTTCTCACCATTGAATCACTCATCGCATTTTGTCCACAAACTTCGCAAATTTACCGATAAATTTCAATTGGTTTCACTTTCCTAGCATTCAGAAAACGAATCACAGATATGATTTCACAAGCGGAGGGATTTTCAATCAACACTGACATTGTAAACAAGCACAACAAAGCGTATGTGGCTGACAGCGATCTCAAAATGGCGCACGTTTCTTCTCCTTGATACAGAGCGTCTACTGCGCGTGTGCGGAACTGCGATCGCAGCGCTGCAGCGGAGATAAATTGAAACGGAACTTACTTTCTGGACGTACCTCGTATTTATTCAATTCCTTGTTCTCATTTATATTTTGGAGTGATTGGAGAGTGAAAATGAAAATTTGTTCCTCCTGTATCAGTCACTTGAATAGTTTCTACTGCACGGCAAAGGTTTTAATTATATAGTATATGCTTATTGTATTTTGAATATATAGGTTTAGAATCTGCCACGACGACTTTCCAATTGGAACTCTGTCGCGGCCCGTCACTGCTGGCTGGATACTTCATACTTGGTTGTACATCTTTCACTACACCGAATTTCCGTAAACGTCCATGACTGCCATAGAATGAAGATAAGGACATGCTTAATCAAGTGCCTTGTACTACTTCCGCGGTTTCATTACGCTGCACCAGAAGAATAAACCAAACCTAATTTGTTACAATCACAGTTCTTTCCATATAGCTCGCGCAATTGTTCTTGAACCTAAACGATATAAAGGAAAGCTTGGATGACCTTACTTCATTAGTAGTGACATCTTATTGTGATGTCACCCACTCAAACCTTACTGGAATGTTTATTTCATATCACTCTATATAGAGAATTTGTAGTTACTCTCAACGATATGCCATAGCTCCAGTATAGATTTCATTTCCACATAACACTTCAAATTGAATAAAACAATTGTTTAAACTTTTATCTCACTTAAATTCTTCCAAAACTGACATTTCTTCTTCTTCTCTTTCTCTTCATCTTCTTCAGGGAATCAATATCACTGCTTTCCACCTCATATCTTCAACTATGGTGTTTTCTTCCATTAGACAATCTTACAACCAACTTTCAGTTACTTTGTTGAGACGTTATGCTTTTTTCTAGTACTTTGAAAAGCTCCTATGCTTTGCTTTTCTTGAAAAACTCTGCAAAGGACTGTGCGAGAGAATACTGGCTGCGGCAACTTTTGGATTTCTTTGAAAGTCTCAGGAGAGTACGGATACTTGCTCTCTTCCTTCATGTATTCTTGAATGTTAGCAACCACTTCGCAGGTTTTTATTATGGAGTCTTTTTCCTTTTAACTTTGTAATTAAAGAAGGTATAACCACAACATTAACTAAGAATAAACATATATAAACATACTAACATCTACACATGAGTATTTTACACTAAACTGTACTCAAGGGCAGTCCACTCATACATCATATTGCATTAAGTAACAGAAGTAATGAGCCATAAGTTCGCTGAATTCAGGGGAGATAAATATAGCTATATTCGGCTCGCTGTTTTCTGAACCTAGGTCACTGCGTAAGCTATACCCAGTTTCTACAAATTCTTCTTACAAAAGCTTAGTTTTCTAACTACCCATATTAATCATATCAATATGTGCAGAAGCAATTTTATTACTATAGATACAGGGTTAGGATGCAGATCGCCTCACATAGGTCCTTGGAGCGCTCTGCGACTTAAACTGACCCCAGGGAGGGATGAGGGGAGAGATCCGAAGGGCGGCTAGATCCGAATGACGACGGGCGCAATCTTGGATGGAGTTCCTATCAGTTCCAGATTGAGCGCCTTTGAACCACCCGGATACAAGCCTCGAACCCCTAGCCAGAAAGCAGCAGAAGACGGGTCCCATGACAATACCAGGAAGAAACTTCTACAATCCACAAGCCACCATCGCCTGGTGCTTGAACCCTGAAAAAGATGACAAAGTAAGTTCTGGAACACGAAATAATGGATAGGAAAATTCGGGAATTGCAATGAATTGCCTGACGACTCGGAGAAATCCCGAAAAGAATCCATGGGTCAGGACGGCCGGCCACGGGAATAGAACCCACGACCTCCCGAATGAGAATTGCACACGTTACCGAGACGTCACCTGCTCGGTCGCTGCAGATATTTGCGAGGCAGAGAAACCGAAACAATAATCAGATATTTAAGAGCAAGTGGCTATACCCTAGCTATCACATTCTCTACTCTTTGTATGGTATCGTGGGTTGCAAATGAAATACACGGATCTTTAAAAGAATTGAAGTAATGAAACATTCAAAACAACAATAACAGATATCTTGAAAATAACTGGTGCTACAAAAGTTTATTGTGAACACATCTACATTTGTCATATAAATATCTTGAGAATATGGTATTTTAATCAAAATCATATTTGAAGAAATAAAACATTTCGAAAAAGTTAAATGATAATTTGGGTTCGGGGAATTATCTTGAAAATGTTTTTGTTGCAGCTTTGTAAGCTACTGCAAGCAGTCATTATTATAAAATATGTTGAAAATGAGGCCCTTCTCTATCTTTGTGGCATCTTATCAGGAAATTTTCATTCTTATTCTCGAATTTACTAACCGATACTTAACGAATTTTTCGCCTGGTGTTTGCAACCAGAAGTTGGCTGGATGTGGCACTATTCTTTATGAACTTCAGCCGGTTGATATTTGCCTGTTTCTCAGCTGACGATGGGATCTATGTTGGTTCTCATATAGGAGCCAGGTTGATACTAGGTGTGACTCTTCTATGCAATCTGTTCTCTTCGATACCATGGACTTCCTGTAATACTGATACTTCTGGAATCTAAGGGTTAAGACAATCATTGAGCTCACTTGTCGATTGTAATATTTCTGGGTATCTATCGATTTCAACCAAATTTAGAATTTGTCAACAATATAATGTGTCAGCATAGAATTTAAGAATGCAGCGGCTTGCCTGAAGTTCGTAAATTTAATAGGAAGCTCTCGATATAGCCCACCTACATACAAACAAGTTAAATGTCATGAGGTTCCGAAATCAAATTTTGGTTAGAGTAAGTTACCTGGGTAAGGAATTTTCAGGGGTTTTCCCTTATCCTGAGAAGGCGAATGTCGAATAATTTGAAGCTCTATGGACCCCGGGCTGATTTGAGCATCATTTCGTGGATTTCATTCATGTCCGATAGGAGCCACCAGGTTAAAGGAAGCTAAAATTAAATAAATAATAATAAAAACGTGGGTGGTTTACATTCACATGACTTTTTATACTCATTCTGCGACAAAATTATTCTTACAAAAGGTTTTTGCTTCCTCTACTGCATACTAATTGAGATAAACATTAATAGAAGTAGTTATGCCACTTTCTTATAAGCAGAAGGGAAATAAGGCAATAGATTAGGCTAAAGCAATTATCAAATCTTCAAAACCCCAATGGCTATGTGATGTACTTGAAATTTCATTTTCTTTGAATAGCCAGGAGTAAAACAAAAGAGATACGAAACGAATGACCACATCCCGCCTGAGAACATTTTTAATTCTTCAAAATCGAAATAATAACAAGGAATATCTCGGAAATGGTTAGCTCTACAAAGACAAGTATCTAGGTTAACCGGTGTGTTTTGATGATGTCTATATTTTTTACCTTCTCTATACGAACTATGTACATAGTGTATAGAGAAGGTATTGCATTGTACCCAAACATTAGATACCGAGATTTCACCGGAAATACATGTTTTGAGACTCCCTGAATCCAAAAAAAGCATTTTTAGAAAAATGTGCATGTGTCTGTCTGTGTATGTGTGTGTGTCTGAACTTAAATACCAAGCTTGTTATTTAAGTTCAATATCTTCCAAGGATGCGACACGAAGATTTTCAAGAAAATCTCCCCACCCCCAACTACCGTTCACATGGAAAAAGTTTCGAAAATTTTGATTTTCTAAAAAAAAGTCTTCAACGATTTTGATTAAAATATCATATACTAAAGATATATACTTGACAAATAATATTTATAACTTGAATTTTCTGGGAATAGCCTCTGAAGACTACTTTATTCTGGATGAATTTTACATAACTACTAAACCGTAAAAGATGGACAAAAACTTAACACACACAAAATGTAGAGCACGTTAAAACACACAATTTATGTAATATACATTTTTTTCGTGGAGTTGATCGTTTTTGAGATATTCCTTGTTCTTGGTTTCAGCTTTGAAAAACTTATACTTTTCTCATACAGGAATTTGTCAACTCCTGTCCATACAGACAAAGAAACTTCAGTCACATGGCAACCAGCTTTTGGCTTTCACTTTAACCTATGGCACTCCCTTATTTCGCTTCTACTTACAATAAAGCAAGAAATAAGACTATTTCTGCTAATTTTTTTCGATTAGCATGAAATAAATAAAAGATAAGCTTATTAACAATAATTTCTTACAGAGCTATAGAGAAAGCCATATGAATTGGAACACATCAGATTTTTGTAAAGTAAGATTTTGTTTTAGAAGTTATGCAAAAGTCATTCAGAATGAATAGGACTTCGGAGGCTACTCGAAAGTAATTCAGGTATACCATTTTAATGTCTTTAATACATGGTATTTTAATGAAGATCTTTAGAGGCATTTTTGGGAAAATTGAAAGTTTCAAAAAATCTTCCATGAAAAGGGTATTTAGAGAGGGGAATTTTTCTGAAAATCTGCGTGTTGCATTCTTGGAAAATACTAAACTTAAACACCATATTTGGTACTAAACCGACGTTTCGTTTTTGAATTGTGGTGTCCATAGTCTCACACGAAATTTATTATATAAAGGCTTTTTTAAAATTATTTATTCATGAAATCTCAAAACACACGTTTCCAGTGAACTCTCGGTATGAATTTTTGTGTGGAATAGAGTACTTTTATATTTTCCATATTCATTTTACATACATGGGCGAGAAAGTAAAAAGTTAAACGTGTTTAACTTTTCCTCGGACGATTATAATATAAAATGTCAACTTCTTGCGTAGAGAGAGAGAGAGACGCTAAAAGTGCTCTTGATTAGCGAACGCGCCTGACGCGAATAGCACATGAAAAAGAGTACAATCTGACGAGTTTCCAAAATTCGCTGTGGGTAAATGGATTTTCCAAGTCCAGCTGATGATAAATTATTCTGTAATAAACGCGGTATGGGTCCGACTCACCCTTTGTGGCCTACCACCTTTAATTTGTTTTCCCCAAAGCGGGTCTCTAACTAATGGTAACCATTGATTATGAAATTGTAATTTACTTACTTAGGCCACAAAGGGCCAATAAAAGTAGCAAAGCTAGTCGGATGTAATTGTATAGTACTGCACAATCGATTCATAATTACACACAAAGAATTCTGCTGCATAAACACACCATAAATGTAGAAAAATCTGATGTGTTCCATTCACATGATTTTCTCTACATCTCTGCAACAAAGTATTGTTAAAAAGCTTATGCTTCTATTTAATTCACGCTAATCGAGAAAGAATTAACAGAAATAGTCTTATTTCTTGCTTCCTTGTAAGCAGAAGCGAAATAAGGGTTAAAGTGATGGTCAAAAGCTGGTTGCTATGTAACTGAAGTTCCTTTGTTTGTATGGCCACAAATTGACAAATTCCCGCATGAGAAAGGTGCAAGTATTTTAAAACTGAAACAAATAACAGGGAATATCTCGAAAACTGTCAACTTCATGAAAATATATATATATATATAATCTAAATTGTGTGCGTTAACAAGTAATACAGCTTTTGTTATGTAAGTTTTTGTCTATCTCTTACGTTTAACAGTAAAGTTATGCAAACTTCCGCCAAATTCATCCAGAATAAAGATGTCTTCAGAGGCTATTCCCAAAAATTCAAGATATACATTTTATTTTTCGTTTAAATATATTTAATGTTCGATATTTTAATCAAAATCGTTAGTCATTTTTGAGAAAATCAAAATTTTCGAAAATTTCCCGAGGGTAGTTGGGGTTGGGGGAATTGTTTTTTGAAAATCTTCGTACCGCACCCTTGGAAGATACTGAACTTAAATACCAAGTTTGGTATTTAGTGAACTTTTCGTTTTTGAGCTATACTGACCACAGACACAGATACACACACGGACATTTTTCTAAAGCAATTTTTTTGGGGAGCTCAGGGGTCTCAAAACATATATTTTCGGTAAAATCTGGTATCAACATTTGAGTGCATTACAATACCTTATCTATACACTATGTACATAATATGTACGTGTAGAGAAAGTAAAATAATAACTGAAGCGCAATGTACAAAGTTAAGACGAGGGATCTTTGAGATTTGAAACTACCATAAATGGAAAAGAGAGAAAAAATATCGCATGCTTTTCTCTAACTATTCTCCAAACAAATTGTTTGCTAATCGAGATAACCATTAGCAGATATGATCTTATTACTTAGTTCCTTATAAATAGAAGAGAGCTAAAGGCGAATGCGGTAATCAACTCTTTTGAAAGCTGTCGCTAGGTGATCGACTTTGACACAGCCAGACTGACAGAAGACAAACTGACAGACACACTAATAATGCTTTTTTTGGATTCAGGGGGACCCAAAACATGTATTTCAGGTGAAATCTCGGTATCGAATTTTTGGGTGCATTACAATAGGTACCTTCTCTACACACTATGTACATAGTATGTGAAGAGAAAGTAATTTTTTTTCATAATAAGATTATATAAATTCCAAAGAATAAGAAAATGTATAGTTTTGCCCACTTGGCGAACTTTTAACTGTCAGTTAACTGGAGCTAAAGATGGGTTGGCGCATGCTTGTAAAAAAGCACTCACAAATTTAAACCTTATTTTCTCGGAATTTTTTCATCACTTTTCTATACACAAAATGTTCCACATAATGCAACTTTTCATTAATTTGTTTCAAAATGATTATACTTTTTCTTAAATAAAATGGGGGACGGCATGCGGGATTTGTGGTGAACAAAGCGGCGCAGGGGCGATTTCTCTCCGGGTTCTCTGGTTTCCCCTGCCATCTTATTCCACCAATGCTCCATCTTCATTCCGTGTATCATCAGTGTTATGTCTGCGGTGCCATATGTAGTAAAAACGGGCGTTAAACACTACAAAAAAATTAAAGAAAATGATCGTATTTCATTTTCGAAATAATTCTGCAATTTTGATAGATAAATTAATAAATTTGGAAAAATCAAGAGTTTTGGATTGTGCGAAAAGTGTTGATTTTTCCACAGTAATTACGGCTAACATAAAACATATAATATGACAGATCTATTTGTAAAATCGTTTGCTGTAAAACTGAATTCTTTTATGTGAATATTTTAAAAAAATCTGATGTGTTCCATACACATGAATTTCTCTACACCTCTGTAACAAATTGTTAAAAAGCTTATGCTTCCATTTACTTTATGTTAATCGAGAAAAAAATTAGCAGAAATAGCCTTATTACTTGCTTCCTTGTAAGTAAAAGTGAAATAAGGGAGTACCGTAGGTTAAAGTGATAGTCAAAAGCTGGTTGCTATGTGACTGAAGTTCCTTTGTTTGTACGGACAGGAGTTGACAAATTCCTGAATGAGAGAGTTTTTTAAACCTGAAACCAATAGCAAGGAATACCTAAAAAACGATCAACTCCACGAAAAATATGTATATAGCATAAATTGTTTTAACGTGCTCTACATTTTTTGTGTGTAATGTTTTCTTTCCATCGCTTTAGCAGCTATGCAAAATTCCGTAAAATTCATCCAAAATAAAGAATTCTGCAGATGTTATTCTCAGAAAATTCAAGATATATATTTTATTTGTCAGGTAAATATCTTTAATATACAATATTTTAATCAAAATAGTTAGTCACTTTTGAGTAAATCAAAATGTTCGAAAAAAGTTCCTTGTAAAGGGTAGTTGGGGTTGGGCAGATTTTCTTGATAATCTTCGTGTCGCATCCATGGAAGATAGCAAACTTAAATAGCAAGTTTGGTATTTAACGGTCTTTTCGTTTTTAGCTATGCTGTCCACAGTTACACACGCGCGAACCTCTTTCCAATTTGTTTTATTCAGGGGAACTCAAAACATGTATTTCCGGTGAAATATCAGTATAAAATTTTTGGGTGCATTACAATACCTTCTCTATACACTATGTATATAGTACGCATAGAGAAAGTAAAAGTGCATCATGTGGCTCACTTTAATTAAAATAATGAATTTAGATAATAACAAACTATTATTTAAATAAGTACGCAAACTAAGATGTTGATGCATGGCAAAAGAAGGTCACTATTATTGTATATGATAACTGGTATAAATTTCAACAGGGTATCTTTCACAATGTGGATTTTCCTAATTTCATAGTTGCTCACCTTAAGATAAAATAAAGGTGGCAAGTAAAAGAGAAACATCAGCCTGGATCTTTAAAACGCTGAAATTTTCACTGTAGGGCCTATGAAGGAAAGGAAAGCTAATGACAATATTATAAATGGAAAACCAGAAACTTTGCATTCGAACAACATTGAGGATGGAAAATAATCCTCTCGTATTATAATCGGACAGGTTTATTGACCATAAATGATGAATTATTGCCTTCTAACATATTACAGTTTGTGTGCTGAATGCAAATTTACCTATATAGCACACTTTAAATATTTAATGTGTTCGCTCTTAATGTGCTGCAATTATCTTTGAAATATCTTCCACCGCAACCTGCAATGGTATACACGGATTACACTCCTCACGCCACGTTAGCTAGTCTTCAAATATTTATCAACCATAGCATGGTTTCAGTGAACATTCGTTTGAGTTAATGCTAAACAAATAAAATTGCGGTTCTTTTTAGGTTCTCTCTAATGTACATTGTAGGTGTACCAAGCCAGGTCGCTCAGGCCTTTCGGAATTGGGAGGTCATGGGATCGGTTCTCCGCGGCCGTCCTCTCTGACTCATGGGTTTTTCGGGGGTTTTTCCGGGTCCCTAGGCGAAAGCTGGGGATGATACTTCATTCCCCGAAGTTTCTATTCCTTCATTTCATCCCAATCGGTCTCTTTCAGGGCTGTAAGAGTCAACGAGGACAGCGGCAGAAGTGCCATTTCGTGGCGGTGACTGCGCTTTGAACATACAGCTCTCGGCGGCGGGATGACTTTAGTGGTTATCTGCGGATTCAAGTGATCTATGCGGGACTGAGTGGCGGGCTTCCTGCGTCAAGGTCAAGAACTGTTAGGGACCCTCCATGGCGGCTTTTCCTGTCCGGCTTCGGCCACCCTCTGAAATTACATTCATCTCATTCTACCTCCAGAGACACACAATGCACACACACATACACAATGGAGAGGTAATCGTATTTCGCTAAAAATGTTGATACCAGGGTTTCACCACAAATGTTCGGAGGTCGTCATTTAATGTACATGCTTAGAAGCTAGAGAATGTACGTATTCCACCCAAAAGTTCGATGTCGAGATTTCAACGAATTAAGTTTTTAAGTATTCTGAGTCAACTGAGCATTTGTAGTAAAAGATCTGTATCTGTGAATACAATAACTCAAAAATGAAAATCCGGTTAAATACCAAACACGATATTTAAGTTAAACATCTTCCAAGGTTGCGACACGGATATTTTCAAGAAAAATCCCTCCCCTTCCTAAACTTTCCTTTACATGAATACATTTTGGAAAAAATTTATTTTCTCAAGAAATGTTGAAAGACTTTTATTAAATACCATATATTAAAGATATTTATATAAGAAATAAAATGTATATTTTGAATTTTGTGGTTGATATGCTCTTCATTCTGAATGACTTTTGCATAACTAATAAACTGTAAGATATGCACAAAAACTTACTACACAAAAAGTGTAGATCTCGTTAAAATACACAATTTATGATGTATACATTTGTTTTTTTTTCGTATTCCCATATCTGAGATATACCTTGTTATTGATTTCAGTTTTAAAATATTTAAACTTTTCTCATACCCTGGCCATGCAAAGAAAGGAATTTTGATCACATAGCTTCCAGCTTTTAAAAGATTTGAATATCGCTTTAGCCTAGTTATTCCCTTATTTCGCTTCTACTTAAAAGGAAGCAAGTAGCAAGACAATTTCTGCTAATGTATATCTCGATGAAGCAGATAGAAGAATAAGCTTTTTACAGTTATTTGTTACAGAGATATAGAGAAAGTCATATAAATGGAACACATTAGATTTTTTCCTGGCTATTGCTTGCTTGTAAATCGTGAACTGGTGTTGGGTAACCTAATTATCTCCCTGATTTTCGACGTATGTGGAAGTTCAGAATGTGGTAGCTTAATATGGTTAGCCTTTCTCTCATTCCTCTGAGCGAATATGGTGGCGTCACTACCAGACTCGCCTTACCACAATAGTGAGACCCAATTGCAATCCTATGTACAAATATCAGCCTTGTTGTTTATTTTGTTCCTTCGCTGTCAAGCACAAGTCAAACTCCACCAGAATCTCAAAACTTTGTTAAACAGTCAACATAATACATGTTAGATTTATATCGAAATGCTGGCCTGAACTATGGTTCATAACAGTAAATGGTGCTCCAAGAACAAGCTGGACATTAACATATCAAAAACAGCACACAATGATCTTCAGAAGCGGAGGAAGAGTCGTCAAAAACAAAGAGATATACATAAGGGAAACAAAACTGAAAATAGTACCAGGCTTCAAATACCTAGGCATCACACTACAAATGAGCGCAAAAAAGCTTTATGCTACATTCACAATGAAATGCAAGCGCAAGAGTTTGGACTCATATTATTTAACGCAAGAGTTCACATAGAAACATGCAAGACGCAACGCAATGCAACGCAAGAGTTTGCAAACTCCAAAATGTATCCTTGCGTTGCATCAAAGAGGAGCAATTCTGCTTCTTTTCGCTATGCATTGCCTATGAATTCAGTAACAAACAATCGCGCTGCAAGATTTTACATGGCCTGCTGTACATGCATGCTCTTCTATTTGACCGTGCAGTGCCGCGCCATCTCTAAATTCCTTAAGAGGTTATGACAGTCTCCTTGCGAATCCTTCTTTGATTTAATGGATGTAATGGATGTGTCTAGATTTCTTGGTTCTCATAAATCGAAGAAGCAGAGAGATAATTCTTAGTTCATTAAATGTGTAGCTTTATCACTTTCTGAAGTCTCTATGCTTGTACTGTTTTCAATAATTTTGAATGAGCAATAACTGCGATGTCACTGCCGCGAGCGTCAGTTGTTAGTATGTAATTTTATAACATATTTATTTGCAAAAAATTGAATGAATTGTGAATAGTGTTGTTGGTTATGTTATTCAATTTAAAACTTGCGGAGCGCTTGGAAGATATTCGTATGCAAGTTACAGATCTAGAAACCTGTGCCAAATTCTTGCATTGCGCTTACGATTGCATTTTGAATGGTGTCTCCTTGCGTCTGCGCTTGCATCTCATTGTGAATGTAGCATTACAAAACAGCAAAGACAACCCAGGCAATAATGGCAATGCATGAAATAAGAAACATCAGATCCCTCACCCTAGAGATGGCAATACTGTTGTTCAGAGTAAAAATTCTACCAATCCTGACATACGGTATAGAAATTATCTGGACACACTTAACAATGAAGAATCTTTCCTCTCTAGAAAGGGTGAAAGTGAACTATATAAAGTAAGTATTAGGACTATCGAAAGTAACGAAGTCAAGTCTCGTATACTTACTGGCGAAGGAAACTTTCCTCATCGACGACCTTAGAACAAGCGTACTCCTACCCAGCACCAGCGCATCACAGAAGCTGCTAGTAACACTGAATAGGAAAAAAGAAGAAGTACACCCAGAATTCTACAGCACCCGGGTCATGATGCGTGGACAAAGGACAATTTCGAAATGAGACACATCACCTCTAGGTGCTACTCTAGCTACTCTACAAACGAACTTCTCACAAAAGATAATTCTTCTTCCAACACCATGCTAATCGAGATAAACATTAGCAGCATTTTATTACTTAGTTCCTTATAAGTAGACTGGAACTAAGGGAATGCACAAGGCCAAAGTGATAGTTAAATGCTTTAAAAGCTGTCTATATGCGATTGTCATTGCAAATCGCTTCTTTGCTTGACCAGGAGTAGAACAAAAGAAACACACACACACGCACACGCACACGCACACGCACACACTTCCGTCTGAGAAAAGTAGAAGTACCTCACGATTGAAACTAATAACAAGGAATACCTCGAAAACGGTAAGCTCCACGAAAAAAAAAATGTATATGACATAACTTGTGTATTTTAACAAGATCTACATTTTTTGTACAGTACGTTTTTCTCTATCTCTTACGGTTTACTAGTTATGCCATATTAAGCAAAATTCATTCAGAATAAACAGGTCTTTAGAAGCTATTCCCAGAAAATGCAGTATATACATTTTATTTGTAATATAAATGACTTTCATAGGTGGTATTTTAATCAAAATCGTTAGAGCTATTTTTAAGAAAAACAAAATTTTAGAAAATGTTTCCATATAAAGGGTAGTTAGGGGTGGGGGATTTTCATGAAAATCTTTGTGTCGCATCCTTGGAAGACACCAAACTCAAATACCAAGTTCGTTTTTGGGATATGCTGTCCACAGACACACACTCAGACAGACACATACACACACACGGACATGTTTATAAAAATGTTTTTTAGGTGGAGTACAATACTTCTCTATTCCTATGTACATTGTACATACGGGGCTAGAGAAAGTAAAAATGTGACCGAAATCACATTAAGCTATGCACAAAAAGAACAAAAGACAATATGTGAATATTCTTACTTTAACTTTGGCTATTTGGCTGCTATAATATTTATTTACAGTTATAATTACGTAACAGGTAACGTCCTCCCATTTAATCATTTATTCAAAATTCTAATACAGGTTTAAAGTCAGGCTAAAAGTCTATAGCGTACAATACTTCATGGTGATAAACGAGTTGCTATGGCAAAATGTTACATTTGAATGTATTAAAAATCTGACGTGTTCCATTCACATGACTTTCTCTACGTCTCTGTAACAAATTATTGTTTAAACACTTCTATCTACTTCATGCTTATTGAATACACATTAAGACATATGATCTGATTATTTGCTTTTTGTAAGTAGAAGGGATATTAAGGAATGCACTAGGCTAAAGCGATAGTTAAATCTTTTAAAAGGTAGTTGCCATGTCTTTGAAATACGCTTCTTTGATGACCAGGAGTTTACAGATTCCTATATGAGAAAAATTGTAAGTATTTTATAAATGAAACCAACAACAAGGTGTATCTAAAAATGGTCACATGCACGAAAAAAAGTGTAATGAAATAAATTATGTGTTTTAACGAGATCTATATTTTTTTGTGTAGTAGGTTTTTGTTTATCTCTTACTATTTACTAATTATACCAAATTCAGCAAAATTCATCCAGAATAAAGAGATCTTCAGAGGCTATTCCTAGAAAATTCAAAATATCTATTTTGTTTCTCATGTAAATAGCTTTAATATACGGCATTTTAATCAAAATCCTTAGAGACAAATTTGAGAAAATCGAAATTTTCGAACTTTTTCCATTTGTAGGTAGTTTGGGGTGGGGGATTTTCCTCAAAATATTCGTGTCGTATCCTTAGAAGATACTAAACTTAAATGTCCAGTTTCGTATTTTACAGAATTTTCGTTTTGAGTTATCGTGTCCGCAGTCATGCGCGCGCGAGCTTTTTTTAAAATGTATTTCCGGTGAAATTTTGGTATCGAATTTTTGGTTGGAGTGTAATACCTTCTCTACCTTAGTACCACGTAATTTGCAGAGAAAGCAAAATAAATAATAATAATTGTTGTTGTCAAGGTCTGCAGTAACTGAATGACATCTATTTTCGCCTAAGAAGCCACAAGACTTCGAATCGTAACTTTGATTATTTTCCTTATATTGCTGTATGGATTTAACAGCTGAATATGTATAATCGACTTTGAAGTTAACAGATATGCTACGCCAACTCATAGTTTTAAGGATATCGCTTTTAAGATATCAATGTGTAGTAATTGGTGTTTTCATGAGACTATAACCTGAGGGTTGTCTGGACAACTGTTCTTGGGCTGCTGATTTTACGTGGTACAGCTGCAGTATGGTGCAACATTGTCAAGAGATTTTCAGCCACGCCCCACGTAAAATAAAGAAACCAAGGACTTTGTTTCTGAACCCACTCTACCTCGTTCTCCCATGAAGTCAGCTGCCAGTCTTTGTCCTATTTGACATTGACTCACATTGTCTTATGCCCGTCACTAGATTAACGTCGGTCAAATATATTTGATTTTATATTGCATAAATTATGCCCTCCAGTATCGGAATAAATACTTTGTGAACATATTTTTACTTTCTGTAGCCCGTATGTAGTCGTATGTACAATGTAATTGTGAAGAGAGAAGGTATTGTATTCCACCCAAAAATTATATTCGAGATTTCGCAGGAAATATATGGTTTGAGGTCCCCTAAATACGAAAAAAAAATTTAAAAAAGGATCCTGTGTGTGTGCGTGTGTGTGTGTGTGTGTTTGTGGACAGCATAGCTCTAAAACGAAAAGACCGCCAAATATCAAACTTGGTATTTAAGTTTAATATCTTACAAGGATGCGATACGAAGATTTTCAAGAAAATCCTGCCGACCACAAACTACCCTTTATATGGAAACATTTTTTATTGTTTCCTTCAACAATGACTTTAACGATTTTGATTAAAATAATATATTTTAAAAATATTTACATCACAAATAAACTATATAATTTTAATTTTCTGGGAATAGCCTCTGAAGAACTCTTTTTTCTGAATGTGTTTTGCACAATTTTGCCTAACTGATAAACCGTAAGAAATAGACAAAAAACTTGCTGCATAAAAATGTAGATCTCGTTAAATTTATGTCATATATGTTTCTATGCAGAGCTGACCGTTTCTGAGATATTCCTTGTTATTGTTTCAAAAATGAAGTGATTTCGTTTTATCTCTCTTTTTTTACTGCAGGCCATGCAAAGGAACCGAACTTCAAAATATTTGACTATTGATTTAGCCTAGTGTATTCCCATATGTCCAGTCTACGTACAAGGAAGTAAGTTTGCTCTGTTTACATTGATTAGCACGTCATAGATAACAGAATAATCGTTGTAAGGAAAGTTGTTCAACAGCTAGAGAAAGTCATATGAATGGAACACATCAGACTTTTCTATTTTATGGATAATATTTAGATTTAGAGGAAAAATTCAATGCCATAGCCGGTATTTGAAACACGGACCTCCCGGTTGCTTTAGCTACTGAGCTGCTATGGATACATACCGACATTGGATTTGTTCAACCGACTCTCATGTTTCCCGGCAAACCACAAGGAAATCTTAAATTATTTTTTATTGTTTCATTTGTATAGCCCCCTTTAACTTCTGAGATCATATCGGGAGCTTTGACTTGAGAAACAATGATGATGTCTGCTCGCTGTACTATAGGGTTTCTTAACGTTGTTTTTACTTTCTCTACACGTATTATGTACATAGTGTATAGAGAAGGTATTGTAATGCACCCAAAAATTCGATACCGAGATTTCACCGGAAATACATGCTTTGGGCCCCCCTGAATCCAAAAAAAGCACTTATGGAAAAAGGTCCGTGTGTGTGTTTGTATGCATGTGTATCTGTGTGTGTGTGTGTGTGTGTGCGTCTGTGGACAGCATAGTTAAAAAACGAATGGGCCTTTAAATACCAAACTTAGTATTTAAGTTTGGTGTCTTGCAAGGATGCGACACAAAGATTTTCATGAAAATTCCCCGACCCCCAGCTACCCTTTACACGAAACTTTTTTCGAACATTTTGATTTTCTCAAAAATGGATCTCACGATTTTGATTAAAATATCGTATATTAAAGATACTTTCCTGACAAATAATATGTATATCTCGGAATAGCCTCTGAAGATTACTTTATTCTGGATGAATTTTACGGAATTTTGTATAACTGCTAAACCGTAAGCGATTGAGAAAAACTTATCTTACCAAAAATGTAGAGCACATTAAAACACACAGCTTATGCAATATACATTTTTTTCGTGAAGTTGATCGTTTTTTAGATATTATTTGTTTTTAGTTTCAGCTTTGAAAAACTTATACTTTTCTCATACAGGAATGTCCATACAAACAAAGGAACTTTAGTCACATAGCAACCAGCTTTTGATTATCACTTTAATCTATGGTACTCCCTTATTTCGCTTCTGCTTACAAGGAAGCAAGTAATAAGACTATATTTCTGCTAATTTTTTTCTCGATTAGTATAATGTAAATAGAAGTAGTAGCTTTTTAAAAATACTTTGTTGGAGATATGCAGAGAAAGTCATGTGAATGGAACATCAGATGTTTTACTTTCTCTACACATACTATGTACATAGTGTATAGAGAAGGTATTGTAATGCACCCAAACACTATGATTCTATACCGTTGAACACTGCAAGACAGGACCTTCTTAAAAATACTACGCGATATAGTAGCCGGTAATCTTTTCCATGGATAATTTAGAAAAACTGCATATTATTTTCTGTGAAGCTAATTATGGCAATTATGTTTAGTCTTAATCTGTAATTGTGAAGTGTATTTGGTTTGTTTTAAAGTAAAAATTGCACTTCAAATCATGCTAAATCATTCAAACACTTACATCATGTTTTAATGCTTTTTAAAATATCTAGCTAGTTATATCTGTATATGTTTTCTTTCTCTACAAAGTAAATAGTAAGTAGAGACGATATTGCACAGGAAATATGTTTTGCGGACCCTTGAATAAAAAAAAAAATTAGAAACTGGTCCAGTGCATATATGTATGTGCGTCCATGGACAGCATAACTCAAAAACGAAAAGTCAGTTAAATACTTAGAAAACTAATTAATTTTAATGTTAGCTGTGAACAGAGGGAAGTGAACGAGAATATGATATAACGTGACTTTTCCGCTAACTTTTCCCCTCCAAAGAATTACTTAGTAGATTTTTCAGCTGTCCAGTATAACATACTTTAGCTTAAAGGTGTACTATAATGTAGTGTTTATGATTCAGATGAGCTGCCAAGGTTACCCCGTTACAGAACTGTCACGATGTGGGCTCTCCCGAATCCCCGTTAGACTGAAAACCCAAAATTCTACGAATCTGTGCCCAGGCATTAGTGCGGATACATAGAATAATAATTTAATATATTCATATTGTAGAGTTGTACATTTCGGTTACTTCCTTCAGCTTCTGTGGTTCTCTATTGGACAGGAAAGTCAAGTCATTGCGTCTTGAAGAAAAATAATAAGTATGAATTCTTTATGTAATCCTGGAATATAGATATAAACAATTTAAAATGCGCGTTTCATAACTTTATTAAGGAGTGTATATATGTATGTATATATAAATTAGTGGAAGCAAATGGTACAGGAAATCGACTACGCAACTGCAACCTTGTTTTCTTCCTATCGTGCCATTGGAAGCCGTTCACTCAGTAGTAGAAGTAACTTGACTGGTTCAGATCGATTCACGTGTAACTGTAGAAGCCCATCGTGATATGTCGTGTTAAAGCGACATGAATAAGCGTGAGATCAACTTTCATTACGGTCGGGGGGGGGCTTTAAGTTTGAGGTATAGTAACTAAACGTGTAAGTAAACTTGATGAGCATACTCGTGTGCTGTTATTTTTGAACTGGATGAAAAAGTACGCCACCTTTAATTTTCCACTGCGTCTCATTTTCAGTTATCCCGTATCTCTGTAAAATCAATTTACGTTGTGAAAAGGATAGCAGGTCCGCTTCTCCTTTGTTTTCTCTATTTTCGCTGGCAAAGCGATAGCGCTGTGTTGTGGGTAAACACCATAACACGCGTTGTACACAGGATACTCTTTGCGGAATGGACGACCTTTTTCTGTCTTTTTTGCAGTACACAACCACAGGATTTCCACAGCCGCTTAATGCAAGCACGCAACAGTAAACTATAAAATTAGTGTAACTAAACACAGTAATACATTAAGTAAAGTGAAATATGCTTAGAGCGTTTGAGTAGTGGCACAAAAAATGTCTGCAATGAAACTTGAATACTCTATTAAATCCGTCTGGTCACTGCTTATAAATTCTGTGGTCATCGTTATGGTGCCTCAATCCGAAGATCCCGTGTTCGATTCTGGGATGGGGGTGGGGGAATTTTTACTTTCTCTACACGTACTATGCATATAGTTTATAGAAAAGATATTGCATTCGACCCAAAAATACAATACCGAGATTTCACTGGAAAAGACGTTTTCTTTTTGTATCCAAAAAAAAAAAGAAGAAAAAAACAATTCGGAAAAAGGTTTGTGTGTGTGTCCGAAAAGTCGGTTAAATACCAAAGTTGGTATTCAAATTATGTAATCTTCCAGGGATGCAACGCGAAGATTTTTAGAAAAATTCCTCCATCCCGAACTACTCTTTACATAGAAAAAATTTCGAAAATTTTGATTTGTTCAAAAACAGCTGTAACGATTTTGATTAAAATACAGTAAATTAAAGATATGTGTATGGTGAATAAAACGTCTATCTTTATGAATAGCCTCTAAAGACCTCTTATTCTGAACGAGTTTTGCTGAATTTTACGTAACTGGTAAACCTTAAAGAGATAGACAAAAACTTGCTACACAAAAGATGTAGATCAACACACAATTTATATCATATATTTTTTTTCCGTGGAATTAACCATTTCTGAGATATTCCTTTTTATTAATTTCAGAAATTTTTTTCACACGGAAACTTGTAAACCCTGCATAGAAACGAATTTGATCCGCATGGCAACCATCTTTTAAAAGATTTGACATTCGTTTTAGCCTAGTGTATTCCCTTATTTTCCTTCTTCTTACAAGGAAGCAGGTAATTGAGACATTTCTGCTAATATTTATCTCAATTATCATAAAGTAGATAGAAGAATATGTTTTTAACAATAATTTGTTACAGCGATGTAGAGAAAGTCATGAGAATGGAACACGTAAGAGTTTACTTAAATACGAATTATTCCCTCCCCCTCCCCACAAAGACCAGAGTGAGAACGTCAGTTTGCTTCGAATAAAAATCAGGGAGGAAAGCCTACACTGTTGCTTATAAAATAAAAGCTACAGAAGTTGAAAGGGCTATGAAGAAGAAACTGTTTAAAAGAAAAAGCTGATGTGCTAAATTCACATAACTTTCTCTGGCCGTTCCATATATAAACTATTCTTACTAAAGATTATTATTTTGTCTACATCATGCTAATGGAGATAAATATTAGCAGAATTGATCTTATTACTTGCCTTCCTGTAAGCAGAAGGGAAACAGGGGAATGCATTAGACTAGAGCGATAGTCATATCTTTTAAAAGCTGGTCGCTAGTGAAGCAATTGAGGTTCGGTTCGCTTTGCATGATGCCGTATGAGAAAAGTTAGATTGTTTAAAATTGAAATCAATAACAAGGAATATCTGGAAAACGGTAAATTTTACAAAAAAAAAAAAAACGTGTATGACATAAATTACGTGTTTTAACGAGATCTGCATTTTTATGTAGTAAGTTTTTGTCTGTCTCTTACGGTTTATCTGTTATGCAAAGTTCTGCAAAACTCATCCAGAATAAAGAGGTCTACAGAGTCTTTTCCCAGAAAATTCAAAATATAAATTTTATTTGTGATATAAATATATTTAATATATGGTATTTTAATTAAAATCGTTTTCTATTTTAGAAAAATAAAATGTAAAAAAAAATTACCATGTAAAGGATAGTTTGTGGTGGGGGAATTTTCTTGACAATCTATTCGTGTCGCACCCTTGGAGGATACTAAACATAAATGCTAAGTTTGGTATTTAACTCTTTTCGTTTTTGATCTATGCTGTCCACAGACACACGCGGACCTTTTTCTAAAAAAAATTCTGATTCGGGGACCTCAAAACATGTTTGCGGTGAAATTTCGGTATTAAATTTTTGGGTGGGATACAATATCTTTTCTATCCACTATGTACATTGTACACATGGACTATAAGAAAATAAAAATTCCGTCTAAATAGTTGTATAATTTCATCTGCAGTTCAATTTGACAAGAAGGCTTAAACAAGCATTGGTATTCTGGAGGGGGGTGTGAAGAAGAAACGAGGGTTGTGGATGTTTCATTTTTATTGTGAATAATAATAATAATAATAATAATAATAATAATAATAATAATAATAATAATTTATTGACGCATTAAATACATACTCAGAATGTAATGAAAATGCTGCGGAGCATATAACTCATATGGTTATTTATGAACGATGATAAGCTTTTAAATAAGCACAGAACAGCCTGCAGAACCATTTTCGCAACAGGAACCAAAAATATTATATAGGTATATCCAGGATTAACGGATTTTAGTTTCATATTCAGCAAGTGATAACCGCATTATAAATCACAACTGTTATGCTCTGAGATGTAACATAACTCCATGGCACGACAGCTCACGGGGAGCCTTGGCCTACCGCCCGGCCGCTGCGTCCCCCATCTCGGTCCACTACAGACGTCATGGATGGGGTGCAGTATTGGAGGGTGAGACGTGGTCAGCGCCTCGAGCCCCTCCCGGCCGGTTAATGCGGTCCTCACGACCTGGAGCCGCTACTTCTCCATCAAGTAGCTTCTCAATTGGCCCCCCAGGGACCTCACGAGGCTGAGTGCACCCCGGTCCAGGTCTCCCAGCGGGGGAAAAATCCCCACGCCGGTACTGGGGATCGAACCCAGGTCTCCCGCTTGGTAGGCAGCTGCGCTACCACCGCGCTAAGGTGCTCTGAGATGTCTGTGGATATTTTCAGTGGAGAGAATTTTGGTTGTTTTTCTATACCTTGACATCGGTATATTAGTCATTCCATTTAAAGTTGCCTGCTCGCTGGTCGTGTCGTAATTTTTGGTGGAGACAATGACTCCTTATGCTGGATTTTGGTAGAACTTCAACTTTTTACTTTCTCTGCACGTACTATGTAGTACATAGCTTATGGAGAAGTTATTGTATTGCAACCAAAATTCGACACCAGGATTTCACCGGAAATATATGTGTTGAATTCTGAATCCAAAAGAATCTGATGTGTTCCATTCACATGACTTTCTCTACATCGCTTTAAATATTGTTAAAAAGCATATTCTTCTACCTACTTTACGATAATCAAGAAAAACATTAGCAGAAATTGTGTTAATTACTTGCTTCCTTGTAAGTAGAAGGAAAATAAGGGAATGCACTAAGCTAAAACGATAGTCAAATTTTTGAAATGCTGTTTGCCATGTGGTAGAAATCCGTTTCTATGCAGACCCAGGAGTTTACAAATTTCGTGTAAGAAAAGTTTAAGTAATTTGAATCTGAAACAAATAACAAGGAATATCTCAGAAGTGATCAATTACACGAAAAAAATGTATATGATAGAAATTGTGTGTTTTAACGTAATCTAATTTTTTGTGTAGTAAGTTTTGCCTAAGTTTTATGGTTTATCAGTTACGCAAAATCAGCAAAATTCATTCAGAATAAAGAAGACTTTAAAGGCTATTCCCAGAAAATTCAAGATATACATTTTATTTGCCATGTAAATACCTTTAATATACGGTATTTTAATCATAATCGTTAGAGCCATTTTCGAGAAAATCAACATTTTCGAAATTTTTTCCATGTAAAGGGTAGTTTGTGGTAGGGGGATTCTTCTCAAAATCGTTGTGCCGCATCCCTAGAAGATAATAAACTTAAATATCAAGTTTGGATTTTTAACGACTTTTCGTTTTTGAGTTATCGTGTTAACAGACACACGGACACGGACCTTTTTCTGAAAATACTTTTTCTTGGATACAGGGGACATTAAAACGTATATTTCCGGTGAAATCTCGGTAACGAATTTTTGGATGGAATATAATACCTTCTTTTTTTTTTGGTAGTGTTTAACGCCCATTTTAACTACTTATGGCACCGCAGGCGGTGACACTGATGATACATGAATGATGATGGAGCACCGGTGGATAGCGATGGCGGGGGAAACCGGAGTACCCGGAGAAAACCCGCCCAGCGCAGCTTTGTCCACGACAAATCTCACATGCGGTCGCTTGGGATCGAACCCCGGCCGTTTAGGTGAGAGGCGTGTGGTCTAACCACTCGGCCACGGCGCGGCCATAATACCTTCTCTATACACTATGTACATAGTACGCGTTTTCAGAAAAAGGTCCGTGTGTGTCTGTGGACAGCATAGCTCAAAAATAAAAAGACCGTTAAATACTAAATTTGTTATTTAAGTTTGGTATCTTCCAAGGATGCGAGACGAAGATTTTCAAGAAAATCCCCCCATTCCAAACTACCCTTTACATGGAAAAACTTTAGAAAATTGTTATTTTCTTATGATGGCTCTAACGATTTTGATTAAAATATCGTATATTAAAGATATTTGTTTCCCAAATAAAATGTTTATCTTGAATTTTTTGGGAATAGCATCTGAAGACCTCTTTATTCTAGATTAATTTTGCCGAATTTTGCTTAACTGCCAAACCGTAAGAGATGGACAAAATCTTACTACACAAAACATGTAGAGCACGTTAAAACACACAATTATGCTATATGCATTTTTTTCGTGGAGTTGATCGTTTTTGAAATATTTCTTGTTTTTGGTTTCAACTTTAAAAAACGTATATTTTTCTCATGCAGAAATTTGTCAACGCCTGTCCCTACAAACAAAGGAACTTCAGTCACATAGCAACCAGCTTTTGATCATCACTTTAACCTATGGTACTCCCTTATTTCGCTGCTACTTACAAGGAAGCAAGTAATAAGACTATTGCTGCTAATTTTTTTCTCGACTAACATGAAGTAAATAGAAGCATACGCTTTTTAACAATAATTTGTTGCAGAGATGTAGAGAAAGTCATGTGGCACATCAGATTTTTTAATTCAGGAGAACATAAAGCTGGTATTTCCAGTGAAATCAAAATATCGAATTTTTGGTTGGAATACAAAAGCTTTACTACTTCTCAAGGTGTTAGAAAAAGTAAAAATAATGTATAACATCCATGAGAAAAGCAATTTTATTCTGACCGCATCTTAGTTTGCAGAGTAAAATATCGCTTTTGACTCTTTTGTCTTGAACAGCCATATAGACTCTCCTTGTGTTTTGTTAATTAACCAGAATGCCGAGATAACATGAATTTGTGTCCGTTGCAGAGCTAATTGATATAATGGCCGATGGACTCAGTTCTGTTTGTTCCTTCCTTGTCAACATTCAGCAGAGCTAGAAACTTATTACCACATATAAACGAGACAAGCAGTATAAGCGTGCGGTCTCAAACCCACGAAAAACTTTCGACATAAACAACAGGCGTCATCAACTGGTTGCCTTTGAGCAAAGCAGAAAGAGAATTTTTCCCGATACTCTTGCGAATAGCATATTCTGTACCACGTGACCAACTGGGCGGAACCGATCAGGGTTGGGATAGGTTCCCCGCTGTTTTTTTTTTTCGGGGATATCCCGGGTCACTAAGCGAATACTGGGGAGGTTTCTTCATCCCTCCAAATTACCTTCATTTCATCACCATTCCATCCAACCGGTCTCTTTCAGGATTACAAGTGTGACGCAGTCTCATGGAGGTGACTGCATTTTGGAAATTCAGCTCTCGCGGGGGTATGACGTTGGAAGTCTCTGTAGACTTAGGGGCGTTTGGTCAGACCTGAGGTGTGGCTCCTAGTGCGCGTCGAGATGAAGACTGCTTGGAAACTGTTAGGAACCCGTCACGGTGACTTTCTCCTGGGATCTGGCGTCCAATAAGCCGACAATGGCTGAAGTGTGGAATCCCATCCGGTATACCCTCACTAGCACTAACTGGGCGGAAGTACTTCGTGGCGCAGGTATTCGCGGGATTGAGTCCTCCTTGGGCATGGCTGTTTGTGATGTGTTTGTGATGTCATTCTCTCTCCACCACTTGCCTCTCACCTAGACGGCCCGGGTTTGGTCCCAAGCGACCGCATGTGAGATTTGCGGTGGCCAAGGCGGCGCAGGGCGGGTTTTCTCCGGGTACTTCGGTTTCTCTCGCCATCACATTCCACCGGTGCTCCATCTTCGTTCATATATCATCAGTGTCATCGCATGTAGTGCCACAAGTAGCAAAAGCGGGCACTAAACACTAAAAAAAAATCCCTTTCCCCTGATGGCCGATTCAGTGACGCTTCAAGGCGGAAAGCAAGAACAAATTATTCCTTCAGTGCTGTAGTAGTATGCATTTTTCGTTTGAAATAGTAATCCACCTTTCGTAAGTTAACACAGCTGTTTTAGGTTCATGATTGGTAGAAAGGTTGCTCTATTGTGCCTCTTGCCTTAGTATTCATATCTCGGATATGAACATATGCATATTTTCATATGTTGGTGGTAATTACTAGTCGTAACATAAACAACTACGAGTAAATAGTTGTTTTTTAATTCTTCCAAAGAAGAACTTTATTTCCCCATTGAAACTTAGTATAAAATGATGACTACTATATGAAGTAGGACGGAGTTTAGTTTAGAATACCGAATGAGTACGTAAAATTTTCAGGTGATTCTACCATAAAAAAAAATAAAAACCTTCCACAGAAAAATCAAAACACAGAGACATTTTTATAAAACTCTTTTTTATTTCTTCTTTCTTTCTTTTTGGATTCAGGGGGTTTCTAAACATATATTTCCAGTGAAATTTCAGTATCGCAGTTTTGGGTGGAATACAATACTTTCTTTATCTACTATGTACACAAATACATGTTAGAGAAAGGAAAAGAAACCCATTTGAAACGCACAAAAAATCTAAATGATGGTTTATGTGACTGAAAGAACCGGCCCTAGTTCTTCACTCCGCTGTCAAAGTTGCATGTAAAATATTGTTATAAGCTTCTGATTCTTCTATTAATAATAATTGTTTGTTGTGTACAGATCATCTTTTATTATCCCCCAAGAATAAAAATAGATTTAACTCTGCTGATCGAGGAGGCAAATCAAGTAACCTCTCAGTGGTCATAGAAATATTTATGATGTAGGCTCTGCATTGTGCTGCATGTTAGGTGACAGTTATCCCAAAAAGTGCAGATATTGTCCACATAAAACATATCAGGAGTTATAGTTTGATGGGGGGAAAAGGCAATCAAATAATTCGTGTCGCACTAATTGCACACCACACTCTTACTTTCATATCAGACAGAGGTTGTTGATATAATCGATGGGGATTTGCGGATTTTCGGAACTCCAATATCGATTGTTCTGTGGATTCATATAACCCGATAAAGCCATGCTTTAGCAGGAAAAAAGGGGGCAAGCATTTCACGACCAACCACCCCATAAGACTTCACTACCCAGTTACAATATTGTGAGCAACAGCATCCAAATTGGTCAGTCTATACACTTCGGTTTCTTTATGGTGTCGTTGTTTGTGCACAGCTCTGTGAATAGAGCTACTGACAGACGTAAACTCGGTCTTCTACTAGTATACAAAGCCACTCTTACCTCACCTAATGTTCTCGGTTAGAATGCTTGGTTTTGTAGCCTTTTTTACTCTCTCTGCACGTATTATATACATAGGGTTTAGGGAAGGTATTGCATTCCACCCAAAAATTCTATACGGAGATTTCACTGGAAACAGACGTTTTTGGGTCCCCTGTATTAAAAAAAAAAGTGTTTTGAGAAAAAGGTCCGCGCGCGCGCGCGCGCGTGTGTATGTGTGTGTCTGTCTGTCTGTCTGTCTGTGAACACGTTAACTCAAATACTAAAAGTCGGTAAAATACCAAACTTTATATTTAAGTTTAGTATCTTCTAGGAATGCGACACGAAGATTTTGAGAAAAATACCCTCACCTCAAACTACCCTTTACATGGAAAATATTTCGAAAATTTTGATTTTCTCAAAAATGATTAACGATTTTGATTAAAATATCGTATAGGTATTGAAGATATTTACATGCCAGACAAAATCTGTATCTTGAATTTTCTGGATAGCTTCGGAAGACATCTTTATTCTAGACGAATTTTGCTGAACTTCGTATAACTGGTAAACCGTAAGAGATAGATAAAAACTTACTATACAAAACATGTAGAGCTCGCTAAAACACACAATTTATGTTATAAACATCTTTTTTGTGGAATTAACTGTTTTTGAGATATTTCTTGTTAATGGTTTCAGCTTTAAAACACTTATACTTTTCTCATACGGCACTTTGTCAACTCCTGGCCATACAAACAAAGGCACTTCAGTCTCATGGCAACCAGCTTTTAAAAGATTTGACTACCACTTTAGCCTAATGTATTCTCTTATCTCCCTTCTAATTACAAGAAAGAAAGTAAAACGGCCAGTCTGTTATTTTTTTTCTCGATTAGCATGAAAGAAATGGAAGAATATGCTTGTTAATAATAATTTGTTGTAGAAATGTAGAGAAAGTCATGTGAATGAAACGCATCAGATTTTTAACACGTAATAAGTCTCTTAAAATGTGTTTAGTTTACTGATAACTTTTGGGGAACCTACGTCGGGAAATGTGTTTCTGTTATAGCCAGGCAGAGGGGTTTTAGTAAACCATCAAGTTAAGAACGCACCGTGAGTAGCGATGAGGGAGTTGGTTGATATAAGCAGTTGAACGTTTACACGGTTTCGAAATCAAGTGGATCGCCATTGAGGAGTTTCGGAAGAAAACAAATGTATCTATTGGTAGTATGCTAAAGTTACTTCATTATTTAATTACGTATTACTGCACAGAACTCTAAGTACAGGATATTTTCTTTTACATCCTGAGTTTTACAACACACAATAATGTATTTTCGAAAGGTCTGGAACATATATCATATGCGATCGCCCCTTAAACAGTATTTACGAGGGGCGTTCAATATGTCCTTAGAAGAAGATAGAAAAACAAATTATTTTTGGTATTTTTTTATTTATATTTTTTTTAATATAAACTCATTTTAACTCTATACACTTTCCCAGCGTTTCTCCAATTGTTATCTTCTGAATACGGTGGATGTTGTAGTAATTCGAACCCTAATTCTATAATTTTCGGCATCGAAACTGCACAGCTGTTTTTATTTGCGAGATGAGAGCGTTTTTTTCTCTGAAGACATGTTTATTCTGGATGAATTTTGCAGAATTTTGATTTCTCCGTTTTTCTCGATTAGCATTAATGAATGAATGAATAAGTGTATTTATTGAAGTAACAGTGTCATACATTGAACGCCATCAATCGCACAGGTCCGCAGATCGTACATGTTTTTGCAATACACAAAATAGTAAGCAATATTAAAAACAACAACAACAAAGAATTAAAAGAGTAAACACGAAAATAATAGGACAAAGATATATAAATACAGCAACTTAAATTTACAATACAGAGTACACTTTATTCAGATGCATTAATGTACACTATTATAATATTCAAATACACTTAAGAGAAATATATACACATAATACTAATACCACAACTCAATAATGACATAAGTATGACATACATATATGTATGTAAAGCATTATAATCAATCTTGTTTAGCTATTCTTATCGCCCTCCTCTTCTCTATTGTCAGCCTTCTCAGGTCTCAGCTGTCTTGCCTTAAGTAGAAATTTGCCTAGCCCGTCCGACACGTCAAACATGCTTCTAGCTCTGGTTTCGCGGTGGTAAAGGATCGCGGTAAATATTTTACCCTATATTCCCCCGTATCCCCTACATCATGCCGAAATATGGGTCCACGAATCTACCTCCTCGCAAATGGGGCAGATTCTCCTACCATTCTCGTCAGTAATTTTCATCAACCGCCATGCTCCTAGTCTAATCCACGTGAGCCCCTCTTTAATGAGTCTGGTACTTGTTTTGATGTATTTCTCCGTGCCCCACTCCGATTTTAGCCCAGACTGTACTTCTAATGAAATCTTCTCCGTGTATTGCGCAATTATTTGCTGTCTGTCAATATCACAGAGGCGGGGCTTAAATTTTCTCCAAATACTCCGTCTGTTTACCTGCCCCACCATCCAAATGTATTCCATCCCAATGGTCTCCAACCCTTTCTTTAATTTTGATGCCCACTCGAATTACCTTCCATTCGCAATTGTTCATGGTAGCATACTGCCCTAATTAGAGATTGGTCAACGATCCAATATTTAACCGCTCTGATTTTGCACTCTTATCGTTTTACTATGTGCGTCGAATTCCTTCATTATACCGCAGTTGACCGTACCCCTCCCTATACCCAGAATTCCTTTCAAAACTTGGGTTCAGTATTAAGTAAATAGAAGAATAAGATTTTTATCAATATTTATTGTAGAGATGTAGAGAAAGTCATGTGAATGGACCACAGATAGTTTATTTTTACGATGGGAAGGGACCAACTTAACCGCGAGATACCTACAAGTGACTGAAGTGGCGGATGAGGCGCTATCTCATTCGACCCGTGGCATAACACATCGTCTCGATTAACTCTATCCAAACGGCGGATCAGAGGCTGTGGATCAAAATCCTGGTCAACACGTTTATCTGGTATAATTGCTTTAGACGTTTGTTTATGAGACCAACTTAAAGGTAGCAGTGACTAAAACATCTCGGGAACTGCAAATTTGCCGTAACATCATTCCAGCTAAGGTGCGACGGATTAGGCTGGCGAGGATGGATGTATACAGGAAATGTACCGCGATTAAGATCATCAATTCGAACCAGTGTTACAGGGATAAAGGCATTTAAGGTGTGAATTAGACTGACAGGAGCTACAATGGCCTTGTTAGTGATTTTAGGAATTTGGCCAGTTGACCTAATTACTGTATCGCCGCCCCATCTCCAGCCCCACTGATGTGTTCCATTTCACACGACTCTCTCTGCAAATCGGCAACAAATTATTGTTGAAAAGCTTATGCTTCTCTTTACTTCATGCTAAGAAAAAAATAGCAGAAAGAGTCTTATTACTTGCTTCCTTGTAAGTAGAAGCGAATAAAGGAGTACCGTAGGTTAAAGTGCTATTCAAAACCTGGTTGCCATGTGACTGAAGTTTCTTTGTATGCCCAGGAGTTGATAAATTCCCGTATGAGAAAAGAATAAGTATTTTAAAGCTGAAACAAATAACAAGGAATATCTCAAAAACGGCCAACTCTATGAAAAAGATGTATATGACATAAATTGTGGGTTTTATCGTGATCTACATTTTTGTGTAGTAAGTTTTTGTCTATCTCTTACGGTTTACCAGTTATGCAAAATTCAATAAAAATCCTCAATAATAAAGATGTCTTCAGAGGCTATTCTCAGAAAATTGAAAATATTCAATTTTTCATATAAACATCTTTAATATACGATATTTTAATCAACATCGTTAGAGCCATTTGTATGAAAACTCATACTTTTCGAAAAAATTCCATTTAAAGGGAGTTTTGGGTGGGGGATTTTCTTGAAAATCTTCGAGTCGTATCCTAGGAAAATGCCCAACTTAAATACTAAGTTCGGTATTTAACGGTCTTTTCGGTTTACAGCTATGCTGTCCACAGACATACATACGGACCTTTTTCTAAAAATGCTTTTTTTTTTGGATTCAGGGGGACCCAAAACATGTCTTTTCGGTGAAATTTCGGTATCGAATTTTTGGGTGCATTACAATACGTTCTCTATGTACCTACATAGTACATGTACAAAAAGTACAAATATATCAGAATGACCACTTTTAGCAATACTGACACTGTGAATTCCACAGTAAAGGAAGTTTTTTGATTCGTTTCAACAAATAATCGGCACTCTAATTTAATTTCTTTAACTTTTTATTCCCTCTAGCACGTATGTTCAATGTACATACTAGATAGAGAAGGCATTGAAGAATTTAATGTCGAAATTTCGCCGGGAATATATGTTTGAAAGCCACCTGAGATCGAAAAAAAAGAGCTCTTTAGAAAAAGGTGCGTGTGTGTCTGTGAACAGCATAGCTCAAAAACTATAATATTTAAGTTTGGTATCTTCCAAGGATGCGGCACGAAGATTTTCAAGAATATCCCTTAAATACCCTTTATATGCAAAAAAATTTGAAAAATTTGTTTTTCTCTTAAATGACTCAAACAAGTTTGATTAAAATACCGTATATTATAGATCTTTATATACAAATGAAATGTGTATTTTGAATTTCCTGGGAATACCTTTTGGAGATCTGTTCGTTCTAGATAACTTTGCTGAAATATGCGTAAGTGATAAACCGTGAGAAACAGACAAAAACTTACTACACAAAAAATGTAGATCTCGTTAAAACGCACAATTTATATCATACACCTTTTTTTTTTTTTTTTGCGTGGATTTGGTCATTTCCGAGATATTCCTGTTTTTTGTTTCAGTTTTAGAATACGCACTTTTTTCGTATGGGAATTTATCACACCCTGACCATGTAAAGAAACGATTTTCAATCCCACAGTAATCAGCTTTAAAAAAATTTGAATACAGCTTTAGCCTCGTGTATTCCTTTATTTCCCTTCTGCTTACAAGGAAGCAAGTATTAAGACCATTACCTCAATTGGCGTGAAGTATAGAAGAATAAGCTTTTGAAGAATAATTTAATACAAAGTTGTAAAGAAAGTAATGTGAATGGAACACATCAGATTTTTAGAAAAAGGTACATGTGTGTATGTGTAGACAGCATAGCTCAAAATCGAAAAGACCGTAAAACATTTAACTTATTATTTAACAATGTGATACGAATGGAAGCTTTCTTTGAAAATTGTGTTTTTCTCATAATTGACTCTTAACTATTTTGATTATAATATCGTATATTATAAATATTTACTTAACAAGTATTTTGAATTTTCTGGGAATAGCCTCTGAAGACCTCTTTATTCTGGGTGACTTTTGCAGAATTTTGTATAACGGTTAAACCGTAAGAGGTGGACAAATACATCTTATGTAGTCCTCGTTAAAACACATAATTTATGATCTATGTTTTTCTTGTACAGTTGACATTTTTCGAGATATTTCTTGTTATTGGTTTCAGTTTTAAACTACCTAACTTTTCTCAAACGAGACCATGGAAAGCGAACCGAACCTCAATTGTTTCACATAGCTACCAGCTTTTAAAAGATACGACTGTCGCTTTAGCATAATGTATCCCCTTATTTCCCTTCTACTTACAAGACACCAAGTAATAAGACCATGTCTGCTAAAGTTTATCTCAATCAGCGTGAAGTAGATAAATATTAATCTTTTGTAAGAATAGTTTCTATATGGAACAGCTAGAGAAAGTTATGTAAATGGAACACAGCAGTTTTTTGAGAAAACGAAACTTAAAGAAAAACTATAGTGCGTTCCATTCACATGACTTTCTCTACATGTTCTGCAACAAACAATTCTTACAATAGCTCATTCTTCTCTCTATTCCATGCTAAATGGGATAGATATTATCAGAAATGGTTTTATTGCTTAGTTCTTTGTAAGTAGAAGGGGAATAAGGAAATATACTTGGCTAAAGCGATTGTAAAACCTTTTAAAAGTTGGTGGTTATGATATGTAATTTAAATTCCCTTCTCTTTGCATAACTAAGTTATCAATAAATGCTTACGTTTTGAAGAAAATACCCATAAACCACAAAAAAATATAAAATAAAATATTATTAATATTAAATGTTTTAATAGTTTAAAAATAAAACATTGAAAGTCTAAATATTCTAAAGCTTAAAACCAATAAAAGGAATACCTCGGAAATGGTAAGCTTCACAAAGAACGTATGACAAAAATTATTTGTTTCAACGAGATCTACTTTTTTTTTTTTTTTTTTTTTTTTTTTTTTTTTTTGTAGTTTTCTATCTCTTACAGTATGCCACCATGCAAATGCCATCTAGAATGAAGAGGAATTTAGAGGCTATTCACAGAATATTACGATACGCATTTTATATGTTACGAAAATATCTTAAACATGTACTTTAATCAAAATCTTTAGAACCTTTTTGAGAAAATCAAAATGCTGAAAAATCTTCTATGTAAAGGATAGGTTAGTTTGGGAGAATTTGTTGAATATCTTCGCGCCGCAGCCTAGAAAGATGCCGAACTTATATACCAAGTTTGGCACTTTACGGATTTTTCGAGTCTTAACTCAGAATGAAATATAGTATATGGTATTCTTTTAACTTTTCACTGTTATTCAGAAACAGACTCATGAACTCATTTTTCTTTCTCTACACATACTATACACATAGTAGTTAGAAAATATATTATATTACACCCAAAAATGCAATACCGAGATTTCACAGAAATTTAATCAAAAAGGTTTAGAAGGTCCGCGCGCGCGCATGTGCAAATGTGGGTGTCCGTGTGTCTGTGAAGAAAACGAAGAGTGTGATATTTATGTTTCGCATGGTGGACACCTGGATTTTCAAGAAAACCTCCACCCCAAACCACCCTGTACCTGAAAACATATTTGAAAGGTTTGATTTTATTAATAATGTCTCTTTAACGATTTTGATTAAAGTGTTGTATGTATGTGTTTATTCCTCCGCAAGTGGACATTAACCTGTAATGTATAAAATAACGTCGCAAGAATAATGCAACTACGTAGTCCAACTACGACTCTAAATATATGCGGTTTATAAATAATTAATAAAAAATTATACCAAACATTTATGTAGCTTATTTTATACCTACATAACATTATTACACAGTTTCGAAACATATATATTTAAGACATTTATATGGCTAATAAAATGAAAATATTGCTTGACTTTTCTAGGAATATCCGTCTGAAGTCATCTTCATAGTGGTATAAGTGGTAAACTATAAGAGATAGACCAAAATTTACTACACACAAATGTAGATTTCTGAAAATACACAATTTTGTCGTGTGTAGAGCAGTAGGGCTGTAGAGTTAAATATTTCCGAGATATTCCTTATTATTTATTTCGTTTTAAAATAATTTACTGACACAAAAAGCCCTCATCCGTTTCATATTATTTTATTTTACTCCTGGTCCCGGAAAGACAACCGAATTCACTGTCAGTTACATAGCGACAGCTTTTAAAATATTTGATTATCGCTTTAGCTAGCGTATTTTTTATTTCCCTTCTACTAAGGAAGCAAGTAATAAGTCCATTTCTGGTAATTTTTATCTCTATTGAAATTATGTAGACAGAAGAGTAATATCTTGTAAGAATAGTTTGTTTGCAGAACATGCGAATGGAACCTATCAGAGTTTTTAAATGTCTTTTTTGCCTCAAGAGATATCAAAGCATTATTTCCGGTGAAATCTCGATATAAATTTTTAGGTGGAAAGGAAACTTTTCTTTACTTACCGCAGGGAAGAGGCAGAGAAAGTAAAAACAGAATAAAGTTCTGATGGAGAGACCTTTACAAAGCGCTGTATGAAAGTTTAAGTTGCTATTATAACTGTTCAGTCATTTAGTTGCAGCTCAGAATTTTCATTTCTGTGTTGTCAAGTCTTTGTGGCTTCTGTCACGGAAACGAAATGATTCATACAGATGAATACTGAAGTTTCGTTTTATGATTATGTGGGCCTTAGAACTTAGATTTTAATTTTCTGTGTCACTTATTCTTCCTTCCATTGCTCATTAGGTAACGAACTTTTCAAGCTCGTGGTTGGCGTTACACCCACCACATTTGGTCAGCTAAGCTGACAGGCGGTCATGCTAAACCGAATTCTGGTCCCCAACAGAAACGACGTCAGGGTGCGGTGTAGAAAGGTTAAATGCAGGGTAAACTTTTCTAACCCTCTCGTTGGCAAATCTAATTACCGCGGCCTTATCTCCCGCTGTTAGAATTTGTCCTCAAAGTTGGGTTATATATTTGCGGTACCACCAGCTTCTGCAGAGATAGGGAGGCCAGCAAATCTTTTCAGGTATCGATAAACTTTAATCCGCGCCTCCCTGTGTGTGGAGGAAAATCATTAGCTGTTTAGAGCCGAGCGGGCTAGCCCGCTCCTGGGGCAATAAATTAGCTTGCGGTTGGAAACCTATTGGAAATTGGTAAACAAGTGAAAGGGGGAGATAATCGCGAGCAAAGAGCACGCCACCTTTCGACTCTCTTACAGAAATAGCTTTGTGGCCCTCCTGGGAAGCCGACGCCAACCTCTAAGGATAATTCCATTATATGTTGTGCTGCAATTATCGGATTTGCTGTACGTACATTTAACTCTGGTGCTATATTTCTAATTCCATTCCTCTATTTGTAGACCTTAAATGCAAATAATTTGGTCAACACTAATTCGCCTTGTTTAGACCCCAAACAAAAGTAATCCAGGGAAGCTGCTTCGGTGTTACAGATGTGTACAATCTGACAACTAGAGGCATAAGTTTACTGCGAAACTGTAAGCAGTTATTCGATAGGTCGCAGATGCGACTCCCGAAGCCTGTCTACTCATGGTTTCCCCGAGTCGCCAGATGAATGCTGGGTAAAATTTTCTGTCCAGGTCGTTTCCATTTTCATTTCATTCATCTTTCATCCCGTTGGTTTCTTTCGCGGTAATGGTGCTTGGTGCGTCGTGACAGGGAAAAAGGATTCTCAAAGTAACCATTTCCGTCCCCCGACTTACGCTGGTTGTCGGTATGATGATGGCAAGGGCGTTGGATCCTAGCTGAGATCCCGATCTGCCTTTCTAACTGTCGGGGACTTCAATATAGAAAGTGTAGGGCCCTTGTCATTGCTGCTGGTTCCGGTGTATCCTCTGTACTGTGATAAGCTTAGGCAATACTTTGTACAAAAAGCCCAGAGGGAATCCTTACATAAAAACGTTTCCTAAAGCCAGGGGGAAAATTTCTAGGAAATGCAAAACACTGGCCGAGTTTCATCATATTTATTTTGAACGATCTTTTTATTTTAATGAAAATTCATTACTAATATATGCGTTTTTAACATTGGTTACATTTTTACTTTTTCTATACACACTGTGTACATAGTGTATAGAAAATGTATTGTATTTGATACCGAGATTTCACAGAGATACATGTTTTGAGATTTCCTGAATCCAAAAAAAAGCATTTTTAGAAAAATGTCCGTGTGTGTGTCTGTGTGTGTGTCTGTGGGCATAATAGCTGAAAAACGAAAAGACCGTTAAATACCAAACTTGGTATTTAAGTTTGGTATTGTCCAAGGATGCGACACGAGGATTTTCAAAAAAATCCTCCCAACCTAAACTACCCTTTATATAGAACTTTTTTCGAAAATTTTGATTTTCTTAAAAATAGCTCTAACGATTTTGATTAAAATATCATATATTAAAGATATTTAGCTGATAAATAAAATGTATATCCTGAATTTTCTGGGAATAGCCTCTGAAGACTACTTTATTCTGGATGAATTTTACGGAATTTTGCATAACTGCTAAACCGTAACAGATGGACGGAAACTTAAAACACAAAAACTATAGAGCACGTTCAAACAACTAATTTATGTTATATACTTTTTTTTTTCTTGGAGTTGATCGTTTTTGAGATATTCCTTGTTTTTGGTTTCAGCTTTGAAAAACATATTTTTCTCATACATGGATTTATCAACTCCTGTCCATAGAAACAAAGGAACTTCAGTCACATAGCAACCAGCTTTTGACTATCACTTTAACCTATGGTACGCCCTTATTTCGCTTCTATTTACAAGGAAGGAAGAAATAAGACTATTCCTGCTAAATTTTCTCGATTAGCATGAAATAAATAAAAGAATAAGCTATTAACAATGATTTGTTTCAGAGATATAGAGAAAGTCATGTGAATGAAACACATAAGATTTTTTACATTTTAAATTATAGTTTGTTAATCTGGCGCATAAATTATATATAGGTTACAGATAAATTACAGGGAATGAAACAAATTCTGGTAAAGAATGTAGCAATGAATTAAATGTCTGAATATCCCGAGGTAAAAGTGGGTTTTCACAATTACAACATTTTGACTTAGCAAACGGATAATATCCCCTACTTTACCCAAGCCGAAAGAAACTCCACTTTTGCCTACCTAGGCGGCTACGCAGTAAGCTTTGCAGTGCTTATTGAAGAGAAGACCGTCCACGGCATGTTCCGAGCTCAACTGGCTTTGTTCTCTCCCACGAAGGCTTGCTAAAGGCAGCGGAGGATGAATCATCTGCTCGCAGCAAAGTTGTACATTACGTCACTCTGGCAGGTGAGCTTGGTTCTGCCATAACTGCGATATAAGTTTTACTAACAGTGCGGTTTGAGTCGTAGAAGGAGGTAACGGCTCACCTCTCATCTCATCTCTCGCTCCTGGGGAGGCAAAGTAAAATAAAGTCAGGTTCAGTGCCAAGTCCCCTTCGACCGTATCCTATATTATCTATCTTATTGATGGAGGGAACTTCATTATTATAACTTAGGTACTTCCGGCCAATACACTACATTCACCACGACAAAGAAGATTCCTGTGCGACATTAGACTGCGAGCATGTTTGTTTAATCACTGGATTGTACCAATCATTTTAAATAATACGCTTATCTCACCAAACTGTCCCTTATTTTGGGAACTGATATAAAGCATATAGTTGAAGGTATTATATATTAGGTTATGGAAAGAGAACATTGTATTGAACGTCGCATATTTGCTATTTATTTCCATGTCATTCGTTTTATATCTACAATTTAGCATCTAGCGTAAGTGCATTAAATACATGGAGATAATGGCTACACTCATAGTATTAATAGCGCGCAACTACGCTCATGCATGGAAAACATTACTGCATTTATTAGCGCGCAGGCATACACATATATGAACAGCATGATTGTATCCCGAGGCATACTCATGTATGGAGATCAAAATGGAAATGGAGTTTTATTGTGCACGCTCTTTATCTACTGTGGTTCACAGTGTTCCATTCTATATTGGGAGTGAAATACTGCTTAATTTTGCTCAGAGGCATCTTTATCAGGCTACGACTCGGGACCAATGACTTCACTTCCCTTCCGAAGGAAGCCATGCTAAAGAGATCCAACGTCCTCGCCGGGTTTGAACACGCGGCTTTGGGTATATGAGGCTAGTATGGTAACCACTACACCTTGGGGGTGACAGATATGGAGAATATGATTGTGTCGTGATCTTTATTAGCGTGTGGGCACACTCGTGTATGTAGAATATCTCTAAATCTATGGTCATTATTAGCGTGCAGACATGCTCAGGTACGGAGACATGATTGTACCATGATCTTTATTAACGCCCAGACATACTCGTGTATGGAGAATATGACAGAATCCACCATCTTTATTTATACGCAGGAACATTCATGTGTGGAGAATAAGAGGGCAACTATGATCTTTATTTCTGCGCAGGAAAATCCATGTCTAGAGAATATGAGTGCATCTATGAACTTTATTTAATCGCAGGAACATTCCTGTATGGGGAGTATGACTGCATCGATTAGCTTTATTTATGTGCAGGAACATTCCTGTATGGGGAGTATGACTGCCTCGATTAGCCTTGTTTATGTGCAGGAACATTCCTGTATGGGGAGTATGACTGCATCGATTAGCTTTATTTATGTGCAGGAACATTCCTGTATGGGGAGTATGACTGCATCGATGAGCTTTATTTATGTGCAGGAACATTCCTATATGAGAAGTATGACTGCATCGATTACCTTTATTTATGTGCAGGAACATTCCTATATGGGAAGTATGACTGCATCGATTAGCTTTATTTATGTGCAGGAACATTCCTGTATGGGGAGTATGACTGCATCGATTAGCCTTATTTATGTGCAGGAACATTCCTATATGGGAAGTATGACTGCATCGATTAGCTTTATTTATGTGGAGGAACATTCCTATATGGGGAGTATGACTGCATCGATGAGCTTTATTTATGTGCAGGAACATTCCTATATGGTAAGTATGACTGCATCGATTAGCTTTATTTATGTGGAGGAACATTCCTATATGGGGAGTATGACTGCATCGATGAGCTTTATTTATGTGCAGGAACATTCCTGCATGGCGAATATAAGTGCATCCACATAGCTTTATTTATCCATAGGAACATTCGTGTATTGAGAATATGACTGCATCTATGATCTTAATTAGCACGCAGGCACACTCATGCATGAAGAATATGACTGCATACATTGCTTTTTTTTTTCTTTTCTTTTGTTGAAACATACAAAAACAAAGCAAAAACAAAAAAAAGCAAATGTACTCTAACTGGTAAGTCTATCGGACAATGATGATATGATGCCCAAATGAATCCGGAGTCCATGAAGCTTACAGTTACCTGAAATTCTTCTTCTCAAAAACTACGGAAAAAAGCCGTAACTGGGTAACTCACCCTATCCGAGATTCGAACTCGGAGCCTCTTGATTGCCCTTGTTAGCCGAAGGAACGGTTATCGTAGAGTATGACTATCGTCTTGTTAGTCGCAAGGACACGCAGAGTATGACCCATTTTGTTAGTTGCAAGCACACTGATATTGCAGAATGTGACTGTATCTTATTGCCTTATAACAATACTCTTATTAGCCACAGGTAAATTCATGTATGCAAAATATGGTCACACCCATAGTGGCGTTAGCGTGCATTCAGCCGCAATGGCTCTATCGTTTTAGGTGTCTGCTAGCCCGTTCTTCGTCATTGAAGTTGCAAAATTCTGCACCTGAAGTATACTTTGTGGGAAAAGAAGAAAAAATCTGATATGTTCCACTCACATGACTTTCTCTACATCTCTGCAACAACTTATTGTTAAAAAGCTTATGGTTCTATTTATTTCATGCTAATCGAGAAAAAACAAGCAAGAATAGTCTTATTACTTGTTTCCTTGTAAGTAGAAGCGAAAAAAGGGAGTACTAAAGATTAAACTGATAGTCAAAAACTGGTTGCTTTGTGACTGAAGTTCATTTATTTGTAGGACAGGAGTTGACATTCCTATATGAGAAAAATATAAGTTTTTTAAGGCTGAAACAAAAAACAAGGAATATCTAAAAAACTATTAACTCCACAAAAAAGAAGTATATAATATATATTGTGTTTTAACGTGCTCTACGTTATTTACGTTATTTTGTGTGGTAAGTTTTTGTCCATCTGTTATGGCTTAGCTGTTATACAAAATTCAGAGGCTAATTCCAGAAAATTCAACATACACATTTTATTTGTCAGGTAAATATCTTTAATATACAATATTTTAATCTAAGACCTAGAGCCATTTTTGAGAAAATCAAAATGTCCGAAAAAAGTTCCATGTAAAGGGTAGTTTGGGGCGAGGGGAATATTTCTCAAAATCTTCGTGTCGCATCCCTGGAATATAATACCAAGTTTGGAATTTTTCCGACTTTTAGTTTTTGGGTTATCGAGTTCAAAGACGCATGGACACACGGACACACAACACGGACCTTTTTCTGAAAATGCTTTTTTTTTGGGTACAGGGGACCCTAAAACATATATTTCCGGTGAAATCTCGGTATCGAATTTTTGGTTGGAGTTCAATAACTTCTCTATACACTATGTACATAGTACGTCTAGAGAAAGTAAAAATGGTCAACTTCACGAAAAAAAAATGCATGTGACATACATTGTGTGTTTTAACGAGATCTTTATTTTTGTGTGATAAGTTTTTGTATCACTTACGGTTTACTAGCTATGCAAAATCCTGCAAAATTCATCCATAATAAAGAGGTCTTCAGAGCCTATTCCCAGAAAATTCAAGATATACATTTTATTTATCACATAAATATATTTAATATACGGTATTTTAATTAAAATCTTGGAATCATTTTTGAGAAAATAAATTTTTCAAAAAATGTTCCATGTAAAGGATAGTTTTGGATGGGGGAATTTTTCTCAAAACCTTAGTGTCCCATTCTTGAAATATACTAAACTTAAATATCAAGTTGGTATTTTACGGACTCTTCGTTTTGGGTTATCGTGTTCACAGACACATGGACACGCGGTCACATATCTACACACATATCGACCTTTTACTTAAAATGTTTTTTTATACAGTGGGCCATAAAACGTGTATGTTCGGCGAAAACTCGGTGTCGAATTTTTGGGTGCAATGCAATCAATACCTTCTCTATACATTATATTCATAGTACGTGTGATATTGCT
Organism: Hymenopus coronatus; assembly: GCA_030762935.1. Classification (NCBI taxonomy): domain Eukaryota; kingdom Metazoa; phylum Arthropoda; class Insecta; order Mantodea; family Hymenopodidae; genus Hymenopus; species Hymenopus coronatus. The sequence goes on from CM060884.1 coordinate 52,174,871, forward strand.
TCCATTACTTTTTTTACTTTCTCTATAGGCACTATGTACATAGTGTATAGAGAATGTATTGCACTCCACCAAAAAATTCGATACCGTGATTTCACCGGAAATATGTGTTTTAGGGTCCCCTTTATCTAAAAAAAGAATTTTCGGAAAAAGGTCCGCGCGTGTGTGTGTGTGTCCATGTGTCCGTGTGTCTGTGAACACGATAACTCAAAAACGAAAAGTAGGTAAAATACCAAACTTGGTATTTAAGTTTAGTATCTTCCAGGGATGCGACACGAAGATTTTGAGAAAAATCCCCCCACCCCCAACTACCCTTTACATGGAACTTTTTTCGAAAAGTTGGATTTTCTCAAAAATGGCTCTAACGATTTTGATTAAAATTTCGTATACTAAAGATATTTACCTGACAAATAAAATGTATATCTTGAATTTTCTGGGAATAGCCTCTGAAGAGTAGTTTATTCTGGATGAATTTTACTAAATTTTGAATAACTGCTAAACCGTAAGAGATGGATAAAAACTTACTACACAAACAATGTAGAGCACATTAAAACACACAATTTATGTTATATACACTGTTTTCGTGGAGTTCGTTGTTTTTGTGACATTCCTTGTTTTTGGTTTCTGCTATGAAAAACTTGTACATTTCTCATACAGAAATTTGTCAACTGCTGTCCATTAAAACAAAGGAACTTCAGTGACATAGCAACCAGCTTTTATCAATTTAACCCATGGTACTCCCTTATTTCACCTCTACTTACAAGGAAGCAAGTAATATGGCTATTTCTGCTAATGTTTTACTGATTAGCATGAAGTTAATCGAAGTATAAGCTTTTTAAGAATAATCTATTGTAGGGATATGGAGAAAGTCATGTGAATGGTACACATCAGATTTTTTTTTCTTTCTGATTTTAGTATATACCAATTTTCATATCTATATAACATGATGCTCCATACATATATTTTCAACAACATTTTTTGAATTTCTAAACTAATATTATTGAATGTAAATGTTTTTTTTATACTTAGGAGAAGTTTTTGTTTTACATATTCTACTATTTATTTATTACTTTTTCCATCAAATGCATGTTGTTATCTACTTGTTGAAGTTCATCTTCATCTAATAAAATATTTTCCGATAAATCTAAATTATTCTTTTTTTATAAGTTATTTCAAAACATGACAAAGTATTGAATCATAGAAAACATTATTAATGGATGTCTCGAAGATAGTTGTTGCCACAGAAACGAAAATCATCTGATATACACCGTGTGTTTTAAAATGTTCTAATTTCTTCGCGTAATGTGTTTTGCCTATCTCTAGGTTTGCACCTTATATGTAATTAATCCAAATTCCTTTCAAATGAAGAGAACTGTTTTAAAAAATCAATATATACATTTTATTTTACATGTACTCGTATATTAAAAATATTGCATTTTTATCAAATATGTAGAGCTATTTTAAGAAAATAAGGAATATCTAATATTGCTCAATGTAAAGGATAGATTGAGTTGAGAGGATTTTCTTTAAAATCTTTGTAACGCATGTTTTAAAGCGTTGAACTTAAAATATCAGTTTGGTATTCAGTTGACATTTCGTTTTTGAGTTACGCTGTTCAAGAGGCACGGCACGCGCGTGAAATATACATATATAGAATTTTTTAGTGAAACAGAATACTCCCTCTGACTACTCGGTTATGTGATAGAAAATATAAAGGCAGGACGATTCCTAAAAGTTATTAATATATTTTTTAATTCCTTTTCAGGTATGTTGGAAGTGGTTCAGCATTGCGAACATTCCTCTTTCTAGTTGGATGGATGGTATTCACATTGGTATTTCTCTTCTATTACCAGTCCGATAAACGTAAGTTCCATAACCCTAATATTTCGTCAACTAAAACTGTGCAATACTAGTTTTACAACAGAAGAAGAAGAAAAAAAAAAGAACGTTTTTTCTATACACATGGCTTTCTCTGCCTGTTATGGAACAAATTATTCTTACAAAAGCTTATTCTTCTTTCTACTTCATATTAATCGAGATAGTCATTACCAGAAGTGGTCTTATTACTTGGTTACTTGCAAGTATCAAGGAAATAAGAGGGAATACTTGGCTAAAGGAATAGTGAAATTTTTTAAAAGTCGCTCATTATGGGTACATGGTAATTGAAATGACATTCCCTTTGTAATACCAGGATAAAAAGTGAATAACGACCGCCCATTTGAGAAATATTGTAAACCATAAAACAAATACCAAGGAACATCTCGGGAAAACTCTGCAAAATAAATATATTACGTAAATTGTGTGGTTTGGTGAGATCTGCGTGCAGTAAGTTTTTGTCTCATACGGGTCACGAATTATGCAAAAGTCATTCTAATTGAAGAGAAAATCAGATGCTATTTCCAACAAATTCAAGATATACCTACATTTTATTTGCAATACAAATATCATCGTAGTGTCTTTCTCGTAGTTCTCTATTTCTAATTCGATCCGCTTTATATAATAATAATAATAATAATAACAACAACAACAACAACAACAATAACTCATAGTACGGCCTACCGCCCGACCGCGGCGTCCCCCATCATGGTGCTACCACGGCGCTAAGGAGACGACCATCCGGTCTATATTCCGTTTAATAATATTTTAAACCCCAGTATTAGGTTTTGGATACAACTTTAGAGCTATCCTTGTCTACTATTCAGATGTAATTTATGCATCCATTAGAAACCCTCGCCAACTTTATCGTTACGCTTACAGCTGCATTCTGAATTGTCTTCCCTTGCGCTTATGCTGGGTTATGTTAGTGCTATTGTGAAGGAGGCTAAGGAGAATTTACAGTGAAAAGCATTTAGATCACATTCACATGAGATGCAAGCGCATATGAAACGCAGCATACGCGCAAGCGCGAGGGAAGACCATTCACAATGCAGTCGTAAGCGTAACGCAAGAAGTTGCCACGGGTTTCTAGATCTGTAAATTGCTGGTATCTTCCAAGCGTTGCGCCAGTTTTCAAATTGAATAATAGAACTAACAATAGCATGTAAGAAAATTCACTCAATGTTTTACAAATAACAGGTTATAAAAATTCACACTCTAACAACCGACGCTCGCGGAGGTGACTTCACAATAATTGGTTATACAAAATATTGAAAATGATGTAAGCATAGATACTGCAGAAAGTGATAACGTGAACTGTAAATTATATCTTTGCAGCTTACAATTTATGAGAGTCAAGATATCTAGTCGCAGATGGTGAGTACATCCATTAAATCAAAGGAGGATTCTCTCTTGAGGGAAATGAGAGATGGCGCAGCACGGCCAAATAGAAGAGCCTATATGTACAGTAGACCTGTAAAATCTCGCATTACGATCGTCTGTTGTTGAACAGCAAGCAGTGCAGAGAGGAAAAAAGAAAATGAAATTGAGTTTTATTTATGGACACTCTTTAACTATTGTGATTCTCAGCGTTCCATTCCAATTTGGGTGTGAAAACCAGCTCAATTTTGATCAGAGGACTCGTTATCAGGTTCTTTTACGTACCGTAAATCTACGACATAGGGCCAACGGCTTTACTTCCCTTCTGAAAGAAGCCATGCTAAGGATTTTAGCCCGAAAAAACCATCGTTCTCCGCCGGGTTTGAACCTGCTGTCCTGGGCATATGAAGCTGGCACTACACCACGGAGGAAGGCAACGTAGACGAAGGAATACAGAATTCTTTCTCTGCGTACGTAACGCAAGGATAATTTTATTTGAAGTGTAAATTCTGCATTGCATTGCATTACGTAGCGTGTAGCGTGTGTCTATGTGAATACTTACATTGAATAAAAAGGGTGCAAAGTCTTGCGCTGCGTCTGCGCTTACATCTCATTGTGAATAACTTACGACGTAACACTTTGACATTAACTTACAATTCAGATCGACAAATTCAAACATAAACAGTAGTCAATCGCAAGAGGGCCTTAAAAACTGAGTTAATATAGCAGTCTACGAAGTGACCACCAACAAAAAAGGTTATCAATACCAGTATCAAAGTAAATAAAAGCTAACTATCGGTTAAAGGAGTTAAAACATACAGGATGGGAGGTGAATAAATGCAAATAATAGATAACTATTCGTGTATCGCATAAGTGGGCATCATTTTATCCTCTTACTAATAGTATTGTCCTAGATGAAGCACAATTTTCAGGATCTAATGCGCTTTGAAATTGCTCTGCTTTACGTTTCCCCTGTGTTTACATACATCACGCAATAACCGGCTCCTATGTTTAGTACAACTCACACAGAGCTGACCTGCTTTCACGTGACTCACAGTGAGGAAATAAGAGACCGATCCAGTCGCTATCTTTCCTTTACACAAAGAATGGCTTTACATAATGCTAAATTAGGAGATGTTCATTCAATTTACGCTGCAACTGGAGAATCTGTCAATGCTGCAAGAGACTGTATCAACAGCGAATTCTAAACCGTCACCTTCCCAAAAACGAGCATTAACCGCAGTGTATGAAAGACTCTGTGACACAGGTTTTCTTAATTCCTGATTTTTAAAAGTGTTTAGGTTTAATTTTAATTTCTTACCTTTGTAAGAGCCTTGAGGGTGGTTTATTAGCTTATAGAACGGAAGCGTAAATGCATATTGGTTTGACTTATGTGTTTGTTCAATAAATCCAGATAAATAAAGCACAATAATGGCATTGTGTTCAATATTTTAAGTTGAATCCTAAATACATTGTGAGCCCTAATCAGATAATGTTTTATGTAAACAAAAACATATGGTTGCGTACGTTGAAGTTTCAGTGCGATCGATATTCTTCCCTCACATCACACCACTGTAGTCGGGCAGGGTAAAGAGCAGAGGGCATAGAAGGGTCAACTGTTTATTTAAATTCAGTTCTTCCAAGGATGCGAAAAGAAGATATTATAGAAAGTTCTCTCACCCCAACTAACCTTTACATGGAACGTTTTTTCGAAAATGTTAATTTTTCAAAAATGACTAACGGTTTTGATTAAAATACCAAGTGTTTAAGATGTTTTGCGACAAGCGAAATATACGATATATCATTAATTTTTTTGGGAATAGCTTCTGGGGTCCTCTGCATTCTGAATGGCTTTTGTATCAAACATTAAAAGAAAGGCAAAACCTTATTATGCACAAAAAATCTGATGTGTTACACTCACATGACTTTCTCTAGCTGTTCTACAAACTTCATACATAAGATTCTTCTTCTTTCTGCACCTTGCTAATCGTGGTACTCATTAGCACAATGTCATTATTTAGTTCCTTATAAGTAGGAAGAAAATAAGGGAATACACTAGGCTAAACCAATAGTCACATTTTTAAAAGCTGTCGTTATGCGATTGTCATCACAAATCGCTTCTTTTCTTGGCCAGGAATAGAACAAAAGAAAAACGGACACTCCCGTCTGAGAAAAGTATAAGTACTTCACAACTGAAACTAATAACAATGAATACCTTGAAAACGTTAAGCTCCACGAGAAAAATGTATATGACATAACTTGTGTATTTTAACAAGACCTAAATTTTTTGTACAGTAAGTTTTTGTCTATCTCTTACGGTTTACTAGTTATGCCAAATTAAGCAAAATTCATACAGAATAAGCAGGTCTTCAGAAGCTATTCCCAGAAAATTCAAGATATACATTTTATTTATTAGGTAAATATCTTTCATATATGATATTTTAATCAAAATCGTTAGAGCCATTTTTAAGAAAATCAAAATTTTCGAAAAAAGTTCCATGTAAAGGGTAGTTTGAGTTGGGGGGATTTTTCTCAAAATCTTCATGTCGCATCCCTGGAAGATATTAAACTTAAATACCAATTTTGGTATTTTAACTACTTTTCATTTTTGAGTTATCGTGTTCACAGACACACGGACACACACACGGACTTTTTTCTGAAAATGCTTTTTTGGATACAGGGGGTCCTAAAACATGTATTTCCGATGAAATCTTGGTATCGAATTTTTGGGTGGAATACAATAATTCTCTATCCCTATGTACATTGTACATATGGGGCTACAGAAAATAAAAATGTAGATATCGTTAAACAAACGCTTATATTAGTATTTATTTTCTATTTTTTATAAAGTTAACCAACTCCGAGATATACCTTGTTAGTGGTGTTAATTTTAAAATATTTAAACTTTTTTCAAACGGGCAGTCCTGATTCATCATATCTCCTTTGTTTTTCTCTTGTCTATACAAAGTGAACCGAATTTAAACATATAACTTAGCGACAGGATCTGACTATCGCTTTAGCCTAGTGTATTCCCTATTTTCCTTCTACTTTTAAGGAAACAAGTACGAAATAAGATTATTTAGACGTAATGATGTAGAAAGAAGAATAGTATTTTGTAAGAATAGTTTGTTACATAATAGATAAAGAAGGCTATGTGAATAAAATACATCGGATATTTCCCCCTATTTCATTAAGGTAGTGCCATGGCACGAAGGCGCGCTACCCCCCCCCCCAGCGGGGGCGCTCCTGGTAAGAACTACTACAATCTAAGGCAAAGTTTTTTTTTTTTTTTTAAATACGGTACCGGAGTCTGATCGGGACTCCGGCACTGTATACCCTACCTTTGTTTACCTATTTTTTTTACCTTGTTTTTCTGTATTATTACTGGATTGCTGTTTTCTTACTTTTACAACACACACATAAACACAAACATATAACACCCATGCCCAAGGCGGGACTCGAACCCACGATCCCCAGCGCTACGAAGCACCAAAGCGGGACGCCTTGGCGGCGTTTGTTTCATTTCTTGTTGGTTTCTTCTTTTAATCTTTTTAATACCGCCTCTTCTCCCATTAAAAATCGCAAACGCCGTTCTGGCACGGGCGCCGTTTGGGTACCAAATGCACGTATTCAGCTGGTGGCTAGCAATAATTTTTTTCGGCAGCAGCTGACGCAGACACTGTTAATAATGCAGTTCAGTTGCACTGCAGCAAAGAAACAAAGAAAAACTCGTGAAAAATACGTACATAGAAGCAAACGCAGCATAAGCGATCACATTGTGTTGCGTCAGTTAAAATAGAACAATGAACAGTACACCCAGAAATTAACGGCTCTGCTGATTGGTATAATTACTTTTTGTCATCAATGAATATTATATACCCTTGCTGAAAATCGCACCTATTTAGACTACATTATTCGCAACATTATCCATCGGATATATGAGCCATTAAAAACCTCTAATGACCTTGTTTAAATTCTCTGTTGATGAATTTTAAAAGCTAAGTGTGCATTACTGGATGGTATTTAATGTTAGCTTACATTCCAAAAACTTCATCACGTAATATGATTGTATTACATAATATAAAATTCACAGCTAATGGTCTGGTTCACGAACCCATAAGCTATAAATCCATTCGCCCTACTAGAAAATACGTGTGTTTCGCTTTGCGATAGTCTTTTAGAATCCAGCTCTTTTTACTTTCTCTACACGCATTATGTGTATAGTGTATAGAGAAGGTATTGCACTCCACCCAAAACTTCAATACTAGATTTCACCGGAAATATATGTTTTAGGGTCCCTTATATCAAAAAAAAAAAAAGCATTTTCACAAAAAGGTCCGTTTGTGTGTGTGTGTGTGTGTGTGTGTGTGTGTGTGTGTGTGTCTGTGAACACGATAACTCAAAAACGAAAAGTCGGTAAAATACCAAACTTTGTATTTAAGTTTAGTATCTTCCAGGGATGCGACACGAAAATTTTGAGAAAGATCCCCCCAGCCCAAACTACACTTTACATTTAATTTTTTTCGAAAATTTTGATTTTATAAAAAATGGCTGTAACGATTTTGATTAAACTATCATATATTAAAGATATTTTACCTGACAAGCAAAATGTATGTCTTGAATTTTCTGGGAATAGCCTCTGGAGACTACTTTATTCTGGACGAATTTTACGGAATTTTGCATAACTGCTAAACTGTAAGACTTAGATAAAAACTTACTGCACAAGAAATGTAGAGCAGTTAAAACACACAATATATGTTACATACATTTTTTCGTGGAGTTGATCGTTTTTGAGATATTCATTGTTTTTTGTTTCAGCTATGAAAAACTTATTCTCATATAGGAAATTGTTAACTCCTCTCCATAAAAACAAAGGAACTTCAGTCACATAGCAACCAGCTTTTTACTATCACTTTAACCTATAGTACTCCCTTATTTCGCTTCTACTTACAAGGAAATAAGACTATTTCTGCTAATTTGCTCTCGAGTAGCAGGAAGTAAATAGAAGCCTAAGCTTTGTAACAATAATTTGTTGCAGAGATGTGGATAAAGTCATGTGAATGGAACACATTAGATTTTTACATATAAGTTGTTCTTGAATGTTTCTGCAGTCAAATAACCTGTGTGTTCTTCTCAAACAAGAGGACCTGTGTTCCATTTACAATTGGAGAGGCAGTATTTATCTTTAATTTAGGATCAGTCTATAAGCTCTCGAGAGCCTGAAGTGTGTCTGACATGTTAGTTTGTATTAAATGTGTGTATATTACCAGGTGACCCAACTACAACATTACAGATATTCCTTCGTCCGTTAAAAGAGTTGCAGAACTCAACGGAGCTAATTCAAGTTAAAGTTGATAAGTGGAGAACTGACTATGTAACTGTCGCTTTTCCCCTCTTGCTTATCAGCGGAGACGGCGCGTGGGTCGCAATCATTGCGACTGCTAAAACGAAGTTCGCTCTTGCCAGTTCTCTTCGGCAGTTTTAACTTAAAATATCCCCGTTGTGTTCTGCAAATCTTTTAACGCTTGAAGGGACATCTGCATGCATCAAATATGGTATAGTTGGGACACTTGGAATATGTATTTGTATGTTTATGTGTAAATTATATTTTGCATATCTTTATTTGTTGTCAAATATTAAGGAAACGCCCTCCCATCAACACAGTAAAGGTTCATATGAAAATGGGCCTAAAAACTTTTATTGCTGAATTAGAAGACAAAATTGAAGCTTACAGAAAGTACTTGAAGAGGCGGACGCATCGATAGAGGCATCGATGCATTTCCTAAGCCTTCGCGTACTGCATTGAAACTCCATGGAGAGTTTCGTGTTTGGTCAAATCCAATTTGGATACACTCTTTCAAAGTGTCAATATCCGGTACAGCGCAAAAACCAAGAACTTTAACGAGCCCGAGTCAAAGAAATCCATTGGATTTAAATCAAGAGATTGAGCAGATTATGCAACGAATCCTCCTCTATCTATCTATGCGGAAATTTATAATTAAAGAAATATACTATTCGACTGAAATGAGCTGACGCACTATCGTGTAAAAACCACATTCTTTGGATGACATCCAGAGGCATATCATCAATTAAGTAAATGATGCCTGGTTTCTGTGAAACTCTAGATACATCTCCATTCTCAGCCTCGGAGGAAACAGAGACCAATAAAGTGGTTGTAAACGAGTTTCCGTTGATATCTATCCTCTTGTACTTTATGCGATTTTTAATACGAGTATTATGAACCTGGAAAATATCGTCGTGATTAAATCCAGCCTCAGTAAATCAATGAACAAGGTCCATGCTATGAAATTAATGAACATGGCACTATTTTATAATATGCGATGATCGGAGCATCTGCTTGACTCAAAGTCCAACACATTTAATCATTGTACCTATTGATGTTTATATGCTTTTCTTACATTAATCTGTATTGTTACTTCTATTTTAACTTGAGTTTGTTTTGTAGGGTTTGTCTAGCTGGCAACCTCAAAAGTTTTTTCTTCATAACATAATTTATACAAGTTTCTCAGGAATATATTCGTATATTTAATATCTTCCCTTACTGCAATGCTGTTGTGAGTTCACACCATGTAGAACACATTTTTGACAATCAATGCTTCGTCTCTCCACATCCGATACACTGTTCTCAAATGAGGCAGTCTCTCCTTCTGTCTCCGAAGAGTTGACCAAGGTAACTTGCCTGTCGGGATAAAGCTCATGTGCTGGTGATGCATTCCCATTTAATTCGTATCGTCTGTTCACTTACACAATACAATTTTATGCTGCCTTCCATGCTCTACAACAAACAACGATAAAAACAATAAAAAGCAGAGGGAAATAATTTAATTTAGTTATTCATTACTTTCTCTATGACAACAACCATACACAACAATCAATCAGTGGAGAACAATATTGGTGCCAACAAAGGGCCAAATCCTTAACGAACTCTCTACAAAACTATTTTTAAACCTGTGTTCAAATATCAAGTTTTTGAGTTGTGATAAAACACACACTTAGTGCTCGGGCCTTTTTATAAAAGCTTTATTTAATCAAGGGGATGTCAATATGTGTATTTTTGGGTGAAATACAAAACTTAAGTCTACCTAAGTACATCGTAGGTAAAGGAGAAATGTCAAAGTGTTGAAAATTAAGTGTCTGTATCACATATTTGAAAGATATTGAACATGAATGGTACCAAGTTTGGTATTTATCCTACATTTCGATTTTACTTTCTGCACTTCATACATTGCATATAGCTAGAAACGGTACCGCATTCAACTCAAAAATACGATACTGAGAGTTCACTGGAAATATATCTCTTAGTCCCTCTGTGCTCCCCCCCAAAGGATTTTTTTTCCTTTTTTACTTGGTATATAGTTCATAAATAGAGAAGGTACCTATTGCACCCCACACAAAAATTCGTACTGAGATTACATTGGAGAAACACGTTTTATGAAAAAAAAAAAAAAAAAAAAAAAAAAGAAGCATTATTGGAAGGTTCGCACTCGCGCTTGTATATATACCAATGTGTGTGCGTCCTCGTGTCTATAAACACAATTGCTCAAAAATGAAAAGTCGGTAAAATACCAAACCTAATATTTAAATTTTGTATCTTCCAAGGGTGCGACACGATGATTTTGTTGAAAATCCCCCCACCCAAAACTACCTTTTATATCGAGAATATTTCAAAAATTTTGATTTTCTCAAAATGGGTCTAACGAATTTAGTTGCAATACCCCACATTAAAGATATTTACAACGATAAATAAAATGTATATTTCGCATATTCTATGAATAGCCTCAGAAGGGTTATTCATTCTGGATGACTTTTGCAAAACTGGTAAATCGTCGGAGATAGACGAGATTGCCTACAAATATTCCTGGAGTGCTATAAATTTTGTCATAGGCAGCCAATAACCTTACCAGCAACTCCTCGACCGAAGCAATTGATGTTTAAAACACTAAGTTTTTTTGTCACCGCAGGAAAACGTCTATGGCAGAGAAGTCAAGATCAAATGCATACTCAACTATATGGCTTATTTCTTGAGTTGCAACCTAATGGCAAAACACCATGAATGTCTGCAAACATTTTGTGTTAACAGATGCAGTCTCCTTCAAAATGAGGCCTCGCCGTGCTCAGGTGGTTATACCATTTGCTTCTTACCCAGGCTAGCGCATGTGGAATTTGTAGCAGACAAAGGGGCGCAGAGTTCTCGTTTCCCCCGCATCGCATTCCACCGGTGCTCAGGGTCATCGCCTGCGGTGCTGTTTATAGTTAAAGCACTCTCCAAAAATCCTTCAGAAGGTTTTGCGAAAAGAGCGCCATCAATGAAGCGATGCTGTGGACAGTTTGCGTTCTTAGTTGTGTGAGAGGGCGCTGGGATGTATTCATTATATTTTATGTGGCATGTGATTAATGTTTTGTACTTGTTTCTGTGTAGAACATTGAACATCCATTTAACTGTGTTCTAATGCAAGAAAATTTCATCAGATCCAAGTGCAGTTAGTTGTCTTATTTGAAGGAAATGGTTCTACAAAACACCAGAAAGGTGCAGTACCAAGGGAACAATCAGTACCAGAGTAGCAGAGGATTGAAACATAGTGCATTTACTATTGTTTGCTTCAACGATTTTTCACATTTGTTATTTGCATTTTGTTTCTAATAATATTGTAATTTTATCTCAAATAAATAGGAAAAAAGAAGAGGTGGTTTGTCAACATTTTAAGAATACATTTTTCTATCCTGGGTCAAGACGGTGTCGAACAATCACTTCAAACTGAGGAAGTTCTGTATCTTGTAGGAACCACATATTATATCTAACATTCACAGATAAAATTTCAAGCAGCTCAGGCAGTATATGGACTAGAAAGTATACCTAGCATTCTACATGAACCGCTTTGACGACTGGATGACAGCATTGGATTTTATTTGTCCCCTGTGTGACTATTCCTTTGGTTAGAACAACCAAATCCTTTTCTGGGGAAAATGACCGCCTCAGTGAGGAGCAGTGAGGAAAAGAGACCATAAGCTCGTGTCATCTATAACTGTTCGGCGAATTCCGCCTGTCCTAAGGTCCTAAGGTCTGAGCAGATGGTAAGGATGGAGTTACACTTCATGCAAAGAGATGCTGTTTGTGCCACAGCACTTACAATTGCACAGCAGCTAGCGGAAGGGTCCGTTCGAAATATATCGAGCACCCCTTCAAAGAGAACAATGTGAAGAGTCTGTGTACCAAAAAGCGCTGATAAACAGACGTCAGGTGATATGACTGACGTCTGACAATGGTTCTACATGTCCACTAACAATCTCATAAGCAATCAGAGAGATACGAGCATATTTGAAGCACTGTTGAACCGTTCTTTAATCGTTATGTAACTCTTTGGAACATGCAGATTCAGTATTACTGTAATTTACTGAACGTAATTGAACGGAACTAAAATAATGGTGCGGAAGTGCACGGCATAAAATGGAATCTTGTTATTATGTTTTACCGTTATAGCTTCATGCACATCAGATTGTGTAACAAAGAACAAAGATAGACGAGACAGCGAACATTAGGTTTGTAAGTTTTTAATTATTGCACACATATCTAACAAAATATAATATTTTTACTTTCTCTAGCCCCGTATGTACAACGTACATAGGGATAGAGAAGTATTGTATTCCACCCAAAAATTCGATGTCGAGATTTCACCGGAAATACAAGTTTTTGGATGCCATGATTCCAAAAAAAAAAAAGCATTTTCAGAAAAAGGTCCACGCGTGTGTGTCTGTCTGTCTGTGTGTGTGTCTGTGGACAGCATAGCTCAAAAATGAAAAGACGGTTGAATACCAAACTTGGTATTTAGGTGTGGTATCTTCCAAGGATGCGACGCGAAGATTTTCAAGAAAATCCCCCCACCCCTAACTACCCTTTACATGGAAAAAAATTCGAAAATTTTGTTTTTCTTAAAAATAGTTCTAACGATTTTGATTAAAATATCACATATTAAAGCCATTTCTATCACAAATAAAATGTACATCTTGAATTTTCTGGGAATAGCTTCCAAAGACCTGTTTATTCTGGACGAATTTTGCTTAATTTAGAATAACTAGTAAACCGTAAGAGATAGAAACAAACTTACGATACAAAAAATGTAGATCTCGTTAAAATACACAAATTATGTCATAAACATTATTTTCGTGGAACTTACCGTTTCAGAGTTATTCCTTGTTATTAGTTTCAGTTGTGAAGCACTTATACTTTTCACAGACGGGAGTGTTCGTTTTTCTTTTGTTCTATACCTGGCCAAGCAAAGAGGCGATTTGCAATGACAATCACATAATGACAGCTTCTAAAACATTTGGCTATCACCTAGTGCATTCCCTTAGTTCCAGTCTACTTATAAGGAAGTAAGTAACAACATTCTGCTAATGTTTATCTCGATTAGCGTGGTGTTGAAAGAAGATTTATCTTTTGTAAGACGTTTGCTTGTAGAGTAACTAGAGAAAGTCATGTGAGTGTGAAACATCAGATTTTTCCTAATAATCCACGCAGCATTTGTTCTTATCAGAAGTTTGTTTCACCTGTTCTAGTTCATTAAATTTCATGAGGGATAGTTTAGTTTGGATATGCTCCTGTTATTGAATTCGGGCGTAAAAATCCTTAGCATGGCTTCCTTCGGAAGGAAAGTAAAGCCGTTGGTCCTGTGTCGTAGATTTACGGCACATAAAAGAACCTGAAGCCTGATAGAAAGCCTCTGAGCAAAATTAAGCGGTCTTTCACGCCCAGTATAGAATGGGACGCTGAGAACCACAGCAGTTAAAGAGCGTCCATAAATAAAAGGCCATTTACATTTTCTGGCATAAATGGAGCATAGGCTATTTTGACTCTTACGTTCTACGCGGTCCAGCCACAGCAACAACATGGCAATGCTAGCGGATGCAGCGAGGATTAATATCAGGGAGGTTAGATTAGAAACTTTAAGATGGCACCCCATCATCGGTCCTGCGCTTTTTTGACAGCCACTTCAATATTTTGAATACTCCCACAAATTTCTTCTATTTTATTCCCCCCTCCCCACCCCGTCCCTCAATCCGCCTCTGTATTTAAAAGTAGGTTTGTACAGAAGTATATCCATTTGGTGCTGCATCTCAATGAATATTTTACTCTGAAATTAATGACTATCACAATTACTGTCACTCTTGATATTTTAAAATAATGAAAATACATATTTCATAAGAAATTATACTTATCTATTGAAACAGATAAGGAGAACATGTTATATTATGATATGTAGCATAGAAATATGTCAAAAGTGGAGAGGGAAGATGAATATTGTCCTTCAACCCTCACAACATTGTAATTGCCTTAGCTAGCATATTAGGTTCCAAATACAGAGGTCTCGGGTCCAATTCCAGACTATAGGTGGACTTTTCTTCAGTCAGGATTGTTCCCCTTCTTCCCCAGACTCGAATAATAAGTGTGTGTGTGTGTGAATGTACATATAAATTTAAAAAAAAATCCGGGCCGCTACAGCCCCAACGGCTCTTGCACTATCAACCCGACGTTGGTTCCATGCCCATTTACGCACGACATCATTCAACCTATATGGGAAGAATATATTACCAGAATCGCGCATCCCCCTGCTGAAATATAGCTAGTGTGTCTGGGATCGCTACCTACCGCAACTCCTCACTTTCCTCCTGACGCTAAATGGACACCGGTCCTACACCTGTGACTTAAAATCCGCATCCCATGAGTGAGATCGGACCTGATCGCATTCCTTGGCCCAGAACAAGTGCTCCATGTTCCATACCGCGCCACAGAATAGAACGTGAATTTGTGTTTGTAAAGAAAAACCTAAAGTAAACAAACCCAAAAAGCGTTCATAGAGATTTACTTTTTATTTACTTTTATTTTATGTTTTACTGTACTGATTTTAGGAGGGTGTCCCAGAAATCATTGACACCAATAACGATGCATCCTGCATATACATATAGATAGATCTATTCATACATACACACACACACACACATATATATATATATATATATATATATATATATATATATATACCGCACTCTCGGGAGGATAGGGATTCATCTTAAATTTAAGATAATATCCTCCCTCCAACAGGAAATGAAATACATCTCAGATTATTTAACCCCAACATTTGAGAAAATGTTATATGCAACATTAGCTGTATTCTAAAACAGTATCGCAAACGAAACTAGCTAACATAAGCGTGTTCTAGTAGAATGAATGAATTTATAGGATACCGATAAAAAATAAAAATAATGAATAACTTAATTAAAATATAAAACATTTTAGATTAAATCGACTCGCACTAACTAATTGAGCGAGGCCATTAGCTATTAATTGTGCTTATTAAGTAATACAATCATATTATAAGATGAAGTTTTTGGAATTGTTGGTTAACTTTGAGCACTTGGGTTTTACTTTCTCCACTAGTACATCATACGTTACTGCATTCCACCCAAACGTTCGATACCTAGAATTTACTGCAAATACAGGTATTAGGGTCCCCTGAATAAAAAATTATGCTTAAAAATGGTCCGTTTGTATAGTGTCCCTATGTGTGAGTGTGTTGTGTGAGAGAGAGAGAGAGAGAGAGAGAGGGAGAGAGAGAGAGAGAGTCAGGTGTATGTGGCCAGCATATCTCAAAAACAAAGATTTTCAAGAAAATCTCACCCCCCCAACTACCCTTTACAAGGAAAAATTTTAGAAAATTTTAATATTCTCAAAAATGGCTCTAACGATTTTGATTAAACTATCGTAAATTAAAAATATTTACATGACAAATAACAGTTATATCTTGAATTTTCTGGGGGTAGCCTCTGAAGACATCTTTATTTTGGATGCATTTTACGGAATTTTAATAACTGGTAAACCGTAGGAGATATACAAAAATTTACTTAACAAAAAATATAGAGCTTGTTAAAAACACACAATTTATGTTATATACATTTTTTCTTAGTGTTGACCGTTTTCGAGCTATTCCTTGTTATTGGATTTAGTTTTAAAATACTTATACTTTTCTCATATGGGAATTTTTCTACTCCTGGCCATACAAACAAAGGAACTTCAATTATATAGCAACCAGCTTGTAAAACATTTGACTACCGCTCTTATTGGTATTCTCTTATTTCCCATCTACTCACAAGGAAGCAAGAAATAAGACCATTTCTACTAACTTTTTTTCTCGATTAGCATCAAGTAAATAGAAGGATAAGCTTTTTGACAACATATTTTGCAGAGATAAAGAGAAAGTCATGAGAATGAAACACATCAGATTTCCAAAGCACACATTACTCTTGCTTTAAATATATCGTTTCCGCAAGAAATACATTTCAGTAAATATACTACATAACTAAAATACTCTGAACGTAGATAAAATAATGTACACAACACGTTGCAAAAACAGATCTAGTAACTCGTTGTCCTTAGAACCTCCCTTCGTTAGTGTTCTAACCAGTTTTGCCAACACATGTTTCTTTTTTCAGACGAACACCCAAAAATCTGTCAAAATTAATTTCAGCATTTTATTTAAAAATATAAATTAAATTAAAACTCAATGCCAGCAATTTGGAAAATTTCTTGGTTGGATGTGAAAAATGAAAAACAGTGTATGAGCAGCTTCTGCAGCTACACATTCATACGTGTGTTTGATTGGTTGAAATGGTAATTTTGTCTGTGAAGTTCTAAAGGGTTCAACTGCTTTTAAATGTTTCTTATTTTTTCCATGAAAAAGTAAATCTTACGAGCGTATATTCACGTTTCATTGTCAATATTTGTATCGCTCACTACTAGGTTTCTCGAGCACCTATATCAATCATTCCTTTAATTGTTCATTGTTTAACAATTCTTTTCTAAAATATCGTACTTACGGCTATCTTACTGTTCAATCAGGCAATTGAAAAAAATAAAAATCACTATAAAGTAACTGTTAAACATGCACCGAAGCACCACAATGCATTACTGAATTAGCATTGCGTTCACTATGCTGCATTCAGAATTCATACAGAATATGTGGCATGTGCCAGTATTATGTTTACGGCGTTGTTCAGGATCCGAGATGCTGGCTCTAAATAAAACATTGCTTAACAGGACATTGACTTGTAGTTACACAAAATTTACATCCGTGAGGTTTTTCTTTAAGGGGAGTCGAAATGGAATGTTTATAATTTTTTTTCCATTTTCATGTTTTAATTGTATATACATATTTTGAATCTCCCACTCATTTTGGTGTAACTTTCACAGAGGTACGTTAATTGTAAATATTTTAAATATATTGTTGAAAATAATCCTATCTAATAGTTTTTAAGAACATTCTGGTACACTCTCTTGGTAAAATATCAATAAGTTTTTAAATATTTGTCTCAGAGAAGAGATCTTTTTTATTTTGATCGGAAAGTTTTACTTTAGCTATTTGCAGCATTTGTATCCCGCTCATATTTCCTTCATATGAGAGTTTAAAAGTACTGCGAAATTGTGTTTGGAAAGTTAGGTTACGTTTGCTTTTTAATGGTGTGTTTGAAAGCAGTTTCTGAAGAAGTAAAATTGTCTATACAAATGCTCCATTATCTCTGGAAATTAATGGGCACTAAGGGCTGATATTTTTACCGCAAATTTGCACCTATATAGGCTTTAGATTAGTGATTTTTTAAAATTTAAAAGTCATCATTTTTCAATAAAATTAGAGCTTTAGTAAACATATCTGAATCATACCTTTCAACAAAAATATTCTATTGTCCATCAATTAACAGTAAAGGTATTACTGAATATACCTTGAAAAATTTAGTTCATGTTGAATAGTTGCTGAGATGATGGGTCAAACTTTAATATTGGTTGTATAGGAGGGCATTTCGACTCCCCTTAAAATTATCATAACATTAATTAATAATTGCTAAAAATATCCGTAAAAAAATCAGTCATTCGTCAAAACTAAACTTTGCGCGTCAAACGACTTGAAAATCCGTCAATTTTGACGGAAAATTCGTCGAGTTGGCAACCCTGGCTCTAACTTGAGCCTCTCGTTAAACTACCACTGCTTTTGTAACTTATGCTCTAAATAAATACTAGCGCATTGATGAAACTTGAAACACTTTCTGTGTTTTTTACCTCGGCCAAGAGTTGTCACTTGTAACAAATCGAGAACATGCGAGGAGCTATGTGCGCACACACGTAAAAAGCCTGTTTAATCTCATCTCTGACGCAAGTACGCAAGTTTACACCGTCTGACCTGAGCTTCTCTTACCTTCGCTTCAAAAGAGAAGTTGAAATCTCGAGGAAGATATTGAATTGCTTGAATGCAGATCGGAGTGCCTGTGTGAGAGATGCCAGCTGTCCATGTGACCAAACAGAAAATGAAATCTTACTATCTCCCAAAGAAAGATATTTTTGCCCGAGCGCATGTGCACTCAGGCGGGTATGTTGCGCGAGCAAAAAGCTCCCCTTTGTCAGATTATACGGTACTACTTTTCTTTATTAGACAGAGAAAGAGATCTACTACTGCTGCCTCTCAAACTTTGGTTCCCAACTTTAAAAAGTATTCAAGAAGAAGTTGTTGGTCGTTGAATCAGACACACAAAGGATGGCGCTCTCATAACGGCTGTGATTTGGAAAACGCTTTCCCTCTCGCCAGCAGCGAAATAAAGATGTTTAGAAACTTGTGCGCACAAGCCTTCATTACCCAGTCCACTGCCGGACAAATAATCTCTGCCAATTGTAAGGCATGAAATTCTGTACAACATTTTTGGAATATAATTATAGCAGAGATATTCCATTTCTTTCTGTCTTTAAAACATCTGACGTGTTCCATCCGCATGACTTTATCTACGTCTCTGCAACAAAGTATTGATAAAAATGCCTATTGTTCTATTTACTAATCGAGAAAAAAATAGCAGAAATGGTCCTCTTACTAGCTTCCTTCTCCTTTTCAGAGGCTATTCCTTGAAAGTTTAAGAATACTTTTTATTTGTCGTATAAACATCTTTAATATACAATATTTTAGTAAAACTCGTTAGAGCTATTTTTGAGAAAATCAAACATTTCGAAAACTTTTCCATGTAAAATGTAGTTGGGGGTGGGAATTTTCTTGCAAATCTTCGGGTCGCATCTTTGGTATTAAACGCACTTTGTTTTTGAGCTATGCTGCCCACATACACACACACATACATACATACATACATACATACATACATACATACATACATACATACATACATACATACATACATACATACATACATACATACATACATACATACATACATACATACATACATACATACATACATACATACATACATACATACATACATACATATACACTGACTGTCAGAACACAGACACATACGGACATTTTTCTAAAAAATGTTGTTTTTTTTTTATTCATTGGGGTCTCAAAACATATATTTTCAGTGAAATGTCGGTATCAAATTTTTGGATGCAATACAATTCCTTCTCTATACACTGTGCTACAGAACGTGTAGAGAAAGTAAAAAAAGGACCGCTCTCTCTGTTCTGCAAACCACCTATTCTTATAAAAAATATTCTTTTATGTACAAAATGCTAATCAGATAAACTTTAGCAGAAACGGTTTTATAGGTAGAAGAGAAACAAGTGAATGTACCAGGCTAAAGCGTCAGTCAAATCTTTAAAATCTGTCGCCATGCGAATATGAAATTCGGTTCTCTTTCCATGACCAGAAGCAAAAAAAAAAAAAAAAAAAAAAAAAAAGGATACGAAATGGTCGAGGACTTCCCGTTTGAGAAACATGACAGGGAATGTCTCGGAAATGGTTCTTCAAAAAACTGTGTAGGACATAAATTGTGCGTTTTAATGAGTTCTACATTTTTTTGTAATAAGTTTTTATTTAAGCAGCTAAGTTTAGCAGCTAATGAAAAGTAATCCAGAAAGAAGAAGATTTTCAGAGCTTATCCAGGATATGCATTTTATTTGCCAGGCAAGTGTCTTTAAAAACGGCAATATAAAAATCATTGCATGCATTTTTAGGAAATCGAAATTGTAAAGAATAGTTTGAGTGAAGGAATTTTCCTGATCATCTTCGTCTCACATCCTTGGAAGACACTGAACCTAAATAGTGTAGTATTTAACCTACTTTTAGTTTTTGAGTTATTATGTTCACACAACATACACTCCCATGCGAGCGCACGGCGATTTTCTATTAAAAAAAAAAGTTTCTTCTTTGATTCAGTGATCTTAAATCGTCTAGTTCTATTGAAATCCCGGGTATCGAATTTTCAGGTGGAATGCAATGCCTTCTCTACCTGTGTACTATGTTTTAAATTAAGAAAGTAACACATCAGTCTAAAAGCAATACAAATTATGTAGGTGCGACAGTTTCATTTCGACGTGCTATTGTTAATAATTGTTATTCCATGCGTTTTTTATTCATCGATGTTTTATGGACCAATTAGAATCTAATTTAATATATAATTTTAAAGCATAGTGCTCAGAAACTACTAACTGAAATTTTTATTCTCACAATCTCTGTTTTGATTTGGCGTCTAAAGCGTATATTCTTATGCATTTTGCTGTTCGCGATTGATTTGACACAAATTGTAAAAATGATGACATTTGGTGATCTGCAAATTCAAAATATAAAAGAAATAGTACAAGTTCCAGCGCTGTATAATACAAAAATCTGTTGTGTTCCATTCACTCGACTTTATGTGAATGTAACACGTCAGATTTATTATTCTCTCAAGCTCTGCTTCGATTCGACTCGACATATAGGACACCTATTCCCCTGCATTTTGCTTCTCGCGATTGGCTTTGAAATAAATTGTAAAAATTGTGACATTTGATAATCAAATTAAATTAAAATATGGAAGAAGCAGTACAAGGTCTAAAACCGCATAATACAAATATGTAAGCCTTTTCTGTCATGACAGTAAGACTCGTTGAACTCGAAAAACTGTCAACCGTCGTGGTATTACTGAGAGTTGTATACTGGGAATGATTCAAACTAAGTGGGCTTTGAACTGGAAGTAATATTGAATGCCTGGCCCAGGAAGTAAGTATGCACGTGATTATGTTTTAGATTAAACAAGTGCTTCAGTTTGCCATTGCAATATTGAGATTCACATTAAACTTATTTCTTATATTATCTAAGGAAACCAAGTAAACCTTTGGTTTTCTTTCAAAGTACGTCCTCAGCAAATTCGCTGAAGACCAAATGGGGAGTCCAAACAAGATCCTTTCTGTTTCGGTACATACAAAATCCAGGCTGCACGGCTCCCTGTCTAGCGTTTTATTTATAGCGACATTTTCATGTTTTCCCGTTTCTGTGTGGGTAGGACATTAATGCGCTGCATATGGACCGCAGATTCTTCTTCTTGTGAAAGGGAGGGGCTGCTATTATCTTGCTCCGGAAGTCAGGTTTCCTCCCTCCCTTCTTCCCGGATTTATTGCACCAGTTCCTGATCGGGCACATTGCGTCCTACGGGAACCTGGCGCGGAGAAAGGTCCACCAGGATAATGTAAGAACTCCCAACTTCCCCGAAGTCGCTGCTCTTTTACATCATCATCAGCTTCATCATGTTCATTTTTTTTTTTTTCTGTTATTCTCTCTCTGTCTTCGATTTCGTGTACCCTGCCTTCTTTTATTTCTTCATTTTCTCCCATCCTTTCTTTTTTTATAAACCCAATTTTATCATCACTACTGACTTTCTTCTCGCTGACTCTACCCTCTGTCTCCCATCGCCTTTATGGTTATGGTCTTTTCATTCTCCTATTATTCTTGTTCTCGTTTATTCCTTGGCACTGACTAGGGTCCACGAGGCCACATTGTTTGAAAGGCTAAAAAAATGATGGAATCCTTTAAGATGTCTTTCTCTACATCTCGGTAAAAAGTTATTGTCAAAACGCTTTTTCCTCTATTTCATGCTATCGAGAAATTAGCAGAAATTGTCTTTATTACTTGCCTCTTGTAAGTAGAAGGGGAATAAGGTAATACATAGCCTAAGGGGATAGTCAACATTTTAAAAATTGCTTACCATATGATTAAAATTCATTTTTTTGCATGGTCAGGAGTTTACAAGTTGTAAGTATTCTAAAACTGAGACCAAAAAGCAAGGAATATCTCAGAAATGTCAACTCCACGAAAAAATGTATATGGCGTACATTACGTGTTTTAATTAGCTCTACATGTTTTGTGTGGTAAGTTTTTGCCTATCTTAGATTATGCAAAATTCAGCTAAATTCATCCAGAATAAAGATGTCTTCAGATATTATTTCCAGAAAATTAAAGATTTAGGTTTTATTTTTCATGTAAATATCTTTAATATACGGTATTTTAGTCAAAATCGTTAAAGCTATTTTAGAGAAATTCAAAATTTTCAAAATTTTTCCATATAAAGGGTAGTTTGGGGTAGGTGATTTTTTTTTAAATCTTCGTGTCGTATCGTTGAAAGATACTTAAGTTAAATGCCAAGTTTGGTATTTTCCGAATTTTCGTTTTTGTTCATAGAAACACGGTACTTTTTCTAAAAAATGGATTCAGGGGACCCTAAAATGTGAATTTTCAGTGAAATGTCGGTATCGAATTTTTGGGTGGAGTGCAATACCTTCTCCACCTATATACCATGCACTATGTGAAGAAAGAACAGTATCAAAGTAATAACGGAGGAAAATCCCCTAACCCCAAGCTACCTTTACTTGAAAGTTTTTTGAGATGTTCTAATTTCTCAAAAATGGCTCTTAATGAGTTTTACTAAAATTTTAAAATGCTATATTAAATATATTTACAATGCAAACAAAATGTATATCTTTAATTTTCTGGGAATACCCTTGGAAGAAATTTTCCTTTTGAATGACTTTTGCATATTTTCTGAACTTCAAGAGATTGACAAAAGCTTGCTACAGAGATTCTAGAAATCTTAAAATACACAATCTATGTCAAATGCGTTTTTAGTGGAGTTAACCATTTCCGAAACGTTCCTTGTTTTGGTTTAAAAGTACTTATACTTTTCTCAAATGGGAAGTCGTCATCCGTTTCTTTTTATTTCTTTTTCCCCCCTTCCTGGTTATGCAAGAAGGACGGAATTTTAAAGTCATTACTTAGCTACCGACTCTTAAAATTTTTTACTATTGTTTTAGCTTAAATTTAGCTTTCTTTTCTACATTTTGATGTAAATTGCACAATTTTATGTTGATATTTTAGGATTTGTAAGGATGTGTTGGATCGGTTTTTGAAGGGTGGATTAAGTGAAGGTTTACCCTGCCAAAGTACCCAAATTTGCTCAAAATTCTATTTTGAATATACTTCAAACATCGGTTTAGTTAATAATATTACTAGTATTATTTTATTACTAAACAGATTCCATTTTCTACGAGTACCTATAGTACCCTTATTTCCTTTATACCTGCAAGCAAATATGTACCTACGTAATAAAGCAGTTTTTATTATCTTTATCTCAATTATCACGAAATAAAATAATAAAATTTACTATTCATTTATGAGTCTGACTCATAAATGAGTTTGCCAAGCGATAAAGAAAACATAGTTTGTTGCAGAATAAGTGGAGAAAGTAGTGTGATTGTAACCATAATATTTTTACTTTCTTTAGCCCTAATGTACAATGTACATAGTGGATAGAGAAGGTGTTGTATTCCCCGAAAAATTCGATGTGGAGATTTCACCGGAAATATATGTTTTGGGATATTCTGAGTTCGAAAAAAGCTTTTTTAGAAAAAACTGTCTCTGAGTGTCTATGCATGTGCACCTGTGGATAATATAGCTCAAAAACGAAAAGAATCTTAAGTACCGAACTTGGTATTCAGGTTTGGTATCTTCCAAGGATGCAACACGAAGATTGTCAAGAAAATCTCTCCTCCAGAAACTGGCTCTGATGATTTTGATTAAAATCCTGTATAGTAAAGATATTTACATGCCAAATAAAATGTATATCTTAATTTTTCTGGGAATAGTCTCTGAAGACCTCTTTTTTCTGGATGAATTTTACCAAATTTTGCTTAACCACTAAGCCGTAAGAGATAAAAAAAAAAATTTACTGTACAAAAAAGGTAGAGCTCGTTAAAACACACAATTTATATTATAATCATTTTTTTCGTGGAGTGGATAGTTTTTGAGATTGTTACTGGCTTCAGCTTTAAAAAACTTATTATTTTCTCGTACGGGAATTCGTCAACTCCTGTCCATACAAACAAAGAAACTTCAGTCACATAGCAACCAGCTTTTGACTGTCACTTTAACCTGTGGTACTCCCTTATTTCCTTTCTACTTACATGGAAGCAAGTAATAGGACTATTTCTGCTAATTTTTCTCGATTAGCATGAAGTAAAAAGAAGCATAAGCTTTTTAACAATAATTTTGCAGATATGTAAATCCGGGCAAGTTATACACGATGAAAGACCTTTTAGAGATGAAAGTGCAGCATCAGACTGAGGTCTTTTATCACAGGATAAAATCATGGAATTGTGACCATTAGCTGGGATTTCTACTCTGGATGCGTGTTGTTAAATCTGAAATCCTTTAAAACGGCTGGTCATTGTATGTACCCCTGGTGGGAACCTTGTTTATTAAGTGTAGCACTAATCTTATTAAGGTCATAAATAGGCTGGGTTATTATGCATCAGAAACCTATCGGGGCAAAGTAACGGATGATATTTTATCTTGTGGACCCCCAGCTCCTGTACCAACATGGATTTCCACAATCGCGCACGTTAATAAAGAGATTTCACAACCCAAATGAGTTCGGTACAAGCTTGTAAAACCGGTACCTTGTTTAATCGCGCGTTGTATCGGATTTTGTGTTTTTCTGTCCTTTGTGTTTCATCCGGCTGAAATATTTACGCAAGCTTTGTTCGCCAACCTGAACACAAGCACAGAATAATTGACTTTTAATGCTGGCAACAATGCGGCGGCGAACTCTTGTTTACTTAGCCATAACCCCAAGATTTTTCTCTCTCAGGCATTGTTGAGACTTCTACTGAATTTTACATGTTGCCATAGTGGTTTCTTTCCTTTCATAATATTGTATTTGGTGAGAAAATGCATTCAGGCAGTATTTACATTTTCTTATAAAAACCCTGAGTTATGATTTTTAAAATGGAGCATTTCAATTTCTTGAAGAGAGAATAAATACTGCAGTTAAATAAACAGTATTTTTACTTTCTCTGCACGTACTATGCACCCAAGGTATTGTAATACACCCAAAAATTTGGTACGAAGATTTCACCGGAAATACATGTTTTGGGTCCCCCTGAATTCAAACAAAGCATTTTTTTATATTTAAGTTTGGTATCTTCAAAGGAGGCGACTTTTCAAGAAATTTTCAATGTAATTTTCAATAAAGTCCATCCACCCCCAATTACCCTTTACATGGAAAAATTTTCGAAAATTTTGATTTTCTCAAAAATAGCTGTAACGATTTTGATTAAAATATCGTAGATTAAATATATTTACCTGACAAAAAAAATTTATACCTTGAATTTTCTGGGAATAGCCTCTGAAGACTACTTTATTCTGGATGAATTTTACGGAATTTTGCATAACTGCTAAACCGTAAGAGATGGCCAAGAATTTAAAACCGAAAAAAATTATAGCTCGTTAAAACACACAATTCATGTTATGTACATTTTTTCATGGAGTTGATCGGTTTTGAGATATATTTCTTGTTTTTACTTTCAGTTTTGAAAAACTTACTTTTCTCATACAGGAATTTGTCAACTTCTGTCTATGCAAAAAAAGGAACTTCAGTCATATAGCAACTAGCTTTTGGCTATCATTTAATTTATGGTACTCCCTTATTTTGCTTCTAATTTCAAAGAAGCAAGTAATAAGACTATTTCTGCTAATTTTTTCTCGATTAGAATGAAGTATATAGAAGCATAATCTTTTTAACAAGGATTTGTTGCCGAGATGTAGAGAAAGTCACATCAGTTTTTTTACAGCTTATATTCGTAGGGTAGGAAGCTTGCTTCACTATACCAGCTCCTTTCTAAGAATATAGCAATGTAAACAAAAACATGTCTATTAGTGTGACGCGTTTTGCGCAGAATTTTAAATTCCACCAGAACTGAAGCCAAGGCCACCAGAGGAAGCAGTGTTATATTGGAGTGACACTGTCATCTAACTGTTTTTGCTAATGTTTAACAGAAAAGCTAATCGATTCGATTTCGGTACAATGCTTCTTTAAAAAGAAGACAACCTATAAAAGAAAATGTACGTAAGGACGACTCATAGGTTTTAATCTTTTATATATTTATTTTCTCTACCTAGTACATGGTACGTAGGTAGACAAGTTATTGCATCCCACTCAAAAATTCGATACCACGATTTCACCTGAAGTACAAGTTTTAGGGTTCCCTGTATAAAACAAAAATCATTTTTAGAAACACGTCCATGCGTGTCCGTGTCTGTAAACACGATAGCTCAAAAACGAAAAATCGGTAAAATACCAAACTTGTCATTTAAGTTTAGTATCTTCCAAAAATGCGAAACGATGATTTAAGGAACATCCCCCACCCTAAGCTAATTTTTATATGGAAACAATTTAGAAAATTTCCATTTTCTCAAAAATGGTAATATTAAATTTACATGGATAGCCTATGAAGACCTCTTTATTCATAATATCTTTGCATAGCTAGTAATCCGTAAGAGATAAACAAGACCTTACTACACATAAATACAGCTCTTTAAAACACACAATTTATGTCATACACACTTTTTTCACGGAGTAGACAATATTTGAGATATTCCGTGTTATTGGTTTCCGGTTTAAAAACTTTTCACATAGGTACGAGAATTTGTTAATTCCTGGCAATGCAGAGAAATGGATTTCAATCACATAGCAATCAGCTTTTAAAAGATTTGACTATCGCTTTAGCCTAATTTATTACCTAATTTCCCTTCTTCTACTTAGAAGGAACTATAGTTAGTATAAAACCACTTCTGCTACTGTTTATCTCGTTTAGCATGAAATAGAGAGAAGAATTTGCTTTTATACGAATAATTTCTTGCACTATAGATAGAAAATGTAAATTAAATAGAATACACAAGATTTTATTATTCCTAAATTCACTTAAGGGGACCCGCCAAGGGAAATATGAGTAAAAATAAATTTTTGTTTTGTTTTTATGTGTAAAAGTACTAGAGACTTTTCTGAGTAAAATGCTTCAATTTTTATCTTGATATCACTATTCTAAGGAGTTTTTAGAGTACATATAAACCACATATTTACTAAGTGGGCATGTCCTGTCAATTTATTGACGTTTGTTTTTTCTTTGAACGGAATGTATTTAAAGTTCCGGTATTTTTTAGGAAGGAAATGTTGTGGGGACATTTTTGAAATGGTCATACTGATTTTTGGTAACACTGATTACTGATTTCATGGCTAGTTTGTTTTGTGTTAACATCTTAATTTGTTATTGATGTGATTGTGAATATTTTGTTGTGATTGGCTGTTATTTCAATTTGTTTACAATGCCACGACACAGTAATAAGGTTTTCGGATAGTGGAAGAATGTTGGTAATCCAAAAGATATCACTGCAAATAGTGCTGATATTACAGATCCACACAAGGATGTTGAAATAAACACTGATGTAGATTAAAGTAATAGTTTTGATGTGAAGTGTAATAGTTCTTCTAAAAACAAACTGCACAACTATGGAGATGAATATAATGATTTATTGCAAGATGCTGATGAAAATAGTAGTAATGAAATAGGTAATCTTGCAGACCAGGTTACCCTGTCATGGCGGACGCTTCTCTTGCGCAATGCGGAATGCCAACATGCACATTTAAAAACCACTACGCCTATGCAACATTAGGAAATAGTTGGTACTATTGCTCAATGTAATGAACTGGTCAAAACAAAGGCATTGGTTTACATGGAAGTGGATATAAAATATCTGCAATGTAAAATATGAGTCAAACAAAAGTGTGGGAAATAATAACCTTGAAAGCTATAGGAAGGATGGTAAAGCTATACGATGGTTGCAGCACATATACGGAAGCGCGCTCGCACACACACGCACGCGCGCGAGCACACACACACACACACACACCCACACACCCCACACCCCCACACACACAGCTTCAGAGATCCCTTGGCTACGCCCTGCAGTAGCGACCTCCTCTACTTATAAAAATATCCCTCGGCTATGCTTTGCAGGTTAGGGGCCTAAACGTTTATAATATACCAGCAAGTAAGTTCAAAGTGACTCTAATGACGAAATAACAAAAGTACCCACGTATTGAAGTAATGCCAAGTGGTGGAACTATCGTATACTAATAATCAAATAGCGTTGCTTCCCCATGTTTTGACGATTTTAAATATGCATTCTCTCTTCAGATGGCGCTGACTCTGTTTATTACGCCAACCAAAAACAGTGATACTTCTGATTTCCGTCTATTTTTTTAATTTAAGTTAAATCACCGCCACACAATAGAAGCCTTATACACCTAAACCACGAAACAGAAAGGAAAATATCGTACAAGTAAACGTAAACACCCGAAGTAGTCAACAAATAGTTTATTTTCCCTTATGTGGACATAATTTTAACTCTCACTTTAGATGGCGATGGAGTATTACATGTAATTTGCAAGTCAATTCTTGATTTTTAAGGCCTAAAAATACGTGATTTTTATCATTTCCAAAACTAGTCTTTTCTTGCACCTTTAAATTTAATGCAT
Organism: Hymenopus coronatus; assembly: GCA_030762935.1. NCBI lineage: Eukaryota > Metazoa > Arthropoda > Insecta > Mantodea > Hymenopodidae > Hymenopus > Hymenopus coronatus. The sequence continues at coordinate 52,203,812 of CM060884.1, forward strand.
TACAAAACATTAAAGCAAGAAAACATTCGGAAGAAATACATCGCGCCCAATGACGTCACTGGAAGTTATGTAACAACCTCTAAGCATTGAAAACGATTTGTTGAGAACTTGGGGATTTTTTGAGGTGATGCCTGTATGACGTTATGTGGTACCCGCCATAACAGTCTAACCTGGTCTGCAAGATTACCATGAAATAATAAATATTCAAGTATTGTAAGATATTCTGCATAACTCTGACAATCCCTCCTATGATGCTAGAATGTATTGCAAAGATTAGTTCTAACTTTGAAGCTCGATATCTCAAAACTACATTTTTTTATACATAAGGAACATTTCTCAGAAACTGTTAGCATAGAAAGCTCATACTTTCAGGCATTATGTTTATATAAATGATAAAACATTTTAACAATGTCATTTTTTAAAATTATCTATAGTTTTGAAATTTTGAAGTGATTAGAATGATATTTTTAATGGAAAAATTGACTATTGCAAATTATTATTTACTCTTCGAATAATTACTCTAACAAAAAACCCAGGTTAAAGTGTGTATAAAAGTCCATATAATGTATTGTAAAAATTTGAAGTAGATGCAATAAATAGTTTCTGAGAAAATGTTTCTTGAAACTTTAAATATTAACATTGTCATTATATGCCTTAGCAGGTCCCCTTAAGAAGATCAGAGGAATTCTGAAGCGTACCTATTTTCAACCTGGAGTAGAATTACTCGGAAGTGTCTTTAGACCATTTTTACAGAATTACAGCAAGCAGAAAGTACTAATCTTGTAGATGTGTGTTCAAGTTATCGTGTTCCGCGCCGCAGCTCATGAAATGGATATTAATCCGTCAGTGATCAAGTATATTCGAAATTGAAAACCAATTGCTTAATCTTCACGCTTGGCGGGCACGGGAGATCGTTGTACATTGTCTAGCTTCTAGTGTTTCTGTTACATTAATCTTGCTCCAGCGATGAAAGACTGCAATATTATACTGATGATGGGATTACCACTGCCACTTTCGTGGTGTAATTATATTACTTTCACGACTCGAAGCTAAGAATAAGCCTTTAATGGGGGTTTGTGTGGAGCAAAACTGTAATACCAAACATTTACAAGCGGAATGTCACATCCATGTTATAGATATAGTTAGGTTTTTTAGTGAAATTAGAGAAGAAAAACTACTTTTGGAAATGTTTTATTTCATAAAAAGCGGAACCTGAAATAACTTTGTAATTCAACTTTTAATTAAAATTACCTGCATCATTTCATTGATGGTTCAGTAGTTGAAGAGTTCTCATGAATAAATTGTTTATTTATCATCATCATCATCATCATCATAAGAGTACCCGTATCTGGGCTTCCTCTTCCATAGGCCCAAGTTTGACCCCCTCCCCAAAAGCTGATGTATTACATTCACATGATTTTCTCTAGCTGTTTCCAAAAACAAATGTTCTAATTCTTCTCCTAAAAGAGTATTTCCATTCAAATCTCAGTATCGAATTTTCGGGTGGAATGATTTTCTAATAATAAATAATAACTCCATGGCACGGCAGCTCACGGGGAACCTTGGCCTACCGCCCGGCCGCTGCGTCCCCCATCTCGGTCCACTACAGACGTCATGGATGGGGTGCAGTATTGGAGGGTGAGACGTGGTCAGCGCCTCGAGTCCCCCCGGCCGGTTAATGCGGTCCTCATGACCTGGAGCCGCTACTTCTCCATCAAGTAGCTCCTCAATTGGCCCCCCAGGGACCTTACGAGGCTGAGTGCACCCCGGGCCAGGTCTCCCAGCGGGGGAAAAAATCCCCACGCCGGTACTGGGGATCGAACCCAGGTCTCCCGCTTGGTAAGCAGCAACGCTACCACCGCGCTAAGGAGACGACCAATAATAAATAACCGCGCATATATCGGCGTATAAAAAGCAAGAAACGAGAGAAGTTACAAAACTGAGCTATTTTGTGACTAACGTTTTCTTTATTTCTGTCCAACTGCCCTCCCTTCTTTCTTTATTTCTTTCTTTCTTTGAGACACCGCGGCAAAAAATGAAACACATATACGGCCGATATTATCTTCGCTAAGTAAAGTTTTGGATACACGTTATCTTTAGTGCGGTCTTGCGCACTTACCTATACTTGTAGTCTCAATGAAGGTTAAATTTCATTATACGTACCTGACCAGATGATCGTTGAGCAGAAGAGATATAGTTTTTGTGTCGATAAAAATCCTAGACCGGATAATTTGTATTTTTGTTTCTCTACACGTACTATTTGCATAGCGTATAGAGAACGTATTGTATCGCATCCAGGAATTCGATACTGGATTCACTGGAAGAACATGTTTTCAGACCCGCTGAATAAAAAAAAAAATTAGAATAAGCTCCGTGTATGTGTGAATGTGACCGTTAAATAACAAAATTCATATTTAAGTTCAGTATCTTCCAAGTATGCACCACGAAGAGTTTCAAGAAAGTACTCCCACCCCCAACTACCCTTTTCATGTAAAAATTTTCGAAAACTTTGGTTTTTTCAGAAATAGCTCTAACGATTTTGGTTAAATCTTTTATATTTCAGATCTCTTTATTCTGGATGAATTTATCTGAGTTTTGCATAATTGTAAGAGAAACCGTAAGAGACGAAAACTAACTACACAAAAAAATATAGAGGTCCTTAAAACACACGATTTATGTAACATGCATATTTTTCGTGGAGTTAACCGTTTTCGAGATATTTCTTGCTTCTGGTTTTATTTTAAAGTATTTAAACTTTTTTCATACGAGAACTTGTGAGCTCTTGGCCACGCAAAGAGACGAATTTCAATCCCATAGCCACATTTTAAAGCATTTGACTATTGATTTAGTCTAGCGTGTGCCCTTATTTCCCTCCTACTTATAAGGAACTAAGTAACAATATGCTAATGTACATCTAGATTAGCATGAAGTAAAAGTAATTTTTTACAGAGATGTACAGAAAGTCATGTGAATGGAACACATAAGATTTTTATTGTAAATTTTTCAGCTGTCTGCTGCATCAATATGGCATCAGCCCTTGTCAGATGATAAAGAGATACGATAATTCCTATATACTGTAATTTCGTATGCATGATGTGTATAGTTAAAGGAATCCAATTTTGAATTGAAATATTAAATTGTATGCCTATTAGACGGTTAAGCACCTAGCAGTATTAAGAGGAAGATTTCTTTTCCTCTTTAAAGTCCTCAGCCATGCCTAAAAGCCAGAACTACCCTCCGAGTGACACTTTAAGCTCTGCCTTCGGAAAACGTCTTTTCGCCCTAGTATCGGTAAACTCTATGTAGCACCATAAGCTGGCTATGGTACCTATTAAAGTGTTTCTCTGGCTCTTCCTTTCGAGTCCAATCTTTTCGAGACACCCGAGTTTCCTCCTCGTGTCTCCGATTTCTGTAAACCTTTATTTCGACTTAAGTAATGCATTTGAGAAATTTAGGAACTCCACAGTATTTTTTCTTAAATACAGTTCCGGAACCTTGTCTGGACTCCGCGCTGTATACCCCTTTTATACTTTCTCTGTACGCACTATGTACATAGTGTATTGAGAAGGTATTGCACTCCACCCAAAAATTCGATACCGAGATTTCATCGGAAATATATGTTTTAGGGTCCCCTGTATCCAAAAAAAGCATTTCCGGAAAAAGGTCCGTTTGTGTGTCCGTGTGTCTGTGAACACGCTAACTCAAAAACAAAAAGTCGGTAAAATACCAAACTTGGTATTTAAGTTTAGTATCTTCCAGGGATGCGACACGAAGATTTTGAAAAAAATTCCCCAACCCCAAAATACCCTTTACATGGAACTTTTTTCAAAAATGTTGATTTTCTTAAAAATAGCTATAACGATTTTGATTAAAATTTCGTATATTAAAGATATTTACCTGACAAATAAACTGTATATTTTGAATTTTTTGGGAATAACCTCTGAAGACTACTTTATTCTGGATGAATTTTACGGAATTTTGAATAACTGCTAAACCGTAAGAGATTGACAAAATCTTACTACACAAAAAATGTAGAGCACGTTAAAACACACAATTTATGTTATATACATTTTTTTCGTGGAGTCATCGTTTTTGAGTCATTCCTTGTTTTTGGTTTCTGCTATGAAGACATACTTTTCTCATACAAATTTGTCAACTGCTTCCATACAAAGGAACTTCAGTGACATAGCAACCAGCAAGGAACAAAGCAAACATAGCAACAAGGAACCAAGTAATAAGACTATTTCTGCTATTTTAGTCTGATTAACATGAAGTAAATAGATGTATAACCTTTTTAAGAGTAATTTGTTGCAGAGATTTAGAGAAAGTCATGTGAATGGTACACATCAGATTTTTCTGTTTTCTATTTTCCCCTTTTTTCCACGTTCCCAACATTTCCTTTGTTTTTTCTACTTGATTGCCGGTTTTTGCTTCTAATACACAAACATATTCACATTCACAAACACACAACACCCATGCCCAAGACGGGACTCGAACCAACGAACCCTGCGCCACGAAGCATCAAAGCGAGGCGCTTTAGCGAGCGCGGCCATGTGGACCGGCAGTATTTGAGAGATATAATTGAAATTTATACCAGGTATAATAGATACACAAGAAGGCGGCGCCGGTGCCGAGTGGTTAGACTGCCCGCCTTCTAACTAGGCGGCACGGGTTCAATTCCAAGCACCCACATGTGGGATTTGTGGTGGACGAAGCGGCGTCTGGGCGGGTTTTCTCCGGATTATCCGGTTTCCCCGCCATTCATTCCACCAATTGCTCCATCATCACCTTTCCTATCATCTATTTCGCTTACATTTCACATCATTCACTTCCTCACGCTCATGCCTGGAGTCCTAAATACGAGGAGGTTAAGCCGACTACGTCACGTTACGTATTATACAGAATAACAGTGCTATTTTTGCCATGTACCAAAATTCTAACTTGCATTGCTATTTAAATAATTATATTATATTTTTATTTTTCTGAATTCACTGATTTAAAAATTATTTTTTAAAAATAATTACATTAAAATTTCAAATTTTATAGTAAATGAGTTTGTAAATTAATCTATTATATTTTTAATTTTAACCCGTAATTTATAAAAAAATATTACATTTCGTATTCTCCACAACTCTTAATTTTTCAGAATGTATTGTTTTTTTCAAAGTTGGAGCATTATTTTGGCAAAGGAATATGACCGTTTTATATGATGTAGTTTTGAGGGGCAGCATAAAAAGTAAACAATTGCATCGTATGGAGCAGTTTGAGTATGAACATATGTTAGAAAAAGTTTGCAAAAAAACAAGGTTTAATTTTGAACGTGTCTTTAATAAGTATGCGCCTGCCAATTTAGAACTTCAGCTAATTGGTAGTTAAAATGTGCCAACTGGGAAAGCGATATGTTTCCTGAGAGTTTATAATTCCTGGTTTTTTAAATTGTCACCTTAACACGATCTAAATAAAAAAAGTCATGTGATTGAAGCCCATTAGAAAAAATTTACTTTTTTTACTTCGTACATAGTGCATACTTAAAGAAGGTATTGTATTATTCCAAAAAAATTCGACATTTATATTTCATTGGAAATACACGTCTCTTAAATAATAAAATTGCGTGTGTCCGTGTATGAATAGCATAACTCAAAAACCAAGTTTGGGATTAGGTATTTAACTGACCTGACTTTTTGTTCTTGAGTTATACTGTCCATAGAAACACACATACACAGACATATAGAGCCTTTTTCTATTTTTATACGAGATTCCTCAAAATATATATTTCCAACGAAATCTAAAATTTTGGGTGGATAACAATAACTTCTCTACGTATTATGTACATTCTTAATACGTGCTAGAGGAAGACAAAAATATACTAGTGATCATTCTATGTGAAGCAAAAATTCTTTCGCTCTTAAAACATGTATAGTTACAGAGAAAAGAATTCGGGAATAAGCTTACTTTGTGACGAAATTAAAGAAAGCAAATATCTCCGTATTTAACCGCACCGATGCCTGTTTCATAACGTTCATTTATGGAAATTACCTGCCATTTGCGCAAGAAAAAGCACAGAAAGGAAAAGGATATAGGGAGCGCTGGGCAGCTGACGGAGCATTGTAATAAATGGGAGGTTGCGCCGCCTGTCACATGTTCACGAATATTTCCGTCATACGGTGGGGCATGGTGGGCGACTGGCGGAAGGTGCCTAAGGACATTGCGCTGTAATTACGGCCAGTCTGCCATTTAGATTTAAAACTAACTTGGCTAGAACCGAATATTCAGCGTTAAAAAATTTACGGATAAGAGTGCAACAGTGTTGTTTTCGATTTTCGATAAGAAAATGAGTCAAAAGTAGGGATGAGAGGGGCCACGTGACCTTGTTGCATACGCAACCATCAAAACGTATTAGTGAAACGTGTAATATAAAATGCCAGAGAACGGACAATATCGTTCGTAAGGACTACGTTTGAAGCGATATTTGCTGACTGTAATGGATAGCCTTGCTTGATATATTGACGTTTCAAGCGATGCCGTCCATTTAAAGCTAAAGAACCCTGGTTACAAAATATACCAAAGCAATGGAATGGATTGGTTTATCCCAGAACTAATCAACATTTTTTTTTATTAATTCATAACATCACGATAATCGGAAATTAATTTTTAATTTGCTACTGTTGGTAGCTTCTCCGCTGTTATTTCCCTTTGAATGTGATTATTGAGCAAGGAGGAGTTTTTAGTTTCTCTACTTAGTACAAAGGTTGAGAAAGTATTGCATTCCACCCAAAATTCGATACCGAGATTTCACTGGAAATACACTAGTCCCCTGTATAAAAAAAAAAATAAATAAAAAAAAAACATTATTAGAAAAAGTGGGAAAAACGAAAACTATGTTAAATACTAAACTTGATATCACATATTAAAGATCCACAGGCTGCAGACCCCTAGGTATCCACTTATGAGTCCTAGGGGGGGGCTCACCCCTACATACGGGAGGGTAAGCCGTCTACGAAGTGAAACGAATATTCAAGATCTTATATGACAAGTAAAATGCATATTTTGATGTTTATGGGAATAGCGTCTGAAATTGGCGTTATTCTGAATCCGGGGTGGCTCCTCGAAGGGGTTGCAGGCTTGTGCAACTCCTTGCAATTTTCCCAAACCTCCAATTATATTTTCAACATTATATTACAATTTTATTTCCTGATATCTCCAGGTGACAGTTTGGAGCGCCTGCATGGGGTAAGGTTTGCAACCGCGAGGCAAACTCTTGAGGCAGCCTATTAAGATGTGCGATTGGCGTGTTGACGGAAGGAGCAAGAAAAAAGGAGTAAGAAGGCGTGCGATAAACGCTGCCGCGGTTTGTCAAACTAACCATTGGAACCAACGTAGTAATGCGATTGTTTACTTATATTTGTTCAAGGAAACACCTCGCCTTTCACCAAGGTTCGATCCTAGGCGACCGCATGTGGAATTTTTAGAAGACAAAGCGGCACAGGGGTGGGTTTTCTCCGAGTTCACCGGTTTCCTTCGCCATCGCTTTACACCGGTGCTCCATCTTCATTCCATGTATCACCAACCTCATCGTCTATCTATCTTTTGTTTTTCTGGAAATGCAAAACGAACCGAACTTCAATTGTTTACATTTAGATTGGCTTTTAAAACATTTTGACTATCGCTTTAGCAAGGAATATTCGCTTATTTTCCTTCTGCTTAAAAGGAACCAAGTAATAAGACCAATTTTGTGAATATTTATCTCGTATAACATGATGTAGATAGAAGAATAGTTTGCAGAATAGGTAGAGAAAGGTAAACAAATAAAATAAGGAGTTAAAAAAATTATTCAATTTAATAAATTTCCTCCAATAACTGCAATGTAGTGCGATTCTACAGTATAGCTCCGTCAAGGTTCCATCATTCAATAATACACTTTTTCGGCAGTCTAGATAGACTAGAAGAAAGGCACTTTAAACATTGAAAAGAAATTGATGTGTTCTATTCACATGACTTTCTCTACATCGCTGTAACGAATTATTATTAAAACTCATTTTTCTCTACTTTATGAAAATTAAGATAAACATTAGCAAAAATGCTCTTAATTACTTGCTTCCTTGTAAGTAGAAGGATAATAAAGGAATACACTAGGCTAAAACGATAGTAAATTCTTTAAAAGCTGGTTGCCAAATGGTTAACACCAGTTTCTATGCAGGGCTAGGAGGTTCCAACTTTCCGTTATTTGTGAGAAAATTTTTGAGTATTTTGAATCTGAAAAAAATAACAAGGAATATCTCAGCAATTGTTAATTCCAAGAAAAAAACGTATATGATAAATTGTGTGTTTTAACGTGAACTGCATTTTTGTTTAGTAAGTTTTTGCACATTTCTTACGGTTTACCAGTTATGCAAAATTCAGCAAAATTTATTCAGGATAAAGAGTATTTCAGAGGTTATTCTCAGAAAATTCAAGATATGCATTTTATTTGCCGTGTAGATATTTTTAAATACGGTATTTTAATCAAAATCGTTAGCCATTTTTGAGAAAATCAAAATGTTCTATATCTTTTCCTTGTAAAGGTTAGCTTGGGGGGGATGGAGTTTTCTCAAAATCTTCCCTGAAGATACTAAATGCACATACCAAGTTTGGTATTTTACCGACTTTTTGTTTTTGAGTTATATTCACATACACATGGACACACACACACGCATACACACACGGGTTTTTTTCTACAAATGCTTTTTTTGAATACGGGGGACCCTTAAACATATATTTCCGATGGAATATCAAAATCGAATTTTTTGGTGGAATGCAAGACCTTCTCTACACACTATGCACATAGTACGTGTAGAGAAATTAAAAAGCATCATGCAGTTTTGCTCTATTTGTACATCAAGCTAATTTTTGTTGGAGCTGCGGTGAATAGGTACATATTAATAATTATTATTATTAAAATAGGACTATGAGGAACATACTTTCAAAGTGAAATGACTCCAAATCTAAAGAATATTTAGTTTTATTTGTTGATTCAAAATGGTTAGGAAGGTTACTTTTGATTAACATCGGAGTGTTTGCATGAAAAAAAATCTAATGTGTTGCATTCAGAAGATTTTTTCTCCTATTGAACAATTCTTCCTAAAGTTTATTCTTCTATTACTTCATACTAATCAAGATAAACACTACCAGACATCTTATTACTTAGTTTCTTATAATTAGAAAGAAAAAAAAAAAGAAGGGATACATTAGTTAAAGCTTGGTAAAACCTTTTAAAAACTGTTTTTTTATGTAAAGGGAACTCAATTTTCTTTGCATGCCTAGGAATAAAACAAACGAGAAAGGAATGACAAACCCCCGTTTGAATTAACTTTTAAATCAATAACAAGGAATATCTGAGACATTGCTAACTCCACAACAAAAGTTTATATGACATAAATTGGGTGTTTTAGCGAGATCTACATTTTTTTGTGCAGTGATTTTATGTCTATATTTTAAGGTTTATCAGTTGTGCAACATTCATACAGAATGCAGAGGTCTTCATAGATTATTCCTGGAAAATTCAAGATATAAACTTTATTTGTCATGTAAATATCTTTAATATACGGTGTTTTAATAAAAATTCTTGGAGTATTTTTGAGAAAATAAGCATTTTTGAAAAAAAAAATGCCATGCAAAGCGTGGTTTGAGGTTGTGTTCTTTAAGTGTAGTGTACCAGAAGGGATTCCGCGCCTTAGCTATAGATAGGCTTTTTGTACGTCAGACCCCGGGAGGAGAGAATGAGATGAGAGTAACTACAGAGGGCAGCCGTAACCAGACTGCTACAGGGAGCCATCGTGGAGAGACCCTAACAGATCCCAAGCAGTTCATCTCGACGCGGTGAGCGCTAGGAGCCCGCACCTCAGGTCTGAATAAACGTCCCTGAGTATACCGACGACCGCTAGCGCCAGCCCTTGCGCCGAGAGCTGAGCTTCCAAAGCGTAATCATTTACACGAGAGGACGCCACCTCTGCAGTCCTCGCCCAAAGTACAACCCTGAAAGAAAGATCAGACGGATGAAATGGAGATGAAATGGAGGGACAGGAAATTTGGGGGAATGAAGAGTCCTCCCTTTCATTCGTCTAGTGACCCGAGAAACCACCCCCCAAAAACCCATGGGTCAGAGAGGTCGGCTGTGGGGAATCGATCCTACGACCTCCCGAATACCAGTCCCAGACGAAGCGCATGAGCCACTTGGCTCGGTGAGTGTTCTTTAAAACCTTCATGTCACACCCTTGCTGAACTAAAACATCAAGTTTGGTATTTAACCGATTTTTCGTTTTCGAAAACAAATAAAAAAATATTACGAGGGTATTTAAATTAGGATCCGTATTGGACAAAAGCAACGCCATAGCCTACACAACCTGCCTTAAAGTAGAAGTTCCTGTGTAAGACACTTCATTTGACAAATCCATCCTTATCACACTTGAACTTCTTTAGTTATTTATGCTTGTTTTAATCACTGCCGCAAATAAGCATGCGTATTTTTATTGCAGAAGATTTAAAGATAGAATCTAACAATTATGATTTTTATTGTTATTTCAAAGTAAATTCTTGTAAATCGCGTGGTTGCAATTCTTGAACTACAGCTGTTTTATTGCAGGGTGCCCATTTTTACTTTCTCTACACGTACTATGTACATAGTGTATAAAGAAGGTATTGTATTGCACCCATAATTTCGATACCAAGATTTCATCGGAAATATATGTTTTGAGACCTCCTGAATAAAATAAAAAATAAAAAAAAAAAAAAAACATTTTTAGAAGAATGTCGGTGTGTTTGTGTGTGTGTGTGTGTGTGGGTGGGTGTGTGTGTCTGTGGGCCGCATAGCTCAAAAATGAAAAGACCGTTAAAAACCAAACTTGGTATTTAAGTTTGGTATCTTCCAAGGATGCGACACGAAGTTTTTCAAGAAAATCCCCCCACCCCAAACTACCCTTTACATGGAAAAAAATTCGAAATTTTTTTACTTTCTTAAAAATGGCTCTAACGATTTTGATTAAAATCTCGTATATTTAAGATATTTACTTGACAAATAAAATGTATATCTTGAATTTTCTGGGAATAGCCTCATCCTGAATGAATTTTACGGATTTTTGCATAGCTACTAAACCGTAAGAGATGGACAAAAACTTACCTTACAGAAATTTAGAGCACATTAAAATAAACAATTTATGTGATATATATATATATTTTTTTTTTTTTTTGTGGAGTTGATCGTTTTTAAAATATTCCTTGTTTTTAGTTTCAGCTTTGAAAAACCTATACCTTTCTCATACAGGAATTTGTCAACTCCTGTCCATACAAACAAAGGAACTTCAGACACATAGCAATTAGCTTTTGACTATCATTTTAACCCATGGTACTCCCCTACTTCCATCCTACTCACAGAAAAAAGTAATAAGACTATTTCTGCTAATGTTTTCTCAATTAGCATTAAGTAAATAGAAGCCTAAGCTTTTTAACAATACTTTTTTGCAGATGTAGAGAAAATCATGTGAATGGAACACATCAGATTTTTATAACTACTTCATCCAGTTATTAATTTGTCTTACTAATAGCTATTCCAGCCCTACTGTACGTAGAGGCGGGTTGCTATTGACTTTCTGTGAATGTAGGACAGGCACCTTCAACTGACTGCTCTGTCGTGCGTAAGTGAATCCCTTGAAGCCCTGACTGCGTTCAATTGCGGGCAACAGAAGCAACTGCTACAGTGGCGGAACCAGACTTTGTATGTAAACTTCCATTCTCGATATGGATATAGCTGAAGGGAACATTTTTATTGAATTACACTTTCTCTTAATAAAAATACAGGAATTAAAACAGTGTAGTTTGTAGAGAAGGTCATGTGAATGATTTCATCAGATTTTAACTTTCTCTGCACTTACTATGTACATAGTGTATCAAAAAAAAAAAAAAAAAAAAATCTGATGTGTACCATTCACATGACTTTCTCCATATCCCTGCAACAAATAATTCTTAAAAAGCTTATACTTCTATTTACTTTATGCTAATCAGAAAAAATTAGCAGAAATAGTCTTATTACTCGCTTCCTTGTAAGTAGAAGCGAAATAAGGGACAACCGTAGGTTAAAGTGATAGTCAAAAGCTGGTTGCTATGTCAATGAAGTTCCTTTGTTTATGTGGATAGGAGTTGACAAGTTCCTGTATGAGAAAAGTATACGTTTTTCATAGCAGAAACCAAAAATAAGGAATATCACAAACATGACGAACTCCACGAAAAAATGTATATAATATAAATTGTGTGTTTTAAAGTGCTCTACATTTTTTGTCCAGTAAGTTTTTGTCCATCTCTTACGGTTTAGCAGTCATTCAAAATTTAGTAAAATTCACCGAGAATAAACTACCCTTCAGAGGCTATTCCTAGAAAATTCAAGATATACATTTCATTTGTCAGGTAAATATGTTTAATATCCGAGATTTTAATCAAAATCGTTAGAGCCATTTTTGAGAAAATCAAAATTTTCGAAAAAGTTCCATGTAAAGGGTAGTTGGGGGTGGAGGGATTTTTCTCAAAATCTTCGTGTCGCATCCCTGGAAGATACTAAACTTAAATACCAAGTTTGGTATTTTACCGACTTTTCGTTTTTGAGTTATCGTGTTCACAGACACACGGACACACACACACACACACACACACACACACACACACACACACACGGACCTTTTTGTGAAAATGCTTTTTTTGGATATTGGAGACCCTAAAACATATATTTCCGGTGAAATCTCGGTATCGAATTGTTGGTGGAGTGCAATACTTCCTCTATACACTATGTACATAGTGCGTATGGAGAAAGTAATTAGATTCCGAGATTTCACCTGAAATATATGTTATGCAAAAAACATTCATAATGATGACACTAATAATTCAAGATATGCATTTTATTTCTCATGTAAATATTTTTAATATAAGGTATTTTAATCAAAATAGATAGCCATTTTTGAGAAACTCAACATTTTCTAACATTTTTTTCATATAAAGGGTAGTTTGGGGTGGTGGAAATTTATTGAAAATCTTTTTGTCGCAGCCTTGGAAGATGCTGAACTTAAATATCAAGAGTGGTATTTCACCGTATTTTCGTTTTTGAGTTATGCTGTCCATAGACACGCGTCGCGCACAATCACACGCACACACTCTCACACACGATTTTTTTTCTAAAATTTTCAGGGGTCCTCAAAACATACATTTTGCGTTGAAATCCCGGTATTTATTTTGAGTGGAATACTATACCTTCTCTATCTACTATATACATTGTACATACGGGCTAGAAAAAGTAAAAAAATAAGAAAGAAAGGAAAAAAGCAAACGAAACAAATTAGCTATATTATCTAATAAGTATTACGGACGTATCGACTATTCCCTACCATCATTATTTCGTGACAAAAATGCTTATGTTTCTTCAGCCTCGTCTTTTCCCAAACAATAGTTGTGATTTTATTCCACAAACGTAAGAATGGATTGTTAACAGCATGTATTGCTGCCACTAGCCGTTTCTGGAACGTGTGTAGCAATAAGATTTGTTAAATACATAAGTATATGTATGATTCTGTTTCAAGCCGAATAAATGTAATATCCATGTATATTTTACCTGTTGAAACAGAAGACAAATGTCACAGTGGAATCTAATAACCCAGCACACGAGATGTTAAATACAGTTAATGAATATTCATAATTGTCTTGGTATAACTGAGTAATCTCACTTTATAAGGCAAAGGAACAAACTAGAATGCTAGAAACTCGAAGTCATGAACATGACTAAAATTGTGAAAAGAGATTGGACGCAACCTGGCATGTGTATAGCATGAAAAAAGGGAAAATAAAACCTAGTCTCCTAACTTAGATAAACTTGGTTTAGTCTTGAAAGGTTGGGCAGGTAAGAATACCTAACATGTCCTGCAGCCGTTATCTGTTGCTAACTTAAGTAACACAAAAGAAGAATAAGGTGCCAAGAGTAAAATATTTTTTTATATTTACGTAAGTATAATTTAAGGCCGGGGGGGACTCGAGGCGCTGACCACGTCTCACCCTCCAATACTGCAACCCATCCATGACGTCTGTAGTGGACCGAGATGGGGGACGCAGCGGCCGGGCGGTAGGCCAAGGTTCCCCGTGAGCTGTCGTGCCAAGGAGTTAAGTATAATTTAAATATTAAAATCTAGCATGCAAAATACTCTAAAAGATACTTTAAAAATATACATTAAATTTTTTGTAGATGTTTTTTAGCGATCTTACAATACTATCTGAAAATATTATTAACAATTAATCCATACATCATATAAAAATATCTGCAGTAAAATAGGTTAAAAGTATAGTTTCACATCTGCAACGACGCGCCTGTCAAATGTTTTTTTTCGGTTTATTGGGTCGTAAATATTAGTTTATTGGAAATTTTAAATTGGATTAGCTAATTTTAATATATTATTTATTGTTAGAAACAGTAGAGTTAGATACAAGTTCTTTAATTACATATTATCCTTATATTTTAAAACTATTTTTACTTAAAAACATTCACAGCAACCTTCTCATATCATTAAATAAGGTTCTTCAAATGATACTCGTACAGACGAAGTCACTTCGTATTTCATTCATGATGTCGAACATACTCATTTCCATAAATGTATTTGGGAATTTGGAAAAGAATTTATTAATTTACTCGTTACTGGTTGAATAACTGGTTTGCTGCATTTTATAAAAATCTGATGTGTTACACTCACGTGACTTTCTGTAGCTGTTCTACAAACTTCATACATAAGATTCTTCTTCGTTCTGCATCTTGCTAATCGTGGTACTCTTAGCACAATGTTCTTATTATTTAGTTCCGTATAAGTTGGAAGAAAATAAGGGAATACACTAGGCTAAACCAATAGTCAAATGTTTTAAAAGCTGTCGTTATTCGATTGTCATTACAAATCGCTTCTTTTCTTGGCCAGGAGTAGAACAAAAGAAAAACGGACACTCCCGTCTGAGAAAAGTATAAGTACTTCTCAACTGAAACTAATAACAATGAATACCTCGAAAACGGTAAGCTCTACGACAAAAATGTATGTGACTTAACTTGTGTATTTTAACAAGATCTAAATTTTTTGTACAGTAAGTTTCTGTCTATCTCTTACGGTTTACTAGTTATGCCAAATTAAGCAAAATTCATCCAGAATAAACAGGTCTTCAGAAGCTATTCCCAGAAAATTCAAGATAAACATTTTATTTGTCAGGTAAATATCTTTCATATATGATATTTTAGTCAAAATTGTTAGAGCCATTTTTAAGAAAATCAAAATTTTCGAAAAAAGTTCCAGGTAAAGGGTAGTTTGGGGTTGCGGGATTTTTCACAAAATCTTCGTGTCGCATCCCTGGAAGATACTTAACTTAAATACCAAGTTTGGTATTTTAGCTACTTTTCGTTTTTGAGTTATCGTGTTCACAGACACACGGACACACACACACACACACACACACACACATGGATCTTTTTCTCAAAATGATTTTTTGGATACAGGGGTCCTAAAACATGTATTTCCGGTGAAATCTCGTTATCGAATTTTTGGGTGGAATACAATACTTCTCTATCCCTATGTACATTGTACATATGGGGCTAGAGAAAGTAAAAACAAAGAATTAAAATCCAAGCATATGTAATTTTTGCTTTATAAGCAGTCATACGATATAGCATAGTTGAGTCGTTGTCGAAGCCTAAAAAGTTAAGGCGAGTCCGGTTCATTTTCGAGGTTTCCCTCAGTCACAAATGTAAATGTCATGGATGCGACACGAAGGTTTTTAAAAGAAATCTCTCATCCCAAACTACTCTTTACATGGAATATTTTTCATAAATTTTGATTTTCTCAAAAATGGCTGTTACGATCTGGATTAAAATTCCAATTGTTTAAAATATTTTCATGAAAAATGAAATGTATATTTTGAATTTTCTGGGACAAGCCTCTGAGGATCTCTTCATTCGGAATGGCTTTTGTATAACTTGTAAACTATAAGAGATAGACAAAATCTCACTACGTAAAAATGTAAATCTACTTGAAATTGACAGTTTATGTCATATATATATATATATATATATATATATATATATATATACATCTTTTTTGTAGAGCTAACCATATCCGAGTTATTCCTTGTTATTGATTTCAGTTTTAAAATACTTAATTTTTTTTCTATAACGGGAAGTTTCATTCCTGTTTCTTTTGTTTTACTCCTGGTCATGAAAAGAGAACTGAATTTAAGTTACACAGCTACCAGCTTTTAAAAGGTAAGACTATCGCTTTAGTCTAGTGTATTGCCTTATTTTCCCTCTGCTTAGAAGGAACTTTGTAATACAACCATTTCTGCTAATGTTTATTTTGATTAGCATGAAATAGATTTACGCGGCCTGGGTTCAATCCCAAGCGCTCACATGTGGGGTTTGTGGTGGACGAAGCGGCGTCTGGGAGGGTTTTCTTCGGGTCCTCCGGTTTCCCCCGCCACTCATTCCACCAGTTGCTCCATCATTACCTTTCCTATTATCAATTCCGCTTACATTTCATATCATCCACTTTCTCATGATCATGTCTGGGTACGGGCGGACCCCTCGAACAGGTTCTCATTCAGTGGTTTCGTGCCGTTGGCTCCCCGACAGGCTTCTGACCCTAGGCATGGGCTTGTAAATCCTAGGCGGGTGTCAGTCCTACGGGAAGATAAGACGATTACGAAACGATTATTATTACATATTATTATTACTACTACTTATTATTATTAATATTACTACTACTACAACTACAACTATTACTATTACGGGCGTAACAAAATGAATCTGAATGGTTAATACAGAAGTTTTGCGCATAGAAGGAGTCCGTGTATACGTATTGGAGTTCACAGGTAATTCCAATTCCTCGAAGTTACTGTTCGAGTTGCGCGAGAAAAGGGGTTTTCTAGATCCATATGCAAAGGAGCTATTGTGAAATAACTCCCATGGTCCGCGGAGATTTCGAAACGGGAGCGGAGTCAAGCCATGCATGTATAAATACTAATGGTATCAGAAGGGCACGTCGACATCAAGAAAGTCACACTGCTGATACATAATGCACCTCTTTCTCCTTATCCTCCTCCGGTAACTTTCCGGCCACATTTCCGGGGGGTTTCATTCATTCATACCTGCGTGGGGTTACGGTGCAGCCTATCATTCCCTTACTTCCTTCATTTCCTTATGGCAGTGTTTTCTCTTCTTTTGCCCTTCACATTCGTTATTTTCCTGCTTTATTACACGTCACTTGGGTTTTAGTTGAAGTATTACACTCCACCCAAAAATATCGAATTCACTGTTCAACAGAAGTACTATTTTTGGTGCATCCTGAGTGAATAAAAGAAAGCGCATGCTTATAAAGAGGTCAGTTCTCTTTTAGGTCAGCACGTACAAAATATAACAATAAGCTATGTCCAAGATACATTCCTCAAAAGTAGAAGAAGGTATATTAAATAGAAATGGGCAAGGAAACATTTTATTTTTATGTCAGACAGGAACGATTCTGGTCTAGCTAGGCGAATTGCGAAGCCCGGTAAATTTGTAATGAAACATTTTCTATTAAATGTATTCTTAATCGGTGATTTGTTACGACATAAACTGGGCTCCTTGCGATAAAACTCTACTTCTGTTCACAATGTAATGTAGTCTCTTCTCAGGCGTGAGTAGCATGTCTAACCAACGTTGAATACTGGGCATATTCGCGGGACGAGACGCAAAGGGGCAAGTCAGTACAATAAACACCTCAGGTTTTCTCTCTTTCCATAGGAAGCATTGTCGATTGCTTCGAGGACAGCCAAAACAGTTTCGAATACCTGTTGAATATTACCAGTCGCGCGATTTTTATTACTGAAGATATGGATTCTTAATTTGACTAATGGACATGAAATCAGAAGTTATCCGTTTCCAAACAATCTAATGTGTTCCATGCACACGACTTTTTCTAACAATTCTGCAACAGATTATTCTTACAAAACCTTAATTCTCTCCACTCCTTGTTATGGACTTATTACTTAGTTCCTCATAAATAGAAGGGAAATAACTAGACTAAAGGATAATCAATACTTTTAAAAGCTGTCGCTATGCGATTGTCGTTGATATTCAGTTCTCTTTTCAGGAGTAAAACAAAAGAGATATGATACGGATGAGAACATCCCGTCTGAGAAACAATTAAAACCCAAAATACGGAATATCACCGAAATAGTCAGTTCTACAAAAAAGCAAACAAACAAACAAACAAAACTGTCATTGACATAAATTGTGTGCTTTAGCAATACCTACATTTTAGTGTAGTGCTTCTTGTCTGTATCTTTCGTTTTACCAATTATCTAAAAGTTGATTCAGAATAAAGAGGACTTCAAGGGTTATTCTCAAGAAAATCAGAAAATGCATTTTATTTGCCAGGTAAATATCTTTAATATATGACATTTTAACAAAATTGTTATAGCAATTTTTTAGAAAATTGAACATTTCGAGAAAAAAAGCCATTAAATGGTAGTTTGGGGTGGGGAGGCTGCTGAAAATCTTCGTGTTGCTCATTAAAAGATACTGAACTTAAATACCAACTTTGCTATTTAACCGACTTTTAGTTTTTGAACTATGCCGCCCACAGATAAACAAACATGCGCGCGGATCTTTTTCTAAAAAGGCTTTCTTGGGCCTCTAAATGGTATTTCCGGTGAAATTTTGGTATCGTATTTTTGCTGGAATAAAATACATTTTCTATCTACTATGTGCAGTGTACATAATGCGTGCTAGAGGAAGTAAAAATAGATGGAGGTCGTTATTTTTTATTTTTTTAATTTAAAGGTCTAGGTTTTGAGTAAATACGATTATACTATTAACTTACGTATTAAATTGCATTTAAAATATATTGTGATAAATTACTTTCATTAAATAAGAATGTAAACATAATTTTCCAAATAAAAAAAGAAAGAAAAAAAAAAGACGCCCATATCTGGGTAGCAGCATACGCTCTGCTGTCAGATATAATTTTGTGTAACAATTCATAGTACATTATTATGGGAAACACAAGAAAACGCTACGCAACAAGAGCACATAAAACTCCATGTTTTTGGTTTCGTCTGGTTAAACTGCACACATATGTAGCCTCCTAATTGGCCATCAAGGGAGAGAGAATGACTTATATAGAACACAAATACAGAAACACACAACACTAAAGATCCATGTCCATAGCAGGATTCGAACCCAAGGCCCTTTCGCGGCAGAGCACCAACACCAATCGCGCCAATGATCAAGGCTACTGGAGCTGGACAATTCCTACGTGTATTGAACCCGGTACAAGATGCAGAGAGTCTTCCTCTTCATCTTGAGGAAGATTTCCGAAACGATATGCAATTCTTCAGACACATCAACGCATCCTTGTGACTTGTGTCATAATTTCGTAATTATTTTGTTTTATCTGTGTTTAGCTTTGTTGTTTCTGTCCTACCTACATTCTCTTTCTCTTATTATATTCTAGATGGAACATTCCTCAGCTTGTGTGATGTTTGACCGTTACAGCAGCCCTTATTTCTTTTAATAAGACGCACAGTTGAGCACTTCTTTCATTGGCCATAAACTTGTTTGTTGCCGAAACGCAGCATTTTATCGTCATATCTTCACAATACAAACATTTTAAGTGAATTCTTTCCCTTTTGATAAGCTAGAAAGAATGATAAAAAATTTATGTTAACGTTTTAGTATTATATTGTACTTCAGTTTTGTTGTAAAAGTTTCAGTTTTATGATCAACATAACATTATTTTGAAGACTAAGCTTTGTTTCTAGAAGGGATTTACGGACTTGGGACCGTTATTTCTGAATAAATCATCCTCGTTACTTCAACGTTGAACACTGAATTCTAAAAATGCATAGCCGTAATGTAGAGGTTGTGGTCACAATAAGATGAGTTCCGCTTTTGTTCGCATGTTTTGTCATTTCTAATTTACACGACGTACATATACACATTAATATTTCGGAGATGCAGCGGGAAACAATGTATATCTTTTGTAGATATTCTTTATCTTTATTAATTTACAACCTGATGGGCAGTTAACCTTCTAGGTCTCTTTCCTGTCCTACACATCTTACTTCTTCATGTTTCTACATAAGTCTTAGTGTAGGTACCTGTTCCTCTGTTTCAGAACTTGACGGGCAACTTCTACACAGAAAGCTTAGTGTCAGGCAACTTTCCTGTGCGTCAGATAAGAGCTTCGACACTGTCCGCAAAGACCTTAGATCTAGGCAACTGTATCTCTGCTTCTGTTCGCGACGGGCAGATGGCAGTTTCAACATTGTCCGACACCTTAATGCTAGGCGACTATCCCTCTGCTTCTGTACATGATGGACAGATGACAGGCTCGACCCTGTTCACACAGACGTTAGTATCAGATAATTGTGCCTCTGCTTCTATAGGTGACCGGCAGATGTCAGCTTCAACAATCCACAGAAGTATCTAAGGAATTGGACTTCTGTTTTCTGTATTTGATTGGAAGATGGTTTTGGGCCAGATCGACGGTATTCAGCTAACCTGGCATAAACTGCTAACCTGAAATATAAAATATGAATTTTCCCAGTGAGTGTTTTATGGTAGATAGTGACGACACACAAATAAAACAAATAAGCGAATTAAGCCATTTTTGCACAGTTTTACTTATGGGTATTTTCCCCCAAATTTTCTGGAACTTAACTTTCCTATTAAAACTGATCCGTTGCCATCACTTTGTCAGTATGTTACAATAAAATTATACAAAAATTGTAAACCAATATACTAATTAAAGATGTAAAAATGCTGCAGAACTCTATGGAGTTTATCTAAGAACATATTGTTGGAGGAGTCAATATTGAGAACGAGACTTTTTAACAAGGCCGTCCAGAGATTTTCATTCCCAAGCAGATTGCTGTAAGACAAAATTTATTCAGCATTGCTACAAACTTCAGCGCCCAAGTTAATTTTCCAGGACAGCAGGATTCGGTTCTTCGTTCACCTTAACAAGTTTGCTGACATTAAGCTACAAAGAGCGCATATTAAAATGTGCTAATTAGTGTAAATCGTTTTGTACATTCCAGGAAAATTATGAATATCCGTGAGAAAATATATATTCGAATGAGAAAACCTTCTCTACACATTCATTAGTATACCTATCAACTTTTACGGTTTACCCGTAAACTGTGCGGGAGTAGACACCTTTTAGAACTTTATGCAAAGTTGTGGGAAGATTGAAACAGTACGTTTCACATAAGATATACTTTTCAAATGGGGGCTATAACACAGAAATAGAAAGAGATTAGATTGGAAAGGCCATATCCTTATGTATTTTGATTGGTGAAGAAGGATTTTCGCGCAGCGCCATAGTTAGCCACTACACTTTTGAGTTGCGCACGCCTTGTGTGGGTTAAATGTGAACACAAATGTAAGTTTTAAACCAGTATAATGGTCAATACGTGTGTGGTGTTTGTTGTAGTTTCTCGAATGCCAGAAGCAAAAGACAAAGGAAAGGAAAGGTTTCAATACAGAGATTAGTGTTCTTATTTATGTGATTTTTCGGTCGTATATTTAGTGAAATATCTTATACAATATTATCAACGGAATTTTAGATTTTCAACTCGGAAAGACTATAGAGAAGCTTAAGTAAAAGCACTTCGCAGATAACATTGGCAATTTACTCCGGCTTCAGCTGTGTGCTCACAATACTTTATATACGATGATTTGGACTTAAGAGGGCAAACCAGGAGCTATTGCTTCTGTGTTTCCTGCATGTCTCTCTGCTCCTTATGGCAGCTGCTGGTACAAGATGTACCTCGGACTAATTTAAAAGTTTTGCACACCTTATGCCGCTTTCCAAAACACCAGCAAATTCTACCTTTAACCTTTACACAAAACTTATTATATATAATGAAGAACAATTCTTTCCTTGCTTATGTTTCACTACACTGGTATTATATGTTTCCGCCATTACTTGCTGATTCGGAGCAACCGTTAGAAACGAACTGCATAATGGATACACATTGTTACATAAAGAAATAATGATTCAATGATCAATAAATTTTGTTTCTTAATCATTCATGTTACATTTATTTAGACAGCATTGCACAGATATTTTTGTACTCACTCGGTACTTTAAGAGGAACTATTTTGTGATGGAGAGAAAACAGTAAAACGTTCAGCAACCAATCATAGCCATTGCAACCTGTTGCTTTTGCTTACATAACCGACGAAGTAAGGCTGGACGGAGAATAATTTATTATTAGCTTCACTCATCCATTCTCAATTATTGATTGTGATTAACGGAATTCATTGTTAACTTTGTTAAACTTGTTAATTTATCCAGGATAATTTAATTGTTAATAGCATATACTTATAATCGTTACCCATTGTTAATGTATCTTCTTGTTATATTTTAGAGATTATGTCCTCAGTTTGTTATATGTATAATTGTTAGTATAATTTGTCACTGGCTTGTATAACAATCTTGCTGATTGATCAAATAATAAATTGATAAAAAAGTAAAATAAAAATAAAATATATTTTACAGTGGATGTCATAAAACTGAATAAATTAACCTGAGTTTCATTTTCACGAGAAGAAAATGGAAACAATTTGCCTGAGTAGGGCATAGAAAAAAGAAAAACAAAGGAGAGCATCATTAGACAAGTTTGAAAACAAAAGCAATTCCAGTAACAGCAGCTGGTGTTGTTTCCGTCGTGTTAGCCAAGATAATGAGCTGTTGGCGAAAGTTTTTAATTATGCCACTAGTGTCTCTGGGAAAGTCGCTTGTTAATTATGTTAATTACTGTGGTGCGTGACACAGTTCATTACTTTGTATCTTCAAGTCCCGAGATCATGCCTCGAGTGCTCTTGTCTGTAGATCTAAGAATAGATGAGAAGTTAGAAATATTGCCAAGTCAGGGGTGTAGGAGTTTCACTGCCGTACAACACTTAGTCTTCATCTGAGGTTTGGGTTAGCTCTTTTCTCGAAAATATATTTAAGCACTTTCTCTTGATAGAAATAAATAATTTATTGTACTTATGTTACATTTTCAATTGTCTATAAAATCAGTTCTTAAACGGTGTTACTTTTACTAACGTTCAATTAGGTTTGAGTACATCCGCTTAGCCCCTTGGCTGTTAGTGATTATGGCTCTGTTGTGTTACCTATTCTTAGAGAGTATAACCCTCTTTTGTTGTGCAACCTATTCCACCCCATTCTCTGTGCTTTCTCTGCTGTACACACTGTCTCTCTCCTCTTATCCATTTTTACTTTTTTCTAGCACATATGTACATACAATGTACATAGTAGCTAGGGAACGTATTGTGTTCCACCCAAAAACTCGATATCGAGATTTCATCGGAAATATATGTTTTAAGGTCTCCTGATTCCGAAAAAAATTTAGAAAAAGCTCTATGTTTGTGGACAGCATAGTTCAAAAACGAAAAGGCCGTTAAATACCAAACTTGGCATTTATATTTAGTGTCTTTCAAGGAAAATCCCCCCACTACAAACTACCCTTTATTTGGAAAACTTTTTGAAAATTTTATTTTTCACTAAAATGGTTCTAATGATTTTGAATAAAATACCGTATGCTAAAGATGTCTATATCAGGAATAAAATGTATATTTTAAAATCTCTGGGAATAGCATCTGAAGACCTCTTTATTCTGGATGAATTTTGTGGAATTTTGCATTACTTGTAAACCGTAAGAGATAGACAAAAACTTGTCTTGTAGTGGTCATATATGTTTTTCTTGTAGAGTTGACAGTTTTTGAAATATTTCTTGCTATTAATTTCAGTTTTAAAATACTTACCTACCTATACTTTTCTCGTACGGAGCTTTGTTAACTCCTGGCCATACAAACAAAGAAACTTCAATCACATTAGCAAGCATCTTTTAAAAGATTTGACTATCGCTTTAGTCTATGATACTCCCTTATTTCTCTTCTACTTACTTACAAGGAAAGCAAGTAATAAAACCATTTCTGCTAATTTTTTCTCAATCATCAGGAAGT
This sequence comes from Hymenopus coronatus, assembly GCA_030762935.1. Taxonomy (NCBI): domain Eukaryota; kingdom Metazoa; phylum Arthropoda; class Insecta; order Mantodea; family Hymenopodidae; genus Hymenopus; species Hymenopus coronatus. Next base: position 52,227,861 of record CM060884.1, read on the forward strand.
AAATAGAATAATAAGTTTTTAACAATAATTTGTTGCAGAGATATACAGAAAGTCATGTGAATGGAACACGTTAGATTTTTCTTTAGCTTTTCCAAAATATTGTCCTATTTTTTAATTCTTCTCTCTTCCTTGAAATCCTTTCATCACTAAAAACCGTTCTGGCACACTATACCATTTCTGTTCCCAAATTTCTAATACCATATTATCATTTTGGGATGTTTGTATGCATTTAACCAAACCCAATTTCGATGTATTCGAGAAATGAAATGGCGTTTTATTTATGGACGCTCTTTAACTGCTGTAGTTCTCAGCGTCTCATTCTATACTGGGCATGAAAGACCGCTTAATTTTGCTCAGAGGCTTCTCTATCAGGCTTGAGATTCTTTTACGTGCCGTAAACCTACGACACGGGACCAACGGCTTTACTACAGGCATGCTGAGCATTTATACGCCCGAAAAAATCCATGGTCCTCTGCCGGGTTTGAACCCGCGACCTTGGATATATGAAAATACATTCGAGAGAGTATCAACATAAGGTGCTAGAAGGACTTTAAACGTAAGGAAGAAACATACGAAAATCAAATTAGAGTCCATGCAGTGACCTCTTCGTCCATATTTGTGGATATAGGTCATTGAAAAAAATTACGAATTGTCCCTAAAGGAGCTGAAGCAACATCGTGTGTAATCTACGTTCGTGCACGACGTCCAGTTAAATTAATATTTGAGAAACTATAGGTAAGTGTTCAATCAGACGTGGAGGGAAGAAGTAGGGACTAAGAAGATGATTATGAATGAATGGTACCGTCCCCAAATATATCTGCCATGCCTCACTGGTGTTTTCACAGCCTCACTTGTAACTGTTGTGGTGACTGAAGGAATCAAATGTAAAGCCAGTCTCATCAGTGGATGACATAAATGATAAAGAGCTGCACGAACATAATATAACACGCGTCAGAAGAATGACTCGTTACATTTAAACCCTGCCCACGTGGAAGGTGAATTAGGTGCAGAAGCTTTTCCAGCTGACTGCTATTGATAACTAACAACTGCCTGATTTATGATCCGTTTTGACTTGTGAACTTTAAAAATATGGAACACCAACATTTCATTATTCTTTCTGACTCCCTCAGTTTCATACAAGCAACTAGCGACTCATGGACAACAAATATACTAATACAAGACATTCATATCATATGTCATTCATTGAAACAAAAGGGAAAAGATATTGTGACATAACTGGACATGTTCTGGTAGATCTTGCAGCAAAGAAAAACATACAAAACTCCACAATTCAAAACATCAAAACTCCTCACAGTGGTTTACTGGCATTTATAAATAAAAAGATTAAAAAACCTTTGGACCACACACCTCAATGAAAACCACAAATACATGCCAGCCATATAAGCTACAGAGAGCAGATCAAGTTTTAATGACAAGTTTAAGAATTGGACACCAAGTTAACGCACTCCTATCTACGAGTAATATCTAAAGAAGAACCGCCAGAGTATACCACCTGCAAAAAACTCCTAACAGTAAACCACATCCTTACAGAATGTAACATATACACCACATTTAGACAGAAACACAAAATATCCGGAATTACCAAAGTTCATTCATAATACTATTTGTCATTATAAATTAATTTCTTTGCATAAATCAATTTAATCTGTAACACATAACTTTGTGTTCCTTAATGATATTGCAAATTACCTATGTAATTAATATGTTCTATGTATGGTTTAGAAATAATTTTCTTTTGTTCCATTATTGTTTTTATATAATGTTTGTATTTCATTACTGTGATGTTGTAGTCACTGACTTCTGCGACCTTAAATAAAATAAACAAAAACCTCCTTTCACTGCAATATAACTCGTGTTGTGTCGTGGTTTTCAGTTTATATCTAGAATTCTAAAGCTCAATGCTTTGTACCATATCTCCCAATAATAAAAACAACCTTCTGATTCGAAAGTGTTCGTGAATGATTTTTACTTTCTCTTCTTTGTACATATTACGTAGGCAAAGAAGGAATTGCATTAACCCAAAAGTTCTATACCGAGATTCCACTGGGAATAGACCTTTTATGGTCCACTGTATCCAGAAAGAGTATTTTTACTTTCTCTACACGTACTATGTACATAGCGTATAGAGAAGGTATTGCACTCCACCCAAAAATTCGATACCGAGATTTCACCGGAAATATGTTTACTGTACCCATTTAATTTTTAGAAAAAGGTCCGTGTGTGCGTCCGTGTGTCAGTGTGTGTGAACAGAATAATTCAAAAACGAAATTCGGCTAAATACCAAACTTGGTATTTAAGTTTTAGCATCTTCCAGAGATGCGACACAAAGATTTTGAGAACATTTCCTCCACCCCAAACTACCCTTTACTTGGAAATAAAATTCGAAAATTTATATTTTCTCAAAATGGCTCTAACGATTTTGATTAAAGTGCTGTATATTAAAAATATGTGTATGACAAATAAAACGTAAATCTTGAATTCTCTGTGAATAGCAACTAAAAACTTCTTTATTCTGAATGAATTTTGCTGAATTTTGCGTAACTCGTAAACCGTAAGAGATAGACAAAAACTTACTACACCAAAAATGTAGATCACGTTAAAACTCATAATTTAGATCGTATACGTTTTTTTTTTTTTTCGTGGAATTGATCATTTCTGAGATATTATTTGTTTCAAAGTTTAAGTACTTAAACTTTTCTCACGCTGTAAGTTGTAAATTGCGTGTCCTGCATAGAAACGCATTTCAACCACATGGCAACCAGCTTTTAAAAGATTTTACTATTTTCAAATTTTTAGAAGATGGTCCGTGTATATGTCCGTGTCTGTGAACACGATAACTCAAAAACGAATATTTAGTTAAATAGCAAACTTGATATTTAAATTAAGCACCTTCCAAGGATGCAAGAGGAAGATCTCCAGGAAAATCCCCCACTCCAAACTACCCTTTACATGGAAGCATTTTCTAAGATTGTATTTACTGAAAAATTACTCTAATACTTTTTATTAAAGTGCCTCATGTTAAAGATATTTATATGAGAAAAAAATGAAATATATACCTTGAATGTTCCTCATTTTGCATGACGTTTGCATAAACTGGTAAACCGTAAGAAATGGACAAAACCTTACAACACAAAACATTAGTTCGCGTTAGTTATGTCATATATATTTTTCTAATGGAGTTAACAATTTGCGAGATATTCCTTGTTATTGGTTTCAATTTTGAAATACTTACAACTTTTCTCAAACGAGAATTTGTCATTCTTGTTTCTTTTGTATTACTCCTGAGATGCAAAGAAAACCGAATTTCAATCATATAGCAATAAGTTTTTAAAAGATTTGTCTATCGCTTTAGCTGAGTGTATTCACTTATTTCCCTTCTACTTATAAGGAACTAAGTAATAATATCATTTCAGCTAATTTTATCTTGATTAGCATGAAGTAGATAGAAGAATTAGCTTTTTAAGAATAATTTGTTATTGAAAAGGTAGGGAATGTCATTTGAATGGAATATATCAGATTTTGAGCATATTCTTCCAAAATTCTTTATGCAAACAACACACAATAATGCATTCCCAACAATTAAGACTTACATGCAGTGCATTCTATTCTCATGCAGAATACATTTTGTTGTGGTTTATTTAACTGAAACAGAAAGCATTCAGAACACATTTCAAGGCCTACTTTAAAGAAAGCCAACAAAGCAAGTTCTTTTGAACTAGTCGTCAATATAGGTAGGAATCCTTTCTTTTGGGGGGGGGCATTTAGTCTCACGGACTAATTAGCCATCAGGATTTTATATTGCTTGCTAACTTTGATGATTAATTATTGCTGCTTAACTGACAAGTTCATATCGGATTTGGAAAGAACAAAATGTTTGAAATGATGATCAAATGAGCTTAGATTCGTCTCCTCAAGATAAGCGAAATCCCCGGAAAAGCCTTAACTAAATCGCTCTGACTAGATGTGAATTCGAGAGCGCTTGAATGTGAGTCAGGCACGCTATCCCCACACCACTGGGATAGGCACTGCTATAAGAACACTTTTGTGACTTCCTAATGAACTGTTTCCATTGTTTTGTCGTGAGAAAGAGGTCCCCAAGTTGTTTACATCCTGTAAAGCGTGCGTCTAAATGGCACGCTCGTGCGGAAAGTATTCAATATCTTGCGAACGTTTTGCAGCCAAATCCACACCATAGGCCGCGTAAAATCTGTTGTAGTGAAAAGGTTAATGCACAAATAATGGACTTACTATTGTCATACGGAGTCTTGATATTTATATTACCAACCAGCGCTCTAAAATGAGTTTTTTCATTTATTCTGCATGTGATATTTCTAATGCAAGTAAATTATAGGTTTTTTATTTGAAAACTCTCAATAAAATAATAGCTAACGCTGTCGTACACATGTTTTTGATTTTTTTTAAGGCTAAGCTTTATTAATACGGTCCATACACCCAAGGTCGCGGGGTTGAACCCGGCGGAGGACGATGGATTTTTTTTCGGGTGTAAAAATCCTTAGCATGGCTTCCTTCGGAAGGAAGTAAAGTCGTTGGCCATGTGTCGTAGATTTACGGCACACAAAAGAACCTCAAGCCTGATAGAGGCCTCTGAGCAAAATTAAGCGGTCTTTCACAGCCAATTTTGAATGGGGCGCTGATAACCACAATAGTTAAAGAGCGTCCATAAATAACACGCCATTTGCATTTATCATGTTTTTGTTTCTGAAAGATTATTTATATTGTTCGGTTAATATAAAAAAACAGAACCGCGTTTTAAAAGTATCATACACATTTCATAGATTGTGTGACATTAAAAGTAAAGATTGTGTCAAAAAAAAAAAAATTCTTCTTTGCGATGTTGTTTTGCGTTCTTATTTTATCCTTAACCATTCTCAACAAAACAAGAGTCCTTTCTGTTCTTTGTCTTGGTTTTCTTTTTTCTCCAGAGAATTGCCGCGAGTGACAATATGGTCACATTGGGAGTACTTGTGATTCACCCCGTGCCGCTAATTTGTGCGATCGTAAGACACGTAGAGAAACAGTAACAAGTGAACAAAACAACGCAACGTGACAAGCTGACTTCTGACCCAGAGGCCCCGTGTTCGACTCTTTTTCTTTAACCGGAATTATTCCCTATCCCCAACAGAGTCTGGAAATATACATGTGAGAGTGAATGTGGGTGGGTTTTATGATTTAAAATGTTTAACCTAATATCAATAACCTACGGTAATATAAGTCAAAGCTTCCTATATGACCATAGAAGTTAAAGGGGGCTATAAAAATCAATTAAAAAGATCTGATGTGTTCCATTCACGTGACTTTCTCTACATCTCTGCCACAAATTATTGCTAAAAAGCTACTGCTTCTATTTACTTCTTGCTAATCGAGAAAAAATTAGCAGAAATAGTCTTACTTGCTTCCTTATAAGTACAAGCGAAATAAGGAAGTACCATAGGTTAAAGTGATAGTCAAAAGCTGGTTGCTATGTGACTGAAGTTCCGTTGTTTGTATGGACAGGAGTTAACAAATTCCTGTATGAGAAAAGTATGCTTTGAAAGCTGACTCTAATAACAAGGAATATCTCAAAAACGATCAACTCCACGAAAAAAATGTATGTAAGATAAATTGTGTGCTTTATCGTGATCTTCATTTTTTGTGCAGTAAGTTTTTGTCTATCTCTTACGGTTTACCAGTTATGCAAAGTAGAATAAAAATCATCCAGAATAAAGAGGTCTTTAGAAGCTATTGCCAGAAAATTTAAGATATAAATTTTATTTGTCATGTAAATATCTTTAATATATGAGATTTTAATCAAAATCTTTAGAGCCATTTTTGAGAAAATCAACATTTTCGAAAAAATTTCCATGTAAAGGGTAGTTTGTGGTGCGATGATTTTCTTGAAAATCTTCGTGTCGCATCCTTGGAAGATACTAAACCTAAATACCAACTTTGGTATTTAACGGACTTTTCGTTTTTGAGCTATGCTGCCCACAGACACACATACACACAGACAGACACACACGGATATTTTTCTAAAAATGCTTTTTTTTGGATTCAGGGGTCCTAAAACATGCATTTCCGGTGAAATCTCGGTATTGAATTTTTGGGTGCATTACATTACCTTCTCTATACAGTATGTGCATAGTACGTGTAGAGAAAGTAAAACACACACACCTATACACAATGGATGCAATAAAGAGTACGGTTCATCTTTGATCGCTGGTTTCGAGGCAACGGATTTGTATAATGTGAAATCATATCAGAAAATCGTAGATTTTATGCAAAATATATGTGTAACTCTAAATGGTCAGGAATAGTGCATTAAATCGGCAAAGTATATGCAATACTTCTAAAATACTTGAGGCCCAAACAGATATCTAAACAATGTCTTCATGCTTGTAATACAGCTGCAATAGGCGAAGTTAATCCATCAGCATCACCAAATCTCTACATAAATGTAAGTTTGTAATGGAGGGGTAAGGGCGATCCTTTAAGAGCAGGAATCACCAACTTGTTTAATTTTGTGCATGCAGAGGGTAAACACCTGAAAACAGGGATTGTCCCTCTTCTTGTACAATATGTCGTGTTTCAGTTTATAAGTCCGGAACAGAAAGCAATCCATCACGCAAGCCATCGACTGCTACTTTTTGCCTACCTAAGAAGAACTTTTCTTATTTATAGAAAATGACGGAATAAGTGTTTAGTTTGCGGCAAAATTCTGCTATCAGAATTTTCAATTTGCAACGTCATTACAAAACTCATGCAAGTAAATACGACAGCTACCAAGGAGAAGAATGTTTCTTTCGAACTATCACATATTCTGCTATAAATGTATTATAGTGTTGAAGTTACAATGAAGTTAGTTCAGTAGCTTGTTGTTTTATGTTAATAACATAATAATTGTTATTTCTGCATTTATTTATGTTACGACAGCCAATCACCATTAAATCTATGAACATATGTGTACATCCGAATACTGATACAAAAGACTAAAGCTACTGTTCTAGCAATCATGAACTTATAATAGGCTTGTTAGCCTATGAAAGGTAGATTACGTATTCCAAACACAAAGTGTTGGATAGTGCCACAGCACTTAAAGAAATGAGTTGTTCTTGCTTTCTGCCCAGTAAGTCACGCATTGCACTGCACTGAAGGCAATTCGCAGGAATTTCGAGCAAATTTGCTCTCTCTGCTTTACACAAACAGCAACCAGTTGGCGACACCTGTATTAGAAACTCTATGGCTAAATTGCTAGCATATGTCTTCCTAATTGAGGTGGTTGATGGCCACTAGCATAATTGAACTATAAACGGTATCGATAGTTACGGATAGTTACGGAATTTGGAACGATATAAAGATGCCCTCCTCTTTCTTATTCTTTCCTCCTCCTCCTCCTCCTTCTCCTCCTCCTCCCCCTCCTCTTCATTATCATCATCACCAACATCACCATGAATCTGCATTCATGGATTACATTCCAAGAACCCTTTTCGGCTTTAAACTCTTAGCTTCGAAGATTCCTGGGCCCATCAACATTTTTTATCCCAGTTGCAGCTATATTGTAACTTAGGGGTGTTTCGCTCTATTTACGCATTCCTTTCAATTCTGTTTATATGAAGAAATTCTGTATGTTTTAGTGAATATTTAAGTTCGTTCCAAATATATAAGTTTCCTAATCTATCTTCAAGTTTATAGCCTTTAACTGATCTAAGAAATTTAATTTCTATCGGCAGTACGTTCCTTTCATCCAGACTTCTGATCCATAGAATAGGTCAATGCTGAAATAGTGGTTTATAACGTTTCAGTCCGCTTCTTTAGTTATCTTCTTTGTTTAATGTTCTCTTTTTTTTAGCTTCTGTACTTAGCACATAGTGCATAGGTATATAAGGTATTGCATTCCTCCCAAATTCGATACCGACATTTCACTGGAAATATAAGTTTTAGGGTCTCCTTATTCCAAAAAAAAAAAAAAAAAAATAAATAAAAAAAAATAAAAAAAAATTAAAAGGTCCGTGCGTATGTGTGTATGTATGTGTGAGTGTGTGTGTTCGTGTTCGTAAACACGAAAATTTAAAAATGAAAAATCCCTTAAATACTAAACTTGACATTTAAGTTCAGCATCTGCCATGCGACATGAAGATTTTCAAGGAAAACTCCCACCCAAACTACCCTTTACATGGAAAATGTTTCTAAAATTTTTATTTTCTCAAAAACGGCTCTAACAATCTTGATTAAAAATCATATATTTAGGATATTTTATGACAAACGAATTGTATATCTTGAATTGTCTGGGGATAGCCTCTGAAGGCATTTTTGCATAAATGGTAAAGCAGAGAAAAACTTGCTGCACAAAATGCTGTAGATCTCGTTAAAATACACATATATTTCATATACAACACAATTTCCGAGATATTCTCTGTTATTGGCTTTGATTTTAAAGTACTTAACTATTCTCACAAGGAAGTTCTCATCCGTTTTATATCTTTTTTTTTTCAAGTAATAATTCCATTTCTGATAAGCTAATCTCGAATAGCATGATATAGATAAAAGAATACATTTTGTAAGAGTAGTTTGTTTGCAAAAATATGTAGAGAAAGTTACGTGAACGGAACACATTAGATATTTAATTAAATTATTTCCCCAATGCTTGATTTCGCCCCTGTGTGTGTTTTTTACGGTTTGTAATTCATATTTATATGCACTTACAAACACACAAATGCCCATGCCCGATGCGCCATTGCACCGCGAAACAGCAAAGGGAATACAATAACGCAGCGAAGATAGTTTGAAATGACTAAGGACCGGTTGTATAAAGATCAACAATCGTAGTTTAGCAAGTGAATGGCCATAAACAGTTATTCATGTTCCTTAAAATTAAACCAAGACTATCAAACCACGAGTTTGTATTATCCATGGATTAGATGGCAATAGCAGGGGAGGGAGAATCGTGAGTTCGCGAGATGATCTTCAATTGTTAAACTCAGCAGAGAAACGAGTAATGCCAGCAATTCCACTTATATAATACTGGTAACCATCAATCGAGATGATTCATATCGACTTGTTTTACCACATCAATGATTTCATTTTTCATTTAAAAATAGAGATCACAAATACTTTGGAGGTTAAATGAAAACCATTCGTGACGACTTCTGAAGGTCTCTGCATTATTGCACCCAAGGAATACACTACTACTCTCTATAGCACCTGTAATTCCGGAAAAGTTACGAATGTGCCGGTCCCCATGGCCACGCTCGCTAATGCGCCTCGCTTTGGTGCTTCGTGGCGCAGAGGATCGTGGGTACGAGTCCCTCCTTAGTGGGTATTTGTGTGCTTGTAAATTTATATCTGTATGTGTTGCGTTAGAAGCAAAAAGCCAACGATAATCAAATGGAAAAACTAAGGAAATGTTGGGAAAATGAAAAAAAAAAAAATCTGAAGGAACATACAAACAGATTTTAATATGAAAATGCTACATTTATAGAACCGCGATGGGATAAAACAACGTAAGTAAATTGGAAACGCAAAAGATCAACATTAAAATTCCGTATTTTTAGAACGAAAAACCTGATATCTGGCTTTATCAAGTGGAGTTCAGCTTAATATCAAACAAATCATGAATGAGGATACCAAATGCAATTACTTTATATGGAGCAGGAACCTAAATACGTGGAAAATGATTGGGAAGTAATAACAGTTCATATAGTTTAGCTTAGCTCAGCCAATTGCTTAGGAAGATGCAAACGCTAGCAGTAATAGATACTTCAGATACACTTTTGAAAACACTGTGGTAGGAAAAGTTGCCAAGTTCCATAAAAAACATTCTAGTTGAAGATAACTATCATAAAAATAAATAAATAAAGAATAACATGTAAAAATCAAGCCCTAACCTCAGTTTGCATTTTCATTAAATGTATTTATTCATCTATATTAGAGTTATGGTCATGTAATCTTCTCATGCATTCTACCAACCAATATAAATATAAAGCAATACAACAGAGTTTTAGGTGAAAAAACAAAAATACAATTGCATACAACCCATTAAAACAAATATACAAAGGTCCAACAAATATATTAAAAAGAAAAGAAAAAAATCGGTTTTAAGTGAAATATTTAGTATTTAAACTTAAGATATTAGTTATTGCCATATAAAGTAATAATGATGAAAAATGTATGTTTTGAGGTTTTAACATTTTACTACAGCAGCAGACTAGGTTTGACTATAAATACATTCCCTAATCTTCCTCTTGAAGTATATAACGTTCCGACAGTCCCTTATGTCTTCTTGCAGGGAATCCCAAAGACGAGCTAAATCTTCAGAAATTACTTGAAGCATTTTAATTTACTCAAAACCTAAATACTCAAAAACAATTATATTATCATTATATGTTACTTTTGGTAAGAATAGAAGGTTGTGTGCTGAGCAGATATGGCAAGAATGAAAGAGTTTCGTCAGCGACTTTTTCGATTATGAGAGAAATTTATTTAAGACGAAAACTTATGATAGTTTAGAATGCAGATGTTGATGCAGAAGTGATAAATAATTCAATGTTATTCTATCCACAAGTTGGAGCCAATGAAATATTTCGATTGATGACTGTTTCTCTGGTAACTTTATGAATAATTCTTCTGCAGTTGCTTTTTGAATATTATTTATATCTGCAATAACCATCTGGAAACTTCCAGTGGTTTGAGAGCTAAAAGTCAGTAGTATCGTAAAAATTGAGTTCAAAGCATAGTTTCTTTTTGTCTGTTGCAAATGGGGACCCATGTGTTCTAGTTCCTGTACAACGAACTATGGTAACAGAAATCTGGATTTAAATTTACTGTCAGGGAATAGTATTGAGCTGCAAGAACGGATCATTTCTCACATGAAATACTCTAGAGCACAATGTAATTCATTTTCATCATCTAATGCATTATCAGAATAATTCGAAACCTGAAAATAAAACTACTTTTGTTAAGTCTAATTCAACTACGGTAGCTTGTTATACGTTTACACAGTAGTCATATAAATATTGATGGTTATTTTAATTAAAATGTTTCAGCACCATAACCTCCAGAAAATCCGTTACTTGTTATTACTTTGCAAAGTAGTCCAGTTTATTTATCATTTCACTTCTTTTTCTCTACAAATTTTCTCAGCTAATGCTAAACTTTGGTTAACATGATGCTAAACTTTAGTTAACAAGATTTAACTTGCAAAATTGGAGAGTTAAAAAATGGAAATGGCGTGTTATTTATGGACGCTCTTTAACTGCTGTGGTTCTCAGCGTCCCATTCTATATTGGGCGTGAAAGATCGCTTAATTTTGCTCAGAGGCCTCTCTTATCAGGCTTGAGGTTCTTTTACGTGCCGTAAATCTACGACACGGGACCCACAGCTTTACTTCCCTTCCGAAGGAAGCCATGCTAAGGATTTTTACGCCCGAAAAAATCCATCGTCCTCCGCCGGGTTTGAACCCGCGACCTTGGGTATATGAAGTTAGCATGGTAACCATTACACCACGGAGGGCGACTTTGGAGGGTTAGATTTAACTTTCAATTAAAACGAAATAACAATGTATTATTTTAATACACCAAAAATCCTAATTTAATTATAACATATGGTTAGTTTTATATACTAAAATTAAGTTAACGCTTTGTACAAGACCCCTGTTCAAGCATTTTGTTTTGTTTCAGTAGTTTTGATCTTCTGTGCTCTTTTCCTCGGAATGCCATTGTTTTTGTCTTTTTTTAGAATTATCTTTTTGATAAATTTGGTTTCATTTAAAAGTATTTATTCGTAAATATACTGATCAACATATATTAATGCTTTATGTAATGCATATGTAGTATGCAGCATAGATTAATATTTTTATATAAAGCACCCATTGTTTATTTATTTACTCAGCGTTTAATCGCATCATTAATACTCATGTTGAATAAAGCATGAGAGGGTTATAGCCTTGTGTTCCTTATAGTTCCTTAATGACAATGTGGTTCATACCTATTTTATTGCCTGTTTTTGTTACAACTTCCTATAGTCTACATAGAGTGTCGTGAAATTCCCATTTCATGTACACGTAGTATCGACTAGAGCTAAACCTTTCCTTGACATCAAAATTAGTTAAGCTTCGTAAATCCTCTAGGAGATTTATGGAGCATTTGGAAAATGTCAGTCCCCATTCCCAAAAGGGGGAAAGTTCCAGTCCTAGATTTTGTGGCAGTATTGCTTCTTAACCTTCCAAGGAACATGGCATAAAAATAAACCACGGAAGCAATAAAGGGCCTGTTAATAGCTATTGGTAATCCTTTTACTGGTTTCGAGCTTTTCGTGGATCATTCCGAAATTGTTTTTCCTCTTCGCCCAGATTTTACTTCTCTGCTTGGCAGGGCATTACAAGTCTGATCTTCACCCCCATAGCTTTGATGAGGTTTCTAAAGTAGCTTTTGCTAATTCAGAGGTGTATGTCAGTTAACTTGAGATGGCAAACAAGCTCTCAGCTGTTCGTGCTTTTATTCAGCTTGTTTCAAAATAGATCCAATAAAAAAACGTTAAACACTAAACACAATATTTCAGTTGAAAGAAAGAAAGAGAGAGAGAGAGAGAGAGAGAGAGAGATACCATAATATTAATTGAGATTTTCACTAAATAAACTACTTCAATGGACAGCAATTGGATTATACTCAAATATTCTATTTATTTCTGTGCATGTTCTGGATTCTATTCCCTAATTTCTTTGGCGTTTTTTCAATTTACTTATTAAGCGAGCTTCACCTAGACATCATGTCGTGATTGCAACATAAAAAAATGGGCAAAAATATTGCTCTACCTCTTTTACTAGCCTGTGTTGAGGAATCCAAATGTAAAAATTGTTCCATTTCTACCCCGCACTTAAATGCATAGTCCTATGTCCGGCATTTCCCTATCTTAACTCGTGTATCGTATTCATAATTTTCATATTCATCTTTAATCACACAGATTTATACTTCCAGACTCTGGGGAGCATAAGGAATATCTGGGCTTGAAACAAATCTCTATCCCCCACCGGGAATAGGACCCAGGACCCCTCGCACAGCAGGCAGGTGCTCTACCGACTGAGCTATGGGGGCCAGCTGAAATTTACAAATTTGTGATACTAGAACATGTTACCTTTGAACAAAACACAGACACAATACGAATATTATAAATTGATAAACATGTAATAAAACACAAAAACAACAAATTTTGATAATGTGTTTGTAGTATAATTTCTCTAATTTCCTGCAACGAAAGTCTTTAGCATTACTACTGGAATTAATTTCTTATTAAATTAATTCTTATTTTATAAAGAAATAATGGATAAATAGAGAAATAACTCCTCTTTTAATAAAAATTACCATTCTTATCATATCATCTTTACTCACCCTTTTTACTACATACGAATACTATACACAACATTAATAACTACAAATACAGAAATTATTTGAATCATCTTAATTCTAATTGCGACACAGATATTAAAATCAACGAACAATTAATAATGTTTAAGAACCAGTTACCAACTCTGATTCTAGGTAAGAATCGTTTGTAAAGGCAAGTTACCATGAAAAAGCAATTAGTCCATAGTCATAATAGTGAAGGTAATTAAATTCTGTGAAACTCAGGAAGCAAAACTCCATTAAGCTCAGGGCTCAATTCAAAGGAAGCCAAGACGTTCTAAAATGCAAAGGTTGCGGAAAGTGCCCCGTAAGTCACTAGCAATGAGAACATCATCTAATTATATATATATATATATATATATATATATATATATATATATATATATATTGCACACACACACACATATATAATATTGTTTAATTGCGGGACGCAGCGGCTAGTAGCTATTTTAAAATTGTCGTTTTGCATGGCAGAAATTTTTCGACATCCAATTTTAAAGCGAGATGAAACCGTGTTTGAGAGATATGGATGTAAGGAAATAAACGGAAACTATTATAATGCATACACACCTACATGATATTCTGGTCCTCCAACTATAATAGTCTGGATAGCTAATATTTCCTACTTTTTGAAGAAACAATGAGTTTTACGTCAGGACTATTAATTATAAATCTAATATTATATTCACATGCCTTTCTCTAGCTACTCTGCAACAAATTAGTCCTACAAAAGCTGATCCTTCTTTGTATTTCGTGCTAATCAAGAAAAACGGAAGATATAACACAAATTGTCCTATTAATTGCTTCTTTATAAGTAGAAGGGAAATAAGGGAGAACAGTCAAACGCTTTAAAAGATGTTGCTATGTAATTGAAATTAGTTTCTTTGCTTGGCCAGGAGTGATCCGTGGTTCAAATCCCGGCTATGGCATTGAACTTGTCAGTCTGACTCTACCTATCCAACTCCTGTCCTACGCACGGCTTGTGTGAAAAAACAATTAAATCAATACATGTGTATCATTTAGATTTTTGTTATTGCGGAGTTAACGATTTCTGAAATAGCTGCTCTTATTGGTTTCACTTTTAAAATACTTAACATTTTCCCAAACTGGAAGTCTTCATTCGTTTCATATCTCTTTTGTTTTACTCTTGGCCATGGTATGAGAAGAAAATTGTAATGAAAATCACACAATGACAGCGTTTAAAAGAATTAACTAATACTTTAGCCTAGTGTATTCCATATTTCCCTTCTATTTACAAGGAAGCAAGGGAAGCAAGTAACAAGACCTTTTCTGCTAATGTATATCTCGATCAGCATTATGTAGATAAAAGAATACTCTTGTGTAAGAATAGTTGGTTTGTAAAACAGGTAGAGAAAGTCCTGTGAATGGATCACATCAGATTTTTCCCTCCTCTAGATTATAACCCGTACGTTTCCAACATTTTGAGAGAGTTGTGACTTGCTGGACGCAGCGCTGCCTTCGGTCCCACTACGTTAATACTTTATCACGCTCTTTCCCGGTTTCTCTCCAGCCTGCTCCCGCACAAAAGGCTTCCCTTTCTTTAAAATTGCGTAATTCACAGCTGTAAACACACATTTTCCAGTTAAAGCACACCTTTTGAACAACAGTGCTCTTTCTTTCTCTTGAAGTGGGCAGCGCTGACCAATCTTCTTCACAAAATTACCCACGGTTAGGCATATTTTATACTGAAGTTCTTTTTGGATATCATTCTTATAGAAATAGATTTTCCAATCTAATGTAAAGTAAATATGATATAACCTCCAATTGTTACTGAACAATGCTACCATCCACATCATCTCAAAATGTACCCTATACCACAGATGGAGACTGAAGAATCAAATTCCAGAAGATCCCACAGCTCTCAATGTAACCAACATGATTCCACAAATCTTACAATGTTTAAAAGATATCTCTTTGTACAAACTTTTATAAAACATTAATTTTCATAAACTGTTAATATAAACTATAATTGTTGTTGTTAATTGTAAGATATTAATCTATTGATATTGTTACAAATTCTGTTTTAACTGTGATTATGTTATAGTACTTAATGTTCATTTTGTTTAAATCTTATCTTGCCACACACTTATTATTAATTGACTGCCTTTTGTTATACTCTCATAGTTACAGATTCTACTGTAATCGTGACTCTGTTATTATTCATAGTTCATACCTTTAAGATCCTATCTTGTTGCTTGTTTATGTTAATAATCCTGATCTAATTATTATTGTATTATTTATTTAAGTTTATACTGTAAAAACCCACTTTGTAAATGAAAAGTCGTTAAAAGACCTAGTAGTTAGGCGACTATAACTAAAGAATTAAAAAAAAATGCTTTGTGTTTTGAGACAGTTCATTATTGACTGAGGTAATTAAAAATGGTGTAATAGCAATGATTGTTAAACATATTGCCAAACTGTGAAATTGTACAATCTTGAGTATAACGTAAAGCGAGGGAGGCTTGGATGCCTATCGCCTAAGTGTCTTGTGGCGACAAGGGGACGAACATATGTTCCGGCTGAACAAATCGAGGGGACAATTCCCCTAAGATGTGTGTTGTAGTGTCCGGCAGTCAGCTTCCAGACGAAGGTTTAGGAGACTGAGTTGAGAACCTGCAAGGTGCAGACGTATGCGTTACGGGAAGGGACATTAAAAAAAAAATCTAATGTGCTCCATTCACATGACATTCTCTACATCCCTGCAACAAATTGTTGTTAAAAAGCTTATACTTCCATTTATTTTATGCTAATCGACAAAAATTAGCAGAAATTGCCTTATTACTTGCTTCCTTGTAAGTAGAAGAGAAAACAGGGAATACCATAGGTTAAAATGGTAGGCAAAAGCTGGTTGCTATGTGATTGAAGTTCCTTTATTTGTATGATCAGGAGTTGAAAAATTCCCGTATGAGAAAAGTTAAGTTTTTCAAAGCTGAAACCAAAAACAAGGAATGTGTCAAAAATGATCAACTCCACGAAAAAAATGTATATAAGATAAAATGTGTGTTTTAAGGTGCTCTACATTTTTTGTGTAGTAAGTATTTGTCCATCTCTTACGGTTTAGTAGTTATAAAAAATTCCGTAAAAATCATCCAGAATAAAGTAGTCTTCAGAGTCTCTTCCCAGAAAATTCAAGATATACATTTTATTTTTCGGGTAAATATCTGTAATATACGATATTTTAATCAAAATCGTTAGAGCCATTTTTAAGAAAATCAAAATTTTCGAAAAAAGTTCCATGTAAAGGGTAGTTTGGGGTGGGGGGATTTTTCTCAAAATCTTCGTGTCGCATCCTTGGAAGATACCAAACTTAAATACCAAGTTTGGTATTTTACCGAATTTTCGTTTTTGAGTTATTGTGTTCACAGACACACGGACACACTGACACACGGACACACACGGACCTTTTTCTGAAAATGCTTTTTTTGGATACAGGGGACCCTAAAACATATATTTCCGGTGAAATCTCGATATCGAATTTTTGGGTGGAGTGCAATACCTTCTCTATACACTATGTACATAGTACGTATAGAGAAAGTAATAATTCGTGAAGTGTCCCAGTAATCGCGACAACACGAGTGTAATTGTTTCACGAATAGTAATACGTTATCCAAGGCACTCACGCCTTTCAAATTAGAACTTCGTCGATAAACAAGCAATTTATATTGGTATTCGCTATACATTTTGTGGCGTGCTTTCTAAATTTCTTTTTGCTTCAATGTGTGGTTGGTGCAAACGCTGGTGTGAGAATTTACTATAAGCAATAAACAGACAAAATAAAAGTTATATCCACGTATTATTACTTTCTCTATACGTACTATGTACATAGTGTATAGAGAAGGCATTGCACTCCACCAAAAATTCGATACCGAGATTTCACCGGAAATATACGTTTTAGGGCCTCCTGTAGCCAAAAAAAAAAAAAAAGTATTTTCAAAAAAAGGTCCGTGTGTGTCCGTGTGTGTCCGTGTGTCTGTGAACACGATAACTCAAAAACGAAGTCAGGAAAATACCAAACTTGGTATTTAAGTTTAGTATCTTCCAGGGATGCGACACAAAGATTTTGAGAAAAATTCTTCCACCCCAAACTGCCGTTTACATAGAACTTTTTTCGAAAATTTTTATTTTCTAAAAATTATCTCTAACGATTTTGATTAAAATATCGTATACGAGTATTAAAGATATTTACCTAACAAATAAAATGTATATTTTGAATTTTCTGGGAATAGCCTCTGAAGACTACTTTATTCTGGGTCAATTTTACGGAATTTTGTATAACTGCTAAACCGTAAGAGATGGACAAAAGCTTACCACACAACAAATGTAGAACTCTTTAAAACACACAATTTATGTTATGTTAATTTTTTTCGTGAAGTTGATTGTTTTTGAGATATTCCTTGTTTTTGGTTTTAGCTATAAAAACTTATACTTTTCTCATACAGGACTTAGTGAACCTGTGTCCATACATACAAAGGAACTTCAGTCACATAGCAACCAGCTTTTGACTATCACTTTAACCTATGGTACTCCCTTATTTCGCTTCTACTTATAAGGAATAAGACTATTTCTGCTAATTTTTTCTCGTTTAGCAGAAAAACAAATGGAAGCATAAGCTTTTTAAAAATAATTTATTGCAGAGATGTAGAGAAAGTCATATGAATGGAACACATCAGATTTTTTTGTAATATCCCTTTCCCTCGAAAAAGCGAAAGAGTGCTCATTCCTCGCGAGGACCACAGTCGTGGAAATATGATTAATTAATTACTTTCAAATGTGGGACTACCCCAGTTTCTACTAGGGAAGTTGAAATTGAGTTTTATTTATGACGCTATTTAACTGCTGCGGTTCTTAGGTTCCCACTGAGGCCGCTTAGTTTTGCTCAGAGGTCTCTTCAACAGGCTTGAGGTTGTTATATGTGCCGTAAATCTACTATACGGGACCAATAGTTTTTCTTCCCTTTCGAAAGAAACCTCACTAAGGATTGTTGATTGTCGAAAGTAAGAGTAACTGCTATGGTAACTAGGAGTATAATCATAAGTAATATAACGAGAACTCCAACTTTTATCGATAAATTCGCGATAAAATTGTTGTGAGCGAATTTATCTAGAGAACAGTTTTAGCTCGAGTTGTATTTAATAAGACTATTTCATGAATAAAATAACAATGATTAGCCTATATGGACACGAAGAATAATAACTCAAAATCCCATGACTTGACGTATATTAGCACCGAAACCACTGAAACTTGATGTCCATATCATACATTTCAGATTCTTTGTATTGCTACATTCTATTATTTTGTCTTAGTAAAACATGATTGTAATTAATGTCTATTGAAACTTCCGCCATTATGTACGGGAATATCACTGCACACTGATGTTGAGAGCGAAAACAAATACACGTGGGTGTGATACGTTTAGAAAAAACAATCGCACATGGGTTTGATAAAAAATATAAAATTGTAGAGATGAGTTCCGATTGGTTGGAATTTTACACTTCAATGTACTGGATTGGTGTAACGGTTACCATGCTAACTTCATATACCTAAGGACGTGGGTTCAAACTCGGCGGAGGACGATGGCTTTTTTCGGGTGTAAAAATCCTTAGCATGGCTTCCTTCGGAAAGGAAGTAAGGCCGTTGGTCCCATGTAGATTTACGGCACGTAAAAGAGCCTCAAGCCTGATAGAGAGGCCTCTGAGCAAAATTAAGCTGTATTTCACGCCCAATTTAGAACGGGACGCTGAGAACCACAGTAGTTAAATAACATACCATTTTTACTTCCTACGATCACTTGTTATGAACGAAATAGTCCCAAATAAAACACCCATTTCTCTTTTCTTTGATACGCTTTTACATTCACCAAAGGCGGCACTGGTCCTTTGTTAGCTTATGAAGCGAAGTTTATCCGACCCAAATGCTATTAACCTGAATACAAATTAGATAACATTTGTGTACTCTGTTAATTGTGAATGGTATTCTTACAATGTATGCAAGACGGGATTCAAACACGGTGTGGAACTTAGATATTAAAAGGGTAATGTATGGCATATTTACAATTCTACCCAATTTGTGAATCTAAATATAAATGTTTTTGTTGCATGATTATTTTCACTGGAAAGCTTTCTGTTAACGCACATTGCTAATGTTCCATGAAAATGGATGTATCTCCCACCATTAAAAATGACCGATTCAATTTTTACACTCGAAGAATTATTCCCGGGAATTTCTATGAGCATTCCTTCACTTCAGAATAGCGTTCATAACTGTTAATTTGTTTAACATATATAGCAGCTATCAAAGCTGAACAAATTGAAGTTTCCACATCACCAATCCTGATGCTTTTCGTTTATTCAGCTGCGGTATTATTTTTTCAAAAAGTGATTTTAATGCCCCCATGAGATTTTAATGTCATAAAAATTGTATTCTACAGTTCAATTGCCTTAAGTATTTTGTACCTTTTGATAGGTTTAGGTATGAATGCAGAATAACGGTCAAAAATAAATAAACAACAAATAAACTCATAATAAAGAATAGTTTACCTCATTTAGACTTTAAGTGTCCTTGTTGTTTACTTTTTCTACACGTAGGTACTTTGTATTGTACCCAAAAGTTGAATACCGAGATTTCACCAGAAATACATCTTTTGAAACCCCCTGAATAAAAAAAATTAGAAAAAGGTCATTGTCTGTGTCTGTCTGCCTGTATATGTGTTTTGTGACTGTGGACAATAAAGCTAAAAACGTAAAGTCCGTTAAATACCAAACTTGGTATTTAAGTTTAGTATCTTCCAAGGATGCGACACGAAGATATTCAAGAAACCCCCCCACCTCCACACCCAATTATTCTTTACATGGAAGAGTTTTCGAACATTTTGATTTTCTCAAAAATGGCTGTAACTATTCTGATAAAAATATTGCATATTAAATATATTTACATGGCAAATAAAATAGTAGTCTTGAATTTTCTGGGAATATACTCTAAAGACCTCTTTATTAAGGATGTATTTTGCTAAATTTTGCATGACTTTTTTTTATAGAACTAACCGTTTCTGAGATATTCCTTGTTATTGGTTTCAGCTTTAAAACGCTTATATTTTTCTTACACGGAAATTTATCAACTCCTAGCCATACAAACAAAGGCATTTCAATCATGTAGCAACCACGAAATAACGGAATTTTGCCCAGAAACCTCTTATCAAGGTATGGGGTTCTTTTACGTGCAAATAAACGTTACAGGGACTACCCTTGGAAGCCATGCTAAGTATTTTTGCGTTCATGCCAGATTTGAAACTGCAATCTTGGGTTTTAGAAGCTAGCATTGTAACCACTACACCACTGAGGGCGACAACTATCGCTTTTAGTGTATTACCTTATTTCCCTCTAATACAACCCCTTTCTAATAATGTTTAACTTGACTGCCACGATTTAGATAAAAGAATAATCTTTTGTTACGATAGTTTGTAGAGAAAGTGTAAATGGAACACTTTTTTTTCTTATGAATCAATGATTCACTTCCATATAGCTCTTTATAAAATTTACATTGTCATGACATTTTGAAAGTGTTTAGTTTTCCAGACATTAATTGATATCTGTAATTTTATGTATAAATCTTGATTATAGTTACATAATTATAGTTATGGCATAGCAGCCTAAATAATAAAAGTGTTGTACCAAATGTATCATTTGATATAAATCTGATGTATTAAATTCACATGACTTTCTCTACATCACTATAACAAATTATTGTTAATACGCTTATTCTTAAATCTCTTCAAGCTAATCGAGATAAGCATTAGCAGTGCGGTTTTATTACTTCCTTAGAAGTAGAAGGGAAATAAGGGAGTATATTAGGCCAAACCGACAGTCAAATGTTTTTAAAAGTGGTTGCTAAGGGCTTGACTACGTGGCCAAGCGTTGACAAGTTCCTCAAAAGAAAAGTTCAAGAATTTTAAAACTGAAATCAATAACAAGGAATATCTCGAAAACGGCAGCTCCACGAAAAATTGTGTGTTTTATGGAGATCTACATTTATCTAGAATAAAGATGTCTTCAGAACCTATTCCCAGAAAACTCAAGATATACATGTCTTGTATATGTCTTTAATATACGATATTTTAATCAAAATCTTTAAAGCCATTTTTTAGAAAATCAAAATTTTGGAAAATTTTTCCATGTAAAGAGTTGTTGAGGTTGGGAGGATTTTCTTGAAGATCTTTATGTTGCATCCTTGGAAGATACCAAACTGAAATATCAAGTTTGGTATTTAACGGTTTCTTCATTTTTGAACTATGCTGTCCTTAGACACACACCACAAACACATAGACACACACGGATCTTTTTCTAATTTTTTTTTGGATTCAGGGGGACCCAAAACATGTATTTCCGGTGAAATCTCGGTATCGACTTTTTGGGTGCAATACAATACCTGCTCTATACTCTATGTACGTAGTACGTGTAGAGAAAATAAAACGCGTAGCAGGGAGAGCATTCTAAATGTTTGTAGGGAAAATTGGGGAAATGCGAGCGGAGTTAGTAAACACGTATGTCTTGGAGCGAGAGATAGTCGAGTCGGGGCGGGTGAGAAGGGATGCTCAGGGAGGAAATTAAACTGTCCGTTTTGTCCACTTCTTATTTCACTTCTAGGAGAGAGCGGAGGCGGGTTCTCTCGCAGATAACCCTCCGGTCATCGGTTCCTTCCAACTACAATTCTTTTGGAACAAGTTACCGCCGTTTTTTCAGATTTATGTGCAAAGTTAACAGAGAATGCGAGGAGCAACTAACAAAAAACCTGATACACAAAGGTACCAAGATTGGCTCCTTACCTTTACTTTGCCTTTCTCTGGATGATTTGATGTAGTGGTCATAAGAGGACTTGCTGAGCTTCAGGTTTCCCAAAATGCGCAGTTGTTAGCCTTACATAAAATCGATTGTTTTTATCTATTTATCTCCATCATCCTCAAAAAGAATTTAACTGACGCTAACGGAAGTTATTTAGACTATTTCGTTCATGACACATGATCGTAGAAAGCGACCAATCCAGCACATTAGCGCGTAAGAGTCCCACCAATCATAACTCATTATCTCTGCATTTTAATCGTGCAATTGTTTTTCTAAATTTATCGCACCCACGGGTATGTTTTTCTCTCTGACTAATGCTCGTCTCATAATAATAGTATCAATGTGCAGCGATATACTCGTACATGATGGCAAAAGTTCTAAAACTTTTTGCGGAAAGGTCTATGGGTGAAATAGACACATTAATTGAAATCTCAAAGTCGCAGAGTACTAAAAACAACAGAGAGAGTGTGTGGGACCAGTTCAACGAATTCTGTAAGCAACGAACCCATGATCTCTTGTCAGACACTCCAACTCAGGAGATTGCCATATTTTTGAAAGACTAGACAACTGATATGAGGATGTATAATGGAGACGAGTACAAGGAATACTCCGTCACATTTTGTATTCACGAATTAGTCTTATTAAATACAACTCGAGTTGGAGCTTTCGTTATATTACTTATGATACATTTCCTGTAGCTCCTAAGTAGAGCATAGGGCATCTGTACGATGTTTCCGTGATCAGACTTGAATTTCTAGTTAGTGAATTCGCCACTATGCGTCATGTTGACGAGGTATCGGCTCATCACCCACAGATGGCACTGTAAGATGAAATCATGTCTTGCGGACGCGAAGTGCGGAATTTGGCCCTGAAACCTTCTTTTTTTTTTCAAGGCAAGGAGTTATTTTACGTGCAAATAAACATTACACGGGACCAAGGGCATACCTTTCTTTCCGAAGGAAGTCATGCTAAGGATGTTTGAACTTGCTATCTTGGGTTTTAGAGGCTAGCATGGTAACCACTACACTACAGAGGGCGAAGACGAAGAATACAGGCTCATTATTTCACCACAAATTTCACCACTGTGGTAAAAAAAAAAAAAAAAAAAAAAGTACTCTGTATCGTCAAGAACACTTTAATAAGTGCGTTTCTCTTGCAATCTAGATCGTATACAGGGTGGAAAGTGAATAAGTGTAAATAATTGTATCAGCGTTTGAGAACGATGTGCTGATCCAGTATTTGCATTTTTTTGCTATTTTCCAAAGTTAAATACATTTTTATCATGTTTTTATGGTGGCTATTATTGCCTATCTCAGACGTTTGCTCGTTTACGCAACAGATCACACGGTTGACTCTCTTCCCTCCTCTGGCCGACTAAAGATGGTGTGATGTATGTAAACACAGCAAAGACATAGCTCATTAGACCCTGAACTTTTGCTTCATTTGTCACAATGCTATCAGTAAGTGGACAAAATGAGATACGCGATGTGTTATACGTATTGTTCTCTACTAAATTATTAGCACTTCTTCACCTACCATTCTGAATATAGCTTTTGATATTTTAAACCTTATTCGTATAATATGTATTACTTATTGGTACGCCCAAATCATTCGTTATCGTTTCAAGTATTTGGGAACTTCAGAACTATACGCGAACATAATGGGAAAAACAGTAAAATGCAACATTTTGCTAACATTTAAACGTTCTGCATTTAAGGAGGTCTCTGCTATGTAAGTGATCTGCGTTAAAGAATCATAAATTATTTCTTGACGCCAAGAAATCCATAACATTTTGTCGTAATAGCAGTGATTGCTTTGTTACGGGTAATTCGGCTAGTCACTCTCCTCTAACGCCCCAAGGTTTATAAGTTCTACTCCAACTCCTGCGTTTACTAACCTGATCAAAATGCCACGCCTAGGGACAATTGCTTATCCGAGATTAGAAGCTTCTCTGATCATAACGTCATTTTACTGTATTCTGGCTGCCTAGGAGTCCGCAGGGCCCCATGCTAACTTGGAAATATAAACATAGAGATATGGCCAGGCATTCTCAGTGGTGCGATAGTCAGTTTTCTTACTATAGTATAGAAAATGCATTCCTCCCAAAAACGATAAGATGATTTCATTGGAAGTATACGATAAGATCCCTGAACACAATTTATTACTTGCTCTACAAGTATACGTACATAGTATATAGAGGAGGTACTGCATTGCACCTAAAAATTCAATACCCAGGTTTCACTGGAAATACAGGTTTTGCTAAATGGAGTTTTATTTATGGACGCTCTTTTACTACTGTGGTTCTCAGCGTCCCATTTTATATTGGGCGTGAAAGACCGCTTAATTTTACTCAGAGGCCTATTTTATCAGGCTTTAGGTTCTTTTATGTTCTGTAAATACAGGTTTTAAAACCCCCTGAATAAAAAAAACGTTTTTAGTAAAATATCCGTGTATATCTGTGTGTGCCTAAGGGCAGTATAGCTCAAAAACGAAAGTCCGTTAGATACCAAACTTGGTATTTAAGTTTAGTATCTTCTGAGGATGTGACACAAGGATTTCAAGAAAAACCACCCACCCCTAACTACCCTTGAGATGCAAAACTTTCGAAAATGTTGATTCTCTCAAAAATGGCTCAAACGATTTTGATTAAAATCCTTATGTTTCATATATTTATATGGAAAATAAAATTTACATCTTGAGTTTTCTGGGAATAGTCTGTGAAAATCTCCTTATTCTGGAGAATTTTTCTGAATTTTGCAAAACTAATAAAACGTAAGAGATAGACAAAAACTTATTACACAAAAAATGTAGATCACGTTAAAACACAAAATGTATGCCATACGCAGTTTTTTTTTTCTCAAGATATTCCTTTTAAAATACTTAACTTTTCTCATACGCAACTTGTCAACTCCAGGCCGTGCAAAGAAACGGATTTTAATCCCATAGCAACCACATTTTAAAACATTTGACTTTCTGTTTAGCCTAGAGTATTCCCTTATTTCCCTTATACTTCTGAGGAACTAAGTAATAAGACCGTTTTTACTAATGTTTATCTCGATTCGCATGGAGCTTGAAGATACAAAAATAAACTTATTAACAATAATTTGTTACAGAGATGTAGAGAAAGTCATGTGAATAGAATACATCAGATTTTGTTTTACTTTTTATAGCACGTAGTAGTATAGTAGCTAGAGAAGATATTGTATTCCACCCAATTCGATGTCGAAAAATTGGCAGAAGTATTTGTTTTGAGTCCAGGAAGTGCCTTTTTAGAAGAAAAAAATTCCGTGTGTGCGTGTGGTATTTTTATGGATATCCCATTGATTCTTGAACCGTGATATTGCACAGAAAGGAAGTTAGCGAGTAAACACAAGGCAACGGAAAATCTGATTTAACCTGTCAGAATGATCACCTGATGGAGAATAACTCTCTGATTGACATAAGCACGAAAACTTGGAGCGTGGAAACTTCTATGTTTACATTCTAAGTTTGCGCGTAAGTTTATATTAAAGTTGGCTAATCTGAACGCTGCATTAAGATAACAAGAAACAAGCTTATGTCTAATCCTTGTTACTTTCTCTACACGTTCTATGTACATAGTGTAGATATAGAGAAGGTATTGTATTGCACCCAAAAATTCGATACCGAGATTTCGCCGGAAATATATGTTTTGGGTCTCCCTGAATCCAAAAAAAGCATTTATATCCGTGTGTGCGTGTGTGTGTGTGTCTGTGGACAGCATATCTCAAAAACAGAAAGGCCATTAAATACCATACTTGGTATTTAAGTTTAATATCTTGCAGGGATGCGACACGAAGATTTTCAAGAAAATCAGCCCACCCCCAACCACAGTTTACATGGAATTTTTTTCGAATATTTTGATTTTCTCCAAAATGTCTAACGATTTTGATTAAAATATTGTATATTAAAGATATTTACCTGACAAATAAAATGTATATCTTTAATTTTCTGGCAATAGCCTTTGAAGACTACTTTATTCTGGACGAATTTTACGGAATTTTGCATTACTGCTACACCGTAAGAGATGGACAAAAACTTACCAC
The DNA here is from genome assembly GCA_030762935.1 of Hymenopus coronatus. Taxonomy (NCBI): domain Eukaryota; kingdom Metazoa; phylum Arthropoda; class Insecta; order Mantodea; family Hymenopodidae; genus Hymenopus; species Hymenopus coronatus. The sequence goes on from CM060884.1 coordinate 52,254,195, forward strand.
CCAAAAAATTTAGAGCACGTTAAAATACACAATTTATGTTATATACATTTTTTTCGTGGAGTTGATAGTTTTTATATATTCCTTGTTATTGATTTCAGCTTTCAAAAAATTAATATTTTCTCATACAGGAATTTGTAAACTCCTGTCAATACAAACAGAGAAACTTCAATCACATAGCAACCAGCTTTTGACTATCATTTGAACCTATGGTACTCCTTTTTTTCTCTCCTACTTACAAGGAAGCAAATAATAGCATTATTTCTGCTAATTGTTTCTCGATTAGCATGAATAAATAGAAGCAATTTCTTTTTTCAGAGATGTAGAGAAAGTCATGTGAATGGAACACTTCAGATTTTTTGTTATAGCCTTGCCTCACAGAAAAGTATTCTTCCGCTGACATCCTTAAAGAGTAACTTATTTTTATCCTAATAGTGCCAAGATCACTAACACACGCATCTATGGACATTCTCCTAAAATGTTTTACTCAGTGTACCTCAAACGTGCATTCCCTGTGAAATCTCGGTTGAAATTTGTGAGTGGAATGCAACGTGTCTCCCTGCTATATACACTGTATGTGGTAGAGAAAGTAAAAGTGTACAACAAACCGGAATTTAATTATAGAGACTAGAAACCATAGTCAGGTTAGTGGGAATGAGGGTTTTAAACTTAGTCTCTTTTGAACATGGACTTCACTGAACCATCTCGCTTGGTTGCTCCCGGATTTGTTGTTAAGGAACCAATTTTTCAATCTTTTTGTTTCTGTTGTCCCTCCGCCTGTTTAACGTAACTTAAGAGGCCATCATCATGGATGGATGAATGAATATACAAATCCACTCTGAGGTCTGCTCTTCAACGTGACGAAAGAAAAACGCGAAATAAAAGCCTCTAGCCCACCTGGGCAGTGTGATGGTATAGTGTTTGCCCCACATTCAAAAGGTCGTGAGTTCGAATCTCACTAAGGTTTTTTCGGGGTTTTCCCTTATCCTGAGAAGACGAATGTCGAGTAACTTTAAGCTCCGTGGACCCCGAGAACATCTGAGCATCATTTCATCAATTTCGTTCATCGTCCGATATGACGAACTAGGTTAAAGGACGTTAAGGTAAACAAAAACAAACAAAAAAAAAAAAAAAACAAAAAGAAACTCTACTTGTCTGTGAGGCAAAGAGAGGCAATCCTATACTGTAAATCTTCGTGCTGGATTGCTCTAGTCTTTGTTTCTTTCAGAACTTTGTGTTACATCTTTCTAAGAAAATGATCGAGCAAAATAATTTACATTTTTAGTACTCATAAGGGAAAGTGGAAAATAAGTATATACAAGTAAATTAGCTACTACTCTGTTAAATTCACGCTTATTAGCTATCCAGCGGTCAACAAAACGAACGGAATGCTTTGAAAGCTGACCACTAACCCATCTGTAAACGATTAGTTGGATTTTCCCACCCGTAACCATAGGCGGTGGTCCTGTCAATAATGCGCATCTTGCTCTTTGTTTAAATTTTTCCTTCCCCAAGATGTTATGATGGGTTTGTTAATTGGAAGGGGAACAATCGTTCGCTAATGTACAAAGGCACTCGAGAATACGTGTGTTCTATATTACTTGGCACGGGCTTTTATGCAAATGCCTATTCTTTTCCTTAAAATAGAATTGTCTATTTTGACATATTTCAGGAATCTTTAGGTTTAATTAAAGCTGTTTCAGTTTTGTTGTTAATGCCCATTTTCAACACTTAAGTTTGTTTTAACCGCTGTATTACTGTTTTGTGTCAAAAACCATAACTTTTCCATGTACAGTTTAGAGACAACCCTTATTATTTACCGTTAAGCTATGTTTGTTCTTTATCTGTAATTATGTCCATTGTGAAATGTAGGTGTTTTGTTTCTTTTAAAGTAAACTTGCACATTAATCCATGATAAGCTCATTAAATCTCTTGCATCCGTGTTTTAGTGTTTTTGTTTTAGTGTTTTTGTAATAACTGCTTGTATAATTCATCTGAAATATGTTTTAATTTTATAGAGCCTAAATACAACAGCTAAGAAGACTATTTTAAGCGCCCAAAGCATTACTTTTTCGTGCCTAACTTCTGCTCTCTAGCACCGTACGATCCCCTGAACGAGGAGTTGGAATATCCGAACAGCCAACATGCGCAGCGTTGTAAATCTTATAAGCGGACGACTTTGTACAATTTTTCACAATTTTTATTCGTTATCTCCCCTTTACTTCTTTTGCCACAACCTGAATTAGAGAGAATAACTCCAGAGGCTCTTCATGGGGAGCAATATGAGTGATGTCAACACATGGAGAATTAGGGCACTGAGCACAACAACGAATAATGCATAATGATAATGACGATGATGAGTTGCTATATTAATAATAATAATAATAATAATAATAATAAATAGCTGGCAGTGATACCGTTATTGTTGTTCTGCGTATGTTTTGTCCGGTGGTGCAGTTTCTCTCCTTTTCATATCTAATTATTGGTACAAAATTCAAACTTTTAAAAGAGAAACAAAATATAAGTTCTATAAACAATACTTTTACTATTTTTATATTCATAGGTTTTATTTTTTTTTTAGTTCTATACGCATAAAAAATAAACAGATCCATTGAACGAATATATAATCTTCCTACCTGAATTAAATATGACACTTTCTCACATCTGCAGCTTTCCAGTATGAGAAATAATATGGTCCATGCTGCTCAAGCTTTCGAACCATTTCTGCTTCTGGGCGTTTCTGGGAAACTTTTATAGCTGCCCTATGGCAACAAATCTGTTTTTCCCCACCAAGCATCATCACCTGTCGGCGGGAGATATCAATAAATCCAAAAACTGCGTCGCCTCCTGATTATCTCTTATTATTATTATTATTATTATTATTATTTATTATTATTTCAATTGTAGATGTACTAGTTGTACTGCTGAATTTGCTTGGCTCAATTGCCCATTACATGGTTTTCATCGTGCATATAATTCGACATTCGTCCCTAGATATAAGCTTGGGTCAATTTGTGAGGGGAGTGTTGGATCGGTTTGTGAGGGGAGTGTTGGATCGGTTTGTGAGGGGAGTGTTGGATCGGTTTGTGAGGGGAGTGTTGAGTAAAAAAGAAACAAAGGCTTATCCTCCCAATAAATCAAACTTACCTAAAACACCATGGAGAAAACGTATCAGAAGAGTGACCAAGCGTGTCTTCAAGGTGAAGAAAAATCCAGCCAAAGATTCGAAGTGGATAGCTGTATTGAGGACGGAAAGGGCTTCAGCAAGAGGACAGAACGCCACGTGTAAGCTCCCGACCCTTTGTGCTTCTACCTTGACCCCTGGAAGGAAGGAAGAAATAAGGGAGAGTTCTGAAGGGTATTTGTCGGTCCCCATGGCCGCGCTCGCCAAGGCGTTCCGCTTTGGTGCTTCGTAGCGCTGGGGATCATGGGTTCGAGTCCCGCCTTGGGCATGGGTGTTATATGTGTGTGTTGTGAAAGTAAGAAAACAGTAATAATACGGCAAAACAAGGTAAAAAGAAAAAGGTAAATAAAAGTAGGATATTCAGTACCGGAGTCCAGGTCAGATTCCGGTACTGTTAAATAAAAAAAAAAAAAAAGGGGTAACCAGATCGGGATGGCGACAGGCGCAAGCATGAATGGTCCCTAAAGTTTCCAGATAGAGGTCATCGCCCGGCGCACTCTGATGGCAACCTCACTAAGGATCCTAGAGAAAAGACCGAGCTGCGAGGCCCCTCGCATATACACCAGGGAAGAAACATGCACAGCTTCAGCCCACCGAACACCGTCGCGCGAACCTTCAATTCTGATGACAACGGAGTGATGGGCACAGGAAATGTTGGACAGAAACGCCGAGCTAGAAATGAACTACCCCAATCATTCGCCTGCTCATCTGGGGAAACCACGAAAAAATCATGGGTCAAAATGGACTTTCGCTGGGGATCGAACCCTGAACTTTCCAAATACGAGTCAGGCGTTACTACCGGTGTCACCACACTCGGTAGATTTCATGTGGGAATTAATTTGAACCATAATGGTGAGCCCAATCTTGAATATAATGGTAATAGGTGAAGATAAATCGAAAAATTTTAACGATGGAAATTTCATTGAAATTACATATCGACAATCCTTATTAATAGTCATGGTATTTCTACTTTATGCACATATGACCAGAATTTAAACACATTTCCAATATAATTTCTTTGAAGAAATTCAAATCCTTTTTGAAATGCAAAAACATTCGGTGCTTTTCTGCTGGCATTCAGCGAGTACATTATTCTCACCATTTTGTGTTTTTTGGAGTTTTTGCCACTCCCCCTTCCCTCTCTAAGTTCACTGAACCGTTCTCGAAACACAATCATTTTTAAAACATGTGCATTTACATGGAAGGCTGGGAGCGTTTAGCCGGTTCCATTAGCTGTGTGTGTGGGTATGTGTGCGTCCGATCTAGCCATGTGGAATGATACGGATTTTAACGTTCGCTTTATTTGTTCTGCCGCGGGGCTCAAATTCTGATAGCAGCTCAAGTAGAAAGAGAAGCGTGCTGCTCTCCCCCGCAAAAACAACCAACAATATTTTTACAGTAGAACGCATACTACTGTCATGTGATTTTTAATTGCTCATTTATTTATTTACCTTACAGTCGTGTGCTTTATTTGGTAAGGGGAAAAAAGAAGGTTCTGAAAATTATTTTTACTATTTTTACTATCTCTACACGTGCTATGTTCACAGTAGGTAGAGAAGGTATTACAATCCACCCAAAAATTTGGATGTGATTTCTCCGGAAATGTTTGTTTTGAGGTACCTGCATAAAAACACGTTTAATTTTTGTACAGGTACAAAGTACATACATAGGTAGGGAAGGTATTGCATTTCTCCCAAAAAATTCGATACCGAAATGTCACCAAAATTCACGTTTTGTAGTCCCCCGTATTCAGAAAAATGAATTTGTTATCGTGTCTGTGAACACGATAACTCATAAACAAAAAGTATTGCAATTTTAGAAAAATATCCGTGTGTACGTGTATCCAAGTGTCTGTGAGCAGGGTAACTTAGAAAGGAAAAGGCCAAACTTGGTATTTAATTTGGTTTCTTCCAAGGATGCGAAAGAAAGATTTTAAGGATAAATCATGCAACTACCCTTTACCTGGAAAGTTTTTCAAAAATGTTTATTTTCTCAAAACAGATTTGACTAAAATACCGTATATATTAGAGATATACACATGACAAAGTTTAGTATAACTGATAAACCGTAAGAGAGACAAACAATATTACTATACAAAAAATGTAGATATCGTTAAAACACAAAATGTATGTCCTATACATACTTTGTTGAGTTTACCGTTTCCGAGATATTCCTTAATATTTCAATTGTAAATCGCTTAAACTTTTCTCAAACAGGAAGTCATCTTTCGTTTCATATATCTTTTGTTTTATCCCTGGTTAAGCAAAAATACCGACTATCAACTGTTTTACATAGCGACCGGCTTTTAAAAGATTTGACTACTCTGTTAATCAAGTCTACTTCCTCATTTGCCTTAACTTACAGGGTAAAATGTAATAAGACAATATCTGATAATGTTTGTCTTGATAGCATGATGTAGATAAAAGAATAGTTCTTTGTTAGAAAGTTTGTTTATAGAACAGGTAGAGAGAGTCGTATGAATGGAACACATCCGACATTTTAAATATTAATATATACCTACGTTAGGATATTTTAGGTTAGGTTTATGGTATTCTAACGAGGCGGGATACCTCAACACTGCGACATCATAGCGGATCTATTGTGGATGGATGGATGGATGAAGTGAAGGAGGTGACTGAAGGCAGACAGGCCACAGAGACACGCAGAAGTCCCTAACAGTTCCAAGTTTGAACATCCCGAGCATATTAGGGAGCGCGGCGCAGCGACTCTGGTAGGCGAGACAGATTACTCTCTGGTGTCCACGGGGGGAAGTCTTTCCAGAGTGCAATAAACTGCGTCATCTTTCCGGCACCGCCGACACACTGCAGCACCTTAAACATGAAAAGGAAATGAAATTGATGAAATTGGAGGGAGTGAGGGAATGCAAAGTTGTAGTGAAATACACCACTCCAGCATTCTTAGGGAAAAAAAAAAAAAAAATAATATGGTCAGAGTAGACGATCGGCAAGAATCGAACTGCCGGATCCCGAATGCAAGCATCACACGTTACAGCGGAGCCGTTTCAATTGGTACCTCTTCTATTAAGTGCATTTATGCACACGTATATTCTTATTTACATGTGAAAGTTCGCACTTAGTGAATCTAATACATCATTAGTGACAACGCATGTTCAGTTTCTCTTAGCAGTAAATTCAAAAGAGTAAAACTTTAAAGTACGGATAATAGGTATTTCTCAAAATATGGTGTTCTTGTTACATCACATTTGACTTTAAGTACTGAATAATAATTCTTATTTTCTTTTTGTTTTATTCCAGGTAAGATACAGCACCTGCTTCAGCTTCCTTCCTTGGACGACCATGTTGCGACCATGCTGGTAATGTTATTTTATGAAATGACAGAAAAAAGCTTATGTGTTACACTCACATGCCTTTCTCTAGCTGCTCTACAAACTGTTTACAAAACATTATTCTTCTTTCTACACAATGCTAATCGAGATAAACATTAATAGAATGTTTTTATCACTTAGTTCCTTATAAGTAGAAGGGAACTAAGGGAATGCACTAGGCTATAGAGATAGTCAAATGTTTTAAAAGCTGTCGCTATGCAATTGTCATCGCAGATCGCTTCTTTTGTTGGCCAGGAGTAGAGCAAAAGAAAATCGGACAATTCCTATCCGAGAAAAGTATAAGTACTTCACAATTGAAACCAATAACAAGGAATGTCTTTAAAGCAGTTACATCCACAACAAAAACGTAAAGGACATAAATTGTGCGTTTTGACGAATTCTGCATTTTTTGTTTAACAGTTAAGCAAAATTCGGCATATCCATCCAGAATAAAGAAGTCATCAGAGGCTGTTCCCAGAAAATTGCAGATATACATTTTATTTCGGATGTAAACAGCTTTAATATACGGGATTTTAATCAAAATCGTTAGAGCCATTTTTGAGAAAATCAAAATTTTGATAAATTTTTCCATGTAAAGGGTAATTTGTGGAGGAGGGACTTTCTTGAAAATCTTCGTGTCGCATCCTTGAAAGATACTAAACTTAAATACCAAGTTTGGTATCTAACGGTCTTTTCGTTTTTGAGCTATGCTGGCCACAGACAGACACACACGGACCTTTTTCTAAAAATGTTTTTTTTCGGACCCAGGGGACCCCAAAGCATATATTTCCGGTGGAATATAATACTTTCTCTATCCTCTATGTACATTGTACATGCGGACTAGAGAAAGTAATATCGTTAAATGAACATTACATAGATTAAGGATCACAGCAATTACCACACATTTCCGGAAGCAATTCATGCATTTGTGTCTGCTAAGTCAGAAATAGTCAAGTTTTGGACATTAAAGCAACTTATTGTAACCCGAGTAGTTCCAATAATCTGTGTTAAACGTTATTGCAATGCCATTATTTTCATATCCATTTAGAAGGCAGTACATCTAACCGCCTGCATAACGGCGCGCTTAATCGAACGACCAGTTGTGGTTATATATTCAAGTATAACGAAGTTGTGTTAATCGACATTTACAATTATTCTGGTTACTATCAGAATAAGATTTACAATTAGTGATATAAAGGGTCTTCAGATTTGTTTGGCCTTTTCGCCAGTCGTTTATCCGCGCAAGACGTCAACACTGGATATTTGAGTTTATCACGCATTTCCTCTTGCAGATGACTAGCGGACGACGAGTAGAAAAGGTGGATGTCAACAGTTTAGAGGTCACCTTAGTGGAATGGGGCTTGTATTTCCAATATTTACATTTGGAATATTCGTTTGCGTCTTAAACTCAAACTTGTAAGATGCAACTCAAATAATTGGTCTGTTATGGTTACGTAGAGGACTTTAATGGTACAGCTTTCCCATTACAATAAACGTTTGTTCAACTCTTTACAGCAGTAAATGAAAACTGACCTCTACAGAATAGAATAAAAAAAATACAAAGAACGTACAAAATGTCCTGGTGAAAAATAGTTCTGCACCGCCTAGTACATCAGCCTGTTTACGAAGCCGGCAATGCATGCAGTCCAAGGTTCAATTCCGCAGCTTCCCAAGAGCCACGCTCGCTAAAGCGTCTCGCTTTGGTGCTTCGTGGGCAGGGGATCGTGGGTTCGAGTCCCGCCTTGGGCATGGATGTTATATGTTTGTGCAATGTGTATATGTTTGTAAAAGAAACAGTAAAACCAGTAAACCAGTAATCAGTAAAACCTACGGGGGGAAATGTAAATAGGGATACAGTACCGGAGTCCTGATCAGATTCCGTTACTGTTAAAAAAAAAAAAAGAAAAAAAGGCAAGGGGCTCGCTGAACTAATAATGACGTCAAGCATTTAAACCCACTGGCGCTAAAGGCCGAATAAATCTGTAGACCCAGTATATTTTCTTCGAAAGTGCTATTGGTTCCTTCAGATATGGTAGTAAGTGGAGGAATATTCTCAATTAAGTTTGCGAGAGAACACATAAGTTTCTGACTCGTATAGCAAATGATCATCTACAGCATCTGTTGCAAATGTGAAATCAACACAAAGCCAATATAAGGTACTAAGTATATTATTTTACATAGATATTATTTAATGAATTATGAACAGTAGCACCACGATTATTAACACAACTATTTTCGCAAAATATTTTTCCAGCTCAGAAACCATGGAAAATGCACCGATTTAAGCTCCAACTTCACTCTTGTTTACTTAAACAGCCAATACATCTTCAAAACCATTAAAAGCATCCAGTAAATGGTTAATAAGCCAATTATTTCCTATAATTCCTAAGTGGAGCATAGGGTAACGTTACGATGTTTCCATGATCGGATTTGAATTTCTAGTTCGTGAGTTCGCCGCTATGTGACATGGTTGCGAGGAATCAGCTCGGTGCCAACAGATGGCACTGTAAAACTAAATCAGGACTTGTGGATGCGAAATTTTGCCCAGCATACTTCTTCATTTAAGATATGGGATATTTTAGTGCAAATAAACATTACACGGGACCACCAGCTTCACATTCTTTCCGAAGGAAGCCATGCTAAGAATTTTTGCGTGCGAAAAAAATCCATCAACCTTTGCCAGGTTTGAAGCTACTATGTTGGATTTTAGAGGCTAGCATGGTAACCACTACATCAGAATAAATGGCGACAATAATTAGTTAATAAACTATCTAGATTTACATAGATTAGGGAATATTTTCAAATAAACAGAACAACTGAAGCAGACGCCTCAGTAGGTGGGGATAGCGTGTCTGCCTCACATTCAAGAGGTCGCTAGTTCGAATCTCGCTTAAAGTGGGTTATCGGTATAATCTTTTTTCTGGGGTTTTCCTCATTCCGAGAAGAAGGATGTCGAGTAACTTTAAGCTCTATGGACACTATTTCATTCGTCGTCCGATATGACCAAGCAGGTTATAGGACGTTTAGCTATAACCAAAATAAGAAAGGTAAAAATGCAATTACCTCAGAACATTTATCGGTTAACATGGCTCAGTCGTTTTAGGTGCTGATCTTCTGATCGCAAGCCCGCAGATTAAACCCGGCCCACCCCGATGGTTTTTAAATGTACGAGTTAAAAGCGACAGACCATGTCAGTTGATTTATTGGCATGGGAAAGAACTCCCGTGGGACGAAATTCCGGCACACCGGCAGCTCTGATATGATCTTGGCAATTGAGATCGTCATTAGCAAACAAAATAATTAATAAAATTGATGTGTTCCATTCACATGACTTTCTCTACATCACTACAACAAATTATAGTTAAAAATCTTATGCTTCTATTTACTTCGGGCTAATCGAGAATAAATTAGAAGAAATAGTCTTATTACTTGCTTCCTTTTCAGTTGAAGCGAAATAATGGAGTACCATAGATTAAAGTGATATTTGACTATCATGGTTGATGTTTGCTATGTGACTAAAGTTCCTTTGTTTGTATGGACAGGAGTTGACATGATAAAGTAAGTTTTTTAACGGTGAAACCAAAAATAAGGAATATCTAAAAAACTATCAAATCCACGAAAAAAATGTATATAACATAAATTTTGTGCTTTAACGTGCTCTACATTTTTTATTTGGTAAGTTTTTGTCCATCTCTTACGGTTTAGCTGTTATGCAAAATTCCGTAAAATTCGTCCAGAATAAAGTAGTCTTCAGAGGCTATTCCCTGATAGATTTCTTAAATATACGATATTTTAATCAAAATCGTTAGAGCCATTTTAAGAAAATAAAAATTTTCGAAAAAAGGGTAGTTGGGGGTGGGAGGAGATTTTCTTGAAAATGTTCGTGTCGCATCCTTGGAAGATACCAAACCTAAATACCAAGTTTGGTTTTTAATGGACTTTTCGTTTTTGAGCTATGCTGCCCACAGACACACACGGACATTTTTCTAAAAATGCTTTTTTTTTTGGATTCAGGGGATCCCAAAACATGTATTTCCGGTGAAATCTCGGTATCGAATTTTTGGGTGCGTCACAATACCTTCTCTATACACTATGTACATGGTACATATACAGAAAGTAATAAAAGCGGAACACTTCCGAGGGAATGAGCACGTTTTACGTAAGGCTAGAACAGCTTTTGGAACCCTCATATTAACTTTTATTACTATGGGTGCGAAAGCTCTATTATTGCGATAGTCACCACCAACTAATATACCAATGTTAAGCTTAAGTGTCAGGGGCATTAGCTTACATATCACATAAATGCAAATGTGCTCATCTAACTCATAGTTCAGAATCATAAGAATTATTGAAGGAAGTGGGCTAACAAGGTCTGAAGTCGATATTTCAGTTTGGCGCCAGAAGTTCTGAAGTTGCATTATGCGATGATGAAGCGAAGGTTTTCTGTAAGAAACGTTTCCTCATATACTGTTTTTGAGGGGGTTGTTCTCTTATGCGGACAGAAACGGTGGAAATGATGGATGAGAAACAGGCAACAACAATAATAATGTACATCATTGCTACTTTGAGAAGCTCCATCCTTTCAAAGTTTTCTTACTTTTTACATGCTTTGTATCTCTCTGCCTAATGTTTATCAGGTTGCCTTGAAATATAAAAGTATGTATATGTGTGCTTCTTTCATCTTTGCTTTTTCAACACAATTCAATGCAAAAGATAAAAACCAGTGAAATAGAATAAGAAACAATTACATACATCTCTTATGTGTAACCAAAATACAAAACATGGTGAATTATGAAAAGAAGACTACATAATAACTCCTCTGTTGTCTTTTTTTTATATACTTTCCCTACACAGTACATGATACGTAGGTAGGAAGGTATTACACTCCATCCAAAAATTCGATACTGAGATTTCACCTGAAATACATGTTATAGAGTCCCCTGTATAAAAAAAAAAAGCTGATGTGTTCAATTCACATGCCTTTTTGTACTACATATCTGTAAAACTATGGTTAAAACATATACTTCTATGTACTTGATACTAATGCATCTAAACGTTATCTGAAATGGTTTATTACTTAGTTCCTTTAAAAGTTGAAATGAAATAAGGGTAAAAAATCTGATGAGTTCCATTCTCATGACTTTCCCTACATCTCGGTAGTAAATTATTAATAAAAAGCTTACCTATTCTTCTTTCTACTTTCTGCTTATCAAGATAAACATTAGCAGAAACTTGTTACTTATTAATTGATTTCTTGTAAGTAGGAGGGAAATAAGGTCAAAACTAGGCTAAAGTGATGGTAGAATCTTTTAAACATGGTTGCTATGGGACAAATCCGTTTCTTTGCATGGCCAGAATTTGACAAGCATCCGAATGAGAAACGTTTAAGTGTCTTAAAACTGAAAACACTAACAAGGAATACCTCGGAAACGAATATCCACGAAAAAAATGTATATAACATAATTTTAAACCTACATTTTTGTGTAGTAAATTCTTGTTTATCCCTTAGATTTACCAGTTAAACAAAAGTCATCCAGAATGAATAGGTTTTTAGATGCTATTCCAAGAAATTTCAAGATATACATTTTATTTGTCATGCAAATATATTTAAAATACGGTATTTTAATAAAAGTATTAGTGCCATATTTGAGAAAATAACACTTTTCGATGTTTTTCCCTGTAAAGAGTAGCTGGGGGTGGAAGATTTTCTTGAACATCCTCGTATTCAATCCTTTCAAATACTGAGCTTAAATACCAACTTTTATTTTTTAATGGATTTTTCATTTTTGAGCTTTGCTGCCCACAGTGACACACACGGACATTATTCTTAAATTTTGCTGTTGTTTTTTTTATTCAGCGAGCCTCAGAACATGTAATTCCGGTGAAATCTCGGTATCGAATTTTTGGGTGGAATACAGTAAATACATTCTCTATACAGTTGTACCTGCCCAACACATGTTGATTACAAAATGGATGATGTGAAAATCTCTTTGAACCTCACCCTCGCTTTGAAACCGTTGAGAAATGCTTTATCGGCCATTAACACTGGAAAGAAAACGAGCATTTCAGTGGTGAAGGAATCGGTTGAATAATTGCAGATATTTTGGCATAGTAATTACTAGAGCTCTGTCTGAGATCACGAAATTGCCAGATTGACGTTCAGTTCACACAGAGTATAACTATGACGTGGTGGAGTAGGCGTGGTCTCTACAAACCTGTTTCGAAACATGCTGCACTATCTAGCATTGCCCACTGCCTGGCCTCGTTCAATTCCTACTAGTAGATAAACCAGTGAACACAGAAAGAGAGCGTAGATTTAAAAATCTGATGTGTTCCATTCACATGACTTTCTCTACATCTCTGTAAATTATTGTTAATAAGCTTATCTTTTATTTATTTCATGCTAATCGAGAAAAATTAGCACAAATAGTCTTATTTCTTGCTTTATTGTAAGTAGAAGCGAAATAAGGGAGTACCATAAGTTAAAGTGAAAGCCAAAAGCTGGTTGCTATGTGACTGATGTTCCTTTGTATGGACAGGAGTTGACAAATTCCTGTATGAGAAAAGTATAAGTTTTTCAAAGCTGAAACCAAGTAAAAGGAATATCTCAAAAACGATCAACTCCACGAAAAAAATGCATATAACATAAATTGTGTGTTTTAACGTGCTCTACATTTTTTGTGGGTTAAGTTTTTGTCCATCTTTTACGGTTTAGTAGTTATGAAAAATTCATCCAGAATAAAGTAATCTTTAGAGGCTATTCCCAGAAAATTCAAAATATACATTTTATTTGTCAGGTAAATAACTTTAATATACGATATTTTCATCAAAATCGTTAGAGCCATTTTTTAGAAAATCAAAATTTTCGAAAAAAGTTCCATGTAAAGGGTAGTTTGGGGTGGGGGGATTTTTCTCAAAATCTTCGTGTCGCATCCCTGGAAGATACTAAACTTAAATACCAAGTTTGGTATTTTACCGACTTTTCATTTTTGAGTTATCGTGTTCACAGACACACGGACACACGGACACACGCACACACGGACCTTTTTCTGAAAATACTTTTTTTGGATACTGGGGACCCTAAAACATATATTTCCGGTGAAATCTCGGTATCGAATTTTTTGGTGGAGTGCAATACATTCTCTATTCACTATGTACATAGTGAGTATAGAGAAAGTAAAAATGTAAAAAATACAAATGGTAATTGTCCGGAACTGAACAATGTTGTGGATGATTCAAACTTATTGTGAATGACAAGAGGAGAGCCTTTTCTTTCGATACAGTAAAGATGTATCTTGTAATTCACTGTAAAGAATTCTGAGTGAGTTTATTGGTTTATATTCAGTCTTTTCAAAGTTCAGCTCATTATTATCCTGAATTTTTTGTATCAAGCTTTGTACTTCTGTTTGTAAAGGTACTAGCCGTTTTTATTCACCAAACATAATAAGAATTGTTGTTTTATTGTGTTACTTAATGAATTAGAACGATACTTACAATGTCAAGTTATGTAATGAGCTACTTTAGAAACATATATTTTAACGTATGCATCTTTACGCTAGAAACCCCTTCTACTTCCCTCCCTTTATACCGCTGGATGTGTTCGTAAATGTGCGCGCTTCGGAACACAAAACCGAGCTCTAGGAAATTACCAATAAAATCATCAAGGAAACGATAATGAAATTCTCTCGCTTTGTATTATTACTATTTTATGACTTCTGACGATGGTACCACTTCTTGTTCCTTTAAGGCGGAGATGAAGCAGAAAGTAGCAAAGTTCAAGTTTGCTCCTATATAATTTGCATTAATCCAGAGTGTATATCCATGCATGGCCTGCTTTTGGCTGTGCTCGCCTGCGTCATCAGAGGATGCTTGCCAAGTTCTTCATATGCGTGAGATGACAGGGTACGCACTTTGCAGTGAATTATTGAATTGCAGCAGGTCATGAAGGATGTGCCTCGGGGATTCACAGCTTTTATCCAAGAAGGCATCCGCTTGATTCACGACCATGCGCCATTTCCTAGAATATTCTCTCCATCTGCAATTGACTTAAGCGTGAAAAACTTCCTTTCAGGTCCGGGCGCGAGCTTTTTAACTCCTTGGCTTGCTCTCTCGCAGTAAGAGCCAGAGATTTTATTCTTTTTCTTCCTTTAATTTTCTGCTTTAACACCACAAAAGGTTTTTGTCTCAGGAATCCTTCTCTGGAATAACGTCCTGCAGTTATGGGGCAATATTGTCGTTTATTGCATGATACATTTAAGAATATAATCTTAATTATTTGCTATCAGCAGAATCCGGATTTTGAAGACCTTAAAGGTTTGAAAAAATTTTTATAAAATTATAATTTTTATTTTCTCTATACGTACCATGTATAGTGAAAATATTGTATGCCACCAAAAAATTCAATAACTACCAAAATGTTACCTTAAGTATATGTTTTGGGCACTCTTGAACCCCCCAAAAAACATTTTTAGGAAACGACCACTGTGTGTGTGTCCGTATGTTTGTGGACAGCATAGCTAAAAATAAAATACGGTTAAATATAAAATGTGGAAGTCAAGTTTAGTGTCTTCCAAGGATGTGACACGAAGATTTTCAATAAATTTCCTCAACCCAAACTATCCATTACATGAAAAGTTTTTTTTTCTCAAAAATGGCTCTAACGATTTTAAGTAAAATACCGTAGATTAAAGATATTAATGAGAGTCAAAAGTTATATCTTGAATTATCGTGGAATAATCTCTGAAAACCTCTTCATTCTGAATTGCATAAATGTTAAACCTAAGAGCTAGACAAAAACCTACAACAAAAAACTGCAGTTCTCGTTAAAACACACAATTTATGTCATATACAATTTTTGTAGAGTTAACCATTTCCAAGATATCCCTTGTTATTGGTTTCAATTTTAAGCTAAGCTTTTCTCAAACGGGAAGTCATCTTTGGTTTCATCTCTCCTTTGTTTTATTTCTGGTCATGCAAAGGAAAGCTGAATTTCAATTGTTTCGCATACATACCGGTTTTTTTTAAAAAAAAAAAACAGTTACTATGCTTTAGCCTAGTATATTACCTTATTACTTAGAAGGAAATAATACAATCATTTCTGCTAATGTTTTTCTCGATTACCACGATATAAATAAAGACATAATCTTTTGTAACAATAGTTTATAGAGAAAGTCATGTGATTGGAACACAGCAGATTTTTACTTTCTCTACAGTACTATGTACATAGTGTATATAGCGTGTTTTCACCGGAAACATGTTTTAAGATATCCTGAATAAAAAAAAAAGTAAGTCAGTGTGTGAGTCTGTCTGCCTGTGTGTATCTGTGGATAGCATAGCTCAAAAATGAAAAGTCTTCGTGTCCCAAGAATTCGACACGAAGAACTTCAAGAATTTCCCCAAATCAAACTACCCTTTCCAAAATTTTCGAGAATTTTGATTTTCAAAAAAATGGCTCTAAGCGTTTTGATTAAAATGTTGTATATTAAGATATTTACATGACAAATAAAATATATAGGTATCTTGAATTTTCTGGGAAGAGCCTCTGAAGACCTCTTTATTCTGGATGAATTTTGCTGAAATTTCCACGAAAAAAATGTATATAACATAAGTTGTGTGTTTTAATGTGCTCTACATTTTTTGTGTAGTAAGTTTTTGTCCATCTCTTACGGTTTAGCAGTTATTCAAAATTTAGTAAAACTCATTCAAAATAAACTACTCTTCAGAGGCTATTCCCAGAAAATTCAAGATATACATTTTATTTGTCAGGTAAATATGTTTAATATACGAAATTTTAATCAAAATCGTTAGAGCCATTTTTGAGAAAATCAAAATTTTCGAAAAAAGTTCCATGTAAAGGGTAGTTGGGGGTGGGGGGATTTTTCTCAAAATCTTCGTGTCGCATCCCTGGAAGATACTAAACTTAAATACCAAGTTTGGTATTTTACCGACTTTTCGTTTTTGAGTTATCGTGTCCACAGACACACGGACACACACACACACACACACACACACACACACACACACACGGACCTTTTTGTGAAAATGCTTTTTTTGGATATTGGGGACCCTAAAACATATATTTCCGGTGAAATCTCGGTATCGAATTGTTGGTGGAGTGCAATATTTTCTCTATACACTATGTACATAGTGCGTATGGAGAAAGTAAAAATATGATATGTTACATTCCCATTATATTCTCTACCACTCTTATAAACTATTCTTCTATCTACTTCAACTTAATCGAGATAAAATTTTGGAGAGATACTTTTATTATATATTTCCATGTAGATACAATCAGAATATGGATAAATGGATATGCACTAGACTAGGCATGTCCAAATGAAGGAACAGAGTGGAATGCGCAGTGAAGCATTCGCGCATGCTGCTGTGCGATGTAATGGAATGTTTGTAAACACAAAGTTTCCTCATCTGCATCTAGTGTTTTTTTATGTATTTTTTCAGTGGTATGTTTTACTTTGAACGCGTCCATCAACATCCGCTACTAAGAATGATGATCAGACATACTGGTTTTAATATAATTCATTTTAGAGAAGCTTTGTTCTCAAGTTATTTGGAGCCACACACACAGACACGCACGTTAATCTGCTTCTAAAATGCGTTTTTTTTTTGTTTGTTTGTTTTTTTTTTTTTTAATTTAGTGGGTCTCAAAATATGTATTTCCCGTGAAATCTCGTTATCGATTTTTTCGGTGGAATACAATATCATCTCTGCTATGTACAATGCGCATACATGATTGAGAAAGCGTACATGCACACATCACTTTCTTTCTGAAGTATTAAATAAGTTTGCTGAAACTTTAAAATTGTTTCATTCTTCATTCAACTGCTTGAGGTCAGAACAACATTTATTTTCCTGAAAGGTTATTTTAACAGTTACAGTGGAAAATGAGATATGAAACATTCACCTTACGTCTAATATTCCAGCTACAGGTCTTACATCCTCCGTGCTGACGATTTCACCCTACCTACCTCCTTAAACGCAACCTCGAACCTTTTCCATTTACCCCTGAGACCTGTGAGGTTATCTCAGCAAAGAGAGATTTATATCTTAGGAGGAGAGTAGAAATACTGCGAACTCGGCTTTAACCTGAATTTTTCAATTCCGATTCTCCTTTCCACCATTGCGAAGGTGGAGTGAATACTATAATTCGTTATCAAACACTTAGTAACGTAGCAACTTTAACTGGTTGCTGGACCTCGGAATTATTCTAGAGGAGGTATTTGGACTCGCTGAGGCCTTCTTAGAATCAATTTCCAAAGGCTTTACCAGGAAGGAGTAAATGGAAATGTGGAGTAAAGATATGTCCATGCAATGAAATATATAGTATTACTATAAATGTTTTTTCCGATTATAATCTTGAAATACTATCGTTACGAGGCACTTAGAATTATGATATAGGTATCAATGTAAAGAGTAACTCAAATATTTTTTATGTTGGTGAACATGTTGCATGTTTAGTAATTTCGTTGCTAGGAGACGATATAACACAAAAACGACAGGTGGGCATTGTGCCTGATTTTGACATATCCCAATCTGTTGCTCCTGTACAACACAATCTTGGAAGAAAATTTGGTGTTGTTCCCCCCAGAGTGTCCAGTTACGCAGACTTCAAAACGAGGGGATGCATCTCCAAGCGGAAGTCTACCGGCCGTCCATCAGTAAGTGAGGCAAATGTGGAGCGTGTGAGAGAGAGAGAGAGAGAGAGAGAGAGAGAGAGAGAGAGAGAGAGAGAGCTTCATGCAAAGTTCCCAGAAATCCATCGTAAAAGCCAGTAGAGAGTTAAATATCCCCCAACAAATTGCGTGGAAGATTTTACGGGAACGCGTCACGTAAATATTCTACATAAATGCTACGATTTTCAAAAGACCATATCCTGACATTGTGTTTGTGAACTTTTCTTGACAGATGGAAAGTGACTTAATTACTAAAAATCTGATGTGTACCATTCACATGACTTTCTCTATATCCCTGCAACAAATCATTCTTAAAAAGCTTATACTTTTATTTACTTTATGCCAGTCAGAAAAAATGAGCAGAAATAGTCTTATTACTTGCTACCTTGTAAGTAGAAGCGAAATAAGGGACTACCATAGGTTAAAATGATAGTCAAAAGCTTTGCTATGTCAATGAAGTTCCCTTGTTTATATGGATAAGAGTTGACAAGTTCCTATATGAGAGAAGTATAAGTTTTTCATAGCATAAACCAAAAATAAGGAATGTCTCAAAGACGATGAACTTACGAAAAAAATGTATATATAATAAATTGTATGTTTTAACGTGCTCTACATTTTTTGTGTAATAAGTTTTTTTCCATCTCTTACGGTTTAGCAGCTATTCAAAATTCAGTAAAATTCATCCAGAATAAACTACTCTTCAGAGGCTATTCCCAGAAAATTCAAGATATACATTTTATTTGTCAGGTAAATATCTTTAATATACGAAATTTTAATCAAACTCGTTAGAGCCATTTATGAGAAAATCAAAATTTTCGAAAAAAGTTCCATGTAAAGGGTAGTTGGTGGTGGGGGGATTTTTCTCAAAATCTTCGCATCCCTGGAAGATACTAAACTTTTAAATACCAAGTTTGGTATTTTAGCTACTTTTCGTTTTTGAGTTGTCGTGTTCACAGACACACGGACACACACACACACACGGACCTTTTTCCGAAAATGCTTTTATTAGATAAAGGGGACCCTAAAACATATATTTCCGGTGAAATCTCGGTATCGAATTTTTGGTGGAGTGCAATACATTCTCTATACACTATGTACATAGTGCATATAGAGAAAGTAAAAACCAGTGATGCAATGAAACCTTTAGGTTCCATACTGAATTGCATCCCCTCACAGAAAGACTGTTGCTTGGCTTTGTCGTCTGGTTTTAGAGCCTACAACAATGGCAGCGGTACTGACGGAACTTCAAGCGTTTTCGTAAAATCTTCCACACAGTTTGTTGGGGGATATTTCAATTTTCTACTGGCTTTTACGGTGAATTTCTGTGGACTTCTTGTGAACTCTCTCTCTTACACGCTCCACATTTGCCTCGCTTACTAATGGAGGACCGGTTGACTTCTGTTTACAGAGGTATCCCTTCGTTTAGAACTCAGCGTAACATTTACGGATACTGGGCCCACTGGGTGTATTAAGGCGATATTCTCTTCTAAAATTGCGCTTTACAGTGATAACACACTGGGATATGTGAAAATCTAGTACACAAAATGCCCTCCGACTTCGTTTACAACCATTTTTCTGTTATATCGTCTCCAAGCAAAAATTAATAAATATGCAACAGGTTCGCCAACATAAAAAGTATTTGAGTTTCTCTTTCCATTGATACCAATATCATGTTTCTAAGTGTCTCCTAACAGTTTGTAATCCGAAAGCTCATTTATAACAACACTGTAATTCAAAAAGGTTAAATTTCCTATACTATCTCACCTATTACAATAAGCATTTTAATGTAAAAAAATCTTATGTGTTACATTCACATGGTTTTCTCTATCTATTCTGTGTGTCCGTATGTGTGCCGGATGTGTTTCTGTTTGATTTTTTCAAAAATGGCTGTCACGATGTTTTGTAGTATAGAAGAATTTTTATTTAAATATCTATATTAAATATTCTGGATGAATTTTGCTAACTTTTTCATAACTGATAAACCGTTAACAAAAATTTAAAACACAAAAATGTAGATCTCGTTAAATAATGTATATGTATGTATATGTCATATACATTATTTTCTTGGAGTTGACCATTTTATAGATATTTCTTGTTATTGTTTTCAGTTTTAAAATACACACTTTCCACATAAGGGAATTATTCACCTCCTGGCAATGCAAACAAACAGATTTCATCCACATGGCAACCAGTTTTTGAAATATTTGACAATCGCTTTAATGTATTCCCTTATTTACCTTATACATACCAGAAAGCAAGTAATAAGACCATTTCTGCAAATGTTTATCTGGATTAGCATATAAAGAAGAATACGCGTTTTAACATCATTTGTTACCGAGATGTGAAGAAAGTAATATGAATAGAACACATCAGTTTTTATCCTTTTTCTCTCCTACTTTTAAGGAACCAAGTAATAAGACCATTTCTGTTAATGTTTATCTCCATTAGCATAAAGTACATAGAATACGTATTTTAAGAATATTTCGTTACAGAGATGTAGAGAAAGTCATGTGAATGGAACACATCAGTTTTTTTTTCAGCTAACACTCATATTTCAGGTAACTAACAAACTCAGTAAATATAAACGAGCAGAATAAGGGTGGTGATTCGACTTTCTAACTCCCCATAGTCCTTCAGAAAATGCACTTTTAATTTTTTAAACGGTTTTAGTAAACTTTTACTTCATTATTTTATAATTTTGTAATATTGGCGTGCATCTAAGGTTTTTGATAACAGGGAAGAAGACTAAATCAGTATTAATAAATTGTTATAAAAATGCCAACTGTCCCATTTGTAACCAAATCGTGGCTGCGCTACTACAATAACAGGTTGAATATTTTTATTTTGGGGTTTTCTTGGAGAAAGTTTTGTAATTATGACGGTTTCTGGTGGGAGTCTATAGTCAATCTAGTGGGATTTTAATTGAACTTCTTGACAATTCTGGTTTGTATCGACTATAGTCCATTATCGGACGCTCCACACGCGTACAGTTGCAGCGGTGGATCTCTTGTAGCGAGCAATTGAATTATTGTACGTTGCTGGCATTTGATAATTTATACTGGCAAGTTGTTTACAGCTATGACGCCATTACTTGTTAGTTTTACGAGACAAAATATCTTCATTTGATCCAACGAGAGATCCAATTTGTCAGTGAACACCACTTAAGCTCGGGCTGACGGCACCAGTGAGCTATTTTTTTCTGATAGAGTATTGTTTCCACGAGGGAGGAGACACTTGTGCGTGCGATCAGCTGTAAAGAGCTGTTGGCAACACATAACAAGGAGGGAGACACAAAAAGTGACATTCCCCGGCTCAAGGGGTGTGACTACGTGCTTGTCAGGAATGGTGACACTTGCGTGACGCTACGCTATTAGATCACGTTCCTTTTCAAGAGATAACACCGTCCACTAGCGGATGAATTTATTACCTACTGCCTACATGGCGTACATGATGAATCTATTACATTCTCTAGCGCTATATACATACGTAATAGTATTCCACACAAAAATTCGATGTCAAAGTTTCACCGTAAATACATGTTTTGGGTCCAACTGAATCTAAAGAAAAGAAAAAAAAAAGTTTTAGAAAAATATCTGTGTTTATGTCTGTGTGCGTACTTGTGTAGGGGGCAGCATAATACTTAACTTAGTATTTAAGTTGAATATCTTCCAAGGATGTAACAAGAAGATTATCAAGAAAATCTCACTATTTTTACAATGGAAAAAATTTCGAAAATTTTCATTTTCTCAAAAATGTATATTTATTATTTACATGGCAAATAAAACGTATATCTTAATTTTCTGGGAATAGCTTCTGAAGACCTCTTCATTCTGAATGAATCTTTGCAGAATTTTAATTAACGGTTAAACCGTAAGAGATACTCACTACACAAAAGATGTTGATCTCATTAAAACACAAATTTATGTAAAAATATATATGAAAAACTGTATGCTTTAACGGGATCTATATTTTTATGCAACGTTTTTGTGTATCTCATACGGTTTACCAGTTATTCAAAATTCAGCTAAATTCAACCAGAATAAAGAGGTCTTCAGAGATTATTTACAGAAAATTCAAGATATTTTATTTGCGATGTAAATATTTTTCATATACGGTAGTTTAATCAAAGTCGTTAAGAGTATTCTTGAGAAAAATAAACTTTTCAAAACATTTTCCAAGTAAAGGGTAGTTTGGGGTGGGGATTTTCTTGAAAATCTTCGTGTCTTATCCTTGGCAGATACTAAATATGAATACCAAGTTTGGTATTAAAGGTGCTATAGCTATGCTGCCCACAGACACACACGCGGACCATTTTCTAATAATGATTTTTTTTTTTATTTAGGACACAGGGGATATAAAACGCGTGTGTGCGGTGAAAACTCAGTATCAAATTTTTGGGTGAAGTGCTATACCTTCTCTACCTAAGTTCCATGTATTACGTAGAATAAGTAAAAAGAATCACCCACTTTATTTCTCAAGTCTTTTATCTCTCATGAAAAATGGAAGATCTGTTTTAAAAATTGTGGGATCTATGTGTACCTAAGTAGTAATGTGTGTGTTTAGAATTTAATTATTCACCTGTCTTTAGGAGTATGCTGACCAAAATTGTAATCCAATATTACACATTTTGCTTTTGTTAAGAAGCAGTTTCATAGGTTATGCCATGTTTGTCTTTTTATAACAGGGAAAGTCCCTTGAATTCTTATTTTGAAGTGCATATAGTTGAACGCAATGTATTTTGCACACTTTCTACTGTCAAGAAAAAACTGCTCCGCCAAAGCATTCTGTGGGTCTTAATAGATCATAAATCCGTCCCAGATTAACAAACAGATATGTGCTCATGTCAATAACTTGTGTAAAGAGACCATTGTTTATTATAAATTAAGTTTAGCTCAGTGTGCGCATGTCTACTTCGTCGTCAAAAAGTCGAAAACCATAAAATAATTTCATTAAGCGCAAGTGAAGGGACCTCTAGGAGTTCATCCTGTGATTGATGAATAAATAAATGTTTATGACGTGGAAAATGCGCCTGAACGTTGTATGAATATATGAAAGTCTAATTTTCACTCTGAATGTTTAATGTATAGATCCATAAATTGCGGCATTGATTGGAACTAGTTGAGTTCGCTAGTTGGAGAAATTCCCTTTTCTAGGATTGCCCTCTGGAGGCATGCCATAAATTGCAACATTTGTTTTCTAAGTAAAAGCTCTAAGACCTGAAGGACATTGAAATCGGTCTTTGAAATTTAGTTATTTTTACTTTTTCTACACGTACTCTGTACCTAGTATATAGAGAAGGTATTGTAATGCACTCAAAAGTTTGATACCGAGGCTTCATCGGAAATACATGTTTTGGGTCCACCTGAATCCAAATTATCTGATGTGTTCAATTCACATGGCTTTCTCTACAGCCCAGCAATAAACTATTGTTAAAACCCTTATGCTTTTATTTACTTCATGCTAATCGAGAAAAAAATAGCAGAAATATTCTTATTACTTGCTTCCTTGTAAGTAGAAGCGAAATGTGGGAGTATCATAGGTTAAGTGGTATTTAAGGGTCATAAAGTTTTTGAGCACACACGCACACATGGACCTTATTCCAGGAATGCTTTTTTTGGATTCAGGGGGACCCAAATCATATATTTCCGGTGAAATATCGGTATCGAATTTTTGGGTGGAATACAATACCTTCTCTATACACTGTGTACATAGTACGTTTAGAGAAAGTAAAATAGCATTTTTAAAAAAATGTCCATGTGTGCGTGTGTGTGTGTCTGTGGGCAGCATAGCTCAAAAACGAAAAGACCGTTAAAACCAAACTTGGTATTTGGGTTTGGTACCTTGCAAGGATGCGACACGGAGATGTTCAAGAAAATTTCCCCACCCCAACCACCCTTTACACGCAGCTTTTTTCAAAACTTTTGATTTTCTTAAAAATGGCTCTAACGATTTTGATTAAAATATCGTATATTAAAGATATTTATCTGACAAATAAAAAATATATCTTGAATTTTCTGGGACTAACCTCTGAAGACTACTTTATTCTGCATGAATTTTACGTAATATCGCACAATTGCTAAACCGTAAGAGATGGACAAAAACTTACCACACAAAAAATGTAGAGCACGTTAAAACGCAATTTATGTTACATACATTTTTTTTTTTTTCGTGGAGCTGATCGTTTTCGAGATATTCCTTGAAAAACTTATTCTTTTCTCATACAGGAATTTGTCAACTCGTGTACATACAAATACAAGCACTTCAGTCACATAGCAACCAGCTTTTGACTATCACTTTAACCTATGGTTATTTCGCTTCTACTTACAAAGAAGCAAGTAATACGATATTTCTGCTATTTTTTCTCGAATGGCATGAAGTAAATAGAAGCATAAGCTTTTTAACAATAATTTGTTGCAGAGATGTAGAGAAAGTCATGTGAATGGAACAGATCTGACTTTTTTTTATTTATCTTTAATTACACCATGCACAGACACATTCATACTCATATCCATATTTCCAGACTCTGGAAAGGATAAGGAATAATTTGGGCTAGAGAATAATGCGTACCCCCAGCCGGGAATCGAATCCGGGACCCCTTGCACAGCAGGGAAGTGTTATACTGACAGCTACGCGGCCAGTCAGGTAATATGTAAACAGCAAGATGTGGTTGTACTTCGGTTGTATGTCAGTCGTGTTGGTAGGTCTAAGCCTCACGCGAGCTGTATTGCCATGGGCATTATTTTATCTACTCTAAGGTATCGATGAATTTTCTTTGTGTTAAATGTGGACATTTTATTTAGTAAATAAGGATTGTAATAAATACGTATGTACCTAGCTTTTAACCAAAAGAAAGTATTTTCCTTGCGTTGTATGTCAATTACAGAAAACCACAAGCAACTTAAGGTTAGAATGGAAATATTAGTCTATGAGGGTAGAAGCACTTACACACACGAAATGCAGTTAGCTGAGTTCATTCCTGGCCTCCTAGGATAAAAAAAAAATCTGATGGGCTCCATTCACATGACTTTCTCTATGTGTCTGTAACAAATTATTGTTAAAAAGCTTATTTTTCAATCTAATTCATGCTAATCAAAATAAACATTAGCAGTAATGGTCTTATTACTTGCTTCCTTGCAAGTACGGAAATAAAATAATGCCATAAGCTATATAAATCAATATTCAAAACTTTTAAAAGCTGGTTGCTATGTGATTGAAGTTCCTTTGACTGTATGCGCAGAAGTAGAGAAATTCTAGTATGAGAAAAGTTTATTTTAAATCTGAAACCAATAACAAAAAATATGATGTGTTCCATTCACATGACTTTCTCTACATCTCTGCAACAAATTACTGTTAAAAAGCTTATTGTTCTATTTACTTCATGCTAGTTGAGAAAAAATTAGCAGAAATAGTCTTATTACTTGCTTCCTTGTAAGTAGAAAACAAAATAAGGGAGTATCATAAGTTAAAGTGATAGTCAAAAGCTGGTTGCTATGTGTCTGAAGTTCCTTTGTTTGTATGGACATGAGTTGACAAATTCCTGTATGAGAAAAGTATGTTTTTCAAAGCTGAAACCAAAAGCAAGGAATATCTAAAAAATTGTCAACTCCACGAAAAAAAATGTAGATAACATAAATTGTGTGTTTTAATGTGCTCCACATTTTTTGTGGGGTAAATTTTTTTTCCATCTCTTACGGTTTAGCAGTTATACAAAAAGTAATAGTCCAGTAGTCTAGTATAGTCTTCAGAGGCTATTCCCAGAAAATTCAAAATATACATTTTATTTGTCAGGTAAATATCTTTATTATACGATATTTTAATCAAACTCGTTAGAGCCATTTTTTAGAAAATCAATATTTTCGAAAAAAGCTCCATGTAAAGGGTAGTTTGGGGTGGGCGGATTATTCTCAAAATCTTCGTGTCGCATTCCTGGAAGATACTAAACTTAAATACCAACTTTTCGTTTTTGAGTTCGTGTTCACAGACACACACACATACACACACACGGACCTTTTTCTCAAAATACTTTTTTTTTTTTTTTTGGATACAGGGGACCCTAAAACATATATTTCCGGTGAAATCTCGGTATGGACTTTTTTGGTGGAGTGCAATACCTTCTCTATACACTATGTACATAGTGCGTGTCAGCCTCATGTCCCATCTCTCAAGGAAACATCACTAGCGCTGTTAAGTTGCGGTGTACCGGTCTGAACAGCAAACAATAAATGGATCTTTGTCAGAATGTTATTAAGGTTTAAAACCATAATTCGTCGATATTAGAGCTGGTCAGTGGCACGTGAAAGGAATGCAATAATTGTGTAGCACGCATATACTGCTATTCATACCGGAATATCCATATTGGTGAATTCTGGCGCTTACTGAAGATTTCAACGAACCTGTTCAGAGGGATATCCGTACGTTCCATGGGCAGGATATTTCTTCACCGGGTCTTTTTGTGTTTAAAATTACGAGCGTTAGACCTACTAGAATCAAGGATTCGGAAATCTTTACTGGTAAATATTTCGTAGCAAAACTTAAATTTTGTACAAACTTGGAGCTCTCTTAAAAAAAACAGCAACAACAACTTCTCTTCATATTGTTGCTTACAGAAGAGAAGGCAGAAAGTTTTCCAACACTATTTCTTTCTTTTTGTTCTTTAATGTCTCTTTTACTCCACATTGCTCACGCCAATGCTCTCCTGTTTCCTTTCCTTTTATTGCTGCTTCTTACTTCCTCTACATAAATAGTAGGTATTGTATGCCACCCAAAAATTGGATGCTGAGATTTCACCGGGAATGCATGTTTTAAGGACTCTAAACAAAAACATTTTCAGAAAAAGATCCGTGTGTATATGTGTGTGTGTGTTTATAGACAGCATAACTCAAAAACGAAAAGTCTGTTAATGTCAAACTTTGTATTTAGGTTCAGCATCTTCCTAGGATGCGACACGAAGATTTTCAGAAAAATCCCACCCCAACTACTCTTTACATGGAGCATTTTCCGAAATTTTTTATATTTCTCAAAAATGGCTCCAACAATTTAATTAAAATACCTGAAAATAGTCTTTGAAGTCCTCTTCATTGTATAACCGTTAGAAATATCCAAAAATTTACAATATAAACATGGTAATTTTCTTTAAACACACATTTTATGTAATATACATTTTTTGTAGGATTAACGATTTCCAAAATATTCCCTGCTATTGGTTTTAGTTTCAAAATACTTAGAAAAACTTTTCGCCAGCGGGAAGTTGAGATTCGTTTCATATCTCTTTCATTTTACTACTGGCCAGGCAAAGTGAATCAAATTTCAATGTCAATCACCGAGCGATAGCTTTTAAAAGATATGACTATCACTTTTATGAATTGTATTCATTTATTTCCTTTTACTTACAAGGAATAAGTAGTTAACTTCTGCTAATGTTTAACTTGATTAGCATGAAGTAGACAGAAGAATAATCTTTTGTAAGAATGGCTTATTTACAAAGCGGGTAGAAAGAGTCATAGGAATGGACTCTTTTACTCCACATTACTCTAACCAATGCTCTCCTGTTTCTTTTGCTTTTGTTACTGCCTTTTAATTACGTAATTTATTGTTGCGTTTATTTGAAAATTTCGTTTCATTGTAATTTGCATTACATCATATTATAATAGTGAACACTAGACTGTTAACAAAATACATTATGCGCTGCTTGCTGAGCACGGTGAGTTTATAGAACAACTGAGGAATCACAAATTTGTCACTATGTTTCTTTTATTTTGTTTTTATATTTTCCTCTTGTTTCGTTATTCTATTTGTTTCTCTTTTTACAAACATACACAATGCGCGCATTTTCACACACACAAATGCGTATCCCAAAGGTAGGACTCGAACCCCAAAAAATAAGGTATGTTGTGTTTTGATAATTGTATTTTTCTTAATAGCGAGAAGACACAAAGTTGAAAAGTTTGTTTCAAAAACATCCAGGGCCATGAACCAAGGATCTTCGCGTCTCTGTGTCGACGGTCTTACCGTTTAGGATACCCTAATGTAGATGTCAGATTCACAACAGTTGAACTATTGCGGTAACAACATTTTAGCGAAATAACAGCTGATTTTGAGGAAGAAATAATTTAGACTAATCTTTGGAAAGAATCTTAATATTTTAAATGCATTACATTGATATGTATGCAAAGCTTGCGGAAAACATATGAGTATCTAAGTATAAAAAAAAAAAAAAAAAAAAAAAAAAGAAATTATAATTTGCCGAAATTGCTAAACAGAACAGCACCTCCGTTTGATTCAGAACATTTGCCTTCCTCTTTTCAATAAAGACTGTTTTTAAAATTCTAACCTTCTTTAAGGGATTGATTGATATCCAATCCTCTTTACTTTCCTCTAATCCGATGATACGGGTATTTATTGCACAAAATTGCTTCAAAGTTTATATATGGGATTCTAAGAAGTTTGGATTGCAAACTTTTGATTACTTCTTTTGTAAAAATGAACCACAATTTCATGGAAGGCGACAGAAGAGAAATTGAAAACAAGAAAGTAACCGACGAACTTTTTATGAAGGATTTAAACAAGGTCTAAGTTTTCTGAATTGAATGTAATATATGTTGTGCCACGGTTGATTCTTGCTGAGTCACGTTTGTGTCAAAGCAGGGATTTGCTGAAGATTGAAACTTTGATGGAAGGGATTATGTTTCTTCGCCTTTCGCGATAGCAAACGCCTTCCGGGAGGAATAGAAGTTTTTCAGCAAGTGGATAATGCTCTTGTCGGATATTTGTACATGCTTTTGTGCAGTTCAGCTACACGTTTACTTCCAGACAAATGAAGGAAACTTTAATTGCAAATTATAATGACATATATAGATTTAAGTAATTGTTTCGTTCATGAACACGTGATCTTAGGAAGTGCAATCCAGTACATTGGCGCGTAAAATTCCAACCATTCGGAACTCATTATCTCTGCATTTTAATCGGTTTTTTACAACACCCAAGTGCAATTGTTTTTCTAAATTTATCACTACCACGTGCATTTGTTTTCTCTCTTAAATAATGTTCTTCTCATAATAATAGTATCAGTGTGTAGTGATATTCTCGTACATGAAAGCGGAAGTTCCAAAACGTATTGAGGAAAGGTCTATTGCTGAAATAGACATATTAATTGAAAACTCAAAGCCGCAGAATACCAAAAACAACAGAGAGAGTGGGGCCATTCAACGAATACTGTAAGCCACGATGCCATGAATTATGATCTGGACATCAAGTTGCAGTGATTTCGATGTAAATATACCTCAAGACAAATGGGATTCTAGGAATATTATTCTTCGTGTCCATGTAGGCTAATCATACTTATTTTATTCTCGAAATAGTCTTATTAAATACAACTCGAGTTTGCAAATTTATCGATAAAAGTGGGAGCTCTTGTTATATTACTTATGATATTTTTTTTGTTTTTTTTTGTTTTTTGCAGTTTTATGTTACCTGCATATAGAAGTGTCACGTCAGCAGTTTTCAAAGGGAGAGATCAATGGGGTACAGCTATTTTCTGACTTTATACTGTAAGTTTCACGTGATCGCCAGGTCATTCAGATTTACAGGTAGTAAGGTAACTTTTTCACCATTACGAATGTACCTATAAGGTTATATCTATAGGAACAGCAGCAAAACTCGGCTGACGCTCCAAGCTTGTTTTCTGACGCGCCGTCTGCTTGGAAGACATCAATAAACCGTTTTTATTTATTTATTTTTATTTTTTATTTTTTGCTTTATGCACAGGTACAGAAGGTATTGTATTCCACCGGAAATAATATGCTTTGATATCCTCTGAATCTAAAGACACATTTTTAGAAAAAGGTGTGTGCGGGTGTTTCTTTGTTGTTTTTTTTTGTCTGTCTGTAATCCGTAAGAGATAGACAAAAACTTACCACACAACAAATGTAGATCCTGTTAAAACACACACTTTATGTCATATACATACTTTTTTTTTCTTTGCAGAGTGGACTGTTTCCGAGATATTCCTTGTTATTGTTTTCAATTTTAGGCTACTTAATAGAGGAAGTCACCTTACATGTTATCTCTTTTTTGTTTTACTCCTAGCCATGCAAAACGAATCGAACTTCAATTGTTTTCACAGCGACCAGCTTTTAAAGGATTTTTCTCTTCTTTTTAGCCCAGTATATTCTGTATTTCCTGTCTGCTTACAGGAAGCAAGCAATAGGATCGTTTCTACTAATTTTTTTATTAATATCATTAATATACATATTTTAATCAACATGTTTAAGGTCTTTCAAATGTTGAAAAATGTTTTTTATTAAGTACAGTTTGTGGTGGGGGGAATCTTTTTGAAACCTTGAAGGTGCTGAGCTTACTTATCAAGATTGATATTTAACTGCCTTTTCGTGTTTGAGTTTTATCGTTCACAGACACACACAGACCCTTTTCTAAGCACGACTTATTTGGATACAGAGGACACTCGTTTATTTCCAGTGGAATCTCGATATCGAATTTTTGGATCGAATGCAATTCGTTCTCTGCTTCTGTACCATGAACTAAGTGGCGAAAATAAAAATGATCTTCTAAGAACAAAACCTCGCCTTTCACCTAGTCGGTCCGGGTTCGATCTCAAGTGACCGCATATGAGATTTGTGGTGGACAAAGTGGCGCAGAGGCGGGTTTTCTCCGGGTTCTCCGGTTTCGCCCGCCATCGCATTCCACTGCTGCTCTGTCTTCATTTCATATATCACCATTGTTATCGCATGCGATGCCACAAGCAGTAAAAGCGGGTGTTAAACACTACCAAAAAAAAAAAAAAAAAAAAAAAAATAATAAGAATAGAACTGACGATATTTGACTTGATACATATTTGAAATATTTTAATTCAAAAACAGGTTTAATGACAGATCTGTGGGGTTGCCAATAACTGCTTTGTTCAATTAATTCTCCCAGCATTTGGCATAATTTCCGATGTAATTTCCCATGAAAGAGGTAAAACGAAGCATTTGGAAAGTATGGTGTTATTTGGACTATACTACATTTAACAGAATTAAACTGTAATCCTAAAATATCAAAACTTTTTGTGCACCTAATACAGGTTTACTAATAGGCAGTGAGGTTGCCAATATCTGCTTTGTTTTATGTAAAAACAGTCGTATTTCTCACACGAAATGGGTAGATTTGGTGTTCGCTAATAGCGTGTATATATACATTGATCTGACAACATATTCTCATCAGCCTCTCTGCTAACATCGTTGGAGCTGATTGCTATTAGAGGTAGTTGTGTTACGGTGCGGAAACAGTATGTTTAAGCAGGCCAAGTGTGTTTTGAGAGAAGTTTGTTCATGTGTAACGCGTAAGCTCATTATCATATTTGATAAATCCCCTGTTAGCAGCTTGCTTCTCTGGCATAACATGCAAATTCATTTGTTTCTGAAGTACCTGCTATGAGTCTGTAGTGCTCTATGTATGGATAGATCCTTTGGTGAACTGTGTGCATCCAACGTCTAACCGCAGCGAAGAGGTTTTCGGAAACGGACCGAGACGATTAGTTTTAGCTAGTTTCAACCTCGTTTCCAGGTTAAGCACCAACAGTTCTCGGTATCTAATAATTCGTACAGTCAGAAATTGTAGGTCTTCAGCTTAAAATGAATATGAACTAGGTTGCAGATTTATGCCCCATTCACAATGAAATGTAGGTTCAGACGCAATGTAAGGCCGCGCTGGACGGCTCCGGTTCGATCCCAAGCGACCACATGTGAGATTTGTGTTGAACAAAGCGACACAGACGCGGGTTTTCTTCGGGTTCTCCGGTTTTCCCCGCCATTACATTCCACCGGTGCTCCATCTTCATTCCATATATCACCAGTGTCATCGCCTGCGGTGCCATAAATAGTAAAAGTGGGCGTTAAACATTACCCCCCAAAAATACCGTGCACCCATGTTATTCAATGTAAGCATCTACATAGACACACGCAACGCAAGAGTTTGCAAACTCAAAACTTTATCTTTGCGTTGGGTACACAGGAAAGAATTCTGCATTCCTACCTCTCTGCATTGCCTGTTGTTCAACAACAGACGATCACAATGCCAGATTTTACAGCATCTACTTTACACACATGTTCTGTTTTGCCGATCCGCGCCATCTCTTACTTCCCTCAAGAGGTTATGACAGTCTCCTTGCGAATTCTCTTTTAATTTAATGGACGACATCACCATTAGCGTCTACATTTCTTGCCTCTCATAAATCGTAAGGCGCAAAAAGATAATTCACAGTTTGTAATACATGTAGCGTTATCACTTTCTGCCGTTTCTATGCCTGCATTATGTTCAATCTTTGTGGATAAACAATTATTGTGACGTCACTGCCGCGAGTGTCAGTTTTTGTATGCCATTTTTATAACCTATTTATTTGTAAAAGACTAAGTAAAATTTCTTATAATTATGGTATTGCTGGTTATATTATTCAGTTTAAAACTTTGCAGCATTTAGAAGATATCCGCATGTAAACTATATATCTAGAAACCCGTGCCAACTTCGCGTTACGCTTACGAGTTCTTTGTGAATGCTGTCTACGCTTGCATCTCATTGTGAATATGGCTGTAGTCTATTTGCTTGAATGTTGCTGTTACCTTTTCGCTCTTCATTCTATGTTAGTTTTCTTTTTTAGATAAATAAAAAGTCTTGTGTGTTCTATTCACATAATTTTCTGTGTCTGTTCTACAAACTTCTTACAAGATTATTCTTCGTTCTACTCCATAAGCATTAGCAGAAAGACCTTACTACTTATCCCCTTATAAGTAGAAAGTAACTAAAGGAAAACAGTATGCTAAAGCGAGAGTCAAATATTTTAAGAACTGTCGCTATGCGATTGTCATTGAAATTTGCTTCTTTGCCTGGCCAGAAGTAAAACAAAAGAAACATCGACTACTTTCTGTTGGAGAAAAGTATAAGTATTTTAAAAGTGATATCAATAACAAGAAATATTCTCGGATACAGTTAGCTTCACAACAAAAATGTAAAGGTTTTAAATAGTGCGTTTTCACGATATCTAAACGTTTTGCGTAGTTAGGTTTTGTCCGTCTCTTCCCGTTTTCCAGTTATGCAAAACAAAATCAGAATAAAGAGGAATTCAGTGGCTACATTTTCGAAAATGTTTCCATGTTAAGAGTAGTCTTGGTTGCGGGGTGTTTTTTTGAAATCTTCGTGTCGCATACTTGGGAGATATTTAACTTAAATGCCAAGTTTGATATTTAACTCACTTTTCGTTTTTGAGTTATTGAGCTGTCCACAGACAGACAGAGAGACAGACAAACACACACATACCCACACACTCGCAGACACACACATACACACTGGCCTTTTTATAAAAATGATTCTTTCGGATTCAGGGGTCTCAAAATGTATATTTCCTTTGAAGGCTCGGTATCGAAGTTTTGGGTGGAATGTGGAATACAATATCTTCTCTACCTATTATGTACATTGTAATACCTGATAGAGAAAATAAAAATGACCTTCTAAAATCACTTACAATTTTGATTAAAATATAATATATTAAAGATATTTACAAATCTGATAATACCTACCCATATCTTCAATTTTCTTCTGTGAAGTTCTGTTCATTTAAAAGGAATTTTGTGAACTCTTCTTATTCTTCTTCACTTTAGGGATTAAGTATTTCCATCTTCGCATTCCAGATACTCCCATTTTGTTCACGGATGCCCTACATAAAGGATTGCATCTTCTTATTAATACTGGTATGTTTTCTTTTCTCATTCTGTTTAATTTCTCGTATTTTATAATTTACATACCTATACCTAATTTCCCTCGAATTTTTTCATTTCATATTAAATCTCATCTGGTGCATTCTTTAACTCTTTAAAAACCTCATTTCAGCGGCATGTAATTTGCTTTTGTCTCTTTTAATAACCAGCACTCATTTCCATGCATGAGTTTAGGACTGCCATGCTTTTATAACATCTGAATTTTGTTTCTTTCGTTGTTTTATTTTTTCGAGTTCTTGCTATGGTTCCGCATTTGTTGAAACTTGTTTATCTTATTTTCTAAGTCCTTGTCTTGTTTAAAACTTATTTCACAGCCCAGATAGTTGAAATTTTAGAGTCGTTCCAGATTTTTGTTTTGAATACCTATTTTTGATCTTACATTTCTTCGATGCGCTATAAGTTTTGTTTTCATAACTAGTAAAAATAAAGTAATGGACGAAAGCATACCACACGAGAAAGTATATCATTTTAAACTGCATAATATATTTCAACTCACCTTTTTGTACCATAACCCATTTCCGATATGTCCCTCTTTAATGGTTCAATTTGTTCAAAAGTTTGTCATTCTTTCGATATTGAAATGTTTCTCACGATTGCATGAAAACAGTATGGAATTTTAAGGTCAATATAAAGCGCCCAGTTCTTGAACATATGGTCATTGCCGTATATCCTTCGTATATGTAACAAAACTGTAATTTAGTATTTCTGCATAGCTTTATCTCAATAAATAAAGATAAAATATAAGATAAAAAAAAACTTTCGTTAGAATAGTGTATAAATCTAATATCGATAGAGGGTAGTCATGAGCGTCATCAGTTTTTTACTTTCTCGACCACATATCTACAATACTCATTGTATTCCACCCAAAATTTCGAATATATATATAACTTTTATGTATACACATATGTCATGTATACGATATATACGTATATGTATGCAGGTATACTTATGTATGTGTATTTGTGTTTTTATAGTGTTTAACGACCCCTTTTACTACTATGGCACCGCAGGCGATGACACTGATGGTACATGGAATGAAGATGGAGCACCGGTGGAATGTTATGGTGGGGAAACCGGAGAACCGGAGAAAACGTGCCCCTACGCCGCTTTGTCCACCCAAATCCCACATGCGGTCCCTCGGGGGATCGACCCGGGCCGCCTAAATAAGTGTATATGTGTGTGTATGTCTGTAAGTCTATTTGTGTGTATATGTATGAATGTGTGTACGTCTGTATGTGTAAATGTATGTATATAATGTTTGTATGTGTATGTATGTGTGTATATATGTGTGTCTGTGTATATGTATATCTGTGTGTGGTTTGTGTGTGCTCAAAAGTGAAAAGTCCATTAAATATCAAAATTTGTATTTAAGTGCAGTATCTCCGTCGCTACGACAGGAAGATTTTCTATAAAATCCCCCACCCCAACCGTCAAATTCATGGAATATTATTTTCTCAAAAATGGCTCTAAACATGTTGATTAAAATAAGACATGTTTAAGGTGTTTTCTTGACTAGAGATAGCATCTTGGGGGCCGATAGCGGGACAGAATCAAAGCCAGCGCACCATAGTATATAGTTGTGATGGGTTGACAATACAGTGTGTATATAATGGTACTAATAGAAGGAACATAGGGCAGTGGTAGACTGATGTTTTCACTAGCAGTGGAAGGCGATTGAGGTTGCATGGGTAGTAACATAAATACCACTGATTTACAGGAACTAACAATTTTAATATTTACCTGCATTCAATTGTTGTTGAGCAACAAGTTATCAGTATCATTATCCACTGTAAAACAGTGTTGTAAATCACAGCATCGAGCCAGCAATGCAGGTTTGTCTCAACTCGGTAGGTATGCAACTGGTATACGCATGTGTCCCGCTATTGGTCCCAAAATGGCCTCTAAAGACGTCTTCATTCCGGATGACTTTTGAGTTAACCATGGTCTCAATTTTAAGATACTTGAAAACTTTTCTCAACGTATGCGTTTCAAATCTCTTTTGTTTTACTTAAGGCGATACAAAGCGAGCCGAGTTTCAGTTGTATCGCATTAAGACCAGTTTTTACAAGATTTCTCTATCGATTTATCCTAGTGTATTCCCTTAGTTCCCTTCTTCTGACAAGGGAGCAAGTATTAAGACCAATTCGTTAATGTCCATCTCGGCTAGCATGATGTTATTAAAAGAATAATCTTTAGTAAGAATGATTTGTTTGCAGAACAGGTAGAGAAAGTCATGTGAATGAAAGATCAGATTTTTTTGGTCAGGTATATAAATGTCAAATATGAAGATTTATGCTAAACTTCCTTGAAATACTATTTTTGGGGTTATTATTATTATTATTATTATTATTATTATTATTATTATTATTATTATTATTATTATTATTTCAAACACTTGGAAGGTTTGTTCCGTAAAAATCCTGATATCAAATTAAGTGCAGTGTAACTTCAATGTCAACCCCAGAGGGTTTGGCTCATCGGAAGAATGAATGGAATGCTGGCCAAGCGGTGTATGCAAATATTGAAAGTGGATAGGAATTAAAATGGATAGCACTGACGTAATATGACAGAAATTCTGTAACAAGGTAGCATTCATATTCCACATTATTGGATCGATAGGTTCTCCAGAATAACTTCGCTGCAATTAAATAACTAGAATCTACTTTGTGACAACACTGAACACCAGTAATGTAATTGGCATGAAGCATAATCGGAAATATTGGACAAATCAGAGGATCGCGGCAGATTCAAAAATTGCCTTTACTGCTGAAAATGGAAGTTCGCAGAAATTACTATCAGTAAACTAGTAATTAAATCCACATACATAACTTTAAAAATAGATGTGTTCCACCCATGTGGTTTGCTTCTCTTGTTCTGCAAACATCCTCTTTTTACGAAAGATTTTTACTTTGTCTACACGTACTATGTGTAGCTCAAAAACGAAAAGAGCGTTAAATACTAAGCTTGGTATTAAGTTCAGTATCTTCCAAGGACGCGACACGAAGATTTTCTGTGAATAGCCTCTGAAGACCTCTTTATTCTGAATGAATTTTGCGGATAGACAAAAACTTACTACACAACAAATGTAAATCTCGTTAAAACACACAATTTATATCCTATACAGTTTCTTTTGTAAAGTTAACCGTTTCCAACACATTGCTTGTTATTGGTTTATATTTTAAAGCTCTTAAAACTTCTCTCTAACGCGGAATTCATATTCTGTTTCATCCCTCTGTTGTTTTACTCCAGACCACGCAAAGAAAACCAAATTTCAATTGTTTCACATAGCGACTGGTTGTTTTCATTGCTTTACCTTTTCCCCTTCTACTTAGAAGTAATTAATACAACATTTCTACTAATACTTATCTCAATTACTCGATGTACGATAAAAGAATAGTATTTTGCAACATTAGTTTGTAGAGAAAGCTATGTGAATGGAACACATTAGATTTTTTGAAAAAGTCTGTGTGTGCATGTGTGTGTGTGTGTGAGTGTGTAAAAGTTTTGAAAAGTTTGTTTTTCTTAAAAATGGCTCTACCGACTGTGATTAAAGATATTTGAAGATATTTGCATGTCAAATAAATTGCTCTTGGTTGAATTTTCTGGGAATAGTTTCTGAAGACATCTTTATTCTGCATGGATTTTGCTAAATTTAGCACAACTGGTTAACCGTAAGAAATAGACAAAAATCTGATGTGTACCATTCACATGACTTTCTCCATATCCCTGCAACAAATAATTCTTAAAAAGCTTATACTTCTATTTACTTTATGCTAATCAGAAAAAAATAGCAGAAATAGTCTAATTACTCGCTTCCTTGTCAGTAGGAGCGAAATAAGGGACAACTGTAGGTTAAACTGATAGTCAAAAGCTGGTTGCTATGTCAATGAAGTTCCTATGGATAGGAGTTGACAAGT
Organism: Hymenopus coronatus; assembly: GCA_030762935.1. NCBI lineage: Eukaryota > Metazoa > Arthropoda > Insecta > Mantodea > Hymenopodidae > Hymenopus > Hymenopus coronatus. The sequence goes on from CM060884.1 coordinate 52,292,096, forward strand.
TCCTGTATGAGAAAAGTGTACGTTTTTCATAGCAGAAACCAAAAATAAGGAATATCACAAAAATGACGAACTCCACGAAAAAAATGTATATAACATAAATTGTGTGTTTTAATGTGCTCTACATTTTTTGTGCAGTAAGTTTTTTGTCCATCTCTTACAGTTTAGCACTTATTCAAAATTTAGTAAAATTCATCCAGAATAAACTACTCTTCAGAGGCTATTCCCAGAAAATTCAAGATATACATTTTATTTTTCACGTAAATATGTTTCATATACGAAATTTTAATCAACATCGTTAGAGCCATTTTTGAGAAAATCAAAATTTTCGAAAAAAGTTCTATGTAAAGGGTAGTTGGGGGTGGGGGTATTTTTCTCAAAATCTTCGTGTCGCATCCCTGGAAGATACTAAACTTAAATACCAAGTTTGGTATTTTACCGACTTTTCATTTTTGAGTTATCGTGTTCACAGACACACGGACACACACACACACACACACACACACACACACGGACCTTTTTATGAAAATGCTTTTTTTGGATATTGGGGACCCTAAAACATATATTTCCGGTGAAATCTCGGTATCGAATTTTTTGGTGGAGTGCAATGCTTTCTCTATACACTATGTACATAGTGAGTATGGAGAAAGTAAACACTTACAAAACATAAAACACAAAATGTATGTCATATTCATTTTTGTGGTAGAGTTGACCTTTCCAAGCTATCGCTTGTTTCTGGTTTCAGGCTTAAACTGCGTAATTTTTCTCAAACGTGGTACCTTTCCCTTCATCTCGCTTTTTTTTTTTTTGTTTTTACTGCGATATTTGCTAACCATTTCTGCTAATGCTTATTTCAATTAGTATGAAGCGGATAAAATTATCTGTTTTGTAAGAATAGTGTTTTTTTGTTTTTGCAGAACGGGTAGAGAAAGTTGTGTTTATGGAACACATCAGGTCTTTTACTTTTAGAGCAAACCATTTCCAAGATATTCCTTCTTAAAGGCTTTAAAATTTCCAATACTTAAACATTTTTCCAATTGGAAGTCGCTATTGCCTTTTTCATCTTGGTCCTTCTAAGATAAGAAAGTTTCAATTGCATGATAAATCGATAAGCTTTTAAAGGATTTGACTATCGCTTTAGCCTTTTATTTCGCATCTACGTACAAGACAGCGAGTAATAAGACTATTTTACTAATGTCTATCTTAATTGGAATGAAGTAGAGAGAAGAATAAGCCTTGTAATAATAATAATATATTGCCGAATAGATAGAACAAACCATGCGAATGGAACACATTAGATTTTTACTTTCTCTACTCGTACTATGATATAGTGTATAGAGAAGTTATTGCATTCCACTCAAAAATTCGATTCTGAGAGATTTCACCGGAAATAGCTGTTTTAGGGTCTCTTGTATAAAAAAGCATATTTAGAAAAAGGTCCGAGTGTGTCTGTGTATCAGTGTTTCTGTGAATACGATATCTCAACAACCAAAAGTTTATAAGAAACCCAACTCGGTATTTAAGATTAGTATCTTCCAAGCATGATTTTGATAAAAAGATTCCCCCACCCCAAACTACGCTTTATATCGAAACTATTTCGTAATTTTTTATTTTCTCAAAAATGACACTAACCTTTTTGATTAATAGTACCGTATATTAAAGAAATTTACATGGCGAAACGAATTTCAATTGTTTCACATAAGACTAAGTTTTAAAAGTCTTGACTATCGTTTCGGCTTAGTATTTTCCCTTATTTCCTTTCTGTTTACAAAAAGCAAGTGGTAGTGTTTGTCTTGATTAGCATGATAAATCATCTTTTGTAAAAAAGTTTGTATGTGGAAAGCATGGAATGGAACGTATCAGATTTTTATATTGTTATAAATTATAACATTTTTATGATCCTGTATGTTAACTGTTAAAATGAATGTTTATTAATGGCAGATTGTACAAATCTGATGCTCTAAATAACTGCAGGTTTCTACTCGAGAGCTCAGAACCTGTTATCTCGGCGAGGACTCGTGAACTATGTCTTAGTTTTTTCTGTCAGATCCGGGAAGTTGCGCAAGCTTCTGGAAGTAACTTGGGTAGGTAATGTTACGGTAAACTTGAGTGGCCTTCCGTCCATTAATAATTCCCAACTCGCATCACACACTAGAGTTACCGCTCTTAGCCAATCAGCTCACAGTTTCTCCTTTAAGTTTCAAAGCTGTACTAAGTTGCACTTCACACAGGCTCTGGTTACCCCAAAAAGAACTCTGAGTGTACCAAAGCTGTATAGAATCATGGTTAATTGTATATAACACAGGAAAGTGCTTCGCCTCTACTCAGCTGCAGTAGTTTTGGATGTACCACTTGATGGTAACCAGAAGTCTTAACCCGCTAATTGTAATAAACATACTAGCAGTGTGTATTTATTGATTCCTCAAAACTAAGTCTAATGGCAGTATTTATGCATATTGGCAATATTTTCCCATCTGCTCCTATCGCATATGGCATTCATTCGAAGGAAGCGTTTGAGGTTATGAATGCAATACTAAAGTGCACTGAATATACTTCATACAAATGACATATACTTATGTGGAGACTTAGGACTGTTAATTGGTATGCAACAAGGATATACTAAATACTTTTGTTTTTGTGCAAATGACCTGCAAGGCAAGCCTACATTCCTGGAATCAAAGTCTTTCCCATGAACCACTTGTGAATATTCAAGATGTCTTTTACCACCTTTACACATCAAGCTTGGACTGATGAAAGTATTTGTGATATCACTAGACAGAGAAGGACATGCTTTCGAGCATCTCAGAAACAAATTCCTAATCCTAAGTGATGCAAAGATTAAGGAAGGAGTATTTATTGGTCCACAAATAAGAGTAGTCTTCCAGGATGAAGATTTTGAAAATAAATTGTTGGAACTGGAGAAAATGGTTTGGCTGACATTTAAATCACTGTGCACGAACTTCCTTGGAAATAAAAATTCAGTTCACTATGAAGTTATTTTAAGTAACTTATTACACTACTTTCATGTTATGAGATGCAAAAATATCATTGAAACTATATTTTCTGGACTGTCATCAGGATTTCTTTCCTAAAAACCTTGGTGCTGTTGGCGATGACTATGGTGAGAGGTTTTGCCAAGAAATATCAGCCTTTGAAAAACGATTTAGCGGATGATGGAATGCAAGTATGCTTGGTGAGTATTGCTGGTCAGTAATCAGAGATAGTTCAGAAGCTGACCATAAGCATAAACTACATCTTAATTGGGTGTTCTTTGCTATTGTTATGTTTCTCATTATAACTAACTAGTACAATTAAAAAGTGTCATTAAATTATTTGGTAATAGAAAAGTTTGGATTTCAGCATTAAAAAATCTGTGTTCCATTCACGTGAATTTCGCTACATCTCTGCAATAAATTATTGTTCGAAGGTTTATGCTTCTATTTAGTTCATGCTAATCCAGAAAAAAATAGCAGAAATAGTCTTATTACTTGCTTTTTTGTAATTAGAACGAAATAAGGGAGTATCTAGGTTAAAGGTGATAGAAGATGGTTGCTGTGTGTCAGTGTGTCTGTGAACACTACAACTCAAAAAGGAAAAGCCGGTAAAATACCAAACTTGGTATTTCAGTTTAGTATACTCCAGGGATGCGACACGAAGATTTTGAGAAAAATTCCCCCACCCCAAACTACCCTTTATATAGAACTTTTTTCGAAAATTTTGATTTTCTCAAAAATGAATGTAACGATTTTGATTAAAATATTGTATATTGAAGATATTTACCTCACAAATAAAATGTATATTTTGAATTTTCTGGGAATAGCTTCTGAAGACTACTTTATTCTGGATGAATTTTACGGAATTTTGCATAACTGCTAAACCAAGATATTCTTTGTTATTGGCCAGAATCTTCATATTCTTACTCTTAAAAACCTCGTGCATTCAAAAGGAAATGATGAGGATTCTATGCAAAATAGTTATTTATAATAGTGGGAAAATGGTGTGAGTAGAAAGCTTGCGAAACGAGGTTGTAGCCTGATTTTTCGTATTCCTACGGGCAGTATAACATCATTTTAACATGTGTGCCATATTTTTAGACAGTTTTCAATATTTATGTACACACATAGATTGTTTTACCTATTTCACGGAGTTCATGCTTAGTGATTTGCGATATTCAGTTGTTACCTTGCTTAGCATCAGTACTGGCAACATGATGACTTACTCGTACAGATCGAAAATATTCTACACAATGGAAGCATTGTAGTAGTTATAATTTTGCTCTCTCCGCTGCTTGCATAATTTTGTCTGGTTCAGCAGATTCCTTTCGCCATTTTATGGATCGATATGGGCTTTCAGAGTCATAGTCTACTTTAATTAGGCCGTGGACTCATAAGCCAAAGTTGACTAAATTGGGGTGTTATAATTTTATTACACTGAGTGACGTAATGTTTTACTGACATCTGACATCTGGTAAAATACCTACTTTTAGCATCAACTCTAAAAATAATGATAATAGCTTCTTTAATTTTCAATTTTTTTGCTGAGAAAGAGGGGTTTCTGATCCTCCGTAATCAGATCTGGAGGCAAAGGTAGCAAATAATAAAATAAACCATAACAAGAACGGAAGTCAGCCACATACGACCCCTAAATAGTAATAGATAATGACAGAGATTATTGTTGTACTAAGGTGGTTCTTGTTCCAAGACGCTGTTAGAAAAAAGCAGGAAATTCTGCAAGGCTATTGCTTAAAATATTGCTCGAACATGAGCTTTCCTAGTGCTTAAACTCCACGAGAACTGAAATAAAACTTGTTGAACGTTAAGTAAAAGTAATGACCACTTTAATAATATTTCCTCTCAAAATTAGCTGGTAAAACTGGTAATTATGTTTAGCTACGTCGGATGTATGGTGCTGGAAAATTATGAGCACAAATGTGCTGTAGGTCACGCAGACTTGGGAGCAAATGGAATGGGTCGTTAAGTCTCAAAAAGGGCTCCTCCTCCTCTCCCTCGCCACAGATTAGTAAAGTTGTATATCTTGAGGACAAGCGGCATCGGAGGCGGACATTTATAGTCCCACTCCTTCCTTATTTAATTTACTTTGCCAGGATAATTAAGATGATGATCAGTTAATTAGGTGATTACGAGCAAGCGTTCCCGCGTGGAGAGAGGAAACGTGCACTCCACGACCTTATCTGGTGCTAAGTTTGGAACAAGCACCACCGATGATGATATTGGTTGCTGAGCCCCCAAGTGACTAGGCTTGCTTTGTTTAGGGAGGCTGCACAGCGGGCGGAACAAGCCTCACTGGGAATATTAAATTATTGATGGAGATGACGACAATGTGCACGCCTTATGTTCTGTTACTTAAACACCAGCACAAAGGACGGCATGCGATTTTTCTCTACTCGTACTATGTACCATGTATATAACGAAGATATTGTATTGCACCCAAAATTAGATGTCGAAATTTCTCTTGAAAGACATGTTTTGAGGGCCCATGCTTACAAACGGGGTCAGCGTGTGTGTGTTTAGGTGTGGATAGCATAGCTCAAAAACGAAAACACCGTTAAATACCAAACTTGATATTCAAGTTAGGTATCATCTAAGGATGCTACACAGTGGTTTTCAAGAAAATCCTCCCACTCTAAACTACCCTTTACATGGAACATTTTTCGAAAATTTTGATTTTCTCAAAAATGACTCTAACGATATGCATTAAAATACCGTATATTAAATTAAAAGGTGGTAGCGCACCTGCCTGCCAAGCGGGAGACCTGGGTTCGATTCCCGGTATCGGCGTGGGGATTTTTTCCCCGTTGGGAGACCTGGTCCGGGTAGCACTCAGCCTCATGCGGTCCCTGGGCGGCCAATTGAGCTACTTGATTGAGAAGTAGCGGCTCCAGGTCAAGAGAACCGCATTAACCGGCAGGGAGGGATCGAGGCGCTAACCACGTCTCACCCTCCAATACTACTCCTCATCCATGACGTCTGTCCTGGATCGAGATGGGGAACACAGCGGCCGGGTGTCGTTCCAATGGAGCTATTATCTTATTATTATATTCCAATATCTGAAGACCTGATTATTATGGGTGTATTTTGCTGGATTTTGCATAACTATTAAACCGTAAGAGATAGATAAAAACTTACTACACAAAAAAAGAGTAGTAGATCTCGTTGAAACACACAATTTATGTCATATATATTTTCTTCTTGAAGTTGACCATTTATTTTATTGCTTGTTATTGATTTCAGTTTTAAAATACTTAACTTTTCACATAAAGGAATTTATCAACTGCTGGCAGTGCAAAGAAACGAGTTTCATCCTCATGGCAACCAGCTTGCAAAAAGATTTGACTATCATTTTAGTCTAGTGTATTCTCTTATTTACCTTCTGCTTAGAAGAAAGAATTTCTGCTAATGTTTATCTCGATTAGCATGAAGTAGATAGAAAAAGGAGCTTCTTAACAGTAATTTGTTACAGAAATGTAGAGAAAGCCATGTGAATGGAACACTTCAGATTTTTTTTTCGTTCTTATAAAATGAAGTCTGCTCCTCAGGGAAATCTGGGAGCGAAATTTTTATTTCAATCTGTAAAAGAATATCGAACATTTATTTTTTTAGACAGTTGATGCTAAAAGTAGATCTTTTACCAGATGCCAGTAGTGTTAAAATTCATTCATTCAGTGCTATAAAATTATAGCACTCTAATGTAGCCAACTTTGGTTTATATGTTCACGGCTTCATTCAAATTCTGAAACCTCGTATCGATCCATAAAATGGTGGACGATTTTAATGTCATCAACATGGAATCTGCTGAACCAGACGAAATTAAGGAAGCAGCGGAAAGAGCAAAATTACAAATGCTACCCAAAAAGTCAATAAATTAGTATGACATAGGTTTATTATTTTCAATGCCTCCGTTGTATAGAATGTTTTCATTCTGTACGAGTAAATTATCATGTTGTTAGCACTAATGCTAAGTACGGGTATACGGTATTTTAATCAAAATATTTAAGAGACTTTCCCTTTTTGAGCTGTGCTGCTCTTCCCCACACACGCGAACATTTGTCTAAATTGCCTTTTTTCGATTCAGGGAATTCTAAAACAATTATTTCTGGTGAAATCTCGGCATACAATTTTTGGGTGGAATACAATCCAACTCTATATATATATATATACTTTGTATATCCTACGTATAGAGAAAGTAAAAATTGTATTTCCTTTGAGTTTTTGGCGGAATTTTGTGCTACTCTACAAGAAAAAGATCAAAGCTCATAAAACAGCGGTGTAAACAATTATATTTTAATCCAACTTTCAGGATAAGTTTTGCTCTACAAATTGACACTACTGTGAAATATTTCAGTTGTGTGTGCTCAAGTGATGTGGTTGCTTTCTTTGCGAATGTATGCGAATTTTTTCCTCAATTTTTCTGTGAATTGTATTTTATGATCATTATCTGAGAAAGTATTAAAGATAGCTAAATTAAATTTTGTGGTGATACAAACCCCGCTAACTGCTGTTATGAATGTGCTTTGTTTTTATTATAATTATTTTTTTTAATAATGATTGCTGATAAAATGAATTTAAACCTGGTATAGTTAAAAAAAATCTGATGTGTTCCATTCACATGACTTTCCCTATATCTCTGCAACAAATTATTGTTAAAAAGCTTATGCTTTTATTTACTTCATACTAATCGAGAAAAAATCAGCAGAAATAGTCCTATTACTTGCTTCCTTGTAAGTAGAGGTTGCTATGTGACTGAACTTACTTTGTATGGACTGGAATTGCTAAAATTCTTGTATGAGAAAAGTATACATTTTTTCAAAGCAGAAATGTCTCAAAAACAATCAATTCCACGAAAAAAATGTATATAACATAAATTGTGTGTTTTAACGTGCTCTATATTTTTCGTAGTAAGTTTTTGTCCATTTCTTAGGTTTAGCAGTTATTCAAAATTCCGTAAAATTCATCCAGAATAAAGAACTCTTCAGAGGCTATTCCTAGAAAATTCGAAATATATATTTTATTCGTCAAGTAAATAGCTTTAATATACGATATTTTAATCAAGATCGTTAGAGCATTTTTGAAAAAAAATCAAAATTTTCGAAAAAGTTCCATGTAAAGTGGAGTTTGCGGTGGGGAGATTTTTCTTAAAATCTTCGTGTCGCGTCCCTGGAAGATACTAAACTTAAATACCAAGTTTGGTATTTTACCGACCTTTCGTTTTTGAGTTATCGTGTTCACAGACACACGTACACACCCACACACGGACCTTTTTCCGAAAATGCTTTTTTTAGATAAAGGGGACCCTAAAACATATATTTCCGGTGAAATCTCGGTATCGAATTTTTGGGTGGAGTGCAATACCTTCTCTATACACTATGTACATAGTGCGTATAGAGAAAGTAGTAAATTCTATCCTCCTTAATACACAAATACATAAACTTAATAAGTAAAAGTAGATCAGTAAACTTAATTGTTTGCTTTCTATCGCTCCCTATATAGTATCTGACCTTCGGGGGAAACCTCATTGCACTAAGCGATGCTGGACCATTTTTGAGGTGGACGCACCCAGCGGGCGGTAACCGATACCTCTGATGTTAGGTTGAGGATGCGGATAGAGGGAATGAAAGGACCTGCGGCTTTTACTGTGTGCTCAAAACCACGTCGGGCCTTGGGGATACTTCACACGAGCTAGTCAGAGATGGAGGCTTAGAGAGGGCCGAATAACAGCCGGAAATTGAAATACCGAACTTGCCAGCACGAGAGGATTCCTTTAATTTTTATTAAAACCCTTTAATGATTGGTTTAGTTTCATTTAATATATATATATATATATACATATATATATATATATATATATATATATATATATTGATTTGGATTGAACAGAATTTTTGATGCCCAAAAGGTGTATCGTATTTTAATGAAGTTAAGAGGATTTAATCAGTGACTTCAGATTTAACTTAAAATCGTATTTAATTATTATTTTATGTCTTTTGTATTGATTGTGTTCATATTGTGCCACAAGGTGCATTGTATCCTTGATGCTTTGTAGTAAGGTAGTGTGAAACTGTTCTTTTTCTAGAGTTCTCGAGTTGTCTGCGACGTATCTGAGTCCTGGCATTGTTGCTTAGGATGTGTTCTTGACCACTGAGCTATCCCGGCGCCCCTGATCAGCGAACTTTTAAGGCATGTATCTACATTCTGTAAAACAATTCGTTCTGGAACCCGCTTGAGTAGTGTGGTGGTAACTTGTATGCCTCACATTCAATCCTCGTCCGATATGCCCAACCAGGTTAAAGGGCGTTATATTAAAAAAAAATCAGTCAGGTATCTTAAACAGTTTCTGAGGCAATGGATCATTTATTTAGTGATTTAACATTGCCGAAATAGGACTTTTATTTTCCTCTTCAGTCAACGGAGTTTTCATTATCAACCGAGCGGAATGGCTTAAAGGTTTAGACTGTGACCCACATTCGGAGGCCGCGGATTCGATCCCCGAGACCGATCTACCTGGCCCATGGGTTCCCCCGAATTTCTTATCCTTCCTTGTCGTTTACATTGCCATTTCATTTATGCTTCATCCCATTGGTTTGAAGTATCGACAATGGTGCTCGTTGCGGCAGTCAAGGGAAGCGGAGACTCATTGTGAATTTCTATCCCCCTGACTTCGGTTTCTTGGCGGGATGAGGACCGCTGCGCGCCATTGTGTGGGATGGGTTCTCCTGTCCAGCTATCGTTCGCTTTATCTGGAAAACCTAGGGACTCTGTCCTTGCTGTGCCGTCATTTCTGATTCCGGAAGCCCGGTGTATCCTCTCACCTCACTCCTTCCTAGGAGGAGCACGCCCTAGTGCGAAATGAAATGGTGTGTTTTTTTTTGTTGTTTTTTTTTTTTGTTTTTTTATGGACGCTCTTTAACGGCTGTGGTTCTCAGCATCCCATTCTATACTGAAAGACCGCTTAATTTTCCTCAGAGGTCTCTCTATCAGGCTTGAGGTTCTTTTACGTGCCGTAAATCTATGACACCGGACCAATTCGCTTCTGAAGGAACCCATGCTAAGAATATTTACGCCAAGAAAAAAACAAAAAAAAAAACAAAAAAACATCGTCCTCCGCCGGGGATATGAGATCAGCATGATAAACATTACACCATGGAGGGCAACACCCTAATGGGTACAGAACCCAACACAGGTTCGGTGCCGAGACCCTCAGCACGTATCCTATTCCTATTCCTTTATCAAGAATTAATTTTAGAGTATCGACATTAACTTGAAATAATTAAAAAAATTCGAGGTGTTCCATTCACATGATTTTCTCTACCCGTTCTATAAACAAAACATTCTTAATAAAACAGCATTTTTATTAACATCAATCTAATTCTGATAAATAGATGGTCTTAATCTTGATTCCTTGTAAGCAGAAGATAAATATGGAAATACACTAAGTTAAAACGATAATCAAATCGTTTAAATGCGGGTCGCTATGTGAACATTAGAGATGGCAAACAACTGCGCTATCACTGCGCTAAGGAGACGACCCATAGTAAGTGTAGAGAAAGTAAAAAAATCTGATGTCTTCTATTCACATGACTTTCTCTACATCTCTGCAACAAATTATTGTTAAAAAGCTTATTCTTCTTTTTACTTAATTAAATCGAGAAAATATTATCACAAGTAGTCTTATTTATTGCTTCCTTGTAAGCAAGGAAGTACCGTAGGTTAATGTGATAGTCAAAAGCTGGTTGCTATGTGACTAAAGTTCCTTTGTTTGTATAGACAGGAGTTGACAAATTCCTGTATGAGAAAAGTACATGTTCTTCAAAGCTGAAACCAAACAAAAGCAATATCTAAATAACGATTAACTCCACGAAAAAAATGTATATAACATAAATTATGCGTTTTAGCGTGCTCTACATTTTTTATGTGGCAAGTTTTTGTCCATCTCTTACGGTTTAGCAGTTATGCAAAATTCCGTAAAATTGATCGAGAATAAAGGAGTCTTAAGAGGCTATTCCTAGAAAATTCAAGATATACATTTGATGTGTCTGGTAAATATGTTTAATATACGATATTTTAATCAAAATAGTTAGATCTATTTTTAAGAAAATGAAAATTTTCGAAATTTTTTCCATGTAAAGGGTAGTTTGGGGTGGGTGGATTTTTCTCAAAATCTTCGTGTCGTATCCCTGGAAGATACTAAGTTTTGTATTTTACCGACTTTTTGTTTTTGAATTATCGTGTTCACAGACACACACACACACACACACACCACACACACACACACACACACACATAGACGGCCCTTTTTGTGAAAATGCTTTTTTTTTATTTATATATAAGGTACCCTAAAACATATATTTCCGGTGAAATCTTGGTATCGAATTTCTGGGTGGAGTGCAATACCTTCTCTATACACTATGCACGTACTGCGTGTAGAGAAAGTAAAATATGTAAATCCTACTAATTGTACATACAAATAGAAAAGCGGGAAAATGATATGAAAGGGAAAGGGTTGGTATAGAGGGAGAGAGATCGGAAAGCGCTAAAACGATTTTGATAATTCTGTCACGTGAAAAGCATTGCGCTTCCCAGTGGACATAGATTATACTGTAACGCACTCCATTTGTGATAGGGTACCCAAGGGATATAAACTCCGGAATTTTGACTAGGGTTATGAGAGATGTGGGAATAGCAACAGGAAGATTAATCAGCACAGTTTTAAAATCATGATTATATGAACAAAAATTGCACGTCTTGATTTGAGTATATTGAATTATAACTTTTTACCTGGATAGCTGCTCTGCCCTTCCTTGAAGGACACTTGAAACTTGATGAACAGTACCTACACAATAGGTACTCGCACTCCTATTACTTTCTCTACACGTACTATGTACAAAGTGTATAGAGAAGGTATTGTATTCCACACAAAAATTCGATATCGAAATTACACCGGAAATGCATTTTTGGGTTTCTCTGAATTCAAAAAAAGGCATTTTTGGAAAAAGGTCCGTGAGTGTGTGTGTATGTGTCAATGGACAGCATAACTCACAAACGAAAGGCCCGTTAAATACCAAACTTGGTATTTAAGTTTGATATCTTCCAAGGATGCGACACTAAGAGTTTCAAGAAAATCCCCCCACCCCAAACTATCCTTTACATGGAAAAAAGTTCGAAAATTTTATTTTCTCTAACAATTTTGATTAAAATATTTTATATTTTATATGTTAACATGACAAATAAAATGTATATAATACAAAAAATATAGCTTTAATACTTGAGAAAATCACTTCTATTCTTAGTATCTCCTTAGCAACCTCGGTTTAGATACGTAATCTAAACGCAAACTAAACAAATGAAATATTTTACGCTTTTATCCCAGACATGAAAAATTGGATATGTAAACATGTTCGTATTTATTATTCATTAAAGGCAGTATAGCACCTTCATCAACTTATCGGCAAATACCCAACGTAAACATTATTAAATAGCCGTGTTCCTGTTGTTTATTTCTGTTACGAACATTATAAGCGGAAAATGCACCCCCTTGGTGCTGGGTTGCCTTTCTCTTGTATGCTGTGCTTTCAAAGTATTGATCATCAAGGGTGAGTGTATAAGGCAATTTTATGTGCACTGTGTAGCTAATGGATTTGGCAGAAAGTAATCCGCTTCTTACAGAGAGGGGATACAACGTGTAGGGAGATGGTCCCCCATCTTTCGGCTGTTCGCTTCTTCAGATCATGTTTTAGTAATGTTGAGCTGCTTTGAGAATTTACTATCTAAATTAAAAGTTTATCAACTCCAAAATCAATTACCTGCATATGTAACTATTATTAATACTCCGATATGTTTCATTCACATGACTTTCTCTACATCTCTGCACCAAATTATTGTTAAAAAGCTAATGCTTTTATTTACTTAATGCTAATCGAGAAAAAATTAACAGAAATAATCTTATTACTTGCTTCATTGTAAATAGCAGCGAAATAAGGGAGTGCCATAGGTTAAAGAGATGGTCAAAAGCTGGTTACTATGTGACTGAAGTTCCTTTGTTTGTATGGACATGAGTTGACAAATTCCTGTATGAGAAAAGTTAAGATTTTTGATCCTGAAAACAATAACAAGGAATATCTCGAAAACGATCAACTCCAAGAAAAAAATGTATACAACGTAAATTATGTGTTTTAATGTGCTCTACGTTTTTTGTGTGGTAAGTTTTTGTCTATCTCTTACGGTTTAGCAGTTATACAAAATTCCGGAAAATTCACTCTGAATAAAGTAGTCTTCAGAGGCTATTCCCAGAAAATTCAAAATATACATTTTATTTGTCGTGTAAATATCTTTAATGTACAAAATTTTAATCAAAATCTTTAGAGCCATTTTTGAGAAAATTGAAATTTTCGAAAAAAGTTCCATGTAAAGGGTAGTTTGGGGTGGAGGGATTTTTCTCAAAATCTTCGTGTCGCATCCCTGGAAGATACTGAACTTAAATACCAAGTTTGGTATTTTACCGGCTTTTCGTTTTTGAGTTATCGTGTTCACAGACTCGTGGACACACTGACACACGGACACACACACACGGACCTTTTTCCGGTGAAATCTCGGTATCGAATTTTTTGGTGGATTGCAATACCTTCTCTATACACTATGTACATAGTTCGATTAGAGAAAGTAAAAAACACCTGTACTTCACGTTAATCGAGATAAACATAAGCAGAAATACTTTTAGTAATTGGAAGAGAAATACTAAGCTAAAACAATACTCGAATCTTTTAAGAGCTGGTTGCCATGTGGTTGAAATCCGTTTCTATGCAGGGCCAGGAGTTTACAACTTTCCGTGTGAGAAAAGTTTAAGTATACTAAATCTGAAACAAGCAACAAGGAATATCTTAAAAACGGTCAACTTCACGAAAAAAATGTATATTACAAAAATTGTGTTTCAACGGGATCTACATTTTTTGTGCAGTAAGCTTTTGTCTTACTCTTACGGTTTACCAGTTATGCAAAATTCAGGAAAATTCATCCATAATAGAAGTCTTCAGAGGCTATTTCCAGAAAATTAAAAATATACATTTTATTTGTCATGTAAACATCTTAAATTTAAGAGATTTTTAACCAACATCATTAGAGCCGTTTTTGAGAAAATCAAAATTGTCAAATTTTTACCATGTAAAGAGTAGTTTGGGGTGGGAAGATTTTGCTCAAAATCTTCGTGTCGCATCCTTCCAAGATACCAAGTTTAAATACCAAATTTGGTATATACCGGTATTTTACTTTTTTAGCTATGCTGTCCACAACCACACACACACACACACACACACACACACTCACACACACGTACACGCGTCCTTTTTTATCAGGGGGACCTAAAACATGTAATTCGGTGAAATTTCGGTTCAATACAGTACCTTCTCTAAACATTATATACAAAGTAGGTATAGAGAAGGTAATTAATGCATATTTTAATGCTTTTGTTGTGGCTCGCATACAGGAACAGTGCAAAAGAGAGAAAAGATTAACATTGTTTCCACTTCAGTTGTTTTTCTCAAAGTGGCTCTAAGGATTTTGATTAAAATATCGTATATTAAATATATTTGCATGAAAAATAAAATGTATATCTTGAATTTTCTCGGAATAGTCTCTGAAGACTACTTTATTCTGGGTCAATTTTACGGAATTTTGCATAACTGCTAAACCGTAAGAGATTGACAAAAACTTTCCACATAAGAAATTTAAAGTACTTTAAAACACACAATTTATGTTACATACATTTTATACGTGGAGTTGATTGTTTTTGAGATATTCCTTGTTTTTGGTTTCAGCTATGAAAAACACACTTTTCTCATACAGGCATTTGTCAACTCCTGTCCATACAAACAAAAGAACTTCAGTCATAGAGCAACTATCACTTTAACCTATGGTACTCCCTTATTTTGCTTCTACTTTCTCGGAAGCAAGAAATAAGACTATTTCTGTTAGTTTTTTCCTTGATTAGCATAAAGTAAATAGAAGCATAAGCTTTTTAGCAATAATTTTTGCAGAGATGTAGAGAAAGTCATGTGAATGGAACACATCAGATTTTTTATATATTCAGAGCTCTCAAAGCACGTATTCCGGCAAAATCTCGGGTATCGAATTTTCGGGTGGAATACAATACCTTCTCAACGTATATGCATTGTAAACACGTGCCACAGAAAGTAAACAATTGTTAAATATAGGTTGCACGTTCTGCTTTTATTTATTCATAGATCGAAGTAGTGTTTTAAAGAGCTTGAATTTTTTACTCCTTTCCCGAACATAGTTCACACCATATACAACGAGGTACCTATTTTTATTGCTTTTTACTGTCTCATACCAGGCAGAGAAGTTTGGTATTTCACCCAAAAATTCAATATCGATATTTCACCATAAATCAAAAAGGTATGTGTGGGGTGGTGTGTTGGATAAAATCATTACTTTCGCAGTTATTAAAAACGTGGAAACGCAGTTTAGATAGCAAAACCTAAATATTAGAACAATCCTAATGTAAAAGCAGTGAACATCATTGTTAATAATCAGTTGTTTTAAAAATCAAGGCCACCTACATACTTAAATGTTAAAGGTACTATGTAAGTTAAGGAAAAAGTATATGTGTTAGTCACATACTATCTTTATCCATTATCGTTTAGTTTGTATATCTCTTCTAAACTGCTCTTAGAAAAGTTTGTTTCTTTACTTACCTATGCTTTTTAATCAGATAAACTTTGTAGAAATGGTTTCATTACGCATTTCCTGTACGTACAAAACAGATACAGGAAATTAAAGCGATAGTAAAATGTTGAAGAAGTGAGTGGCTATACTGTAGTTTGATAATTCCATACTCTGTTTATTACGTCATAAGTAACAACTGAACGTTGAGGACACTTAAAAAAAACTATAAATTATTGGAAAATTAAAAAAAAAATAAAAAGCAATATGCCTCTTTTATAAAAATCAATAACAATTAACTTTAAATAAAACATAAAACAATAGAGAAGATAGGAATGAAAATAAATATGGATCCTTTATTAATTTTTTTCTTTCCAATTAAAAGTTTAAATTCTTCGTGGTGTTTGATAATTAAATTTCATAGAACTGTTCTTCGTGAGGGAACAAGTCATATAAAGGTTGGAATTAATATCGTGTAGTACCTATGCAAGTTTTTAGTTTGGCAGTGATATTTATAGAATAAAACAAAATTCATTTAGAATGAGGCGGAATTTACAGGCTGTTTGCATAAAATGCAGAGCAAACCTACAGTTTGTTTTCATTAAAATATATTAAATTGTATTTAAAAAAAATCATTAGAGCCATTTTGATAAGTTCGTGTCTTATACGTGGAAGATGCTGATATTTATTTAACCTTTTGTTTCTGTTGTTCACACACAGCGGTTCAGATGATACTTATATCAAATGGGCATACAGAATATACATGTTAGACCACTCGCCTCTCACCTAGATGACCGGGGTTCGATTCCAAGCGACCGCATGTGGGATTTGTGGTGGACAAAGCGGCGCTGGGGCGGGTTTTCTCCGGTTTCCCCCACCACCGCATTCCACCGGTGCTCCATCATCATTTATGTATCATCAGGGTCACCACCTGCGGTGCCATAAGTAGTTCAAGCAAGCGTTAAACACTACCAAAAAAAATATACTTACAGGTTTTGACTATTTAGTTGCTTTTATAAGCTCATTTAGAGTGCACGTCTGTTTTGAAATGGTTTTTGCCCATATAAATTGCAAACACATTGTTCTTAGGTTTGATGGTAGGTATCTATTATTTGTAAATAGTAAATGGTGGAAGCTGTGTATCGCAAGTCCTATGATTGTGTGTCTCTGTGTTTGGTTGCTGTTCGTTCACTATCATAGCATCCGTACCGATAAATTCACTGTCTCTCTTTCTGCTTCTGTTAGGTCCGAGGCTACAGGGTAACCTAGCTAGTATGGTTACAGTCCTGCAACATCAAAACACACTTTCAGATGTTAAATTAAACTCTTGATAAGACAGGAATATATGAGTCATGGCCAACCGCACGACTGCCGCATTCTCTCCCGAGGAGAGTGCAATAATATGGAAAACATGTGGTTAGCGTGCGGTTTGCCCCTTGTCACTTTAGCGTAGTGTTGGATACAGAGCTAATTTTCCATCAATTAGCTCCTCATTCGGTCCCCAAGAACTTCATAGCATGGCTAGGTGAGAAAATGCCTATATTTTGTTCGCCTGGGTAGCGTGTCTGCCTCACATTCAAAAGGTTGCGAGTGCGAATCTCGCTTAGGGTGAGTTACCCGGATAAGGGGTTTTTCGTGGGTTTCCCTTATCCTAGAAAACGAATATCGAGTAACTTTAAGCCCGATATCATATGAACATCATTTCACCAATTGAATTCATCGTCTGATATGACTAAGTGCCGGTCCCCATGGCCGCGCTCGCCAAGGCGTCCCGCTTTGGTGCTTCGTAGCGCTGGGGATCGTGGGTTCGAGTCCCGCCTTGGGCATGGGTGTTATATGTTTGTGTATATGTGTGTGTTGTAAAAGTAAGAAAACAGTAATAAACAGTAATAATACGGCAAAACAAAGTAAAAAGAAAAAAGGTAAATAAAAAGTAGGGTATACAATGCCGGAGTCCTGATCAGACTCCGGTACTGTATTTAAAAAAAAAAAAAAGTAGCTTCAAGGACGTTGTTACCGCCCCCCCCCAAACCCAGCGGTACTGGGGAATCAAACCAGGTCTATGAAGACGATCTTTAGAGATATTGGAGGAACTGAAAACAAACAGGTGTGACAGAAATTTCTGGAACTTTCACTTCAGTACTGTAAATTTAGCATATGCTTATGAATTTGTGTTCTAGCATGTGCTAATTCAATGCGTAAATATGCAAAACTAATAATCAGATTAGGCCTCAGAATACGATGCATGTGTGCCAATGTATTCTTTTCTCTTCCTCTACTACATAAAGCAAATAGGAGAAGTATTGAATTCCACCCAAACAGTCCATGTGTATGTGTCCGTGTGTCAAAATATAGCTAAAAAATGTAAGTCGTTTAAGTACTAAACTTGATGCTTAAGTTTAGCATTTTCTAGCCGAATGGGACCACTCAGGCAGTTTCGTCTGTGGCTCGCATTCGAGAGTTCCCGGGATCGATCCCCATGTCCGGCCTACCTGACCCATAGCGAATGCTGGGTAGTTTGCTTTCATACCCTGAATGTCCTGTGTGTTTGCATCATCATTTCATCATCCTGTGGTTTCTTTCAAGTTTAGAAGTGTCGTCATGGTGCTCGGTGCGGCGTGGCAGGAAAAAAATGATGTTCATAGTCAGTAGGTTAGCTGTGTCCCTGCCGCTGGCTTCGATGGTTGCCGGGAGGAGGACCCTATTTAGGTGGGGGTGCCCGGTCTGTCAGAGTGCTTCAATTTGGAAACTACGCACTCTGTCATTGCTGTGCTGTTGCTCCTGATTCCAGCCGCCTGGTGTATCTTTTTACCTTATCCCTTCCTCTCGTGGGGCATATGTACAATAACCGCCAAGGTTCTGTGCCGAGTCCTCTACGTCCCTATTCTATTACTATTTGGCATTTCCCAAGGATGTGAAGAAGTTTCAAGAAAATATCCCACTATAAACCGCCCTTTAAGTACCAGAACAATTTTCCTAATCCTTTCTAACGTTTGTGATTAAAATACCATATATTTAAGATATTTGGATTTCAACCGTGCAAATTAGCCGGATTACAGAAAGTTCAAGATAAATAGTTTGACATAGGGAACGTATAAGCTATGGGTTCTAAATTGTTTACTACAGAATAAAATATCTTCAAGATTAGGACGTCATTGATCAAACTACCATGGGCCGTGACCTGAATACTCCAAGTAGTGGCATTATTTAACGCTGTGGGCACAGAGTTAAAATGTTGGGGGAGTTGGAGGTTCAATGTCTGTAGGTAGTTTTATTACTTTCTCTATACGCATTATGTACATAGTGTATAGAGAAGGTATTGCACTCCACCAAAAATTCGATACTGAGATTTCAACGGAAATATATGCTTTAGGGTCCCCTGTATCCAAAAAAAAAAGCATTTTCACAAAAAGGTCCGTGTGTGTCCGTGTGTCTGTGAACACGATAACTCAAAAACGAAAAATCGGTAAAGTACCAAACTTGGTATTTAAGTTTAGTATATTCCAGGGATTTGCTACGAAGATTTTGAGAAACCCCCCCCCCACCCCAAACTACCCTTTACATGTAACTTTTTTCGAAAATGTTGATTTTCTAAAAAATGGCTCTAACGATTTTGATTAAAATATCATATATCAAAGATATTTATCGGACAGATAAAATGCATATTTTGAATTTTCTGGGAATAGCCTCTGAAGACTACTTTATTCTGGATGAATTTTGCATAACTACTAAACCGTAAGAGATGGACAAAAGCTTAACACACAAAAAATGTAGAGCACGTTAAAACACACAATTTATGTTATATACATTTTTTTCGTGGAGTTGGTCGTTTTTGAGATATTCCTTTTTCTTGGTTACAGCTTTGAAAAACTTATACTCTTCTCACACAGGGATTTGTCAACTCCTGTCCATACAAACAAAGGAACATCAGTCACATAGCAACCAGCTTTTGACTATCGCTTTAACCTATGGTACTCCCTTATTTCGCTTCTACTTACAATAAAGCAAGAAATAAGACTATTTCTGCTAATTTTTCTGGATTAGCATGAAATAAATAAAAGATAAGCTTATTAACACCAATTTGTTAAGAGATATAGAGAAAGTCATGTGAATGGAACATATCAGATTTTTTTTTATGTTGTCTCCTTTGTTTTAATTTTATAATAGCCGTTCTAGCTTTACTGCGTCACTCAATATGATTTATTCGTAGTGACAAATAAAATAAATTAATGTACAATTAGCATTTAAATGGAACGGGGAACGTTTCAATAAGAGTTGCATCAAACACTGAAGGGGTACAGTTGTCCGTATCTCTCGGAATTTGTAAAATACAGTGTATCACACAATGAGGTGTTATGTACGTACTTATTACAATTATTGTAGGCACAACTCACAGTTTATCATAAAAATAAAAATAAAATGCAAAATGAGCAACCATATCCATAGTAAAACAACTAACCACATAAAACTAGTTAAGAACTAGAAAGGAATGAGTATTCTATCTTTTTCTATCTCTGCATGAAAGGCCAAAAAAAAAAAATTTTTTTTTGAGAAATAATGCAACATCCTAAATAAATAAATAAAATCCGAATGTGCTACCCCGGCACCTCGGTAATTATACCGGGGTATATATTCAAACTTTAAATTTATTTCCAAAAACAAACATTACAAAATTTATCTATTATATAAATAACAAATACAAAAACTAAAAATTCAAACTAAAATCAGTACACAGGGATCTAGAATTTAAAAAAATGAAGGTGTAAACAAATTAAAATATGATATAATAAACAAAATATTCTAAAACAAAATTATTACTGGAAACTCAGCAATTTTACAACTGGTATCCAGCTGTTTCCTATTCTATACCTACTATAAGCTATATGGCTGGTTGTATATTTATTACAATAAGTTTATTCTACCCACTAATAATTTAATTCATATAATATATATACACATATTTAACTGTTTACTTTCTACATTATTTTTACTTTCTTTATACGTACTATGTACATAGTGTATATAGAAGGTATTGCATTGTACCTAAAAAGTCGATACCGAGATTTCACCGGAAATATATGTTTTGAGACCCCCTGAATCCAAAAAAAAAAACATTTTTAGAAACATGTCCGTGTGTGTCTGACTGTGTGTATGGTGTGTGTCTGTGGGTAGTATAGCTCTAAAACGAAAAGACCGTTAAAAACCAAACTTGGTATTTAAGTTTGGTATCTTTCAAGGATGCGACACCCTCACCCCAAACTACACTTTACATGGAACTTTTTTCGAAAATGTTGATTTTCTAAAAAATGGCTCTAACGATTTTGATTAAAATCCCGTATATTACTGACATTTACATACCAAATAAAATGTATATCTTGAATTTTCTGAGAATAGCCTCTGAAGACCTCTTTATTCTGGATGATTTTTTCTTAACTGCTAAACGGTAAGAGATACACAAAAGCTTACTACACAGAAAATGTAGAGCACGTTAAAACACACAATTTATGTTATATAAATTTTTTTCGTGGGGTTGATCGTTTTTTAGTTATTCATTGTTTTTGATTTCACATTTCAAAAACTTATACTTTTCTCATACAGGAATTTGTCAACTCCTGTCCATGCAAACAAAGGAACTTCCGTCATATAAGCAACCAGCCTTTGACTATCACTTTAACCTATGGTACTCCCTTATTTCGCTTCTACTTAAAAGGAAGCAAGCATTAAGACTATTTCTGACATACTTTTTCTCGATTAGCATGAAATAAAGAAGCATAAGCTTTTTAACAATAATTTGTTGCAGAGATATAGAGGAAGTCATGTGAATGGAACACATTAGATTTTTTGTTGTTGCAATATTCAAAATACAAAATACAACAGGTTACCAGAGGAGCTGTTCGATGTTTTGACCTGTAACAATCCTGCATAGTTTACATCTAAGCGTAGGATCACAGTAGCTGAAGAGGTGAAAACGACATAACATAGACAAAGCCAAATATGGCTTTTCAAATCATAGCAAGGGCAGAGTTTGTGTGTATAGCCCGTATGCACAATATACATAGTGGATTGAGAATGTATTGTATTCCACCTAGAAATTCGATGTCGAGATTTCACCGGAAATATATGTTTTGAGGGTCCTCTGAGTCTGTAAAAAGCATTTTCAGAAAAAGATTCATGTATGTGTTTGTCTGTGTCTGTGGACAGCACAGCTTAAAATCGAAAAGACCGTTAAGTACCAAACTGGGAGTATAAGTTTGCTAGCTTTCAGTTCTATGAGCCAGAGAAAGTGCAGATATGAAATGGATGATAGGAAATGTGACGATGGAGCAATTGGTGGAATGAGTGGCGGGGGAAACCGGAAGACCCAGAGAAAACCACCCCAGACGCCGTTTCGTCCACCACATATCCTTCACACGGGCGCTAGGTGGGAGGCGAGCAGCCTGGCCACTCGGCCACGACGCTGCCGCTCAATAACACACTGGACTTAATTAAGGAAGCTTCCTATAAATTTAAAGAAACAGAAGGGGTAAAAGCCACATTCTCGTGAAAGCGACTTTTCTGTATTTTTGTGTTTTCATCTACTTACCTGTGGTTTTTGACCCCAACAACAAGCTGCAAGTATGCGCGTGTGGAAACGAGTTGGTGCCGGAAGGTCTTGAACAATATCTCCTCTCATGGTGTAGGCGAGGCCGACCCTGCCGGAATGCTGCGCGAAGAGAAGGAGCAGCTAATTGCAAGAAATGTGTTGAGTGTTTTTAATTGCGCTGCCATAACACCAGTTTCACATTACTGCCGCATGTGTAAAACCCAATTTTCCTTCACAAAGGGAGGCAAGGATCCAAGCCGAGAAGCAACTTGAACAACACAGCATTCCTTTGTTGGATCATCAGACGCCCCAGGACATCTAGGGCTAATAAATCATCTCACGCGCTTCTCGTATTACCTCAAGGCTAAACTGTTTCTGGCTTTGATTTATTGTTCCTGTGTAAACATGGGGGCGGCATCTCCCACCTAGGCGGCCCGGTTCAATCCCATCCGCCCGCATTTAGGATTTGTGGTGGACAAAACGTGTCTGGCCGGGTTTTCTCCGAGTCATCCGGTTTCCCCCACCACTTATTCCACCATCATCTTTCCTTTCATCTACTTCCTCATGCTCATGCCTGGCCGCGGGCCGACCATTCCTTTCAGGATGTGCAGGCTATGGTTAGGTGTCGTTGGCTCCACGATAGGCTGTGACCCCTAGGCACCCGCTTGTAAGACGTAGGGGGTGCCTATATAAGGGGAGAGTAAGCCGACTATAAAAATGTAAACATAGTTTTGTAGAGAGATTTTAAATAGCTAAATGTTTGTAACTAGAAGAATTACTGTATTCCATCAAAAAGTATATACCTAGATTTAGCTGGAAACACCGGAGACTTTTCAATAAAAAAATAATGTTTTGCAAAAGGTTTGTGCACGCAGATATATATATATATATATATATATATATATATATATATATATATATATATATGTATGCTGTGGACGGTATAACACAGAATTATTGTATTCCACCAAAAATGATATACCCAGATTTAGGTGAAAACACCGGGGGCCAAACAATATAAAAAATGAATATTTTGCAAGGTCTGTGTGCTTATGGAAACAGCATAACTCGTCGACTTCCGTAGTAGTTAGCCAAGGTCTTGGGTTCATTCCTGGTGGAGGCTGATGGATTTTTTTCGGGTAAACATCCTTAGCATGGCTTCCTTCGGAAGGGTAGTAAAGCCGTTGGTCCCAAATCGTAGATTTATGGCATATAAAAGAACCTCAAGCGTGACAAAAAGGTTTCTGAGCAAAATTTACCGGTCTTTCACGCCCAGCATAGAAGTGGACGCCGAGAACCACAGTAGTTAAAGATTGTTAAAAAACAGCATAACTCCAAAATAAAATGTGGAATAAATACAGTATACTTCCAATTATTCGGGGTAATATGGGGGAGAATTTTGTATGATTAATGATAAATCTGTACTTTAAAGTTTTTAAGGTATAACTTATATATCATATGTACATAATATATATATATATATATATATATATATATATATATTTGTAACGGTTTTATCAAGAACTGTAACTGAAAGCGAAAAAGAAAACTATAACAGAACTTACATTTTACGTTTGCGGAGAGCCATTCAAAACAAACGAAGAGAAATGTTGACTTCAACACACACTGGCACAACCATCTGGGACATTTTCGATCATCCGCCGTACAGTCCTGACCTGGCACCCAGCGACTTTCACCTTTTCCCTGAACTGAAGACGTAGATAGGAGGGCAGCACCAACGAAGATCTTCAAAACAATGTCAGTGCTCATTTGAAATCATTGGCGGCAACATTTTTTGAAGCGGGTATTGCAAAACTTGTGCACAGGTACGATACATGTCTCAATCTTTTCGGTGATTATATTGAAAAGTAACCATGTGTACAAAACTTTTAGTAATAAAATAATTTGTTTTCTATGAACTTGTCCTTTATTTATAGCCTATCGGAGGTTGAAGAAAATGGCCCTCGTATCAATGAGGTATTTTATATACTGTAGGTTTTTTAAATATCACAGATATAGGTATTATCTTAAATCTTAATATCACTGTGTACTGTTTTCTGTAGACATGAAGATTCTACTGTAGCTTCCAGTAGTGCAACTTTACTGAACCTGACATTCTCATCCTTTTATAGCTTCTCGAATATCAAGAAACGCAGTCGCTTGTTATGGGAGTTACAAAGGTAAAATTCTTGAGGCATAGAAGAATCTCCTCCACTTTAATGACGAGCAATTTGAAAGTTAGCGACCATTTCATCTATTTAGGAGTGGGAGAAATGAAAGAGCTTCCTTATAAAATCTACGATGTTCCTCTTCAGTTCATAAACTCCGTGGATTGAGCTAAGACGCCATTTGTAGCAAATCGTGAAAACTGCAGAGCAGTGCTGTTAAAATGCTTTTTACTTTCTCTATAGGCACTATGTACATAGTGTATAGAGAATGTATTGCACTCCACCAACAAATTCGATACCGAGATTTCACCGGAAATATATATTTTAGGGTACCCTTTATCTAAAAAAAGCATTTTCGGAAAAATGTCCGTGTGTGTGTGTGTGTGTGTGTGTGTGTCCGTCCGTGTGTCCGTGTGTCTGTGAACACGATAACTCAAAAACGAAAAGTAGGTAAAATACCAAACTTGGTATTTAAGTTTAGTATCTTCCAGGGATGCGACACGAAGATTTTGAGAAAAATCCCCCCACCCCCAACTGGAACTTTTTTCAAAAATTTTGATTTTCTCAAAAATGGCTCTAACGATTTTGATTAAAATTTCCTATATTAAAGATATTTACCTGACAAATAAAATGCTTATCTTGAATTTTCCGGGAATAGCCTCTGAAGAGTAGTTTATTCTGGATGAATTTTACTAAATTTTGAATAACTGCTAAACCGTAAGAGATGGACAAAAACTTACTACACAAAAAATGTATCGAATTTTTGGGTGGAGTGCAATACCTTCTCTATACACTATGTACATAGTGTGTATAGAAAAAGCAAAAAGTATATTGTTTCGTTTCTTACTTTATCTACCATGACTGTACAACGTACATAGTAGTTATGAAGGTTTTGACAATTTTACACCTGCTAATTCTTTTAATAACCACAGAACATATTCAACCAGAAAATCTTTTTTATTTGTTTATGATATTTTATGTTCCATTCCTAATAATTTAGGAGGTGTAATTGCCCTAGTTATTGTGTTCCACCCAAGAGATTTCACCGGAAATGTATTGTTTGAGACACTTGAGTAGAAAAATATGATTTGTTACACTCATATGCCTTTCTCTAGCTGCTCTACAAACAAACTTCTTACAAAAGATTATTCTTATTTCTACACAATGCTTATCGAGACAAACATTAGCAGAATGATCTTATTACTTAGTTCCTTATAAGTAAAAGGAAACTAAGGAAATGAACTAGGCTAAAGTGACAGTCAAGCGTTTTATAAATGTATTACAATTGAAACTAATAACAAGGAATATATCAAAAACGATAAACTGCACGAAAAAAACGTATGACATAAATTGTGTATTTCAACGAGATCAACATTTTTTGTGCAGTAAGTTTTTTATGTATCTCTTACGGTTTAACCGTTATGCAAAATCTACAAAACTCACCCAGAATAAGGAGGTCCTTAGAGGCTATTCCAAGAAAATCCAAAATACAGATTTTATTTTTGATGAAAATATCTGTAATTTACAGTATTTTAATGAAAATCGTTACAACAACTTTTATAAAAAACAACATTTTCAAAAAATTATCCATGTAAAGTGTAGTTTGAAGCGGGAAGATTTTCTTGAAAATCTTCGTGTCGCATCCTTGCAAGCTGTTAAACATAAATATTAAGTTTTGTATTTGATGGGGACTTCTGTTTTTGAGCTATGCTGTCCATACATACACGGACCGTTTTTGAGCTATGCTGTCCATACATACACGGACGTTTTTCTAAAAATGTGATGTGTTCGATTCACATGACTTTCTCTACTGCTCTGCAACAAATTATTATTAAAAAGCTTATGCTTCTATTTACTTCATGCTAATCGAAAAAAATGGCACAAATGCTCTTATTAATTGCTTCCTTGAAAGTAGAAGCGAAATAAGGGAGTACCATAGGTTAAAGTGATGATCAAAAGCTGGTTGCCATGTGACTGAAAGTCCTTTGTTTGAATGGACAAGAGTTAACAAATTCCCATATGAGAAAAGTATGTTTTTCAAAGCTGAAACCAAAAAAACAAAAAAGAAAAAACAGGAATATCTAAAAAACGATCAGCTCCACGAAAAAAATGTGTATTACATAAATTATGTGTTTTATCCTAATCTACATTTTTGTAGTGAGCTTTGTCTATCTCTTACGGTTTGCCAATTATACAAAATTCAGTAAAAATCATCCAGAATAAAGAGGTCTTTAGAGGCTATTCCCTGAAAATTCAAGGTATACATATTATTTGGCAAGTAAATATCTTAAATATAAGGGGTTTTAATCAAAATCTTTAGAGACATTTTTAAGAAAACCAAAATGTTCTAAATGTTTTGCATTTAAAGGGTGGTTAGGGGTGTGGAGGATTTTCTTGAAAATTTCCGTGTCGCATCCTTGGAAGATATCAAACTTAAATACCAAGTTTGGTTTTTGAGCTATGCTGCCCACACAGACACACACACACACACACACACACACACACACACACACACACACACACACACACACACACGGACATCTTTCTATAAATACTTTTTTTGGATTCAGGTCTCAAAACATATTTCCGGTGAAATCTCTGTATGGAATTTTTGGGTCTATTACAATACCCACTCTATCCGCTATGTACATAGTACGTGTAGAGAAAGTAATACGTCGCTAATAAGAGTTAAGGTAAAAGTATATCCTCTAATGGACCCCATGATCATACATTTTTACTTTCTCTACACGAATTATTGTCTAGAGAAAGTATTGCAAAAATTCGATGCCAAGATTTCACCGGAAAAAAACGTTTAGGGTAAAAAAAAATGTATTTTTAGAAAAAAGTTACGTGTGTGTCCGTGTGTCTGTGAACACGATAACTCAAAAACAAAAGCCGGTAAGATACCAAACTTGGTATATAAGTTTAGTATCTTCTAAGGATGCACACGAAGATTTTAAGGAAAATTCCTCCACTCAAAACTACCCTTTGCGTGGAAAAAAATTCGAAAATGTTGATTTTCTCAAAAATAGATCTAACGATTTTGATTAAAATCTTTTATACTCAAGATATTTATGTGACAAATAAAATGTTTATCTTTAATTTTCTGGGAATAGCCCTTGAAGATATGTTTATTCTGGATGAATTTTGAGGAAGTTTGCATAACTGGTAAACCGTAAGAGATAGACAAAAACTTACCACACATAAAATACAGAGCTCGCTAAAACACACAACTTAAGCTATATACATACTTTTTCGTAGAGTTGGCCGTTTTTGAGATATTCCTAGTTATCAGTTTCAGCTTTAAAATACTTACGAGGGTCGGCTGATAAGTCCCGCGCCTCACACAGATATGACGCCACTAGGCCAGTTAGACCTGTTCCCAAACCTCAAAAATTTCTTGGAGAATGAAGATTTCACAGCAACGAGGATGTCATTAATGCGGTAAACAGTTATTTTGAGGACCTTGATAAATCGCAACACCGATATGACAAATGTATTAGCCTTTTTGGAGATTATGTTGAGAAATAAAGCAGAAAAAAAAAATCAAATACTGTTTTCATTGAGAGGCCCGGGACTTATCAGCCAACCCTAGCACTTTTCTCATACGGGAAGTTGTCAACTTCTGTCCATACAAACAAAGGCATTTTAGTCATATACCAACCAGCTTTTAAAATATTTGACTATCGATTTAGCCTAGTGTATTCCTGAATTGTCCTTCTACTTACGAGGAAGCAGGTAATAAGGGTCTTACTGCCAATTTTTTCTCGATTAGCATTAAGTAATAGAAGAATGCGCTTTTTAATAATAATTTGTTGCAGAGATGTAGAGAAAGTCAGTTAAAGTTACACTTTCATTCTCTGAGCTGAATTCTACAGCGTACATAGCTGAGCTTTAGTTTTGCCACTAACTTTGGAACATATCTCATCACATCTAATAGTATATGCTAACTGCAGCTGGACTGAAAGCCTATTACGCAAACCATACATTGAATACAAGCGTTGTTGTATTTTGAGGATTTCAAGCCAAGCTTGTTCATTCCGTTACACAAAGAACTCTACTCGTGAGTTCCCCGATGGCTTTTCTTGGTCACTCCAACTCGTTTTCGGCTTGCATCATTGCCGTGTAATTAGCACTAGTGCTAACAACACCTTGCCTGCTGGGAGTTAATTAAAACTTCGTCTCTTTTTACTTTCTACTTCATTTGTAAGTACTTGTCTATTGCAAACTTCCAAACCACCTTCATAGGTCAGAGCTGTGGAAGCAGCGGACTCCTGCTTAAAGTTTTACTCCAGAACCAGAAACAAGTGTAGTGCACTTCGAGAACTACTTTACCTATGCATTTATTTTCTTTTTACATTCTCTAGCGCATATGTACAACATGCATAGTAGATAAAGAATTCACTGTATTCTACTCAAAACTCGATACTATGATTTCACCGGAAATATAGCTTTGAAATCCCCTGAATCCCCCCAAAAATGATTTTTAGGGAAATGTCCGCGTGTGTCTGTGGACAGCATAACTCAAAATCGAAAGATCAGTTTAATACCAAACTTAGTATTTAAGATCAGTACCTCCCAAATGGGAAAAATGTTCGAAATTTTCATTTTCTAAAAAATGGCTGTAAGGATTTTGATTAAAACACCGCATATTAAAGATATTTACATAACAAATAAAATGTATGTCTTAAATTTCTTGGCAATAGCCTCTGAAGTCCTCTTCATTCTGAATGACTTTTGTATAAACTGATAAACCAAGAGGCAGATAAAAACCTAGTACACAAAAATGTAAATATCGTCAAAACACAATTTATGTTATATGCATTTTTGCTGTGGAGGTAACCGTTTCCGAGATATTCATTGTTATAGTTTCATTTTTAAAATACTTTTACTTTTCTCAAACAGGAAGTAGTCTGAGTTTCTTATGTTTAACCCCCGGACAAGCAAAGAAGCGAAGTTCAGTGACAATCGCAAAGCGACAGCTTTTAAAACATTCCTGAAGTTCCCTTCTACTTATAAGGAACTAAGTAATAAGAACATTCTAGTAATGCTTATCTCGATTAGCAAGGTGTAGAAAGAATAATAATCTTTTGTAAGAACTTTGTAGAACAGCTATGCCAGTCATGCGAGTGCTACAATGATTTCTGTTTATAGTTCACATCTGTCGTTAAAGAGCGTAATTAAATCGTTTATACAAGGAAAACTGTAACTTCCATTGCAATAAAAATTTACATTTATAAACTTACCTACTTGTGTGCATGCTGTTAGGTCATATATCAAGAAGAAAGGGAGAAGCCGTAGAGTAAGAAAGAAAGAAAAACTAAATAGCAAAGTTATTCTATGAGCCTTCGTCATGGAAACTAAATTGCTTCTTTTTCTACGACGTTTTGAAAGTACTACGCTTACAGTTGGAACACTAGAGTGGCTGAGTTAGATTTCCACTGGCTAGTAAATTTGCAAGTGTACACTCCTGGGAGAACATGATGCAGTAACTGCGTCTTGTGGAGAACATCAGCAAGGAAAGTAGAATCTGAGAGATATATTGAGGTTACGTTCAAGAGGAGGAGGTGGCGCCGTATCCCAGTGGTTAGACCGCTCGCCTCCCATCTAGGCGGTATGGGTTCGATCCCGAGCGCCTGCATGTGAGATTTGCGGTCATTCATTATACTAATTGCTCCATTATCACCTTTCCTATCATTCATTGCGCTTGCATTTCATATCATCCACTTCCTCACTTCTGTGGTTTCGTTCCGTTGGCTCCTCTACAGCCTTAGTCGCCCTCCAAGGTGTAATGGTTACCATGCTGACTTCATATACCCAAGGTCGCGGGTTCAAACCCGGTCTGGCGTAAAAATCCTTAGCATGGCTTCCTTCGGAACGTAAAAGAGAGGCCTCTGAGCAAAATTAAGCGACCACAGCAGTTAAAGAGCGTCCATAAATAAAACTCCATGTCATTCCCTACAGCCTTCTGACCCGTAGGCGTCCGCTTGTAAGACCTAGGGAGGTATCAGTCCTAACCACGTGGAGGGTAAGCCGACTTCGAAACGATACGTTCAAGAGATGTTTAGCTAAATGTTTCACCGTGTTGGTATACCAGGTGGCCCAACTACTGAATTATCACTTCCAGCGTTAAAAAGTTACAGAACTCAGCGACGTTATTTCAACTTAAAATCTGCCTGTGGAAAACTGGCTTGAGGACCTTCGATTTACCCCCTCAATGAGCGCGACCTGCCCACCAAGAGGGGTAAAATGAAGGTCGCTCAGGCAAGTTCCCCCACTGGCGGGTTTTAACTTGGCATAGCCCTGTTGATTTCTGCAACTCTTTTAAAATACGAAGTATCTGCATACATCAAATACGATGCAAATGAGTCACCTGGAATTTTATACTGTGTACAGCCATTTTGGTATCATCATACATTTGTAAAAGTCATGGTCAGGGTTAGGATTTTTAGGTGCAAATTTCATATAAAAAGGGAAGGGAAGGGCTGCGAAAATAAGGTAAAAAGGGACAAAAACTAACATGTTTTAGGACCCCCTGAATCCAAAAAAAGCATTTCCATAAAAAGGTCAGTGTGTGTGTCCGTGTGTCCGTGTGTCCGTGTGCCTGTAAACAAGATAACTCAAAAACGAAAAGTAGCTAAAATACCAAACTTGGTATTTAAGTTCAGTATCTTCCAGGGATGCAACACGAAGATTTTGAGAAAAATCCCCCCACCCCCAACTACCCTTTACATGGAACTTTTTTCGAAAATTTTGATTTTCTCAAAAATGGCTCTAACGATTTTGATTAAAATTTCGTATATTAAAGATATTTACCTGACAAATAAAATGCATATCTTGAATTTTCCGGGAATAGCCTCTGAAGAGTAGTTTATTCTGGATGAATTTTACTAAATTTTGAATAACTGCTAAACCGTAAGAGATGGACAAAAACTTACTATATAAAAATGTAGGCCTTGTTAAAATACACAATTTACATCATATACATTTTTTCGTGGACCTTACCGTTTTCGAGATATTCATTGTTATTGGTTTCTGTTGTTAAGTACTTGTATATTTCACAGACGGGAGTGTCCGTTTTTCTTTTGTTCTACTCCTGGCCAGGAAAAGAAGCGATTTGTAATGACAATCGCATAACGACAGCTTTTCAAACTTTTGATTATCGATTTAGCCTAGTGTATTCCCTTATTTTCTTCCTACTCATAAGGAACTAAGTAATAAGAACATTGTGCTGAATACCTCGATTAACAAAGTGCAGAAAGAAGAATAATCTTATGTAAGAAGTTTGTAGAACGGCTAGAGAAAGTCATGTGAGTGTAACACATCAGATTTTTAAGAATAAGTGTGTTTCTGTCTTTGTAGATCCTAAAGCTCGTCCCGACATCCACGGAAACCAGTGGGCAAACTTTGTATTCATTCAGAATGACAACTCTACAAATGTGGCACATTCCTTAACATACGGTTTCTTGTAAAGATTGCACTCATTTGTCTTTTGCAAAGCCCTCTAACTGGTCCCTGGTAAAAATATCCCATTGTTTGTACTTTTCGAGAACTGTTTCAATTGTTTAATAGCTGCTGTGCAACCATGAACATAAACAGTTCTTTCTGCACTTCATGTATTTTTACCGGTAGCAGAAGTTGTTGGGCCTTGGAAATCGCACCTACTTTGCCTGTCTCCAATGAAAGCAGGAAGCAGAAACTTTAATCTTGTCAAAATTCTCACACAACATTGCATCATATTGAATCCACGAGCTCCAATAAATAATGACTGGCAAATTTGGAAGGGGCAGGCTAGTGAATTCTTTGTGGCAACTACACGACTCAGAGCTTTCCGTAGAATCTTCTCCAAGGCAGAGATGAATACTTTTGCGATATCGTATTCATTGCTAATGATTTCACAAACCCTGTTAAGACCCATGGACTAGGTTATGTTCCATTGATTACTTTTATATTTATTTATTTATTTATTTTGAAAAGAGATTTTGTATTAGTTTGCTTTTAAATTAAATAATAAAGAGCATTATTCCTCATCGTAATCCTGTTATTACTTCTGTATATATACGTCTTAATAGGTTCTTTCTCGTACTGATACTTTTTATTTGCTTTGCTATCTTAAGTTTCATTCCTGTCACATGCTTGAACTTAGGGAACAAACATTTCAACTGGTTAATTGCTGAATCCATGTGTGGAGCCTGATCCGTGCCATAGCTTTGACATTTGGCAAAAGGGACAATAGCTCCCTATCTCAAAGTGGTTACTTAGGATCCCCTGTAATCCTCCCAATTTCTGTGATTGAATTCTGGTATACTCTATATTGAAAATTAATCAGACTTCTATAGCATCTCAAAACAAGAAATGCAAAATGTCTTGGACGATAGTAGTTACGTGAGATTTCTCTTTTCTTTTGTTTAAGTGTATACATTAAGGACTATACATTGTGCAAATATCCTGAAAAGTAGTGATCTTGGATCATTTTTACTTTCTCTAGCCCCGTATGTACATTGTACAAAGGGCTTAGAGAAGTATTGTATTCGACCCAAAAAATCGATACCGAGATTTCACTGGAAATATATGTTTTAGGGTCCCCTGTATGCAAAAAAAAGCATTTTCCCAAAAAAGGTCCGTGTGTGTGCGTGTGTCCGTGTGTCTATGAACACGATAACTCAAAAACGAAAAGTCGGTAAAACACTAAACTTGGTATTTAAGTTTAGTATCTTCCAGGGATGCGACATGGAGATTTTGAGAACAATCCCCCCACCCCAAACTACCCTTTACATGGAACTTTTTTAAAAAATTTTGATTTTCTTAAAAATGGCTCTAACGATTTTGAATAAAATATCGTATATTAAAGATATTTAGCTGACAAATAATATGTATATCTTGAATTTTCTGGGAATAGCTTCTAAAGACCTGTTTATTCTGGACGAATTTTGCTTAATTTGGCATAACTAGTAAACCGTAAGAGATAGACAAAAAACTTACTGTACAAAAAATGTAGGTTTTGTTAAAATACACAAGTTATGTCATATACATTTTTCTTGTGGAGCTTACAGTTTTCGAGGTATTCATTGTTATTAGTTTCAGTTGTGAAGTACTTATACTTTTTCAGACGGGAGTGTATGGTTTTCTTTGTTCTGCTCCTGGCCAAGAAAAGAAGGGATTTGTAATGACAATCGCATAACGACAGCTTTTAAAACATTTGACTATGGCTTTAGCCTAGTGTATTCCCTTATATTTTCCTACTTATAAGGAACTAAGTAATAAGAACATTGTGTTAATGAGTACCTCGATTAGCAAAATGCAAAAGAAGAATAATCTTATGTAAGAAGTTTGTAGAACAGCTAGAGAAAGTCATGTGAGTTTAACATATCAGATTTTTAAAGAGAGAGATACATTGGCGCTGTCTTTGCGGAAGCCATGCATGGGGTAGTAGAAAGAGGGAGCTGCTGACTTTTCCTTGATTTATTCTGTATGTTAGAAGGATGAGTATGAATCGGGTGAGTGCCCACCAGGAGTTCCTACAGCCACTTTGCTCAACCTACTCGAACCCTTCTTATTCACTTTGGCGAACCTTCCAACTCCTTTTCTAAGAGTTTCGACTTCCGTTTTTAAAAATCTGATGTGTTCCATTCACACGACTTTCTCTACATTTCTGTAACAAATTATTGTTAAAAAGCTCATTCTTCTGTTTACTTCATACTAATCGAGATTAAGATTAGCAGAAATGCTTTCTTGTAAGTTGAGCGGAAATAATGTAATACACTAGGTTAAAACAATAGTCAATATTTTAAAAAGCTGGTTGCCATGTGGATGAAATCCATTTCTTTGGATTGCCAGGAGTTTACAAATTTCCGTGTGAGAAAAATTCAAGTATTTTAAAACTGAACCCAATAGCAATGATTTTCTCAAAAGCGGTCAACTCCACGAAAAAAATTAGTGACAAATGACAAGATCTACATATTTTGTGTGGCAAGTTTTTGTCTATCTCTTACGGTTTACTAGTTATGTACATTCAGTAAAATTCATCCAAAATAAAGAGGTGTTTGGAGGCTATTCCCAGAAAATTCAAGATATACATTATCAAGATATCTTTAGCTATTTTTGAGAAAATATAAATTTTCGA
The DNA here is from genome assembly GCA_030762935.1 of Hymenopus coronatus. NCBI lineage: Eukaryota > Metazoa > Arthropoda > Insecta > Mantodea > Hymenopodidae > Hymenopus > Hymenopus coronatus. Next base: position 52,326,656 of record CM060884.1, read on the forward strand.
AAACATTTCAATGTAAAGGTTAGTTTGAAGTGGGGGGATTTTCTTCAAAATCTTCGTGTTGCATCCTTGGAAGGTAAACAACATTTGGTATTTTACCGATTTTCGTTTTTGAGTTATCGTATTTACAGACACACGGACTTTTTTCTAAAAATACTCTTTCTGGATACCGGTGAAATTCAGCATCGAATTTTTTAATGGAATATGTACATAGTACGTGTAGAGAAATAAGCATGCGTTTAATCGCGAAGTAGTAATTTTTTTTACGAAGTAGTTGTTAGTTAAATATATTGGTACATTATGATAATGGAGTTAAATGTAGAGTTTTTTTTTTGTTTTCCTTTTTTTTTTCTTTCGTACTTCTACGAGCAAAATAAAATACATTTTAAACGATGGCATATACTAGCACTATGTACAATGCACAGAGTTAGTGATATTTATTGATGTCAAATTATTACAAAACACTTACTGCATGGGTCGTTGACCAGCATGCATATTTCAGATACTAGTTAAATGTGACAAAAATAAACATAAAAGAGTAAACAAAAAGAACAAGCAAATCATGGATATAAATTAACTAACTGAACAAATATGTCTGGCTTCGCGCACTTTAGTCAGGAAATTGCCCATGTTTTGCCGGTTCCTCTGGTCAGCCAGTAGGTTCCAATATGGCAATCTCTTTCTAGTAGGATTTAAACATTTTTCTTTTGGTTTACTGTTCTCTGGCTTTCCCACTGTGCACATTCCAACAAAACATGTACTCTGCCAAAATATTTTATTAATTATTACCAGAATTGAATAGTTAATAAAACTATTTAAAATATCTGGTTTTCTCGTCCCAGTCTTCAACCAAATCACAGATTCTTTTTCTGTGCTCTTCAATCCCAGCCTTGCCATTTCTGATCTTTCCTTTCTTCCTAAATGGAATATATATGCCTTTTTACCCCATATTCAGTTTTATTTCATTTTCTAGAGTAGAGAGCGTTTATTTTTACAACTTGATACAATTTTCTGTCTGTTAAATATGTCTGTTAATCTTCATTTGACACTTTCCCATATTATAACTTTTTACAATGTACATAATAGATAGAGAAGTAATTGCATTCCATCCAAAAAGTTGATACCGAGATTTCACTGCAAATAAATGTTGTTAGGGCCCCTGAATACAAAATAAGCGTTTTTAGAAAAAAAATGTGTATAGTGGTGTTTCTTTGGACAACATAACTCAAAACGAAAATTATGTTGTATTCCAAACTTGATATTTAAGTTCAGCATCTTCCAACACAAAGATTTTAAAGAAAATTTCCCACCTTAAAATACCCTTTAAACGGAAACATTTTCAAAAATGTTTATTTCCCAAAATGGCTCTAACGACTTTGATTAATACACCGTATGTTAAAGATATTTATATGACAGATAAAATATATTTTTGGGAACGGCTTCTGGATTACTTTTGATAATTGGTACAACGTAAGGGATGGACAAAAAATCTACATCTTGTCAAAGCACACAATTTATATTATGTACATTTTTTGTAGAGTTAACCATTTCCGTGATATTCCTTGTTACTGGCTTAAATTTTGAAATACCTACAATTCACATAGTATTTTTTTCATTACTATTCTTTTGTTTTACTCCTGGCCAGTCGAAGAAAACCAAATTTCAATTGCACAGTAACCAACTTTTTAAAATACTTCACTATTGCTTTATCCAAGTGAATTTCTTTATTTCTATTGTAGTTATAAGAAATTATGTATTAAGATCATTTGTGTTAATGTTTATCTTGATTAGCATGAAACAGATAGAATAATAAGCTTCTGTAAGAATAGTTTGTCACAGAATAGTTAGAAAAAGTCATGTGTATGGAGCATATCAGTCAGCGTTCGAATTTATAATACTTGTATATCAGTAATATTTTATTGAAACTTGAAACTAAGAGAAATCACGTTTAGAATGAGATCAACTCACGTATGCAGCAAGAAGTCGGATATTTTCATATATTATTGATTCGCTAGCAGAGTTCGCAACATATAAATTGTCTATCTAAATTAAATGGGTTATAAGATTGTAGCATTTAATAATAAATTCATTGTTCTTGACATTAAGACAAAGTTCAATGAAGATGTTTACTGTTTATTTTTCTCTTCGAAGTAAGCCAAGAGCGCATTATCGGTAAAATTAGTTATATTTTGCTTTATACCAGATAATAAAGCAATTAAATGTTTTTTTTATATTGCTTTTTAAGTTTTTGGGTAGTAGTTCTATTGTTATTACTTTCTCTATACGCACCATGTACATAGCGTATAGAGAAGGTATTGCACTCCACCCAAAAATTCGATACCGAGATTTCATCGGAAATATATGTTTTAGGGTCCCCAATATCCATAAAAAGCATTTTCACAAAAAGGTCCATGTGTGTGTGTGTGTCCGTGTGTCCGTGTGCCAGTATGTCAGTCTGTCCGTGTGTCTGTGAACACGATAACTCAAAAACGAAAAGTTGGTAAAATACCAAACTTGGTATTTAAGTTTAGTATCTTCCAGGGATGCGACACGAAGATTTTGATAAAAATCTCCTCACCCCCAACTACCCTTTACATGGAACTTTTTTCGAAATTTTTGATTTTGTCAAAAATGGCTCTAACGATTTTGATTAAAATTTCGTGTATTAAAGATATTTACCTGAGAAATAAAATGTATATCTTGAATTTTCTGGGAATAGCCCCTGAAGAGTAGTTTATTCTGGATGAATTTTACTGAATTTTGAATAACTGCTAAATCGTAAGAGATGGACAAAAACTTACTACACAAAAAAATGTAGAGCACATTAAAACACACAATTTATGTTATATACATGTTTTTCGTGGAGTTCGTCGTTTTTGAGACATTCCTTATTTATGGTTTCTGCTATGAAAAACGTATACTTTTCTCATACAGGAACTTGTAAACTCCGATCCATATAAACAAAGGAACTTCATTAACATAGCAACCAGCTTTCGACTATCACTTTCACCTATGGTAGTCCCTTATTTCGCTTCTACTTAAAGGAAGCACGTTATAAGACTATTTCTGCTAATTTTTTCTGATTAGCATAAGGTAAATAGAAGTATAAGCTTTTTAAGAATAATTTGTTGCAGGGATATAGAGAAAGTCATGTGAATGGTACACATCAGATTTTTTTTCTTTGGCCTGTTTAATTTTCCTTGTGGGGTCTTCCATTAAATTATCTTCTAAATTCTTCTTTGCCGTCATTTAATCTTTAGGTAGATTGTACTAAATAATAATGCGTTATGCCCCTGTAAGAAAACTACTCCTGCAATAACATTGCAACAGCATTCAGACACAAGAATCACCTCATTAAATGTATCTTACAACCAAAGCCACCAAAAGATCAAATATCAACGTTTTCTTTCAATTTCAGCACACATTTCACCTTTGAATTTACACACCAGAGCATCGAAGGCATGAAAATCTTCGATTGAAAAAAGAAAACAGCGCTTACAATCTAATTTTAATTACTTACCACATTAAGAAGCTATAAACGTTTGCATAATACCAGATCTGAAAAATATTCCAGTAAGTGGTATAAGTCAAACTAACGCATTTTTCGTCTCTCCATCCACTAAGCTTTTCATATTATTTTTTCTTAAACATCTTTTGATCTTTCTGGAATTAATAAACTCTGAGCACTCTTGGTTTTGTTCAAATGTCAAGCAGGATACAATCCATATTTTGCATAGTTTTATCATTACCTTCCATTTTCCTCTATAAGTGTTGAAACAAGTGAAGCAACATCTGCTTAGCAAACATATTATGTCATACATCTGAGATCTCTGATACATTATAATTTTTCAATTAGCAAATTTAATTACTTTTACGTATTTTACTGCTAGAATTGCATAAAACGTTGTATGTAACGCTGATAATCTCTTTGTACACGTAAAAATTAGCGTGTTCGCTTTCACTCGCGCTCTGAACATATACTCGTGTCACAATAGTCGGATTATACAATAAATAACTAATAGGTTAACTCTACAAAGAATATAACAATCTGTATAGTGAACAAATAATGCAATCGCCACTAGGAATGATACATGTAAAACCTAATCAATTATGTTTTAAAGATGTGCAAATACAAAGCGTAATTTCCATGAGCTTGAAGCCAAAGTTGGTCTCAATGGAATGGTGTAATTATGTTATCGCATTAGTGGGATAATCTAAAGCACTATGCCAACAGTTCTGCTTTTAGGCAGTGCTGTCTAAAAATGATTTATTGCTGTTTTTGACTGTGTTGTCTTGTTTTGTAGGTGAGAACAGACTCCATAATCATAGTTGGCCAGTGAGGAGATACGTGAGGTATGTATAGGCTCAAACTCTCCTAATCTCTTTTCGCGGTTTCACTCAGAATTAAGAAAAGGGAACGAAATGCTTATTGCCTCTCACAGACCAAGGTGTATATATTTGTGTTGTTAAAATGTTTTACGTGTTGTATTACACCCAAAAATTCGAAACCGAAATTTATATGTTTTGACTCTCCCTGGATAAAAAAGAAGGCAAAAAAGAAAAAGATCGGGGCGTGTGTGCGTGCGCTCGCGTGTGTGTATCTGTGTCTGTCCGTCAGATGCCTGTCTGTGTATCTGTGACTAGCATTACTCAAAAATGAAGTCGATTAAGTTCCAAACTTGGTATTTAAGTTCAGTACCTTCCAAGGATGTGACACCGAAAATTTAAAAAAAAAAAAATCGCCGCACTTCAAACTACCCTTTATATGAAAAAATGTTCGAAAATTTTGTTTTTCTCAAAAATTCTCTAACGATTTTGATAAAATAACGTGACAAATAAAATGCACTCTTGAATTTTCTGAGAATAGCCTCTGAAGACCTCTTCATTCTGGATGCCTTTTGTATAACTGGTAAGCCGTAAGAGATAGACAAAACTTAACTACAAAAAACGTACATCTCGTTAAAACATACAATGTATGTTATATAAAAGTTTTTGGTGTTAACCATTTCCGAGATATATCTTGTTATTCGTTTTCTCACACGGGAATTTATTTTTGTTTCTTTTGTTTTAATTCTATTACCTGGTAACCTTGGTTACAGAGGAATTTGTGTCTATGAGGGTATTAAGGTATGGCCGCGTGTAAGATCATAATGTGTCGCGGAAATATTATCGATGTCATAACAGTTCAGTTACATAATCAAAAAACAAAAGATAAACAAAAAAGTAGTAAATTTACATTACTTTCGAAAGCGATGTTGGTTTTAGGGAATCAAACGTTCGTGGCTTACGGGATATCGATATAGAAAACTCAGAAATATATAGAAAATGTTCATTAGCTTGCAAATTACTGCACTCTGTTGTTTATCCACATACTTAGGTTGGCAATTATTGGAAAACTGTGATGATTAATGAGAAAATGAGGTTTTAGCGTGTTTTCTAGTAAGCTAGCAGGTACCGGGGTTTGAATTCACACCAATCGCTGTCGTGACCTAAAGGCATATATAAGATTTGCTAAAACATCTGAGGGTCCAATTCGCAAATCCCACGACCGATAAGCGCTTAGTCATTCCAAAGGGAACAGATACAAACACACGATTCCTCCCCTCTGTGAAAAAGTATCCTGCATGCGACACCCAGCTAGATATCAGTCCACTTCCTCTTTTTACTTTCTCTACATGTACTATGTACATAGTGTATAGAGGAGGTATTGTAATGCACCCAAAAATTCGAGCCCGAGATTTCACCGGTAATAACTGTTTTGGTTCCCTGGATCCCCCCCCCCAAACATTTTTGGAAAAAAGGTCCGTGTGTGCGCGTGTATATGTGTGTGTGTCTGTCTGTGGATAGCATAGCTCAAAAACGAAAAGACCGTTAAATATCAAACCTAGTATTTAAGTTTGGTATCTTTCAAGGATGCGACATGAAGATTTTCAAGAAAATCTCCCCCCCCCCAAACCACCCTTTACATGGAAAAAATTCGAAAATTTTGATTTTCTGCTAATTTTTTCTCTATTAACATGAAGTAAAAGGAAGCATAAGTTTTTAAGATTACTTTGTTGCAGAGATGTAGAGAAAGTCATGTGAAAGGAACACATCAGATTTTTATGAAAGTCTGTTCGGAATATTATCCCCAGCTAAATGTTTGAGAATTCTTGTTGGTTCACAGAATATTTGTGCAAACTGTACGTTTGCCTCTTTTAAAACGTGCTTTAATTTATTTGTCGCAGCACTTTTAAAGAGTAGACAGATGGCGGTTGTTAATCTTGCGACGTTTATAGTATTCTTCTCTTACTTCGCCTTCTGGACTGCTTAATTCTATGCTAAAATTGCTGTTTTATCTTCCGTAAGAAAAATGTGCGTGTGGAGTTAAAACACATTTCACATATAACTCTGCTAAAGAAGTAGAGTCATATATAATTGTGTACATTAATTACTGAACTTTTCTCTGTGTTATTCTGTATTATCATCCCAGCCAAAGAACTCGGTCTTTATGTTGCTCCTGGGGTTTAGCAAGAAGAAAGAACACAAACAGTAAATTATTTAAAATAAACCCGCCAAGAATGATTGATGACATTTTGTGAAAAACTGAGCATTTACAATAAATACACCTTTACTATTCAGGGGGTTCGGAACTATCCCACCCCTATCGCAATCTTTCAAAGTAACTTTTTAACATTTCCTAAAAATACGCGCGCTTTCTCTGTTAAAATTAACAAGGAAACAAGACTCGACCAGAATGGAATTATTCAAATAATAACTATAGATGTATTTATTCACTTCCAAAATAACAGCCAAGTATTATAATCAGCTCCTCAAAGAATGCACTAATCGTAGAATTAGGTACAGTATAACAAAAGCCAGCGTCGTGAGCCAAGCGGTGGGATTCGTGGTGGACGAAGCAGCGTCTGGGCGGGTTTTGTCCAGGTGCTCCAGTTTCCCGCGTCACTCATTCCGCCAATTGCTCCATCATTACATTTCCATAAATCAATTTCGCTTATATATCAATCATCCACTTCCTCCTGTCCATGCCTGGTTACATTCCGACCCCTCGTAACATGTTCTCCATTCTGTGATTTCGTGGCGTTGGCTCCCCGACAGGCTTCTGATCCCTAGCATTGGCTTGTAAGTTCTAGGGGGGTGTCAGCCCTACGAATACGGGGAGGGTAAGGCGTTTAGGAAACGAAACGAAACAGCAGTTAAGAGTATGCATATAATAGCTCTATATCGTCCCAACTTCAAGTTTCAATAGATGCAGCCTCCTTGGGTCAGTGGCAGAGCACTGGTATTGTAAACCAGGGTTCGTGAGTTCAATCTGCACAGGAGGCAATCCTTAGTTTCGCTGTATAATTGGCGCCGAGTGTGGCGCAATTTGCACCACCCAGTTCTCACCACTCTACAACGCAGCAAATGGTATCAAGTAGTGACCAACACCATCCTCACCAATGAACGGCTGTTCCACATTGGTATGAAGTCTACGCCGGACTTGGTCTTTGTGGGCGACCAGATACGCTGCTGCATCGCTTCGAAACCTGCCCGTCCTCTACTTCTTGGGTCCATGCGCAGGATGACATCCTTAGGATTTTGAACCTCCCTAGATCATATTTTGGGGCACATTATCTGGCTGTGCCTGTATTTCAGTGTCCGCCATCAGCATTGCTGAGTAAAGTGATTCACCGTATTGGGCAACTCTTGCTCGCTTTATTTGCATAATTTGGGCATTTCTAATGTTCATCACAATTATTAATCTAGCATGTAATTTCAATTTTTCCTTGTTTTAACCATGTAATATTCTGACAGCAACTAGATTCCCTTAAAACTAGATCTGTGATTTCTCTTTTGTGTTTGTTTGAACATGTAACTTATTACATGGTATTGTGGATATATTATTTGTACACTTGATAATTTATTTGACCTGTATTAATGTTAGATATGTGCCACTGTATGTAGGAATACATTTTCTAATAACAAAATAAAAAAAGCAACAACAAAAAATTGAGGCTAACGCTCATTAGGAGTCCTTGGCCAATCAGATCAATTACTAATTGGGCCCCTGTGATACACATGGAGAGACTTGAGTGCGGTTTAGCAACATGAGTGTCCGTTAGGCACATCAAGATCCCTACGATGATGATGGGAATGGACGTGAATCCTTTCAATGTGTTTTAAGAGAGCAAGGATTATGGGCATATGAATTGTTAACAGTACATTACAGATTTGAGCATGCATGTTGAACAATGGTAGGGGAGACAGCAAAGCAGGGTGTTGTCATTTGGCATCGCTATAGAACCAAAATTATTGTGACGATGCGTAAGAACTCTATTCAGGCAAGTAACAGTGAACCAATGATTATGCATAAATAGGGCAAACTTGGTTTTTAATTGGGTCGGTTCGAGGGGTTACAATTTTCCTTCTTCTACGGGTCGTAATGCGATGAGTGGGTTTCTGTAGGTTTCGGCTGCATCAGTTTGTTTTTTACCTTCTCTATACGTACTATGTACATAGTGTATAGAGAAGGTATTGCACTCCATCAAAAATTCGATACCGAGATTTCACCGGAAATATATGTTTTAGGGTCCCCTGTATCCAAAAAAAAGTATTTTCAGAAAAAAGTCCGTGTGTCTGTGAACACGATAACTCAAAAAGTCGGTAAAATACCAAACTTGGTATTTAAGTTTCGATCTTCCAGGGATGCGACAAGAAGATTTTGAGAAAAATCCCCCCACCCCAAACTACCTATTTACCTGAAAAATAAAATGTATATCTTGAATTTTCTGGGAATAGCCTCTGAAGACTACTTTATTCTGGATGAATTTTGCGGAATTTTGCATAACTGCTAAACCGTAAGAGACGGACAGAAACTTGTCATACAGAAAATGTAGAGCACGTAGTAAAAACACACAATTTATGTTATATACATTTTTTCGTGGAGTTGATCGTTTTTAACATATTTCTTTTTTTTTACTTTCAGCTTTGAAAATTATATACAAATTTGTTAACTGCTGTCCATACAAACAAAGGAACTTCAGTCGCATAGCTTCTGCCTATCACTTTAACGTATGGTACTCCCTTATTTCGCTTCTACTTTACAAGAAGCAAGAAATAATACTATTTCTGATATTTTTTTCTCGATTAGCAATAAGTAAATAAAAGCATAAGCTTTTTAACAATAATTTGGTGCAGAGATATAGAGAAAGTCAAGTGAATGGAACACATCAGATTTTTTACTCTACGCTGTTAGAAGATTATTTCATGTTCAGCAGTTTCAGAGCCTGTATCTACAATGTATTTGATTTTATTGCAAAATGGCTATTATTTAATTTAGTAGTAGAATAAAAGCATTACAAGTTTAATTGCAATACATATGAGCAAGAGATTTAGAAATCGAACATGAAAATAAGTAGGTATGAAGGTATAAATGTACATATATTTATTTGGCGTAAATTTTCAGATATACCTAATAACTGCAAGTAGAACGAAGTTTATATAATACAAATCAACTGAAGATATTCTTTAGTTTATACATTAATAAGAATTCTTATACCACATTTTATGGAAAGTTAATAACTAGAGTTCCACATAATTAGCAGCAAAACCTCCTTGCCAAAATAATTCATTGAAATGCTATTTTTTTAGTTTATTTTGTCATATTATAGCATATAGTGAGATATCCCTTTGGAAGTGACATTTTACACAAACTCAAAGGATTTAAGCTTTGCGGCCAGAGATCTATTACAGTCTGCAACCCCGGGAGAAAGGGATAAGATGAAAGATCCGAAGGGTTGTTACCCGGATCAAACCCTTTAAGCGATTCATAAGTTCCACTGAGAATAATGCATTATTTCATTTACCTTTTATTACCTCTATAGCCAGTAGTATGCTTTTCATTAGTAATGCAATGTCATTGTGCATTTTTCTTTTTAAGTAAGTAAAATTCTCTCTGACTGCAGGTGGACGTCTTGAACCTAGTGACTCTCGGTTGATTTTGTTTGAAGAGTAGATTTCGCTAATCCGCTCTCCAATTGCTTTCAAACACTCCTGAACTCCTAGTGGTTCCAGGCCTTCCGCGTTTCAAAAGGTACTTACTTAGTTGATGGGAGAAAGTCTGGAACAGCAAACTGACCAGTGAGGTGCTTAATTGAAATTCTCAATCTTGAACACCCGTTTTACGGGCCCAAAAATCACATGTATATATACATAGGTAGAAGGAGCATTTGAAAAAGCTTGTTGCTACGTATCACATTTAAGACTGCTTTATATGTTATATAGTGTGTTTAGCCAAACCATTTAAAGAGGCTGTATTGGTTTAGTGCAGAAACTGAGCTGAATTTGTTGAGAAATTTGATAGTTAATAGCCTCCTTAAATTCACATAAAGTTTAATCCCAAGTAGATGGAAAAGAAAATTATTAGAGCTGGCGTGTTGCCCTCCCGTAGTCCTAACGGTTCTTAATTTTATTTATGTGGTTATATACAGAGGAGGGCATCTGGTGTTCCATTCACATGACTTTCTCTAGCTGATACACAAACAACTTTCCTTACAAAATATTATTCTTTATCTAGGACATGCTAATCAAGGCAAATATTAGCATAAATTACTTGCTTCCTTTTAAGTAGAAGGTACATAAGGGAATAAACTAAGCTACATCGATAATCGACAATTTTAAAAGCTGGTCTTATGTGAAACAATTGGAGTTCGGTTCTCTTTGCATGGCCTGCAGTAAAACAAGAGAGATGAAACGAAACGTCACTTCCGGGTTGACAACATTTTAAGTAGTTTAAAATTGAAACCAATAACAAGGAATATATTCAGAAACGGGCAGCTCTACAAAAAATTCACATGACACACATTATGTGTTTTATCGATATCTAGTTTCTTATGTAGTATGTTTTTGTCTATCTCTTACGGTTTAACCGTTATGCAAAATTGTGTAACTCATCCAGAACAAAGAGTTCTAAGGAGGCTATACACAGAAAATTCAAAACATACAGTTTATTTGTGATGCACGAGTAAATATCTTTAATATTCGGCGTTTGAATAAAAATCGTTAGAGCCATTTTTGAGAAAAACAAAATGTTCAAAACAATTTCCATGTAGAGTGGAGTGGGAGATTTTCTTGAAAATATTCGTTTTGCATGCTTGGAAGATTCTTAAATACCAAGTTTGGTTTTTAACGGTCTTTTCGTTTTTGAGCTATGCTGTTCACAGACATTTTTCTAAAAATGTATTTTTCGGAATCAGGGTGCCTCAAAACATATTTCCAGTGAAATCTCATCATCGAATTTTTGGGTGGAATATAATACCTTCTCTATCCATTATGTACATTGTACATATGTTTTATAGAAAGTAAAATGAAGCCTTACATATTGAAAGAACAAGAGATATGCCTTATACACTACACAAACTTTTCTGATGTTTACATTAATCCTATCTGTTTTCCCGATACAATGCCATTTTAGCAGAAAGAACATAATTCCAATATTTTCTACCTGGTAAGAATTAATGGATACGGGTTTAAGCATAGGCGCTGCCAACAATGGACGAATTATATCTGAGATGTAAAATAGCGAGCGTGGGTCAAAGTTTAATAACTAAATCGCAGTAGGAGAGCATGTTGCATATATTGTGAAATATTCTCAAAGTTCCATTGCTTAATTTACATATTTTCTGAACTACATAATCAAATCACTAGCAATTTAGAAAACTACCAACTACTTAGTTGATGCTATAAGATTAATGCAATCTCTTATAAAGATACAACACTCCAAGCTCCCAAACACAAGGAAACATCTTCCCTATGTTACAATTCATTTTTATACTTTCCATATAATTTTACAATACCAAGTGATAAAACTACACAACATTTTATACAGCAAAATTTTCTTACCGAAAACAGCAAGGAAATGTCAATTAAGAATCGTTAACGTCGTATTTACGAGATATGAAAACCTTATATAAATAATATTAGCATATCTATAAATTAGCGAACGAGATCAGATATTCGTATCGGTTTGATGATGGTTCACCGCTGCCGTGCATGAGCATGAGGCTGGCAAAACAAAATAAATAAGTAAATAAAATGGCGTGTTATTTATGGGCGCTCTTTAACTACTGTGGTACTCAGCGTCCCATTCTAAATTGGGTGTGAAAGACCACTTAATTTTGCTCAGAGGCCTCTATCAGGCTTGAGGTTCTTTTAGGTGCCGTAAATCTACGACACGGGACCAACGGCTTTACTTCCCTTCCGAAAGAAGTCATGCTAAGGATTTTTACACATGAGGCCGGCAGTCAAGAGTTGGCAGGTCCAGGTCTTTCGCGGGCTGGAGCGCCAGGAACGGGAAATTAACGTCCTGAAAGTAAATTTCCGAGCCTTAAAAAGAATTCCAAATAAATAAACACACACACACACACACACACACACACACACACACACACACACACACACACGAGGGTCATTTCAGAAGTCGTGACAATTATTTTTTATCAGTCAATAAAGCTGTAGGAAACAAAACTCAGGATATACAATGGAAAGCCGCTGGGATGTTCTTGGCAATGCTGGTTCTAAATTGGGATCCAGGTACAAGGGGCTATCGGTAGGGGACGTTGAAAGATGCGTAAATAGTGATCATTATTTTATTCGTATTATATTCATATTCGCAAAAAAGTACGCTCTTATGAGCTAACGAACTTCAAAATAATCCTCCAAGGCTTCCAAAAATCTTTTCCAACGATGAGGAAGACGCTAAATACCATCAAATTTAGAGACATCATCTTTTAACACAGCCTCTTGGATACTAACGTTTGATGTGTCTACTAGCACATATCAATGCACTCAGACGTCATCTGGCGGTGGCATACCGTACTGTGTATAATATGTTTCAAATGTATATATTATTTATTTAGAATATATAAAATAGTTGTCATGACTTCTGAAATTACCCTAACACACACACGCACGCATGTACTCATATTCACTACAAATATTTAAATTGAAAATTACTTTGGAGATTTTATACACACATTATGCTCTGTAGCAGAATATTGAATCGCATTTTTGTCCCCAACAAATTTTACCTTCTTGGTTGTATTTCCCTTTTCCCTTTGAACCTTTTTTGTAATTTTTCCTTGTTTTCTTTGGAATGTTCTTTGTAACCTTCAGCAAAGCAATTACTGCTGCCTACTGCATATTCAAAAGCCATGTAATCTAATACTGGCTCGTCCTTAGCATCAGAATTTCGCGAGATTCAAATAAAAACAATCTGCGGTGTTACACTCACATGACTTTCTCTAGCTCTTCTACAAAGAAGCTTCTTACAAAAGATTCTTCTTCTTTCTAAACCATCTTAATCGAGCTGGATTAGCAGAATATACTTATTGCATACTTCCTTTTAAATAGAAGGAACTAAAGCAATGCACTAGGCTCAAGCGATAGGCAAATGTTTTAAAAGCTCCATTCTGTGGATTCGTGCCGTTGGCTCCCCGACAGGCTTCTGACCCTAGGCATTGGCTTGTAAGTCCTACGAATATGGGGAGGGTAAGCCGATTACGAAATAATAGAAGGGAAGCCAATTGTGGCATCAACTTCAAGTCACTGGTCTTGCTATATTTAGAAATAGAAATCTCAAAATCAGTAAATATTAGCAGTTTGTGGTCTTTAAATAGACTTTGACAGTGGTTGTAATGTCTATTTCATCGGGAGAAGAAATGAAAATGAAATACTTTTGCACGTTTAACGATGTCTGGAAAAGTTCATATGATTGGGTTTTTCTTTTATCAATTCTTCTAGCTCTACTATTATATCTAATTTCTCCCGGAATTCAGAGTTTAGAAGTTGGTAAGCCTAGGGAACACCCTGCACATAGATTTTATAGAGATGTTTAACATTCAGTTATAAACAGTTGTATACATTAGCGTGATCATAAACTGTAGGATGTTATATAGACATGGCTCATTTAGATCGCCACACAGATTAGGAACACCGTTAATAAGCTTCAGTTAGAACAGTTTGCAATTAGACGATGCATGTGAATGTGACTTAAGTTGCTTAACATAAAGTTTGTCACTTAGATTTAAAATGTGTTTATTGAGAGGCGCTGATAGCTCGCTTCGTATGCTTAATGGTTCATTTTACTTTGTAATATTTGTATGCATCAGTATGTATAGTTGTTTATTTGGTTATTTAGTTTGTTATAATTAAATCCCGAATTTGTATGCATAACCAAATAGTAAAACACGCGTGAAAATATGTGGAAAAACAAATGAACAAAATTCATATAAGCTATTTATTTTATGACTAATCTCTTTACAGTATAAGAGGGCTCTTGCACCTCGCTCTCATTAGCGCATTGTCGTCAGGCCATGGAAAGTAAAAGGAAATGACTGGACCCACTGGTTTTGGAGTTTATCCCTAGATTAGGCTTGTGTGTTTGAAAAGCAAATCTCTAAAACTAAAAGTTGGTATTTAAATTCAGCATCTTCCAAGGATGCAACATCAAGATATTCTCATCTCCGCTCCTCCAAAACTAGCCTTTTCATGGAAGATTTTCGAAATGTTATATTTTCTCCAATATGGCTCTAGCGATTTGTTTAAAATAGCGTATATTGACGATGTTTAAAGGACAAATAAAATGTGTATCATTAATTTTCTTAGACTAGCTTGTGAGATTCTCTTTATTTGGAATCAATTTAGTACAATATTGTATAACTGATAAATGTTAAACGAACTTAACAAAAATGTAGTTCTCTTTAATTCCGTCCAGAATTTGTTCCGCGTCAGTCAATTCGGAGATATTGGTTATTAATGGTTCAAACTGTTCAACACATTTTCATTCTTTTAAATTCCTTGCGATATTCAGGTGCTTTTTAGGGATTGCATGAAAAGAATATGATGTGTTATGCCAGTATACATTCTGTCAAGAAATTACCGGGAATTGATCATTTAAAAATCCTGTTTAAAAGGGGATTCGAAATTATTGTTGGTGCTCAGCTGGTACAGCTTTCCTCTATACCCATGCGGAGTTTGATCGTCATCTGTCATCTAGTTTGTTTACAGTACGCCATTTTGTTAGTTCATCTCAAAGGTGATTTGTGATTTTACGAAGGATACAAACATTGAACAAAGAATCTGTCTCAAATTTTGCATTGCAAATGGTATTTCGTGTGCCGAATCGCTGTAAATGTTGCAGAGGGCTTACGGTGAATCGACCTTATCAAAACACTGCATATGAGTGGTACAGTGCATTCAAAAGTGGTCGAGATGTGGAAGATTTGCCTCGCTCTGGTCGGCCATCAACGGTTTCAACTGAACTGAACATCGCTAAAGCGAAGAAAATGGTGTCTAAAACTCGTCATTTAGGTCTGAGAGAGATTGCCGCTGAACTTTCTGTGTCTCACGAATCGACTCGTACCATTTAAACGTGTGTTTGAATTTTCTACAAAAACTCAATAGCGTAAGGATTGCTGAACGAGCCAGTTCCAACCCCACATTCTTGAAACGCATTGTAACTGGTGATGAGAGGTGGGTTTACGAGTTTGACACTCAAACCAGTCAACAAGCTTCCGAATGACGCTTTCCAACTGAACCGAAACCTAAATGGCCACGTCAAACTCGATTAAAACTGAAGGTCATGTTGACAGTTTTTTCGATTATCGCGGTGTCGTGCACTCAGAGTTCTGGCCAGATGGTCAGATGGTATGAATAAAGACTATTATCTAAGCGTTATGTAGCGTTTGAGAGAACAAATACGGCGAAAAAGGCCAGATTTGTGGAACGACAGCTCATGGATTCTGCACCTTGATAACGCACCTGCTCACAAGGTTATTATTGTGAACAAATTTCTGGCCAAAAACTCAACACATTTCATCCAACAACCGTATTCACCTGATCTGGCTCCTGCTGATTTCTTTCTCTTTCCAAAACACAAGCTACCACTTCGAGGCACCCGTTTTCAGTCAGAAGACAATAAAGGAAAAGTCGCGGCGACAATTGACATCGATTCCTAAAAGTGCCTACAAAAAATGTTTTGATGATTGGATTATTCGTTGGCATAAATGTATAATTTCAGAAGGGGCCTACTTTGAAGCCGATAAAATAAAATTGGATGAATAATTCATGTTTTGTGTTTTATTGGCAATTTCCCGGAACTTTCTTGACACAGTAGTATAACCTCAAATTCTCAAACATTTTAATATCGCTAATCTCTTTATGTCTATAATGCAGATATTTCTATAAAGGCTTAGCTCAACTAAAATGAAGCAGAAAGGAGAAATAAGCTGCAGTAAGAGTAATTTGTATACTCACTAATAAACAATAGAGGTAGAGAAAGTCATGCGACTGTAGCGTATCAGATTATAATCAAATGTTTTATCTATATGTTATAAATTGTTTTAACGTTTATATTTCCTTAATAAAAATTCTCATGTGCAATATTTGCATAGCTTTCTCCGCCTATGCTCCAACAAACTATTCTTTCCAAAGGTTATTCTTTTGTCTACTTCACATCTATCAAAATTAAAATAACTGCAATAGTTTTCATTACATATTATTTCCTTGCACAAGACGAATAAATAAATACAATAAAATAAAGTGGTCTATTTGATGTATTAAAAATGCCGTTCTGTTTGCATGACCAGGAAAAAATCGAATGACGACTTCCCATTTGAGTAAATATTTGAGAACTGCAACCAATAAAAAGAAATATCTCAGAAATAGTTAACTTCAAAGAATATTTAAAAATGTATGTGAAACAAAGTGTATATTTTTTAATGAAATCTACAATTTTTGTGTAGTAAGTTTTTGTCCATCTTTTATAGTTTTCCAGCTATGCAAGGTCGCCCAAAGCTTCAAATGATATTCCCAGAAAATTCGAGATAGACATTTTATTTGTGATAAAAGTATCTTAAACTTGTGGTATTTTCATGAAATTTGTCAGTGCCATTTTAATCAAAATTTTCGAAAAAGTTTTCATATACAGAATAGTTTGGTATGGGATATCCCCCACCCTTTTTAATTTTCGTGTTTTACCCTTGAAACTTGCTGAGCTTATATACATACTAAGTTTGGTGTTTAACGGAACTTTCGTTTTTGAGTTATGCTGTTCATGGACCATAGACATATACGCACAGACACGGACAACGCATGCGCGGTACTTCTTCTAAAAATGCATTTTTTTTTTCTTTCTTCTTTTTTGATTCTTGGGGTTCCAAAAAATCTGATGGGTTCCATTAGCATGACTTTCTCTACATCGCTGTAACAAATTATTGATAAAAAGCATATTCTTCTATCTATTTAATGATAATCGGGATAAACATTAACACAAATTGTCTTAATTATTAATTGCTTCCTTGTAAGCAGAAGAGAAATAAGGGAATACACAAGACTAATGTGACAGTCAAATCTTTTAAAATATGGTTGCCTTGTGGTTGAAATCCGTTCCTATGCAGTGCTAGGAGTTTACAGCTTTACGTGTGAGAAAAGTTTAAGTATTTTAAATGTGAAGCAAATAACAGGGAATATCTCAGAAACGGTCAACTAAAAGAAAATAACGTATATGACATAAATGGTGTGTTTTATCGTGCTCTGCACATTTTGTGCAGTAAGTTTTTGTCTATCTCTTACGGTTTAACAGTTATGCAAAATTCAGCTAAATTAATTCAGAATAAAGAGGTCTATAGAGGATATTCCCAGAAAATTCAAGATATACATTTTATTTGCAATATAAATACGTTTAATATACGGAATTTTAATCAAAATCGTTACAGCCATTTTCGATAAAATAAAAAATTTCGAAAAAGGTTCCATGAAAGGAGCAGTTGGGAGCGGGGGGATTTTCTTGAAAATCTTTGTGTCGCATCCTTGGAAGATACCCAACTTAAATCCAAGTTAGGTATTTAACGGAATTTTCGTTTTTGACCTATGCTGCACACAGAAAAGCGCGTGCGCGCGCACACACACACACACACATGGACATTTTTTCTAAAAATGCGTTTTACTTTCTCTATACGTACTATGTACATAGTGTATAGAGAAGGCATTGCACCCAAAAATTCGATACCGAGATTTCACCAGAAATACATGTTTTGAGACCACCTGAATACAAATAAAGCATTTGTAGAAAAATGTCCGTGTGCGTGTCTGGCTGAGTGTGTGTGTGTGTGTGTGTGTGTGTGTGTGTGTGTGTCTGTGGGCAGCATAGCTCAAAAACGAAAAGACCGTTAAATACCAAATTTTGTATTTAAGTTCAGCATCTTCCAAGGATGCGACACTAAGATTTTTAATAAAATCCCCCCAACCAAAACTACCCTTCACATTGAAAGATTTTCGAAAATTTTGATTTTCTATAAAAATGACTATAACGATTTTGATTAAAATATTGTGTATTAAAGATACATACCTGACAAATAATATGGATATCTTGAATTTTCTGGGAATATCCTATGAAGACTACTTTATTCTGGATGAATTTTACGGAATTTTATGTAACTGGTAAACCGTAAGGGATAGACAAAAACTAACCAAACAAAAAATGTAGAGCACATTAAAACACACAATTAATGTTACATACATTTTTTTCGTGGAGTTGATCGTTTTTTAGATATTCCTTGTTTTTGGTTTCAGCCTTGAAAAACTTTTCTCATACTGGAATTTGCCAACTCCTGTCCATACAAACAAAGGAACTTCAGTCACATAGCAACCAGCTTTTGACTATCACTTTAACCTATGTACTGCCTTTTTTCGCTTCTACCTACAAGGACGCAAATAATAAGTCTATTTCTGTTAATTTTTCCTCACTTAGCATGAAATAAATAGAAGCAAAAGCCTTTTATCAAAAATTTGTTGCAGAGATATAGAGAAAATCATGTGAATGGAAGACATCAGATTTTTTGTATTCAGCGGGACCCAAAACATATATTTCCGGTGAAATCTTGGTATCGAATTTTTGGATGAAATACATTACCTTCGCTACGTAAACATTACAGAAAGTAGAACTATACGTTCTCGTTTTAATGTTCGATTTGCCGATATGAGTGACAATAAGAATTGTCTGCTTTTGATTAATACTGCAACAGAAATGATACCGGGACCTTAGATACGTATCCCTCTTGAGCAAATGGAAAAGCTGATGTAGCCTTTATGGTTCGGTGGATACGTACATGTCATTTATTTTCTTTGCCTCTTTTTTTTTTCGCTGTTGTTTCATTGTTTCAGGCGGCAGTAGGGGGTCCGATAACTCCCATGTCGAGATAACGGCCAGCACTGCCGGTGACAGACATACTTTGGTCCACAGCTGGTCTGGACGTGATCCCTCCTCTGTGTCTGGCCGCTAGCGACTTCCCTTTCATTAAAATAACTGCCACCCTGATACGGATTTTAATGAGATTTGTGCAATCTGAATGGTCAAACCGTGTTAAGTACTCCCGCACAACTTCATTATCCAATTCATTTTCAATGTCAACGTCCCAACTTTAACAAAATCTTCTATCCCTATGTGTAAGATAGAGTTGATGTTCTAGTTATAAATGTCACATTCCACACACACACACACGCTATCTTTTTCTGAAAATGCTTTTTTTGGGATTAAAACGTGTATTTCCGGTGAAATCTATGAGCATGGTACGTATAGAGAAAGTAGATAAGAAAACACACGTTGGAAAGAACATGTTCTACGAATGCCCCCTTCTATGTATTCATGGCAAGACATATTTTATACATTTTCAGGAATAAGCGTGGGACGACAACGGAGGAGACGTAGTGACTAGTTCAACAGGTCGAAAGACTTTAAAAGGAAGAAGAAAACATACTATTCTTTCTATGAAACTTAATTTTTCTATTTAAACACTTATTGCTTTCTCTATACATATTATGTACATAATGTATAGAGCATGTATTGCACTCCACCAAAAAATTCGATACCGGGATTTCACCGGAAATATATGTTTTAGGGTCCCCTGTATCCAAAAAAAGTATTTTCAGAAAAAGGTCCGTGTGTGTGTTCCTGTGTCTGTGAACACGATAACTTAAAAACGAAAAGTCGGTAAAATACCAAACTTGGTATTTAAGTTTAGTATCTTCCAGGGATGCGACACGAAGATCTTGAGAAAAATCCCCCCACCCCAAACTACCCTTTACATGGAACTTTTTTTCCAAAATTGTGATTTTCTAAAAAATGACTCTAACGATTATGATTAAAATGTCGTATATCAAAGATATTTAACCAATAAATAAAATGTATATTTTGAATTTTCTGGCAATAGCTTCTAAAGACTACTTTATTCTGAGTGAATTTTCCGGAATTTTGTATAACTGCTAAACCGTAAGCGATAGACAAAAACTTACCACACAGAAAATGCAGAGCACATTAAAACATACAATTTATGTTGTATACATTTTTTTCTTGGAGTTTATCGTTTTTGAGATATTCCTTGTTTTTGTTTTCAGGGTCGAAAATCTTGACTTTTCTCATACAGGAATTTGTCAACTCATGTCCATACAAAGGAACTTCAGCTATATAGTAGCCAGCTTTTGACTATCGCTTTAACCTATGCTACTCCCTTATTTCCTTTCTACTTGCAAGGAAGAAGGTTATAAGACTATTTCTGCTAATTTTTCTAGATTAGCATGAAGTAAATAGAAACATAAGCTTTTTAAGAATAATTTGTTGCAGGGATATAGAAAAAGTCATGTGAATGGTACACATCAGATTTTTCTTTTATGTTTAAAATAATAATAATAATAATAATAATAATAATATTGGATCACCCCAAACTACCCTTTACGTGGGAAATTTTAGAAAATTATGATTTGCTCAAAAGTAATTAAAATATGGTATATTAAAGATATGAACATGACAAGTAAAATGTATATCTTAAATTTTCTGGGAATAACCTCTAAATACCTCTTCTTTCTGGGTGTCTTTTGCATAACTGGTAAATCGTAAAAGATAGACAAAAACTTACCACAAAAAGAAAGTTAGATTTAAAACACAATTTGTCATATACCTTTTTTTCTTGGAGGCAATATTCCTTGTTATTGGTTTCATTTTAAAATAATTAAACTTTCCTCAAATAGGAAGTCGTCCGTCATTTTTATATTTTTATTTATTTATTTTTTACCTGGCCAATCCGATAGCGAAAGCTTTTTAAAACATTTGTTTATCGCTTTGCCTAGTTTATTCTCTGAATTCCCTTATACTCGTACTTATAAGGAAATAAGTAGTAAGACCATTCTGTTAATGCTTATCTCGATTTGCATGAAGTAGAAAAAGAAAAAGCTTTTTTAGAAGTTTATTTGCTGAGCAGGAGAGAAAATGACGTGAATGGAACACGTCACCTTTTTTTCTTTCTCTCTTTTTTGGTGTCTGCCATTCACACACAGATACAATTGGGGAGACGGTCGGTTAAAGGTTTACTGAAGTTAATTTTCAGATGGAGCTGAAACATATTCTACAAAAGCTGTAACAGGAGTTATCATTGACATATAAATGAATTTGTGAAGAGTTTGACGGTGTTTTGTATAGTTTATGTGTTGGAATTGGAAGCATATGATGTTTGCCAGGTAGTCGCAATCAGAACTCGGCGCACTCCAACCCTCATACATTTTGTATGAGCTTATGGTTCGTAGCTTGCAATCTTGCAGATCAACATGAATATGGGAGTTGTCAGCACCTCTACTCGCTAAATGTCGGCTTGGTTTCCCAAAAATCAATCGTGTGAGCGTGGATGTGTATGCGTGTTCTCTGAAATTTTAAACACGTTCGGATTGCAGGGCATTATTTATTCTGCATGCGTTCGTGGCATATTTCGGTTTAGTAACGGCTGAATCCGGGCGGGAGATACAGCGGGACCGTCTATGCCTTTCTAACGCCCATACAGGCACAAGTTCGCTATGACCCTTACCACCAAACGTGAGTTGTGCTTGATATTTTTGCCTCTCGCCTTTCAGCATACCGGGGAAAGCTAGCAGTATTGTTGTTGGTTTGTTCAGCGTTTTCAAACTGGACATTCATTATTGCATTGCAAAAGTACGATACCAGTAGCCGAAGTCGTAAAAAGGTTAAAGGGGGACATAATACCAAGAAGCAGTGACCCTATACAGGTGTGCCTCATAACCCCAGAGAACAACCCGTAGGGATTTTCCATTAGTACGAAGTAGGAAGTGTATAAGCTGATTACGCGCGTCAATCCTAAAGGGGAATGATTACCGAAGCCGCGGTAAGTTCGATAGTTGCTAGCTCCTGCTCTCCTAAGCTCTCCAATTTGGTAGTCATAAGACATTAAGGCGTTTCACTATCCAGCTGAGGCAGCACCGCACAGACGTACCCAATCTCCTATGGGCTTCGCCGAGTTTAGCCCAATCTGGGAGGGGCTAAGATGTTCGGCCCGGAAAGTTAGGTCTATTGTTGGTTTGTTCAGTCCACAAACTACATATTTATTACTACATTACAAACTTGACTGCACAAGTAGCCGAGGTCGTTAAATGGATAAAAGGGACATACAGCCAAATAGCAATGGCCGCCTACACAGGTGTCTATGCCTTTTTGACGACCATAAAGGTACAAGTTTGCTATGTATAACCCTTGCCACCAAACGTGAGTTGTTCTTGTTATAAGTAATAATTTAAATTACTTATTAACCCAAATAATTTATACATTTATTAAACTCTATAGGGTCTTCTCGTCCCTTAATAACATTTAAGTCTTTTTACTTAAAATCTAAATTCAATTTAATAAACATAAAACAGAATTCACCTCATTCAACCATTCATACAAGCCTTCAATTAAAAGACTCCTTCCCGCATACTGCGGAAGGTTAGTAGGGCTATTTGTTAGTTTGCCCAACATTCACAAATGGTAGATACATTTACTACTATATTGCGAACTTACCTACACAAGTAGCGAAAGTCGTTAAATGAGTAAAGGGGTACATACGGCCAAAAAGCAATGCCTGCTTACATAGCTGTCTATGCCTTTTTGACGCCCGTAAAGGTACAAGTTCGTATAACCCTTACCACCAAACATGAGGTTGTGCTTGCTATTTTTGCCTCTCACCTTTCCGCATACCGAAGAAACCTGGGCTATTATTGGTTTGTCCAGCATCCAGAAACGGTGCATTTATTACTTCAGTGCAAAGTTACGACACGAGTAGCCGGGGTCGTAAGGTAAAGGAGCCAGAAGGAAGAACGATCCACCAACTTTACTCGGGCGGAGAGTAAATCGCCATGGTATCTATACGTGTTTCTTACGGATTCATCCGTACAATATAATACATTTAAAGTCATTAAGCAATCAGACGGTCGTCTACATAAACGGTGACTAAGCCCGACACTGCTTAACTTAGCCGAGGAGCAATCTTACTACCTCCTTTCACCCCCAACCTCATTCAAACCCGCCTTCCTGCAAGCTCCACATTCCCGTCAGTACGTGGTTACATTATAGCAAAAATGAGTATACATCTATCACACCATCGGGCTACCCTCAGCCTGCCAACTGCTTGTATCGTATGACTGTCAAGTAAGGTGCCATCTAGCTGAGAAACCGGAGGAATGGTTTTATTTTGTTGGGGAATGACCGAGTATTGCACCAAGTTAGTGAAGGACCGAGCGGTTCACCCACCCAAATTGTGTCCAAAGGCCAATGCTGCTTAACTTATCGGGTTGACGTTTCCAGAGGATGAAGCGACAATAACTACCAGCCCAAGACGTCATTAGGTAGCCGGGTAGCTGACGCGCTTTCTGAGAAACCTGTGATCATATTGATCAAGTGTTTACCAACCAATTTGGGTGCGGTACAAGTGCAAATTCTTTCTCGCACATCCACTATGTATGGTTTACCCTATTGGATATGGAGGATGTGGGACATCTGTGCCATAGATCATCCTTAGTGCCTTGTTCTGCACGGCCTACAATTTGCGGATGATGGAATGACCCACCATTCTCTTATCCATCCATTAATTCAGGGGTCCTCAAAGCATCTACTTCCGATGAAATCTCGTATGGAATTTTTGGATGGAATCCAATACTTTCTCTACCCACTATGCACATGATACGTTGCAGACAAAGTAAAAAGGGATACCTATGATGGGTAGAGATAATTTTTATTTTCCCTAGCATACACTGGATAGAAATAATGCTTTGAAACGCTCTGAATCCAAAGGCATTTTTAGAAAAAGGTCCGTGTCTCTTTGTGTGTGTGGGCAGTATAACTCAAAAACGAAATCCTCGTTAAACACCAAACGTGGTGTTTAAGTTTAGCATATTCAGGTACGCCACGCGAAGATTTTCATAAAAATCCCCCCACCGCAACTACTCTTTACATGGAACATTTTTCAAAATGTCTCTAGCTGTAACACAAACAACCTTACCAGGAGCCAGGAGTAAGAACTAGTCGCCCGAGTGTACTCGGGCGGGGGCAAATCACCACGGTACCCATCCGCTTTTCTCGCGGATTTACCCGTGTGATATAAAAGATGTAGTCTTGTGCAAGCGTTTATGTCTGTGTCAAAGTAATGTGGGCAGGGTGTTTCCCTTTGTGTAGCCGGCGCGGGCTGGCTTACCTACCGGAGTGGTCACCCACCCAGAGAGGGACCAGGCCCGGTGCTGCTTAACTTGGCCAGCCGCTTGCGGGCTGTCAAGGAGAGCAGTGCCAGCTAGCGGGCCCGGTCACCCATCCGAGTTGTGACCGGGCCCGATGCTGCTTAACTTGGCGGATAATACTGTAAAAAAGGGAGAGGCGGCCGAAAACTACCATCCCAAGGCGTCCTTGGGAAGGCGGTAGCTTACGCGTCTCCTAGGCAGCGTGTGGTCGTAAAGACCGAGAGTGTTCACCTGAGGATTTGGGTGAGGAGCAAGTTTAGTGTATATTGTGCGAGCTCTTTCTCGCACAACGTCCACTATGTAAGGGATTCCGGAATGTGAATGGAGAATGTGGGACGGGAATCTACGGTCTGTGCCATATATCATCCTCAGTGCCCTGTTCTGCACGGTCTGCAGTCTGCGGATGGTGGAATGAGCCACCGAACCCCCAGACTTCGCAGCCGTGCAGCATCAGGGGCGGGATGACCGCGCGGTACAGCCGTAGTTTTAGGTGTGTAGGCATGGTGGAGCGGAAGATGGGAAACAACTGCCGTAGGGCAGCGTGTCCCATACGGACCTTCTCCCTGACATGTGGAGTGAAAGTAAGGCCGCGTTACTTACAAAGGGTTACTCTTTTATCTTCGACATGCTAATCAAGATAAACATTTGCAGAAATTGTCGTATTACTTGTATTACACTTTTGGGTGAAATATAATAATGTCTCTATCCACTATGTACATTGTATATATGGGCTAGAGAAAGTAAAGTCGCCCTCGTGGTGTAATGGTTACCATGCTAACTTCATATACCCAAGGTCGCGGGTTCAAACCCGGCGGAGGACGATGGATTTTTTCGGGCGTAAAAATCCTTAGCATGGCTTCCTTCGGAAGGGAAGTAAAGCCGTGGGTCCCGTATCGTAGATTTATGTCACGTAAAAGAACCTCAAGCCTGATAGAGAGGCCTCTGAGCAAAATTAAACGGTCTTTCATGCCCAGTGTAGAATGGATCGCAGAGAACCATTGCAGTTAAAGAGCATCCATAAATAACACACCATTTCCATTTAGAGAAAGTAAAAATGTCATTTTTTATTGAGGGGATTATAAAACGCGTATTTCCAGTGAAATCTTGGTATAGAACTTTTGGTGCAACACAATACCTTCCTTATACACTGTATGCATAGTACGTACGTGTACCAAAAGTAAAAAAATTAGTAGATTTGGCAAGGCGCTCACACTGGAAATAAACATGGTGCTGAATTATTAGTATGCAAGGTGCAACAGGGCAGATGCGCGGTTTAGTTGCTGTCCATGACTTGTGATTCACCACCCACCTAATGTAACCTGCCTATCAAGATGATTCATAACGCGTTGTTACTCTGCAAACCTTTGGATAACCCACCTGAAACAACCTAAAACAATTAATTATAGTAGGTTTTGGTTGTGGGGGACAGTAAATCCGAACCCCCTGGCTCATGGGGCAGCTAGCCTGAATTGCACGTCCCTTGGTGGCATATTGATTAGAGCAATGGCTAAGTATGGACAGGAGCTTCCGGTCCACTCGAATATAAAAGCAGTGCCTCGTGGGAATTGTCAGCGGGCCGGAAGCTATCCGAGCCAAACCATAAATAACTCCAATGCTACACTTTGGTGATCTGAACCAAGATTTGGTTCCACTCGTGCGACCAGTAATTGGGAAATATAGGTCAGTCGTTTCATCCTGAAGTTCAATTGATTTCGGAGGTCGGTTGCAATCCTCTGCAGGAGGTTCCAAAGTGTTGGTTTTATTCACAGAAATCAAGGTACCAATTCCATGAGAAATATCGCAACCATGATCTCCCATGAAGATGATGATGATGATGATAATGATGATGATGGTGATGACTGGGGTTTAAGGGCGCTCAACTGCAAGGTTATCAGTGCCCTATCATAAAACAGTGGAGCTAAAACGACAGAAATAAAAGCATGCTAAGAAGAATCACAATTAAAATATCTAAAAAAAGATATAAAACCAGTATAAAAATCTGAAATGTTCCATTCACATGACTTTCTCTACACCTCTGCAACAAATTATTGTTAAAAAGCTTATGCTTCTATTTACCTCATGCTAATTGAGAAAAAATAGCAGAAATAGTCTTATTACTTGCTTCCTTGCGAAATAAAGGAGTACCATAGGTTAAAGTGATAGTCAAAAGCTGGTTGCTATGTGACTGAAGTTACTTTATTTGTATGGATAGGAGTTGACAAATTCCTGTATGAGAAAAGTATGTTTTTTAAGCTGAAACCAATAACAAGGAATATCTCAAAAACGACCAACTCCACGAAAAAAAGTATATGACATAAATTGTGTGTTCTATCATGATCTACATTTTTTGTGCAGTAAGTTTTTGTCTATCTCTTACAGTTTTCCAATTATGCAAAATTCTATCAAATTCATCCAGAATAAAATAGTCTTCAGAGATATTTTAATTAAACTCGTTAGAGCCATTTTTGAGATAATATACATTTTCGAAATTTTTTCCGTGTAAAGGGTAGTTGGGAGTGGGAGAATTTTCTTGAAAATCTTCGTGCCGCATCCTTGGAAAATATCAAACCTAAGTACCAAGTTTGGTTTTTAACGGACTTTTCGTTTTTGAGCTATGTTGAACATATACACACACAGACACACGCGGAAATGTTTCTAAAAATGTTTTTTTTTAGATTCGGGAGGTCTCAAAACATGTATTTCCGGTGAAATCTCGGTATAAAATTTTTGGATGCATTACAATTTCTTCTCTATACACTATGTACATAACGTGTAGAGAATGTAAAAAACGAACACTAAAACTATCAATGGAATATATTAAGCGAGCTAAAACAAAAACTTGTTTAAAAGCTAAAAAGAAGAAGAAGAAAAACCAGCAATTACCATTCCAGTGATGTAATACTATACCCTGAGTGGAAAACGAAGTGAGTAAGAAAAAGTAAATACTTTAGACACAGCACCAGGATCATCCGGTTGCCCGGCAGTTATAGAGTGGCCCGTAGTGATGCAAGAGCAAATGTCCCATGAAGCTGTAACCATGGTGTGTTTGTCGTTAAACCTTGCCCCGCTGACACGTATTCGTCGGCACTCAATTGGCTTTTCCTTTCCGCTGATTGACAAAAGCACATTTTTGAATGGCGATATACAAGCCCAGTTAATGCAACGTCAGTTCATAAAATCGTTATAAACATTGTGTCAATGATAGATGCACAACTTTTGCCACCCTAAGAGGCAGGTTTAAAATTAAGTATATTCTCTTATTAATTTAACTGTTGTGTGGGACAGGAATTGGATAGGTAGAGTAAGACTAAAAAAATTCAATATTATATCCGGGATTTGAATCACAGATCTCCCGTGACCAAAGTAGTTGATTATACTATGAAAGCTGGGTCTTCAAAGTATTTATGACATTGTAAGCTGCCATTGGGGTTTGTCTCCTCAAAATAGTCGTCGTGGTGTAATGGTTACCATGCTAACTTCATATACCCAAGGTCACGGGTTGAAATCGGCGGAGCATGATGGATTTTTTCGGACGTAAAAATCTGTCCAGTTTTGAAGCCCTAAGGAGACGATATCTTCTTCTCCCTATAGAGCCTGGCAATCCAGTAGCAAATGACTGGCATTTTCTTCTTGCTGCCCACAGAACCTGCAGTTGCTATCTGCGTGGATGACACTCTAAAGTACGCAATCCAACACCCAGGCGAATCTGTGTCTTTCCCTGAAACAGATGATCAGGAAGTGATGGAAACAGGGAATGACACACTGGAAATTCGGAGTATATAACGCACCTTCCCAGTATTCGCCTGACGACCCGGTGAAACCCCCGGAACAAAAATCTGATGTGTTACACTCGCATGACTTTCTCTAGCTGCTCTACAAACTTCTTACAATGCTAATCGAGATAAACATTAGCAGAATATTCTTATTACTTAGTTCCTTATAAGTAGAAGGGAACTAAGGGAATTTACTAGGCTAAAGTGATAGATGTTTTAAAAGCTATCGTTATACGGTTGTTATTGCAAATCGCTTCTTTGCTTGGCCAGGAGCAGAATAAAAAAAAAAAAAAAAAAAAAAAAGAACGGACGTTTCATGTCTGAGAAAAGCATAACTACTTCAAAATTGAAACCAATAACAACGAATAACTTGGAAACGGCTACTTCCACAACAAAAACGTAAAGGACATAAAGTGTATGTTTTGACAAGATCTACATTTTTGTAGTAAGTTTATGTCTATCTGTTACGGTTTAGCAGTTAAGCAAAATTCGGTAAAATTCATCCAGAATAAAGAGATCTTCAGAGGCTATTCCCAGAAAATTCAACATATGCATTTTATTTGGGATGTAAATAGCTTTAATACACGGGCTTTTAATTAAAATCGTTAGGGCCATTTTTAAGAAAATCAAAATTTTCGAAAATTGTTCCATTTTAAGAGTAGTTTGTGATGGAGGGATTTTCTAGAAAATCTTTGTGTCGCATCTTTGGAAGATACTAAACCTAAATACCAAGTTTGGTATTAAACGGCCATTTCGTTTGTGAACTATGCTGCCCACAAGACACATACAGACAGACACACAAATGGATATTTTTCTAAAAATGCTTTTTTCGGACTCAGAGGGCCCCAAAACATATTTCCGGTGAAATATCGACATCGAATTTTTGGGTGGAATACAATATTTCTCTATTACTATGTACATTGTACATGCGGGGCTAGAGAAAGTAAAAACACATTGATCAGAAGCTCTCTTCTGATCTTGATAGATTGCTCTCTCCAGTTATACCATCTCTGCAGTTATTGAAAACTACTCCAAAGATCTCCAAGATGGTCATGAACTTGAGTTGGTGGTTTCTACTTTGTTTTGGGGGCGAAATCAGGAAATGTGACACATGTGTATATGTGTAATATAATTTATGGTTTTTAAGTATATCACTTTTGACCGGGCCTCTATAAAAGCAATGCATCACCACAGAACGCTGCAGTGGAATTTGCCATACTGATACCTTAGCCACGTATTGTATCCCTGCCTGATAATAAATTCCACTCTTCTGTTTATTGCGTATGAAAATGGATGCCGACGCAGGCGCACTACTAAATGTTTTTCTTCCAAATAAGCGCTTTTTATGGGCCATTATTCCTTTATGTTATTTCTGTACTGGAAAGAAACTACATGCAACTCGTGGCTTTGTGCGATTTATTGCACAGGTCGTTATGGCGTTTCAGACCTTTTTTGTACTTACCTGCTTTCCTTTGTCCCTTGCTCCGTCCTATCATTTATTTCCCTTTTTCTTCCGTCTTATACTTTTATGCTTGTTTCGTACCTACCGCTTTGCTTTCTTGGTTACTTTTATCTCCAGCGCCCCTGTAGCATTCTGTTTGCACCATTTTGTCTTTCCCTCTGCCTTATTTCCAGTCTTTTTTCTTATTAGGTAGTCAATTTTACTCTATCATTTTTTATCTTTATTTTCTCTTCGTTTCTGTTAGTCTGCTTCAATTTGAAAACCTCCATATATTTCTTAGTATTTAAATATTTTAATATCTAAACAGGTAGGCAGCGATAATGCAATGAAATCGCATATGCGTGAAATTAATTGTTACCGAGTAAGTCAGGTAGAGGAAAAACATATTTTTATTCATGCTTTAACTAAACACTTGTAGACACTAAAAATATGTTTGCAATAAAATAGTACGGACTCCAAGCGTTTTCAAAATATACCGTTTTCTCCGCTTGTTAACTATCATTTAAATGAATCTTTAAATGAGAGCAGGCGTATTCTTATTAATAAACACGTCCATCGTTTGAGATTGTTCTCGAGCACTTTTTCAACATTTGGCTATACATAAAATGCTCCACAATATGCATGTTTTTACTAATTTGTTTTAACATTTTTACTGTGCCTTAAAAGTACTTTTAAGAAAATGATCAAGTACTTATAATTCTTCAATTTTGACAAATATATATTGAAATATGAGGAGTTTTGGAAAGTACAAAAAATAATAATTTGTGTACTATAATTAGTGGTTAATATAGAAGATCTGATATGACAAATCTATTTGCAAACTCATTTACTGTAAACATTTAAATGTTTATATAAATATTTTTATATATGGATCGTGTGGAACATTTTATTAAAATAATGACCTTAGTCAGTAAACATATGTTATTAAATAACTAAGAATGCTAGACTTTTGACACATGGTAAAAATATATCTGTTATTATGTATAATAGCTGGTATACATTTCAACAAGATTTCTTATATACTGTGGGTTTTCAAAATTTCATAGATATATTGTTTTAATCCATAGATATTTGAAAAATATCGATAATTTAATATGCCAGTAGAAACATGTATTAAGTATTGCTTACATAAGATCATTCGATAAAACTAAGAGACATGTATAATGGACAATATGATTAGCCGAGGTATTTCACTCCATATAATTGAAGTAAATAAAGGTATATAAAGGAATAAAGATTCAAATATCAGGAGCCAAAATGTAAAAATATAAGAAATTAATATAGATGTAAGTCAAGCATGCAGTATGTCTATGCTGTATTTTTAATATATACATTGAGGAAATGATTATATCCTTTTATTCTCATAATTTTAAAAGAAGAGATTATGCACTAACGTTAATGCTTGCAGATGATCAGATGATATATAATTCAGAAAAGAATCTTCATTAGTCAATGTATGCATTAAATAAAATAACAAAAGAATATAATATGACAATATCTTTAAATAAACCTAAAGTGATGACATTCAGCAGAAAAGAGAGTATCCGATCATGAATTATAATAGAAATTAGTCACTACTGTGAAACAATTTACAGAATTTGAATACTTAGGGTGCAATATATCATATCATAATCTGATGTAATAAAAATATGGAAGTATATCATTATATGACACTTAAAAAGATATTTGAAAAATAAAGGAAGAAAAGACACAATATTAAAATTATTTAAAGTAATGTTGGTGTCCAAATTATTGCGTGGGAGCGAAACTTGGAGCATGACAAAGAAAAATAAAAATAAACCTGAGGCAAAAGAAATGAGATTTTTAAGAGAAGTTGCTGATTATAATCTGAATGATATAACAAAAGAATATAAAAACAAGTGGATAAGCCATGTACATCAAGAATTATAAACCGATAGGGAAAAGAAATGTTGGAAGACCTAAAAAAAGATGGAATGTACAAGATATGTAGATTGCTACGCACAATAGCCTAACGTCTGAAGGAAGAAAAAGAAGAAAGCCCTACCAGTACCAATCATTTCCACTACCGCCAACGCCATCGCTCCTGCTCCTCCTACTGCTACTATACCGGAGCGCATTGGAGTAACTTCTGTTATACTTAATGTTATTATTTAATCTTATGTAGGAGAGTACAAGCCAATAAAATGAAGAGCATGCACCGAAGGGGAATTTTTTCGCGCATAGACCACTTAGGAGACCTAGAAATTCAAACAGTTGACATCAAATCATCCGCATACAAACCGTGTATCAATACAAAGAATATAAACAACAGCGACAAGGGCCACTGACGGCAAGTAAAAATGGTATTATCCTTAAATTAATAATAAACTTTAAATTAGTATAATCCTTGTAAAATTTATTATAATGATATTTAAAAAAGTTAATGCTTTTAAAGTTGGGGACATAAAATGTCTTAATAATAGAATATTAACTAGTATACATCTGCCTATAAGCGCCAACATACTGTGCGAGGATAGTTGCCTGCGACCTGCATGCTTGCATACCTCCGAGGTGTAGAGCAGCGAGTCTGCCTTAAAGAAGTCCAGAGTTCGAATCTCGATTAGGGTGAATTACCCAAATATGCTTTTTCTCTTGCCTATAGTAATATTCTTTAAACATGAGGCTTCAACAGCCCGCGTTGATTCTCATTTCTGCCGACAAGAGACCAGTTTTGGCAGTTTTTTTTTCTCTAAAGCGTGAAAATATCCAATTTAGGAATATTCTTTAAACATAAGACTTATTTGAAGATATACGCTCTGGCACCTTTAAAAACTCCTGCTGGTTTAAAACAGAAAAGAAGTAAACTTAGAGATTTTGCATGGAAATTTAACAGACTTTTGAGGTCCTTTTGTTAAATAATGGGATGAATAGTATAAAATAAGCTTTCAATGATATGATTCGCAGCCGTTAGAAATTCTCCCTGTCGTTGCCATAAATTCTACCCATACGGTTGGAATCCACAGCTGTGTACGTTTCACAGATGTAAGCTATAAACAGTTTAACTTTATAGGATCGTAATAGCTTAAGTAGTTAGAACGACAGAATAGCAAGACAAAACCAGTACCATCGTTCGAATCTTTCATCGCTTCTCGGCCTTTTGGTTAAGATCAAAGTGTATGCAAGCTCTAAAACCTAAATGTACGTTAAACCATTTAGGTGGCTGCGCTCACTAAAGTGCCTCGTTTTGGTGTTTCGTGGCGCACGGGATCTTGTGTTCGAGTACCGCCTTGGGCATGGCAGTTTGTATGTTTGTTAATGTGTATGTGTATATGGTTTCGAAAAGCAAAAGGAAAATCAAATAGGTTAACAAAGGAAATGTAGGGAAACTGGAAAAAAGAGGATAAAGGAATACAGCGCTAGAGTCAGACAAGCCTCCGGCAAAATTATTTTTTGTTTAAAAGAAAAAACATGGAGACTTGTAATTGAGGAGGTATGATGTGCGTGAATGTGTCGTCGATAACCATACAGTCCAAAAGGGTAAAAAAATCTCGAGGGTCCCCCCCCCCTCAAAATTAAATACCGTCCAACGTCGTTTTTTTTTTTTTTTCCCAATCCGAGACTCTATCTTACACCTTCGTTACTATCCAAGATTAAACTGGTACCCTTTTATTTCTGTCCTTGGAAGAATTGGTTTGCAACAGAATAGATATTTCAAAATGTTTGTATACTCCCAAGGGAGAACATTCTGGGTGGATTTATTCACAGGCACTGATTATGTATTTAAGAGCTTCCACGTAACTCTTCCTGTTTCTGTCAGGAATGGAAACGAGTGGTAGGTATATCTAAATTAATAAAAACTCCATGCACGGTAAATAATTAGTAGAACAGTTGTCGACAACTTTTAAAATTCTTGTCACACGCAGAACGTGTTCTGCACTGTTGACTTGTGGGAGAACATGTCCTTCGACTGATCTAAACGCACAGGTAATTGTGTATGTAGATATTATTTTAAAAACTTACAGACGGAAATGGCATATTAATTGTTCGTAAACAGCTGACATGGCTCCATCGGTAACAACATGGAAATATACCTTTTCTCATTGGAACGCCATTTGTTTGCTACTGTCGGATTATATTTTTACTTTCTCTACACGTACTATGTACATAGTGTATAGAGAAGTTATTGTAATGCGCCCAAAAATTCGTTACCGAGATTTCACCGGAAATATATGTTTTAAGGTCCCCTGTATCCAGAAAAAGCATTTTCACAAAAAGGTTCGTGTGTGAGTGTGTGTGTGTGTGTGTGTGTGTCCGTGTGTCTGTGAACACGATAATTCAAAAACAAAAAGTCGGCAAAATATCAAACTTGGTATTTAAGTTTAGTATCTTCTAGAGATACGACACGAAGATTTTGAGAAAAATCCCCCCACTCCAAACTACCCTTTACATAGAACTTTTTTCGAAAATTTTGATTTTCTCAAAAATGGCTCTAACGATTTGGATTAAAATATGATATATTAAATATATTTACCTGACGAATAAAAGGTATATTTTGAATTTTCTGGGAATAGCCTCTGAAGACTACTTTATTCTGAATGAATTTTACGGAATTTTGCATAACTGTTAAACCGTAAGAGATGGAAAAAAACTTACCACACAAAAAATGTAGAGCACTTTAAAATACACAATTTATGTTATATGCATTTTTTCGTAGAGTTCATCGTTTTTGAGATATGCCTTATTTTTGGTTTCAGCTTTAAAAAAACTTACACTTTTCTCACACAGGACTTTCTCAAGTCCCGTCCATACAAATAAAGAATTCAATCACATAGCAACCAGCTTTTGACTATCACTTTAACCTATGATTCTCCCTTATTTCGCTTCTACTTACAAGGAAGCAAATAATAAGACTATTTCTACTTATTTTTACTCGATTAGCATGAAGTAAATAGAAGCATAAATTTTTTTAACAATAATTTGTTGCAGAGATGTAGAGAAAGTCATGTGAATGGGACACATCAGATTTTTTCACTTCCGTGCATAGCATAAAGCTTCAAAATTTTATTCAGCAAGTTTTTTTAAAAGCTAGGCTATTTCTATCTCGTTCTTTCTGTGAAAGCGTACACCTAGTATGTGCATAATAAATGGCATATGTTAAAACCGTATATTTTCTCCGGGATTCTGTCATTTGTTCATTTGGGGGATCGGCATGTGTGTCTGTGCAGCATGGCTCAAAAACAAAAACTCTATTAAACACCAAACTTGATTTTCAAGTGCAACTTTTCTAAGATCACGAAGATTTACAAGAAAATTCCCCTTCCCAGACTACCCTTTACATGGAACATTTTTAGAAACATTTTATTTTCTCATAATGGCGTCAATGATTTTAATTAAAATATGGCATGTTTAAAGTATTTTTATGCCAAATTAAATGCGTATCTTGAATTTTCATTGAGTTGCCTGTGAAGCTCTGTTCATTCTGGGCGAGTGTTGCATAATTGATAAACTAGAAATCTAGAGATAAATTTAGTATACAAAAATGTAAATATCGTTAAAATAAACAATTTGTTAATTTTTTGTAGCTATTCCTACTTACTGGTTTTAATTTTAAAACATTGTTCGTTTCTTAAATGGAAAACTCATTATTAATTTTTCTTTCTCCTAATCAAGCAAAGAGAAAGGAATTTCAATGCATCGCGCAGCCACCAGCTCTTGAAGTATATTGTTTAGCTTTAGTCTAGTGTATTCTATTTCCCGCGTATCTACAAGGAAGTATATAGCAAAGTATTTGTGCAGTATTTATATCGATATATGTAAAGTATATAGAAAAAAGAATGTAATGTGTTCCATTCACATAACCCTCTCTAGCTGTTCCATAAACAATATTGGCAGATTTTTTTTTTATTTTTCAACTTATAATTCGATACATTTTTCCCACTTAATGGAAGATAATTCTTTGCCAGATGAGGGCTTCTTTTTTTTTGATTTCTTATTACACCGGTGCAGTAACGAGGCACACTACTCTCTATTTGTTCTTCTTCCTTTCTCCAAGTAATCAATGTAACTGATTCCTCGTGCATCCCAAAACACCGAGGCCAGCACCTTGTCTGCAGATTTCACCACCTTTGCCTTCTTCGGAGCCAACTCGCCTTTAAAAACTCACTGTTTCGACTGTACTTTTGTCTCTGAAGTGTAGTAGTGTGTCCATGTTTCATCCATACTATACATCGACGCAGAAACTCTCAGGATTGCGACGGAAAAATGCCAAACAGCTTCGGAATCGATAACACGATTGCGTTTATTCTCCATTGAGGGCAAACGCAGCGTCCATCCTGCCGTAACCTTTGTCACACTTAAATTTTGGTATCTTGGTATCATTGCATCTTGTGATATGCCTGTGGCCTTTACTATTTCGCGAACTTTGATTCGTCGATCGCTCAAAACGATATCCTAGATTTTGTGAACCATTTTGAACCTACGGAACAACAAGATGTACGGAACGATGTTCATCATTTGTGGAAATGATGAACATCGTTTAAATTCATTTATCCAATTGTAAATTGTTGCAAACGCAGGAGCAGATGAACCGTGAACTTCACCCAACTCATTTTTTTTATCATTTTCGGTGTTAAGCCTTTTAAATAGAAGTGTTTAATCACCACACAAAACTCGTTTTTCCCATCTTTCTAAAAAGCACATGATTGCTGATTCAATCACTTATGACAACGAAACCATGTGGTGGATATAGCTGAAACGTTAACTGTCAGCTAGTAAGAGACGACGGTTACTAAATGTAAACTTTTTTCGATGCTTCGAGTGTAATTTTTTGGATTTTCTAAGGATTTATTGAACGCCCTTAGTTGATATGTACGATGATACTGAAATACTGTGCGAGAGAGGCATTGTGGATATAAACCTCACTCTGTGGAAAGAAATTTGCTTTAAGCGGTGATGTAGGCTATGCAGGTTCCTCGAAATGAAATCACCAGCGGAAGTGTGTGTATGCGACTGTACAAAAGGAGTAATTATAAATAGTGTGTGCTACAATGGCTTCGCAGCAGATGGAAGGCGATCTAAATGCAAATTGCTTCTCTCTCTTTCTCGTTCCATTAGGTGTGACGTTTTCATGGCCCAGATATATAATAAATAGTAACGTGCTTGGCCATAATCGGAAACGGATGTGCCACGTGTGTCTGGTAGCTGCAGGACATGGCTTCGATTTTCACTTAGTACGTCGATATGGCTCTACTAGTTTGCCTAGCACGAGGATTCCCTCTCCTGCTTTTCTTCCTTCATTCGCTGAACATCCTGCAAACTTTACCTCAGGAAGGATGTTATTTTTTCTTTGCTTTTCTTATTCAGTGTCATAATGTAGTCTTTATTATTACCCTGTGTTCAGTCGCCCCACGCTAACAGGGTGTTAAATATGCCTGATCCTGTTTTAATTCTGCTCATCAACAAAATAACCCCGACAAGACTGCCTCTATCCAGTGGTCATCGCTCTAGCTTCTTAACAGTGGTGGGCCACCTCCCAGGCGACCACATGTGGGATTTGTGGTGGACAAAGCGGCGCAGGGGTGAGTTTTCTCTGGGCTCTCCGGTTTTCCCCGTCATCGCATTCCACTGGTGACTCATCTTCATTCCTTGCATCAACAGTGTCATCGCCTGCTGTGCCTATGTAGTAAAAGCGGGTGTTAGACTCTATTTAAAAAATCTGATGTGTTACACTCAGAAGAAAAGAAAAACGGACACTCCCATCTGAGAAAATCGTATAAGTACTTCATAACTGAAACTAATAACAATGAATACCTCAAAAACGGTAAGCTCCACTAGAAACATGTATATGACTTGTGTATTTTAACAAGACCTAAATTTGTTGTACAGTAAGTTTTTGTCTATCTCTTACGGTTTACTAGTTATGCCAAATTAAGCAAAATTCATCCAGAATAAACAGGCCTTTAGAAGCTAATCCCAGAAAATTCAAGATATACATTTTATTTGTTAGGTAAATATCTTTAATATATGATATTTTAATCAAAATCGTTAGAGCCATTTTTAAGAAAATCAAAATTTTCGAAAAAAGTTCCGCGTAAAGGGTAGTTTGGGGTGGGGGGAATTTTCTCAAAATCTTTATGTCGCATCCCTGGAATATACTAAACTTAAATACCAAGTTTGGACCTTTTTCTGAAAATGCCTTTTTTGGATACAGGGGGTCCTAAAAAAACATGTATTTCCGGTGAAATCTCGGTATCGAATTTTTGGGTGGAATGCAATACTTCTCTATCCCTATATACATTGTACATATGGGGCTGGAGAAAGTAAAAAGCTTCTCAAACCAGAGGTTTGCTTCCAAAGGATTTTTCTTTAATTACAAACTTTCCTTACTTCTGAGGATGGTAAATAGCATGTGGGAATAAACGTGGGTTAGTATGTAGTCAGAATTGATTAAACCCAAACTCAGCGTTAAGGAAACTACAGTCAACAAGTCCAGATATGACCATAGAAGGTGGTTATGCAAATAAAATAATGAAAAGACTATACTTTGCTAAGCTTCAAGACGTTTCTTGTGCTCTTCCTAAGTACGCAATGCGTGTACCTTTTCGAAGCTGGGCTGCCTGAAGAGGACTTTAGAACCGGAGTTTATCCCTTATCCTCACAAAATCTCATTAAAGTAGGTAGGCTGGCGACAGGATATAATATCTGGAGACATTAGGGACCCCGTCCCCGCCCACGTCCATGCTGAATAGCCCGGGATCACACCAACTATTTCAGTCATCGTCTGTGTAGGCCTTAGCTGTTAAAAACGGCAACAATTTTAAGAAGTTTATTTTTATGGGCTTTCGTTTATTGCGCAAGAGGTAGTTTGGAAAAAAAACATTATTTTCTATTACAAAAAGGAGTACCTCTGAAATGGTCAACTTCAGGGAAAAAATGTATATGACATTAATTCTGCTTTAATGAAATCTACATTTTTTGTGTATCTCTTACGATTTACTAGTTATGCAAAACTCATCCAGAACAAAGAGATCTTCAGAGGCTATTCGTAAAAAATCCAAGATATGCATTTATTTTGTCATCTTTAATATACGATATTTTAATCAAAATCGTTAGAACCATTTTTGAGATAGTAAAAATTTTCGAAATTTTTCCTACGTAAACTTAAATAGCAAGTTTGGTATTTTAACGAATTTTCGTTTTTGAGTTATCATGTTCACAGATACTCGGACACAAACACCTTTTTCTAAAAAAAATGCTTTTTATACAGGGGACCCTAAAACATGTATTTTCAGTGGATTCTCGGTATCAAATAGTTGGGTGGAGTACAAAACTATTCCTTTGTATTCTACGTCATTATGGAACTGCTGTTCCTTGGGGACTGTTATTGGGTATATATGGACCTTTTAGAACATTTTTATGTCAAAAGTCTAATTTTGGAAGTGTCTTCCTTAAGATGTCAACATATCTTTATATATTTTTCCTACAGGACTGGCAGCTTATTATTCTTTTCGTTTATTTTATTATGTTTTCCATAAGATACGGGCAAGTTGAAAATAATTGGTCGATCTTGAAAGTGAAAGGAAACCAGTTACATTTATACATTTTACTGAAAGGCAAGTAAATCAAAGGCTGACTACGTACTCGCTTGGTAGAACAACTGGCTGTTGTGCGAGAGGTCCCGGGTTTGATTCTCGGCTGGGGATAGGGACTTTTCTCCAACCCAGATTATTCCCTATCCTCCCCAGAATCTGCAAGTATGAATGCGAGTGTGAATGTATGTGTGTGTGATCTAATGATTATAATTAAATGAATAAAGAAAACCCAACGATCTCTGTACACGTGTGAACACAATTGCCCATAGGCAAATATGCCACCGATAGGCTCATGCAGTTAAAGGCGGGATATAAATGAAACAATAAAAAAATAAAATCAAAATCAAAACTATTACAACACAAAAAATCTGATGTGTTCCATTCACATGCCTTTCTCTACATCTCTTCAACAAGTTATTGTTAAAAAGCTTATGCTTCTATTTAATTCATGCTAATCGAGAAAAAATTAGCAGAAATAGTTTTATTATTTGCTTCATTGCAAGTAGAAACGAAATAAGGGAGTACCATAGGTTAAAGTGATAGTCAAAAACTGGTTGCTATGTGATTGAAGTTCCTTTGTTTGTATGGACAGGAGTAAACAAAATCTGTGTGAGAAAAGTATGTTTTTTAAATCTGAAACCAAAAACAAGGAATATCTAAAAACGATCAAATCCGCGAATAAAATGCATATAACATAAATTGTGTGTTTTAATGTGTGGTAATTTTCTCCATATCATACGGTTAAGCAGTTATGCAAAATTCGGTAAAATTCATCCAGAATAAAGGTTATTCCCAAAAAATTCAAGATATACATTTTATTTGTCAGGTAAATATCTTTAATACATGATATTTTAATCAAAATCGTTATTCATTTTTGAGAAAATCAAAATTTTCGAAAAAAATTCCATGTAGAGGGTAGTTTGGGGTAGGGGAATTTCTCTCAAAATCTTCGTGTCGCACCCCTGGAGGATACTATACTTAAATACCAAGTTTGGTATTTTACTGACTTTTCGTTTTTGAGTTATCGTGTTCACGGACACACACACACACACACACAGCAACACACACATACACACACGGACCTTTTGTGAAAATGTTTTTTTTGTTTTTTTTGTTACAGGGAACCCTAAAACATATATTTCCGGTGAAATCTCTGTATCGAATTTTTGGGTGGAGTGCAATACCTTCTCTATACACTATGTACATAGTACGTGTAGAGAAAGTAAAAATAAACATACAGGTTGAGATGGATAAGCCTGCCACCTGATAAAAAGAAATTTTAATATTTTTTTTTTTTTTTACCACGTGTCCATGTGAGGTAAAGTTAGTATTGCATTCCATCCAGACATTTGAAATCGAAATTTCAACTGAAGTACATGCTTTGAAGTTACCTGAACTCCAAAGAAAGAAGTTTTAGGAAAGGTCCGTAGCTGTGTGGGTGTGCGCGCGCGCGTGCGTGTGTGTGTCTGTGCTTGAGAAATTATAGGTCATGTCAGATATTAAACTTGATATTTAAATTCAGCGCATTCCAAAGATGCGACAAGATTTTCAACTAAAACCTCAATGTTAAAATATCCTTAACATCAGGACCCTCACAATGCTTTCGCCGGAGCCTTGAACGACGCAGGGTGCAAAATAGAACTGCTCTAGGTTGACTACAGTGCAAACTACAACTCCGCTTTACTTATGCTTGTCACGTTAGCTCCACCTGTTCCCCCTTCCTCAACTATCCCTTTGGTCATCACTGGTTTGGAGCCAGGTGATTTTAGGCATTTGAGAGGCTCAAAAGAGAACCCGAAGGACTTCTCATTATGCTTTATTTTCCCAAAAATGTATTTATCGAGTTTTATTCAAATATTTAAGATATTTACAAAGTGAGTAAAATGTATATTTTGAATTTTCTACTTTTAAGAAATCCTTTTCACCGAAAGAATTTTGTAAATGTTATATAATTAGCAGACAAAATATAGAAATCCTTTAAACCATATGATTAATTTCAGTTAATTTATTTTGTGAGAACATTTCTGAGATATCCTTGTTACTGGTTTACATATTTCAATACTTTTGTTATTTTTACGCCACTCAGTTATTTCTGAAGAAGATATATACAAAATCTTACTACATAAAAGTGATGATATCGTTAAAACACAGAAGTTATGTCATATGCATCTTTGTGCAGTAACTATTTCCGAGATATTCATTTTTATTTATTTTCAATTTTAAGTTAATTAATGCTTTCTCAAACGAAATGTATCATTCCATTTTATTTTGTTTTTCTCCTGCCATGCAAAGAGAATCAAATTTCAGTTCATAGGAACCAGTTTTAAAAATATTTGACTTTCACTTTAGTTTAATGTATTCTCTGATTTCCCTTCTATTTATAAGTAACTAAGTGCAAATTATTTCTAAGAATTCTGGAGATGGATCAATGTATATTATACGAGGTACGTCCAGAAAGTAAGTTCCGTTTCAATTTATCTCCGCTGCAGCGGTAGACGCTCTGTATCAAGGAGAAGAAACGTGCGCCATTTTGAGATCGCTGTCAGCCACATACGCTTTGTTGTGCTTGTTTACAATGTCGGTGTTGATTGAAAATCCCGCCATTTGTGAAATCAGATCTGTGATTCGTTTTCTGAATGCTAGGAAAGTGAAACCAATTGAAATTTATCTGCAAATTTGCGAAGTTTACGGACAAAATGCGATGAGTGATTCAATGGTAAGAAGATGGGTCCAACAGTTCAATGAAGGACGTAGTGAAGTGCACAATGAAGAACGAAGTGGGCGTCCATCTTAGGTTACAGAAGAACTGGTACAGCCCTCACCTCGCTTCTAGCGACTTTCATCTGTTCTTACATCTCAAGTCTTTTCATGGCGATCAACACTTCAACAATGACGAAGAGCTGAAAGAAAATGTTTCCAACTTTTTGAAGCCACAGGCGGAAAACTTCTATGAAGAAGGTATACAAAAACTTGTGCCACGCTATGACAGATGCCTGCAAAATTTCGGCAGTTATGTGGAAAAGTAGTTTATGAGTTGTAGAATTTTGTGCAATAAATAATTATTCTGTATCTGTACACAATTTAATTTTATTACCAAACGGAACTTACTTTCTGGACGTACCTCGTATATTCTTATCAAACGTTTTGCAAAAGTGCTCTCGATTGTAAATCAAATAAAGCTAAGATGTTTCTCCCCTGATGCAGTTTTGAGGCAGTTGGGAAACGTTAAGCCATGTTTTACATGACATTGTATAACGTCAGCTTGAAAATAGCCCATCTCACTTGTGCAGCAATACTGGAATGACTGTTGTTGTTCAACCAACATCAAACATTTATGTTTTCGAATGGAGTGCTGGAGTATCATTGGGAAGAGGACAGCATTACCAACTGTTTCCTGATGTGATGATGGATTGCACTGGACAAAACATGTTGGCTTGGATTTTAGTTCGGGTCGTGGACAACTGTCAGTGTTTGTGTTATACTTATGGCAAATTTACATCAACTGTAGCAATAATCTATACTGCAATTCATTTGCAGCATTAAATTTAGTGTAAGATTAAATTTGACATGCATACAATCTTTCTATATCACAATCATATTTC
Source organism: Hymenopus coronatus (assembly GCA_030762935.1). NCBI lineage: Eukaryota > Metazoa > Arthropoda > Insecta > Mantodea > Hymenopodidae > Hymenopus > Hymenopus coronatus. The sequence continues at coordinate 52,369,626 of CM060884.1, forward strand.
TGCTATTTTATTCAGTCTTCAGCAAGATTATTTGTTATATTAAACGCAGTATGATCTCCTTTTGTAATCTACTGCTGAGTATGGTGTTATTGGTGGGTTTCTTAATGAAATGTGGAACACACACCCATCGACATACCCGGACCGTTCGTAAACTTTGACGCCCCAAAGGGTCCAAAACTTTGGAGATGGATTCCCCCTTGGAGATTGTTACACTTTAATATCCCACCCTAAGCGTTGTCAGTGTTTTTCTTTTTTTTTACTTTCTCTATCACGTATGTACAATATACATCCAAGTAGTATTCTACCCAAAAATTCGATAGCAAGATATCATCAAAAATACATGTTTTAAGGACACTTGATAAATGTAAAAAGCCCCTCTAGAAGCATTTTTAGAAAAAGTGTGTTTGTAGGAAGGGGGGGGCAGTATAACTAAAACGAAAACTCGGTTAAATAGCGAACTTGGTATTGAAGTTTAGTATCTTCCAAGTATACGACACATATTATTTAGGGAAAATTCACCACCTTTAACTATCCTTTACATGTAACATTTTTCGAAAAATTTGATTTTTTTAAAAATGTACTATGGTTATAATTAAAATAACATATGTTTAAGATATTTTTGTTACAAACGAAATGTATATGTTGAATTTTCTGGGAACAGCGTCCTAAAACATTCACTCTGGATGACTTGTGTATAGCTGATAAACCGTAAGATATGGACAAAAACGTATACACAAAAACTGTGGATCTCGTTAAAACACACGGCTTATACCACATGCATTTTTGTGAGTTAACCGTTCTCAAGATATCCCTCGTTATTGGATTCAATAACCTTTTTACTTTCTCTATACGCACTATGTACGTAGTGTATAGAGAATGTATTGCACTCCACCAAAAAATTCGATACAGAGATTTCACTGGAAATATAATTTTTAGGGTCCCCTGTATCCAAAAAAGGTATTTTAAGAAAAAGGTCCGTGTGTCCGTATGTCAGTGTGTCCTCTGTCTGTAACACGATAACTCAGAAAGGAAAAGTCGGTAAAATACCAAACTTGGTGTTTAAGTTTAGTATCTTCCGGGGATGCGACACGAAGATTTTGAGAAAAATCCCCCCACTCCAAACTACCCTTTACATGGAACTTTTTTCGAAAAATAGCTCTAATGATTTTGATTAAAATGTCGTATATTAAAGATATTTATATGACAAATAAAATGTATATTTTGAATTTTCTGGGAATAGCCTCTGAAGACTACTTTATTCTGAGTGAATTTTACGTAATTTTGTTTAAGAGCTAAACCGTAAGAGACAGACAAAAACTTATCATACAAAAAATGTAGAGCACATTAAAACACACAATTTATGTTGTATACATTTTTTTCGTGCAGTTGATTGTTTTTTTTAGATATTTCTTGTTTTTTGGTTTAAGCTATAAAAGCTTATATTTTTCTCATACAGGAACTTCAGTCACATAGCAACCAGCTTTTGACTATCACTTTAACCTATTATACTCCCTTATTTCGCTTCTACTTACAAAGAAGCAAGAAATAAGACTGTTTCTGCTAATTTTTTCTCGATAAGCAGGAAGTAAATAGAAGCTTAACCTTTTTAAAAATAATTTATTGCAGAGATATAGAGAAAGTCATGTGAATGGAACACATCAGATTGTTTGAAACGGAAAGTTTTCTCTCGTTTCATATTTTTTTTCAAACACGGCGGAGGTCGATGGATTTTTTCGGGTGTCAAAATCCTTAGCATGGCTTCCTTCGGGAGGGAAGTAAAGCCATTGGTTCCGTGTCGTAGATTTACGGTACGTAAAAGAACCTCAACCCTGATAAAGAAGCATCTGAACAAAATTAAGAGGTCTTTCACGCCCAATTTAGAATGGGACGCTGAGAACCACAGCGTCCATAAATAACACGCCATTCCAATTTGTCATATATTTCTGTTTTACTCCTGGCCTGGAAAGAGAACCCAATTTCAATGACAAACTCATAGCTACAGATTTGAAAAGATTTGAAGTCGCTTAGCTTAGTATATTCATTACTTCTCCTCTACTTGTAAGGAACTAAGTAATAAAACCACTTTTAAAAATATTATCTTGATAAGTATTATGTAGATAAAGGAATCATATTTTTCACTTTCTCTACACGTACTATGTACAATGTGTATAGAGAAGGTATTGCATTCCACCCAAAAATTCGATACCGAGATTTCACCGGTAATATATGTTTTAGGGTCCCCTGTAACAAAAAAAAATTTTTGGAAAAAGATCCGTGTGTGTGTGTGTGTGTGTGTGTGTGTGTGTGTGTGTGTGTGTCTGATCACGATAACTCCAAAACGAAAATTCAATAAAATATCAAACTTAGTATTTAAGTTTAGTTTTTTCCAGGGATGTGACACGAAGATTTTGAGAGAAATACCCCTACCCCAAACTATCCTTTACATGGAAAAAGTTACGAAATTTTTTATTTTCTTAAAAATGGCTCTAACGATTTTGATTAAAATACCGTATATTAAACTATAATAAAAATGTATATATTGAATTTTCTAGGAATAGCCTCTAAAGACCTCTTTATTCTGAATGAATTTTGCCAAATTTTGCGTAAATGGTAAACCGTAAGGGATAGACAGAAACTTATCTCACAAAAAATGCTGATCTTGTTAAAACACACAATTCATGTCATATACGTTTTTTTCGTGGAATTGACGATTTATGAGATATTTCTTTTTATTTGTTTCAGATTTAAAATACATTTTTTTTTTTCCACATGGAAAGTTATTAGCTCTTGGCGTATTTCAACCACATGGCAATAAGCTTTTACGAGATTTTAAGTTCGTTTTCACCTAGTGAATTCCCTTAATCTCCTCATACTTACAAGGAAGCAAGTAATTAAGAAAAGTTCTGCATATTTTACCTCGATTGTCATTAACTAGATAGAAGAATATGAATTTTACCAATAATTTGTTACAGCGACGTAGGAAAAGCTATATGAATGGAAAACATCAGATTTAAAAGAATAGTTTATATGCAGATCGGATAGAAAAATTTATGTGAATGGAACACGTCAGATTTTTAATTTCTCTACACGTACTATGTACATAGTGTATAGAGATGGTATTGCACTCCACCCAAAATTCGATACCGAGATTTCACCGGAAAATATGTTTTAGGGTCCCCTGTATCCATAAAAAGCATTCTCACAAAAAGGTCCATGTGTGTGTGTGTGTGTGTGTCCGTTTGTCAGTGTGTTCGTGTGTCTGTGAACACGATAACTCAAAAACGAAAAGTCAGTAAAATACCAAACTTGGTATTTAAGTTTAGTATCTACCAGGGATGCGACAGGAATATTTTGAGAAAAATCCCCCCACCCCAAACTACCTTTTACTTGGAAATTTGTTCGAAAATTTTGATTTTCTCAAAAATGGCTCTAACAATTTTGACTAAAATAGCATATATTAAAGATATTTACCTGACAAATAAAATGTGTATCTTGAATTTCCTGGGGATAGCATCTGAAGACTACTTTATTCTGGATGAACTGTACAGAATTTTGCATAACTGCTAAACCATAAGAGATGGACAAAAATTTACCACATAAAAATTATTGAGCACATTAAAACACACAATTTATGTAATATACATTTTTTTTCGTGGAGTTGGTCGCTTTTGAGATATCCCTTGTTTTTGTTTTCAGCTTTAAAAAACTTTTCTCATACGGGAATTTCTCAATTCATGTCCATACAAACCAAGGAACTTCAGTTACATAGCAACCAGCTTTTAACTATCGCTTCCCCCTTATTTCGCTTCTATTAACAGAGGAGCAAGTAATAAGACTATTTCTGCTAATATTTTCTCGATTAGAATGAAGTAAATATATGCATAGGCTTTTTAACAGTAATTAATTTGTTGCAGAGATGTGAGAAAGGTATGTGAATGAAACACATCAGATTTTTAAGAATAGTTTATTTGTAGAACGGATAGAGATCAGATTTTTTTTTCTACACACCCCATATTCTAAGTTTCAGTGATGAAACTCCCAATCGTAACTATAAGGCTCACAAGCAAACGGTGCAGCGACTTTTGAATGGAAAATGGGCACATAGGAGAAGGCAAGTTACCGGACCAGAGCCGCAGATTCCATCTTTATGTTTGAATGGAAGAGAGAGTGAGGGGGGCGGGAGAGAGGGAGGCGGCTAATGCGAGTGGTCCCTGTTTGAAACATTGTCATTGGGGGCAGGTTCATGGACTTGATTTATGTGCAAAAGAGAACTTCATTCTCGCTCGTTTATATCAGAGTATTTTGTCGAGCATGAATTAAATTCCTTTTGTCAGAATTAAAAGCGCAGCGTAGACAATAAAGCGGTGAATAGTATTGATTGAAATAAAAGCGAAAGTTGTAATTTAATTTAAATTAACTGCTGAGAGAGAGAGAGTTACTGATAATTGTAAACTCTGTCTTCATTTCAGTTATTCTGTCTTTTTCTGACGCTCATAAAATAGAGGCAGGCACTCCAACCATTGCTGCTGTGCCATTCCTTTCTGTTATGAGAAGATTTTAATTTGCTTTCTTTCTTTTTCAGTTAGTACTGGCGTATGTCTTGTTCCATGGAAATGGAAAAAGTTTCTTGGAAACTAGGGGCAAGAGAGTTCATTTAGAGCATCTATGTTATACCCACCCAGTAGAGAAGACTTTATACTTTGTCTAGCACGTTTGTACGATGTACATAGTGGATAGAGAAGATATTGTATTCCACCCAAAAATTCTTTCTGAAATTTCACTGGAAATGTTTTGAGGACTCCTGAATCCAAAAAAATAAATTTTATAAACATGTATGTATGTGTGAGTTTTTTTTTTATGGACGCTCTTTAACTGCAGTGGTTCTTAGCGTGAAAGACCGCTTAATTTTGTTCAGATGCTTCTTTTATCAGGCTTGAGATTCTTTTACGTGCCGTAAAACTACGATACGGGACCAAAGGCTTTACTTCCCTTCCGAAGGAAGCCATGCTAACGATTTTTACGCCCGAACTTAGATATATATAGTTTGCATGATAACCATTACACCGCGGAGGGTGACTGTGTGTGTGTGTGTGTGTGTGTGTGTGTGTGTGTGTGTGTGGCAAATGTAATCGGAGTTTTATTTATGGACGATCTTTAACTACTTTTGTTCTCATCGGCCCAGTCTATACTTGGCTTGAAATACCATTTAATTTGCTCAGAGGCCTCTTTTATCAGGCTTGAGTTGTTTTAGTGCTTTAAATTTACGATACAGGACTAACGGCTTACTTCCCTTCCGAAGGAAACCATGATAAGAATTTTCACGCCCGACAAAAAGTCATCGATCTCAGCCGGGTTTTGAACCCGCGACCTTGGAATTACGAAGCTAGCATGGTAACAATTACACTACGGCGGACGACTGTGTATGTAATGGGAGAGAGAGTGTGCGTGGTGTGTTTGCGTGCGTGGACAGCGTAGCTCAAAAACGAAAAGTTGCTTACTATCAAACTTATATTTAAGTTCAGTATCTTCCAAGAAAATCTTTCAAGAAAATACCCACACCCCAACTAATTTTTACATGGAAAATTTTTTGAAAATTTTGATTTTCTCAAAAATGGCTCAATCGTTTCTAATTAAAATGCCATGTATTTAAGTTATTTTCATGACAAATGAACGTGTATCTTGAATTTTCTGGGAATAGCTTCTGAAGACTTCTTCTTACTGGTAAACTGTAATAGACAAACAAAATTTACTACACAAAAAATGTAGGTCTCATTAAAACACACAAACTTTGATATACACATTTTTATTGTAGAATTAACAGTTTTCGAGGTATTCATAATTATTGGTTTCGATTTTAAGCTACTTACACTTTTCTTAAACGGGTGCGCCTCTCTGTTGTTTACGCCTGGCAAGCAAATAAAACCGGATTTCAATTGTTGCACTTGCCGACCGGCTTTTAAAAGATATTTTATTTATAGTGTATTCCCTTATTTATCTCCTACTTACAAGGAATGAGTTAACTGTAATCTTGATGAGCATGATATAGATAAAAAAATAATCATTTGTAAGAAATATTTATTTGTGGAACAGCTAGAGAAAGTCATGTGAATGTAACACATCAGCTTTGTTAGTGTGCCATTTATACTCACATAACCACCTCTTACCTTTGGAACATATTATGGCATATTAATTCGTGTACAGCTGTCATCATACACAGGATGTTATCGCTCCGGGTGGCTCATTTGTTTTGCCACTGGATTCTGATCAAACTTTGCCCAGGCCAATGGTTTTTAAGTGTGCTGGAGGAATTCCGACACATCGACGGGCGCTGTGTTGATCTTGGCAATTGACAACTTCTTTAGCAAAGAAAATAAAAATTTGATGCATTTCATTCATTTGGCTTTCTCTACCTGTTTTGTACAAACTATTCTTATAAAATATTATTCTTCTATGTGCTCCATGCTAATCGAAATAAGCATTATCAGAAATTATCGTCTTACTTGTTTCCTTGTAGGTAGAAGGGAACTAAGGAAATCCGTTAGGCTGACGCGATAATTAATTCTTTTAAAATCTATCGCTATGCGAATAACATTGAAATTCTGTTCTCTTTGCATGGCCAAGCGTAAATCAAAGAAATACTGACGACAACTTCCTGCTTGAGAAAAGTGTTAGTATTTTCTAATTGAAATCGATAACAATTCCACAACAAAGATGTATAGGGCATACGTTGTGTGTTCTAACAGATCCAATGTTTACTTTCTCTAGCCTATACGTAATATATAGATAGTGGATAGAGAAAGCATTGTATTGCAACCAAAAAATTCATGTCGAGATTTCACCGGGAATGTATGCTTTTAGGTATGTTTTATGTATCTACCATTTTCTTTTACAACCATAAATATAATCTTAAAAATATATCACTCACCGGATTAATGATAGGGGCCAGGAGAACAAGACACAACAAATTACACCAATTTTGAGTAAATTATGGTCTGGATAAACGCCTGCTGCATACAATAGCGATCATGGCAATCAGAGGATGTAATGGTGTAATGGTTACCATGCTAACTTCAGATACCCAAGGTCGCGGGTTCAAACTCGGCGGAGGACGATGGATCTTTTCGGGCGTAAAAATCCTTAGCATGGCTCCCGTGTCGTAGATTTACGGCACGTAAAAGAACCTCAAGCCTGATAGAGAGGCCTCTGAGCAAAATTAAGCGGTCTTTCACGCCCAGTATAGAATGGGGTATAAAATGGGATGCTGAGAACCATAGCAGTTAAAGAGCGTCCATTTCAATCAGAGGAACTATTCTCATCCTCGGAAATCATTTGTAATCGTTTTAATGATGATTCTATCTAAATTCATTAAATTTTGTTGTATGATTTTGAAACTAATAATGTAGTTTATATCAAGATTGGGATGTGCTATTTATATTAGATTTTAAGCTTATCATTTCTAATTTGATATGTTTTCTATAAAATCTATTTTTATCATTGTAAAATATTTTTAAAAATGTTAATTGTGTAGTTATACTTTGTCTACATTGCAGCTCTCAACCAAGGAAAGTAATTAATAATAATCAAAATGTTAGATCCATTTTTGAGAAATTCAGTATCTGGATGCAATTTTTCTGTACCACTATGTACGTGGAAAGAAAGTAGAAAGCAGTATAAAATTTTGATGCTAATACTGTAGAGCAATTTGAAGAGACCACATGGATCAAGACCTATGTGTAGTGAAAAGCAAAACGACAGCCATGTTAAGGGAGATAGGATGTTCGACTTCCCTTAGAAACTTGAACGTCACTTGCTACAGGAAGTGAGATACCAGCTAAATTGTAGCATCCCCTGCGAACCCCGCATCTACTGGCGTCACTGGGGATGGGAAGTATTTCGGGTTCTCGTGCTGCTTTTTACATCAACATTTTTATATTACGAGACCAAAGCAACGACTTACATTGCTTTTAACAGCAACTTCTACTTCTAAGAATCTCAAAAAGAGAAATTTTGTTTATGTAAAGGATGATAAATTAAAGGTCTTGGTAATGTGCTGTTTTACTAATGTTAAAATTAGAATTTTAATGTCACATTTTCTCAGAATATATTGGTCAGAACCTATTTGCTCCGTTACAACTGAGAAATATATATATATGAGGGTCATTTCAAAAGTCATGGCAACTACAGGAAACAAAACTCAGTGTATACAATTGAAAGTCGCTGTGATGTTCTGATCAATGGTATTAAATTTGGATTCGTGTACACGGGATTATGGGTAGGGACATTGAAAGATACATAAATAATGATCATTGTTTTATTCGTATTACATATGCACAAAGACTACGCGTACGTACGCGTAATATTTTTATACCTACACGGCTCGGGTTCGATCCCAAGCGACTGCATGTGAGATTTGTGGTGGACAAAGCGGTTCAGGGGCGGGTTTTCACCGGGTTTTCCGGTTTCCCCCATCTTCGCATTCGCATTCCACCGGTGCTCCATCTTCATTTCATGTATCACCAGTGTCATCTCCTGCGGTGCCACAAGTAGTAAAATTGGATGTTAAACACTACCAAAAAATGAGTAAAAGACGTTCAAAATAATCCCCCCAAAGTCTTCCATACATCATTGACACTTGTGAGCATTTCTGCCACGCAGAACACAGCCTCTAGGATAATAATGTTACATGTGTCTACTAGCACCTACCAATTCACTCATCAGGTGGTGATATCCCGTACTGTGTACAACATGTTTTCAAATTTATATATTGCAATAACCGCATAATCAGCTATTCGGAAATATATAAAATAGTTGCCATGACTTCTAAAATTACCCTGGTATAGGTATATATTTTTCTTCTTCAAATTCTTAACACAAATGTAGCCAAAATGTCAGTAATAAATAATTCCTGTGAATGTATTAAAATACTCTTTTGTTAAAATTTATACAGTTATATAAATAGTTTATGCCCCAAGTTTCATTATTGTAAGTGCCATAATTACAGAGAAATGGGTCATTTAGAGAGAAAAATCGTAGCTTCGAGATAAGTGTATTTAAAATAAGCAATATATCCAGTATAACTCACCAAGCTTCTAATACAAATGTAGTTCTTATAAGCAAATATGTATATTGCCAATGTGTTATCCAATCTTCTTCTGGCAAACAGCCCTCACAGTTTAGCTGCGCCTCCTTAATATTGATAGACAATTCTTCTCTAGTTTCTGCCTTTCTCCTCCATCCTCTAATGCTCATGCTGTTCAAGTCCCACTCCACACAGTCTAACCATCTTAATCTTGTTCACTACCTATCTCTTCTCCCTTCGGGTTGCTTTCAAAGATATTTTTAACAGATCTAGCACTATCCATCCTAATCATGTGCCCAACACATTAAATTCTTTTGACACTAACAAGCGCTACTATTGAGGTAAAAACACACACTATTAACAGTGAAAATTTCATAGTTTAGAGCTGTAGAGACGACCATATTTAAATTTCTTCGCTGGTTTATTCAGTTGTTTAATTGACTTGGGGCGTGTTTCGACATATTAATAATCTAGTTCTTAACTTGCTGGTGTTTTGGCGGGGATCTACATTTTTTGTGCAGTAAGTTTTTGATATCTCTTACGGATAACCAGTTATGCAAAAGTCATCCAGAATGAAGAGGACTTCAGAGGCTATTCCAAGAAAAGTCAAGATATACATTTCACTTGCCTTAAATATATCTCAAACGTATGATAAGTTAATCAAAACGTTTGAGTCATTTTGAGAATATCAAAATGTTTATAAAGCATCCTATGTAAAGGATAGTTTGGTGTGGGGGATTTTCTTGAAAATCTTCTTGTCGTATCCTTGAAGGATGCTGAATTTAATACTAAGTTTGATATTTAACCGACTTTTCGTGTTAGAGTTATGTTCTCATAGACACACGCGCGCGGATCTTTTTCTTAACATTTTTTTTTTAAATTAGGGAACCCCAAATGTGAAATTTTTGATCTGTACTAAATTTTTGGGAGAATGCAATGCCTTCTCTACCTACTATGTACATGCTAGAGAGAGGAAAAATAATGTGTGCATGGTCTCAAAGGGTACCCGTTTAAAATACGATTGAACAATTATTCATTATTTCTGAAAAGAAGTTCTGTATATACTTCTCCGTGGCGTATCCTGAACTTAAATACCAAGTTTGGTATTTAACCGACTTTTCGTGTTTGAGATTTGTTCTATCAGACCAAACACACGCGCAAGGACCTTTTTCTTAATTTTTTTTTTTTTTAATTTAGGGAACCCCAAATGGGAATTTTCCAGTGAAATCTCTGATCTGTAGCGAATTTTTGGGAAAATGCAATGGCTTCTCTACCTACTATGTACGTGCTAGAGAAAGCAATAAAAAAAATGTATGCATGGTATCAAAGGCTACTTGTTAAAAATGCGATTGAACAATTATTTATCATTTCTGAAAAGAAGTTTCGTGTATAGTTTGGATTGAACAGCTAAAACTGGGAACAGAAAAAAGACTGTAGGACTTGCCACAGCACACGGGGACTGGGTTTCCGATGAAAGAGGCAGAAAAGAGAGTTGGACAGGCGACTGAAAGCTTTGGTTCATTTCAGCATCCCTTTGTTGAAATATGCACATTATTATCTCGGCAAGCAGTTAACTACAAAGCTCCTTTTTGTACCGCAAACTTCAAAATAAAATGCTCTATATTTCCTTTTCTGGAGTTTCAGTACATTTCATGACCGGAAACACGGCTTATGCAAGGTCTCGCTTAGGATCTCGCCTCCCCCCTCCCTGACCCAATGTCACACATATTACCGAAGCCCTGCAGTACTATAATAGTTTTACGTGACTAATACAATGCTCGCACAAATAAACTTGGAATAGCACATTACGTAGAGTGTTCAATAATCGAAATAGATAATATATAGCCAGCCTTATATCGAGTATATACATACATATAATCAGGCTTAGTAACCCATGTACTCTCGGAACCAGATCGAAATACGGAAATAGGAAACAGACCTTCTAGAATTACAAGACACCTTTCTAAATGGGCGCCGGCGAATTATTTGGCACTGAAAGAAATATTTTGTAAGTAAAGGTAGTCATGCACAGAACAATAGAGCGTAGAATTTTAATTATGAACTTAAGATTTGGATGAAACGTATCTTATCGTAAAATCACATCAGTTCCCAAGCGAACGTGGGTGTTTCATAGTCGTGAAAAAATTGAGCGTTTAAATTTTCCTTAATATTTGTCCACAATAAGAAGCTTATTTTTATTTTAAAGACAATTTGTCAGGAATAGCAGTAAAGGAAAATATCACATGGCGGTAAAGTCGAAAAGCGAGAATGATACGTGAAGATGAAAGGGAGTCAGCTCTTGATGGAGTCATTGTGGCGTAGAAGCGCTTCACGTATTGATGGTCAATTGAAGCGGTAAACTCAGTCGATGAGATCTTTTATTCAGGACGCTTCTAGGGATTTACGGATTATAAATCCAGGCCATAAATGTGGATAGGCAACTTTTAAAACAATTTATAACTGTTATTCTGTTATAGAACTGAAGTTTATTTATATTAATCTTGACAAACAATTTACGAAATCGCAATCACCAGTGACAATTCGTGCGTTTTGTGAATGCTAAAATTGTATTTGCGATTTTTCTATTCTCGTCGATTCCGTCAAAATATATTCACTTTCTTGGACTAAAATACTGAATCACTCCGGATCCTATCTTTATATCAGTGGAAGTTAATTTATTACTGCAAATATTCTCGCGTTCTCCAATCAACTCATAAAATTAACTACACGCTCGTTTTAGGATTTCCTGTCCAGGAAGTACCGCCCATGTGGAGGCATGATCGACCTCACTCGACCACGAATAGTCTCCAAGTACCTGTTTACTTTCTCTATACGTGCTATGTACGTATACAGAATGTATTGCACTCCACCAAAAAATTCGACCCCGAGATTTCACCGGAAATATATGTTTTAGGGTCCTCTGTATCCAAAAAAAAAAGTATTTTCAGAAAAAGGTCCGTGTGTCCGTGTGTCAGTGTATCCGTGTGTCTGTGAACACGATAACTCAAAAACGAAAAGTCGGTAAAATACCAAACTTGATTTTCTAAAAAACGGCTCTAACGATTTTGATTAAAATATCATATATTAAAGATATTTACCTGACAAATAAAATGTATATTTTGAATTTTCGGTGAATAGCCTCTGAAGACTACTTTATTCTGGATGCATTTTGCATAACTACTAAACCGTAAGAGATGGACAAAACTTAACACACAAAATATGTAGAGCACGTTAAAACACACAATTTATGTTATATAATTTTTTTTCGTGGAGTAGATCGTTTTTGAGATATTCCTTTTTCTTGGTTTCAGTTTTGAAAAACTTATACTTTTCTCATACAGGAATTTGTCAACTCCTGTCCATACAAACAAAGGAACATCAGCCACATAGCAACCAGCTTTCGGCTTTCACTTTAACTTATGGCACTCCCTTATTTCGCTTCTACTTACAATAAAGCAAGAAATAAGACTATTTCTGCTAATTTTTCTCGATTAGCATGAAATAAATAAAAGATAAGCTTATTAACAATAATTTGTTACAGAGCTATAGAGAAAGTCATGTGAATGGAACACATCAGATTTTTCTTGTTTATGGTTATCTCTTGTATAGTTTATATCTTCACAACCAAGAAGAAAAACATTACCACGAAACTTGTTTACAACAAACAAAATCTCAGAGAGAACACCAAAACACGTTTAATTAACGAAAACACACAGAATAATTAACTTGAATTCAGTGATTTTGATTTTGGTATGATACGAGAAAACATTGAATGACAAATATATACAAAATGGAAGACAATTCACAAAATGTCGGTAACATGGGGTAGGGATACAAATATTGGTTCAAAGGTCAATTTTATTTTGGCACTTGGTAACTTCGCTTGTAAATGGGAGCTACGAGAAGCGGTCATATACTTATGACTCCTGTCCCGTTAATGCTGACGAACGTTGAATACCGTGACGGTAAAATAATTTACAGCAAACAGCTCGCGAAGTAAGCCGAGGACGTACATCACACATGCTTGTGTGTCAGGATAAAACTTGCGGGGGTAAAGCTAACGAGAATAATTAAAATGCGTGTGAATAAATTTGTTTACGCATAACGGCGCTTTTTATTCAGCATCGGAGCAACACGAACTGAGATAATACGTCCATCATTCCAGCCACGCGCCATCTCAATTTCCCTCCCCCGCGGTATCCCGAAGAGAAGGCGGAGCGTGCCGCAAATTGTTAAATAAAATGCTATATATGCATTAAAATAGTAGTAAACATTGAGGCATGACAGGAAATTTTATGTTCTTTTAGAAAATCAATTCATACTGTAGCTAAAATTAGGTGCTTACAGAGCAGCTCCGTATTTGTATTCAAGTACAAGTGATTTCTAGAATGTGCGCCTATATGCGTTTCTACCTTTTACTTTCTCTAGCCCCGTATGTACAATTAACATAGTTGATAGAGAAGGTATTGTATTCCTCTAAAAAATTCGACCGAGATTTCTCCGGAAATACATGTTTTAGGACCCTATGAATCCAAAAGAAGCATTTTCAGAAAATTGTCCGCGTGTGTATCCCTCTGTCTTTCAGTCTGTGTGTCTGTGGACATCATAGATTAAAAATGAAAATACGGTTAAATACCAAACTTGGTGTTTAAGTTTTGTATCTTCCAAGGATGCGACACGAAGGTTTTCAAGAAAATCCCCCCCCACTCCCAACTACTCTTTACATGGAACTATTTTCTAAAATTTTAATTTTCTCAAAAATGGCTCTAACGATTAAAATATCGTTTATTAAAGATATTTACCTTACAAATAAAATGTATATCTTGAATTATCTGAGAATAGCCTCTGAAGACTACTTTATTCTGGATGAATTTTACGGAATTTTGCATAACTGCTAAACCGTAAGAGATGGACAAAAACTTAACACACACAAAATGTAGAGCACGCGGAAACACACAATTTATGCAATATACATTGTTTTCCTGGAGTTGGTCGTTTTTGAGATATTCCTTGTTTTTGGTTTCAGCTTTGAAAAACTTATACTTTTCTCATACAGGAATTTGCCAACTCCGTGTCCATACAAACAGTCGCATAGCAACCAGCTTTTGGATTTCACTTTAACCTATGGTACTCTCTTATTTCCCTTCTACTTACAAGGAAGCAAGTAATAAGACTATTTCTGCTTAATTAGCATGAAGTAAATAGAAGTAAGAGGTTTTTAACAATAATCTGTTGCAGATATGTAGAGAAAGTCATGTGAATGGAACACATCAGATTTTTTTTTTGTTTTTTTAAATTCTACTTTATTTTTCGTCGTTTTAAGAAATTGGTCATATCGCGAGGAAACTGTTCGGTAAGACTCCTCGTTAACGATGAGTGGTGGACAGTAGCCTTTTAAGTTCTTATCCCGAATATTTCCTTCACTTTGCACCTAGCAGATGATGTCCAGTTTCAGCTGTTCTACCATCCCCAGTCAGATGCCAAAGTAAGCTATGCATTTATGGTCTCATCTCCCTACACCATACCTACCTTCTCGACAAATAGATGGGGTTAGGGTGACGTCCAATCTACTGCTTACACTATTTGAAAATAGGTGGCTTCAAACCAGCCAACGTCAAATTAGCTGAACAAGTACTCCCCCCTCCCAGCGTTGGGAGTGGTCAATCAAAAGTCTCCAACAAAAACAATTTTCTTTAAATTAAACACCAACGGAGCAAAGGATGCTGCTCTTGAAAAACGCAACCGTTCTATGAGCCTTCTAGCGCTACCTCCTAAACATCATCACCCCGAAACCACAAATTGCCAAACCTTAACCATCCACCTCGTTCCTTACCAGGGTAGGTACACAGAAGCTACACCTAGGCTCACCACAAGTCTACCAGATATCGGACGGACGCAATAATTGACTACCAGTTATTTAATAATGTGGTTATCAGTAACAATGAAGAATAATTTTTTATTTAAATTTAATTAATCCTGTATTATTACTATTTTACTATTATGCTCTCTCGTTTGAGTGCGGTACCGAAGCCTCCCGGACCCTTAAAGGTCCCTAATTACATAGCCCCCAAGCCTCCCCAAAGTAGGTAGCCTCCCGGTCGAAACAGGTAACAGTTGCATTTTGGTGTTTATAATATTTGATTGTTATACTAATTCTGATGGCCTTTCACATATATCTTCCGAGGCTTTTCTCTTCAGATCTGTATCTGAATTTTGTCATTAGGTGATGCCGCGTGGTTATGGTCCTCTTGAATATCCAGGACATCAATTTCTTCAATGGAAAAGGTTTAAACAAAGTTTTGCAACTTTTAACGTTCCACGTCCATCGCACTACCCCAGTTTTTAAACACTTCTGGAATCCGAAAGTGTAACCGTTCCGAAGTAGACTTTTCCTTCCTGTCCTACTCACCGTAATTTGAATCTCGTCGGAAAACATGTTAACTGTGAACTAATTTGCCGTACACTGAAAAAATCAAGGAAAGAAGTAGGCATACCCTTTCCACCCCACCTGCTAGCTAATTACATTGGTTTCGCGGGAGGCTTGGGGGTTGTTACCTGCTAAGCTTACCTGGGTATGGGAGGCTTCGGACTTACGCCCTCTCATTTTGGTATGTTCTTTAAAATTATTTTAAAATATGAACTCACTCTCTCTCTCTCTCTCTCTCTCTCTCACTCTACCTTTCTCCCTCTTCCCTTTGAATAAATTTATATTTAGTATATTACAGTCAACTGGGAGAATATGTTGGAAGAAAATAGTTTTCACAAAGCCATTGTTAGTAGTGGTAACAAAGGTCTATTGTTTTGGCCAAATAGCAGTTTGAGATACACTCCCTGCTTGTGTCACATTGTCACGGCACCTAGCCAAAACGTGCCATAGCCAGGTGCGAGGAGACATAAAGCTAACTTAAACCATCTGCATCTGACACATCGTTCTATTTGAGTATTGAATGGAATAGCAAAGTGCTGGTGCCATCCCCAACATGCCTACTGAAACGAGCCGTGGAAGACGGTCACTTTGTTACTTTATAGCTGCAAACTCTTTCCTTGTTTATGGCAGACTTGAGTCCCAATCGAATTTCAATCGTTTGTTAAAGGTGCTGCTCCCAAACAAACTAAGAAATAGTGAGTTAAAAAAATCTTAATAACCGTGCTCTGTGGTCTGGTGGTTAGCAAGCTAGCCATCAATACCGGAGGTCTGGGATTCAATTCTCAGCTGAGAATGGATATTTTTTACTTTCTCTACATGTACTATGTACATAGTGTATAGAGAAGGTATTGTATTCCACCCAAAAATTAGATACCGAGGTATCACTGGAAAAACACTTTTTAGGTCCCCTCTATCCAAAAAAAAATTGGAAAAAGGTTCGTGTGTGTGCGTATGTGTCTGTGAGCACGATAACTCAAAAACGAAAAGTCGGTAAAATACCAAACTTGGTATTTAAGTTTAGTGTCTTCCAGGGATGCGACACGAAAATTTTGAGAAAAATCCCTCCACCCCAAACTACCCTTTACATGTGAAAAATGTCGAAAATTTTAATTTTCTCAAACTTGGCTCTAACGATTTTGATTCAAGTATCATATATTAAATATATTTATATGGCAAGTAAAATATATATATTGAATTTTCTGGAATAGCCTTTAAAGACCTCATTATTCTGAATGAATTTTGCATAACTAGTAAACCGTAAGAGTTAGACAGAAGGTTACTACACAAAACATGTAGAACAGTTAAAACACAATTTATGTCATCTACGTTTTTTTTTTCTTGTGGAATTGACCATTTCTGAGACATACCTTGTTATTTGTTTCAAATTTAAAATACTTGAACTTTTCTCACACGGAGAGTTGTAGACTCCTGGCCCTGCATAGAAACGGACTTCAGCCAGATGGCAACCCGCTTTTAAATGATTTTATTGAAGGATTTTAGTCAAATTTAGCTTTTAAAGGATTTTAGCCTAATGTATTCCCTTATTTTCTTTCTACTTACAAGGAAGCAAGTAATTAAAAAAAAGTATTAATGTTTATCCCGATGATGTAAAGTAGATAGAAGAATGATTTTTAACAATATTTTGTTACAGTGACGTAGAGAAAGTCATGTAAATGGAATATATCAGGTTTTTTTTTTCTTCTCTCTAGAGACTAGAAGTAGGAATAAAAGTGTGATTTTGTGTGTGAATTTAATGTAACTACCTAAAGTAACATCTGAAATTAGAAATGGGATTATAAAATAAGACATGAATGTTCAAAATTAAATTTTATATTTTACACAACAGAAATAGTTAGAATGGTATGGTCATGTTAAGAGAATGAAGATGAAACATTACCCAAAAAAATAATGAAGTGTATTCAACCAGAAAAGAAATGCAAATGGATTCAAGGAATTAAGAGGGGAAATGCTAGATTGAGAAATTGAGAAAGATTTGTGATCCAATAGGCAAGAATGGAGAAAGTTGATAAGATGATGTTAAACACTATAGTTTTAACGGTTATGGAATACATAGGCAGGGTATTGGGAGTACAGTGAAGTAAAGAAAATACCCGCAGTTCCGAATTACGTTTAATAGTGAAGCTAAGGTGTTCAAATGCAGTATTGTTTTCACGTATCGTCTTGCTCTTCACTCCTCTCTGATCACTAGCACACATCCTCTCTGATGGCATTACGCATTGTCAACAAAACAGTGGCGCCCTTCTCCAAGTGCACTCATATCGTGGCCAACTATTATCTTATCATACGACTTTGTTCATGGACTCGACCAACCTAGAGTAGCACAGGTTCTATCGGTAGTACGTGGGCGCAAGTAGAGCGAGTCTAAGCGTGTTATGTGCAGCACCTATTAAAGAATAATTAATGAAATAATATTAATTAATCTTTGCAGGTGCATTTAAGGTTTAAGCCATATTGAGAAACAATAGTGTAATAGCTAATAAACAAAATAAGAACTCCATTTTGTTACAGTTCTGTAATACTTAATTTAAGCAGCTTTTTACTTCAAGAAACAGCAATCATTTCTTCATTGACGTCACTGCAGGAATTCTATTTTGTATCATAATCTTTCTATTCATCATAGTCATTATTAGAGTCACTGTCTTGTAATAACTCGAAATAAAATGGACTTAAATCACTTTCGGATTTTCTTTGGCAGGCTAGGATCTTGTTCTGACATTCTGGTACTGGATTCTTTAAAAGGTGCAAACATACACCCGCACAAAGTACGGATCTTACCAGTTCAATACAACCGGTATTACTGGTATATCACAAAAGTTTAACACAAACCCCTCCGAAAGGTATCTATAGCTACAGTAACTTATTGCTTCACATTCAGGGATGATTGTGCGACTCAGATTTGCTGTTAACAACGTTAAGTTAATGTTTTAATTATTTCACTCAAAGTGGTAATCGTAGTATTTAACTAGGTAACACAGGGGGAACCTGAGTGGCTAAGAGCGTTTATCACGCTCTCGTGAAGTAAATTTTCTGACAAATATTAAGTAGTGTGCGCTAACAGTTGCATGCACTCAATGCACTCGTCCTCCGTGGTGTAATGGTTACCATGCTAACTCCAGATACCCAAGTTCGTGGGTTAAACCCGACGTAGGACGTGGATTTTTTCGGGCGTAAAAATCTTCAGCATACCTTCCTTCGGAAGAGAAGTAAAGCCGTTGGTGCCGTGTCGTAGATTTATGGCACGTAAAAGAACCTCAAGCCTGATAGAGAGGCCTCTGCGCAAAATTAAGCGGTGTTTCACGCCCAGTATAGAATGGGACGCTGGGATCCACAGCAGTTAAAGAGCGTCCATAAATAACACTCCATTGCTCTTATATGCTAGAAAACACAGGTACCCTATACTCCAGTACCAGTCAGTTTCACGTGGACTGGGACATTATGCGCCCCTGATAATTATATGTTTATCTATTTCTCCAGAATGAAGTATTTGCAAGAATGAATACGGCCCTATTCTGCGGTAATTAGTGTAGCAGCAGTGATCGAACTGTATGGTGGGATAGGATTACGGGCGTAGGGGACTCGGACCCAAATCTGTGATTATTATATCTACACCCCACGAGAGGATGAGGGATGAGGTGAGAGAATACACCGTGCGGCCGGACCAGGAGCTAATCCTATTGATGAAATTCTGATTATCAAACCTAATATTTTATATGTAGATAAAGCAACCATTTTTTTTCAACTCATTTTCAAAATTAGCCCCCAATCCTAATTAAATCAAGAAACGTTTTGATTTTATGGTCCTGAAGTATTTTATGAACAATGTTCATAAATACGACACAGCAATACAGGCACCGTACAGTTTTCAGATTGAAGGACCCTCACAGTCGGACAGGCAGACCGAAATCCCGCCCGAAAAAGGGTCTAACGTCCCCACCAGGAGCGGTCCTCATCCCGGCAATCAGCCGAAGGTGAGGTCGGAGGTGGAGCCACTTTCAGCACCCTCGCTGACACTTCCAACCATTAAAGAAACCAACGGGAAGAAGAATGAAGGAACTGACAATGAGAATGACATTGAGGACCATCGACCATTGTCTGGCGACGCGGGAAAATCCCCGTAAAAAACATAGGTCCACGGGAATCAAACTGGCGACCTCTCGAACCTCGGTCGACTGGGTGGAAGACGTGTAGTCGCCCAATAATAAAAGAAAGCTGTTATTTGTTGTATTTTTTTCACATGTCCTAGATACAAGGTTTGTCGTCGCCTCAGTGTAAAGGCATTAGCTTAACGCACCGTAGTCGTGTTTTACCTCGGAGTTTTGCTCAGTAGAACGGCAAGGAATGAAGTGCTGTCTCGAATCCACTACAGTTATAATAGGACTTGAAACAATTGTAAATGTGCTGCTGCTGCTTTACAGTACTTACCTTTAGAAAAATTCCCGTTGAAACCGTGACGGGTATGAGAAAGCGAGAGAGGCATTAACGCAGTCTCCCTCTTTCTCCTTGTGTATGTGAAATACTTGAAGAGAAACGCGAGGGGACAAAAAGAATGCAGGCAAGGTATGCTGAGTATTCCATTCAGGTCGACAGACAGAGTTGGGTGGGGGTGAGGGGGACTTGCTTTAATTAGAATCGGTTTCATTTCGCCACCAAGGAGCTCAGCCACTTCGCTTGAAAGGATGTACAGAAGGTAATTTCGGTACCTCCTACCAGCATTCTAAATACTGGTTTAAGAGTTAATCATTATGACATTAATGGTATCCCTAGAGGTTCCCTTAATCCCAACTTAGAACGTAAGCCTTTAATTGCGCGTTGCGGCGAACCGGTAGAAAGTTTAGCAAGCTGTAATCAATAATGCCTCCTTGTTGTGACATCTGAGGTAAGATTAAAACAGTTCATCTTCATTTACGTCCTGAATGGAGCGATAAATATGAACTTAATCCTCAACCTTAAAAATAAACTTAAAGCCTTTTCCAAACGACTGAGGATAATTTATGAGGGAGATATGGACAGGTAATAAAACGGAGTAGGGCTCTCCATGCACTACGACTTGCTATAGATGTATTGCGGCTATCACTCCGGGATGAAGTGAAGAAATCACAGCAGCCTAAAGGCGGCAAATAGACAGGCCACATTGACGCGCGGAAGTCCCTAACCGTTCTAGGCTTGAAGACCCGTCCCATTGCAATAGTTGTGTAGAGAGTGCAATGAACGACCGTCGACTTCTAGCTTCCACGGGTAGTGTTCTTTCATTTGAGCAAACATCTGCGCCTTCTGTCCCGCACTGCCATTAATAGCTAAATTTTGAAATACAGCTTGAAACATGAAACGGAAACGGAATGAAAGGGAAATGATGAAAATAAAATAGAATTTGCCTATCAACCACGAATAACCCAAGGTCAAAGAGGTGAGTGGGATCGTTTGATATCGAAAATAAGGGCTCCCAAAGAGCTTCAACAAGTTACAGCGGAGCTGTATTGAAAGAAATAATTTTTCTCTATATACTTATTTTTCTCGGAGGCGTAGTTTTCCTAGAATCAATTATTTGAAATTGAATTTTAATCATCGTTTTCCAATAAAGGTCGTAACGATTTTGAAATTAAGTTAGATTTTATAATATTTATCTCAATGATGTAGCAAACAAATTTTACTCTTTACTCAGTTCAGGTCCCATAATATGCGTGTAGAACATTCAATGTCGCTCGCTGGTTGCCTACATTCATTGGAGTCCTCAATACGGCCCGCCTTCGTATGCCTTTAACTTTTGCATTTACTTTAGATGAATATACCGTTGTTTATATGGGGATTTAAGTACATTAATTGTTTGCTGAAGTAATAATGTACATTTGAACACAGTTTTACCAAGGGATGCTGCTATAAACAAAAGCTTTCAAATCGCGTAATTTTTGCTTATCATTCTAACTTTTTGGTTATTCTGTCACCATGAGGTACAAAAACAAAAACAAAACAAAAAAAACAAAAAACACGTTCAGCTAAGTGATAGAAAGCAACTTTTAGTCGATGCTAAATTTTACCTGCAATAAAGATTGCACTTTCGCGTTATAAATACATTCTTTATACTTTCTCTACGTGCACTATGTATAAAGTAGGCAGAAAATGTATTATATTCCATCCAAAAATTTGATATCGAGATTTCACCGGAAATATATGCTTTGAGATCCGCTGAATCCAAGAAAAAAAAAAAGAATTTTTAGAAAAGCCCGTGTCCGTAAAGTTTATGTGTGCTTGTGGGGGTGTGCGTGCTTGTGGACAGCATAGCTCAAAAACCAGAAGGCCGTTAAATATTAAATGTGGTATTTATGTTAGGTATCGTCCATGGATGCGACATTGATATTTTCAAGAAAAGTCCTCCACCCCAAACTACCTTTACAAGGAAGATTTTCTCAAAATGGTTCCAACGGTTTTGATTAAAATGCCATATATTAAAGATATTTACATGGCAAAGAAAAAAGTTTATCTTTAATTTTTTAGGGATAGTCTTTGAAGACCTTCGCTTTTGTAGAACTGTTAAAGTACGAGATTGACGAAAACTTACTACACAAGAAATTTTCGGCAATCTCTTCCTTTAACAGTTCTACAAAAGTCTTCAAAGGCTATCCCTAGAAAATTAAAGATAAACTTTTTTCTTTGCCATGTAAATATCTTTAATATGTATAAGGAGTAAATAAACCGTTTCCGAGGTAGTCTTTGTTATTGGTTTCAAATTTGTCTCAACCGGGATGTCGTCTTTTTTCTCCTCTTTCCTTTTACTCCTAGCCGATTTTTGTCACATAGCCATCGACTTTTTAAAAAAAAATTGACTTTTGCTTTAGCCTAGTGTATTGCCTTATTTACCGCCTACTTATCAGGCAGTAAGTAATAAGACAATTTTTGTAAATGTTTATCTCGATTACCACGATCTAGATAAAGGAATAATCTTTTGTAACAACAGTTTATAGAAAAGGTCATGTGAATGGAGCACATCAGAATTTTTAAAAATTATATGTCATAAGCAGTTTCAGTTTGCCATGCACACATTTTGTTATTGTTATTGAAGTAACAATTTCAAGTTTACTTTGCTTGTGGATTAAAGAATACATACAAAGCCCGCCTCTAGTGTGTGGATAGCATGTTTGCCTCAAGTAAAAGAAATAATTCTTATAGGGAGTCATAGTAGGTGCAAGAGTTCTATTCAAGCGATCCCGAGTTCGAAACTCAGTTAAGACGTGTTATCCGGATAATATTTTTTTCGGGACGATTTCATTCACCATCCGATATGACCTAGGAGACCAAGGAGGTTTATGCGCGTTAAACTTTCTGATGTGTTCCATTCACATGACTTTCTCTACACCTCTGCAGGAAAATATTATTAAAAAGCTTATGCTTCTATTTACTTCAGCTAATCGAGAAAAACAATAACAGAAATAGTGTTACTACTTGTTTCCCTGTAAGTAGAAGCGAAAAAGGGAATATCATAGGTTAAAGCCATAATCAAAAGCTGGTTGCTATGTATGTGACTGAGGTTCGTTTGTTTGATGGATAGGAGTTGACAAATTCCTGTATGAGAAAAGTTTAGGTTTTTCAAAGCTGAAACCAATAACAAGGAATATCTCAAAAACGATCAACTCCACGAAAAAAATGTATACTACATAAATGCTGTGCTTTAACGTGTTCTACATTTTTTTGTGCGGTAAGTTTTTTTTCCATCTCTTACGGTTTAGCAGTTATGTAAAATTCCGTAAAATTCATCCAGAATAAAGTAGCCTTCAGAGGCTATTCCCTGAAAATTCAAGATATACATTTCATTTGTCAGGTAAACATCTTTAATATACAATATTTTAATCAAAATCGTTAGAGCCATTTTTTAGAAAATCAATATTTTCGAAATTTTTTCCATGTAAAAGGTAGTTTGGGGTGGGGGAATTTTCTTGAAAATCTTCGTGTCGCATCCTTGGAAGATACCAAACTTAAGTACCAAGTTTGGTATTCAACGGTCTTTTCGTGTTTGAGCTATGCTGCCCATAGACACGCACACACACACAGACACGAACACACGGATATTTTTCTAAAAAGGCTTTTTTTTGGATTCAGGGGGGTCAAAACATATATTTCCGGTGAAATCTCGGTATCGAATTTTTGGGTGCAGTACAATACCTTCTCTATACACTATGTGCATAGTTCGTATAGAGAAAGTAAAAATACTATAGGTATTGAGGCCTAACTCCTGTTTCTTATAACATCGAGTCGTTGACATATGCTCGTTTACACCCCCATTCTTTCACACTTTTTTTGATTGTCTGTTACTTGCGCCATCTTTGTAGCTTTCAGGCAAGTTGAAACTTACAATAAGCGTCATTATTTCCAGTAAGAAAAATCTGATGTGTTCCATTCACATGACTTTCTCTATCTCTCTGTAACAAATTATTGTTATTAAGCTTATCTTTTATTTATTTCATGTTAATCGAGGAAAATTAGCAGAAATAGTCTTATTCCTTGCTTTATTGTAAATACAAGCGAAATAAGGGAGCACCATAGGTTAAAGTGAAAGCCAAAAGCTGGTTGCTATGTGACTGATGTTCCTTTGTTTGTGTGGATAGGAGTTGACAAATTCCTGTATGAGAAAAGTATAACTTTTTCAAAGCTGAAACCAAGAAAAAGGAATATCTCAAAAACGATCAACTCCACGAAAAAAATGTATATAACATAAATTGTGTGTTTTAACGTGCTCTACATTTTTTGTGGGTTAAGTTTTTGTCCATCTCTTACGGTTTAGTAGTTATGCAAAATTCATCCAGAATAAAGTAGTCTTCCGAGGCTATTCCCAGAAAATTCAAAATATACATTTTATTTGTCAGGTAAATATCTTTAATATGTGATACTTTAATCAAAATCGTTAGAGCCATTTTTTAGAAAATCAAAAATTTCGAAAAAAGTTCCATGTAAAGGGTAGTTTGGGGTGGGGGGATTTTTCTCAAAATCTTCGTGTCGCATCCCTGGAAGATACTAAACTTAAATACCAAGTTTGATATTTTACCGACTTATGTTTTTGAGTTATGGTGTTCACAAACACGCGGACACACGGACACACGGACACACACACACACACACACGGACCTTTTTGTAAAAATTCTTTTTTTTTAGATAAAGGGGACCCTAAAACATATATTTCCGGTGAAATCTCGGTATCGAATTTTTTGGTGGAGTGCAATACTTTCTCTACTCACTATATACATAGTGCGTATAGAGAAAGTAAAAATAAAATAATTGAAGGCTGGCGCCATTGCTCAGTTATCAGAACATTGCCTACTGCACAAGGTATCTGGGGTTCGTTTCCTGGCTGGGAGTAGGGAGCTATTTATTTATTTATTTTTTGCCCAGATTATTTTCTATCTTCCATATTGTCTGGAAGAATGAATAGAGTGTGATCTAACGATTAAAATTAAACACAAATAGAACCCCAGTGACATCACGTGTTAACACTGTTGTCGATAGGGAATATGTTCCTAAGGGAAATGTCGCCGATAGGATCTGCGGTTAAAGGCAAGGTATTAATGGAACAATAGAAAAACCACCGAAATAAAGGAAATAAAACTGTACAAAATAACAATGACTCAATTCACACATTTCTGGTGAATCCAGCAATGCAATAATTCAGGATCTTATTCTGCAGTGTCGGAATCGCTGTTATCTTTTTCTTTTAAACTTTTTTACGCCCGCTTTTAGTACAAATGGCACCAGAGGCGATGGACTGAAGATGGAGCTCCGGTGGAATGAAATGGCAGGAGAAACAGGAGAACCCGGAGAAAATCCGCCCCTGCGCCGCTTTGTCCATCACAAGTCACACATGCGGTCGCCTGGGATCGAACCCTGGTCGTCTAGATGCGAGGCGAGTGGTCTAACCCCTCGGCCACTGTTATCTGATGTACCTATGAATTGAACATTTTACACTGTTATTAAACAGGAAAACGTTGCTCGATTTTTCTCACCGAAAAAGATGGATTCTTCTCTATAAGTGTAATAAAGATATGAATCACTTCTGTTTTTTTTCTCTACCAAGTACTATATGCATTTATCCTTATAGTAGGTAGAGAAAATATTTATTCCACCTAAAATTTAATTCCGAGAGTTCAACGCAAATGCATATTTTGGGAACTCCAAATAAAAACGCATTTTTAGAAAACGGAGCTTGGTATTAAGATGCTACACGAAGATATTCAGGAAAATGCTCCCATTCCAAACTACCCTTCAGATGGAATATTTTTCGAATTTTTTTAATCTCTCGATTTTGATTAAAATAACATATACTAAAGCTATTTCGATGACAAAGTGTATATCTTAATTACAGATGAGTTCACGGGATAGCAACCCAGTTAGATTGGAATCAAAGAAGTCCAACCTAACTCGGTTGCTGTCCCGTGAAGACATCTGTATTGGTCAACACCGAGAAAGATTCAAATCTTTGTATATAATTTTCTGGGAATAGCCTCTGAAAACCTCTTCACTCTGTCTGACTTTCTAAACCGTAATAGACAGACAAAAAATACTGCACAAAAATGTAATTCTCGTTAAAACACACACTTTATATCATATGCATATTTTTATTTTCTGGATTCATCATTTCCGGGATATTCCTTGTTATTGGTTTCGATTTTAAAATACTTATTTTTTCCCTTAATTTTGATTAGTATGAAGGTGATTTTATAGAAATAGCTTGTTGCCGAATATGTAGAGAAAGCTATGTGAGTATAACACATCTGATTTTTGGTAAAGATATTATCTCTCAATACTTTGGCGAAAAACCACCGATATATTCTCCCATTTTGCAATAATTATACAAAGATCAAACCTCGCTAATGAACTCTCGCACTCAGTAAGTACAGCTAATGACGATGCATGTCAAACAAGCCCTGTGCAATGCAAGGTGGGATGACTAAAGCCATACAAAACAATGTTTTGATACATGTACATCCTTTCTTCGTCCTGTGAGGTACATTTAAACTAAAGTATTTTCTTAACTACTTCCGGAATGAAGGTTGAAGCAAGAGGAGAAAGAGGGCGGCAGAGCAGAAGGTAGGGTCCTTACCATTTTCAGATTAAAACTCCCCCCTCTGCGGGCTTAGACGTTCCATTGGGGGACCCGAAAACCGGAGATCGCCTCGCTGAAGGACGAAGTTTACTAGAAAGCATCCTTTTGGCCTGCCATGTAATGCTAAGATCCTCGCCGACACTTACAACCCTGAAATAGGCCAACCACATGAAGGGTGAGGTGAAATGCAGGGACAGAGAATTCGGGGATTTAATGAACTTCCAACCAGCATATGCCTGGCGACCCGGGGAAGCCCAGGAAAAAACGTATGGGTTAGGAAGGCCGGCTGTGGAAATGCGCCCTTGTTTCAATAATATTAAATCCTGGGGAACTGGTAAACGGAAGGGAAGCGTTACGTCTCCCAATTCCACCTGGAGTGGTTAAAGATTGTTGTTCACCACTCATAGTTCAACAGTGGTGAACCAACTCGACGAGTGGATGAGTACCAAAATAATTATATTGCAGCGTGTCTTCCTCAAATGAGACATTACAAACCGGTTTCGGGTACATAGTATATAATAGAATCCAATATCTTTTTGTCGACAGTAATTTATCAATCCTTAATTTTAGACACAGAGAGACTCAGTATTGATAGAAGAATATCATTCAAACTGTAGCGCTGTATCAGTGGTAATATAGTTCAATTTAGAAAATAAATGCTCACTTGCATATGTGGAACCAAACATTGCAACAATACGCCTGCAAAATCTCTCAATTTGGGGTATGTATCGGCTGGTAGCATTTTCTAAAGCTGCAAGTCATGCTGTTTTAGACAGTACTACACTAATGCAAATGGTTGTAATTATTACTGCAATGGGGCATTTATTACATTGAAAACATTGGATGCAGAACAGTTGTTAAGTTTTTCATACTGATAATATCTGTCAGTGAAACATCACTGTTTGTTGTTATTCATCATGTATACCGCTAAGCAGGTACAGTACAGTGTGTGCGCAATGTTTGCGCACCGATGTGTTCAAGCTCCTCAGATCTGACCTACTCCATGATAGCAGCCGATGAGATGTGTCCTAGGGCAGATGATGCTTAGAGATATGGACCAAATTTCTGTGGAGCAGGAACTACGGTCTCCTTCCTCGTTTACGTTCTTAACTTGGTTCCGCCCTTTAACACATAGTAGCACAGCTCCAATAGTGGCAAGAATTTGGGCGCCATCAAGTTTTGTGCCTACCATAATATTACTCTAAACAGTGATTGTATTTATTTTTGGTGACAGAACTTAGACTATGTCAAACACGGAATTTGAGCTGGTCATTGCAAGATCCAATAAGAAGCATTCTCCGCCTTGCAATGTTCTATAGTTCAGACGCTGTGCATTTACACTGCAATACTAATAAACAGTTTTGATGGTTTGTATAAGGGCTGATGTATTAAATAAAGCGAATAAGTTGACGTGACACCAACACGAGTGGCTAAGATCGTTAACGCACAACGTTCCTGAACGAGAGGTCCCCAAGAGAAAGAGAATTCAGCCAAGAACTCCGGAGGTGTTTCTCAGGTTACCTTAGTCCTCATAACTGGCAAATGCCGTAGGAATACCCTAAACTTAGACTGGGACGTTTGCTTTCCAAATTTCCTTTAACGATTATTATTTCATATCATGCATCACTGTCCACCGCCTGTGGTGCCGTACATAGTAAAAAAATAAGTTGGCACTACAAGGGTCCGGCATTCGTAGTACCTGTCATAGCTAGATATGTGCAGTTCTGATGGCTTCTGACTGGAGAAAAATGCTTATTGTAACGTTGATTGCATTTCCAGAATGCGATCGGAATTTATTGGTACTCCTAATGCGCAAACTCGGACGATCGCATGCCAATCAAAAACTGATGTTGGAATAAGCCTATTGCAGAGATTTAGACCAGGGATCACCAGATATGCACACACACACACGCTTTTATTTTATAACAATGCTTTTATTGAATTAAGGAAATCTTAAAAACGTGTGTACCCTGTGAAATCTGGGTATCGAATTTTGGATAGATTCAATTTATGGACGTTCTTTAAGGTTCTCAGCTTCCCAGTTTATATTGGGAGTGAAAGGTTGCTTAATTTTGCTGTCTCTTTTATCAGACCTGAGGTTGATTTTGCTTGCCGTAAATTTACGACACGAGACCAACGACTTTAATTCCCTTTCTAAGCGCGCAGGCTTTTTTGGGCGCTAGTTTTACGGGACAGCGAGGGCCGGAGAGAAGAATAGAGAGTCCGCCCAGTTGTCTTTCTTTAGTATTGTCAACCAAAGAAAGTTTCTTTCATTGAGGCCTTAAGCCTTATCTAATTAGTAAACTATCTGAATGATTAAAGACACAAAGCGCATGTGCGAAGCTCTGAGATCTTACAGAAAGAATGGTTCCTTAGCATTGAAGATTACAAGGTGTATAGCGTTCTTCATTACTCAATGGTGTCTCTGTTCTCTGCTTCCGAAATCCGTGAAAATAAAATAGGCTATGACTATTATTTAATGTCGCCAAAGGAGCAAACCTGCAAAACTTAACTGCATATCAATAAATTTTCAATGACAGTTTTTATATGGCACATACACATAGCATTCACGCGAAGAGAATCAGTTGAATTTTATGACAGCCCGAATATTGTTCTGTAGAAGAAACTTCAGCAGTTCAAGCAACGTCTTAAAATTGAAGCAGCAGAAATGAGATTCATACAAGTAAATGATGGTACAAGATCACACATATTCTAGATATTAGAACTGAAATGCAAATGTAGTAGGTAATTTAAGACGAATGCAAGAAAGCATAATCGGATGAGTGGGGCTTCTCAAAAGTATGAATAGTAAATTTTTGCATTGCACCAATTTCAGATTGCAAGTTCGATGATATTTGCAACCCCCAATGCCCAGTTCACAGCAGAGCGATAATGGACGCAAAACGATTGACTAATATAAATTCTGATAAACTAGATAAAATCCCTGCAACGAAAACTGAATTGCAGTTAACTTTTACCGCGCGATATGACGACATTCACAGAGTTGGTTTTTGTATTCATGGCATCCTGCTGTACGCAAATGCATACTTTTCTGAAGATATACTATTATACCAGCCCGAGCTGTATGAATGAAATTTAAATATACACACAAAGTTAATCAAAGAGTGGCTTAAACGATATTTGGCAAAGGGGTAACGAAAATAGTTATAACGTCGTGAATAAAGTAAAACGACAACTTTGCGATGTAAACAGATAGGAAATAGAATCTGAATATAGGAAAACATCGTCATTACAGCTACAAATGAAATAAATATTGGGTGGGTTAATGAAACATATATTTTAAAATTGAGTATGAAACAATGGTCGGAAATAGCGTGGTTCAGGTTGGGAGGGTTCAAAACCCGAAAGGTAGTTAATGAAGCTGGTAGGCGAAATTACCATTATGCGGGTATCAGGAAAACTGGACGCATATTTTGGCAGATTGCGTGCAGATGAAGAATGTTAGGAAAACATTGTTGCCGGAAGTATTTTTAGCTTCAAACAGACGAAGGACAGCATCCTGTGACTTGATTCTAAACAGCCAAAACTGGGCAAGTCTGGGCACATACTTAATGAAAGTTCTTGTAATAAGAGATAAAATATTAAATAATTTGAGTAATCTGTAAATCTGTTTGTGTGAATACGTGGTGTAGTTGTGTGTGTGTGTTCTTTCTTTTATTGCTCCGTGGTTCTGTTGTCGTAGCGCGCGAGCGTGTATATGTGTGTGTGTCTGGGTGTGTGTGTATTTCCAATGTTGTAAAGATATATAAAATAGATATGTAAGTATTATTTTAAATTCAAGTATTTTTAGACAGCTTGTAAGTACGGTCACCCGACTGTGTGACGCAAATATTGTATTATTGTAAACTTAATAATAAAGCACTACTACATATACTGAAAATCTTGCGTAATCCCAAGTTGTGTTGCCTATTGTGATCGCTAGATTTGAAGAGTAATATGTGTCGCGTGTAAATTAGACGAAAGAAACAATAGTTACACATTTGAAGTATCATTAGATGAAGTCTAATCCAGGAAGCAAGAAAATACCTGCTATAAATGTTGTCAGAACAGTATCTGCTCACTGAACAGAATTTTTCCATGTTTGAGAGTCATACTCTTAGGAAACCTTGAATACCTGTTAATGAACTAAATATACAATTTATGTAAGTCTTTATTAAACATAATACTGTACATATATTCTTACAGTTTTCTTATTCCTTACTTAGATTGCTATTTTTATTTTTCCCTTAGTCCACTTTACACCTTAACACCACGGTCATATATGTATAGTGGACCTAGCCCTACATCATGCTATTGTTCTGTCCCCCCTTTTCTTATTTTATAATCTCTTTCCTGTTCCATCTTCTTGTTGTTCATGCTTATCCATTTCTCTCTGACTTGCCCAAGAAGTTACTAATACCTTTTATATCTTTCTCTCCTTTTGTGGACTGAACCTTCCTGATTACAATTTCCCCATCCAATTTATCCCATTTTCGTTGCCAAATTTGATCTCTCCACGTCTTTATTTGATTACAATATACTATACAATGGAAATCTGATTCAATTTCTCCGTCATTTTCTTACATCTTCATTATGCCTTATGCCTTTCAACTTTTAACCCCTGTTTTCGCCCATGCAAATCCTTCTCTCCCTAATTTATTGCATATCTCTATAGACTTTTTCCTCTCCCAGACTGTTTTTGTTCCTCAATATATCCTCAAGGATATTTTTTCTCTTACACTGCTAAAAATATGTTGTCTATCAATATC
Source organism: Hymenopus coronatus (assembly GCA_030762935.1). Taxonomy (NCBI): domain Eukaryota; kingdom Metazoa; phylum Arthropoda; class Insecta; order Mantodea; family Hymenopodidae; genus Hymenopus; species Hymenopus coronatus. The sequence goes on from CM060884.1 coordinate 52,401,005, forward strand.
ATCTAGCTTTGGTTCTACTACTTTCCAAGAGCATCGTTTGTTATATTCTGCATTTAACCATGAGCTTCCGATACTTATTTTCTCCATAATGTCCAGCTTTTTAATGACAAATAACCTTTCCCATTTACTTTTCTCCTGAATACTAAAGCAGTCTTTAATAACATCCCTGTCCTCTAGATTGGACATTCAGTACAGAAAAACTAACTAAATTTTAGGGGGTATACTGACCTGCATAAAAATTGGATAATGTAACGGAGCTGTTTATGTTAATACTGACAAAACCTCGTATCATCCTCTACAAGTATGACTATCCCTTTTCAACCGGTCACCTGCGGTGTCATTGCAGTAAAAGCTGGTGTTAAACACTACCAAAAAAAATTCAACCAAGCATAATTCTAGTCATTGGTTTGGCAGGATAGTTTACCTTCTCCCAAGCTGGATGAACTGCAGAAAGGTAGCATTACAGCTTATAACTTATCTTTTCATGCAACACTACCATTTTTTTTAATATCGGTTTGGTTATTGCCCCTCTATTTCACAGTAATTGTAACATCATTCCTTGATTAAGATATAAAATGCACTATTAAACGAAAATATTCCATAGTTTTATATTGTGTTAGTCGATTCTGGTTGTTGAAATGCCTCCAAAGCTTCAACAGCCAAAACGTCTTGCGGATAATTATGATCTCTCATAGTTTAAAGTCATTCATTGATTCTTTTAATGATGTGTTAGTAACCGAAGCATAAAAAGAATTTATAGCGGCTGCAAGAAGTTAAAGTATGGCTATCTGAAGGTGGAAAACTTATGAATAGGAAAAATACGAGATTAGGCTGATAAGTAATGCCTCCGCCGTGCTAATTTGCGTTTAGATGGGAATATTTTAATAAATCAAACGCAGAAATAATCCTCAGAATGACTTTTTATATTCCTGTATTTACTTTTCTACATAAAAGCCAATTAACTGGATACATTTTTGCCAATAATGTACACGTTTTCTGAAGCCGTCCTGGAAGAAGTCCGCACTCTGTTTCCGCAACCAGCCACTCAGTTCTCTCAATTTTTATTGGATGCATAGTGCTCTCCTTGCAGATCATAGTTTCTGTCGAGAAGAGATGGACATCACACGGCGCCAAATCTGGGCTGTATGATGGAGGTGAGATTCACTCTCTGAAGTTCTGCTGTGGTGGTACGTGAAGAGTGTAGTTTTGCATTTCCCATTAATAATGTGACCTACGCGCTCTTTAGAGATGCCGATTATGATTGCATTTGCTTGCTGAGTGATTCAGTCTGTCAACTTTGTCCCTGTGAAACTAATCGGTTGATGTCACAGGGCACCCAACTCTTTCCTTGTCATGCAAGTCACTTGTTCGTGGATCCTTACACTCGACGAACAGTGCTCACTTCAACGCAATCACCATACACGGCCTGCATTTTCCGATAATTACCCTTGGTGTCACTTCTGCTGTTAAGAATTCAATGACAACTCGGAATGACGGAAGATTCCATTATTTACTCTGTAACAACACAACCGTTCTCTTCAAAGGAGAATCTGCCGATCATACTAGTATCTGTCGCACGACAGTGCTGCAATCTATTGAGGAGATGTGATAGTGAAGGTATTACTTATCAACCTACTCCCGTACTGTTGCGGTCTAGGGGAATGGGACACTTTATGCTTGCAAGTGTACTATATAGCCTATATAGAAGTATTTCCAGCAAGCGTTAATTTATCACTGAGGTAGGTGTAGGTAGCACAATGAATGTATTGCATGTAGAGTTTGCTGAGTTTCATCGACATGTTTCGTGTATTGCTATCTAACATCCTGACGCGCTAGGGCAGTGCTCAGCAACCGCCTGTGTTTCCAGCGATAAGAGTGCATTAATATGTAAGGGTTTCACTTGTAGGATGTAAGTACGGTCAGGTAGCTCTGTTGCGTACCTCTCTTGTTCATTCTCTTTTCGTACTTTCACCATTTTCTTTTCTGTTTCTCGCAAAAAAAAAAAAAATACCTACACGATTTGCAGCAAAACGACGTACAGCGTATCCTAGACCAAATAGTGTATACCCGATCCCTTCGCCATTTATCGTAGCATAAAAGGTTTCTTGAGGGCTTGGCTTACATGCCTGGTTACGATGAGTAACCTGAAATAAACTTGTATACATTATTACTTTATCTGCTTAGTATACTTAGTATATAGTACAAAGGAAGAGAGGGTATTACACTAACCAAAAAAATCTTATGTGTTCCATTCACATAACTTTCTTTATACCTCTGCAACAAATTATTGTTAAAAAGCTTATGCTTCTATTTATTTCATACTAATGAAGAAAAAATCAGTAGAAATAGTCCTATTACTTGCTTCCATGTAAATAGAAGCGAAATAAGGGAGTGCCATAGGTTAAAGTGATAGTCAAAAGTTGGTTGTTATGTGGCTGAAGTTCCTTTGTTTGTATGGACTGGAATTACTAAATTCCTGTATGAGAAATGTTTTTGAAAGCTGAATCCAAAAAACAAGGAGTGTCTCAAAAACGATCAACTCCACGAAAACAATGTATATAAGATAAATTGTGTGTTTTAAGGTGCTCTAAAGTTTTTGAGTTGTAAGTTTTTGTCCATCTCTTACGGTTTAGCAGTTATGCAAAATTCCATAACATTCATCCAAAATAAAGTAGTCTTCAGAGGCTATTTCCAGATAATTCAATATATACATATTTTTTTTTTGTCTTTCACATACCAAATTTTAATCAAAATCGTCAGAGCCATTTTTGAGAACATCAAAATTTTCGAAAAAAGTTCCATGTAAATTGTAGTTTGGGGTGTGGGGATTTTTCTCAAAATCTTCATGTCGCATCCCTGGAAGATACCAAACTTAAATACCAAGTTTGGTATTTTACCGACTTTTCGTTTTTGAGTTGTGTTCACAGACACACGGACACACACACACATGGACTTTTTTCTGAAAATACTTTTTTTTTTTTTGGATTCAGGGGGTCCTAAAACATATATTTCCGGTGAAATCTCGGTATCGAAATTTTTGGTGGAGCGCAATACTTTCTCTATACACTATGTATATAGTACGTATAGAAAAAGTAAGAATTTGATACCGCGATTTTAGTGGAAATATACGCTTTACGGTCCCCGTATCCAAGGAAATCGTTTTTGAAACGCTCATGCGCGCGCGCGCGCGCGCGTGTGTGTGTGTGTGTGTGTGTGTGTGTTTTGGTAGTGTTTAACGCCCGCTTATACCACTTGTGGCATCACAGGCAATGACACTGTGTGAATGTGTATATGTCCATGTGTCTGTAAACACGATAACTCAAAAACGAATAATCGGTTGGTATTTAAGTTTAGTATCTTTCAAGGATGCGACATGAAGACTTTGAGAAAAATCCTCCAAACTATCATCAAATAATTTTGATTAAAATACTGTATATTTAAGATATTTAGTTAGTTATTTCCTGTAACTCGTAAGTGGAGCAAGGGCATCCTTATGATGTTTCCGTGGTCGGATTCTATTTGTGAGTTCGCTGCTATGTGACATGGTGACGAGGGATCGGCTCGTCGTCCACAGATGGCACTGTAGGACAAAGTCAAGACTTGCGGACGCATATTGCGGTATCTTGCCCAGGAACCTTCTTTCAAGGTATGAGGTTCTTTTACATGCCAATAAACATTACACGAGACTACAGGCTTTACTTCCCTTCCGAAGGAAGCCATGAGGATGTTTGCGTCCGAAACAATCCATCACCCTCCGTCAGGTATTAACCTGCTATTTGAATTTTAGAGGCTAGCGTGGTAACCAGTAAACCACAAGTACATGAAAAGTAATGTCTTGAAATTTCTGGGAATTACCTTTGAAGAGCTGTTTATTCTGGATGACTTTTGCATAACTGTACACCATAAGAGATAGAGAGAAACCTACTACACAAAAAGTGTACATCTCGTTAAAATACACAATTTATTTCATACATATTTTTCGTGGAGTTGACCATTTCCGAGCATCCCCTGTTATTGGTTTCGGTTTTAAAATAACTGAACTTGTCTCATACAGGAATTTGTCGACACCTGGCCATGCAAAGAAACTAATGAAACATCTTTTCTACCTATGTACTATGTACGAGGTAGAGACGATAAAAATAAACGTGGATTCTGAAACGGAGAGGTTAATTGTGCATTACCACGGAGGTGGGTAAGTTTTTACTTTCTCTAGCCCGCATGCACAATGGGTAGAGAAGGCATTGTGTTCAGCCCAAAAATTCGACGAAGAGACCGTTAAATACCAAACTTTGTAGAACAGCTAGAGAATGTCACGTGAGTGCAACGTCAGATTCTTTTTCTTGAAATGAATTTGATCTGTCCCAACTGTCGTTTGCCTCACCACTATTATTTGCAATTTTATAACTTTTCTACTAAGCTGCGACATTCCCTTCACTTGAAACGAGCTGGATCTAGATCTGTGGTAAAATAATACAAACTATCTAGAATTTACCATTCCATCTTATAATGCTGTAATCAAGTTCCAACTTATTGGAAAGAACTTATATGCGAATTTATAGTCTCATAGTGCCAGAAAGCAAAAAAAGAAAGTAAAGGAAGCTTTGCTGTCTGAACTGGAAAATGAGAAGGTTTCCGGAAGAATAGGCAGGGCCGGTATAACGTGTTCGTTCCGTGTTTCTTTTTATTCCTTTATCGATTTAAAGTCCGGTTTCTTTGCTTTTCCCTGCCTTGTTTTATAGTTGTTCTAAGGATAAAATGAGGAACTCAGTCCAGTGTATTTGTCAAATACAGTTTATACTTGGAGCTGTTCTGATGCCTTTTCGTTCTGCTAAGCAATATTTATTGTATAAAATGGGTAAAGATGTTTCTAATTCCCTTATTCTTAAACTGTCTTTATTATTTCCATTTTCTTCATGAAACACAAGCAGCATTTTTGTTATTTTGCTGTATGGATTGAATGACTTTATCTTCTATATTTAGTATTTTATTTCCGTTATTACTTTCTCTACTGCGAAATGCATAGGTAGAGAATGTGTTGCATTTCATCCAAAAATCCAGTACCGAGATTTCAGTGGAAATACAGGTATCCAAAAGTAAAATTTTAACTTTCTCTATACGTATTAGATAGAGAAGGTATTGTAGTTCACTAAAGTTCTATGTCAAGCTTTTATTTGAAATATATGTTTTGAGGTCCCATGAGGGGTTCAGTGCCAATCCCCCATCGGGCGCCTCTCCCCAGGTGGTGGATCGGGGAATGCCTCCTAGAAATAGGTGGTACCGAGGAAATAAAATACTCGGGGTGGACCAAAACTGGCACAACGGGTGGATGTGACTCGAAAGTCGAGGTGAAGACAACACATCTAGGGTAAATGCCCGAAAAGCATCTGCGAGTTCAGGAGCAGAGAGGTGGCAGCCCCACCACTGAACTAGCTCTGCGCAGCGCTCGTACTGCGGCCAGAGTGAAACTTTTACATACTGAACAGCCTCAAAATAATAGCCGGATTGATAATATCGGATTTCGACCACAGCAAAAGAAAAAGGACGCACGATTTGAAATTGCAGAACCATTAAAAATAGGAACATGGAGTGTGAGAGGAATATCCACAAAAGAAGAAGAATTAGTAAAAGAAATAGAAACAATGAAGGTAAATATAACGGTACTTACTGAAACTAAAAAGAAATTAAAAGGTACAGAAAAGATAGGGAAATACACTTTAGTATATAGTGGGGTTTCATTAAAACAAAGAGCAGCAAAAGGAGTAGCAATATTAATTGATGAAAAATGGACAAAGAGAATTGAACACTATACTTTTATTAATGGACGAATTATACAAGTAACGTTTAAAATCCCCAGAGGACATCTAATTGTTGTGGGAGTGTATAGTCCTGAAGAGGGAAAAAAGAAAGAGGTTTTAGAATTCTATGAACAATTACAAGAAGAAGTAAATAAAAGCAAAACCCAATATATGATCATTGCTGGAGATTTAAATGCAAGAGTTGGGACACAGCCTATACCTAAAACTGTAGGAAAATTTGGAGAAGACCACATTAATGAAAATGGTAAACAATTACGACAGTTTGCAACTTTTAATGAACTTAAGATAACAAATACATTTTTTAGAACAAAAGATGTTCATAAATATACACGGAATGCACGTGGTCAAAGATCATTAATTGATTATATTATGGTAAATAAAAAATTAATATCACAGATTATACATACTAGAGTTTACAGGGGATGTGATATATCCTCCGACCACTATTTAGTGATATCTAAAATAGAATTATGGACAAGATGGAAAAAATAAAAAATAAGGGCAAACGAGGAACAAAATAAAACTGTTTTCAAAATAAACCTACTTCAAGAACCTAGTATCAGGAGGCTTTATCAAGAAAGATTAAACATTTGCCTAGAAGATACAAAAGTAGAAGAACATATAGATAAAGAATGGTCCAATATAATTAAAGCAATCAAAGGAGCAGCAGAAGAAGCAATCGGAAGAAGAAATAAATATAGAAGAAAAATTGGCCTAAGAATATGGAATGAAGACATTAAACAAGCTATTGACAACAAAAAAGCAGCGTATAAAAGGTTTCTACAAAATAAAACTGAAGAATCAAGACAAAATTATAAAGAAAAATAAACATCGCAAAGGCAATTACAAGAAGAGGACATCAGAATTCATGGGAGAATTTTATTAGCCAGATAGAAAACGACATACATGGCAGACAACAATTTGCCTATAAAGTGATTAAGACGTTAACAAAACAAGAGAAAGACAAAGTGAGAATAAACAATATATCTGAAGAAGAATGGTTGAAATATTATAAGGAACTATGGTATAAATTAGAAGAAAATGGAAAGTCAATAGAGGATCAAGTAATAGTTAAAACATCTATAGATTTAATCACTGAAGAAGAATTACAATTATCTTTACAAAACATGCAAAATAGAAAGGCTCCAGGACCAGATGGAATAAATGCAGAATTAATAAAGTATGGAGGAGATAAATTAAATGTAAGACTGCTTAATTTTATCAACAAATGTTGGAAAACGAATAGAATTCCTAAATGCTGGTACGATGCACACGTTATCAATATATTTAAAAAGGGCAAAAGAAATGTATGTAGTAATTACAGAGGTATAAGTCTCCTGAACACAGGCTATAAGATGTATACAAAAATCATAAACAAACGTCTAAGTATAATTACAGAACCGCTATTATTAGAAAACCAAATGGGATTTAGAAAAGGACGATCCTGCACCGATAATATATTTTCTATTAACCAAATTATTGAAAAGAGAAGAGAATATAATTTAGAAACACATATAGCTTTTGTAGATTTAGAAAAAGCTTTTGATAAGGTAAGCAGAACTAGACTCTGGCATATATTAGATAAAAAAGGATACCCAAAACAATTGATAGATGTACTCAGGAATATATATCAAGAAACAAAAATAAAAATAGTTTTAGGAAATGGACGATTATCACAAGATATGATAATTAATAATGGTTTAAGACAAGGATGTAGTTTATGTCCGCTTTTATTTAATAGCTATATGGATGATATTCTCAGAAAATTAAAAGATGAAATACCATTAGGAATAAAAATAAATAAAGATAATGCCTTAAATATGCTACTCTTTGCAGATGACATGATGTTAATACAAGACCGAGAAGATAAGCTGCAAATAAGTATGTACAAGCTACAAAAATTGATCCAGGATTATGGTTTAAGTATATCAATAGAAAAAGCAAAGATAATGGCATTTATAGGAAAACATATAAAAAGATCAAAGATAGTGTTAAGCAATAAAGTGTTAGAACAGGTGATAAAATTTAACTACTTGGGTTGTAATGTAACCTTTAAGACAAACAATGAAGAAATAAATAATAAAGTGAGTAAGTTCCAATATACTTGTGGAGTAATAGCTCGTACCTTAAAAAGGAAAACCCGAAAAGATACAAACCTAAAATTCTATAAGACAATGGCTGTTCCAGTTTTACTGTATGGTTCGGAGACATGGACTCTTAAAAAGAAAGATTGGAGCCAAATACAAGCGGCAGAAATGAAATATCTCCGAGCAGTAAAAGGATGCACCAGACAAGATCATATTAGAAATGAAGACATAAGGAAAGAATTAGACATTTTTTCCTTAAAAGAAAGGATACAAATAAATAGAGAAAAATGGGAAAGCCATTTACAAAGAATGGATAACTCTCGCATTCCATTTCAGTCATACAAATATAAACCTCTAGGGTACAGAACGATAGGAAGACCAGTTAAAAGATGGGAAGAAATATGAGGCCGGAACAGGATAACTCTCCTAATCCATGAAGAGTTGATGATGATGATGATGATGATGTCTCATGTGCCCGAAACCTTTTTAGATCAAGGTCCATGTGTTAACGGGCTGTGTGTGCGTGTGTCTGTGAAAGGCATAACTCCAAAAAAAAAAAAAAAAAAAAATCTTTAAATGCTGACTTGATATTTAAATTCAGTAACTTCCAAGGATGTCACACGAAGATTTTCACCACAAACTACCCTTACATCGGAAATGTTTCGAAATGTTCGATTTTCTAAAAAATTCTTAACAATTTAATTAAACTATCTTAAAATATTTATAATATGGCAAATAAACTATTTATCTTCAATTTTCTGGGAGTAGTGCCTGAAAACCTCTTCATTTTGGTTGCCTCTTCTTAGCATAAGGCAATTTCGGCTAATAGATAAAAAAAGTTTTTGCAAGAATAGTTTATTTGCAGAACATGTAGGGGAAAAAAAACATGTGAATGAAACATATCTGATTTGTTTCATCCTCTTTACTTGTCCAACCCATTCCAGTGCGTTTTCTGTGATTATTTCAAGAATACTATCACATTTCTCTAATTTTTCCATTCTTGATTTCCTTACTTCCCTTCGTCAAAGTCTACCTCTGTTGCTAACAACTTACTTGCTTAAATTCTACTTATGTGCAAGACTCTGCGCCTTATAACATTGCACTTTATACCAATGTCATAGTCTTATGTTAGTATTCTTATTCCATAATACTGACAATTATATTTCTTCCCTCAATTGATCTTTTTTCAATTACACAATGACTTTCGCCATTTGAAATTGGTCCTACTTATTTTAATGTATGTACTTTCTTAATTTCCGCGTTTTGAATTTCTTTTTACTTTCTCTATACGTACTATGTACGTAGAGTATATAGAAGGTATTGTAATGCACCCAAAATTTCGATACCTAGATTTCACCAGAAACACATGCTTTAGAACCCCCTGAATTAAAAAAAAAAAGAAGAATTTTTAGAAAAATATCTCTGTGTGTGTCCGTGGGAAGCATAGCTCATACATGAAGTTCGTTAAATACCAAACTTGGTATTTAAGTTAAGTATCTTCCAAGGATGCGACACGAAGATTTTCAAGAAAATCGCCCCACCCCAACTACCATGGAACTTACATGGAAAAATTTTCGAAAATTTTGAGTGTCTCAAAAATAGCCTAACGATGTATTCCTATATTAAAGATGTTTACTTGACAAATAAAATGTTTATCTTCAATATTCTGCGAATAGCCTCTGAAAACATGTATATTCTGGATGAATTTTGCGGAATTTTGCATTACTGGTAAACCGTAAGAGATAGAAAAAGCTTACTTCACAAAAAATGTAGAGCTCGTTAAAACACACAATTTACGTCATATACTTTTTTTCGTGGAGTTGGCCGTTTTTGAGATATTCCTTTTTATTAGTTTCAACTTTAAAATACACTTTTCTCATACGGGAATTTGTCAGCTCCTGTCCATACAAATAAAGGAGATTCAATCACATAGCAACCAGATTTTAAAAGATTGGCCTATCGCTTTAGCCTATGGTACTCCTTTATTTCCCCTCTACTTACAAGGAAGCAAGTAATAACACCATTTCTGCTAATGTGTTCTGGATTATCATGAAGTAGATAGAAGAATAAACTTTTTAACAATAATTTGTTCCAGATATATTGAAAAAGTCACGTGAATTGAACACATCAGGTTTTTTCACTTCATTCTTCATTTAAGTAATTAATAATATACATTATAATATTTTATTAATATTAGTAATATATTATTATTGTAGTTATTTCTTAGTTTTACAATGTTTGCAACACTCCCAGACAGTCAAATGTTCATTAAATTAGAGACAAAAATATTCTGTCCTATCTATCCACTGTCTTTTCTTTCTCTTTATTGTGTTTCCTTCATAGTTGCCATAACACCAGTATTCAATAACAACAATAATAATAGCTATATATTATTTTGGTATTTATACATTGAGTTTTGGAAATTAGCAACTTGACTATTTACCACAAGAATTTAACTAATTTCGTGCGCTATATTCATAATTGTGTAGAATTTAACCGCACATCCTTATTTACAAAATAATCCTGGAATTCTGTTGCACAAATGCTGTTCTCGCCATTGCTGAAATATTGAAATGACTTCCGCTAAGTCTCCCACTATAAAGTAATCTGTTAGAGTGCGCGGCAAAGTGTAAACGCCGGTAATGTCATGGAAGAGAGAACACTGTGAAGCGGGCTTCGGCACAAAGCCTTGTGTGTAGAATAAATACACTCCTGTCTTTGTGAGGTTATGGCAGCTTTGGAACTCAACAGTAAATGTTCACAAATTAATCGACACCAATTTAATTACAGTAAAAGAAAGAAAATGATTCATAACATTAACGAAACATATTTTATTAAGTAATTTCGTAATTACTATCTCCACACAACTTCTAAGATCATTAAAGTATGTGTTTTATTACTAGAAGACCAGTATGCTAATATGATCAAGGCAGTATTCATAATTTCCACAGTGACGGAATCACAGCTTCACTTTCATTTTCGTTTCAAATAAGGAACACATTCAAAAGTTATTTCAGTTTTGGAAGTCCTCTGTGTCTGTGTGTGTGCGCGCGCGCGCATATGTAATATAAGAACTCAGCGCATTATGCACCGTTAGACCTAAAACACACTTTAAAACATACATCAGTTATACCAAATAGTCATATTAAATATTCTTATACTTACTCTGTGTCTTATTACTTGCTTTCTTGTAAATAGAAGGAAGGTAAGGGAATGCACTAGGTTAAAGTTATAGTCAAATGTTTTAAAAGTTGTCTCTGTGCGATTGTCATTGAAATTCGGTTTTATTTCCATGGCTGGGAGTAAAATATAGGAGATATGAAAGGAATGAAGGATGAGAAAACTTAAATATTTTAAATTTAAACAAATAACACAGAATATATCTGAAATAATTAGTATAATTGTATTTTAAGTATCTATAGTTTTTGTGTAGTAAGTTTTTGTCCCTCTCTTACAGTTTACCAGTTATGCAAAAGTCATTCAGAATAAAGATGACTTCAGCAGCTATTCCAAAGAAATTAAGGATATACATTTTATTTGTCATGAAAACATATTCTGTATAGCCAGTTTAATAAAAATCGTTAGAGCCATTTTTTAGAAAATAGAACATTTCCAAAAATGTTCCATGTAAATCGTAGTTTGAGGTGGGGGGGGGGAGTATCTTTCTGAAAATCTTGTGTTGCACTAAAATTTTCATTTTTGCGTTATGTAAACTTATTCACACTTATTCACCTCCCATCCTGTATGAACTCATAGTTGTATATTGTCGCTCCAAATAAGTTTGGTTTTGCTGGCTACACTGTGATAGAAAAGGGTATAAGAGGGTAGCAAATCCACGAGGGCGAGAGTATTCAAGGTTAATGCAGATATTTTTATCTCTGGGTTATATAAGCTTGATTGAGTGCCAAAGAGCAGCGAGTTACATATTCACAGGGTTATGCCTGTAGTATGGAATACTCGTCATCGTTGAGGGCAACCTATCGCCAAGTGTTGGAATGCAAGCGCAAGCATGAACTTCGCCCTTCAGCTTCCTCTCCCGCCGGACTCCGAGTTTGTGGTTGAGTACGTACGATACACCAAGTTTCGGCATCTGAAACTCAGTTCATCACTTCTCTGGATTTTGACACACCGAAAATAGAGGGACGTAACTGCTGCTATTTTTATTAATGTCACCAACTTAGCCACTGCTAGCATGTGAATGGGTACTTTATTGCTTTAACTGAGTTTAAGGCTATGTCCGTGCACTGACAATAGCTCAGACAAGTTAAATTAAGAATAGTAATTTTCACAATAAAGAACGGTTTTTGAAAAGCCTTTTCCGAAGTAGAAGACGCTAGTAAGTAAAATGAAGTTAACAGTTAAGTAGCCACTGTTAAAAATGATTAGCGAAATAGAAAATAGACTGGCGAATGGAAGAAAAAAATGTTAAGGAAACAACTCATTAGTAAACCGAAAATGTATTTGGTTTGGTTATTTTTTATCCTTCTTCATTTATATAGGCCCTTTAAGTTCTATAGGCATATAGTGTAGAAACAATTGCTGGTGTTTATTTACTGAACTGTAGTGTTTCTTATCATTTTTTTCAGTTCTATACTATTTAAACACTCACATACACACTTCAGACTCTGTGGAGGATAGAGAGTTATTCTAGTTAAAGAAAAATCCCAATCTCAACCGGGAATCTAACCCGGGATCTCTGGATGAGAAGCTAGAAGCTACCACTCGATCACAGAGGCACCTTGACAAATAAACGGGCATTAAAGCCTTTCAAAATGGATGAACGCGAAGAAGAAAAGATGATGTAGTCAGACATATCTGGCATGGAGGACATTGAAACCAATGTCAAATTCTACGTTTATGTCATAGAGGCTGGAAAGGTAGAATCAGACTGAAAAACGCATTCTTTTCCTTCAGGATTTGAATCACGGATCTTCGGTTTTCTGAGCTACGAATTTAAATTCCCCAACTGACATGGCAAAAGTTTGAGTTATTTTGGAAATGTAATGCCATGCTACAGGTTGCTATGGTATCTCAATTGGTTAGAGAAACAGAATGAAAAGTCGAAGATTCGTGGTTTATATGACATTGAATTTTTCAGCGTGATTTACTTCCTAACTTTAACCTATACATAGCTTGTGCATAGAAGAACAAAATAATATATATATATATATATATTGCCCAAGATGTAGCTCTATTAGAGTTTGGAAATTTTAGAATCCTTGTGCCCAAAGTGAGGTTACTGCGGGATTCCAATTTCACTAAATCGTAAGAGGGTTGTAGACGTTGCATGTCTTAAGCACTTCGTGACGGAATTGTATGAAATTTACCTTCCTTCAGAGCAGAAATGATGAACTTCGAAAGTATTTGATTTTGATACAGGTGGTTTAAAATACCGTCATGTTTTTTGCCTGTTTCTTGTGTCATTTCAATCAAATATAAATATCCAAAACATTTATAGTAGTACACCAACTTTTCGGAAACACAGATCTGTGACCCTGTCACTAATGTTTGTTTGATTGCTTTCTGTAATGTTATGCCCTTTTTAATTTCTCTACACGTACTACGTACATAGTGTGTAGAGAAGGTATTGTAATACATCAAAAAATTCTATACCGAGTTTTCAGCGGAAATACGTGTTTTGAGACCCCCTGAATCCAAAAAAGCACTTTTACAAAAATGTCCGTATGTGTCTGTGGGCAGCATAGATCAAAAACGAAAATACCGTTAACACACTTGGTATTTAAGTTGGTATCTTCCAAGGATGAGACACGAAGGTTTTCAAGAAAATCCCCCCACCCCTGATTTTGATTTTCTCAAAAATGGCCCTAACGATTTTGATTAAAATCTCTTTTATTCAAGATATTTACACAACAAATAAAATGTGTATCTTCAATTTTCTGAGAATAGCATCTGAAGACATGTTTATTCTGGATTGTTGCGGAATTTTGCATAACTGGTAAACCGTAAGAGCAGACAAAAACTTTCTATACAAAAAATGTAGCTCTCGTTAAAACACAAAATTTATGCTATATACTTTTGAGATATTCCTTGTTATTAGTTTCAGCTTTAAAAATGTATACATTTCTCATACGGGAATTTGTCAATTCTTGTCCATACAAACAAATGAACTTCTGTCACATAGCAACCAGCTTTTGACTATCCTTTAACCTATAGAACTCCATTATTTCGCTTCTAATTTTTTCTCAATTAGCACGAAGTAAATAGAAGCATAAGGTTTTTAACGATAATATGTTGCAGAGGTGTAGAGAAAGTCGTGTGAATGGAACACATAAGATTTGTTTTATATTCATGACACCATAGACACAGGTGACATGAAATGAAATGCTATGATAGCTCGTAAAAAGGTTTGTAAAGAAACATTCTAATCTTTGATTTTTGCTAACTCCCTCTCATTTGCCATGTATGAGAACTGAGAGAAAACATTAATCAGAGAGGATGGGGATTCGAATCGCGGATCTCCCTACCTAACGATCTCGGTCCCTCGTCTGTCTCGCTTACATAGTATGCCATAAATAATTGGGAGCTGTTCCTGGGTACGCGAAACGATTTGTGTTTAATGAGTTCATCGACGCAATTTCAGTGAGCTTCATCAGCCGCAGTAGCCGGCCTTCCACTCTTTTGTCACATAAGTTCAGAACTGCTCCACTGGGATTTTCGTTACCATGTCCATACATTCATCCCCATAAACGCCTTCGTTCTGCAGCGAATGTCCGCCGGGGACATTAACAACTCTATCACTGCACGCTCTTTCAGGCACGTCGACAATGCTGTTACATTCCTCTCGTTCATGAACACTAGCACAGAAGTCAGTAATCTGCAACATCAAAGTGCGAAAATATATAATGATAAAGCATATGTGTTAACTGGTTTTGTAATAGGTGTTTAAAAAGGACGCTCTTGTATTAATGGAATGGAAACTTTTTCTTATTATGCAAGAGGTACAGAATGCTTAGTTGCCATACATTTTTACTTTTTCTATACGCACTATGTACATAGTGAATAGAGAAAGTATTGCACTCCACCAACAAATTCGATACCGAGATTTCACCGGAAATATATGTTTTAGGGTCCCCTTTATCTAAAAAAAAGCATTTTCACAAAAAGGTCCGTGTGTGTCCGTGTGTCTGTGAACACGATAACTCAAAAACGAAAAGTCGGTAAAATACCAAACTTGGTAGTTAAGTATCTTCCAGGGATGCGACACGAAGATTTTGAGAAAAATTCCCCCACCCACAACATGGAACCTTTTTCGAAAATTTTGATTTTATCAAAAATGGCTCTAACGATTTTGATTAAAATTTCGTATATTAAAGATATTTACCTGACAAATAAAATGTATATCTTGAATTTTCTGGGAATAGCCTCTGAAGAGTAGTGAATTCTGGATGAATTTTACTAAATTTTGAATAACTGCTAAACCGTAAGAGATGGACAAAAACTTACTACACAAAAAATGTAGAGCACATTAAAACACACAATTTATGTTATATACATTTTTTTCGTGGAGTTCGTCGTTTTTGAGACATTTCTTGTTTTTGGTTTCTGCTATGAAAAAACTTATACTGTTCTCATACAGGAACTTGTCAACTCTTATCCATATAAACAAAGGAACTTCATTGACATAGCAACCAGCTTTTGACTATCACTTTAACCTATGGTAGTCCCTTATTTCGCTTCTACTTACAAGGAAGCGAGTAATAAGACTATTTCTGCTAATTTTTTCTGATTAGCATAAAGTAAATGGAAGTAGAAGCTTTTTAAGAATAATTTGTTGCAGGGATATAGAGAAAGTCATGTGAATGGTACACATCAGATTTTTTGTTTTTAAGTTTTGCTTCGTTGATCAGTACAGGCACCAAACAGGCATCAAACTTTCCAATCGAAACAAAGAAAGATCTTTTCTGTAACACTAATATATGTATATTTTCAAAGTTGTTGATGTTTTACCAAGTGAGTGTACTAACATTTTCTAAAAAAGCTTTTACGCAGGATTATTTTCAACAATATTTTTAAACTATTTACAATTAGCGGATCTCTATGAAAGTTATACCAAAATGAACGAGAGATTTTACGTCCTTTAACCTGGTTGGTCATATTGGACGATGAATTAAACTGGTGAAATGATGCTCAAATGATCTCGAAGTCCAAGGAGCTTAAAGTTACTCGAAATTCGTATTCTGAAGATAAGGGAAAACCCTGAAAAATACCTAACTCACCCTAAGCGAGATTCGAACTCATGACCTGTTGAATGTGAAGCAGACACGCTACCACCACACTAAACGGGCTTTCAAAATTTCCATATGCAATTAAAACATGAAAATGGGGAAAAAAAAAATATATGAAAATCACATTTCAACTCCCCTTAAACAAAAAGTGTCCGGAATGAAGTGTCATGCTATTATTGTAGTTAATACTAACATACTCTCAGAAACTCTGTTCAATATTGCAATCATGTGCAATGCAAAACGTGAGGCCCATTTTGTATGCGAGATATTATAATTTATTTCTTCAATACCACGTCCTTTAGGCATTAAGTACCTATTGGTACTTGTATAAAGCTTTTTGAGTTTGTCAGAATATTCTGCGCTGCCAGAGTTGTAACTTGAGCCCAGAGCTGCAACTTTTCATACAGCACGTACGTTTTACTGCCTTCATACCGTGGCTTTAAATTCTCATTCACTCACATTACTACGTACGCAGCTCCCATGCCGTATCGATCTATGCAGACATATAGCCGTAGTAAGGTAAGTAGTATTCAAGAAAGGGGTTGAGTGGGACAGGGAAAGTGTGTTTATACACACCATAAATCAACTTGGCACTTTTCTTCTTTAGCCCTGTGTTGCCTGTCGGTACCTATAAGGTCCGCCTGTTTTAAGCATAACTATACAAATAGGGTTGTACTCTAGAACTAACCTTCAACCATAAATGACAAGTTTTATACTGTAAAAATATTTGAACTAAAATTTCAGTGATCATTTTTAAATAAATAAAAGAGTAAAACCCACATAACTACAGTCAAATGTAACCCAATTAGCTTCCAAGCAATACACCGATTATTTTACTTGGGCTCTCCCCGTCCTTTACCACAGTTACAGGGATTTTAAGCTGGAAAATTTGTTTTTGAATGGATGGTTAGTCCATTACCTATCACCTAACACTCATGGCCATTTGAATCACTTTTTTGGTAGCGCCTTTGGCAGGATTATGAAAACTGGTTTAGAAACAATTTAAAATTTTAATTGGGAAGAAAAAAATTATCAAAGGATCTATATTTATTTTCATTTCTATTTTCTTTATTATTTTATATAATAATTTTATAGGTTGGTTCCCATATATTTTTACTAGAACTCCAGTTTTAAGCTTGAATTAAAGGAAAAAGGGCATATGTAATATACTAATGCAGGTAACTAAGGGTTAATTGAATAAATAATGAGACTTAAATCCTCCTGATATATATATATATAAAACAAGCGTATATAGTGTTGTATTTAAACAAAATATGTCGCTGAAAAGGCTACAAAATATGTTGAAAAATATTATGTTTTCCATTCACACGACTTTCTGTACATCTCTGCAACAAATTATTGTTAGAAAGCTTATGCTTCTATTTACTTCATGCTAACTGAAAAAAAATTAGCAGAATTAGTCTTATTACTTGCTTCCTTGTAAGTAGAAGCGAAATAAGGGAGTGCCATAAGTTAAAGTGATAGTCAACAGTTGGTTGATATGTGGCTGAAGTTCCTTTGTTTGTATGGATAGGAATTGACAAATTCCTGTATGAGAAAAGTAAGTTTTTAAAGCTGAAACCAATGCAAGGAATATCTCAAAAACGACCAACTCCACGAAAAAACGTTGAGCGAGGGACTTCCAGGTGAGAAGTCAGCTTGCTGATCACTCGACCACGGAGAGAATCAATAATTATTTTTGAATATTACATATCTATAATAATTTATAGCTATTCGTTTATACGTAAGTTTAACAATTAGCTTCTGATTTTAAAAGAATCGTATTCCACATGCCTGCATAGTATATTATTAAAATTGACTAAGGTTGTGAGTGAATGAAACATTCCAGCACCAGAAATAAGGTGCGTGTTACTTTCGCAGAAATTCTGAATTGGCACGAGACGAGGTAGTGAAGCCTGAACATGAGATAGAGATAGTCGCTTGTTTGTTTCCTTCTCCCTCTTCATATTCTTTACTGGGTACTCTGTATTACCCAAATTCTAATTTTGTGCTCAGTCACGGCTTGCTTCATTAGCTCCATTGTGATAAGAAATAGCCACTTCACTCCCAGTTGCGTTAATTGAATAAAGAAAAATCTCTGGTTCTAAGGCTCGCACAAGCTCCATGCATTCGTTATTATGTTGCGTGGAAAATAATCCTGGATTGCATATTGTTACTGAGTGTGAGGCTCACATTCGGCAAATCCCGGCTTCTATTCCCGGAGACCGCCCGCTGACCATGAGTTTTTCTCTGGTCGCCAAGAAGAATGACGGGGTAATATACGTACTTTCCTTCATTTCCCTTTCATGTTTCAGGTGTGCTTTCAGACCTGCAATGTCGGGGTGCCGGGTAGATGGATCAGCTGCATGAGGTGTGAAAAAAATGTCTCCCCCGTGGCCGCCTGAGGGATCTGCTACGGTCACCTCGTCGCCCTCTTGGGATTGCTCTTTAAAGAAGCGCGGATGTTTAGAACCGGACTTCTGCGTGTCTCTGTGGACCTGTGTACCTTCTGGTCTGGTACCTCTTCTCGTTCTATTTCCAGAAATGTGTAGCCACAATCGATTCAGGGGCCGCGCTGTGGTCGTGTGGTTAGACCACTCGCCTCTCAACCTAGACGGCCCGGGTGTGAAATTTGTGATGGACAAAGCGGCTTAGGAGCGTTTTCTCCGGGTCTAAAGATCTCCTTATTCTGAATGAATTTTGCTGAATGGTGCGTTCCTGTTAAACCGTAAGAGATAGACAAAAACTTACTAGACAGAAAATGTAGATCACGTTAAAACACGCAATTTGTGATATACGTTTTTTTTTTTCTCCTAGAACTGACCATTTCTGAGCTATTGCTTGTTATGTTTCAGATTTAAAATACTTCAACTTTTCTCACACGGAAAGTGTACATTCCTGGCCATGCATAGAAGCGGATTTCAACCACATGGCAAGCAGCTATAAAATATTTAATTATCACTTTAGCATAGTGTATTCCGTTATTTACCTTCTACTTACAGGGATTCTACTTATTAAGACAATTTCTGCTAATGTGTATCTCGATTATCATATACTATATAGAAGAATATGCTTTTTAAAAATAATTTATTACAGAGATGTAGAGAAAGTCATGTGAATGGAACACATAAGAGTTTTTAAGCTTACATTCACACTCCCATTCATACCTACAGAATCTGGAGAGGATGGGAAATATTCTTGGACAGAAAAAAAATGAACACCCCAGCCGGGTATGCAACCTGGAATCTCGCTCACAATAGGTATGTGATCTTCCGACTGAGCTATATAGGAGGCCAGCCTAGGGACCTTTATGTCAGAGAACTTAATACTGACTACTTTTAGTTTCTGTCCTTTACCTACTGTACGTAGAACGTTCTTATTCTTCATGTTTTGGAATGAAATCATTTCTGATTCAGCATGATATGCTGGCTGTTTTGAAAGAGTATGAGGATAGTTTTACTTTTTCTATACGTACTATGTACATAGTGTATAGAGAAGGTATTGTAATGCAACCATAAATTCTATACCGAGTTTTCACTGGAAATACATGTTTTGAGACCCCCTGAATAATTTTTTTTTAGAAAAATGTCTGTCTGTGTGTGTGTCTGTGGACAGCATAGCTCAAAAACGAAAAGTCTGTTAAATACCAAGCTTGGTATTTAGATTTGGTGTCTTCCAAGGATGCGAAACGAATATTTTCAAGAAAATCCCCCCTCCTTGAACTACCCTTTACGTGGAAATTTTATCGAAAATTTTGATTTACTAAAAATGGCTCTAACGATTTTGATTAAAATATCGTATATTTAAGATATTTACCTGACAAATAAAATGTATAACTTGAATTTTCTGGGAATAGCCTCTGAAGATCTCTTTATTCTGGATGAATTTTACAGAATCTTGCATAGCTGTAAAACCGTAAGAGATGGACAAAAACTTACCAAAAAAAAAAAAAAAAAAATTAGAGCACATTAAAGCACACAATTTATGTCCTATACATTTTCTTTTTCGTGGAGTTGATCGTTTTTTAGATATTCCTTGTTATTGGTTTCAGCTTTATAAAACATACTTTTCTCATACTGAAATTTGTCAACTCCTGTCCATACAAACAAAGGAACTTCAGTCACATTGCAACCAGCTTTTGACTATCACTTTAACCTATGGTACTCCCTTATTTCACTTCCACTTACAAGGAAACCAGTAACAAGACTATTTCTGCTAATGTTTTCTCGATTTGCACGAAGTAAATAGAAGCATAAGCTTTTTAACAATAATTTGTTGCAGAGATGTAAAGAAGGCCAGGTGAATGAAACACATCAGATTTTTTGAGCTCAAACCGTCATCATAATCCGATGGGCTAAACATTGTTGTTTTTCAACAAACGTTTAGATGCTGACGGTTTGTGTGTTATGCAAGAGGAAACTGCATTTTTATTCTATCTAGGACGCATACAGTATGCATAGTAAATAGAGAAGATATTCCATCCAAAAATTCTATACCGATATTTCACTGGAAATACATGTTTTGAGGCTACCTGAAAAGAAGTATTTTTAGAAAACGATAGGAGTATATCTGGAACAGCATAACTCAGAAATGTAAATTCGGTTAAAAACCAAAGGTTAACAACCAAACAGTATTTTTCACTGTTGCGATAAGAAACTTGTGAACATCCCAACTAGAGTTTACATGGTAGATTTTTCGAAAATTATGATTTTTTTTAAAATGGCTGTAACGAATTTGATTAAAATGTCTTATGTTTTAATTTTTTTTTCGTTTATATAGCCCTCTTTAACATCTAAGATCATATTGGGGATTTTGCATTAGAAAGAATCGTTGACTATAGGTTCTTTACGTTGGGTTTAAATTATTTTATTTTCCTCAAGCCCACACACATTCACTCTCACATACATAGTTGTTGGTTCTGTGGGAGTAAAGGGAATAATTATGGTTAGACAAAAATTATCCGCCCCAGCTTGGAATTGAACCCGGGACCTCCAAGTGAGAAGTCAGCTCACTGACCACTCGACCACTGAAGCAGTCGTTTAACGTATGACTATGGGAATGAAATGTATATCTTGAATTTCTGAGAATACCTCTGCATATTAGACGAGTTTTAAAGTGGTAAACCGTAAGAGATGTAAAACCATGCAGATCTAATCAAAACACGCTATTTATATCCTTTACATTTTCTGTTGTGGATATAATCATTTCAGAGATTTCTTTGATATTGCTTTCAGGTTTAAAATACGTGTACTTTTCTCAAGCAGAAGTGATTCGTGTTTCCTTTGTTTTATTCCTGGCCATCAAAGAGAACCGAATTTCAATGAAAATCGCATAGCGATTAAAAACATTTGATTATCCTTTATCCTTTTGTTCCCTTCTACTTATGAGGAACTACGTTAAAAGACCATTTTGCTAATACGACTATTATCTCGATTAACGTGAAGTAAATAGTAGAAAATTATTTAGTAAGAAATTTGTTTGCAGAATAGGTAGAGGAGGTTTCATGTGAATGGAACATAATTATCAGCTTTGTAACTCTTATTAGCGCAATGATTAAACACACGCACATTTACTCCCTACATATAGCCGCCTGGATATGAATGGCTAAATACGACTAACATACCTAATACAGCTGGAACACATTTACTATTCGCTTTGGCTGACCAGCATGGATAGAAACGTGCACAAGCATTTAATTGCAATGAACGTACGCCCGTAGGAGAATAAATAATGAAGTGGTATATCCTGTACTCCCCGTGAAGTGCACTAGACTCAAATAATGGATATGAATGTTAAAAAAAAAAACAATAACTGAAAAACTGTGATTATTAATGTCTCTTCTACAGAACATATCTGTTTTGCAATGTAATTACTGGCTCATGGTTGATCCACTACAAATTCACCATCTTTCAGTGAGCAATTGCTCTATATTCAGCGTATGCATTGTTAAATGGTCTTAAAGGAAACTGTGTCTGTTTCCCAAGTCTTCCACTGCATTCATTATATAAACAAAATTCTGATGTGTTCCATTCGCATGACTTTCTCTACACCTCTGCAACAAAATATTGTTAAAAAGCTTATGCTTCTATTTACTTCATCCTAATCGAGAAAAATTAGTAAAATAGTCTTATTACTTGCTTCCTTGTAAGTAGAAGCGAAATAAGTTAAAGTGATAGTCAAAAGCTGGTTGCTACGTGAGAAGAAAATGTAGAAGTTAATTATTTGTAGATAAATTAAACTTGTTTGAGTTGACGGATAAGTAGTGCATGGTAACTTAATAATAATAATAATAATAATAATAATAATAAATGTCCAAATTAGTACGAAATCCGTGTCATAAATTCCATATTCACACCAGAAATGTTTTCGGGAAAGGATATAAAGGTATTTCTAGCTCCATCAATAATCCTATATATGGACGCAATAGAAAATCTTTGGAAGGAAGTTGGCCATAGGTTTGATAAAACGAAGCCTAAAAACAAAGGAGAATTGAAGCTTCAAGTCATCAACCTCTGGCGCCAGATCAACCAGGAATAGCGTGCCAAGCTGACAGAAGCTACGCCAAACGAAATCAAGAGGTGTTGCAGATCAAAGTGAGCCGAACTGATTACTCATATTCAAAGTCTATCCACTAAATTTTGACGTACTATGCCTAATAATGAAGTAAGAAATATTTGGTTTGCTTTTTCTACACATGCCATAACCCTTCGTGGTTATTGTAGCAGCTTTATTACTGTACTAAAACGCATAACTCATTAGCATTACTGCACTAATTTAAAGTGATGCATATATGAAAATTCCAAAATATACACTTTTTTGATTGATTAGAAATAATGCTTAAGCAGATTCATGAAGGAGGTATGTATTCTAAGTACGACAGGTCGACAGACCCCAGTTCTTCAGACCAATCTCCGAGAGTTATATCGTAACAGTTTGCGTAGAAATGAGAAACGCGAAAACTTAAATTTCCACTGTTAATTTTAACTTCATAAAGTTTTAAACAGCTCGCAGAGTACGATGTGAAGATAACAGTATTTCGAATACTGTTTCAGCTAGCTCTTTAAATGCCTTCAAGGGTTAACTAATGGCTACAACTTTCATTACAATTGTTAAATAAAATTCAAAACTCAACTAAGAAACAACAATCATAATTTTGAATATTAAAGGTGACTCATAAATCAGATAACACAAAGCGAAGAATTGTTGTCGCGCAGTTTATTAAGTCCACTTGGAGAAATGCGAAAACTTCAGACAAAGGAACATTCATTTGTTAAATGTTTGCTATTAACATTTTATTGAGGATTTGTAAACTTCAGAAAATTTAATTCCGTGTTGAAGTTGCGAAGGGTTTTATAATAGCCCGATTATTTCCTATATCCCGGCAGTCATTTATTTAAGAGGCTGTGCCAGATACGCCATTGTTGAACGAGGTAAAAAGTTCTGAATATCTGCACATTCGTTTATAAATTCAGTGTCACTAGTCTATTGCTACTATGCTAATACGAAAACAAAGTGTTCAACTTGGATAAGTACTTTATAATATATGCATTATTTTATAAACTTTATTATGTAAATATATGCACAAAATGTTCTTCGCGCCTCAAAATTTGGGAAAATTTGTTGGCATTTTTTGAATTGCTGCTTTGAACTACATAGAAGGTTAAAAACGTCTATCTCTGAAATTAACCATTTTTCATTATACTATTTTATTTTATTTTTGCTGTTAGTATAAACTTGTTGCCTGTAATATCATAATGGGTATAACGTACATTTTTGGAAATTTTATGTATTTGTGTGTATTTAAACAAAAACTGAGACCGTAAAACATTTTGAAATTGTGAAAATGTAGTTTTGAGAAAAATATTTTATGAAATAGTATGATAGGAAACAGGGTTATTCTACGATATTTAAATGGCTGTAGAGTTCGAAGCAACGGGGGCAGCTAAACGTTCTCTATGGATGTCCGAAGGATCCAACAACCTTTTGCTGTAAAAAACTTTTCAATACTTTAACTAATCGTAATACAAATTTCACTCCCAATGCCCCTTAAATATCATATAAACAAGCTGTATTTCCCAAGCTAGCAGGCGAGTACTGAGGTGGTTGATCTTTTGCCATCAATTTCTTGTCCATCATTCCCTGTACCCTCACTTCCTTGTCATTTATTTCAAGACAGAAGGACCAAATGTTGGTGTTCAGCAGGTTGCGGTTGGGCAGTGGTTATGCTCTCTTTAAAATGTTTCTTCCCTGGTGTTGCAGATCACTCTATCAGGATTCGCCTCCGGGTGCTTTCGGATGAACATTCTTTCCGGGGACCTCCGGAGGCTCGGGATTTGTAGTAGGGGCCGGGCGTCGGAGATTGCTTGCAATCTGGAAGCCTTTCGTGTCTCCCATCATTCCTCCCTCCCAGGGGTCACGTAGGTCTTCAAGGGCCACATTGATGTAAATAAGTGCAGTGTTCTGTTCTAGTGCCTTCGATAATCCTAACCTAATAGTTCCCGTAAGTTCGAAGATCCGACCCACTACTGGAGCTGCCCAAATGGGGCAATCAACCATATAGAGCTCTAATGCCCATGGAGAAGCCTCGAAACCACGAAAACCCCAAGATCAGATTGGGTGGTCCATGGAGAGTTAAGTCGGGACCTCCCCAACGGGAGCTTCACATTCATTGCAAAGTCAATTCTAGTGCCTTTACTATATTTCAAAATTCATAAACCCATAAATAAAATGGGTAAGTATTCAACTTTCATCCAAATATAGCACTGTGAATATTTGAGGAGATGCCTTCATAACCCACCGGCCGGCGTGCCTCTGTTATTATTTATTAAAGTCGATGGAAGAAAGGAAAGCGAAAAGCAGCTGCAATTTTTGGACATCATTCCAGCACACGAAAATTGAGTTTCCAACGCGTTGCACCGCATTCCGGAAGCAGATAGCTCCTGGCAGGCAGAGTTTAAAATACGATGCCAATATAATAAAAATCTGATGTGTTCCATTCACATGACTATCTCTACTTCTCTGCAACAAATTATTGCTAAGAAGTTTATGCTTCTATCTACTTCAAGTTAATCGAAAAAAGTTAACAGAAATGGTCTTGTTACTTGCTTCCTTGTAAGTTGAAGCGAAATAAAGGAGTAGCATGGGTTAAGATGATAGTCAAAAGCTGATTGCTATATGACTGAAGTTCCTTTATTTGTATGGACAGCAGTAGACTAACTCCCGTACGAGAAAAGTATGTTTTCCAAAGCTGAAACCAAAAACAAGGAATATCTAAAAAAAAAAAAAAGATAAACTCCTTGTAAACAAAAAGGTATATATCATAAATTGCGTGTTTTAACGTGCTCTAAATTTTTGTGTGGTAAGTTTTAGTCCATCTCTTACGGTTTAGCAGTTATACAAATTTCCGAAAAATTCATCCAGAAAAGTAGTCTTCATTGGCTATTCCCAGAAAATTCTAGATGTATATTTTATTTGTCGAGTAAATATGTTTATATACCACATTTTAATCAAAATGGTCAGAGCCATCGTTCAGAAAATCAAAATTTTCGAAAAAAGTTTCATGTAAAGGGTAGTTGGGGGTGGGGGGATTTTCTTTAAAATCTTCGTGTCGCATCCTTGGAAGATACCAAACTTAAATACCAAGTTTAGTATTTAACGGTCTTTTCGTGTTTGAGTTGTGCTATCCACAGACAGACAGACAGACAGACAGACAAACAGACACACACACGCACACACACACAAACATACTCACACACACATGGACCTTTTTCCAAAAAAGTATTTTATGAATTCAGGGGGACCCAAAACATATATTTCCGGTGAAATCTCGGTATCAAACTTTTGGGTGCATTACAATACCTTCTCTGTACACTATGTACATAGTACGTGTAAAAATTTCAAAAAGTGATGAAAGCTGATAAGCTGTAGGTGGTTGAGAGTGCTCAATAGGCTTTTATTTTACTATGAAAATAGTGTTTAGAAAAGGTATTGTATTCCACCCAAAAATTCGACACTGACATTTCACCGGAAATACATGTTTTGGGTCCCCCTGAATCCCCAAAAACATTTTCAGAAAAAAGTCCATGTGTGTGTGTGTGGGTGCGTGGACAGCTTAGTTCAAAAACGAAAAGACCGTTAAATGCCAAGCTTTGTATTTAAGTTTGGTATCTTCCAAGGATGCGACACGAAGATTTTGAAGAAAATCCCCCACATTCAACTATCCTTTACATGGAACTTTTTTCGAAAACTTTGATTTTCTCAAAATGGCTCTAACGATTCTGATTAAAATATCGTATATTAAAGATATTTGCCTCACAAATAAAATGCATATTTTGAATTTTCTGGGAATAGCCTCTGAAGACTACTTTGCTCAAGATGAATATTACAGAATTTTGCATAATTGCTAAACCGTAATAGACAAAGACATATTACACAAAAAATGTAGAGCAGATTAACACACACAATTTTTTCGTGGAGCGATCTTTTTTTATATATTTCTTGTTTTTGGCTTCAGCTTTAAAAAGCTATACTTTTCCCAACTTGTGTCCATATAAACAAGGGAACTTCAGTCACATAGCAACCGGCTTTTGACTATCACTTTAACCTAAAGTACTCCCTTATTTCGCTTTTACTTACAAGGAAGCAAGTAATAAGACTATTTCTGCTAATTTTTTCACAATTAGCATGAATTAAATAGAAGAATAAGCTTATTAACAATAATTTGTTACAGAGATATAGAGAAAGTCCTGTGAATGGAATACATCAGGTTTTTATTGACAAATTGGCAGGAACGCAGATGCAAGAGACGCACACTTTCCAAGGTCTGTGCAGGCGTTTAATGGTGTGATGCGATTTGCTGGTGTAAAGTAATGGAAGAGGGAACAGATATAAATCCTTCGGAAGATAAAGTGGGCAGGCTGAACTTGTCGAGTCCATAATTTTTGCAGAAATGGAAACACGCCGCGTTTGCTAAAATTAATGATTACGAGATAAAGGGTTTAATTAATTCCGTCCGTCCGTTTCTCCCCTTGCATTCTCCTTGAGGAAGCAGATGTTCAGTCTTGGACAAGACAAATCTCTCCAGGGAGTCTTTTGTAAAGCACACGCGCTCTCCATTGTTTGTCGATTTTCGCAACGAGATGGACATTAATATCTCAAAGGAAAATAAATCTTCTGCTCAGAACGATCTAACAGTCTTATTCTTTATCTGAGCATTCTCGGCGCGCGTTATAAAGTAGAGCTTCACTCAGTCTTCCTCAGTTGTTCGCTTCTCGGATATGTTCTAGGCTTTTAGAGTACAAATTTTCCTTCACGGGAACTCGTATCTGATTATACTTTTCATAATCGTACTGTTGTATATTCTTGCAGCCGAATTACTTTTACTTTCTCTAAACATACTATGTAATAGTAGATAAACAATGTATAGTATTCTATCCAAAAATTCAGTATCAAAAGTTCACTGGAAATGTATGTTTTGAGGTCTTCAAAATCCGGTTAAACCATTTTAGAAAAAAAAAAAAAAAAAAGAGCTCATATATGTCTGTGGACGGTAAAGCACAAAGACAAAAAGTCGGCTAAATACCATATTTGACGTTTAAGTTCGGCCTATTTCTAGGGTGTGACAGGAAGATTTTGAAGAACATTTCCCAACCCCAAACTACGCTTTGCATTGGAAATTTTTTGAAAATGTTGATTTTCCCAAATATTGCTCTAACGGTTTGGATTAAAATACCATATGATTAAGATATTTTTAGGACAAACAAAATTTATATCTTGAATCTTCTGAGAATATCCTCTGAGCATCTTCATTCTGGATGACTTTTATATAACTGTTGAACCGTAAGATATGGACAAAAGCTCAAAAATATATATACAGTTAATGTCATATGCAGTTTTTTTTTTTGTAGGTTAGCAATTTACGACATATTCCCTTTTATTGGTTTCGGTTATAAAATACTTCAACATTTCAAAAACAGCAAACATCAATTTTTCATGTCTCTCTCTCTCTCTCTTTCTCTCTCTTTCTTTCCCTCTCTCTTTTATCGTAGCAACTGGATTTCACGGTGTTCATGTAATTATTGGAACTACTTTCCTAATTACATGTTTCATTTATATAGCCCCCTTTAACATCTAAGGTCGTATCGGGGGCTTTCCACTTGAAACAACTCGTTGTCTGTAGGTTCTTTTTACGTTTGTTTTAAATAATTTTATTTTCCACAAACACACATGCTTCCAGACTCTGTGGGGGATAGGGAATAATTCTGGTTGCAGAAAAATTCCCCGCCCCAGCCGGGAATCGAACCCGGGACTTCCGGGGGGAGAAATCAACTCGCTGACCACTCGATCACGGAGGCAGTCCATGTCTCTCTTGTTTCATTGTGACGTTGCAAAGAGAACCGAATTTCAATTGTACCACATAGCGACCGACCTTTAGTCTATCTTCTACTTATAAGAAAGTAAGATTATCGCGAGCAGGAGCCATTGGAAAGCCATATCTCAACAAATAAGTCTGATTAATCAATTAAATCTGTACACTACTGGGATCACAATGGGTGATAGCTGGTGACGTTCTGCGGTACAGTAGATAGGGTTAGGCGTTTGCTGTGAGTACAAAGCTTACGCCGATCGCGTATTGAAGAAACTTAACTTTGTGAGAATGCAGTGTTCCATACGCACATTTTATTGCATATTTATACTGTCATAAACAGAGGCATTTGAATGCATCATTATTACACTAATACACATTTTGTTCGTTGTCATATATTTAACTATTTCTTGAGTTTAACATGAAAACATAATGAAAAGACAGTACATGGTTCGAAATATTTTTAAGGTGAAATGGAATAGAATGCACATATAGTATATTTATTTTTCAGATTGTATTATTATGTGTTAACATAGTGCACACATTGCTGAACGTAAATACAAATATATTCTCATGATTTGCTCACTTTTGTCGACGTTAATGCATAAAATGTCGCATGAATTTGTTATGATTGAAAATGTGTGAACTATTTTTAGGATAATCAGTTGTTTTGTCCATAGGAACCTTGCGAGTCACAAGAGTTGGAAAGGTGGAGTCAAATTGAAAGAAATAATCAAGTGTGGATCTCCCGGTTTCCGTCCGATACGGAATGCCGGCTGTTTATTTTTCGTGGTCGGTTTACCCTCCCCGTGCTTAGAACTCACACCTCCCTAGAACTTACAAGCGGATGCCTAGGGGTCAGAAGCCTGCTGGGGAGCCAACGACCACAGAATGGAGAACTTGGAAAGAGTGATCGGCCCGTAGCCACGCATGAGCGTGAGGAAGTGGAAGATATAAATTGCAAGCGAAATGGCTGATAAGAAAGGCGATAATGGAGCAATTGGTGGAGGGTCCCGCAGATGCCGCTTCGTCCACCACAAATCCCACTTGCGGGCGCTTGGAATGGAACCCGGACCACCTAAGTGGGAGGGGAGTGGTCTAACCACTCATTCTAGGCACCACCCGGTTCTTTTATACGTATATAAATATGAATAACCAATGGCTACAACGTTTAAATTAATAAATAAAAACCGTGCGAAATAAACAAAAGAGTGTCCTATGCCGTTCCTCTGTTGTTATGTTTAGATGCATCATATACAGCCGTGTTACAAGCGCGCTAATTACGTTGCATACTGATATGGGCAAATTCGCTTGAATTGACGGCATGGAGTGGAGCACCGTCCTGCAGGAAGACGCCCGCATCTTGCCCGTTTCCCACGGAGCGGCTCAGGTGCGATGTTGCACTGTATCATTAATTAAAGAGGGACGACTCGTGTAGCTTCATTAATGAAGTCAAATTAAGTTGACACTTTTATCCTTTTCCTCCTCCCCGCCCCCCTCACTGCCTTGGCACTGGGTAGAGCCTTCTCTCACAGAGATATTGTTATTCTGACAGACGCCTCTCTCCGGCTTGGCGTGCGCTAGCTGTATTATCGATCAACCGCCGAGACGCACCCATACTTGCCTGCCTCTGCCTGCAAATGGTACATACGGCACCCACTTCACAAAAATTGTTTCTTTTAAAAAGATTGCTTTTGTCCTGGAGTCACGACGCTGTAGGCGTGAAGAGT
This sequence comes from Hymenopus coronatus, assembly GCA_030762935.1. NCBI lineage: Eukaryota > Metazoa > Arthropoda > Insecta > Mantodea > Hymenopodidae > Hymenopus > Hymenopus coronatus. The sequence goes on from CM060884.1 coordinate 52,431,248, forward strand.
CGCCCGAATTTCAGCCTTTAATAGTGCAACTCTAGTGAAGCTTTGGATGGGAGCAAAGAAAAGGCTAGAAACATGCCAAGATGCATTTACTAAGGCAGTATTTTATCAGGATAAAGAAGGTTAAAATTACAGGATTTTTTTGTCTCTGCAAGTCCGTGAATTTTTCAGGTTCTGGCGTTGACTATATGCTTCTTGACGTGTCCTACGCGAGAAGAGTAGGATTCAGTTTACCGCGGGGAGTAAAAAACAAACAAACAAACAAAAACAAAGACAAAATAATGAACGATTGTGGTACATTCACTTGACTTTCTATTCTTCAACAGCCTAATACTAAAAAAGCGTACTCTTATGACTTCTTCATGTTAATTCAGATGAATTCAGGAGTAAAACAAAAGGGACGAGGACTTCTCGATTGAGGAAAGTTTAAGTATATTAAAATTGAAACCAATAACAGGAAATATCACTGAACTGGTTTACAAAAAGAGATGCAGGTACACAGCATAAGTTGTGGGTTTTCACAAGATCTACATTTTTTGCGTAGCAAGTTTTTGTCTATCTCTTATGGTTTACCAAATATGTAACAGTTGTTCAGAATGAAGAGTACTTCAGGATATACATTTAATTTTCTATATAAACATCTGTAATTTACAGCATTTTGATCAAAATTGTTAGAGCCATTTTTTTAGAAAAACGAAAATGTCGAATAATGTTCATTGTCATCCTATCCTATCTTCCTGAGGTCTGACGTACAAAAAGCCTATCGCTGGCTGAGGTGTGAAATTCCCTCCGTATACTACTTACACTGCTCAGTATTTTACTGAAAAGTTATTTCTTGATGCAGTATAGCTGTAAAGTGAGACTGGTGGACCTTGTTCCCAAATTTGTAATATATGTACTGATTACAGCAGGCCTACCCTCAGTAACACTGTAATTTCTCTCGGTTGTGAACTTCGAATGTGCTCGAGTGAAAAAGAAGAATGAGATATTGAACATCATTTCAACAGGGCTGAGACCGGCAGATAAACTCTGGATTTTTACTTTAAAGAAAGCTTTCTGTAAATCACATGTCTGCGAAGGACGTCCAAAACTACAGTTTGACCCAAGCGGATTAGGACGAAATGGAGAGAGATATGGGATGACAGCTGGGAAGTACTTTGGATGTGGCGGCCAAACCAAGGGATTGAGATACTGGAGAAAAGAAGCGCTGAAACAATCCAAAGGGACATCGGAAGCCTAAACCTTCTAATTAAGTGTCTCAGTGGAAAAGATAATTTTGGAATGACGAACAGTGGATGCGTATTGCCTCATGAAGGCTCGTTCCATTCAAGTAGTATATTGTCAATTCTTAATCTGTTAATAACTTCCTTCGAAACACAAAGTCAAACTGTTGTTTTAATTGTCTCACTCTTATATGGTCCCCTTTAACTTCTCTGGTCATATCGGGGGCTTTGACTTGAGAAATAACTGCTGGTGTTTTTCTTGCTGATCTGTAGGTTTGCTTAAAGTTGTTATTTTTTTAATATTAAACCATAAAACATGCACACCTTCACTCCCATATTCATACTTACAAACTCTGTGGAGGATAGGGAAAGACTCTTGTTAAAGGGGGGAAAAAAACGCAGCCAGGAATCGTACCTGGGACTATTGGGTTGAGAAATCAGAACAATGACCGTTCGACTACAGAGGCAGTCCTATAACTATTGTTGCTTCATTGCTAATGGGCTTAAGCAAAATTGGTCCTAAGTTTTACATACATAGTAGGTGGACAAGTTTTTGAACTTCACCAAAAAAAATCTATCTCAGAATTTCACTGAAAATGCATGTTTTGAGAATCTCTATTTAAAAATAATCATTTTAGAACAAGATCCATGTGTTTAGGTATGTGTGATTTTCTCAAAAGTAGCACTAAAAGATTTTGATTAAAATATATTAAATATATTTACATGACAAATGTTATGTATACCTTGAATACATTTCATCATCCATTCACATGACTTTCTCTAGATGTTCCACATAAAACTATTCTTACAAAAGACCATTGTTTTATCTACATCATGCTATTCGCGATGCACATTAGCAGGATTGGTCTTATCCTTTGCTTCCTTGTAAGTAGAAGGGTAATTAGGGAGTACACTAGACTAAAGCAATAATTAACTCTTTTAAAAGCTGGTCGCTCTAAACAGTTGCAGTTCGGTTCGCTTTGCTTGGCCAGCAGTGAAATAAGAGAGATGAAACTAAAGGTTACTTTCTGTTTGATAAAAGTTTAAGTAGTTTAAAATTGAAACCAAAAACAAGCAATATCTCGGAAACGTCAACTCTACAAAAGAAATGCATATGACATAAAATATGTATTTTCACGGGATCTACACTCTAATGTAGTAAGTTTTCTTCTACCAGTTAGACAAATTTCATCAAAATTCATCCAGAATAAAGAGATCTTCAGAGGATATTTCCAAAAATTTCAAAATATAGATTTTACTTCTGATATAAAAGTCTTTAATATACAATATTTTAATGACTTTAGTTTCGAGGAAAACAACATTTTCTAAAAATGTTCTATGTAAAGGGGTGGGGGATTTTCTTGAAAATCTTCGTGCACATCCTTGGAAGATACTAAACGTAAATATCAAGTTTGATATTTAACAGGATTTTCGTTTTTGAGCTATGTTTTCACAGACACAAACACATAGTACCTTTTTCTAAATATAATTTTGGACTCAGGGGATCTCAAAACATATTTTGGAGAACACCTCAACATTTGGATGGAGTATAATATCTTCTCTGTTATGTACATTGTGCACACGTGCTAGAGAGATTAAAAATTTAATCTCGTTAGACCACTTAATTTATGTGAAGTGCCTACATTTATATAAAGTTAATTTCGGAGATAATTCTCGTTATTGGTCTAAATGGGCAGTATTTATACTTTTATAAAATGGGTGGGAAATTGGTATTATTTTTTCCTCCTGGCCATACCAGGAGAATCGAATTTCAAAGTTACCACAAAGCGTACTACTTTTAAAATATTTGAGTGTCGCTTTAGGCTAATGTAGTCCATTATTTATGTTGTATATTTACGGTCTGGCAATGTTTATATCGATTAGCGTGAAATGAATCGAATAAGCTGTTGTAAGAATAACCTGTTGCTGAAACAGTAGAAAAGTCATGTGAAAGAAATACATACACACAATTTTTGCTATTTAATCATATATATTGATGTTATCGTTGTTTGCTTTAAGGGTGGCTCGGAAATCAATTTCAGCATACAAAAGCACCATCGCTGGTCAGTTCACAAGTAGCTTTGATCCGTTTTCTAATCTGAGTTTGGTTTGTCTTTGTTCTGTGCAGCACAACGATGATTATTATTAAATAAACTCAACAGAGATGTAGTGACGGCAATATAACTGCACATTTCTGTAGCGCAATTACTGAAGAGACATTTCTGTTGCATAATGGCATTTGACCGTTAAATAAATGTAAAATAATAAGTTGCTCTGCTCCAATTAAAAGCTTGGCTACAGAAGTGTATTTCTATCTCTGCAATACTTAAAACTTTTTCACGATATTTAGGACGAGTAAACGAATTAATTTTGAGTTAGTCGTTCAGTTTTTGCTTTCTATACATGTACATTGTGTATAGAGAAGGCTTTATATTACACCCAAAAATTCGATGTCGAGATTTCGCCGGAAATATATGTTTTGAGATCCCTGAGTCCAAAAATGTCATAAAATTGACGACGTGTGTGTCTGTGGACAGCATAGCTCAAAAATGAAAACATCATTAAATACATTACTTTGTATTTAAGTTTGGTATCTTACAAGGATGCGACACGAAGATTTTCTAGAAAATCCCCCCACCCCCAAACTACACTTTACATAGAAAATTTGTTTTTCTGAAAAATAGGTCTAACGATTTGGATTAAAATACAGTACAGTAAAGATATTTAGATCGCAAATAAAATGAATGTTTGGAATAATCTGGGTAAAGACTCTGAAGATCTCTTTATTCTAGATGAGTTTTGCAGAATTTTGCAAAACGGTTAAACTGTAAGAGAAATGCAAACCTTAATACACAAAAAGTAGATCTCCTTAAAACACATGTCTGTCATTTTTCTTGTAAAGTTGGCCATTTTTTAAATATTCCTTGTTATTGGTTTTTCAATCAGAACCATGCAAAGTGAACTGACCTTATTTGTTTCGAATAGGCACAAGCTTTTGAAATATTTGACTATCATTTTAGGATAAAGTATTCCCTTATTACCCTTCTATGTAATGGAGCAAGTAATAAGACCAATTCTGCTAATGTTTATCTCGATTACCATGATGTAACTAATAGAATAATGTTTTGTAAGAATATTTTTTATTTGCAACAGCTAGAGAAAATTTTGTGAATGAAACACAGATTTATTTCCCCCTGGCCATACAAGGAGAACCAAATTTCAAAGTCATCACATAAGGAACAACGCTTTAGTCTAAAGTATGCCATTATTTCTCTTGTATCCACAAGTTTGATAATGTTTATATCAACTAGCATGACATTGATACAATATACTGTCGTCTCCTTAGCGCAGCTGCTTACCAAGCGAAAGAGTGGTTCGATTCCCGGTACAGGCGTGGGATTTTTCCTCCGCTGGGAGACCTGGTCCGATGTGCAGTCAGCCTCATGAGGTCCCTGGGGGGCCGATTGAGGAGCTACTTGATGGAGAAGTAGCGGCTCCAGGTCAAGAGGACCGCATTAACCGGCCGGGTGGGATTGAGGCGCTGACCACGTCTCACCCTCCAATACTTTACCCCATCAATGACGTCTGTCATTGACCGAGATTGGGGACGCAGCGGCCGGGCGGTAGGTCAAGGTTCCTTGTGGGCTGTGGTGCCATGGAGTTATTTAAGAATATACTGTTGCAAAACAGATTGAAAAGCCATGTTAATATAATTGTTTATCTAATTGCATATTGATATTGTCCTCATTTGTTGAATGGAAGACAGAGGAACCAATTTTGGCATACAAAAGCTTCATTGCTAGTCAGTTGACACGTAATTTGGAGCCGTTTTCAACTTGAGTTTGGTTTGTCTTTATTCTATGCACACAACGAGTATTATTAAATACACTCAGCAGAGATGTAGCGACGGTAATATGACTTCACATTTCAGCAGCATACTTGCTGAAGAGACATTTCAACACAATATTTGACTGTTAAATAAATGCAAAATAACAAATTGCTCTATTCCAATTACAAGCTTGGCTACAGAAGTTTAATTTCTAAGCTCTGCAATATAAAGACATTTTTCGAGATATTTAGGACGAGCAAACGAATTGCATTGTGCATTAGGAGTTCATTAAGTTGATTTGCGGGTTAAAATTTAGTTTTAAATTGTTATAGTCGTTTAGTTTTTACTTTCTCTACACGTACTATGTACATAGTTTATAGAGATTGTATCGTATTCCACTCAAAAATGAAGATTTTGAGAAGATTTCCTCGGAAATATATGTTTTAAGGAATTTTGCCTAACGGTTAAACTGTGAGAGACAGAGAAAATACACAAAAAAGTAGATATCGTTAAAACACATTTCTATCATATACGTTTTTCTTGAAGAGTTAATCGTTTTTGAAATATTCCTTGTTATTGGTTTCAGTTTTAAACTAACTTTTCTCAACCCGGACCATGCAAAGCGAACCGACCTCAATTGTTCCACATAGTGACCAGATTTTAAAACACTTGACTATCGTTTTAGCATAATGTATTTCCTTATTTCCTCTCTACTAATGATGAAGCAAGTAGTAAGACCAATTCTGCTAATGTTTATCTCGATTACCATGATGTAAATAAAGAATAATTTCTGGTAAGAATAATTTGCATTTGCAACAGCTAGAGAATGTGAATGTGAATTGAACACATCAAATCGATTCCCTCTTGCACTTACAACGAGAACCGAATTTCAAGGTCATCACATAGCGAACAACTTTAAAAGATTTGACTATCACTTTAGGCTAATCTATTCCATTGGTTTACTCTTATACACAGGTTTGTAATGTTCATATCAAAGCATGTAATCTGTTGCAAAAGTCATGTTAATGTTATTGTTTATCTAATCGCGTATATTAATATTATTATTCTCATTTGTTGGATGAATGACTCAGGAACCAATTTTTACGTAAGCTTCATCACTTGTCACTTGACAAGTAATTTGGAACTGTTTTCAAAGTTGAATTTGGTTTGTCTTTATTCTGTGCAGCACAAAGGTTATTCTTAAATAAACAGCAGCATATTTGTTGAAGAGACATTTCATCATGACATAAATGCAAAATAATAAATTGCTCTGTCCCAATTACAAGCTTGGCTACAGAAATTTAATTTCTAGCTCTGCAATCTAAAGAACTTTTTCGAGATATTTAGAACGAGTAAACGAATTATATTCTGCATTAGAAGATCATTAAGTTGGTTTGTGAGTTAGTCGTCAATTTTTTTGTGTGTGTGCTGTTGCGATGGAAGGATGTAAAGTGCGCTGACCAGAAGAACGATAAGGCCTGACCCGCGCTCTACGTCGCTAGCCGTCATGGGTAGTGCCCGTTTTAGCTTACAGATCATACAGTAAACGTTGCATAAGATGTTATTAACATATTACGCGCTTTTTGCTTACTCTTTTCCGGGGTGCTCTTAAAATTCCTAACTGCTTTATTTTTATTGTTTCATTTATATAGCCCCCTTTAACATCTAAGGTCATATCAGGGGCTTTTCACTTGAAACAACTCGTTGTCTGTAGTTGGTTTAAATCCCTTTGTTTTACGTACACATTCACATTGAGATACGGGGTCAAGCTTCGCCATTCTTTTAGAGTATTTTCAATATTAGTTATTTCTCGCGATTGCAGGAAACAGTATAGACGTTATGGTTGGATAGGTAGAGTCAGATTGAAAAATGCAATGCCATAGTCGGGATTTGAACCACATATATCCCGATCTCTAGTCGGTTGCTCTGCCACTGAGCTACCATGGCAACATGCCGGCATAACATTGAATTTTTCAACTGACTTGCATGTTTCCCGGTAAACCACAAGATGCTCTCAGATTATTTTTGAGATGACAACCCCAATGGCGACTTACAATGTTGTAAGTACCACGAATCTCCCGATAATTTGAGAGCACCTTGTGGTTTACCGGGAAACATGCGAGTCAGTTGAGAAATTCAATGCTATACCGGTATGTTGCCATGATAGCTCAGTGGCAGAGCAACCGATCGGGAGATCCGTGGTTGAAATCCCGGCTTTGGCATTGAATTTTTCAGTCTGACTCTACCTATCCAACTCCTGTCCTACACACGGCTTGTGTGAAAAAACAATTAATCCGACTTTATGGTTATGTGTTACAGGTCATTGAAATGTTGTAATATCTAAAGTATAATTTAATTGCGAATGGCACAAAAGTGTTATGTTAAATACTTGTGGTATTATTATATATCCGCAGAAAATAAATAAAATAATTAAGTACAAAAAATACCAGTATAGAGCTTCCAGTTATTTGAATATTCTGTTTCCTTTGTATTTATAACGAAATGTGTAATATAACCATATCTACAAAGGCTATCTTACTAAAATGTCACACTCCGTGGTGTAATAGTTACCATACTGGCCTTATATATACCCAAGGTTAAGGGTTCAAACCCCAGCGGAGGACAATGGATGGCATCCTCAGCATAGCTACCATGTTGGTCCCGTATCGCAAATTTATGGACCTTAAAACAACCTCAAGTTTGATAAAGAGTCCTCTGAGCAAAATTAAGCTGTCTTTCACGCCCAATATAGAATAAAACGCTGAGAACCAGAGCAATTAAAGAGCGTCCATAAATAAAACTCAATTTCCATTTAAATTAAAATGAAGTAGAGAGAATAATTAACTTTGTAAGAATAATTTGTACATCCACTACTAAACGATAGAGGGTAGAGAAAAGAACGTGATGTAACATAAGCAACACTTACACATGTTACGATGGTAAGTCGCCATTAAGGTAGTTCTCTGAAGGGAGATACACTTGTTGGTTGAACCGAGTAAAAATATATAATTAGTTGGAAAATTGAATGGCATACCGGCATGGTGTTACAGTAGCTGAATGGTTAGAGCAACCGTACGGAGAGCGGGAGAACCGTGTTCAAATCCCGGCTGTGGCATTAAATTTTTCAACTGGTTCCAATAATGAAAAATCATTACCCACTGTAATTTTCAATATGCACAAGAGAGGAGTATGACCATTATAATATGTGACACATTAAAATATTTTATGGATCAGGGGCCTCAAAACATACACTTCCTGTTAAAATCGATGCCAATTTTTGGATGGAATGTAATCGCTCCACTATCTATCGGCTACATGAGCGAGAAAGAAAAAATCTGATGTGTTACACTCACATGTCTTTCTCTAAGTGTTCTACAAATCGCTTCTTTTCTTGGCTCGGAGTAGAACAAAAGAAAAACGGACACTCCCGTCTGAGAAAAGTATAAGTACTTCACAACTGAAAGTAATAACAATGAATACCTCGAAAACAGTAAGCTCCACGAGAAAAATGTACATGACATAACTTTTGTATTTTAACAAGGCCTAATTTTTTTTGTATAGTAAGTTTTTGTCTATCTCTTACGGTTTACTAGTTATGCCAAATTAAGCAAAATTCATCCAGAATAAGCAGGTTTTCAGAAGCTATTCCCAGAAAATTCAAGATATACATTTTATTTGTTAGGTAAATATCTTTAATATATGATATTTTAATCAAAATCGTTAGAGCCATTTTTATGATAGTCACAATTTTCGAAAAAAGTTCCATGTAAAGGGTAGTTTGGGGTGGGGGAATTTTTCTCAAAATCTTCGTGTCGCATCCCTGGAAGATACTAAACTTAAATACCAAGTTTGGTATTTTAGCTGCTTTTCCTTTTTGAGTTATCGTGTTCACAGACACACACACACACACATACACACACGGACCTTTTTCTCAAAATGCTTTTTTTGGATACAGGGGGTCCTAAAACATGTATTTCCGGTGAAATCTCGGTATCAAATTTTTGGGTGGAATACAATACTTCTCTATCCCTATGTACAGTGTACATATGGGCTAGAGAAAGTAAAAATTCAAGCTGTTTTATCGTCTTTTCTCATACATATATTGGGTATGTTTAAGGGTCCGAACATAGGAGTTTTCTGTAATCTGAGAAACAGAAACATTTACTACTTGCTTCTCCAACTACTGCTGGTCAGAAAACAAGATCTCAAAGTTTGTATTACTATATAGATTCGTTGGGTGCCCGTTTCGCTTATCTAGGTCGTCCTGAATGATACAGTGCAACAATACTTTTCAATTACCTTTGTATGAATGTCACGTTTGAATTTTTTTGCATTTGGAATACTGTCGTGCTTTTCCGCCCTTCTTTTTGGGAGAGGGGTTGTTTCATTAATGATGCCAGCGCCGCTGTGGTCGTAGCTAGTCAAGGAATATTCGTTGTGATTGCCCCACAACATTTCCAGTCTCATACCAAAGTAGCTTTTCTAATCCAACCAATAACATTATTTTATGTGCTTTCCTGAGCTTCAATGAAATTCTCTTCTGGCCTTAGCAAATGGAAATCATGACATCTGCAGTACTACATTCAGTAGTGGTATTCATTTTGGACATTAACTATGTCTAGCACGTATGTACAATGTACATGGTAATGGAGAAGATTGTTTGGATTGAACCCAACAATTTGATGTCGAGGTTTCACCGAAATAAATGTTTTCAGGCCCTCTAAATCCGAAAAAAGTATTTTTAGAAAAAGAATCCACGTGTCAATGTGTCTGTGGACAGATAGCTCATAAACTGAAGGTACAAAGTTGGTATTTAAGTTTAGTATCTTACAGGGATGGACATGAATATTAAAAAAAAAAAAAAAAAAAAAAAAAAAAAAAAAAAAAAAAGATCCCCCCCCCCCCCAAACTACTCTTCTGATAATTTTATTTTTCTCAAGAATTAACTCTAATGATTTTAATTAAAATACCATATCCATATTAAAGATATTTACATAAAAAATAAAATGCATATCTTGAATTTTTTTTGAGAATAGCTTCTGTGCATTCTCGATTAATTTTGTAGAAATTTGCATAACTGGTAAACCGTAAGAAATAGACAAAAACTGCAAAAAAATGTTAAAACGCAGAATTTATGTCATACACATTTTTGTTGTATAATTGACCGTTTGTGAGATATTACGTGTTGTTGGTTTCAATTTTAAGCTTTTAGCTTTTCTCAAACGGTAGATCTTTCTTTCGTCTATTTTTTTTTTCACTCGTGGCAAGCAAAAATAAAGGAATTTCAATTGTTTCACATACTCATAGGATATTACTATCACTTTAGCCTATTGTATTCCCTTATTTTCCTTCTGCGTACAAAAAATCAAGTAATAAGAAAAATTCTCCTAAGTTTATCTCCATTAGCATGATAAAGATAAAAGATTAACCTTTTGTAACAAACACTTTCTGCGGAACAGCTAGGGAAAGTCATATGAATGGAACACATCAGATTTTTTTTTATTAATATTTATTTATAGTCGTTTTGACTCGTAAGAGTCTTATCGCGACTGAAGCACTAATAAATTGTGATAACAATAATTATTACAGGATGGTTATTAAGATACATTGGAATATACTACAAATGTAACAATGAATACAAAGTTACTTCTTATGAAGTTAATATAGAGTAACATTAAACTGTACAGATATATTTAATTTTAATGATCTACAATATATATTACTAACATTTTTGTGAACGAAAGCAAATAAAAGCTGTGTTAATGTTTATTGCAATTTTAGATTAAACTGGAGATATTGATAGCTTTTAGGAACATAAAATTTTTATACATGGTTTCATTATTTAGTACTTTTATATCACCAGTGATTTTGTACTTTTTCCTCTGAGGGTTATAACGGCGGCATTCTGAAAGTAAGTGAGACACAGTCAGTGGAGTATTGCTGTACACTGAGGTTGGGCGTCTTTGGTGATCAAGTAGGCATGAGCCATTGCTGTGTGGCCAATTCTCAGACGAGTGATAATGGTTTGATGTTTCCTATTTAGGTTTTTAAAACAGCAAACAGCAGTGGAGGACCCTCTAACTGAGTGTAGTTTAGTTCCTTCATGTTGAGACCATTGAGTTTTCCAGGCATTGTTGATTTTAGTACGGATTTAAATGGAGAAGTCTGAATGGTGCACTGGAATGTCAGTGTTACACACAGGTTTCCGAAGAGCAGTTTTGGAGATTTTGTTTTTGTTTGTTACATTAACTGTCAAATTTAAATATTGCATTCAACTCATTCATAATCACTCTTACTTGATAAATTGTACCCAGGAAGAGTTATCATAATACAGTATTTAATCTATTACTGGAGCGTATTTTGGCCCTTAATGGATTTCTATGGACTCAACTTTGGAAAATATGTTCTTATAAAGTATAAATTGCATGCAGGAACCGTTATCATAATACAGTATCGAATTTAGTACCATTAACTGGAGCTAATTTGCCTTATAATTGGTTTCTGGAAATTTGGAAAATATATTATTTTATAAGTTAAATATATATTATTTTGTGTTGTATTCAACAAGAAAAATCGGAATTATTGCTCTAATATTAGAGAGAGGATCTCAAATGTTGGGAAACCTAGTAATTTTAGTAATATGGCATTTCAATAGCATCAGCAACACCATGAACATCATAACCTTAAAAATACCGTATTTCTACAACTTGTGATGAAATATAATACATTATTACTGTTGTGTAATTAGATATTATATGAGAGTAATATTCATTATATCTCATATTGGGTGCACATAACAAAATGAAAAGTATATTTGGGAATTATACGTTTCATTTTATATTTTATTCAATATGACATGCAATGTATTATTGTTCTAATATAACAGGGGGTACAAAATTGGGTAAATGATGTGTTTTTGTGATTACATGTTCATGTTGAATGGTCATATTCCCAAAACTAATAGTTTTTTTTTTTTTTTTTTAATTTGAGTTCCTCTATGTGATGAGAGAGCAATAAAGCCATTTTAACATTGGATATAAAATAAAAGTACACGTATGATTTTGTTTTAGTTAAATTGTATGCTGTTCTCCCATTGTGCACATTCCGCCAAAACATAATACTTAGTCTTCATCCAAAGTACAGAATGGACCTATTGTCCTGCTAGAGTTATCTGCTAACCTTCCAGCCTAAACCATGCCATTGCTGAACCTTTCTTTCTTCCTAAGTGAAGTATATAGCTCTTTACCCCAGTTCAATTTCATTTTGTTTCCACAGTAGGTAGGACGGAGGGGATTGTCTATATCGTTGAGGTTATTGTACCTATGGCCCACGAGGAAGGGATGAGACGAGAGGAGGCGGTTAGGGCGTTTGGAGTCGGGAGCAACGACAAACCTCCTACGGTTACTAGACTGAGCTCCCCAACATTCGAACAGGTAGACCACGGAGCCAACCTCGCCAAGGGACCTGCGGCTCCCCCCCCCCCCCCGGTGGGGGTCCTTATACCCGGCAACTACCGTTGGTCGGGAGATGCTGAGAGTTCCAGAGGGCATCCGTTTTCCTTACCACGCGGCACTGAAGGACCATCGCCGACGCTTCCAACGATGAAGGAAACCACTCTAGCATTCGCCTTATGACTCGGTAAAACATGCGTCAGAGTGGGCGGTTGTCGAAAATTAAACCCACGAGCTCCCAAATTCGAGTCGCGATACCACTCGCACGGTTTAATGTACAGAGTATCAAAGCAACTACTTCAACCATTCCTGAATGAAAAGTTCCATATACATCCATCCATCCCTCCGTCCGTCCGTCCCTCCATCCCTCCCTCCCTCTCTCCCTCCACCCATCCATTCATACAAAACAAGCTTAATTTCCATAATTGTATTTGTTTTTATTCTTCATTTGTATCTATTTTGATTTTATTTTTACTTTCTCTACCGATTACTATGTCCTTGCATAATAGGTACAGAAGCTATTATGTTCTACCCAAAATTCTATGTTGAGATTTCACAGGAAATACATGTTTTGAAAATAAAGAAACTTTTTTTTATAAAAAGGTATGTGTGCGTATGTGTTTGTGCGATGATTTAGTTTTAAGTTTTGTATTTTACAAGGATGCGACACGAAGCTCTTCAAGAATACCCTCCCCCAAAGTACCCTTTCCATAAAACATTTTTCGACAATTTTATTTGCTGGAAATAGTCTTTGAATCCACTTCATTCTCAATGACTTTTGCATAACTAGTAAATCGTAAGAGATAAACAAAAACTTACTGCACAAACTATGTAGGTCTCATCAAAACACATTAGTTATGCCCTGTATATTTTTGTTGTGGAGCTTATCATTTCCGAGATAGGTATTCCTTGTTATTGGTTACAATTTTAAAATACTTAATACTTTACTCAAACAAATTTTCATGCTGTTTCTTTGTTTTTATTTCTGGTCATGCAAAGAGAACTGGATTTAAATTCCAATCACAGAGCGGCAGCTTTTACCTAATGTATTCCTTAGTTTTCCCTCTGCTTATGAGGAACTAAGTAATAAGAACATTTCTGCTAATGTTTATCTATATGAGTATGAAGTAAATAGAAGAAGAATCTTTTGTAAGAAGTTTGTTTGCAGTACATGTGTAGCAAGACATGAGAATGGAAACACATCAGATATTTTATTCTTCTCTTTATGCTTAAGATTAGTTTCCAAAATCATAATAACGCCAGGAAACATGTAGCTTTATTTTTGCAATGGCTCATATTACAAGCTGGTCAGCAAATTTTTAGACAGCAATACATATGGCTATCGTTGAGTAGAGCCGTTTCCTCACATTGAGATTGCTGCATGTTAGTGTACTGTTTTCTCACAACAGGAGAGCGCAAGAGAATTTGCAGCAGGTTTGGGAATGCCGATGACCAAGATAGCGTCACAGGGTCACGGACGACACCGGAAGGTCGACGAGAACTAGTTTACGAGGCAGAAGCAACATGTGTGTCATAGGAAGTAGGTTGCTATGGTAATTACTGCATATACCTCAACAATGGTCCATCCTCATGAGAAGGGAAAGTTTCCGGTAGTTCCTCTAAGTTTACGCACCAAACAGGCTCTAGTTCGTCAACAGGTTGGAAAAAAGAAAAGTATTTCCGTTCCAGGAAGTCACTGCGAGACATCAAGACAATTCAGACTTTTTTTTTCGTTCTCTGTTCAGCTTGTTTTCAAGGAATCTATTTATTTCCCTCCTTTCGATTCACACTGAGTAAGAATAACGAGAAACCTTTATCGTAACCTACGTGTGGAGCATAAATAAAGGCAATATTTTACGATACCAGTGCGCTTAAGTCCTGCTTTGCAGAACGAGGAAGAAGTGTGAAAATACGAGACGAAGTCAAGTTCGAGGGTCATACTGAAAGTCGTGAGCAACCCACTGTTAAAGTTCAAACTCCAACAATGTAACGGAAATGACTGCAGGATCGTAATCTTCAGACCTAACACCACATGCTGCCATATTGCGGCATTATTAGCGTCTATCACCAAAGGCAGTATTTCCAGAAAGGCGGACAGCAATGTTTCGTTTCGACAGCATATGCCATTTCTTTGCCAAAGAGGAAAATTCTGCAGCTAAAATTCACCTCACATTTCAACGCTCTTATGAAAATTTCTGCAGTGCTAAGGAGATGGGTAAAAAGTTTAAAAAATGAGGACAGAATATCCAAGATGAATTTCCTAGCGGTCGCCTTAAACTGCCTCCACGGACGCAACAAGGAAGAGTTGATGAGCTCATTAGAAAAGACAGGCATGTCACTATGATGAAATCGCTGCAAATCTTGTTGTAGGGCATGGTGCAATACAAAACATGATTAAAGGATTAGGTGTTGAAAAATTTGTGCCCGTTGAGTTCTACGTTTATTGACGGAAGTTCTCAGAGCTCACAGAAAGCTTTCCTCAGAGATTTCAAAATACAGGTGGATGCTTTTTTGACGAGTATTGTGTCGGTCGATGGAAGCTGGCGTCATCATTACGAGCCTAATACAAAACCACAGAGTATAGAATTGCATCACTTGGAGCATATTTCCAAAACAGTCCGTCAATGTTATGGAACAGTTGGAAAGAGTTCTATCGTAATGGTATTTTCAAACTTCAGAAACATGTGCGAAGAAATTGAGATATATTAAAAGGGGCAGAAGAGTCTTAAAGTTAAGACCATGTGCTTGGTTTGTATAAAAATACAGATTAATATTTTTAAAAAAATGTTGTGCGCTACTTTCAGTATGATGCTTCCGAGTTTCTGTAAAGCATTTAATGCATGTATATTACAGACAGACAAATTTTGGAATACAGTGTCCGGTAAAGTTTCTCTCAACTTACAATGTCAAATAACAAGGGCTTGCGGGAGGGAGGCCTATTTAGAGGATTGTATACATGAACAAGAAACAGTTTAGCGTAGTTTAGATTAGGCGCCTGTAAAGGCAGCAAATTTACTTATGAACGTCGGAAATGGAATTTGTCCACTCTGCGGGGAAGGGGAAATTGAAGTCATATTCTGGCAGAATGAAGAGAAACAGAAATATTAAGAAAGCAATATTTACTATCACAGTTTTTGAATTCCAATCGGGGAATGAACGGTTGTATGGATGTCATGGTGGACGCTGAGTATCGTAAAATGAGGTTATGTTTATCTAATATTTGTATAGAAGGTTAATGGCATGGTAAACGGAAGAGAGTACAGGGCACATAAGAGCGAGGGTACTCTTATTAAGTCAGAGCATTTATACATTATATATTGCTAAATTTGTAGTTAAATTTTACTTTAATTTTTCTCATTTTAATGTTTTTTTTCCCCTTTCTTTTCTCTATGTTATTATACAGCAACTAAATGAATATTTTTACTGATTTACAGAAATCTTATTATATAGAACGTTAGAGAGGACAGGTTACATAAGAGTGACGATGCGGCTATTCTTAAGCGTCAAACCACTGTATATATTATATGTAAATCTAAATTTATAGTTGAGCTTCATTCTTTTGTATGTACTTTTGTCAATGGTTTATTCTTATTCTGCAATGAGTATATGTTTATTTATTATTTTATAGTTAACAACTGAAAGTGGGAAGCTGCTTGCGCTGAAGGAGTTATATTTAAATGCTAAATTAATTAAATCGAAAGTAAATGTTAATAAATTCAGAAACGTAAAGACAATAATGAATTTGAATGCTCAATTTAACTTCAAGAGACTGCAAATACATGATTGAATAATAGCTACTGCAGATTCTAAAGTTAAAAATAGAATAATTACCTGTGTGCATTCTGCAATAGTATAAATAAACATAAATCGGTGGAGGATTAAATATATTTTATTTACATCTGCGGTAAACCTGCAGAACGCACGGAATGCAGGAAAATTCAGCTTCTCACTCATGATAGCATGAGCAGAAAGTAGAGGGAAAACACTATCGTTGAAAACAGTATGTTATATCTTATTGACAATGAGTGGATTTTTATAAAAACACAGATTTAGTGCGAAAAATTTCCGGTCTTCGTGTTTATAGTTGCTAGAGCGTTTGGATTTGTTGCTCCGTAGCGTGAAGGAATGAGGGTTGTGCCCTGGACATGGGTGTTTTAGGTCCGTATAAATGTGTGCATGTGTGTGAGCGCGGGACAAAAGTAAAACAATAACAAATGGGATGTTAGGGTGGAAAAAGAACCGGCAAGAAATTATTTAGTTAAACATAGAGTTATAGAATGCCTTCATTTCTAACACAACTTGAAACGGATATAAAATTCATAAAATGTTTTGATCAGATATTTAATTTTCCTTCTTCTATCTCTGTTTACCCTCATGGTATTTAAAACTTGCATCCCCAGTACTTACAAGCCAGCGACGCATTTGAGGAGCAGAGGCCCTGGATAAGAGAGATCCCAGGATGGAAGATCAGCCCGCTAATGGTATGAAGGTGAGAAAGCGGATGATATGAAATGACGACGAAAGTGATGACAGGAAGGATGATTATGGACTTTTGATATGGATACGACACGAGGATTTTCAGAAAAATCCCCCACCCCAAACTACCCTCTGCATGGAACATTTCGAAAGTTACGATTTTCTAAAAAGTGGCGTATATTACAATGTTTACCTGGCAAATAAAATGCATATCCTGATTTTCTTGGGAATATCCCCTAAGTCATCTTCATTTAGAATGATTTTTACTGGCAAACCGTAAACCGTGAGATAGACAAAAGCTTACTACAAAAAATGTAGGTCTCGTTAAAACACCCAATTATGTTATACATATTTGTTTGTAGAGCTAACCAATTCAGATATATTCAGTATTATAGTTTTCAGTTTTAAAGAACATAACTGTTTCTCAAACGCGAACTTCTCCTCCGTTTCATATTTGTTTTGTTTTTCTTCATGGAAAGGGAACTGAATTTCATGACAATCACATAGTGACAGCTTCTAAAAGATTTAACTGTCGCTTTAGCCTTATGTATTTGCTTATTCCCCTTCTACTTAAAACGGACTATGTAATATAAAGATAATGTTTATCAAGATGTAGAAAAAAATCATGGTCTTTTTAAAGATAGTTTATTTGTAGAACAGAGAGAGAAAGTCATTTAAATAGAACACATCAGCTTATTAGTTCAGAAGCCTATGGGTGTATATTTCTGACGAAATCTTGGTTCCAAGTTTTTTGCTGAAACGCATTCTTCCTCTACTTAATGTAATTACTATAGAAAGTAAAATCGACTTCCGAAAAATGCCGACGTTTCAGTCATGGTATGTTAGTGCAAGTCGTCTTTGAAATGGAAAGGAAACCGTAAGGTAATTAAATTTTTGAAATATGAAAGGAGCCATGTAGGTTACAGAGGATTACTTGTCTTTCAAACGTACGGAATTTAAACAAATGAGCTGCACGTGAATAAAATATTATATGAGTTGCGGTATCCGGCTTCCCAACTTTGAGATTACAGAGGACTTTTTCTACAGAGTTAGAAAATTACCTAAAACAGCCTGATGGCTGTGTCCTTTGCTGCATGGTTCCTTTGATAGGGAACATTTTATTTCATCATCCCACTGCCGGAACATGTTGAATTTCCTCATCAGTTCAACGAAGCAAAAAAGGCCTGCGTCACAAACAGTCTCTTTGCAGCTACGAGCTCGCGGTTCACGAGCGTGCACAGAGCTATGAAATTTAACAATGAACTCTTTATTCCCTGGCAAGGTTTATGGAGTAAATCAATGCATTGGATTTTTAGATGATTGAAAATTATCATGAATGTTTGCCAGATTTTCTATTTTGAAAAAGTTTATATTGCAATAAAGGGTATTATTTATAAGGAAAAGTAGAGATTTTTATGTGGCCACTCAAAATTGAAATGAAGATTCCACAAGTGGAATAACATTTTGGAAATTAATGTATATGAAGCTGTAACTACATAAAATCAACTTGATGTAAACATATTAATCTAACTGAAGTCTCCCACTGATCTGACTGATAACCAAAATACATTAATTAATATACCAATTCCTAATGATTATTGAAATGCCCGTAATTCTAATATGGTCAACTATTACAGTGAATTTAAGCTCCACAAATGAATTTTATACTTATTTTAGTATATATATATATATATATATATATATAAATATATATATATATATATATAATACTTGAACGACTTCACATGAATTCATCTGCTTCCAATCCAAACAAACTGCCTCTGCGGCGAGAGGTCAAGATTCTGGCTTGTCAGCTAGATATCCTTGGTCAATTACCTGCTAGGGCGGGGAGTTTTTCTTTAATTAGAAGCATTCCTTATTCTCCTTATATTTATCTGGAAATATGCATGTGAGAGTCAATGCGTAGGGTGCTGAAAAAATAATAATAAACCCCAAAGTTCAGCGAGAAAATACCAGAAGCTGTTGCCAAAGCAAAGCCCCCGATATGACCATAGAAGTTAAAGGGGTTTATATAAATGAAAGAATTAAAAAAAAGGAATTAATGAGGTTTTGTACAATTGTAAAATCATCATTGCAAGTACATCAAAGGAATATAATATTAAAGATGTTAAGTAAAATATATAGTTATGAATAAAGTTATTGTTACATTTATATTCCACCTTTTTTGCAATTCTTTTTACCTTTGAAACACAATGACTATCGGCAATGGTGTTAATGGGTTTCTGTTTTTCTTTGGGTTTTATTTATTAGACCACTCACATTCACACACAAACACTTATTCATAAAAACATATTTTTTTCGATGAGATCTCGATATTGAATTTTTGGGCGGAATACAATAATTTCTTTATACAGTAGAGAAATTAAATATACCTATTTTTTCATTCAGAGAGCCCCAAAGCATGCGTATCTGATGAAATTTCGGTGTCTAATTTTTGGGATAAATGCAACTTTTTCTCTACCGTTATGTACACTTGCGTGCATAAAAAGTGGCACAATTCTCCTCGATTACAATGGTATTTTTCGCACCGTAAGTTAACCAAACTTTGATTCCTCCCAACCGGTATTATTTCCCTAATGTTATAATCGTAGGTCGCACACTGTCTTTATGAAATAATTTCACTATAATGTGTACACAAGGAAAGGCTAAAATCAATGACAATATTACTCGCCATTCTAAAGGAATGGATGAAGGATTATTTGCAATTGTCGATAAACTGGATAGCAGCTGCGACTGAGTTTTCATTAGTGACATATAGATGATGGTTCAACATATTGCCTTTATCGCACGGGAATAAGTATACCGATATTAAAACAACACTAACGTGTACGTCTAAGTTATTGAGCATTGTTAAAAGCTCCAAGAACCCATCTTCGATTTTCCACATTCCTAGAATCTGTGAAATTTAGTTAGCGAGGTTTTACTCTATCCTTTTCTTTATTTCTAAATTCTTGGAAAGTACACTCCTCCCTGCTAGCTCTTTATTGGGATAAAATCACATATTTCTGTAAGTTAGAACTTATCTGTTTAATGACCATTCGTATAGTACTGTATGTGTATAGGGTGTTATTTGTTACTGATAGTTCTTTGAGAATTTTTTTCTGCTGAATTGTTGAAACACTGTGTTAAAATAACAACACATTTTATGGATAAAATATGGAAATTTACAGGTGAGGTTACACTGAAAGTTTTTTATTTGCATGAAATGGATTTATTTGAAGGTACACTTTCCAAACTAAAGAGCATACTTATTAACTCGAAGTTTGGATTATTCGAATTTTTAAAAGTTCGAATTAAAAATAATCCAATGTATTATAATAGCTTCCTCAGTTGGTGATTAAATGGTCGGAACACAAAAGTTTGTACCTGTGAATAATAAACAAGGGCGCCAATGTAACAGGTATAATAGTTTTTTCTTATAGTGTTTAACTCCCACCTTTATTATAAAGGCAACGCAGGGGATGCCACTGTTGATATATGGGATGAAGATGGAGTACCGGTGGAATGCGATGGTGGAGGAAAACCGGAGAGCCCGTCTCTGCGCCGCTTTGTCCACCACAAATCCCACATGCAGTTGCCTGCGGGAGAGGCGAGTGGTCTAACCACTCGGCCACGGCACCGCCCACAATAGATATAAATTAGTTTTCCCAATGCACAGTAGTATAGGTATTTGCGGGGTGTTGCAACAACCGGAATATCACCAGAATCTACTGTGTTATCCCATAATGGTGGGAAAATGTCAAAGTTGCACTTTAGTAACCTTCGTATATTGCGTCCCTTTAAAAACTTCGGAATTAATGCGCCAGCATTGTTTTCATTTCCATCAAATCAATAAGAAGCCTTTTAGAAAAGCGTGCGAAATCTGAAAAAATGTGGCAGTCTTGCGTATTAAAGAAGGCGTTTGAATCTCTAGAAGCTGTGAAAATCCTCGTTTTTTTCCGCAACTCGCGTAAAATTCGATAAGCTTGCTGTAGGTAGAAAGATGGGGGATGAGTGTGCGTGTCTGTGCATATTTGCATAGCGGTTTTAGGGATAAAGAACCCCTGTAAAGGTTATACTTGGTCTTGCTGAGAACAGCATCCTTGGCACTCCTTTGTACCTGTCGGCAGCAGTGCTAGAGGCTGCCTCCATCTTGCGTCTGTTTCTCCACGTATCGCTTCAGTTACCTCATTCCTATATCATAGTGGCGAGATCAGAAGAGTGTCAGCTAAAACAGTATTGTCTTTATTTTCATTATCTGTCGTCCTCCGTGGTGTAATGGTTACCTTGCTAACTTCATATACCCAGGTCGCGGATTCAAACCCGGCGGAGGACGATGGATTTTTTCGGGCGTAAAAATCCTTAGCATGGCTTCCTTCGGAAGGAAGTAAAGCCGCGTTGGTCCCGTGTCTTAGATTTACGGCACGTAAAAGAACCTCAAGCCTGATAAAAGAGGCCTCTGAGCAAAATTAAGCGGTCTTTCAGGCCTAGTATAGAATGGGATGCTGAGAAAGAGCGTCCATAAATAAAACTCTATTTCATTTCGTATTCATTAGCTGTACTCAAATACGAAATGGTCAGCACGTTACTTATATTGAGGAGAAACCAAGTACACTACTTACTTATATCATCATCTTCTTTTTTCATGGATTAGGTCTTTGCCTGTTCCGATCTAACATCTGTTCAGCCCAGCGTTTTCTTGGTTTTCCTTCCGATTTTCTTCCTCCAGGAAGAATGTCATCTTTGGTATCCTATCCTCTATTATTCTTTGCACATGCTCCTTCCAATTGTTCTTCTATTTGTTGAAGAAGTGGTAGTAATTTTAGTTCCTCTCAAATATTCTCGTTTCTAATATGTTCTTGAATTTTGCTTTTATCTTTTTCCTTTAGGATTCAGGCCCCAATTCCATCACTACTTTAGTACTGTCATCGTTGAGTAAAATCTTAGCTGCGTTTCTGTTCTTCGCTCCTCAGTGTTCGTCTGATTGTTCCTCAAATATCTATGTCGAAATTTCTGCATTTTCCTATTTATAACTTGTTCTTCTTCATATGTTATATCGCAGCCCAAATACTGGAAGGGTTTTTTGTTTTGTTTTGTTTGTTCTTTTTATCGTGTTTAGCGCCCGCTTTTACTACATATGACACCGCAGGCATTGAAACTGATGATGTATGGAATGAAAATCGAGCACCGCTGGAACGCAATGGCGGGGAAAACTAGAAAACTCGAGAAAACCCGCTCCTGCGGCGCTTTGTCCACCACAAATCTCGCAAGTGTGAAAACTTTTCCAACCTTTATCTTCTATTGCCATATTTGTTCTTCCTGGGTACCCATGCATAGTGAAAATTGTGACAGTGAAATACATCTTCTAAGGTCCTTTGAAACCAATAAACAGTTTAGGTCATGTATGGGCGAATGTGGGTCACTTCCTAGGATGGAGGACAGTGTGACGTGATGTAGCTTCTCTGTCGGAGCAGTGGAGTAATGCGATTCTTGGTATTGAATAGCTAGAAATTGCTATTTATTTCAATGCAAGATATGCATTAAATAACAAAACAAAATGCTTTATTAATTATTATTTATTCAATGAGTTTGAATCTCAAAATATCTCATACTTCTTAATAAAATTGAAGAAATAAACACGTTGTTCATAAACTTGTAAGAAATAAAACAAACCAAAGAGCTCTCAATACTTAAAAATTTTAGATTTAATAAATATCCTCTTGCTTCAATTGAAGTTGCTTGATTATTAATTGAAACTGAGAATACTATCCCATGATTTTATAAAATATTTCCCCCCAAAAAATATATTAAACAATTCGTTAATTAAAGCAGTGCACGTGAGTCTATTTAAATGGCCGCTAGTTATATTGAACAATGATTTATTGGTAAAAACCAATTTGAATAATTTAAGTTTTTTTGTATTATTTACAATTTATACCATTTTATTGTTTAGCATACTTTGATTATGGCAGCCTTCATTTAGAGGATTTTGGTAATAATGTATATATAAATATATGCACGGTTGTTTCATTTACATTACTTTTTTTACCACGTACATAGTAGGTAGATAAGATATTACATTCAACCCTGTGTCGATTATCAGCATAACTCGAAATTGAAAAATCGGTTAATTATATATTAAAGTACTCACCAGTAGGCTATGTTGGTCGTCCTAGAACTAGATGGATAAATTCTGAGTCGGAAAAAGCTTATGGGCTGCCATGCTGAAGAAGATATTTAATTTCAGCATCTTCCAAGAATGCAACACAAAGATTTTCAAGAAAATCCCCATTTCTCACCCCTTTACTTTGAAAATTATGATTTTCTCAAAAATGACTAACGATTTTGACTGAAATACCATATTTTTATGGCATTTTCAGGAGAAATAAAATGCCTTTGTTGAATTTTCTAAGAGTAGCCTATTATTTGTGGGTGACTTTTGCATATGTGGTAAACCGTAAGAGGTAGATAAAACGTTACTGCATGAAAAATATATAGATCTCGTTAAAACATAAATTTATGTAATATTAACTATTGTGGAGTTTATCATAACGCATATATTCCTTGTTTATGTTTTCCCCAATACTTATACTTTTCTCAAATGGGAAGTGTCATTCATATTTTTTTCCTGGTCATGCAAGAGAACCAAATTTCAATGTCATCACATGCCGACCGGATTTTAAGATATTTGACTTTCGCTTTAGCTTATTGTGCTTCCTTATTTTGTTAGTACATAAATAGAGGAATAAGCTTTTGTATGAGTAGTCTGTTGTAGCATAGATAGAGAAAGTTATGTGAATGTAGTGCGTCAGATTTTTTTCCTGGCCGTATAAAAAGATTGGAATTTCTTTGGCATCACTAGAGCTCGGTTTTGAGCTCCAAAGCGCACATAGTTATGAAGTCGCAGAGCAGTCAGCTGTATAAGGAGAGGGTAGTGGGGAGAGGTTTGTAGCGTAAACATGCACGCGTTTACTCGTTCTAATTCATAAAGAAATACAATAAAACAATTAGTAAATAAAACGCCTTGTACATATACAAATAAATGTATAAAGCTTGATACAAAAAAAAAATCAGGATAATAATGTGCAGAGCTTTGAAAAGGCAAGGTACATAAATCAACTAAACTCACAGAATTCTTTGCAGTGAATTACAAGATACATCTTTACTGTATCGAAGGAAAAGACTCTCCTGCTGTCACTCAAAATATATTTGGATCATCCACAAGATTGTTCAGTTTCGAACGCCTACTCTTTCAAATGTTCGTCATTTTTGAATCTGCGCTCTCTTTAAGTGTTCACTGATTTATCTACTAGCAGGAATTGAACGAGGCCAGGCAATGGGCAATGTTAGATAGTGCAGCAAGTTTCGAAGCGGGTTAGCAGAGACCACGCCTAGGCCATCACGTCATAGTTATACTGTGTGTACCGAACCTGAATCGTGACCCCGGACCGAGCTCTATTCATCACTTAACAATCAGTTTTTAAAAGATTTTGCCTAGTGCATTCCCTTAGTTTCCTTCTGCCTTCGAGAAAATTTGTAGTAAAACCTGAATATGCATGAAGTAGTTGGAAGAACTTTTGTAAGAATAGTTTATTGCAGAGAGGGTAGAGAAAGTCATGTGGATGTAATACCTCAGAATTTTTTTTTTTTGTACAAAAGACTGGGAAATTCTGTACGTAAAAGACTTTTGGTAAGCAAGAGAAGATATTAAGAACAAATTAAACGCTCTAAAGAAGCAGCAAGTTACAGCAACGAATAGATGAAACCCTGAGGGCAGCACGGAAAAGTGGATGTGGAATAAATTGCAAACTCAGAATAGCTCGGTTTTAATCGATGTAAGGAAGAAGCAAGATATTCATGGAAGAGGGAAAAGTAATACGGGGTAAGGGAAGGGCAGAAGCTGCGGATGTACAGAGGTGAATTATTTTGTCTGCTCAAGAACAAATAGTACCCAGATATAATGAAGGTGGTGATGCAGCTGCAAGCTCTGCGGGCTGGAGGTTGTAGCATCGGAACTCTTTAAGCTGGTGTTATTGGAAATCGAAGTTCTTGAGACGTGGGGATGGATGCAGAAGAAAGGAAATGATCATGGAGCAAATAGAAAGAGGAGAACACAAAAGATAAAATCGATATTTTAGGACCACGGCTGCTGCTTTCTGCCTTTAATGTTACAACAACCAGAGCGTTCTTCTCTGAGAGCTCTATTCGTCTTCAAATATCTGTACGTCTGCTTTGGGTGCGCCAAATTTCTTGCAAGTCTTTGCCAAACATGCACATTTGGGAATGCGGAGTATGCCAGCGGACTTCCACGTTTCGCATTCCATGTTAAGCGCCAGGCTCAAGTGTTGACTTACCGTTGATTCTCTCATCCTCACCAGCTGACTCATTGGCAATGCCTGAAAAAGTCAACACATTTGTGCTTGCGTTTTTGCGTATTTCTGTCTTCACGAAACGGAGGTTAGATTTACCAAAAGCATCTTCAATAGAGGTTCATTATTTCTCTTACAATAATACGCTGGTTGAGGATTAAACGATCTCATGCGTTTCATTCACATTACTTCCCCTATTCGGAAAACAAATTCTTACAAAAGATTATTCTTCTATCTACTTCATGTTAATCAAGATAATCATTATCAGAATAGTTTTATTTAGTTCCCTATAGGTAGAAGGGATATAGGGAAAAACTTTAGGCTAAAACGATAATCTAATATTTTAAAATCTGTCAGTCGCTATGCGATTTTCATTGAAATTCGGTTGTCATTGACGGCCAGGAGATAAACAAAAGAAATTCCCATGACTTCTGTTTGAGATAAGTGTAAGTTTTTTTGTTTGTTATTTAAACTGAAACCAGTAACCAGGAATATCTCACAACAAAAATGTATAAAACATAAATTGTATCTTTCGACGAGATCTACAATTTTTGTGCAGTAGTTTTTGTCTAACTCTTGCGAATTACCAGTTATGCAAAACTCGCTCAGAATACAGTTGCTATTCTCAACAAATTGAAAATATATGTTTTATTTGCCATGTAAATGTATTTTATATACTTAAAGTATTTTAATAAAAATCGTTAGAGCCATTTTTGAGAATATCAACATTTTCGAAAATATTTACATGTAAAGGGTAGTTTGTGATGGGGGGATTTTATTGCAAATTTTCGTGTCGCATCCTTTGAAGATACTAAATCTAAATATCAAGTTTGGTATTTAACGGTCTTTTCGTTTTTAGCTACGCTTTCCAGACACACACACACACACAAACACACACCACACAGAAACACACACGAACCTTTTTCTAAAACTGCTTTTTCGGATTCAGGGGACTCCAAAAAATATATTTTCGGTGAAATCTCGACATTTTGGGTGAAATACAGTACCTTCTCTATGTACATTGTACATGCGGACTAGAGAATGTAAAAATCTCATGCGTCCTATTCACATTATTTTCTCTACCTATTCGGCAAACAAACTTCTCACAAAAGATTATTCTTCTTCTGCTAATCGAGATAATCAGAAGATCGGTTTTTATTCTTAGATCATTATAATTATAAGGAATATAACTAAATACATTAAGATAGTTGCGATTGTCATTGAAATTCGATTCTCATCGATGACGAGGAGTAAAACAAAAGAAACTCGAATGACTTCTGTTAAAGAAAAGTATAAATGTTTTAAAATTGAAACCATTAACCAGGAATAGCTCGGAAACGGATAGCTCCTCAACAAAAGTACATAAGACAGGTATAAATTGTGTCTTTTGACGATATCTACAAATTTTGTGAATTAAGTTTTTGTCTATCTCTTACGGTTTACCAGTTATGCAAAACTCATTCAGAATGCAGAAGACTTGAGAGGCTATTCTCAACAAATGAAGATTACACATTATTTTATTCAAAATCGTTAGAGCCATTTTTGAGAACGTCGAAAATTTTGAAAATATTTGCATGTAAAGCGTAGTTCCTAAAAATATTCCTGCCACACCCATGGAAGATACCAAACTTAAATACGAAGAATGGTACTTAACCAACTTTTGGTTTTTGAGCTATGCTGTCTACAATGGGACACACACACGCACACACACTCACATAGGCCTTTTTCTTAAAATATTTTCTTGGACTTAGGCTACCTCGATATACACACACACACATATATATAATCAAAATAGTTCATTATAACATGTGTACGGAAATGCTTCATTTCCGAGTTATGGCCTTCACAACATTGGAATTCACTGGAACGTTTTTCTTTCCTCAGGTCTTTGCCGTCAAAGGAGACATTAGGAGGGCTCTCTGATATTTCATTCTGAGGAAGGTTACATTCAGTGTTCTTTAGGCGTTAAGACTGTGCGACATATATTCAAATCAAGAGCTGGCAGAGATACACTTCATGTACGGTAAGGCGGACGGCAATGCTGCGCTCGCTCGTCGTTTGTACCAGGAGAGGTACCCACAGCGACAATGTCCAGATCGGAAGACATTTGTACGTCTCCATTCCCGTCTGTGCGAGTATGGAACATTCACCTCTCCTGGTTTGGGAAGGGGACGACCAAGATCTACAACTCCAGAAGTGCAGGAGGAGATTCTGGAGGCTGTGGCCAGGACTCCTTCTATCAGCACACGACGGTTAGCGTTGCAAGTCAATGTTCCTCATACGACTGTCTGGAGACTGTTGAACGAGTATCAATTGTATCCTTATCATTTGCAACGAGTACAGGCCCTGTCACCAGCAGATTACGCTGCACGAGTTAGGTTCTGTCAGTGGTTCTTGCAGCAGTGTGGTGTAAATCCGAACTTTTCTGCCGTCGTATTATTTACAGATGAAGCACAGTTCACAAGAGATGGCATAACAAATTTCCACAATAATCAATTTCCACGTGCAACTGTTGTATCTCATCACCAGGTGCGGTTCTCCCTCAACATGTGGGCCGGTATCATTGGTGATCGATTAATTGGACCCCATGTACTTGTAAACAGACTTACGGGGCAGGCGTACACAAACTTCCTGGAAAACACCATACCTGACGTTTTCGAAGACACTCCACTGATCAATCAACAGATTCCCCTTCAGCAAAATCGAATGGTCTACGATTTGTTTCAGCAAGACAAGAAACAAATCATACATTACATAAAGGTAAACATAAAAAAAGAAATCAAATACCCGGTACTTGGATCGAAGGTTTCCTGATCGATGGATAGGTAGAGGTGGCCCAATTGCTAGGCCTCCACGCTCACCCGATCTGAACCCTCTCGATTTATACTTGTGGGGCCATTTAAAATCATTGGTTTATTCGTCTCCGGTGCCGGATTTGGAATCCCTTCGGAATCGAAGTGTGGCAAGTTGTGAGGACATACGCAATACTCGTGGAGTTTGGGATCGTGTTCGCAGGTCAATGAGACATCGATGTGAGGTCTGTATTCAAGCAGGAGGTGGACATTTTGAACATCTTCTGTAATGACAACAACCTTCGGAAAGAAAAACGTTCCAGTGAAAAAAACCTCTGAAAGGATGCTGAAATGAAATAATGCGTAAAAGTATAAAAGAAAAAGATATCGTGGATAAGTATAGTTGGGTTTCCTGAATTCCTATAAGCAATTGGAGCAGGGAGACATTACTCATCAGATAAATGAAAAGGAGCAAGGTACTCACACATACGCAATCAAGAAGCTGTTGCTTCTGATAGATAGCATATTTATAATAATTGTGTGGAAGTATGAATCTTGAACGGGTATAATGAAGATACGATGTTACAGTTCGAATGGCAAACGTTTTTATGTTTATATTGTTCATCCTTCTGATTGTGACTATCCTGTATTTGAAACTAATGAAACAGCTTAACAGTGTATTAATTTTCCAGGAAATTTCATCTCGCAATTTTCAGATTTTGAAGTTACTTCGCAATATAATAGAAGATTAACGTAGCGATTATTCTTCGCTTTTTACCCACCATATTTTGATGCAGAAATCACGAGAAGGAAGTGCTTTCCGAACAAATCAGTTTCTTAATTAATACGGATTCATTGAAATGTTCTCAGCGCGAATTTGTAATGCGACGAGAAGTTGTAATCCATTATTGATATTAAAAGCTCGATCCACCGCAATAGCGAAATTCCTGTAACTCCAGACTGCAACTCCCGGGGATAAATTACGGTATCACTAACTTGCTGAAGTTATTAATTAATATCGCTTCATTACGATACATGCAGTTTGCAGGAGCTTGTTCGACAGTTAATTACGTATGAGGAAATATGATTAAAACTCTAACAATTGAACAAGCTTACAAGTGATTACATTTGCCAAATTCCTTTGAAATAATAATAATAATAATAATAGCTTATTACTGACATAACTTATTTAATGTTTACTGTAATAAATACCTAAACTTTTCAACAAATTCGTATTCTATTTCTTCGGATGGAGTTCCTATTTTGTTAAACAATGATGTCAAAGGGCATTAGGCCTCATATTTCAATTAAGTCAGGGTTATTACATTCCGATCCACCCGCGATAAACTGGCATTTGCATTGGATAACTCACATTCAGGAGTGGTCTCCCGTGATCGAATTCTAACCCATAGTTGTTGCTTTTTTTTTTTTTTTCCTCGGGGTAAATAGGCGAAATATGGGTTAGTTCCTGTTACCACGTTTCCCTTATCCTCATATCCTGTATTATTGTGCTACTCTAATGCTTAACATGCGCTTTGCATTTGATCATCAGAGGCCTTTCAGGTATAACACGCAATCAAATCAAATCATTTAGGGCATTTAAGCACCTTAGTGCCAGGGCTGTTTAGGGATATTACCTCCTCAGCCTAGATTTTGTTTTCGGAGAGATCTCTTGTTTTTAATTTGTTGAGTTGTAGCAGCATCATGCCATTCCTGGGTGTTATATATTCTTGGAGTAATCCCTATTTATCTCTCCCACCCTAACTCTGTTACTCTTGCTTCCCAAGTAGACTTGTGATTTTTGATTGTCGGTTGTTACTTTCTCCTTTTATTGGTCTTTAATGTTTTCGTGTATTTTTAGTTTTCATATGATGGCATAAATAAATTCTGAATGTTTTTAATTAATAAAATCTAATAAACTGACAAAGAAATAAAGCATGACAATTCTATCGCTACTAATAGCAACCAATTTATTATTATGCATAATTTTTTTTTCTTTTT
The DNA here is from genome assembly GCA_030762935.1 of Hymenopus coronatus. NCBI lineage: Eukaryota > Metazoa > Arthropoda > Insecta > Mantodea > Hymenopodidae > Hymenopus > Hymenopus coronatus. Next base: position 52,461,386 of record CM060884.1, read on the forward strand.
TTACATCGTACGAACTATTTATAACGTAGACTATATATTTCATTTTAAATTTTCAATTGAAAGATTCTACTATACCTAATTTTATTTTTCTTCCACATTCTCTGAGTTTTCCCAATTTAAATTCTTATTGTTCAGTTATAGATACAATGCTTACGGCGTTAAGAGTTAAGAGATCAAAATAGTAGGATAGTTTCAAAATATTAGAAGTTCAAATGCTATTTACATAACTTAAACTTAAAAATTTACCACTGCAGTGGATAATTGTTCTGAATGCAGTAGCCACCGACATTTATAAGCTACTATTTACAGCCTATGACTAAAATGTATAAAATGAAAGCATCTGAGCAAGCTTCTTCGGGTTCCAAAGAAACTCATGTTATATTACGAACACGTCTCCTATTGGTTTTTACACAAACATAAGTATATAAAGTAAAAGAAGAGCTGCAAGAATTTTGGTGTCATGTCCATATTTTTACTTTCTCTATACGTACTATGTGCATAGTGTATAGAGATGGTATTGTATTGCACCCAAAAATTAATTACCGAGATTTCACCGGACATACATGTTTTCTGTATCCCCCACAAAAAAATTAGAAAAATGTCCGTGTGAACTTGTGTATCTGTGTGTGTGTGTCTGTGGGTGTCTGTTGACAGTATAGCTCAAAGACCGTTACTAAACTTGGTATTTAAGTTTGGTATCTTCCAAGGATGCGACACGAACATTTTCAAACTACACTTTACGTGTAAAAAATTTCGAAAATTTTGATTTTCTCAAAAATGGCTGAAACGATTTTGATTAAAATCTCTTATATTTAAGATATTTGCAAGGCAAATAAAATGTATATCTTCAATTTTCTGGGAATAGCCTGTAAAGACCTGTTTATTCTGGGTGCTTTTTATTGAATGTTGCATAGCTTGTAAACCACAAGAAATAGGCAAAAATTTACTATACAAAAATTAAGATCACGATAAAACACACAACTTAAAAATCATATACATTTTTTCGTGGAGTTGAGCGTTTTTTAGATATTTCTTTTTATTGGTTTCAGCTATAAAGTGCCTATACTTTTCTCATATAGGAATTTGTCAACTCCTGTCCATACAAAGGAACTTCAGTCACAGAGCAACCAGCTTTTGACTATCACTTTAACCTATGGTACTCCCTTATTCCTCTTCTACTTACAAGGAAGCAAGTAATAAGACTATTTTACTAATTATTCTCGATAAGGTTGAAGTAAATGGAAGGATAACCTTTTTAACAATAATTTGTTGCAGAGGTGTAGAGAAAGTAATGTGAATAGAACCATAATATTCTTCATACTGCAATTAATGCTAATATAAGACTTTTTCACTTATTTTGTGCAGCTCGTCTTCTAAAAATATAATTCTAACAAACGTGCCTTATGAAGTTAAGGTTCCTTACCTTGATTAATTTGGAATATTCTAATTCAATGCATTAAACGCTGTATTTGGTATAACAGTTTGAAGAGCGTCGAGCGTCAGCTCTATAGGGGAAAGCTAATATTTGTATTTGTTGTCATGCTGCGGATATGAGGGCTGCGCAAATTGTACAACTGATTTAAGGAAGATTTTGATGCCTTAGAATATGAATAAAATAAAACGTTATTTTCGCACCTAAAAATAAAATAATGGTTGGAATACGTACAACGCATGCAAGAAAAGTGCAGGGTGGTTTATATAGAGCTGACATATTTCTTTCATTGTTTCAAAACGTGTTATTCTAGTGACAACTTATTATACCTAAATTGTAGGAACTTTGGGAGATTATTTACCTCTATAGCAAATTTTGAAAATGTTCTCCATCCTGCATAAGGCACCACTCAACACGTCGTTCCATGTTACTGGCCACTCGTTGGAGGACTCTGTAGTCAATAGTTTGAATCTCCTTTGTTATGTTGTACTTCAGATCGTCCAATGTCTGGGGACGTGTGGCATAAACCCTGTAGAAAGAAGTCCGGCGATGTCAAATCCAGAGATCTCGGTGGCCATAGGTTCCTGGAAATTATCCGATCATCAAAGAAACTTGCAATTAGGTTCATGGATTCATTTGATGTATGGCATGTAGCGCCATCTTGCTTAAAATATCCTTGACTCAGCTCTATATTGTACTGCATTTTCACGTTGACTACAAGTAGCTCAGTGGTACAGCAACCGGCTAGAAACCGGAGATCCGTGGTTCTAATCCCGGCTATGGCATTGAATTTTTCAGTCTGACTCTACCTATTCAACTTGTTCTACACACGGCTTGTGTGAAGAAAAAAAACAGTTACATCAAGTACTTATCTATCTCTTGCGGTTTACCAATTATGCAAAATTCATCCAGAATGGAGGTCTTCAGAGGCCATTCTCAGAAAATTCAAGATATATATTTTATTTGTCATTAAAATATTTTGATATACTGCATTTTAATCAAAATCGTTTCAGCCATTTTTGAAAAGAAATAAGTTTCAAAAAATCTTCCTTGTAAAGGATAGTTTGGTCTGAAAATCTTTGTGTTGCATCCTTAGAACATAGTAAACTTAAATACCAAGTTTGGTAATTAGCGGTATGTTTGTTAGAGGCAGACACACACGCGCGTGCGAACCTTTTTCTATTTTTTTTTTTCTTTTTTGAAGTCAGATGATTTAAAAACATATTTTCAGTGAAGTCTCACTATCGATTTTTTGGGTGCAATATAATACCTTCTCTATACACTATGTACGTAGTACGTGTACAGAAAGTAAAAATGTCATGAAGTTTAATCCATAAAATGATTACACAGTTTCTTTTGTGAAGATTACTTTGTGTTGCAGAATTTACGGAGATGTGATGAAATAGAATATGCTCGCCGGGAGATAGGCATAGTTTGAATTCTTCCATCACTCTGATTTAAAATTCATTTTCGGAGAGTCTGAAAATCATATATGGATATTTCATTCTGAGTTGTAGCAGCTTTCTCCTTTCCCAGACTGCGCTTTTATCTCCTCATAGTCTGCCTTTATGATGCAATCCATCATCTTTTCTTTCAGGAATTCTTCTCATCTTTCTTTATTCTCCTAAAGTTCTTTATAGAGAGCGAAAATCTCAACTGCTTCGTTAATTTACACGTATCTCTGAAATTAAATTTGGCTTCCTGATATTTACTCAGCTTAATTTCTTCACGCTTCCTTTTCCTTTTTTCGATCTAATATCGGTCATTTGTTTTGCATCCACACAATGGATGTTTTTACACATATGTTTAGGAATATTCATATCATAATACAACTGGGACATTTCACCAACATTTTTTAAATACAGTTTAGGATCCCTTGTATCCAAAAAAGAATTTTCAGAAAAGGTCCGTGTGTGTCCGTGTGTTAGTGTGTCTGTGAACATGATAACTCAAAAACAAAAACGGAGTAAAATACCATACTTGGTATTTAAGTTTAGTATCTTCCAGGGATGCGACACGAAGATTTTGAGGAAAATTCCCACACCCCAAACTGCTCTTTACATGGAAAAAATTTCGAAAATGTTGATTTTCTCAAAAACAGATCTAACAATTTTGATTAAAATACGAACATATTTATATGGCAAATAAAATGTATATCTTGAATTTTCTGGGAATAGCCTGAATTTTACTGAATTTTGCTCAACTGGTAAACCGGTAAGAGTTAGAAACTTGCTACTACACAAAATATATGTAAATCACGTTATAACACACAATTTATGTCATTTACGTTTTTTCGTGGAATTGACCATTTTTGAGATATTCCTTGTTAATTGTTTCAGATTTAAAATACGTAAACTTTTCTCACGCGGAAAGTTGTAAACTTCTGGTCCTACATAGAAACGGATCCAAATCACATGGCAACCAGCTTTTAAGAGATTTGACATTCTTTTTAGCCTAGCATTTTCCCTTACTTTCTTTCTGCTTACAAGAAAGCAAGTAATTAAGTAAATTTCTGCTAATGTTTATTTCGATTATCATAAAATAGAGAGAAGAATATGCTTTTTAACAATAATTTTCTACAATGATGTAGAGAAAGTTATGTGAATGTAACACGTCAGATCCTGTCACTATTGAATGATATGCATTCTAAACTTTAAGACAATATTCGGCTTTTCACTTCACTCATTTAAGCTACCAATGAACTGAAGCTATAAATTGACTGGTACGTGCGTAAAAACCCAACTTTAATTACCTTTTCAAGAATTGTTTGTCACAGAATAGCTAGAGAAAGTCATGTGAATGGGGCACACCATACATTTTTTACATTGTGCTTACTTTAATTTTCTGTTGTTATTTTATTGTGGGTATGCTAAGAGATGCAAACCGTCTTGAGTGTGTTAAAATGTTGTTTGATTTTGTATTTGCAATGTTATCTCTACAAAATTTGCTTTAAATTTTGGCGATTTTGAATTTCCATTGTGTCTTAATCAAATGTTTTTTTTTTGCCTCCTTAATTTATTCAACGCAGTGATATTGTCTCCATAGCATCTTCTTTAGTTCCCGAGCTTGATAAACTGCTAAAGGAAGGCACATTTGCAATGTTGACTGCATTTTTAGAGAGAATATCTTATGTACAAAGTGTCAACCACCAGTAATTGACTTTTCGCTGGAAGCTTGCATTTCTTAATTGAGTTTGAAAATATTTGGGCAAATTAGAAAATAAGGGTGGAATTATATCTGGCTTTAGATCGCTACTATGTCTTGGTATTTTTATCCCTTCTCCATTACAAAATATCTAATGTATTGCATTAACATGATTTTCTTTACAAACCTTTTTTGCAAAACATTATACATCTTGCTAATCGAGATAAGAATTAGCAGAAATATTCATATTACCTGCTTCCTTGTAAGTAGAATGGAAATAAAGGAACACACTAGCTAACGTGATAGTCAAATCTTTTGAAATGTTGTTGAAATAATTGAAATTGAATCTGCGCACTTTACTACGTTTGCGGAGAGTCATTCAAAACAAACGAAGAGGAACGTTGACTTCAGGAATTGTGTTGACCCATGACAACGCTCGTCCACACACTGGTAGCACAACCTATCGGCTCCTTGAACAATTTCAATCGGACATTTTTGATCATCCACCGTACAGTCTTGACCTGACACTCAGCGACTTTCACCTTTTCCCTGAACTGAAGACGTGACTAGGAGGGCAGCACTTTCAAAGCAACGTCAATGCTCATTTGAAAGCATTGGCGGTCACATTTTTTGAAGCAGGTATTGCAAAGCTTGTGCACAGGTACGATAAGTGTCTCAATCTTTCCGGTGATTATGTTGAAAAGTGACCCTAAGTGTACAAAACTTTTAGTAATAAAATAATTGTTTTCTATGAACTTGTCTTTTATTTTTTTAAGTATGAAATAACTAAGTTAAGGGAAACTGAGCAGAAAGACAAAGTATAATGACTATCGTTATGCGTCGAGATGTTTAAATTTCAAGTTTAAAAAGCTAAATTGGCCAATTTGGTAAATTGGTAGTTTATTCTAAAATTGAAGATTTCTATTTTTTTATCATAAAAACAAAAGCATCTTGAACCTTATAGCGCTCTTAAAATAGCAATTTGAATTTTCTTTCCGAGGATGCAGCTGTCTTCTAGTTCACTTATCACTGTTATGCAATTCTATTGTTTATTACGGGATAATTGATTATTTTCTTAATAATAGTTGTGGTTAACATTTATCACTAGTTCTTTTTTTAAGCAACCCACTTTGTTATTAAGTAGATCGATACTTTTAGAGGTTATTTTATTTTTCTAAAATTCTGTTTAACTATCTTCCATAGTTTCTGAAAAATGTGTTATTTGTGTTATAAAGTGCCATTGACAAAATAGCCTTTCAAACAAAAAATGGTGAAAATTATCTGTTAGCATATGCTATGACTTAAATTATAGGAGCCACCATTCTTAATATTACTACCAGTTTGTAGACCACTCTTTTATCACACGAAGGATTATATATGTATACATGAAATTCGATGCTCTGAGTTCATGTTGTATAAAGCATCCCAATGCTTTTAAATATTTCTCTCAAACGGGAAGTCATTATTTGCTTTTTCATCTTGTTCTTGTAAATAACGGAATTTCAAAGCCATCATATATTGACCTGCTTTGAAAAATCATTTATCATTATTATACTTCCTTATTTTTCACCTAACCAAATGGAATCATGTAACAGTAGCCACAATTTCGGCTAATGTTAATCTCAATTAGCAAAAGTAGATAGCAGGCCTCCCCAGCAATTGTGAATAATGAAATTTGAGGAAAACCTGGAAATATCTATTTTTATCCTATCGGTCTTCGTACAAGCAAAAACATCCATACTCGAGGGGATTCGAACCTTAGCGAGCGAGTCAGGTGAATCGTCAAAGCTGATTATGCTAACGGCACGTGTTGTTCTCCAAAAAACGACCACGTACAATGCTGCTTATCTCGGGTGTTATCAACATAGTGCGGCCGTGGGCTTAAAGCCGAAGCAGCTCAGGTCGATGGAAAGGAGTGAGAACAAAGGTAAAATAAACACTAGGGGGTGCGCGCTACTTTGTATTATGTATTTTGCTTTCTGTATGCTAATGGAGTGTGTGTTGTACTTTGTTTTTACTTTCTCTACGGCTCATCTAAGTAGAGAAGGTATTACGTGCTCTTTAAATATTCCATATCGAGATTTCACTGAAAGTACGTACTTTAAGGATCTTATGTTAATTAAAATTTTATTTTATAAAACATCTCCATTATATCAGTCCGAAAGAAGATTTTCCTGGTGACTCGACGTATTTTTACTTTCTGTACACGTATTATGTACATAGTGTATAGAGAAGGTATTATATTCCACCCAAAATTTGATACAGAGATTTAACTGGAATTATGTGTTATACGTTAATCATAACCATTTCAGAGAATTTAAAGTAAGGTATTGTGGAAAAAAACATACGACTATTTTTTAATCCTTTGCATTTGGAATTAATGCGTTACAAAGTTATATTCATCTAAAATCATAGGAAAGGAGGGCTTGGGACTCTACCGGATGTTGCCAATGAATTTCTATGCCAACTTAACAGAATTTTCAGGTCACTTTGTGGAAATGTATGGCATATACGCAATGTACTCCAGATTAAACTTGTCTCAATATTTATTGTTTTCTCCAAAACATGATGGCCATCAAACGAGACCGCTTCCCCCTTCTATTGAGCAATAACCATTTGCAAACAAAAGACTACCCTGTACAGGGGCGAGAGGCAACGTATTAAAATCTGTTTCCTGGAGACACTGCTTGCAAGTCGAGAATCGCACCAAAGTTAAGGGACCAGGAAGACTTGGCATGTTGGTGAGTCTGTGAACAAACATGGACTTTTTTCTAAAAATGTTTTTGAGATATAGGGGACTTTAAAACTTCTATTTCCTGTGAAACCTCAGTATCGAATTTTGGGTGGAATACAATATCTTCTCTATATACTATGTACACAGTACATGTAGAGAAACTAAAAAGCGGATATAAATATTAATGACCAACTATTTACTCTAACATTACTGGCATCACAATTTCATTTCAACAGTCAAAATAATAATTATATAGGGCAGACCAAAGAAAATATAGGGCTTTAATTTATTCATATAACCTACAGAAATATTTTTGAGGAACTGGTAAATACGAACAACTAGTGTGTTAAATTCACATCACTTTCCTATTCTGTAACAAACTATTTTCACAGATCACTCTTGATTTTTAAGTTCCTTCTGTCGTTCAGTAAAGCAAGGCACTCGAGGATAAGGATCTTTGGTTGTTTTCTTCATCAAATAACCATGACTGAGGTAGAAGTGACCGATGGGCAACTGGTAAGTAGGACTTTTTGTTTTCTTCGGAATTTAAGGCGTGATATTGCCGGTTCTGTAATAGATTTTTTAACCAGTTGCAGTTTTGAGGGCGTAGATTTCCACTGTTTGTCCCAGTGGTCTAGGATATAGTTTTTAACATCTTTTTTACATCCTGGAGTGTACCACTTAGTCCAACTTCAATTTGTTCCAGCCTCGTAGCATATTTAGCTGCCACATATGCCTTTTCATTTCCGGCAATGCCTTTAGGTGATAGAAGCCATACCAATGACATTTGGTAGCCGGTATTGTAGTGATAATATAATCGTCCTTGTATACTTTGAATGAGTGGATTCTTAGAGAATCTGTTAGCAACAGCAGGAAGTGTTGACATGGAGTCAGAGAAGATCACAAGTGGTGGATTATGCGAACGTTTCTATAAAAATCTGACTGTTCCATTCACATGACTTTCTCTACATCTCTGCAAAAAATTATTGTTAAAAAGATTATGCTACTATTTTCTTCGTGCTAATCGAGAAAAAAAAAATCTAGCAGAAATAGTCTTACTTCTTGCTTCCTTAAAAATAGAAGCGAAATAAGGGAGTACCATAGGTTAAAGTGACAGTCAAAGGCTGGTTGCTATGTGACTGAAGCTCCTTTATTTGTATGGACAGGAGTTGACAAATTTCTGTATGAGAAAAGTATGTGTTTCATAGCTGAAACCAAAAACAAAGAATATCTCAAAAACAATCAACTCCATGAAAAAATGTATATAACATAAATTGTGTGTTTTAAAGTGCTCTACATTTGTTGTGTGCTAAGTTTTTGTCCATCTCTTACGGTTTAGCAGTTATGTAAAATTCCGTAAAATTGACCCACAATAAAGTAGTGTTCAAAGGCTATTCTCAGAAAATTCAAAATATACATTGTCTTTAATATACGATATTTTAATAAAATCGTTATTGTGTTTAATATACGATATTTTAATAAAAATCGTTATAGCCATTTTTTTATAAAATCAAAATTTTCTAAAAAAGTTCCATATAAAGGGTAGTTTGGGATCGGGGAATTTTTCTCAAAACCTTCGTGTCGCATCCCTGGAAGATACTAAACTTAAGTACAAAGTTTGGTATTTTACCGACTTTTCGTTTTTGAGTTATCGTGTTCACAGACACACTCACATGGACACACACACGGACCTTTTTCGGAAAATGCTTTTTTTAGATACATATATTTCCGGTGAAATCTCGGTATCGAATTTTTTGGTGGAGTGCAATACTTTCTCTATACACTGTGTACATAGTGCGTGTAGAGAAAGTAAAAATGGTTTTTGGTTTCAGTGGTCCTCAAAAAATGTACATATTTCCGGTGAAATCTCGAAATCGAATTTTTGGGTGGAATAGAATACTTTCTCTACCTACTATGTACATTGTGCACAGTATTGTAGATAAAGTAAAACTATAAAAGTAAAATCGTTTTATATGTATATACATGGCATTCACGTTTTGAAAACTACATTCCTATATTCGTAAATTTCTCTGCACAAATTCTTTGTATCTCATCCATCACACGGTGCAAAAATTTAGACGGAACTTTTAGGCAATTTGAGTGCCTGAGCCATCTACATTTTTACATTTTCTGGAATATATGTACAATGTACATGGTGCACAGAGAAGATATTGTATTCCACCCAAAACTCCGATACCGAGATTTCATAGGAAACGCATGTCTTGAGATCATGAATCCAAAAAAGACGTTTTTAGAAATATGTCCGTATGTGTCTGTCTGTGTGTTTGTCTGTGTCTGTGATCAACATAAATTCAAAAACGAAAAGTCGGTTAAATAACAAACTTAGTATTTAAGTTCAGTACATTCCAACTACTCTTTACATGGAGCATTGTTTGAAAAATTTTATTTTCCCAAAAATGGCCGTAACGAGTTTGTTTAAAAGCCGTATATTTAAGATATTTTCATGAGAAACGAAATGTATGTCTAGAATTTTCTAGGAATAGCATCTGAACACCTCTTCATTCTGGATAACTTCTATATAATTTTTGTATAGCTGGTAAACCGTAAGAGAGAAACAAAACTTAAACCACAAAAAGTGTTAGATAGTGTTGCAGACAATTTATTCATGTACTTTGTGTGTGCGCGTGTGTGTGTAGAGTTAACCGTTTTCGAGATATCGGAGTTAATGGTTTCAGTTTTAAGCTACTTAAAAGTGTCTCAAATGGGAAGTCATCTCTCTAATAGTCTCTCTTTTGTTTACTCATGGAAGGAAAGAGAACAAAATTTCAATTATTTCACATAGAAATTGGTTTTAGGCGATTTAGTCTAGTCCATTTTCTTATTTCCCTTTAGCTTACAAAGAAGCAAGTACAAAGAGCAGCTCGGATAATTTTTATCTTGATTAGCATGATGTAGATAAAAGAATAATCTTTTTTATGAAAAGTTTGTTTGTGGAGCAACTAGAGAAAGACATATGAATGGACCATATGAAGCAATAGAACACAGAACTGAGATCCTTATGCGGAAATCTGCAAACAGCGGAACAGGACAGTCCAAATAACTCAGAATAGAGTCGCGTTAAACGCTTAGGACTGTGCTCGAATGCGATTTTGTGCGATATTCTCCGGTGTTCGCGCATTTTTTATTTTTCTTTAGAGCCGAGTGCGTCTCTTCAGTAATTTTAAACCATCTTTTGTTACCATGAGCAGAAGGTACCAGATCATTACGGCGATATTTTAATGCTGGCAAAACGAGCGCTGTGCACTGACAAAAATATCAGCATTATTGTAAGCCTTATGGTGGTGAACCGAAACCGAAAATTGTAGAAAAATAAATTACTTTTTTATAATAAAACAACATGCATTCTACACTTTAAAAAGCTATATTCTTATTACATTCTATAAACGTATTATGTACACAGTGTATAGAGAAGGTATTGCATTCCACCAAAAAATTCGATACCGAGATTTCACCAAAAATACGTGTTTGGGTCCCCCTGAATCACATTCTAGAAAAAGGTCCATGTGTGTGTATGTGGACAGCATACCTCCTAAACGAAAACACCGTTAAATACCAAACTTAGTATTTAATATTTAAGCTTGGTAGCTTTGAAGGATGCGACACGAAGATTTTCAAGAATATTCATCCAACCCCAACTACCCTTTACATGGAATTTTTTTTAAAAATTTTGATTTACTCAAAAATGGCTCTAACGATTTTGATTAAAATCTCGTATATTAAAGATATTTATTTGCCTGACAAATAAAATGTATGTCTAATTTTCTGGGAATAGCCTCTGAAGACTACTTTATTCTGGATGAATTTTACGGAATATTGCATAACTGCTATTTTGCTATGTTATATTCATTTTTTTCGTGGAGTCGATGGTCTTTTAGATGTTCCTTGTTATTTGGTTTCAGCTTTAAAAAACTTATACTTTTCCATACAGGGATTTCCAACTCTTCTCCATACAAACAAAGGAACTTCAGTCACATAGCAACCAGCTTTTGACTATCACTTTAAGCTATGGTACTCCCTTATTTCGCTTCTACTTACAAGGAAGCAAGTAATAAGACTATTTCTTCTAATTTTTTTCTCGATTAGAATGAAGTAAATAGGTTTTAACAATAATTTGTTGCAGAGATGTAGAGAAAGTCATGTGAATGGAACACCTAAAATTTTTCTCACTTGGCGCACTTTAAATACCAATTAACTGAATCCATTAATGGGCAGTGCATGATTATTAGTAGCCACGCCCAACTTTAAACATTGGTTTTCCAACACTTTTTCATACGATGTAGTTTTTTTACTAATTTGTTTCGAAATTTTATACGGCCGTCAATACACATTAAAGAAAATGGTCACACACTCTTTCGAAATAATTCTCCAATTTTGAGAAATAACTTATTACATTTTGAAAAATTGAGAGTTTTGGAGCTTACCTAATGTAATAATTTTTCTACAATAATTAGGATTAACATAAAAATATAGCATAATAGATTTATTTGTAAACTCCTTTACTACAAAAGTTGAACATTTATGAATATGGGTTCGTATCTAATGTGGCTAATTTTTTATTACAACCATGAATTTAGACAGTAAAAATTATTATTTAAATAGCTTGGAAGCTATGAAAGCTTGAAATCCAAGCTATAGTTTTGAAGCATGGCAAAAATATGACCAATTATTCTATATTGCCTAACTGGTTTAAATACCATGTATTTTCCAAACTTCACAGATATATTACCTTAATTACAAACGCTCGTTCAGCACCGGTGCAGTTCTTTATCATGATTGATATACGCTTGATAATACGATAACATTGTAAACAGTCGAATCGACATGATCGTATCGGTAAAATCAGATTAAAAAACGTTCGTTCCTATTGTACACTTTTTTTAATGAGAGATTTATTTCACTTTACGTTTAAGGAGACTGATTCCAAAGAAGAGTGTTTTCTAAAACGCATGATGCATACATACGATTGAATAGAACTTTGAAGTGTAACAGTTAATACCACCTATTCTACGGATTATAGTCTATTTTATGGCTACATTTTTGCTTTCTCTATAAGTACTACGTACATAGTGTATAGAGAAGGTGTTGTAATGCACCCAAAAATTCGATACCAAAATTTCACCGGAAATACATGTTTTGAGGCCCCCTGAATTAAAAAATGCATTTTTAGAAAAATGTCCATGTGTGTCAGTGTGTGTGTGTGGGTAGCATAGCTCAAAATGAAAAAACCGTTAAAAACCAAACTTGGTATTTAAGTTTGGTATCTTCCAAGGATGCGACACGAAGATTTTCAAGAAAATCCCCGCACGCCAAACTACCCTTTACATGGAAAAAATTTCGAACATTTTGTTTTTCTTAAAAATGGCTCTAACGATTTTGATTAAAATCTGGTATATTTAAGATACTTACTTGACAAATAAAATGTATATCTTGAATTTTCTGGGAATAGCTTCTGAAAATTACTTTATTTTGGATGAATATGACGGATTTTTGCATAACTGCTAAACTGTAAGAGATGGACGAAAACTTACCGCACAGAAAATGTAGAGCACAGTAAAACACATAATTTATGTTATATACATTTTCTTCGTGGAGATGGTTGTTTTTAAGATATTCCTTGATTTTAGTTTCAGCTTTAAAAAAACATACCTTTCTCATACAGGAATTTGTGAACTTCGGTCCATACAAATAAAGGAACTTCAGTCTCATAGCAACCAGCTATTGATTGTCAGTTTAACACCTATGGTACTCCCTTATTTCACTTTTACTTACAAGGAAGCAGGTAATAATAAAGCTTTTTATTAGAAATTTGTTGCAGAGATGTAGAGAAAGTCATGTGAATGGAACACATCAGATTTTTTAAATTGTTTCATTTGTACATCCTTTTTAAATTCTATGTCCATATTTGATTTGAGAAACAGCTCATACATTAACTATAGGTTATTTGCATTAGGTTAATAATGTTATATCATTAAACACACATACAATAACTTTTATATGCATATGTACTGATAGACTCGGGGGAGGGTAGGGAATGATTTCTGTTTAAATAACAGCCTGGAATCGAATCCGTGACATCCAGATGAGAAGTCAGCTCGCTGACTACTCGACCGCGGAGACAATCCGAGAATATTTTGTTCTCCTGGAATTTTCATCATTCGCCACCCTCGGAATGAGCACTTTTCACTCGTAAAAAATCGCACTTCAACCACAAGTTAGGAAAATAAGCAGGTATTTTTCACAAAGAGGATACGTGCTTAGCATAAAATGTGCGAGAACGTGCGGCATTCGCTTTGTTCTTGTTGCATTACATACCGTTTTGTTACATTGAGAACATGTATGAAAAAGCCCAATCGGTTTAATGTTTTATTACCTTTTGCAGATGTATGAATATTAAATTCTGTTCCCTGGAAGAGACCTAAATAAACAACGTAAAAATATAAAATTGATATCATGTAATCCGAATTAACTGACCAATGGGGAATTGTTGCCCGCATTCAGATTTTATGACATGTGGAAGCTTTAAATTCGTAAATAAACCACGGGACGGAAGAGATACAAACGCTTAAAATTCCATTCAGCGTGTCTAAGGATTACTCGATTATTCCGATATATATCTTTCACCGCTGTTTACTTATAGGCTCTGCATTTTCAGAAGTTAGAAGACTGACGGGGAAGGATCATAAACCGAAAATAAAACATCAGTCGACATTTCATATTCATTTCCCTGAAAGTCTGGGGATTTAGAATATAATGGGGAATTGAAAATTATAGATTTATGGCTAAAAGGGATCATTCATCATTAGGTTTTGGATTCCGAAGCGCAAACAGTTACAAACACACAGAGCAGTCAGCGGTATAAAGAGAAGGTAGCAGAGTGGTTTCTAGCGTAAACAAGCCCACGGTGAGGTATAATATGTTCCAAAAGTTGCTGATTACATGCATTGACATATGCATCGTTCTAATTCGTAAAGTAACACAATAAAACCGTTATTTCATAATATGCTTGTTAAATAAAAACGCTTTGTGTTTTTACAATTAAAAGTATAAATTTTGATATAAAAATTCATAATAATAATGTGCAGAGCTTTGAAAAGACAATGAATATAAAATCAATCAACCTCACTCAGAGTTTATTGCAGTGAATTACAAGATACACCTTTACTCTATCGAAAGAAAAGGCTCTCCTCCTGTCCTCTCCAAATATGTTTGAATCATTCACAAGCGTTTCCAGTATTGAACGTCTACCCTTTTGCATTTACACATTTTTCAATCTGCTCTCTCTTTCAGTGTTCACTGGTTTTTCTACTAGCAGGGACTGAACGAGGCTAGGCAGTGAACAAAAGGTAGTGTTACACGTTTCGAAACGGGCTATAGAGACCACGCTTACTCCATCATAACATAGTTATGCCATTTCGTGACCCCCGTCCGAGCTGCAGTGGTATTCCCTCGTTCTCCTTCTACTTCCCATCGCACTAGAAGCTTGTTTCACTCGTTTCGGCGTATCAGTGGCGATACACACTTTCAACTTGCAGACTATAAAAATGGTGTGTAAATCAATTTAAGGGAAACCCGAATTGTTAGATGTCATTTTCTAAAGTATTTTAAGCTAGAGCTTTGATTTTTACTTTCTCTAGCCCGTGTGTACAATGCACGTATTGGATAGAGAATGTATTCCACCCAAAAATTCCATATCGAGATTTCAGAGCCACTCAATCCAAAAGAAAGCATATTTAGAAACATATGTTTGTCTTTGTGTGCGTGCGTGGGCGCGCGCTTGCGTGTGTGTGCGGGCAGAACAAATATATATTAAATTTTCTGGGAACAGCCTCTGAAGACCTCGGGGACCTCTTAATTCTTGATGCGGTTGGCAACGATTTTGATTAAATACCGTATATTAAAGTTATTTACACGACAAATAAAATGTATATCTTGAATTTTCTTGTTTATTCTGGATGAATATTGCTGGATTTTGCACAACTAGTAAACCGTAAGACAGACAGAAACTTATATTAAAGATAACTCCATGGTACAACTCATAAAGAGTCTTGGACTAGCCCGGCCGCTGCGTCCCCCATCAGGGTCCATGAAGTATTGGAGGGTAAGACGTGGTCAGCGCCTCGAACCCCCCCCCCCCGTGGTCGGTTAATGCTGTCCTCATGACCTGGAGCCGTTACTTCTCCATCAAGTAGCTCCTCAATTGGGCCCCCAGGGACCTCACGAGGCTGATTGCACCGCGGACCAGGTCTCCCAGCGGGGGAAAAATCCCCAAGTCGGTATCTAAAATCGAACCCAGGTCTTCCGCTTGGAAGCAGCTATGTACCACCGCGCTAAGGAGACGACCAGACAAAAACGTACTACAAAAAATATCTAGATCTCGTTGAAACACATAATTTATGTCATAAACATTTTTTTGTCCGTACAGTTAACCATTTTTAGATATTCCTAGTTATTGGTTTCGGTTTTAAAATACTTTAAAACTTTTCACATACGGGAATTTGTCACTCCTGCCAATACAAAGAAACGAATTTCATCTACATGGCAACCAGCTTTTAAAAGATTTGACTATCGTTTTAGCCTAGCGTATATCGTTATTTCCCTTCTACTTACAAGAAAGCATTTATGCTAATATTTATTTCGATCAGCATGTAGTAGACAGAGGAATAAGCTTTTTAACAACATATATGTAGAGAAATTCTAGTGAAAGGAACATTTAGATTTTTTTTTAATCAGTATTCTAAAATAAAGAAAGTTTCCGAGTCTCGTTCGCATGTACTAACCCCAAACAGAAGTCCTAATTACTTGTTTCGCTTTTCTCTCTCTTTTTTTTCAGATAGGTGAGAACTCTGCAGGGCACGCGTGTTTATCTGTTTACATTTCGGCGTAGATAAGAGTTTTCCATTTCTGGTGCAGCCACATTATCTTGATTAGACCTGGCAGAGCAGCGGTCCAGATCGAAGCACACCCACCTTAGAGCCCAGACAGTGAGTCTCCTGCCACTTCTCTTTGTGAGTTCCCCAGTTAATTTTCGACGATATCCGTCCCGCCACGATATCGGATTCCCTTTTACAGGGTCCGCCTCAATTCCTCTTTGTCTTCGTTATCCTATGATGATCACCGTCAGCCTTGTCTGTTCCGACTTCGATTACCGATTGCTACTTGCTGCATTGATACTTCAGACTCGCCTGTCTAAGAGGTATTTGTTCTGTATCCTCTTTCTCCTTTTAGACTGATGAGCTGCTATCGACAAGTGTACATATCTTTGTTTTCGCTATAACTCTGCCGAAGCGTTTGACAGTGTGCTCCGTTTCTCTGTAGTCATCACAGCCTCTTGTCAGTTCTACAATGTTTACTTTCTCTACACGTACATTTTACATAATCTATAGAGAAGGTATTGTATTACACCCACAAATTTTATAGCAATATTTCACCGGAAATGTATATTTTGAGGCTCCCTGAATCCAAATAAAGCATTTTTAAAAACATGTCCGTGTGTGTGTGTGTGTGTGTGTCTTTGGGCAGCAAAGTTAAAAAACGAAAAGACCGTAAAACACCAAATTTGGTATTTAAGTTTAGTATCTTCCAAGGATGCGGCAAGAAGATTTTGAGGAAAACCTCAAAATTTGTTCTAATGATTTTGATTAAAATATCGTATATTAAAGATGTTTAAACGTTGCTGGATTTTACATAGCTTGTAGACCGTAAGAGATAGACAAAAACTTACTACCAAAATATATAGATATTTATGAAACACATAATTTATGTTATATACAGTTTTTTCGTGTAACTGACCATTTTTGAGTTATTCCTTGTTATTAGTTTCAGTTTTAAAATACATTAGTATTTCTGCTAATGTTTATTTCGACCAGCATGAAGTAGACGGAAGAATAGGCCTTTTAACAATAATTTGTTACAGAGATGTAGTGAAAGTCCTGTGAATGGCACACATCAGATTTTTATATTCTGCTTGTTTCTGTTTCTCTTTTTTGTGCCACACTGAAAATACAACAGTAATTTAAGTACCTTTAGTGTTGCCTGGGATGCTCCATGGTTCGTGTGCAACATTCACCTTCAGAGAGAAATCGGTCGGTTTACCACTGAAAAGTTCATCCGCCACCAAGCCCAGCCATTTTTTCCCAAGTTATCTTCAATTCCCTTTGGCCGTCGGACCACCGCTCCCACGAAAATCCGCTGTAAGATCTACTTTTGACTCTTGATAATAATCTAATGGATATGGACTTAACTCTTATTTGGACTCTTGTCACCAAAAAACATTACGTCATGAGGGAGGCCAGTACGGTTGATCTCATTTCGTAATTTTATATTTATTTCCTTGTACTGATTCACCATTGGTAATAAAAATTTAACAACAACAAAAAAAAAGACATGTTTAACACTCTCGCTGCCACGCACGATCAGCGACCACATTAACCTCGTTTTTTTTTTGTTTTTGTTTTTTTTTGGTAGTGTTTAACACCCGCTTTAACTACTAATGTCACCGCAGGCGGTGACACTGATGATACATGAATGATGATGGAGCACCGGTGGTATACGATGGCGGGGGAAACCGGAGTACCCAGAGAAAACCCGCCCCCGCGCCGCTTTGTCCACCACAAATCTCACATGCGGTCGCTTGGGATCGAACCCCGGCCGTCTAGATGAGAGGCTAGTGGTCTAACCACTCGGCCACGGCGCAGCCCATTAACCTCGTTCGCTCTATAGTGATACCTGCAATGAACTTATATTTGTGAAAGGAAACTTTGCATGTCAAAGTTTGGGATATTTCCCCGACATTTGCCTGTTATTAGGGCTTATGAAAACCTGGAAAAACCTCAGTCAAAGGTGAACGTCCTGGCGGGTTTTAAACCGCCGTTTAGGAGTCCGTGTCTTTGAGCACGCGTATCGGTGGAAAATGCTGTGATAATCCTAATGATGCAGTTTGATTGTAGTGTTAAAACCAGTTATACTGCTGTCCGCAATATTTGGTATTGCTTTACAAAGGGTGCCATCAACTACACGAAAAAATGGCTACCTCCAATAACGTGGAAGAACGGAATTATAGAAACTATGAAGGAGAGACAATAAGAGAACGTCGGATAGATAGGATGAAAAAAAAAAAAAACCTGAAGAACATAAACCATGAGTAATTATTAAAACAAAAGTTATATAATTTAAGGTGAAACTTATACTACTCTGAGGTGAGTGCTGCGAAGTTAAAACTATAAACTGGGATTACATACGCTATTATCTTTATTGTGATGTTTAAAACTTTCATAACAAAGTTTTTTTTTTTTCTTTTCTATACGGAATGAGTAATTTCCTGTGTATTTGGCTGTCACAGGAGGCTGTAAACATTTAAAAACGTAATAATAGTAACAATAATAGAAAATAAAATAATAATAATAACATAATACCTAATAATAATTTTCTATGGGCATGCCGGTATATCAAGAGTATAATTATATTATATCATGTGTTGCTTGATGCAGAAAGTACAAAAAAACTGGAGATTTAATATAAGTAGGTATTAAGAAAACTGAATATGTATCTACTCAAATGGATAATTAACAAAAAAAAAAATAGAAATTGAAAGTGAGGAAATAATGAATAAGTAAATGAATTTAACTATCGAGGATTAATTTTAAAATCAGTCGTTAAAAGTATTTATGAAACTGAAAAAGGAATAAGCGAGGGGAGAAAAGTAACTGGCATGCTAAACTCAGTTATATTGGGTAAGGATATTGTGCATAACACTAAGCCATTAATTTTAAGATCATTGTTACAAAATGTCATGTTGTATGGGACAGAGATTGGGACGTCGAATAACATTCAAGCAAATCATTTTTGGCGGAGGGCAGTCAGGAAATCAAGAATGAAAATATAAATAAATATTGAAAATGTTATACAGAAATAATGGAAGAAAAAGATAGTGAAATTGTTTGGACACGTAAAGAGGATGGAAAGTAGCATAATTCCAAATATGATGCTGGAGTGGAAATGGAGGGAACAAATATACGATGACATTATTAAAACATGTGTATACTGTTTCGCTGAATATCCATTTTATGCGGAAAAAGTATCACAAAGTGATAAATAAATTGATAGCGTCAGCCCTGATAAATTGATAGTGAAAGGTACTTAAGATTGGTTGAGATTCAATATTTCTAGTATTTTATTGTTCTGAAGTACATAGCAAAGCTTCCAAATGTGGAGTAGTTGGTGTAAATAAAAAGCAAGGGAATTCAGTAGCAAGGACATGACTTGGAGAGTTGGCTCATCCGCTAGTAGACGATGCCCCATTAGGGTATGTCATCTTTGTGCAGAGTGGTGGCGTGAGATGGCACTGGTTCAGCCGCAGCGTGGTTTTAGCAGCACATAATTAATTTGTGCGTGGCGGCTGCGGCTGTTGGTAGGAGTGGGCCTCTCTTGACAGACAACCTCGTTATGGCGACACAACCAACTCATTATTCCGCCCAGTCGATACAATTATTATTATATACCACAGCTCTTCTCAGTTAGTAGCACCCCCATTTGTT
This sequence comes from Hymenopus coronatus, assembly GCA_030762935.1. Taxonomy (NCBI): domain Eukaryota; kingdom Metazoa; phylum Arthropoda; class Insecta; order Mantodea; family Hymenopodidae; genus Hymenopus; species Hymenopus coronatus. The sequence continues at coordinate 52,481,250 of CM060884.1, forward strand.
TTTAGCCCAAGTGCAAATTGCTTCTAAACAACCTGTTTGATAAAAACCCGATGCTACTTGGCTTTACAATGCACAGCAAAGGAACCACTTATCACACTAACAACGCTCATTGGTCCTCTATGTAGAGTTCAGAGGCCACACATATATTAGAAAATATTTTACCATGTACAAATAGAACTGTACAGTTCGCTATATTGCGGGGCCGTGGAATGCTCATGTGTGCTCCGCTGTCTCATTAGTCATTACACTAGTGGTTTTATTTCTAAATCCCCCGCGTTATTTACTCCCCCGCGTTATTTACTCTGAACTGATATTAGCATGCACTATATATTGAACACTATGTTTTCAAAGGTAACATCAAAGTGCTGCAAGTGATTTTCTGAAGTATTAACACTACAGATTTATTATTCGTATTTATTATATATATAATATATACGTATATATTGGTAGATTAACGTCCTTTAACGTGGTTGGTCACATCCGACGATGAATAAACTCAGTGAAATCATTCTGCAATGATGTCGACGTACATGGAGCTTAAGTAGCTGGACATTCGTCTTCTCAGGTTAAAGGAAACCCCCATAATGAACCTTATCCGGTTAACTCGCGACCTCTTGAATGTGAGGTAGAGACGCCACCTGCACACTATCAAGGTGGGCTAATTTAATTTTTGTACAGGTATTACTAGCAATTAAAAAGTGAATTTACAAAATGTCGGTTGAATATCTAATTGATTCTTAAGATATTAATGAATATTTAAATACATTTATTGGCTATAATAACAGAATCCCCTCCAATATCTATTGAACTAGAGATGTCATTTTACTTTCTCTATTTAGTGTGTAGTACATAGGTAGAGAAGGTATTGTACGCTTTGCTTCTTGCAGAGGACCAGCGTACGAAAAATAGAAGAGGTGAATGTCAACAGTTTCGAGGTCTCGTTTAGTGAAATGGGACTTGTATCGTATCTTTCCAGTATTTACATTTAGAACATTCGCTTGAATCTTGTAAACCCGCAATTGCAGTATTTATGCAGGTTACTCAAATAATTGTGTGGTTATGGCAACGTAAAGGGCTTTAATTGCACAACTTTCCCATTAAAACAAATGCTTGTTCATACTACTTATGTTTAAATAACCATGTGAATAAATTACAAAGATATCACAAACTTTGTTAAAACGGGAATAAATTCCAATAGAATATCTTACATACTATGGATTTTTCAAATTTCTGAGGTGCATTACCAAGAGACTTCTTTGAAAAGCAATCGAATGATGCACCAGTTGCGTCAATTTTTTTCCTCCGTTAGAAAATGTAATTTTCTATTCTTAGGTTGAGCGTTTAGCAATTCGGTTTTCCTAAACTTATTAACCAGATATTCTACAGTTTCTATATCTGGAACTGAAATGCTGAACATTTCTCCTTAAATTATCTTCAACCTGTCTACAAGGTTTGGTTTTTATATATCGTACATGAAATTTCAGGGTCTCAAAACATTTATATTTCCGGTGAAATCTCGATATCGAATTTTTGAGTGGAATACATTAGCTTTTCTTTGTTCATACGTGCTAGAGAAAGTAAAAAGTATATCTCTTAAATCAAACAACTTGCTTCAAATAACTATTATTTTATTATCTATTCCCGATACATCTATTATTAATTATTCAAATTATTCAATACTTACTCATTGTTTTAAAACTCTGTCGTTTTTCAGTTGTTTCTTGCGATTGTGTGGAATTTTAAGAATAACTTATTCCCTTTGAATCAAAAGGAACTGTGTAATTCAGTTATTTCTTCAAAAAAATAAAGCTTCGTAAGATAGTTTGAGGGCCGCGTGGCCGAGTAAGCGTGCGTCTTCTACTTTGGCGGTCCGGGTTGGATCCTCAGCGCCCGCATATGGGATTTGTGGTGGACGAAGCGGTTGCTGGGCTGGTTTTCTCCGGATCTTCCGGTTTCCCCCGCCACTCATTCCACCAAATGTTCCTATCATCCATTTCGCTCATATTTCATATCATCCACTTTCTCACGCTCATGCTTGTTCCAGATTCTCCATTCTGTGGTTTCGTGACTACGAAAGAAAAAGAAAAAAAAAAGAAAGATAGTGTGAATATCCACCAATAATGAAAGAATAGAGGGATAGTCATGTATATGTGACACATAATTGTTTTATTATTTGGTTCTAAATGGCATGACCCAGATACATTTATAGGAAATGTGAAATAGACTTTTTCTTTTTTCCTCAAACTAGCAGAAACTTATATACTCCCTTAAACCAACTGATTAAACATGCAAGATATATGCCCTTATTTTGCAGTAGAACTGTAAAATGTTTACGAGGTACTAGTGGACTGAGTGCCGCGGGTAAATTAAATTTTTCTGTGTTTGTCGAGCGTATTAACTATGCATAGCAATTGTACCCTTAGAACATCAACTCCTCTCGTGACATTTCATCCAGAAGGTCGCTGCATAAAATTGTTGATATGTTCCATTCACATGACCTTCTTTACCTATTCTCTAACAAGCTATTCTTACAAAAGCTTATTCTTCTATATACTCCTGCTGATTAAGTAAAACTTTTGCAGAAATGGTTTGACTTTTTCTAAATTCCTTATAAGTAGAACGAAGGCGGCGCCATAGCCGAGTGGTTAGACCACTCGCCTTCCACCTAGGCGACCCGGGTTCGATCCCAAGCATCCGTATGGGAAATTTGTGGCAGACGAAACGGCGTCTGGGTGGGCTTTCTCCGGGTCCTCCGGTCTGCCCCGTCACTCATTCTACCAATTGTTCCATCATCACGATTTCGCTTACATTTCACGTTATCCACTTCCTCACACTCATGCCTGGCTACGGGCCGACCACTCGTTCCAGGTTCTCCATTCTGTGGCTTCGTGCCGTTGCTTCCCAACAGCTTCTGACCCTTAGGCATCAGCTTGTAAGTCCTAAATACGGGCAGAGTAAGCCGACTATGAAAAAATAAGGGAATACACTACTGTGGCGCGATAGTCAACTGTTTCACAAGTTGATTGTTAGTAAAACAAAAGAAACAGGAATGATATTCTCGTTTGAGAAAAGTGTTATAAAATTTAACCAATAATTCGGAATATCTCGGAATATCATGAAAAAAAAATCATATGTTACAAGTTGTATGTTTTAACGATATCTGCATTTTTGTGTAGTAAGTTTTTGTCCATCTCTTATGCTTTCCCAGTTATACAAAAGCTATACAGAAGTCATTCAAAATGAAGAGGACTTCAGAGTCTATTCCTGGAAAATTCAAGATATACATTTCGTTTGTCATGAAAATATCTTAAACAGTTTAATCAAAATCGTTAGAGTCATTTTTGAGGAAATCAAAATGTTCGAAAAATGTACCTTGTGAAGTCCACGATTTTCTTGAAAATCTTCATGTCGCATCCTTGGAAAATATTGAACATAAATAGTATTATAGTATTATAATTTGGTATTTAACACACACTCGAACATGTTTCTAAAAATTCATTTATTGGATTGAGGAGTGTCCCAAACGTGCATATCCGGTGAAATCTCGTATCGAATTTTGGGTAGAATGCAATACCTTCTCTATCCACTATGCTCCTTGTACATACGTACAGGAGAAAGTAAACATTGCTGCACAAAAATGTAGATATCGTTAAAACACAACTTATACCATATACTTTTTAGTTATTAAAAGCCGAAATGAAATAATTGTTCCCTATTTCTATTCTTGCTATCGATATTCGTACATTGGGTGTAAACACGGTCGGCATATAATTATTCAAAAGGCAGTGAAGAAAGAAAGAAAAGAAAAAACATTCAGCAAATAGATATTGTCGAATGCGCCATCTACCGTTTGAGAACAAATGCAAGATTTACAATCATCACCTAATAAAATCTCGTTCTATTTAATATAAATTATTAATAGTATATTTCGCTGAATTGTTCCATCAAATAAAACTCGTGTTTTCATCTCTTTGCAGAATTCATCGCTTCGCTCCGGTCCTCCATTAACGACAACATGAAAACATTCGTGGTATTTCTTATGAGAAATGATCTGTATAACTTCAATTTTCTGGGAATGGTCTCTGAATACCTTTTTATTCTGAATGACTTTTGATTAATTTTGCATTACTGGTGAACCGTAAGACACAGACAAAACTTTCTACACAAAAAATGTGCATCTCGTTAAAACACATAAATTTAACTCTTATACACTTTTACTTTCTCCATACGTACTAAGTGCATAGTGTATAGAGAAGGTATTGCATTGTACCCAAAAATTTGATACCAGGATTTCACCGGAAATACATGTTTTGAGACCACCTGAATCCAAAAAAAGCATTTTTAGAAAAATGTCCGTGTGTCTGTCCGTTTGTGTGTCTGTGGGCAGCATAGCTCAAAAACGAAAAGACCTTTAAACACCAAACTTGGTATTTAAGTTCAGTATCTTCCAAGGATGCGACACGAAGATGTTTAAGGAAATCCCCCCACCCCCAACTACCCTTCACATGGAACAATTTCGAAATTTTGATTTTCTAAAAAATGACTAACGATTTTGATTAAAATATCATATATTAAAGATATACCTATACTTGAAAAATAATATGTATATCTTGAATTTTCTGAGAATAGCCTCTGAAGACTACTTTATTCTGGATGAATTTTACGGAATTTTATATAACTGGTAAACCGTAAGAGATAGACAAAAACTTACCACACAAAAATGTAGATCACATTGAAACACAAATTTATGTTAAATCCCTTTTTTTCGTGGAGTTGATCGTTTTTTGGATATTCTTTGTTTATAGTTTCAGCCTTAAAAAAACATTTGTCTTACAGGAGTTTGTGAATTCCTGTCCATACAAACAAAGGAACTTCAGTCACATAGCAACCATCTTTTGCTATCACTTTAACGTATGGTACCCTCTTATTTCGCTTCTACTTACAGGGAAGCAAGTAATAAGTCTATTTCTGCTAATTCTTTCTCACTTAAGCACGAAGTAAATCGAAGCATAAACTTTTTAACAAAAATTTGTTGCAGAGATATTAGAGAAAGTCGGTGAATGAATTACATCAGATTTTTTTCGTAGAGTTGACCGTTTTGGAGATATTCCTTGTTATTGGTTTCAGTTTTAAAATATTTAAACTTTTCTCATACTGGAACTTGTCAACTCCTCGTCATGCTAACAAACGATTTTCAATCACATGGCAACCAGCTTTTAAAACATTTAACCATCGTTTTAGCCCATTGTATTCCCGTATATAGCTTCTACTTAGACGGAAGCAAGTAATAAGGCCATTTTTACTAATGTTTAACTCGATTAGCATGAAATAAATAGAAGAATAAGCTTTTTAACTGCAATTTGTTAGAGAGATGTGGACAAAGTCATCTGAATGAAGCACATCAGATTTCTTACTTCCTCTACACGTACTATGTACATAGTGTATAGAGGAAGTATTGTATTGTACCCAAAAATTCGATATAGAGATTTCACCGAAAATACATGTTTTAGAGCCCCCTGAATCCAAAAAAAATCATTTTCAGAAAAAGGCCTGTGTGTATGTTTGTGGCCAGCATACTTCAAAAACGAAAATACCGTTAAATAACATCTTGGTATTTAAATTTAGTATCTTCCAAGATACTTCCAAGATACTTGAGTATCTTCGAAGATTTTCAAGAAAATCCCCCCACCCCAAACTACCCTTTACTAGGAAGCATTTTCGTAAATTTTGTTTTCGTCAAAAATGGCTCTAGCGATTTTTATTAAAACCATTTGCATCACAAATCAAATGTACATATATCTTGAATTTTCTGGGAAATATTCTGAAGACATGTTTATTCTGGATGGCTTTTGCTAAATGTTGCATAAATAGTGAACCGTAAGAGATAGACAAAACATTTAGATCTTGTTAAAATACATAAATTATGTCATACAATTTTTTTCGTGGAGTTGGACGTTTCCGAGATATTCTTTGTTATTGTTTTGAGTTTTTAAAGGTTTTTCTTTTCTCATACGGGAACTTGCTAACCCCTGGTCATGCAAGGAAAAGGATTTCAATCACATGACAACCAGCTTTTTAAAAGATTTGACTATCGTTTTAGCCTAGTGTATTTCCCTTATTTACCTCCTACTTAGAAGGAAGCAAGTAATAAGGTTATTTCTGATAATATTTATGTCGATTAGCATGAAGTAAATATAAAAATCTGATGTGTTACACTCACATGACTTTCTCTAGCTGTTCTACAAACTTCATACATAAGATTCTTCTTCTTTCTGCACCTTGCTAATCGAGGTACTCATTAGCACAATATTCTTATTATTTAGTTGCGTATAAGTAGGAAGAAAATAAAGGAATACACTAGGCTAAACCAATAGTCAAATGTTTTAAAAGCTGTCTTTATGCGATTGTCATTACAAATCGCTTCTTTTCTTGGCCAGGAGTAGAACAAAAGAAAAACGGACACTCCCGTCTCAGAAAAGTATAAATACTTCACAACTGAAAATAATAACAATGAATACCTCGAAAACAGTAAACTACACGCGAAAAATGTATATGACATAACTTTTGTATTTTAACAAGACCTAATTTTTTTGTTTAGTAAGTTCTTGTCTATCTCTTACGGTTTATTAGTTATGCCAAATTAAGCAAAATTCATTCAGAATAAACAGGTCTTCAGAGGCTATTCCCAGAAAATTCAAGATAAACGTTTTATTTGTTAGGTAAATATCTTTAATATACGATATTTTAAACAAAATCGTTAGTCATTTTTAAGAAAATCAAAATTTTCCATAAAAGCTCCATGTAAAGGGTAGTTTGGGGTGGGGGTGATTTTTCTCAAAATCTTCGTGTCGCATCCCTGGAAGATACTAAACTTAAATACCAAGTTTGGTGCTTTACCGACTTTTCGTTTTTGAGTTATCGTGTTCACAGACACACGGACACACTGACACACGGACACACACACACACACACACACACACACACACGGACCTTTTTCTCAAAATGCTTTTTTTGGATACAGGGGGTCACATGTATTTCCGGTGAAATCTCGGTATCGAATTTTTGGGTGGAATACAATACTTCTCTATCCCTATGTACATTGAACATATGGGTCTAGAGAAAGTAAAAATAAGCTTTTTAACAATAAGTTATTGCAGATATAGAGAATGTCATGTGAATGGAACACCAGATTTTTTCATAAAGGCGCGAAATATATATAATTCCTAAGGAGCGGTAAACAGATAAAGAACCTTAGCCGTTGTTCCAGTAATTATAACTAAGGATGTGGAATCGCACTAGCGCAGATGATGAAGCATTTAAGCTTGACGATGTAGGGGAAGAAGCTGACGGGATGCATGGCAAGGGAAACCGAGTACTTAGCGTAACCCCACCTAGACGCCGCATTGTGTGCCACAAATTCCACTTGAGCTACAAGTACACGTTAAAGTATACTTGCTACTGCACAGTTTCTTAACAATGGCACAGGAACACACTCGGTGCATGTCATTTAGAAACCTACATGCCAAGTCTTGCTAGTCCAAACATCACCGAGATATATACCTTGAGCACTCTCTGCTTAATGTTTTGGACCGGAATCATTACGGCAGAGATTAATAGGGTAATATATTCCAGCGAGCTGGCGCCGCCGTAACGTGTATCACGCATTCCGGGAGTCGCAAGTGCGATTCCCGGGACCTGCCTCTCTGAGGCGTGGTTTTTTCGGGGGTTTCCCTGGGTTGTCAGCGAATGGGTAAGTTTATTACATTCCTCCAATTTTCCTGTCCATCATTTGTCGATTAATGAAATAATGATGTGTAATTTTAAATTTTAAGCAAGGAATTAAAATACTAGTTATGCAAACTGAATGTCGCATTCGCTTGTATGGCCGCGTAGTTATACCATTCGCCTTCACCTAGGCGATCAGCGTTCGATCCCAAGCGGCGCATTGGCGAGTTTTCTCCGGGTTCTCCGGTGTCCCCCGCCATCGCATTCCACCGGTGTTCCATCTTCAGTCCATGTATTATCAGTGTCATGGACTGCGGTGCCATCTGTGATAAAAGCGGGCGTTAAATGCTATAAAAAATATAATTCAATGAATTTCACTTCTCTATGACATTATTGTTAAAAATCTTATTCTTTTATCTTCTTCATGCTAATCCAGATAAACTTTAGCAGAAATAGTCTTATTACACATTTACTTCAAGTAGGAGGGAAATAAGGGAATACATTAGCCTAAGCGATAGTCAAACTGTTTAAAACCGGGCTACTGTGTGATTGGAATTAGTTTCTTTGCATGGCCAGGTGTTGATAAATCCCCGTATGTATTTTAAAACAGAAATTAAAAACAAGGCATATATCGGAAGTGGTTAAATCCACGAAAAAAGGACTGATATAAATTGTGTGTTTTAACGAAATCTACATTTTTTGTGTAGCATGTTTTTGTCTCTCTCTTAACGCTTACCAGCTATACAAAAGTCATTCAGAATGAAGAGGTTTTCAATGGTTATTCTCAGAAAATGTAACATGCATTTTTGTTTTTCATCTAGATTTATTTAATATAGGTATTTTAATAAAAGTCTTTGGAGTCATTTTTGAGAAAATCAAAATTGTATTTACAGTTAAATATCGGTATGTTTTGAATATGAGTTTTGAACTTTTTGAAATATAGTATGTATTTATATTGAGGAAATTATAACATCCTTTATTACTGAACTTTAAATATTATTTAAATGTTTAATATTAAATAAGTAGTTAACTTATTAGTTATAAAATATTACTTTTAAATATATGAATAAGATTTTAAAAGAGTGAGTGAATTATGGTTATCGGATATCAGTAGCTGAAGTTATAGAGTGTAGTTTGGAATTAATGGTAACCAGTAGTTTTAATTGGTGAGTGTTTATTGTAGTAATTAATTTTCAGATAATAATTAATTGTAATGTGAATATATGGAGTTTGGGAAATACCGTGTCCTGGCTTAGGAAAATAGACCGAGTGAGATCTTAGTTGTTTTAGCCTAGTGTAATCTGATATTCGTTTTTACATAGAAAGAGGGGAAAAAAAAAAACATTTATGATAATCTTTATCTAGGTTATCGTGAAACTGACGAATAATTCTTGTAGGAATAGTTTGTTATAGAATATCTAGAGAAAGGCATGTGAATGTAATAGATTTTTACTTTCTCTATACGCACTATGTACATAGTGTATAGAGAAAGTATTGCACTCCACCAAAAAAATCGATACCGAGATTTCACCGGAAATATATGCTTTACTGTCCTCTGTATCCAAAAAAATTATTTTCAGAAATAGGTCCGTGTTTGTGTCCGTATGTCAGTGTGTCCGTGTGTCTGTGAACACGATAACTCAAAAACGAAGAGTCGGTATAATACCAAACTTGGTATTTAAGTTTAATATCTTCCAGGGATGCGACAGGAAGATTTTGAGAAAAATCCACCCACCCCAAACTAAACTTTACATGGAACTTTTTTCGAAAATTTTGATTTGGAATAAAGTATATTAAAGATATTTACCTGACAAATAAAATGTATATTTTGAATTTTCTGGGAATAGCCTCTGAAGACTACTTTATTCCGAGTGAATTTTACGGAATTTTGCCTAAGTGCTAAACCGTAAGAGAGAAACAAAAACTTACCACACAAAAAATGTAGAGCACATTAAAACACACAATTTATGTTGTATACATTTTTTTCGTGGAGTTGATTGTTTTTGAGATATTCCTTGTTTTTGGTTTAAGCTATAAAAACTTATATTTTTCTCATATAGGACTTTCTGAACTCGTATCTATACAAACAAAGGAACTTCAGTCACATAGCAACCAGCTTTTGACTATCACTTTAACCTATGGTACTCCCTTATTTTATTTCTACTTACAAGGAAGCAAGAAATAAGACTCTCTGCTAATTTTTTCTCGATTAACAGAAAGTAAATAGAAGCATAAGCTTTTTAAAAATAATATATTGCAGAGATATAGAGAAAGTCATGTGAATGGAACACATCAGATTTTTATATCATGGCTTTCCAGATACTCTTAGACGATTGTCATTACTAACACGCATTTCACACATTTAACTGGGTAAATGAGTGAATGAAGGTATGTGAGGGTACAATTAAAGATGGCGTGTACTGAAAAATCTGATGAGTTTCATTCACATGATTTTCTCTAAACATCAGAAACATTATTGTTATAAAGTTTGTTCTTTTATATATTCATTATATCGAGATAAACATTACCAGAAATGCTTTATTACTTTTTTTCTTGCAAGCAGAACAGAAATAAGGGAATACACAAGGCTAAAGCAATAGCTGATATTTTAAAAGCTGTGGAAATCCGTTTCTTTGCATTGCCAGTAGTTGACAAATTTCCCTGTGTGAAAAGAATTTTAAAAATGAAACCAATAACATGAAATATCTAAAAAATGGTCAACTTCACGAAGAAAAATTTAGAAATAAGACATAAATTGTGTGTTTTAACGAGATGTATATTTTTGACTATCTATTACGGTTTACCAGTTATGCAAAGTTCAGAAACATTCATCCAGAATAAAGAGGTCTTCAGACGCTGTTCCCAGAAAATTCAAGGTATACATTTTACTTGCCATGTAAATATCTTTAATATACGGAATTTTAATCAAAATCGTTAGAGCCGATTTTAAGAATATCAAAATTTTCGAAAATATTTCCATGTAAAGGGAAGTTGGGGTGAGGGAGATTTTCCTCAAAATCTTTGTGTCGGTTTCATCCGCATGGCAAACAGCTTTTAAAATATTTGACTGTCGGATTTGCCTAGTGTATCCATTATTTCCCTTCCACTTAAAAGAAAGCATTTCTGTTAATGTTTATCTCGATTAGTATAAAGTAGATAGAAGAATAAGCTTTTTAATAATAATTTGTTACAGAGATGTAGGGAAAGTCATGTGAATAGAACACATACATTTTTTATAAAGAGGGGTCATAATAAAAATATTTCAAGTTCTCGATTTTGTGAAATAAAATACCTGATGTAGATTAATTTTTAAGCGAATTAAGAAAAGGAGAGACGTGCAATAGATGTGTATTAAATTTAAGTATTTTATTATACCGATTGAAAATGTAAACATGTATATTTACACAAACCCAAAGTATACAAATGCAGTCTTTTGCTTGGGGGAGAATTGTTTATTTCGATTTGGCAAAATTAATAATAAATAATAAACATAATGAAACTCAATTATAAACAGCTTGGAGGCTACGAAGGCAGAAATACAACCGCTGTTATATCATATCAAAATGAAAATGCAAACAAAAAAATCAATTCATGTTTACGGAAGAGTTGCGACGTTAGTGTTACTTGGTAGCTTTTCATTTTTAATGTCATGTTTAATAGGAATGTGAAATATCATATACTGGATAGAACTAGCAAAACCGGATTCATTGTTTTACAGTGCTAAGTGTGAAACTCGAACCTTAACTGGTTTCCGAGAACATGCAATGTAGGACTTTTTGACATTGCTAATTTTACATACAGTGGTTTGGTCCCTTAAGGTGATTTATGTGTGAAATTTTGAAAGCAACATTTTGTAAGATATTTTATTGAAATTTATACTAGTAATTATACATCATAATAGTGATATTTTTGCCATTTGTCAAAATTGTAGCTTAGTTGTTTATTTATTTATTTATTTATCCTGGTTGAAGTTTAGACCATAAGGCCTCTCTTCCACTCTACCAGGCAATTCATTAAATGCAATTCAGCAGTGATACAATGACTAAAGAACAAAAATATAGTTCTTTACAACTTAATGAAAACAAATATAAAGCTGTAACAAGCATACTGAAATGAAAAGAAAAACTGTAGACAAAATTATTTTAAGTGGGACATTCATGTAGGTTGAAACGCATATTAATCATATTTGCAACTGAAATGCATACTACTTCGCAGCACATAAAGTATTAGTAACAATACATGATTAGATTTCAGATTAAGTATGTATGCTCTTATTTTCTTCTTGAACAATATAACGTACAGGCAGTCCCTTGCGTCTTCAAGGAGGGAATTCCAAAGACGAGTTAAATATCTGTTGTAAATGATGATGGACAGAATATTAATTTTTATTGTTTAAGTTTATTGTTCTAAAAGTGAGCCACGTGACCAGTTTTAAACTATTGATATAAAAATCAAGTTTTACAGTAAATGAGTGTACAAATATATCCTCATATCATATTTTATATTAATCCTAATCTTTGCAGAAAAATTAGTGTTCGTACTCTCTAAAACTGTTTACTTCTCAAAATGTAATAATTTATTTCTAAAACATGGATCATTATTTAGAAAAAACTGTATGGACCATTTTCTTTAATGCACTTTTGAGAGTCACAATAAAATGTTAAACCAAATTAGTAAAATATTGTATCGTGTAGAGCATTTTGAAAATTGAAAAGTATTGGAAAAAGGTTAGCGAGAAGTTGGGTGTATCTCTTAATAAGCTCGTGACTGCTCGTTTATCATTTCCTTAATTGGTATTGATAGTGCTCCAGGTGACAAAAACTATATAATCCCTTACAGTTTAGAATTCACATTAATTTATTATAAAATAATAATTTGTTAATTTTTCAGAGTTTTTAGTTAAATTTCATAGATGCATCATCTAAGGTATACATGGAATATTAAATATAAAAATTATTGTTCAGTTACTTGTCCATATGTAAAAGTGGTGCTGTTTTAGAACAGTTTCCAAAGGCTCAAATGCGCGGAGTTTGCATAAGTCACCAAGTATCTTAATGAATTCCTCCACAAATTAACGTCTTTTGCAATGGATACATGAGATTAATTAGCTTGGTTTCAGAGTAATCTATTCCATAATTTTGTGTGCTTATTAATAATGCAAATACTTTTTAATTTACTTATAAATGTAAGTAAACTAAGTCAGTGTCTGTTATGTTTAACATTAGTGTAAACTTTAATTGTTCATAATTCCCTCTTTCATTTGTATGCTTAATATACAGGTTAAGGATATAAGTGCAAGTATTTGTACTGGTATTTAAGAACAGTGTAATGAATCACGTTATATCAATGTTCATATCATTTGCAGACCTATAATTTTAGTTATTAAGATTAATATATTTTCAGGCTGGTTAGAATCTCCAAGTACGCCTGACACAGACTGGCTATACGTGTTTATTTTCCCCGAGAGCGCTGGACGGGCAGATGGGAGGGGTAAGGTAGAGCCGGCTGGCCTCGGTATAACGAACGTTAGCCGATTCCCATGGCCACGCTCGCTAAAGAATCTCGCTTTGGTGCTTTGTGGCGCAGGGGATTGTGGGTTCCAGTCCCACCTTGAACATGGTTGTTTACATGTTTGTGAATGTGTATGTGTTTGAGTGTAGAAAACAGCGAAACGGTAATTAAACAGAAAACAAAGCAAATGTTAGGAAAATGCAAAAAGAGGAAAAGAGGTATACAACGCCGGAGTCCCGACCAGACTCCGGAACTGTAGGTATTTAAAAAAAAAAAGTCATAATAACAGATGGAAGAATTAGTATGGTACTTTCGCATAAAATAGGCATTATGTGTGTTGTCTAAAACTTATAGTTGCATAGAGAAAGAAATGAGAATGTAAGTTTAAATAGTTTAATTGAGGATTTAAGTCTTATGCTTGCATTTCAATACATTCATTACATATTTTAATGTGTAAATGTTTCTACCTGCTCTACTAGTGTTTAATTTCGCGATGTTGCCGAGAGAGAGAGAGAGAAGTTAAACACATAGAGTATAACATACGCGAAGTAAAAGGTAGGTTATCCCATCTTCAAGGCTTTTTGGCCGAGTCCAGAACGTTTAGCATCTCCAAAATTCCAGTGGTTGAATATGACTTGCAGATGTACGTTCTGTTAACACACTTTTGAAATACTAGCAATTAAGCCTTACGTTTGCGAGAGGAGTGGCAACAATTATCGCCAAATTACACATCTCACTAAACTGTAAGCTTTCATTTGCTCTGCCATTAGCTTACATTAAAGCGTGACCGTTAGATCGGAAAGAACTTGGTTACGGAATATCTGGAGTACGGAGCAGCAAGGCCAAATTGCTTTCTGCGTTTTACTAGAGGGTCGCGACGATTAAAACCCTCGCTCCAACCATTTCCCGAAATGGAATTGTAGTCAATTGAAAAATATGAACTTTTTCGAAAGTTTGGCTCCATTAGCGATAACATGCATATCCACTTTGTTGTGTGCCCTCGCTTGCAGGTATAATAACTGCAAAGTGAAGAAGGGAGATCAAGCACAATGGAAACGGTTCACTGTATGTGCTGTAAGCTACGCAGGTAACTACAGTACAGCGGGGCTATCTTGGAAAGTGACCTCTTCTCGCTATAAGAAGAGAGGGTGGCAAAGGTCATGCGCTGCTATCCGCTACTGCAAGCCTCAGCCTTCTTTGTTATGGAAATTCACAGCGTTAATGTTGTTTAAGGTGGCCGTTCTGATTATTACCCATCTCTTTCTTTACCCTCGAGTAAGGTCAGGGTCGGAAATATAGCAAATTATTTAAAAACTGCTCTTTAACTGCTGTGGTTCTCAGCGTCCCATTGTAGCTTTGGTGTTTCGCAGCGCAGGTGATCGTGGGTTCGAGTCCCGCCTTGGGCATGGGTGTTATATGTTTGTGTAAAAAGTAAAACAGAAATTCAGTAATCATACAGTATTCAAAGTAAACAAATTAGGTAAATAAAAAGTAGGGTATACAGCGCCGGAGTCTCAATCAGACTCCGGAACTGTATTTTTTTTTAAAAAAAAAATTGTATACTGTGCGTGAAAGACCGCTTAATATTGCTCAGAGACCTCTCTATCAGGCTTGAGGTTCTCTTACGTGCCGTAAATCTACGACACGGGACCCACGGCTTTACTTTCCTTCTGAAGGAAGCCATGCTAAGGATTTTTGCGCGGGAATTTGAACTCGCGACCTGAGTTCCTAAGCCGTAGAGAAGGCAACTAGTCTAGGAGTCCAAAATCAAACCCTGATTCTCTAGGACGGGGGTTGTTTAATAGACAGCGAAGTCTAGGTCTGCTAATATAGACACGGTGTTTTTTATTGATATTTAAATGTGGAAATGTTTAATGTGTTTGTTTTGTTGACCTTCATATTGTCCAAACTGGCGTTGGAAGACAAGGCAAGCCTTGCAAAGGAAATGGTATGTTTGCTTCATAAACTTTTGGTCGATGAGTGGAGTCGTTAAAGTCTGCGAATCCAACAAAATACGTTACACAAGACATGAAAAGAACTGGCGAAGCCACCTGTATGTGTATCTCGCATTTCGAACTCCAAGAAACCCTAAATATCTTAGGTATCGTACTACCGCCATCTACCAACTATAAAACAATACGTTTGAAAGGATTGCAGAGACCCATACCTACAATCCGGGGAGTCACTCGAAAAGTCGCATGGAAGTGCTACGGCTTGAGATTAGGCATTCGAGGATTATTTGAGCAGTAGTGCTCTCTCTCCAATTCTCATATTTCACCATAACCAAGACGGACTGTGCAAGTATAAGATCATTTGAACAAATGCAGACAAAAATGAACAGTTTTTTAACTAAGCCTCCTCTACCAACTGCCCCTTCTTTGACGTTTGCACATATATCTTCGTGCGTTAAAAGATTTACAGAACTCAACGTGGCTGTATCAAATTAAAACTGGCCAATGGAAAACTGACGTAAGCTACCTTCGTTCTACCCCTCTCAATGAGCACGACCCGCTCACCATCTCCGCTGATAAGTAAGAGGGTAGAATGAAGGTCGCTCAACCTGTTCTCCACTTACCGGTTTTAACTTTAAATAGCCCTGTTGAGTTCTGCAACTCTTTTAACGCATGTAGGGTTATCTGCACTCGTGAAATACGCACCTGGTACTGTCCACCCAACAACGATAAGGAAAGAGGGGCCTGAGGGGCGAGCGAGCGAGGGGGGCGGGCTTGAACTGTTATCTGGTCACGTACTAGTGGGTCTGTTTACGTTTACTACGTGTGTATATGAAGCAACCTACTGCTGCCAGATCTAATGCTCGTTTCAGTAA
Source organism: Hymenopus coronatus (assembly GCA_030762935.1). NCBI lineage: Eukaryota > Metazoa > Arthropoda > Insecta > Mantodea > Hymenopodidae > Hymenopus > Hymenopus coronatus. Next base: position 52,497,313 of record CM060884.1, read on the forward strand.
CTGCAGTGATGCATTATGCATTATTTGGCTCTCGCTGCTAACACGCGATACGGCATATAGTACTACAGTTATATAATATGTTCTTACTTCTATTCTTGGTTCGATATTTAAATATTTAAATGCAGAGAGCAGCAGCGACAGCAGCGAAGATGAGGACTTCTCCGACTACGTTCTTGCACGACAACTGGACTTCTAGCTAAGTGTTAGTTATGTGACAACACTGTGTATTTTAGATGAACCTAGCGTCGAGCATAAACATCATGCAGACAGCAAAAGTGTTTACGTAAGTGCTTACGTTACGCATTCCTCTACCTTGCCTTCTTGTGGTGGGTGATCTATATGTGTGTCGATCTGCGTGACTCACTCAGCTGGTTAGGCGCTGACTTACTGATCCCAAAGTCGCGGGTTCAAACTTGAGCCAGAGCGATGGTTTTTAAGCGTGCTTAAAAGTGACAGACCCATGTCAATAGATTTACTGGCATATAAAAGATTTCCTCCGGACGAAATTCTGGCATTCGGTGGCGTTGATATGATCCTGGCAATTAACGGCGTCGTTATCAAACAAAATATTTATTTATTTTTTATTTGTGGAACATTTCCTTTCACATGAAATGTAGAATATTCTTTCAGTTTCCAGTCTATCACTACTCAAATCAGAAACTATTTTAATGAATCATAGCATGAGTTCGAATCAGTTCCATTTGTAGAGGTTGCTTTAACTTAACCCAATTCTTTTTACTTTCTCTACACGTACTATGTACATAGTGTATAGAGAAGGTATTGTATTGCACCCAAAATTTCATACCGAGATTTTACCAGAAATACATGTTTTGGGTCCCCCTAAATAAAAAAAAATGTTTGGAAAAAGGTCCGTGTGTGTTCGTGTGTGTGTGTCTGTGTGTCTGTTGACAATATATCTCAAAAACGAAAAGACCCTTAAATACCAAACTTTACATGCAACTTTTTTCGAAAATTTTGATTTTCTCAAAAATGGCTCTAACGATTTTGATTAAAATATCGTATATAAGACATTTACCTGACAAATAATATGCATATCTTGATTTTTCTAGCAATAGCCTCCGAAGACTATTCTGGATGAATTTTGCATAACTGCTAAACCGTAAGAAATGGACAAAAACTTACCACACAAAAAATGTAGAGCACATTAAAACACACAATTTATGTTATATAAAAGTTTTTCGAGAAGTTGGTCGTTTTTTATATATTCCTTGCTTCTGTTTCAGCTTTGAAAAACTTGTACTTTTCTCATACAGGAATGCGTGAACTCGTGTCCATACAAGCAAAGGAACTTCAGTCCATAGCAACCAACTTTTGACTTCACTTTAACCTATGGTCCTCTCTTATTTCGCTTCTACTTACAAAGAAGCAAGTAATAAGACTCTTTCTGCTAATATTTTCTCGATTGGCATGAAGTAAATAGAAGAATAATCTTTATAACAATAATTTGTTGCACAGAAGTAGAAGTCATGTGAATGGAACACATCAGATTTTTTAACGTTGCTAATGTGTGGGTCCTGAGATAGAGGAAGGTAAAAGAAGGCTGGGAATATCCAGGGAAATGGTGCAGTACTGGATTTCACTTTGGAGGTCCTATACCATTCTCAAGCAAAAACTGAGTGCACATACATTTTATTTGTGATGGAAATGGCTTTAATAAGTTGTATTTTAATCAAAATCCTTAGAGCCATTTTTGAGAAAATCAAAATTTTGTAAATGGATCCTTTTCTAAAAATACATTTTTGGATTCACGGGGTCCTTAAAAGTGTATTTCCGGTGAAATCTCGGTATCAAATTTTTGGGTGGAATACAATACTTCCTCTAGACACTATGTGCATAGTACGTGTAGAGAAAGTAAAAACATGGGTCAGAGAGGTCGACCGCGGGGAACCGATCCACGACTTCCCGAATGCCAATCTCAGACCAACTCGCTCGGTATGCAAAATAGCTCGGTAAAATGTTTGAGTTGAATCTTCAAGGATCTTCAAAGATCTGACTAAATTCAATTCTTATGTATTATTATGCTGATTCTCTTCCTGTCTTTCTCTCTCTCTCTCCCTCTCCCTCTCTCTCTCCCTCTCCCTCTCTCTCTCTCTCTCTCAACAATACATACATTCAAACTAGGGCGTACTGTTTTTCTAAAATATTTCACTTTATATTCCGAATGGCTTCGAAAATGTATTTCTGTGAAACAAGGATTTATAATTTCTGATTAAATACATCACTTCCTCTAGCTTAGGTCACAGAGAGGAAAAACAGTTGCAACAGAAATAGCTGTTTATTGTTTTTAAGTGTTATAAAATGCAGATACGGTAGGTATTATTGGAGATTTACGTTCGTGGAAAGTTACTCAAGGAATATTTACACGACAAATGTTTGTGTTAACATTTGTTTTGTAAGGACGTTGCACATACAAACACGATAAAATGTGTAAAGCAAACAGAAAACTGGAAGGATAGAAAACAGTTGGCCATACTTTAGCGGAACGAGCTGTTTTATCGGTTACCAGGGCTTCCAAGCAGGAAATCAAACATTTTATGACTATGTTTAAATCGATTTTATGAGCTATGTTCTAGAGCTAGGCAAGATCCATGTTGTGATTTCTGAGCATTTGCGGTCACTGCTTTGAAATCCAGGATAGTAAAGCGGTTTCGAGCTAGAATGACAAATCGTTTATCCTAGGAGATTACGCTTTGAGAATATCCATGTGGTATATGCTACGTTTGCTTGAAGATTATACGTTATTGCGTTGTGGATAATGTATCTCGGCTGCTTTTAGTCTGATTTCCTCTTGAGTCTGTGTTTTATTTCTATTAGCTAACCACTTTGTGCACGTTATAAAATTCCAGTACAGCTGTTGTCGAACGGGGTAACTCCGGAAGGACGAAGCTTCAATCTCCCTTGACCGTCCACTGTGACGTATATATATTTTTTTCTGTTTTCCTTTGCCGCCAGGCGAATGCTGGGGTGGTTTATCTCTTACCACGAATTTTTCCCGGTTCCTCGTTCACCATAATTTTAACGAAAAACTTTTATCTACATCTTTTCCTAGTGCAAATATGACCTTTTTAGCAGGTTTGTATTCTAAGGATATAATATTTTAAAATATTTACATATTTTGGACATTAAATATTTGGACATATATGTTTTCCCATCGATATCGTCTAGTCTTTCTGTTTTTAACAGTCAAACTCCGTTTATAAATTGTTACCTGGGGCACACGTAGCTCTTGAACCATTTATCATTAAAAGTTATTTGATTTTTCCAAACCATCGGCTTTTGGAAATTTAAACACACGTTTAATAGCTCCCTGGCTGTAAATTCTGGATTCTAAAGACATATTTTAATATTCTTTGAGTTCTTAATCCCCATACGCTCACTTTGGATGTTATATAGTTAGGACAATCTGTAGCACTGAGTTATTGGTGTTAATGTGAATATGAAACAAAGTTGTTGAGAGAGTGAGATAGACGGACGGAAAAACAAAGCTCAAAAACGAGAAGTGTTTGGTGATGGTTTGGCTTCATATTCAAGAAGTACTGAGTTCAAATCTCGGTTTAGGTAGATAGGTTATAAAATACGATTTTTTTCTGGAGTTTTCCCTGATCCTGAGAAGACGAATGTCGGATAACTTGACGCTCTATGGACCCCGGACTTATTTAAGCTTCATTTCAACCACCTCCTTCGTCGTCTTACCAGGACGTTAAGAAACTGGAAAGTGGAGAAGTTGCGATGAATCGTTAACGTTATTAAAAGAAAATATTTAAGTATAACGCCTTTTAAAGATGCGACCCGAAGCTTATGCAGAAAATTCGCCCGCCCCAAATTATATTTTATGGAAATGTTTAGCATGTTATTTACTTTCTCAAATTTGGCTGCTGCAAATTTGATTAAAATGTTATGTTTTCCTTATTGTCCTGAGGAGTTTAATGTAATAGCTTGATTTTGGTCGAGCTTTTCATATGTTTTATAACTATGAAACCTTAAGAGACAGAGAAAATTTTAGTTCTGAAAACAAGTGGTGCATTTTAAAATATGCTGTGCGCGTTAAATCACATTTATCGCTTTTTGCAGCTTTAGCCATTTGCCAAATATTTCCTGTTGGTCGGAATTTAAAGCTACACGCTTCTAAAATGTTATGTGCGCTGTTTTGTTTTTCATTAAGCCATGCAAAGAGTATTCAAATACCAAGTCCAGCATACATGTAGCGAGACACTTTTTAAACATTTACGATAACACCAGCGTTCTGTTTGCCTCTGGTAGCTGTAATAAAATGTGTTCCCACTTCCGTGTTGTACCAGTAGCCTGTCTGCATCACATTCAAGAGATTCCGAGTTCGAATCTTAATTTTTTATTTTCTTTACACGTACTATGTACGTACATAGAATTGGAGCTCGACCTTTTGAAGATCCTTACATTTTAACAGGACAAATTTTAACTATTTTATACTTACTTATGAGAATAAGCCTATGAAGCTGTTAAATAAAATAATAGAAAAAATGGAAATAAAAATGAAAGTGGAACCTTTATTGATTTTTTTTCAAGTAAAAGTTTAAATTCTTCAATGTCTAGAGAAGGTATTGTATTCCACCCAAAATTCGATGTCGAGATTCACCGGAAATATATATTTTAGGGTCCCCTAAGTCCGAAAAAGCATTTTTAGAAAAATGTCAGTGTATGTGCGTCTGTGGATAGCATAGCTCAAAAACGAAAAGACCTTTAAATACCAAACTTGGAATTTAGGTTTAGTATCTTCCAAGTATGCGACACGAAATATTTAAAGATAATCCCCTCACCACAAACTACCCTTTAAATGGAGAAATTGTTGAACATTTTAATTTTCTCAAAAATGGCTCTAACGATTTTGATTAAAATCTCATATATTAGTGATATTTACATCCCAATTAAATTGTATATCTTGAATTTTCTGGGAATATTCTCTAAAGATCTCTTTATTCTGGATGAATTTTGCCGATTTTTTCTTAAATGCGAAACCGCAAGAGATAGGCAAAAACTTGCTCTACAAAAAATGTAGATCTAGTCAAAACACACAATTTATGTCCTTTACGTTTTTGTTGTGGAGGTAACCGTTCCGAGATATTCCTTGTTATTGGTTTCAATTGCGAAGTACTTATATTTTTCTCAGACTGGAAGTGTCCGCTTTTCTTTTGTTCTACTCCTGAGAAAGCAAAGAAGCGATTTGCAATGACAATCGCATAACTACAGCTTTTAAAACATTTGATTATCACTTTACTAAAGCGCATTCCTTTAGTTCCCTTCTAATTATAAGGAACTAAGTATTAAAAGCATTCTGCTGTTACCTCGGTTAGCATTGTGTAGAAAGAAGAAGAATCTTCCGCAAGAAGTTGTAGAGCAGCTAGGGAGAGTCATGTGTGTGTAACACATCAGATTTGTTTACTAAGAATAAAACTTTTTGACCGTTATGCTGTTTTATAAAATTGCAATTGGTCTCGTCAAGTACATACTTTATCGTATTATGAAGCTTCATACAATTATTTACACAATTTAAAATATAGTTGAATATATTTATTACTATTTAAATAAAAAACTATTTACAGCATTTTATGATACATTTGTATAATGGTTATAGTCTACAAAGCTAGCTTAGATATTGCTCATCTATGTGAAAGTTATTACCTTCAAAGAGCTCTTCTACTGAGTAAAAAGCTTTATCTTTAAAGAAATTGTCCAGAAATGCTTTAAATTTATGATTAAGTAGTGAGTTAACATGTTTCGGAAATTTGTTATATATATTTAATCCTAGATATTTATGGCTGCCATGAATTTTTGATGATAAAGTATAATTATTTCATGTTATGCAGCCATATACTGTCTATCGGAGTTACCTAGGTAAGGTGAATACTTAGTGTATTTTCCCTATCTTGAGAAGATTGTAAAATACCAGGGACTTCGGGTTTATTTTATCATCATTTCATCCACTTCATTCGTCTTTCGAGGGCCCGGAGCAAGGGGAGAATCGTTAAATATAGATTTTCTTTATATACCCAAAGCTTATTTTTAATAAAAAAAAATCTGATGTTCTCCATTCACATGCCTTTCTCTACAACTCTGTAACAATTTTTTTTTTTTGCTTCATTTGTATAGCCCCCTTTAACATCAATGGTCATATCGGGAGCTTTCACTTGTGAAACTGTAGGTTCAGAACATTAGGTTAAACTTTATATTACTAAACACACGCACATTCACTCTCACATTCATACTTCCAGACTCTATGAGGGATAGGGAATAATTCCGGTTAAAGAAAAATTCCCCGCCCCAGCCGGGAATCGAACCCGGGAAATCAGCTCGCTGATCACTCGACCACGGAGGCAGTCAATAAATTATTGTTAACAAACTTATTGTTCTATCTACTTCGTGCTAATCTAGATAACCATTAGCAAAACGGCCTTATTACTTAGTTCCTTATATGTAGAAAGGAAATAAGGGAATACACTATGCTAAACCGACAATCAAATGTTTTAAAATGTGGTTGCTATGGGATAAAAATCCGTTTCTTTGCGAAGCCAGGAGTTGACACGTCCCCAAATGGGAAAAATTTTAAGTATTTTAAAATTGAAACTAGTAACAAGGAATATCTCGAAAACGGCCAACTCCATGAAAAATGAATATGCCATAAATTGTATATTTTAAGGAGCTCTACATTTTATACAGTAAGTTTTTATCTATCTCTTACAGTTATTCAAAATTCAGAAAAATGCAGCCAAAATAAACAGCTCCTCAGAGGCTACTCTCAGAAAATTCAAGACATACATTTTATTTGCCCTCTAAATATCATAAATATCAGATATTTTAGCCAAAATCGCTAGAGCCAATGAGAAACTCAAGATTTTCGAATGTTTTCCCATGTAAAGGGTAGTTGAGTGTGATTTATCTTGAAAATCTTCGTGTCGCATTCTTGAAAGATACTGAACTTAAGTATCAGGTTTGGTATTTAATGGACATTTCGTTTTTGAGCTATGCTGCCCACAAACACACACACACATACATACACACACACCCTACACGTAGACATTTTTCTAAATTTTTTTTTATTCAGGGTGTCCCAAAACGTGTATTTCCGGTGAAATCTCAGTATCAATTTTTTTGCGTGCAATACAATGTCTTCTTTATACACTATGTACATAGTACGTTTAGAGAAAGCAAAAAATCAATTTTTTCACCGACTGTGGTCAAAATTTCACTCCCAGTGTCCCTTAGATTTAAGCGCACAGTTTTCATATGCAGATTATAACTGCAGTAACCACATATCTTCATTATAGAAAATGCTGAAATGATGTCCTTAGCCATCATTATTTATACCGTTAACAAAATAGATAGGTATTTATACTCATTAATTCTCCATTATTAAATGCTTCATTAGTAAATAAAACATTGTTTCGTACGTTAAAATAAATTAAAAACGGTCAACAAGTATCCAATTCCAGAAAATTAATTCTACTCAAATGTAACTGAGTTCTATATCTGAACTATAATTATTTTATAAGGATTTAATGAATAAGATTCTAAGTCAGGTTCCTGATTCCTGTGCAGGGAATTTAAAAGATTAAACTGGGTTTTATTTATGAACACTCTTAACTGCTGTGGTTCTCAGCGTCCCATTCTATATTGGCCATGAACAACCGCTTAAATTTACTCAGAGGTCTCTTTATCATGCCGTAAATCTACGACACGGAACCCTTCCGAAGAAAGGCATACCTGAAAAAATCCATCGCCCTCCTCCGGTTTAAACCCGCGATTGTGGGAACCAAAGACTGGCATGTTACCCACAGACCACGGAAGACGATAGGCTTTCTCAGAGATTTCCTTCGACTTTCTTCTCTCCGATGTCATCATCAAGAATACGAAGTTTTATTTGCGCTTTCTTATCAAGAATAAATATACCATGTTTTCCTAAATTAATTCATTAGATTGTGAACCGGGAAACAATATAAACAACAGCGAATCTTCTATTAATGCAATGGCTCTTCTCTGCAATGACTTGTTGCCACCTCAGAGGCATAAAGAAAGACTGTGTGCTGAAGTACATGAACCCTTTGACATTATAATGGGACTAACTAACGATAACACTGAAGCAAATGGTCTCACAACGTATCGATCTGTATACAGCTAAACCTTTCGAAAACTGAATTGTCGGCCCACGGAGACGAGGTGGAATTCAACAAGTTAAAAACAGCGCAAGCAATTCTGCATTAATGTTTGCGTTTGCTATACCATCTGAATGGATTTAAATTAAAAGTTAAATTTGCTTTTTGAGCAACTGCAGACATTTGATGCATGCCTATTATTGTGTCTTGGAAGTCTTGAAGGTGATCGAGCTCATCTTCTCGCAAATCTCGCCGAGAATGAATAATATATATAGTCCCTATGATGGCTCCCATCATTGTTGTAGATCTAAAATCCAAATGAAGCTTCCATCTAAGCAGGGTGCCGGAATCAGGCACTGTCCAAAGTTTAATACAAGCGTTTCAAACGAAGGTTTTGTAGAAACATCGAAGTGTTTGCCAATATTTTGCATAATTAATATATTAAGGTAACCTTAATCGGTAAAGACGGTGTGTGTTTGTAACAAATCAGATCTGTTCAAAGCACCGTGATGCCGCAAGCTGCTCTTTTTCGAAACTTTAAAGCAATCTAATACTTTTTTTTTATTTTATTTTATTTATTTTTTTTTTTTTTTTTTTAAGTTTAACGTCCGTTAACCTGGTTGGTCATATTGGACGATGAATGAAATTGGTGAAATGTTGCTCAAATGATCTCGGGGTCCATGGAACTTAAAGTAACTCGACATTCGTCTTTTCAGGATAAGGGAAAACCCCGAAAAAAACCTTATCCAGGTAACTCACCCTAAGCGAGATTCGAACTCACAAGCTACCACCACACTACCCAGGCGGGCAGTTTTTTTTTTTTTTTTTTTTTTTTTAACTATGCGCTAATAGTGACAAGCCTAATGCTTGAATGTACCGCGTTTTAATACCAGTTATAGTAAAATACGGTATTGAGATTAACAGCCACAATTCGCCAATACACCAGGGCATCATCAACAATAGCAAAATAATAATAATAATAATAATAATAATAATAATAATAATAATAATAATAATAAAAATAATATACCTACAGTAAAATTCACAGAGGGAAACACAAAACATAAAGTCTATGCCATCTCTATGGTCGAGAACTCCGCGTTACGACTTTTTCAGTCAAGGGTCGAGGGTTCGATTCCTAACTGGGGTGTTTTGCTATCTCTACCAAGTGCTATGTACGTACATATGAGTAGTAGGTAGAGAAGGTATTGCATCCCACCCAAAATTTCGCTACCAAGATTTCACCGGAAATAAATGTTTTAAGCGCCCTTGAAAGCAAGTTTAGTATAGTCCAAGGAATTTTAAGAAAATCCCCGCACCCCAATCTACCTTTTGCATGGAAAATATTTCTAAAGTTTTAATTTTCCCAAATATAGCATTAACTGTTTTAATTAAAGTAACATATATTAAAGATACCATATTTACATGACAAAATGTATCTACAAGTTTTTGGAAATAGCTTCTGAAGGCCCTTTCATTCTGAATGGTGTTTGCATAAATGTTTTTTTTTTGTTTTTCTCAAAAATAGACCTAAGGATTTTGATTGAAATACCATGCATTAAAGATATTTAAATGAAAATTAAAATGTAAATCTTGAATTTTCTGTAAATAGCCTCTGAAGATCTATTTATTCTGGACGACTTTTGTGTAACTGGTAAACCGTCGAAAACTTACCACACAAAAAATCTCGTAAAAACACACAATTTAAGTCATATTAATTTTTTAGAGTAAACCATTTCCAAGATATTATTTATTATTGGTTTCAATATTAAACTACTAACTTTTCTCAAACGGGAAGTCATTTTTTGTTTCAGCTCTCTTTTGTTTTACTCCTGACCTTTGTAAAAAGAACCGAATTTTAATTGTTTAAATAGTGATAGAGTTTTTAAGGTATTGATTATATATTTAGCCTAATATATTCCCTTACTCCATTACTCATAAGGAACTGATTAATAAGATTATTTCTGCTAATGTTTTGATTATCATGACAAAAAAATAAGTATTGTAACAACAGTTTGTTATTGAATACATAGAGAAAGACATATGAATGTAACATATCAGAATATTTTTTTTAATATTTACCGTACAATAATGATCAAGTTTAGCTTAACGATTCAAAATACTTTCTGAAAGCAAGATTAAATAAATAAAATTAGTTCATTTGTGAAAGATCTTTAACTGCTATTGTTCTCAGCAATTCTATATCGGAAGTAAAAGACCGTCGGTGGCAATATATAAAGACTACAGAGGAAATAATTAAGCCCACTTTTAACATTTTGGATTTTAATATTGTGGCTTTGTATTATATCTATTACCAAACATACGAGGGACGTTCAATAAGTCCTGGAAAAATCCAAGAGGTTACACTTATAGCATTGAAAAATGTTTGTATTTATAACCGTCGTCTCTTACTGGATGACAGTTAAAGTTTCAACTGTAACCATTACGTGGTTTCGTTGCCACAGGCAACTGAATCAACAATCTTTGTTTATTTACAAAGATTGAGGGGGGATCTGATGTGTTCCACTCTACATCTCTGCCATAAATTATTGTTAAAAAGCTTATTCTTTTATTCACTTAATGCTAATTGAGAAAAAATTAGCATAATATTACTTGCCTCTTTGTAATAAGTAGACGGTAATTAAGGGAGTACCATAGGCTGAAGCAATAGGCAATATTTTAAAATTTGATTGCTATTTTTTTTTTATATGGCCAGAAATTGACAAATTCCCGTATGAGAAAAGTATTTAAAGCTCAAAACAATAACGGGGAATATCTCAAAAACGGCCAGTTCCACGAAAAATATGAATATAGCATAAATTGTGTGTGTTGTCTATCTCTTACGGTTCTGCAGTTATGCATAATTGCGGAAAATTTATCCAGAATAAACATGTCTTCAGAGGTTATTCCCAGAAAATTGCACATATACATTTTATTTGCCATGTAAACATCTTTAATATACGATATTTGAATCAAAATCGTTAGAGCCAGTTTTGAGAAAATAAAAAATTCCGAAATTTTATCAATTTAAAGGGTAGTTGGGGAAGGGGGATTTCCTTGAAAATCTTCGTGTCCCATCCTTAGAAGATACTGAACTTAAATACCAAGTTTGTTACACACACACGGATATTTTTCTAAAAATGATTTTTTTTTTAATTCAGGAGGTCCTAAAACATGTATTTCCGGTGAAATCTCGGTATCGAATTTTTAGGTGCATTACGATACCTTCTCAATACACTATGTGCATAATACGGGTAGAGAAAGTAAAAAAACGAGTACCAAAAATATTTTTTTTTTGTATCTTTGCCTAAGGACCTATTGAACGCCCCTCGTATGTCAAAACATTGGTGAAATATTCAATGTCCGCTAATATTCTGTTTTGATACAAATTACGAGGGAAAAGCAATAAAATGCATTTTTGGAGAATCCTGAAGTTTGCCTTTATTGATTTGTCCCTACACTGTGAATGTCAAGCTGCAGAAGCATGCAACCAGGAGTGTACGTGCTCACAGACTCAGCAGAGGAGTAACAAATTTCCCCTTGAAGGAAAGAAGAGGGAGAAACGAGGAAGAAAATACATTGAAGCAGTTTGGAGAAGAATTTCTCAACCGTATAAACTTAAACTTTGGACTGTACGACTGCACATTTATTTCGAAATTCTTAATTGAATAGATAGGTTTTTATTTATTTTGAATAACCCACTTTAACTTGTGTGACCGTATCGGGAACTTTGACTTGAAAAACAACTGATAGGGTTTGGAGTTTGTTGACTGTTGACTTAAAAGTAAATGCTGTCCGGTTTAATCATTAAACACACATTTCCGAATCTGCAGAGGCGAGGAAGTGATTCTAGTTGTGGAAAAAAATCTGATCCATTCACATGACTTCCTTTACCTATTCTGTAACAAACTATTCTTATAAAAGCTTATTCTTCCACGTACTTCATGCTAATCGAGATAGATATTAGCAAAATTGTCTTATTACTTAGTTTTTATAACTAGAAGGCAAATAAGGGAATACACTAGACCAAAACGTTAGTCGAATCTTTCAAAGGGTGGTTGCTACGTGATTAGGCTCTCTTTAAGTCTCCAAGAGCAAGGGAAAAAAAAACAACAACAACAACAATGACAAATTCAGGTTTGAGTAAAGTTAATGTCATTAGTAAAAAAGTATATTGCAAAAATTCGATACCGATATTTCACCGGAAATACACGCTTTAGGGTCCCCTGTATCCAAAAAAGCATTTTTGGAAAAAGGTCCGTGTGTGTCCGTGTGTCTGTGAACACGATAACTCAAAAACGAAAAGTCGGTAAAATACCAAACTTGATATTTAAGTTTAGCATCTTCCAAGAATAAGACATAAAGATTTTGAATAAAAAAAAAATCCCCCCACCCCAAACTGCCCTTTACATGGAAAAATTTCGAAAATTTCGAAAATTTTGATTTTTTTTAAAAATTGGTCTAACGATTTTATATTAAACATATTTATATGGCATATAGAATGTGTATCGTGAATTTTCTGGGAACAGCCCTTAAATGCTTCTTTATTCTGTATGAATTTGCGTAACTGGCAAATAGCAAGAGAGAGAGAGAGAGAGAGAGAGAGAGAGAGAGAGAGAGAGAGAGAGAGAGAGAGAGAGAGAACTTACTACACAAAAAAGTAGTTCACATTAAAACACACAATTTATGTCATATGCATTTTTTCGTGAAATTGACAATTTCTGAGATACTTCTTGCTACTTGTTTCAGATTTGAAATTTTAAACTTTTCTCGCACGGAAAGTTGTAAACTCCTGGCCCTGTATAGAAACGAATTTCAACCACATGGCAACCAGCTTTTAAAAGATTTGACTATCGTTTTAACCTAGTATATTCCCTTATTTTCCTTCTACTTACAAAGAAGAAAATAATTAAGACAATTTCTGCTAATGTTTATTTCATTATCATAAAGTAGATAGAAGAATAAGCTTTTTAAGAATAATTTGTCATAGAGATGTTAGAGAAAGTCATGTGAATGGAACACATCAGATTTTTTTACACAGTTCTCAATATTTATAGACATACTATAATTATAAATATATTGTTTTACGATTTCACAGAGTTCATGATTAATGATATGCGATATTCAGTTGTTGCCTTGCTTAGCATAAGAGCTGACAACATGATGACTTGTATAGAACGAAAGCATTCTATACACCTGAGGCAGTAATTGTAATTTTGTTCTCTCCGTTGCATAATTTCATCTGGTTCTATGTTCATGAATTGAAAACATCCTCCATTTAATGGATCGATACGAGCTTTCAGGGTCATAGTCTACTTGAATGAGGCCGTGGACGCATAAATCAAAGTTCACTACATTGGAGTGTCATAATTTTATAACACTGAGTGACAGAATTTTCTACTTCTAACACTACTGACATCTGGTAAAATGCCCACTTTTAGTATAAACTGTCTCAAAAAATTGTTTTTCTTTCTTTTCGCAGATGCCTGAAGAGAACCGTGCGCTGCGTCTAAAAGAGTCCGCCACATCCTCGCAGTTGAGCGGACTGGAGGATCCCGCGCTGATCGCCGCGGCCGCTGCAGCTGCTGCCGCACCGCACCCACCAGCACAAGCCTCGGACAGCATTGTCGCCCCCGAGATGGATCCCCGGGTCACATGGAACTATTTCGATGAGAGAGGTTACGTGGAGAGAGGTGGTCTCAAGGTGGGCGAAGATCCCTACTCCAGGAACAAGTTCAACCAACAAGCCAGCGACAAGCTACCCAGCAACAGAGAGATTCCCGACGAACGAAGTCCCATGTAAGTACTCTGTTCTTTTAGCATTTACCTTGTCCCGCTTATATGTATTCTTCCGCGCTCCCTTTCCCTCCGTTGGTTATTACACCTTGGAACAACAATGTTAAGGCGATGTATTTGAAAAGTTTAGAAAGTCCACAGTATATACGATATCTTGTGGAAATTTATACCAGTTATTATATATATAATAATAGTGATATTTTGCATAAATCAGAATTCTAGCTTACATATTTTTCTTCCCTCACACATTAAACATCAGTCTACATTTCCTGTTCATTCCATCGTTTTTAGGCCTTCCAACATTTATTTTCCTATCGATGTATAATTCTTAAAATAAAATAATACTCTCTATATATACATTGCTTGTGCATGCTTTATCCATTTAGTTTTACATTTTTTCTTTTTTATTGCTTAAATAATAATTGTAGTGTCTAAATTCATTTTTTTTTATTTCTATAGCCTCCTTTAACAACTAAGTTCATGTCGGGTTTTTTCACTGAAACTTTGATGAGTCACTTTTTACTTTCTCTACACGTACTATGTACATAGTGTATAGAGAAGGTATTGTAATGCACCCAAAAATTTGATACCGATATTTCACTGGAAATACATGTTTTTGGTCCCCCTAAATCCAAAAAAAAAATTTATTTCAGAAAAACGTTCGTGTGTGTGACTGTGGACAGCATAGCTCAAAAACGAAAAGACCGTTGAATACCAAACTTAGTATTTAAGTTTGGTATCTTCCAAGGATGCGACACAAAGATTTTTAAGGAAATCCCCCCACCTACAGGTACCCTTTACATGGAACATTTTTCGAAAATTTTGATTTTCTTAAAAATGGCTCTAACGATTTTGTTTAAACTTCCGTATATTAAAGATATTTACCTTAAAAATAAAATGTATATCTTGAATTTTCTGGGAATAGCTTCTGAAGACTACTTTATTCTGCACGAATTTTACGGACTTTTCCATAACTGCTAAATCGTAAGAGATGGACAAAATCTTACCAAATAAAAATTGTAGAGCACGTTAAAACACACAATTTATGTACTATACATTTTTTCGTGGAGTTGGTCGTTTTTTAAATATTTCTTGCTTTTCGTTTCAGCTTTGAAAAACTTATACTTTTCTCATACAGGAGTTTGTCAACTGTCCATACAAACAAAGGAACTTCAGTCACATAGCAACCAGCTTTTGACTATCACTTTAACCTATGCTACTCCCTAATTTAGCTTCTACTTACAAGGAATCAAGTAGTACGACTATTTCTATTTTTTTTTTTTTTCGATTAATAACTCCATGGCACGACAGCTCACGCGGAGCCTTGGCCTACCGCCCAGCCGCTGCGTCCCCCATCTCGGTCCACTACAGACGTCATGGATGGGGTGCAGTATTGGAGGGTGAGACGTGGTCAGCGCCTCGAGCCCCTCCCGGCCGGTTAATGCGGTCCTCACGACCTGGAGCCGCTACTTCTCCATCAAGTAGCTCCTCAATTGGCCCCCCAGGGACCTCACGAGGCTGAGTGCACCCCGGTCCAGGTCTCCCAGCGGGGGAAAAATCCCCACGCCGGTAGGCAGCTGCGCTACCACCGCGCTAAGGAGACGACCTTTTTTTTCGATTAGCATGAAATAAATAGAAGCATACGCTTTTTAACTATAATTTGTTGCAGAGATGTAGAGAAAGTCATGTGAATGGAACACATCAGATTTTTTAACTTTACAGTATGGTTTTCACACGCACATTCATTCTCAAATGCATACTTCTTTGGAATAATCATTGGTGTTCACTCATTTACTGTTGAAGTTAACCCTTGATGAATTATATTTAACTTTTTACGCACTTATTCACACTTTTACTCGTTCTTACATACCCCAGGGAGGAAGTGGAAAAATCTTGGTTAGAAATTCCTCGCCAGGAATCGCGCCCGAGACCTCAAGCACTATGGAGGGAACCTACTACTCCACATATACAAGTTAAGTATCCACAATTGCCCTGGAGGCAAATTTGGCGTGGCTTTGCTATACCAGAAATCAACACGGAATGGATCTCGGTGGCATATGAGATTGTCAATGAAATCCTACCAACTGCAGATAAATTACATAGGCATCATCTGGCAATTCTTCCCGCTTGTCCAATGTGCCAAGCCCCGGATTCGCTCGCACATCGACTCTTGGAATGCTCAGGTAAAGGACTGATATGGACATGGCTCTTGAGCCGATGTCGGGGTTGGACTGGTGACACTTGGCAGCCTTCAGCAACGGATAGTTTGCACCTGAATTTTCCCTGGACGCGCCCAGTATTGTGGAGAGCTCTTTTTTGGACAGTAATGGGTACCTATGCTTGGCTTAGTACCTTGGACACGCCAGCTGACTGTGTGGTTCCAGCTTTACGCAGTTTTTTGTATGCAGAGAGGTGGCGGATGATTCAAGATAACAGAATCAAAGCTTTTAAACCCTGGATATACAAGATATGAGCACCTGATTGATTCTATATCGATCCGGACTGATCTTGGATGCAATATCATGCATTATTCGTCTTTATGCTGGCCTGTTGTGATGTAGAGCTCTTGCTTCTCCTGAAATAAATAAAGTTCCTAATTCCCAAAGGGGGTACAACCCCATTACAAACTAAATAATAATAATAAAAAAACGGAAACTGAGCCGCAAACTTCCGGCTATGCCAAAAAAAAAAAAAAAAAAAAATACCGAAGCAGTTCGGATAACCGTGAGCGTTAAGGCAATTTGGTCATAAAAGAAAAAGCACAGCAGGCAAATGCTATACCGATTCAGCTTTAGGGCCAATTGAGTAATGAGTTTTGTAAGAATTGTTTGATGCACACTAGGTAGAGAAAGTTATGTGAATGGAACACATTCAGATTGTTCTTTCTTCATTTTAATATTGCAGCACTTCATGGGGTTTGCTGGTTTATCTCTAAAGAGAAATATTAAGCTGTAGAGCGTAAAAGAATCGGGCAGACAATTAAAACTTAATTATAAACGTACATCTGTCGCAGAAGTTATGTTTCGTTTTATTTTCAGTCTGCTGTTCAAGATTTTCGTGGCATGAATGGAGGTTAGTTGTATTTATTTAGTTCTTTCGCAGTTCTCTCGGCGAGGGAAACAGTACGGTCCAGCTGTATAAAATAGAACATCCTGCGGAAAATTGAGTTTGGTTTCTGAAATTTGTACTCAAGACTGGGTCGGAAATAAAATAAAAGTGCGCATAACCCGCCAGCAGCGGAAGCGTACGTCAGTGTGGAGTGCTTCAGGGTTTTATTGTGCTGCCCTTTGCTTGTCCATTTGCATTCAGTGCTTTACCATGAATACAGCTTTTCCACTTGTGTTTAGCACTAGCATTTTTTTCTTTCTTTTCCTAACCCCTTGATATAAATTTCGAACAAGCCTCCGCAGCACGCATAAACGCATATACGCGCTCTTGGCACGTTTCCATTAGCCAAAGAGCTGTAAAGTCCTCCAAATAAAATAATAACCTCGTGATTTGTGAATGCTTGACGATAAAATGTCATTCTAGAAGCGTTGCAATCGAAAATACATTCACCGTCACTAAATCGTGCTGTGGAAAACCCTAATTAAATTCTGTGAAGAATATACGTGGCATTGTTAATGATAATAATGGCAATAATAATAATGTTATTATTACTATTGTTATTATTATTACTATTATTATTATTATTATGCGAGTATGTGGTGTTTGTATGTCTGTAGACAGCATAGCTCAAAAACGAAAAGACCGTTAAATATCAAACTTGGTATTTAAGATACGTAAATTCCAAGAGTGTGGCATGTAGATTTCAAGAAAATTCCCCACATCCGACTACCCTTTGCTAGGAAAAATTTTCGAAAATTTTGTTTTTCTCAAAAATAGTTCTAACGATTTTGATTAAACTACAGTATATCAAATATATTTACATCACAAATAAAGTGTATATCTTGATTTTTTTTTTTGGAATAGTCTCTGAACCTCTTCATTGAGGTTGAATTTTGTATAACTGTAGATTTGACGGTTTTCGAGATATTCCTTGCTATGGATTTCAATTTTAAACTACTTACATTTTTTTCAACCGGGAAGTCATTTTCTTTTCATCTCTCTCTTTCTCTCTCTCTCTCTCTCTCTCTCTCTCTCTCTCTCTCTCTTTTGTTGGCAATAAAGAGATAGCCGAACTTCATATGGCGACTAGTTTTTAAATGATTTGGCTATCGCCTATTCCCCTCTGCTTAGAAGGAAGCGAGTAATAAAACGAATTATGCTAGTGTTTACAACGATTATCATTTTGTAGATAAAATAATTATCTTTTGTAAGAATAGTTTGTTTGCAGAAGAGATAAAGAAGGACATGTGGATGGAGCACACCAGAGTTTGTTCATGTAAATGTCTTTTAATCAAAATCGTTAAAATAATTTTGAGAAAATTAAAAATTGTGAAATATCTTTCACGTAAAGGATATTTGGGGGGGGGTGTTTTTTAATTATTCCATATTTTAAATATTCGAAGATAGATACTAAATATAAATAAATACTGACTTTTCGTTTTTGAGTTATGCTGTCCGCAGACAGAAGCTTATTGTAGGGTACCTGAAATAATCATTTTGAGTAAATTACATTTAATTTAGTAAGAGGTAATGTGGCACCAGTTTCTCATGCACGAACCGCTCTAACCCTGAAACTACCCCTCCCTAGTATGCGCAGTGTAGGGGTGAATTCCACGCCACACTTCTACAATACACACAGGCACATATACAGACCTTTTTCTAAAAATTCTTTTTTCTTATTTGCAGTTCCTCAAATCACGTATTTCCGATGAATTCTCGGTATTGAATTTTTGTGTGGAATATAATAATACCCTCTATCCGCCTCTTTAGTGTGGGGGTAGCATGTCTGCCTCACATTCAAGAGTTCCCGAGTTCGAATCTCGGATAGGATGAGTTACCTGGATAAGGTTTTCTCCCTTATCCTGAGAAAGCTCCATGGACCCTGGGTTCATTTTAGCATCACTTCATTGATTTCATTTATCGTCCGATATGACATAACTGGGTTAAAGGACGTTGACCCTCCTCCTTCCCCCAAAAAATCTTCGCTAACTCTTATCTACGTGCATACATAGTTCTCAGTATTGACGCAAAAGGGGAAAAAACTGACCTGTCTCATCACTAGTTTGGGATATGAATTCCTAACTGTAACTATACGTGTTTATCTATCAACAACCAACCCTCCACTCGCAAGCAATCCATTTTTAGGTTAACCATTAGATAGGAATAATTGGTTTTACAATAATACAGTGAAGCATGTATGAAGTTAATTTTATTTCGAAGTAGAATTATGAACTTTATGCTGTTTAAAAAGTTATGCTTTTTTGTTTATCCTTGGAACGCCACTAGGCCGGCAGCCAATGGGAGTGCTGCTGTGCTGACATATTTCATTCGCGCCGTCTCTCATAAATACTACTTGCGCTAAGACAAAATATAGCAACTTTTGCAAAAAATAATTCACGAGGAAGATAGGGAGCAATGCTCGTAGCAGAACCGTAAAAATCACAGATTTGTAGTTCAAACAGTTTTCATAATACACTAAATAAACATTATGTCGCCAGGCAGATGTGCTCAATGTGCGAGTGAGAGGGAAATATGAAAAGAGTGGGGGTGGCGACCTGGCAGTGCAGAGCACGACAATGCATCTCATTCGCTGCAGCGTAGAAAAGAAAACATTATAAGCAAAAATACAAAAGGAAAGAAAATTATAAAAGAATTATGAAAATTTGAAAAGATTTCCTAAAATAAAAAAACTACAAAACTAACCCTAAATTCGATGTGCGTTCATAATAAAAGATCCATGCTCAGTAAATATATATGTACACATTACCAGTGCCTATGATGTAATAATTAAAATATACCACATCATAAGACTCTGGGTCTTCATTATTATTTGTTCTTGTTACTTATTATTATATTTTCTGATAGATAAATAACTATTATTATAAATTACAACATTAAAATTTTGCAAAATAATACTAAAACAATGACACTTTTCGTATCCCAAACTAATGAAAAAAATTAATTGACTCTTAAATAGGATTTCTAAAATCAGTGGGTAATTGTGTCCGATATTGAACATAAAACAAGCGAAGATATAAGAAAACCAGGAATAAAAGAAGTAATGGATCATATATAGAATTACCGGAAGTATTAGAAAGAACATTTAGACAGGATGGATGAAAAAGGTTACAAAAAAGCCCTTAACTATAAACGACAAGGAAAACGAAATATAAACAGTCCAGAATTAAGATGGAGTGAGCAATTCCGAGGGGAACGAAACGGTCCTGAGGGCAAGCCTAATGGGTGACGATAAACTATAAACTTTAAATTATAGCTACCTTTTTACTTCCTCTACATAGTACTAGATAGAGAAGATTTTGAATTCACTCAAAATTTTGATACAGAGATTTCATTGTAAATGCATGTTTTAAGACCCCCTGAATAAAAACATTCTTAGAAAAAGGTCTGTGTATGTATGTGTGTGTCCGAGAGTCTGTAAACACAATAGCTCAAAAACAACATTTCGGTAAAATACCAAACTTGGTATTTAAGTTTAGTATCTTCGCAAGAATGCGACACAAAGATTTTTCAAGAAAATCCCCCTACTCCAAACTACGCCTACATGGAAAAAATTTCAATATTTTGAATTTTAAAAAGAATTGACGATTTTTATTAAAATTCTGTATATTAAAGATAAATGCATGCAAAATAAAACATGTATTTTGAATTTTTAGGAAATATCCTCAGTTCTCTTCACTCCGGACACTTGCAAACTGGTAAAACCTAAGATATTGGCAAAAACTTAATACACAAAAAAAATGTAGACCTTGTTAAGCACACAATATATTATATATATATATATATTATATTATTATTTTTTTTTTTTGGCGTGAAGTTGATATTCCTTGTTATTGGTTTCAGTCAAAAATACTTACACGTTTCTCATACCGGAATTTTTCAAATGGTCACGCAAGGAAACGCACTTCCATCATATAGCAACTAGTTTTTAAAAAAGCATTTTTAGCGTAGTGTTTCCCGCAATTTCTCTTCTACTTACAAGGAAGCAAGTAATAAGACCATTTCTGCTAATGTTTATCTCGATTATAATGAAGTAGATAGAATTTAAGAATAACTTGTTACAGAAATGTAGAGAAATTCGTGTGAATGGAAAACATTCGATTTGTTACGTGACTACCATAAAAACAAACCAAAATGGACATTTAGAATATCTACTACGACCTATTTTAAACTATAGCTTAGTAAAACAAAACCTATAGGATACCATGTCATCAGCAGGCCACTCAAAGAGGGTTCCAGTCGTAGTAGTCCCTTGGGTAATGCAGTCGTGCAGAACGTCAACGATCTTCTTCTGTTTCCAGCCATTCCGAAGTTTCCTTGCATCCCGCCTGATTTGTAGGCTGTGGGAGTTTAAGTTTTGAAGTTTGAGGACAGGCAGAATAAAATGGAAGACACCAGTTACACAGTGCGCATGCGCGTCGAGAGGAAGAGGACAGGTCCGCAGGAAAATGATTTTCATTTCTGCTATGAATGCAAAGTGTGCTCAGAATGGTTTTGGAGTTTCCATCTGTGAATAAGGCACGTGAGGGAGTTCATAACTAGAACGAGGAGAACGGAAAAAGACAAAGCACGCTAATAACCGGCGCTTGGAAGGCCTTGCCTCGAAAAAAATAACGA
This sequence comes from Hymenopus coronatus, assembly GCA_030762935.1. Lineage (NCBI taxonomy): Eukaryota > Metazoa > Arthropoda > Insecta > Mantodea > Hymenopodidae > Hymenopus > Hymenopus coronatus. Next base: position 52,518,996 of record CM060884.1, read on the forward strand.
AAGAAAGAAAGGAGATATACGATTGGCTGCTGAAACTGTCACCCAGGGAAATAATTCACTTTGGCCTTCTACGAAACAAATTCATGCGCTACATGACAGTTTGGCTTGCGCTGAAAAAAATAAAAAAAATCGACAAGAGGGTGTAGACAAAGAGAAGAGATGATATACTGTAAGAGAAGAAAGGAGTACCACACACACAACACCAAATTTCCTTGGCTAGTTGCCAATGTGCTCCGCATGACATTCACCCACATACATTATTACTGTTATTATTTCTTTGAAGTGGTTAAGTTATCAAGCATCATTCTGTTGCATATCGGCGTAGTTTGTTTCGGAAAACTTGCACCAAAATGAAATAGATATTCTGGAAATGTACAATTTAATAAGATTTCACCGGAGGCCACTGAATCAAACACTGTGTGTATGTGTGTCTGTGTGTGTGTGTGTGTGTGTGTGTGTGTGTGTGTGAAAGTGCATAATTCAAAAACGAGAAGTCGGTTAAATACCCAACTGGTATTTAAATTCAGTATCTTCCAATGATGCGACACGATTTTCAGAAGAAGTCCTCCAACTCAAACTATCCTTAACATGGTAGATATTTGAAAATTTTCGATTTTCTCATAAATGCTCTCATTGAAATACCGTATATATATATATATATATATATATATATATATATATATATGAACCGTAAGACAGTTAAAAACTTACTACATAAAAATGGGGATCTCGTTAAAACATATTATTTATGTCACACACATTTTATTTGTAGATATAATTGTTTTCAATATATTCTTTGTTATGGGTTTCAACTGTTCAAACTTTTCTCAAACGGCAAGTTATCTTTCGTTTTACTCCTGGCCATGGAAAAATAATCGAAATGCAATGACAAATGCATAACGATAGATTTTAAAATATTTGACTGTAGCTTTAGTATAGTATATTCTCTTATTCCCCTTCTATGTGTAAGGTAATAAGATAATGTATTTCAGCACATATTGCATCCAACTACGATCAAAATATGCATGCATGTTCAAAATGTATCTTGTATGGTTTTTTATCGTTAATCACTTTATAAGAAGAACTTTATCTGTTAAAAGCATATTTGACTTTAGTAACAGGATTTTAATTTATATTAATCGCATTATAAAACGTGTTTGATATAAAATGCCAAAACTCTCTCTCCAAGGAAAGAAGTACTGTAATGAAAGCTTACCACTGGTGTTAACGTACTTCATGTCTCAATGTCGCCGCCTTGCTGTTCTTCCGAAATTGCGCGAAACCTACCGAATGAAGACTAGGAAGCCGAGCGCCCAAGAAAAAGTACGTTGCTATCAAAACTTCGGTATTGAGATTTCACTGCATCTCGTTCATGCTCTGAGGTGTCTTGAATAACGATATTTTTAGAAAAATGAGTTTGTGTATATTTATGAACAAGAACTCAAAATGAAAATTATTCCTTATTTTATATATTCCCAAAGTGGTTCAAAAACTTTTTATTGAAATACCTTATATTTAAGATTTTTACATGATATGATCCATGTATGGAAATAGTTCGCTGATGTCGGGAGAAAAGGGTAGTTTATTAGTACTCAAATTCAGGCAATTTTCACAAATATTGTCACATTTCAGTAACGTAATTGACATAAAAGTGTAGGTAACTATCAATATAATAATTATAATAATAATAATAATAATTAAGAACTGTCTACATCGTAGGTCGCACTGTGCCTGGCTTCATTCTGGGTATATATGTAAAAAGCCATTTATGAACTAATACCCCTTTCCCCAGACATTGGCGAATTATTCCAAGCTACTTTTATATCAAATATAAGCCCTAGGAGATAGACAAAATCTTACTGTACAGAAACATAAGAGGAACTTCCAGAAAATAAAGAACGATTTAGTATAGCTAAATAATAACGGAAAATATCTAAACAAAACTTTATTTAAAAATGTGCAGTACCTTACTCTATTTCTCGAAACAATCGCCATTATTGTTCAAGGTATTTGTTGTAACGTGGTACCAATTTTTCATTGCCGATGTTATACTCTTCTACCGCTAAAGATCTGAATCCCACTTTGAGATATTTATCGACTAGGAACTATTTTCCACACAAAAAATCCTCCAAATTTTTGGAGACTCTGTAGCTTTTTGAACGGTTCCACGGGAACATGTAGATTTAACCAGATTTAAAATCCTTGGCTTTTCATTTTTACATTCAACTTCACTATCTTCTCCCGTGCATTTGAAACTGCATCCAACATTTTCCACCTAGCTTCGTGTAAATTGTTCTACCTGGTGGACTGCGTTGCATGGAAATTGCACGCCAAAGCATTTTATCTGCCCTAGGGTTATATGGAGAATATGCACTCCACATGGAAATTACTCACCAGGGTATCCAAATTGCCTTTGGGCTACAAGCAAATTGCATATCACACATGGAAAATGCTCGCCAAATTATTATACCTGTCTTTGACTTACATGGAAAATGAAGCTTCATATAGGGTAGCCGTTCATCGATGTTCGAATGTCTAAATTCCCTTTCCGATTCTTTGTAAAACGCATCTACGCGAAGAAGTGTTATATAGAACTATCCCCTGTTGTAATAAAAAAGAATTACACCCAGTACCCCTTAAAGATTACAAAGACTATAAACAATTACCCATACGTATAAATAAGGAACAGAAGCGCAGGGGTTCGTGGGTTCGAGTCCTGCCTTGGGCATGGGTGTTATATGACTCCGGAACTGTATTTAAAAAAAAACAGAAAGAGAAACTCTACGGGAAGAGCGATACTCTAATATGGAAGTAGGCCATCTAGAAATAAAAGAATTATAAAAAGTATTTAAAAAAAGTAGAAACAATGCGACATGAGTATAGATAATACAAATACAGAGCTGTTAAAATATACAACTGGGAATTTCCAAGAAAGGCTTATTAAAGAAATGTTCGAAACAGATCATCCCTGAATAATGAAAAATAGGTAAAATAATATCAGTATTTATTTTTAATTCTTGCTAATGGAGAAAAAAATAGCAGAAATAGTCTTATTACTTGCTTCCATGCAAGTAGAATATAAATAAGGGAGTAGCATAGGCTAAAGTATTAATCAAAAGCTGGCTGCTAAGTGACTGAAGTTCCTTTGTTTCTATGGATAGGAGTTGAAAAATTCCCGTAGGAGAAAAGTGTTTTAAAGCTGGAACCAATAACAAAGAATATCTCAAAAATGGTGAACTCTACGAAAAAAAGTATATTTCATAAATTATGTGTTTTCATGAGATCTACATTTTTATATATTGCATTTTTATCTATCCCATATGGTTTACCACGTATGCAAAATTCAGCAAAATTAATCAAGAATATAGAGGTTTTAGAGGATATACCCAGAAAATACAAAATGTACAAATGATCAACTTGTTTGTAATATCGCTTGCTATGGTTTGCATTACCAGTAATGACGTGCTTCGTTTTATGTATTTTATTTTCTATTTAAATTGTAACAGACAATTATTTCTTATATATGATTAAATAATAAAAAATTATATTATTATATTATTATCTATCTCAAACTTTCATTCATTGTACATGTATGAAATTAATCAAAACATAAAAACGTCTCATTTTTCTGAGCTAACAAAAATTCAATGTTTTTTCATACTAGTAAATGGTTTTTACAATGCAAAAAAGAATGGCAGCTATTTTCAACCAGGTAAACGTTTGCTAATCTTAAGTTTTGACTATCGCGTTAGCCTAGTGTATTCTCTTTTACTCACAAGGAAGCAAGTAATAAAGTTATTTCTGCTAATGTTTATCTCCATAGCATGACATATATAAGAATAATCCTTTTTTAAGTAAAGTTTGTTTGTGGAATAGCTAGAGAAACTCATGTGAATGGAACACGTAAGATTTTTTTAGTTGAGCGATTTCATCCAATTTTTGTTTTATCCATATAGTAGCCTCGGTGCCACTACAAAGTTGTAAACAAAATGAATTACTGGAACAGATTTGGAAAAATCTGTTGAGTAATATATTTTCCAGGTTTTATTACTTTCTCTGCAAGTACTATGTATAGAAAAGGTATTGAATTGCACTCAAAAATTCGATACCGAAATTTCACCGAAAAAGTATGTTTGGAAATCCTCTGAGTCCGAAAAAAAGCATTTTTAGAAAAAGGTCCCCTTCTGTGTGTGTGTGTGTGTGTGTGTGTAAAGCTATAAAACGAACAAACCGTTAAATACCAAATTGGTATCTTCCAAGGATGCGACACGATGATTTTCAAGAAAATCTCCCCACCACAAATTACCCTTTAAATGGAAAAACTTTTCGGAAATTTTGAATTTAAAAAAAAAATGGCTCTAACGATTTTGATTAACGCTCGTATATTAACTATATTTATATCCCAAATAAAATGTATATCTTGAATCTTCTGGGAATAGCTTCTGAAGACCTCTTTATTTTGGATGAATTCTGCCGAATTTTGCTTAACTGATAAACTGTAAGAGATATACAAAAACTCACTGCACAAAAAATGTGGATCTTGTTAAAACATAAAATTTAACTTCTCTACATTGTTTTCATGGACTTGACCGTTTTCGAAAGATTCCTTATTATTGGTTTCAGTTTTAAAATACTTAGAATTTTCCGATACAGGAAGTTGTCAACTCCTGGCCACGCAAACAAACGGATTTCAATCCCATAACAACTATATTTTAAAACATTTGACTGTCGATTTAGCATAGCCTATTCCCTTATTTCCTTTCTACTTATAAGGAACGAAGTAATAAGATCGTTTTTGCTTATGTTTATCTCGATTTGAATGTATATAGAAGAATAAGCTATTAATAATAATTTGTTATGCAGATGTAGAGAGTCATGTGAATGGAACACATCAGATTTTTGTTGGTTTATGTTTATTTGTAGTCAGTATTAATTATATCGCTTTTTGTGCAATTAAGGCAAATACCTATTGCAAGGCTTCTGGTCTTTCCGACGCTATATCGTCTTCAACGCTGGCCATTTTGGTGCTCACTTTTCTTGGCCTTATTTGTGACGATTCTTTCTCTTACGTCGGAGCTCCGTAAAGCAACGAGCTTCATGGCTTCCCCTTTTAAGGCTTAAGTCGTAAGACCAGTAGCATGGTATAAACTTTAAGCTCCAGAATTTAAACGATGCCGCTGAACGCATAGTATTTTTCCTGCCATTTTTTTGCCCCTCTTGTTTCGTTGTTTATTCGTATGTCTCCTTTCTCTATGTCGTCAACGCCCTTTTCAGCTTCACTGCCATCCATCCTTCCTTCTTGAGCTTCCTTAAGCGTCATTCTAACTTTTACTACGATTTGCATCTTCTGAAACAGCTATACAGAGAAAAGTTTTCATATATATGAAGCATTTCCCCCCATTTACACTCCGCCGTTAGCTCCATGATCATGTCAACATTTCCCTTTGGAACAGATTGCCTATCACCGATGAGGTCAACTTCTTTAGTGCTGTCATATGACTTTGTCTACATGTACTATGTACATAGTGTATAGAGAAAGTATTGCATTCCACCCAAAAATTCGATACCGAGTTTTCAACGGAAATACAGTTTTGGGTCCGTGTGTCGGTGGACAGCATAGCTCAAAAACGAAAAGACCGTTAAATACCAAACTTGATATTTAGGTTGAGTATCTTCCAAAAATACGACACGAAGATTTTGAGAGAAATCCCCCACCCCATTCAAAATGGCTCTAGCGGTTCTGATGTAAATACCGCATATTAAAGATATTTGCATGACAAGTATCATTGATATCTTAAATTTTCTAGCCTCTGAAGACAGGTTTATTCTTGGTGACTTTTGCGGAATTTTCATAACAGGTAAACCGTAAGGGGTAGACAAAAACTTACAGCACAAAAAATGTATATGTTAAAACACACAAAGTATGTCATATTTTTTTTTTTTTTCGTGGAGATGACCATTTTTTTAGATATCCCTTGTTCAGGTTTAAAATACTTAAAACTTTTCATATATTGGAATTTATCAACTCCTGACATTGTAAAGAAACGGGCTTCATGCACATGGCAACCAGCTTTTAAAAGATTTGATTGTCACTTTAGCCTAGTGTATTCCCTTGTTTCCCTTCTACTTACAAGGAAGCAAGTAGTAAAATCATTTCTGCTAATGTTTAACTCTATTAGCATGAAGTAGATAAAAGAATAAGCTTTTCAAAAATAACTTGTTACCGAGAAGTAGACAAAAGTCATGTGAATGGAACACATCTGATTTTTCAATTCACGGAGGCTCAAAGGGGGCATTGCCAGTGGAGTACAAAACTTCCTCTGCCCTCTACTCTAGCGTGTCTGCCTCCATTCAAGAGGTCACGGAGCCGAATATCGCTTTGGGTGAATTACCTACATAAGCTTTTTCTTTATTTATTTATTTCTTCGAAGTTTTCCCTTATCCTAAGAAGACGAATGTCAAGTAAATTTAAGCTCCGTGTACCCCGAGATCATTTGAGCAATATTTCACTGAATTCATTTATCGTCGTAGTAGAGAAAGGTATAAATCAGAGAAATATTGACTGTTTTAACAATAACTGAAAGGCTATTATATATAAATATAGTTTTTTTATTGTTTCATTTATAAAGCCCCCTTTAACACCTAAGGTCATATCGGGGGCTTTGCATTAGCAACAACTTGTCTGTAGGTTCTTTACATTGGGTTTAAATTCATTTTATTTTCCTCAAACACACACAGATTTACTTCCAGACTATATGGGGGATAGGGAATAATTCTGGTTAAAGAAAATTCCCCGCCCCAGCCGGGAAACAAACCCAGAATCTCGGAGCGAGAAATCAGCTCACACGGTAGCAGTCAAACATAGTTTGTTTCTGTTACCATTTTGTTTTTGTGACATGCTCTCTGCTTTACATAAGATGAACGAGCGGAAAGCGATAGGTGTTTGTTTTCAGGTCCCCAGCCTAACAACTCTTTTATTCCGCATCGATAAAAGAAGAATAAAACGCGTGTATGAAGAAGATAAAAAGTTGTATGTATGAAATCAAACTAGAAATTGGTTTTTGAGTAACGTGTCGGCGCTGGAGCGGCAAAAGCGAGGGTGGGGGAATGGAAAGAGCGTCTTTTCGAATCTCGCACGTTTTACGAGTGACTGCCCATGCGGGAGGGTCTGGCGGAAAATTTCGCGTAACATCTGCTTTTAATGGTACAACCTTGCATCCAGTCTCTACGTATGTACGGTGTATAGGAACAGTTGGTGCCCACGATCGCGGCAGATATAGCACCGTGCGCACAATATAAACCATCGGCTATTATCGTTTCCATGTTTTATCCAGTGCACCGCGTTGCACTCGTAGAATTAAATCTCAAATAGCGTTTGTTTTAATATTACTTACCCCCTGACTAATTATACCTAGAAACTACGTACAGAGACCTAGAAAATTGTGATATATTCCATTCACATGAATTTCTCTACATTTCTGCAACAAACTATTGTTAAAAGTTTACTTTTACTTTCTCTACACGTACTATGTACATCCACATTCCACCCAAAATTTCCATACCGAGATTTCGCTGTAAATATATATTTTGGGGCCCCCTAAGGGCAAAAAAAAAGCATGTTTAGGAAAAGGTCCGCTTGTGTGTGTGTGTGTGAGTGTGTGTGTGTGTGTGTGTGTCTATGGACAGCTTAGCTCAAAAACGAAAAGTCGGTTATATAAACCATCGGCTATTATCGTTTCCATGTTTTATCCAATGCATTGCGTTACACTGCCACAATTAAATCTCTTATAGCATTTGTTTTAATTTCATTTACCCCCTGACTCATTATCCACAGAACCTATGTACAATAATCTCAAAAAATCTGCTACATTCCATTCACATGAGTTTCTCTACATCTGTGCAAAAAATTATTGATAATCTCATTCTTTTATTTACTTCATGGTCTATTTTTACTTTCGCTACACACGCTATGTATATGGTGTATAGAGAAGGTACCCAAAAATTCTATACCGGAAATACATGTTTTAGGACCCCCTGAATTCAAAAAAGCATTATTCGGAAAATGTCCAAGTGTGTGTGTGTGTGTGTGTGTGTGTGTGTGTGTGTGTCTGGGCTGCATAGTTCACAAGCAAAAAGCCTGTTAAATACCAAATTTGGTAGTAAGTTCAGTATTTTCCAAGGATACGACACGAAGATATTCAAGAAAATCCCCCACCCCTAACTTTACAAGGAAACATTTTCGAAAATTTTGATTTTCTCAAAAATGTCTAACAATTTTGATTAAAATATCGTATATTAAAGATGTTAACATGACAAATAAAATGTATATCATAAATTTTCTGGGAATAGTCTCTGAAGACATCTTTATTCTGGATGAATTTTGCAGAACTTTGCATAACTTGTAAACCGTAAGAGATAGACAAAAGCTTACTTCACAAAAAATGTAGAGCTCGTTAAAACACACAATTTATGTAATATACATTTTTAATGGAGTTCATCGTTTTTGAGTTATTCCTTGTTAATGGTTTCAGCATTAAAATACTACTTTTCTCATTCGGGAATTTATCACTCCTGTCAATACAAACAAAGGAACTTCAATCATATAAATTTTGAAAATTGCCTGTTGCTTTAAACTATGGTACTCCCTTATTTCCCGCCTACTTACAAGGAAGCAAGTAATAAGACCTTTCTTGCTATTTTTTTTTCTCAATTAGCATTTAGTAAATAGAAGAATAAGCTTTTTAACAATACTTTATTGCAGAGATGTAGAGAAAGTCATGTGAATGGAACACATTTGATTTTAAAAAAGAGGATTCCTATGTGATGACTTTGAAATTCCAAGCGGTTTTCATAATCATGAGAGAAAACGAATAGCAACCACCATTTGAGGAAAAGAGAGTGTATATTCATACCAATAACAAAGCGGATAATGAATATGGTTAACGCCACAAAAAATATTATTTGACATAAATGCTTTGTACTTTAATGAGTTCTGAATTTTTGTATATTAATGTATTATCTAGCTCTTATGGTTTACGAAGTATACAAGGAGGAGAAATTCAGAATGAAGAGAGAAAATTCATAATACACGTTTCGTTCTCTATACAAATATCTTAAATATACGGTGCTTATCAATATTATTAGAGTTATTTTTTTGCTAAAATAAAAAAACCGACAATTTCTCAATATAAAAGACAGTTGGGGTAGAAATATTTTGTTGAAAACCTTTGTGTCACCCGCTGGGAAGATGCTGTACTTAAATGCAGAGAAGGGTAAATCAATATGCTGAATAATGAATACCTAAACATGTCTGATGTTTAAACGAGTTTTCTTTTTTCTTGTTCTCACGCACAATGGACATAGTAGCTAGGGAAGTTATTGTATTCCTCCCAAAATTTTGGTGTCGAGATTTCACCGGAAAAATGTATTGACGGCCCCTGGGTCCGAAAAAAAGCATTTTAAGAAAAAAGTCCGCGCGCGCGTGTGTGTGTCCATATCTATGAACGGGATAACTCAAAAACTAAGACTCCATTAAAAACCAAACTAGGTATTTAAGTTCAGCACTTCCCACCCCAAATTACCCTTTACATTGAAAAGTGTTTAATTTTTTTTTTCTCCAAAATGACTCTAACGATTTCGAAAAAAATGAAATGGCGTGTTATTTATGGACGCTCTTTAACTACTCTGGTTCTCAGCGTCCCATTCTAAATTGGGCGTGAAATCCCGCTTAGTTTTGCTCAGATGCCTCTCTATCAGGCTTGAGGTTCCTTTATGTGCCGTAAATCTACGACACGGGACCAACGGCTTTACTTCCCTTCCGAAGGAAGCCATGCTAAGGATTTTTACACCCGAAAAAATCCATTGTCCTCCGCCGGGTTTGAACCCGTGACCTTGGGTATATGAAATACCATATATTAAAGATTTTTACGTGAGAAATAAAATGTATATCTTAAGACCTCTTCATTCTGGATGACTAAGGCATAACTAGTTATCCGTAGCGCAAAAAGTGAAGATCTCGTTAAAACACATAATTTATGTCGTGTAATTCTTTTTGAGGAGGGGAAAGTTAATCATTTTCCAGATATTTTTTGTGATTGGTTTTAATTTTAAAATACTTAAAACTCTTCTCAAACGGGAGTTTATCATTCCTGTTGGTTTTTACTCTTTGCCATTCAAAAAACCCAAGTTTCAACCACATAGTAACCGGCTTTTAAAAGACTTCACTATCGCTTAGCCTAGTGTATTCCCTTATTTTCATTCTACTTAGAAGAAACTAAGTGATGAGACTATTATTGCTAACGTTTATCTGGATCAGCATGATTTTGATAAAAGAATAATATTTTGTAAGAATAATTTGTTTGCAGAACAGACTGAGAAAGTTTGGAAATGGAACACGTCAGATTTTTAGAAATGCACTGCCTGGCTAATTTTTATTATAAAAATTAATGTAGACATTAAAACATTATTATTTAAATAACTATGCAAGCTAGAATTTTGATCCATTTCAAAAATATCACTGTTATTGTATATAACAGCTGGTATAAATTTGAATGAGATGTCTTATGTGCTGTGAATTTTCCAAAACCCACATACATGTTGTTTAGATATTCGTAATACGTGTTTTAAAGTGTTATACTTCCCAGTAAAATGATTTTCGAATGGGAAGAGTTCTACGCTGCAGCGAATGAGATGCGTTATCGTGCTCTGCGTTGCCAGGTCGCTACCCCCACTCTTTTTACGTTTCCCTCTCACTCGCACACTGAGCATGTAAATCTGCCTGGTGACACAATGTTTATTCATGTATATTGTGAAAACTATTTGAGGTAAAAATCTGTGGTTTTTACGGTTCTGCTACGAACATTACTCCCTGTCTGAATTATTTTTTGCAAAATTTGAATACTTTGTCTTAGCACAAGTAGTATTTATGAGAGTCGGAATCACTTAGCGCGTTACTCTCCAGTTAAGAGAAAATGCAATATGTCAGCACAGCAGTACTCCGATTGGCTGCCGGCTTGGTGGTGCTCAAGGATAAACCTCATCCCATTTGAAAGTCACTGTAGAACTACCTTCAAATACACTAGCTTTTTTACTCTAATAAAATGTTATTAACTATTAGTTTTTACCAATTATATTTTCATTAATTTATAATAACGTAAGAGACCTACCAGTAAATGAGGAGAATAGGCTTCTGATATGTACACCTCACAATATAGGCGCAACTTAGCTAATATGAAGAATCCTAACGTTTCTAAGCCATCAAATAACATCCCGTTATATCCATTCGAGAAAAAAACACCCTTTCAGTCTTGAATTGTTAAGTGTCGCTTGAATATTTTCTGATATTACATCGGAAGGACTTTGCTCTCTCACAAAACTACTGCAATAGGTTATTAAACATGTAGCGAATTCCTTTGTAATATAAATAGAAAATAAATTAATGATGTTTACTATAAATTACATTCAGAAGCTACTAGGAATATATCAGCACGGGTAATAAATTATATTCAGAGGTTGTACAGCTAACGGCAAACTTCAGTATTTGAATAAAATGTTAATTAAACAAATAAGTATGAGTACATTCCATTGTTATAATAAGCTTCGATATTTCGCTTTTGTGCTCTTTTCTGCTTTGCTTATTTGTTACATCGCTGTTTTAATTTATTTGTTAATGAGTTTGTAACTACAGGGATTTTGTTTTGCTATACACGCTTTCATAATTAATCAAAATATACTTTATAAATGGATTGTGTAATCCAGACCAAAACAAAGCAACCAGTTATTTTTAAATCATATTTTATTATTTCTTTCTTGAGAGTGCTAATGTACAGCAATGGAATATTTGATAACATTTTCATTTCTTAGTTTCTTCTTAATTTTATATTGTTCAATGAGTGATGTAAATGCTGAAGTCACGGGCGTGAATCCTAGGAAGTTACTGTCAGTTTTTCCGGAGTGTTCTCCTATCAAGAAAAGCTGTGAGGTTTGGTTATGTGCCAGAGAGCGACAGGGTATTCACGATTCGTAGGAATCTGCCTGCAGCATGCAATGCAGCTCGGCATTTCAGGCAAGCTGTTATCACGGATGAATATTGTTTGATCAGACTCTTTTTAGGCAGTGGAAGGAGGAAATAAGGAAGGCACATGACTGCATGGTTTCCAACACAAAGTCTCGTATAGGTAACCGAACTAGGCAGAGGCAGCGGCTTCCTACTCTTGCCCTTTGCTATGTAAAAAGACTACAATTACGGAAAAGTGGTAGGAAGTGCAATTATTTGTGCTGTGACTTTCGTCCAGTGACATGTTGATTCTCACGCCCCCCTCCAACCGGGCTCGAAAATTGTTGCTGTGTACGCTGGAGTACTCTGCCTCATACGACCAGAGTTGGAACAGTCTACTGTATAAAGCATCATGTAATACAGAGTTCAGACCATGGGCGGCGCTATCAGTGAACTGGAAACCATTCAAACTTTTTTTTTTTTTTTTTTTTTTTTTTTAGCTTAACGTCCTTTAATCTGGTTAGTCATATCGGACGATGAATGGAATTGGTGAAATGATGCTCAAATGATCTCGGGATCCATGGAGCTTAAAGTTACTCGACATGCGTCTTCTTGGGATAAGGAAAAAACCCGAAAAAAACCTTATCTGGGTAACTCACCCTAAGTTAGATTTGAACTCACGACCTTTTGAATGTGAAGCACAGACGCCACTATCACACTACCCAGGCGGGAAAACTTAATTTGATACCACACTTTAACCCCTTCCCGGTGTGAAAATCAATGTCAGATGAATAATTAGTATGTTTTATTTAAATTGTGTGTTATTAGCTGCTTCTTTATGATTACAAAATGCATTATTGGAGAGGAAGTGCCTATCAGGGATATAGAAGAATATCAATACCTTTTAGAAGGAACATTAGACATTTAGCCTACGCAGTTTGCCTAATTAAAATCATTTAAAAAACATGATGGACGGATTTATTTGGTATTACACAAATTGTTCGGTATAGTAGCCATAGCTGCAACTATTCCTGTCATAATATCTGATATGAAGGGACAGGTTTGGTTATAAGGTGAGGAAACCCTCTAAGAGAAAACGGGTTACTGTTACAGCATTGTTGTTTTACAGTGTAGAGTTCAGCAGGGAAGTTTACAGATGCTGTGGTTATTATAAGAAAGGCCTTTTGTTATATAGAATTCGAGGCTATCATAGACTTAACTCCTCGTGTAGCAATCTAATTAAAATCAATAATTGATTATATAAGACGCTTGTATGATAATCGGCATATATTGGACAAGATGCTGGGGCAATTATAAACTTCACCTTCTCGAATGGCAATGTATAAAATGTTGAGACAATCACACCAGAAGACTTCAACTCGTATAGCAATCGGATTTTATTAGATAGGATGCTGAGACAATTATAGACTTCAACTCTTCGTGAAGGAATGGCTTTTATTCTTAATAGAGAAGATGATGGGTAATTATAGACTTAAACCCCTCGTATACCAATCGGCTTATGTTAGATTCGATGCTGAGAAATTTATAGGCGTCAATCCTTCGTTGAGGAATTGACTTTTATTCTTAATAAGATGTTGAGGCAATTATAGACTTCAGCCCATCGTATAACAATCGGCTTATGTTAGATACGATGCTGACAAAATTATATGCTCAACTCTACGATGAGGTACTGGCTTTTACTCTTAATAGATAAGATAATCAGGCAATTGTAGACTTCAACCAGTATGGCAATCGGTTTTTATTGAATAAGATGCCGAGGCAATTATAGACTTCAACTTTTCGTATGGTAATCGGCTTTCATGAAATAAGATGCTGAGGTAATTATAGATTTCAACGTTTCGTATGGTAATCGGCTTTCATGAAATAAGATGCTGAGGTAATTTATACGAGTAGACTTCAACTCAAATAGCAATCGCTTTTATTAAATCAGATGTTGAGGGAATTATACGAGTAGATTTCAACTCGTATAGCAATCGGGTTTTACGGAATAAGATGCTGAGGCAATTATAGATTTGAACTTCTTGTATGACATTAGCTTACAACGAATAAGATGCAATTATACGCGTAGCTTCAACTCCTGTTATAGCAATCGGTTTTTACGCTTGTTAGACAAGAGGATGAGGCTATAATAGATAACTATAACTCGTGTGGCAATAGAATTTTATTCTTCTTAGATTTTTGTGCTATTATAGACGATCTCAACTCTTCGTATAGTTCAAAGTGCACATTGGTTTACCTTTGTAATGCTTTTAGTTTTGTTTTGTTTTAGTGCATGGTTCTAGTTCTACAAGTATAAATTATGCAGATAAACAAAAGGTCAGCACTTTTAATAAACCCAGTAGCGTGTAAGTTCACAGCATAATTAATCTCATACACGACCCTCATTGATACAAAAGAAAAGAATGTCGGGACCCTTGGTCGCCTGGTAGTGCGATAAAAAAGAACTGAAGCTATTATGTCCGTGCAAAAACTAATACTACAGGTAAAGGCCTCCCGTTTCCGTCCAATTACATCGTCCACTCAGTTAGAAAATATGTCACCATCACCTTGGACACTTATTTCCAGGGGTGTTTGGTTCATGTGTTCCAATCACATGACTTTCTTCACATCTCAATAACAAATTATTTTATTTATTATTCTGACTCATAAATGAGTTTGCCTAGTGACACAGAATTATATGCATTTAAAGGTTTTTAACAAAAAATGTTATAAGTGAGTATTACAAAAAATATTTTACATTATGTTATAAAAAGTTATATAAAAATTAAACTATGAGAACAAATTGTAACAAAGATTATAAAATATGTGCAACAGCAATAAAAGTTATAACAATAAAGAGAAAAAACTACAAAAATAAAGCGATTTATAAACCATAATACATTTTAAACCATACACTTGATTTCGAAAAATGGCTACGGAATGTTTAATGATGTTTTTGGTGATTGCTTGTTAAACACTTCTGTTAATTTTATACTTTGCCCTCCATTTCACAAACATATTTGTAATTGTTCCTCAAGATTCAAAATATAGGCTATTGTAGTCTGTTCTTTCATCTACTTCATGATAATGGAAATAAACATTAGCAGAATTGATCTTATTACCTGCTTTCCTGTAAGCAGAAGGGAAAGTGAATACACTAGGCTAAAGCGATAGCCAAATATTTTAAAAGCTGGTTGTCATGTGGAAGAAATTCGCTTCTTTTAATTGCCAGTTGACAAATTTTCATACGTGAAAAATTTAAGTATTTTAAAACTGAAACAAATAACAAATAATATCTCAAAAATTGTCAACTCGACGAAAAATGTATATGACATAAATTGTGTTTTAACGAGATCTTCATTTTTGCGTAGTAACTTTCTGTCTCTTATGGTTTACCAGTTATACAAAATTCACCCAAAAAATTACCTATTCAGAAAACTCAAGATATACATTTTATTTGTCATATAAATATGTTTAACATGTAGTATTTTAAACCAAATCGTTGGAGCCATTTATGAGAAAATAAAAAATTTCAATGTTTTTTTCCATGTAAAGGGTAGTTTGGGGTGGGTGGATTTTCCAAATCTTCGCGTCTCATCCTTAGAAGATACTTAACTTAAATACTAGGTTGGTATTTTAGTGACTTTTGGTTATCGTCTTCACGGACACGCGGGGACACATACACACAAACACACACACACACACACATACACACAAACACACACACACAGGAACTTTTTTTTTTTTTTAATGTTTATCTTCGACACAGGGACCCAAAAACTTGTATTTCGGGTGAAATATCGGTATCAAATTTTTGGGTGGAGTGCAATACCTTCTCTACCTACATACCATGTACAATGTAAAGAAAGTAAAAATTAAATGTATCCTATTTTGCCCTTATTATTAGCTATTAACGGAGTACCAGACTTAGATCAAGCCATATCAAAGAATTGTACTGTTTATAGCGATTTGTTGCCTTCTGAGTGATGAGTACACGAATCTAAATGTAACTATGGTCATTTCGGAACGTTCGGATGTTCATTCTTACCTACATGTCTCGTTTTCCCGATCGCACGTGGACATGATTTTGCTTGTTCTTATTTGTTATTTCGCTCTGGTCAAAACATTGAAAATTGCTTTTTTTTTATTATTATTATTATTAAAAATATTTGTTGGAACCCTTGGGCATGCTTAGAGAATACACTTCTATCCGTCCCCCTTTCTTCGGTCTTTACAGCCACTTAAAGACCGATGCTCCACGCGTCTCAGTTTTTTATTAAAATGCAGCTTATCTTTTTCTTAATGTGTTTCCTTAATATGTAATATAAAAAGGACAAAATTATCCTATCGGGAATAGACTTTTTCAAAAAAATGATTAATTTTAAAGCTTAAAATGTTTAACTTTTAAACTAGTTATAATAGTTCAGTAATGAAAGTTATTGAAATATCCCCGTTACACCCTCCACGATGTAGTGGTTACCATGCTAGCTTCTGAAACTCAGATTGCAAGTTCAAACCTGGCGGAGGGTGATGCTTATTTCGGAGAGGAATTTAAGACAGTAGTCCTGTGTAATATTTATTTGCACGTAACAGAACCTCATATCTTGAAAGAAGAAGGTTCCCGCACAAAATTCCGCCATTTCGCGTCCGCAAGTCATGATTTCGTTCTAGAGTGCCAAGTAAAGTCAGTATTTTATTTCAATTATATCGATTGTTAATGTAACGAAACAATGTCATGAAGTGGACGTGCATATTTATTTCTTTATATTTTCATGAATTTTGTTTGTTCTGCCAGAGCAAACATAAATAGGGGACGCAAACTTTTATAAAAGGTTGTTTGCCTCTCAGTGGCATAGCTGTTTAGTGTCTGCTGCGTGAAGAAAGTTTGATTCCCACTTGGCATTAATTTGTCTGACGGGGACGAATGTGATAAACTACAAAATTGTGTGCAGTCCTCAGTTTAATAAGTACCTAGCTCCTTTGTTGAGATACGCGACCTTTCCCGCAGGGTGCAGATGGAATACAGTAAACGTACTAGGATGAGTTTCCTGTTGAGTGCTTTCCCTCTACATCAGAGGGAATTTTAAATTAGCATGCACTATAGACGACAGCAATGATCCCGGAAAGAGCAATGATTATGGTAATGAATGTAAATCGATAAGAGCGGAATGTTCGAGGAACAACGCGGGGAGAGAGATATCTGGAAACAAGACAAAACATCGCTTCGTAGAAACTTCTTGAGAGAAATTGGTCAATAATCTTTGTTCGCCTTGAGAAGTTGTGAATCAACATCCCGTTTGTTCGTGTCTATCCTATTAACAACCGAATACATATGTAGTGTTAACAGTCAAAGTAAAAAATCGTATACCCTTTAATACAAGCCAAATGTCCTACTGCTTTATGGTTATCAGAGCTAGGAAGTTCATACCATTCACCGTTCCGTATTTAGGCTGCGACCGACCTTCTCGCCGCATCAAAACAAGCCATTGATAAAGAGGCGGGAGAGGTAAACAAGCCTGTACTTTTTCCAGAGAACAAAAATGATTTATGGGACATTCGTAACAGCAGATCATTATGTACAACATCCAAATTGTGTCGCCCTCCGTGGTGCAGTGGTTACCATGTTAACTTCACATACTCAAGGTCGCGGGTCAAACCCGACGGAGAACGATGGGAAGGAAGCCGTTGGTCCCGTGTCGTAGATTTACGGCACGTTAAAGAACCTCAAGCCTGATAAAAGAAGCCTCGGAGCAAAATTAAGAGGTCTTTCACGCCCAGTATAGATTTGGACGCTGAGAGTCACAGCAGTCAAAGAGCGTCCATAAAAAAAAAACTCAATTCCAAATTGTTACATATATAAGGCTGGCTCTGTCTAATTTCCTTATTTACATATGTACATTATGAAAACACCGAAACAATTATAACACGAATTGTAATATTTAATGATCGAATGTAAAATAATATCCAAATAATAAAATTAATTTCTTAAATATCTTTAGAATCTTACCGGGTAAAAATGAAAACAGGAATTAAACTCTTTACTCATCTTCAGCCGTATTTCTGAAAACTATATGTACTTCTGAGGCCTTTCAAATGAAAACCTCATTTTACGTTCCGACTAACAAGATTTGTAATGCGAAAAAGTTCGTTCCACTTCGCATGATATATCAGTGTCACCAAACAAATAGCATCTAAAAGTACAACTTGTATGCGATACATCACACTGGACCCTGCATTCTTTTCATTTACACATTTCATTTTCATCTTTATTTCAGGTAGGATGTTTGTGGATTAGTAGATCATCTTGACAGTTCTAAATATCGCACAGATTTAGCTCCTTACCTCTGGACTATAACAGCGTCATTGTTGTGGATAATTTTCTGAACAAATTTGCAATTAATAATATGTTTCTGCGAAGCTGTTTTGTTACTAAACTTTTGACAGTTTAATTACTAGAAGTGCCATCGGTTTCTGAATAAGTATATGCATAAGTGCACTGCTAGAAAACTTACTATGGTTGTAAAACAAATTAATTTTGTTCACATTTGAGCAGAATAAAGATGATATTCGAACTTCTTCCTTCCTACCGACGTGGTTCTGTATTACGCAGTGATAGCTGTTTTGCAGTAATGGGTTGCACTCTAAGTTGACCTAAGCTCGGCCGCACCGTGGGATTTGTGGTGGACAAAGCGGCGCAGGGGCGGGTTTTCTCAGGGTTCTCCAGTTTCCAACGCATTCCACCGGTACTCCATCTTCATTCCAGTAATATTAATGTCACCGCCTGCGGTGTCAATTATAGTAAAAGCGAGCGTTAAACACTATAAAATAATGGTCTTTGCTCACGTCAACCCTGGTCGCTCTTACTGTGCATAAGGAAATCGGTACGAACTTCCTAGCTCTGATGATTATTATGTTTAAGTAAATTGTGTAACGACCATGAAGCAGGAGTTTAAACTCGGCGAAGGGCGATGGATTTTTACGGATATAAATAACCTTAGCATCACTTCCTTTGGAAGGAAAGTAAAGCCCTTGATCCCATGTTGTAGATTAACGGTGCCTAAATGAACCTCAAACCTTATAAAGAGGCCTCTGAGCAAAATTAAGCGGTCTTTCACGCCCAATATAGAACGGGACGCTAAGAACCACAGCGATTAAAGAGCTCCATAAATAGCACTCAATTTAATTTAATTTCGCAGTTTGCTTCTGCTGGTAAGGTTAACTAAAATTTGGTAAACATTTTGAAAAAATTGAAAAAATTAGCTTTTATTTCAAACAATTTATTTACTACATTCATGTAGTTTATCTATCTATTCTGCAACAAGCTATTCTTACAGATGCTTATTCCTCGCTTACTTCATGCTAACAGATAAACATTAACAGAAACAGTTTTATTACTAACTTCCTTAAAAGCACACTAGGATAAATCGAAGTAAAATCTTTTAAGGTATTTTCGCTTGCGATGACTTTGATATTGGGTCCCTTTGCATGGCTAGGAAACGACTTTCCATTTGGAAAAACTATTGAAAAAATAAAGCAATAACAAGAAATATCTTGAAAATAAATAACCATAAAAATGCATATCACTAATTGTGTGCTTTAACGAGAATTACAATTTTACAATCTCTTATGATTTATTAGTTATTGCCAAAACTATCCAGAATGAAAAGCACTTCAAGCACTCTTTCCAAAAATTCACGATGTTTATTTCATTTGTCTTGAAAATATATATATGACATTTTAATCAAAATAATTAGTCCTTTTGAGAAAATTAAAAATTTTGAAAAGTGTTCTTTATGAAGCACAGTTTGGAGTGGGAGGATTTCCTTAAAAGTCTTCTTATCGCATACTTGGAAGATGCTGAACTTAAGTATCACTTTGATATTTAACGGAATTTTTGTTTTTAGCTATGCACGGTTCTCAGACGGGAAGTTGGGTCATTCGTGTTTCTTTCTGTCTTTTTTTTTTTTTTTTTTTTTTTTTTTTTTTTTTTTTATACTTCTGGCCTTTAAAAAAAACGGAATTTTAAAGCCATATCATAGCGAGTGGCTTTTAAAGGATTTGATTATACCTTTGGCCTAGTGTATTTCCAAATTTTCCTTCTACCTACAAAGCAAATAATAAGACCATTTCTATTAATGTTTATCTGAATTTGCATGAAGTAGATATAAGTATAAGTAAACAATGTAGATGATTCCGCATGCATCTAAAAAAAACCGAGGTCATCACCTTGTCTGCAGATTTCACCATCTTTGCCTACTTCGGAGTCGGTTCGCCTTTAAAGAGCCACTGTTTCGATGTACTTTTGTCTCTGGAGTGTAGTAATGTATCCCTGTTTCATCCACAGTTATGCATCGACGCAGAAACTTTGTAGGATTGCGATGGAAAAGTGCCAAACCAGCTTCCGAATCTATTACACAATTGCGTTTATTTTCCATTATTCTCTTGCCGAGACATTTGTCAGACCTCATTTTTTGTGCAAAATTGAGAATACTGTACTCCTCTACTATTTCGCAAACTTATTCGTCGATCACTCGAAACCACATGCTGGATTTTGTCAATCATCTCGAAGGAAGTCACTTCACTGGACCTCCGGAACGATGGTCATCATTTGTGGATGTACGGCCACATTTAAATTCATTTATCCAATTGTAAATTGTTGCAAAAGCAGGAGCAGATGTGGCTTGAACTTCATCCAACTCGCCTTTTATTTCTTTCTGTGTTAAGCCTTTTAAATGGAATTGATTAATCACACTCGAAACTCATTTTTAATGTCTCTACACTGCTATGTACATAGTGTATGGAGAAGGTATTGTATTCCACCTAAAAATTCGATACCGAGATTACACCGGTAATATACGTTTTAGAGATCCCTGTATAAAAAAATTGGAAAAAGGTCCGTGTGTGTCCCTGTGTCTGTGAGCACGATAAATCATAAACGAAAAGTCGGTAGAATACCAAACTTGGTATTAAAGTTTGGTATCTTCTAGGAATGCGACACGAAGATTTTGTAGAAAATCCTCCCACCCCCGACTGTCCTTTATTTGGAAAAATGTTCTAAAATTTTGATTTTATAAAAAATGGCTCTAATGATTTTGATTAAAGTGTCGTATATAAGATATTTACATGACAAATAAAATGTATATCTTGAATTTTTGGGGAATAACCTCTGAAGACATCGTTATTCTGATTGAATTTTGCGGAACTACACAAAACTGGTAAACCGTAAGAGATCGACAAAAACTTACTTAACAAAAATATGTAGAACTCGTTAAACACAAAATTATGTAACATACTTTTTTTCGTGGAGTTCACCGTTTTTGAGTTACTCCTTGTTATTGGCTTCAGGTGTTAGAACACCTGTACTTTTCTAGTACGGAAATTTGTCAACTCCTGGTCATACAAACAAAGGACCTTCAATCACATGGCAACCAGCTTTAAAAAGATTTCACTGTCGCTTTAAACTATAGTACTCTCTTATTTCCTTTCCACTTACAAGGAGGCAAGTAATAAGAACATTTTGGCTAATGTTTTCTTGATTAACGTGAAGTAAATAGTAGAATAAGCTTTTTGACAATAATATTTTGTAGAGAAGTAGCGAAAGTCATATAAATGGAACACATCAGCTTTTTTTTTTTTATCTTTCTAAATAAGCACAAGATTGTTGATTCTGGTCGCCCTGCATGGTGTAATGGCTACCATGCTAACTTCATATACTCAAGGTCGTGAGTTCAAACCCGGCGGAGGACGATGTAAAAATCATTAGCATGGCTTCCTTCGGAAGGGAAGTAAAGCCGTTGGTCCCGTGTCGTTGATTTACTACACGTAAAAGAACCTCGAGCCTGAAAGAGAGGCCTCTGAGCAAAATTAAGCGGTCTTTCACGCCCAATTTAAAATGGGACGCTGAGAACCACATTAGTTAAATAGCGTCCATAAATAACACGCCATTGTATTGTTGATTCAATCGCTTATGGCAACGAAAGCACGTGATGAATATAGCTGAAACTTTTAACTGTCATCTAGTAAGAGACGACGGTTACTAAATACAAACTTTTTAGATGCTACAAGTTTAATTTCTTGAGGATGTTTCTGATCGGTAACGCTTCCATTAGCTATTCGGAATTTCTTGAACTAATCTTATAGCAAGAATTCTCGTTTATGATTTCATCCACAACCTCTACTCGGTGAAACCTTTGCCAGAGTTTCATGTCCTCATAAATCTCACGCGTAGTGCTTGGAAACCCTTTTGGACATTTTCTTTGTTCATTTTCTCTATCTCTTCCAATAGCTTCAGTTTTTATGTGGGTAATGCACTAACTTCGCTATACATCTCCATTGTCTTCTATCTACGAGCGTTTGACCGAGTATTTACTTTATCTCGTCCCGCTTGCAGTAATCCTTTGTTAAGTCTACTTTCGCTTTAAGTCTAAGCTTTAGAATCATGTACTAAAATAGGATTGGTCAGTACGTTGTGTTTAAAACTTTCTGCAAATTCGGTTGTGTATTCTTTTATCCCGTGCGCTTAAAACTTGCCCACTTTGCTTATTGTATTGTATTGTATTGTTTAATACATTGAATAAAGTAATTGAAGTACCCTTTTTCTAAACGCATAAGTATCTCATTATCATACTTTAATTTACTTTCTCTACACGTACTATGTACATACTGTATAGAGAAGGTATTGTATTGCACCCAAAAAATCGATACCGGATTTCACCGGAAATACATGTTTTGGGTCCCCCTAAAATCAAAAAAAGCATTTTTGGAAAAAGGTGTATGTGTGTGTATGGATGTGTGTGTGTCTGTGGAAAGCATAGCTCAAAAACAAAAAACCGTTAACTACCAAACTTGGTATCTTTCAAGGATGCGACACAAACATTTTCAAGAAATTCCCTCCACTCTAACTACCCTTTACAAGGACATTTTTTCGAAAATTCTGATATCCTCAAAACTGGATCTGACGATTTTGATTAAAATATCGTATATTAAAGATGTTTACCTGATAAATAAAATGCATATCTTGAATTTTCTGGGAATAGCCTCTGAAGACTACTTTATTCTGGATGGATTTTACGGAATTTTGCATAACTGTTAAACCGTAAGAGACGAACAAAAACTTTCCACACAAAACATGTAGAGCACGTTAAAACTCACAATCTATGCTATATGCATTTTTTTCTTGGAGATGATAGTTAGTTGATATCATATATGTTGTGTGTTTTAATGAGCTCTACATTTTCTGTAAGTTATCTTTTGTACATCTCTTACGGTTTAACAGTTACACAAAATTTCTTAAAATTCTTACAGAAAAAAGTAGTCTTCCCAGAAAATTCAAGATATACATTTTATTTGTCAGGTAAATATCTTTAATATGCAATATTTTAATCAAAATTGTTAGAGCCATTTTTGAGAAAATCAAAATATTCGAAAAATGTTTCCATTAATGGGTACTTGGGGAGGGGGGACTTTTTTGAAAATCTTTGGATAATATCAAACTTAAATCCCAAGTTTGGTATTTAGGTAGTACGTGTAGAGAAAGTAAAAAGTTGTATTCCTGCGGTAAGACACGGATCCTGATTAAGAAGAGGGAGAATCCAAGTTCCGGCTACAGAATTACATCATAAACCTGTCCATTGTAACTTATTAATGTATTAATGACGTCAGCTGGCCTTGATCTTTTATTGCTACGCCTTGTCTGATCGATGTTGTTCCGGGTAGAGGCAGTGTATTGTGCGGATTAGGGAAAAACATTGTTCTGGGCTGGTGTTGTAAATTTATTAATGCATGATAAATATTTATTTTTGCAATAGTGCCATTTTTACCATTTTCGTTCATATGTGTTGAAAAAATATCTGATGCCTTATACTCACATGAATTTCTCTACTTATTCTGCAACCACTATTCTTAAAAATAGTCTTTTTCTATTCAGTTCACGCATATCAATATAAACATTAGTGGAAATACTTTTATTACATTTTTACTTTCTCTTCACATGCTATTTATATAGTGTATACAGAAAGTATTGCATTCCAGCCAAAAATTCGATGTCGAGATTTCACCGTAAATGCACGTTTTAGGTCCCTGTAATCAAAAAATCTGATCTGTTGCACTCACATGATTTTCTCTACATCTCTGTAGCAAATCATTGTTAAACCGCTTATTCTTCTATTAACTTAATTCTAATCGAGAAAAAAATTGCAGTAATAGTCTTATTACTTGCTTCCTTGTAATCAGAAGTGGAATAAGGGAGAACCATAGGTTAAAGTGATAGTCAAAATCTGGTTGCTATGTGACCGAAGTTTCTTTGTCTGTATGGACAGGAGTTGACAGGTTTTTTAAAGCTGAAACCAACAACAAGAAATACGTCAAAATGGATAAACTCCACGAAAAAATGTGTATGACATAAATTGTGTGTTTTATGGTGATCTACATTTTTTTTTGTAAGTTTTTGTCCATCTCTTACGGTTTACCAGTTATGCAAAATTCTGAAAGATTCATCCAGAATAAACATGGCTTCAGAGGTTATTCCCAGAAAATTGAACATATGCATTTTATTGTTCATGTAAATATCTTAAATATAAGAGATTTTAATCAAAGTCGTTAGAGCCGTTTTTGAGAACATCAAAATTTTCAAAAAATGTTTCATGTAAAGGGTACTAAATGGTGGAGGAATTTTCTTAAAAATCTTCGTGCCGCATTCTTGAAAGATTTCAAACTTAAATATCAAGGTTGGTATTTTTTCGCCTTTTCGTTTTTGAGTTATCGTGTTCACAGACACACAGACACACACACACCCGGACATTTTTCTAAAAAGGTTTTTTTTTTTTTGATTCAGGAAGTCTCAAAACATATATTTCCGGTGAAATCCCGGTATCGAATTTTTCGGTATATTACAATACCTTCTCTATACACTATGTACATAGTACATGTAGAGAAAGTAAAAAAAAAACATTTTTGGAAAAAGATCTGTATGCATGTGTGTATGTGTGTCTGTGAACACGATAACTCAGAAACGAAAAGTCTGTAAGATACCAAACTTGGTATTTAGGTTTAGTATCTTCCAAACCCGGCGGAGGACGATGGGTGGAAAAATTCCTAAGAAAAATTCCCCCACCCCAAAAATGGAAAAAATTGCGAACATTTTGATTTTCTCAAAAATGGCTCTAACGATTTTGATTTGAATACCGTTTATTAAATATATTTATATGGCAAATAAAATGTATATTTTTAATTTTCTGGAAATAGCATTTAAAGACCTCTTTATTCGAAATGAATGTTGCTAAATTGTGTGTAACTGGTAAACCGTAAGAGATAGATAAAATCTTAATACACAAAAAATGTAGATCACATTAATACACACACTTTGTCATATACGTTATTTTTTTTTTTTTTTTTTTTGGAAATACCCATTTCTGAGGTATTCCTTGTAATTTGTTTCAGATTTAAAATACTTGATGCTTTTCCACACGGAAAGTTGTAAACTCCTGGCCCTACATAGAAACGGATTTCAACTACATTATAGCCAACTTTTAAAAGATGTCACTATCGTTTTAGTCTAGTATTCCCTTATTTTCCTTCTACTTAAAAGGAGTCAAGTAATTAAGATGAGTTATGCTAATGTTTATCTCTATTATCATAATACAGATAGAAGAATATGCTTTTTAGCAAGAATTTGTTACATCGATGTAGAGGAGGTCATGTGAATGGAACACATCAGATTTTTCCTTCTAGATACTCGGGAATAAGGGAATACACTAGAATAAAGTGATAGTCAACTCTTTCAAGAGCTGATCGTTATGTGATGTATTAATGTTCCGTTTTCTTTGTTTCACCAGGAGAAAGAAAAATCTGATTGTTCTATTCACATGATTTTCTCTACCAATTCTATAACAAACTATTCTTAACAACGCTTATTCTTCTATCTACTTCATGCTAATCGAGATAACATTAGCAGAAATGATCTTATTATTTAGTTCCTTGTAAGTATAAAAGAAATAAGGGAACATACTAAGCTAAAGAGATAGTAAAATATTTTAATCCATGGTTGCTCTGCAATTAACATAAGTTCTCTTTGCATGGCTACGAGTAAAACAAGAGAAACTAGAATGACGAATTCCCGTTTGAGAAAAGTTTAAGATTTAAAAGTTTACACATATAACAAGACGTGTGTCTCGGATGTGGTTAAATCAAAAAAATAAAGAAAATATATGTGGCAAATTTGTATTTTAAGGAGATGTACCTTTTTTGTGTAGTAAGTTTTTGTCCATCTCTTAAGTTAACCAGTTATACAAGTCATAAACAGGTTTTCAGAGGCGATTCCCAGCAAGTTCAAAATATACATTTTATTTGATATTTACATATATTTAATGTAAATCTATAGGACCACATTTTAACAAATAAGAATCTTAGAAAAATTTTACTTGTAAAGAGTAGTTTGAGACGGAGAAGAGTTTAGAAGATACTGAAGTTAATTATCAAGTTTGATATTTAACTTTGGGTTTTGGAGCTACGCTGTCAAAAAACACACGCACACATATACATACAAAGACACACGCGGGTCTTTTTCTATAGTGTTTTTTATTTATCTATGTATTTATTTGTTTATGGGACCTAGAGATATGTATTTCCAGTGAAATTTCGATTTCGAATTTTTGGATGGTATACAGTTGCTTCTCCACCTGCAATGTACGTACTATTAGATAAAGTAAAAAATAAACTTAAATAAACATTTTAAAATGTTAAAAATTAAACTTATAACAAGAATTAACCGGAGGTGCATGTCTCAGGAACCCTGAATCCAAAAATGGTATTTTAGAAAAAGATTCCTGATAAATATAGAACACGATAACTCTACAATGAAAATTCCGTACCTACTAAACTTCATATTTAAGTTCATCTTAATAGTTAAGAAACGATTCTTACTAAAATAGCATATGTTTAAATCTTAACATGACAAATAATACGCATAACTTTAATTTTTTGGGAATAGCCTCTTAGCTCCTCTTCATCCTGGATGACTTTTGCATAGCTGGTAAATTGCAAAGGGAGACCAAATCCTGTTACACAAATCTCATTAAAGCACCCAATTTATATCAAATGCATTTTTGTGGAGCAAATCATTTTCGATATTGTTTAAAATTTTTAGTACTCGCACTTCTTTGAAATGCGAAGACGTGATTCGTTTTGCCCATGGCCAAGGAACGGAATTAAAGCCATCACATAGCAACCCCTCTTAAATATTTACATATCCTTTAAACCTAGTGTATTCCCATTGCAAATATTGTGACGATTAATATTTTTCTCATAATAATACTTAATTTTGTGGTAGAATATTTTCATTGCATGTAAATTTGAGACACTGGGTTTGTGGCACCAGACGCTACGTTAATAATTAACTTACAATGTTGTAAGTACTTTAAGTCCCAGGAGTTATGGTATAGCCAACTATTATGGTCAACATTATAAGTCGCCATTGAGGTTGGCCTACCGCCCGGCCGCTGCGTCCCCCATCTCGGTCCACTACAGACGTCATGGATGGGGTGCAGTATTGGAGGGTGAGACGTGGTCAGCCCCATGACCTGGAGCCGCTACTTCTCCATCAAGTAGCTCCTCAATTGGCCCCCCCAGGGACCTTACGAGGCTGAGTACACCCCGGGCCAGGTCTCCCAGCGGGTGAAAAATCCCCACGCCGGTACTGGGGACCGAACCCAGGTCTCCCGCTTGGTAAGCAGCAACGCTACCACCGCGCTAAGGAGACGACCTACCTTATGGTTTACCGGGAAACATATGAGTCAGTTGAGAAATTCAATACCGGCATGTAGCTCAGTCGAAGAGCAACCGGATAGAGACCGGGAGATGCGTGGTTCAAATCCCGGGCTATTTCATTGCATTTTTCAGTCTCACTCTACCTATCCAGTTTAACTATTATAGTTACCTCCCTCGTAGTATCTGATTTCAAGTATTGCCTTTTGGCACTCTGTCCTGTTTCCTACTTTTAGGTTAGATAGGATAAACTCCCAATCCCTCGTTGTGCTCCGATGTCTAGGTATAACATGCTAGCCTCTGGATTCAAACCCAGTAGAGGGCGTTGGATTCTTTCGGATTTTAGCATGGCTTCCTTCGAAAGAGAAATGAAACAGTTGGTCTCGTGTTCTCAAGCCTGATAAAGAGGCATCTGAGCAAAATTAAACGGTCTGTCACGCCCAAGAACCGTAACAGTTAAATAGCGTCTATAAAACACCATTTTAATTTCCCAGTCCATTCTAGCAGTTCGTAACATAAAACAGTAACTTCGCTTTTTGCGGAAAGTGCCAAAATTTGATAGTAAATTCGCACCTAAGGCGATATTGTTGCGCTGGCTATTATATCACAAATCCACCACGACAATATGATAAAAGTATTTCTGCAAAAGTTTGTTTATAAAGAATGGTTTTTGAAGAATTGATACAGAAAGTGGTTTGAATGTAACACATGAGAGATTTTTATAATATTCCTTGGTTTTCTGTTTTTATAATAATGCTTGGTTTTTTTGGAGCAGAGGCAGGATTTCCCGAAGAAAAATACGGGTCAGTATGGCCGAGGTTGCATTTGCGCTCCCAGCCATTAGTACGGCCATTAACTGTGATGTAACAATATCCATCTTCAGAAATACGCGTTGCACACGCTTTTTCACCGCAATAGAGATATGTTGCAGCGTTATACAACACCCCGGGGATGATGCAGGAGGTAGAGAGGAATATTAGTCTTTTTAATGTGGAAAAAACCCAGCATCTTCCCCTCATATTTTGGGAGCACCAGCAAATGCAATTTGAGAAACAGATAGAACTAAATAGGTGCTAAAACTGCTCGCAAATAATATCGTTACACAGGTGTCAAGCGTCTCTATGTATTGCAACACCGACAAAACACAGGATCTTCAGTTTAAAGCCTGACCGCTCGCACGGTGTTGTCAGAGCCAATACCAGTTGTCTTTCCCACTCACGAGAGGCTTTCTGTCCTTCAGTTACCACGTAATCATTAGCGTCAATAGTTTACTTTGGTTTTAATTGTGTTTCACACAAGCCGTGTGTACGACAGGAGTCTGATAGATGGTTCAAATCCCAGCTATGGCATTGACTTTTCCAGTCTGACTCTACCTATCCAATAGTTTACTTTCATTTATAAGGACAGTTATCTTAGGAACAATATATATTTGTAAATAAATCTCATTTTAAATATAAATCGACTCGACGCGTTCAAGTGTCCTGTACAATTGCCTCCTCCCAGAATCACGATTTTGTGAAAAACTGTGAGACTGCTAGCTCAGTGCAGAACGTGGGCCATAGGTAAAACCGAGGTTGCGACTTCAAACCCGGCGGAGGCTGATTAATTTTACTTTTTCTAGCATGTATGTACAATGTACATAGTTGTTAGAGAAGGTGTTGTATTCAATCCATAAATGCGATACCGAGATTTACGGACATATATGTTTTGAGACACCCTGAATATAAAAAACACTTTTAGAAACATGTCTGTGTGTGTGCATGTGACATGAATGTGGGCAGCATAGCTCAAAAACGAAAAATCGGTTAAATACCAAAGTTGGCATTTAAGATAAGTATCTTCCAAGGATGCGATACGAAGATTTTCAAGAATATCCCTCACTCCCAACTACCCTTGTTAAAGAGCGTTAAAGAGTAGTTAAAGAGCGTCTACAAATAGAATCAAATTTACTTTTTAACATTGGAGAAATTTAAAGAAAACATACGAACTGAAATACGAATCATTATAGTGCACGATCTAAATCGTGTGGATCTAAATGGTTTACCCGATACAGTACTCGTTTACCTGCGGAAGGACGACAATTTCAGCATGTAGGTACAATGAAGAAGAGTTGATTTGGTTATGTTTTATTTACGAAGTACAGATTTAGGAAGCGAAGACAAGACTGTCGTCACGACCGACTGTGGCATGCTGTATATCCAGATGCAAAATCCTGTAGCAATAACTTGAAGCAGTCGTTAACTGCACCCACATGTGCTATCAGCTATTGCAAAGTTGCCGCAATAAATAATTCACCTACTCATTCCAGCGTTGCGTTTATGCACCATAATTTCTACAGATTCTACAATTTATTAGTATATAAGTTTACCTTCCATCTGCTTCGTTTTAAATGTGATTCATGATGATCTATAGTTATAAC
The DNA here is from genome assembly GCA_030762935.1 of Hymenopus coronatus. Taxonomy (NCBI): domain Eukaryota; kingdom Metazoa; phylum Arthropoda; class Insecta; order Mantodea; family Hymenopodidae; genus Hymenopus; species Hymenopus coronatus. The sequence continues at coordinate 52,549,169 of CM060884.1, forward strand.
TATTCATGAGAAGTTATATAATTTGGATAATCCTACACGTACGGCAGTACATTCTTTGTTGAACACACATGGTTGAGAACGATTAGAAAGCAAGAGGATATACTAACCACTATGACAAACAATAGAATGAGTACGTAACATTTCTTATCATAAGCTGAGACAAAATTTCCATTAACTTAGTATAAAAATCTTATGTGTTCCATTCACATGACTTTCTCTATATCTCTGTAAATTATTATTGTTAAAAAGCCTATCTTTTATTTATGTCATGCTAATCGAGAAAAATTACAAGAAATAGTCTTATTTCTTGCTTTATTGTAAGTAGAAGCGAAATGAGGGAGTACCATAGGTTAAAGTGAAAGCCAAAAGCTGGTTGCTATGTGACTGATGTTCCTCTGTTTGTATGGACAGGAGTTGACAAATTCCTGTATGAGAAAAGTAAACGTTTTTCAAAGCTGAAACCAAGAAAATGGAATATCTCAAAAACGATCAACTCCATGAAAAAAAATGTATATAACATAAATTGTGTATTTTAACGTGCTCTACATTTTTTGTGGGTTAAGTTTTTGTCCATCTCTTACGGTTTAGTAGTTATGCAAATCGCTTCTTTGCTTGGCCAGGAGTAGAACAAAAGAAAAACGGGACACCTCCTGTCTGAGAACAGTATATGTACTTCACAGCTGAAACCAACAAGGAATATCTCGGAAGCCTTACCTCCACAACCAAAATGTAAATTTGTATTTTACGAGACTTCGTTTTTTGTGTAGTAAGTTTCGTCTATCTGTTAAGCAAAATTCGTCAAAATTCATCCAGAATAAAGGGATCTTCAGAGGCTATTCCCAGAAAATTCAAGATATAAACTTTATTTGGGATGTAAATATCTTTGATATGCGATATTTTAATCAAAATCGTTAGAACCATTTTTTTGAAAATCAATTTTTTTTTTAAATTGTTCCATGTAAACGGTAATTTGTGGTGGGGAATTTTTTTGAAATGCTTCGTATCGCATCCTTGGAAGATACTAAACCTAAATACCAAGTTTGGTTATTAACGGCCTTTTCGTTTTTTAGCTACGCTGTCCATAGACACACACGAACCTTTTTCTAATTTTTTCGGACTCAGGGGACCCCAAAACAATATACGTATTTCCGGTGATATCTCGGTATCGAATTTTTGGGTGAAATACCAATACCTTCTTTATCCTCTAAGTACATTGCACATACGGGCTAGAGAAAGTAAAAATGTTCCATGCACATGATTTGCTGTTCGACAAACAAACCTTTCTTATAAAAGTTTAGCCTTTTATCTATATCATGATAATCGAGATAAACATTACCAGAATTGTCTTATTGCTTGCTTCTTTGTAAGCAAAAGGGAAATAAAGGAACACGCAGGTTAAAGCAATAGTAAACTATTTTAAAATCCTATCGCTGTGTGAAACAATTTAAATTCAGAGGTTGATCGGCTCGAAGCCGGGTCCTCCCGAATGCAGGAAAAAAACTTACCGCTCGACATGTTTTGATTTATAATAAAAATGTTGAACCATTTTTGAGAAATTAAAGAAATGTGTAAGTGGTTGAGTGAAACCTTGAAAATTGTCATCTTGCACCCTTAGAGTGATACATTTGAGAACCTTACAAAATTCACTTCTTACTGAAATTTATACATAATAATAGTGATTGTTTTATAGGTTAACGTTCTGTAACGTTATAACGTTGGTCATACCGGATGACATATGAATTGGTGAAATGATACTCAATTGATGTGGGGGGTCCCTGTAGTTATACAGTTGCTCGACATTCGTTTTTTCAATATAAGGGAAAAACCCGAAAAAATTCTATCCGAGTAACTCGCCATAAGCGAGATTCGGACTCGCGAACTGTTGAATGTGAGCCAGACACGCTACCCCTACTCTACCCAGGGGCGCTAGCGATATTTTTGCCATGTATTAAAATCTAGCTTGAATGATTCTTTAAATAATAGCCGTTTACTATTTAATTCGTTGTACTTATAAAAATTAGCCACGTGATGTATTTAAAAAAATATATATTCACATTAAGAATTCAGGTTTACAGCAAATGAGTTTACAAATAGATCTGACGTATTATATTTTTTACTTTCTCTACACGTACTATGTACATAGTGTATAGAGAAGGTATTGTATTGTACCCGAAAATTCGATACCGAGATTTCACCGGAAGTGCATGTTTTGAGGCCCCCCTGAATAAAAAAAGGCATTTTTAGAAAAATGGTCATCCATGAGTGTGTCTATCGTCTCTTTTGGTGTGTGTGTGTGTGTGTGTGAAGAGGCCGATAAAAACCAAGATTGGTATTTAAGATTGGTATCTTCCAAGGCTGCCACACGAAGATTTTCAAGAAATCCCCCCAACCCCAACTACCCTTTACATGGAAAACATTTCGAAAATTTTGATTTTCTCAAAAATGGCTCTTAACGATTTTGATTAAAATTTCTTATATTTAAGATATTTACATGACAAATAAAATGTATATGTTCATTTTCTGGGTATTGCCTCTGAAGACCTTTTTTTCTGGATGAATTTTGCCGAATTTTTCTTACCTCCAAAACCGTAAGAGAGAGACAAAAAATTACTGCACAAAAATGTAGATCTCGTTAAAACACGATTTATGTCCTTGCATTTTTGTTGTGGAAATAACCGTTTCCAAGATATTCCTTGTTATTGATTTCAATTGAGGGGGTCAGCGCAACAGTGGTCTAACCCAGAAAAATATTTGCATCACACTAATAAAAATTGTTAGGTATATCTCAACATTATGATAACAGTACTAATAATCTGGAAAAGTGTCAGTGAACAATTAGTTCGATTAAAATTAGGTTTTTGTTATTCTTAAAGAAACCAGGTGTGTTTAACTGAGTTATGCTCCATTTTTTAAAAAGATGGGTTAGACCACTGTTGCACTGATCCCCTCAATTGTAAACTACTTATACTTTTCTCAGACAGAAAGTGTTCATTTTTCTTTTGTTTTACTCCCGGCCAAGCAAAGAAGCGATTTGGAGTGACAACTGCATGACAGCTTTTAAAACATTTGACTATCACTATAGCCTAGTGAATTCCCTTAGTTCTCTTCTACATATAAGGAACTAAACAATAAGAACATTCTGCTAAAGTTTATCTCGATTAGCACTGTGTAGAAAGAAGAAGAATCTTCTATAAGAAGTTTGTAGAGTAGTCAGAGAAATTCATGTTAGTGTAGCATATTTAACTTTTTTTTATTTTACATTATGTATTGCATTTACTTGCCCGTTACAAATAAGTAAGTTACGTTTGAATATATAAATATTTTGTATTATTAAAGTTTTACGTTTGTAAAACTTTTAAAGCATCAGAAATTTCATAAAAGAAACGCTGCGCTTTACTTATATTTTTCAGAGAGAAATAAAAGCAGTGATATTTAATGGACGCTCATAAAAGGGCTGCTTGTGCATGGAGGGCTGACTATTGTCAAAGGAGCAGGTATAATTTCGTGCCCTTTTTTGCTTTAATAAGTGCGTACAGTCAAATTGATATTGTGCTTGTCCTTCCGTTGTGAAGTCCCCTTCATTCGCTTTGAATTTTTGCTTCAAATAAAAATATATTATGTAAATGGTGTATGGAGAAGGTATTGTAATGCCCAAAAATTCAATACCGATATTTCATCGGAAATACATGTTTTGAGTCCCCCTGAATAACAACTTTCGTTTTTAGAAAAAGGTCCGTGTGTACGTGCGTTTGTGTGTGTATCTGTGGGCAGCACAGTTCAAAAACGAAAAGACCGGTATTTAAGTTTGGTATCTTCCAAGGATGAGACACAAAAATTTTCAAGAAATTTCCTCCATCCGCAACTATCCCTTACTTGGAAAACATTTCGAAAATGTTGATTTTCTCAAAAATGGCTGTAATGATTTTGATTAAAATATCGACCATTAAAGATATTTAAACGAAAAATAAAATTTATATCTTGAATTTTTTGGGTGTAGCCATGAACACCTCTTTATTCTGGACGAATTTTGCTGGATATTTGCATAACTAATAAACCGTAACAGATAGACAAAATTTACTACAGAAAATATGTAGCTCTCGTTAAAACAAACATTTTACTTTCTGTACTTTGTATAGTAAAAAGGGGAAGTATTTAATTCCACTTACAAATTTATTACCGAGATTTCACAGAAGCACACGTTTTGAAATTTACAGATTAAAAAAAAAAAGCACTTTAGCATAAGATTTAAATGCGTGTGTCTGAATCTATATCAATGTTTCGTGTGTTGTAAACAGAATAACTCAAAACGAAAAGTTTGTCAAAAATCAAACTTAGTATTTATGTTCAGCATCTTCCAAAGATGTAACAGGAAGATATTAAAAAAAAAAAAAATACCTCCATCCCGAACCACCATTTACATGGAACATTTTTCAAAATGTTGAGTTCTTCAAAGATGCCTCTAACGATGTTGATTAAAATATCACATGTTTAAGATGTATTATGAAAAAGTAGGTCAGATACATTTTTTGTACAGTTAACCATTTTCGATATACTCCTTGTATTGGTTTAAATTTCCCAATATATATTCTTTTCTCAAATATTTTTTTCATACAAGTAGAAAGGAATTCCAATGCCATGACCTCGCAACCAGGTCATAAAAGATTGACTATCACTTTAGCATAGTATATTCCCTAAAGTTCCTCCTTACATTTACAAGGAAATATGAAATTTGTCTTATAATGCTTGTCTCGATTATGATGAAGTTAGAAGAATGAGCTTTTGTAAGAATAACTTGTTACAGAATAGGTAGAGAACATCATATGAATGTATAACATCGTTTTTCTTCTATGTGTATCACAGTTATAACTATGTATGAATAAATCTATGATATTCTGTACGCTAATATTAATTCATTATATTAATCTCATGTTTAAGTAATCTTTAAAAATCTGATGTGCTCCATTCACATGAATTTCTCTAAATATCTGCAACAAATTATTTTTAAAAAGCTCTTACTTCTATTTACTTCATGCTCATCGAGAAAAAAAATAGAGAAAATAGTCTTATTACTTGCTTCCTTGTAAGTAGAAGCGAAATAAGGGAGTACCATAGGTTAAAGTAATAGTCAAAAGATGGTTGCTATGCGACTGAAGTTCTTTGGTTTCTATGGACACGAGTTGACAAATCCTTGTATGAGAAAAGTAAGATTTTCAAAGCTGAAATCAAAAAAAGGAATATCTAAAAAACGAACAACTCCACGAAAAAAATATATACAGGTTGTTTCAAAAATACGGGGCATAATTTCAGGTATGTATTTCCCACATGAAGACAATCAAAATAGTTCATTATAACATGTGTCCGGAAATGCTTCATTTCCGAGTTATGGGCCTTTACAACATTGAAAGTCCCACCTGTAGACAATCAAAATAGTTCATGTCCGGAAATACTTCATTTTCGAGTTATGGCCTTCACAACATTGGAATTCACTGGAACGTTTTTCTTTCCGCAGGTCTTTGCCGTCAAAGGAGACATTAGGAGGGCGCTCTGGTAGTTCATTCTGGGGAAGGTTACATTCAGTGTTCTTTAGGCGTTAAGACTGTGCGAAATGTGTTCAAATCAAGAGCTGGCAGAGATACACTTCATGTACGGTAAGGCGGACGGCAATGCTGCGCTGGCTCGTCGTTTGTACCAGGAGAGGTACCCACAGCGACAATGTCCAGATCGGAAGACATTTGTACGTCTCCATTCCGGTCTGTGCGAGTATGGAACATTCACCTCTCCTGGTTTGGGAAGGGGACGACCAAGATCTACAACTCCAGAAGTGCAGGAGGAGATTCCGGAGGCTGTGGACAGGACTCCTTCTATCAGCACACGACGGTTAGCGTTGCAAGTCAATGTTCCTCATACGACTGTCTGGAGACTGTTGAACGAGTATCAATCGTATCCTTATCATTTGCAATGTGTACAGGCCCTGTCACCAGCAGATTACCCTGCACGAGTTAGGTTTTGTCAGTGGCTCTTGCAGCAGTGTGGTGTAAATCCGAACTTTCTGCCGTCGTATTATTTACAGATGAAGCACAGCTCACAAGAGATGGCATAACAAATTTCCACAATCAGCATGTATGATCGCATGAAAACCCACGTGCAACTGTTGTATCTCATCACCAGGTGCGGTTCTCCCTCAATATGTGGACCGATATCATTGGTGATCGATTAGTTGGACCCCATGTACCTGTAAACAGACTTACGGGGCAGGCGTACACAAACTTCCTGGAAAACACCATACCTGACGTTTTCGAAGACACTCCACTGATCAATCATCAACACATTCACTTCTTGCATAATGGCGCTCTTGCACACTTCAGTCTCACGGCTCGCCGGTACTTGGATCGAAGGTTTCCTGATCGATGGATAGGTAGTGGCCCAATTGCTTGGGCTCCACGCTCACCTGATCTGAACCCTCTCGATTTCTACTTGTGGGGCCATTTCAAATCATTGGTTTATTCGTCTCCGGTGCCGGATTTGGAATCCCTTCGGAATCGAATTGTGGCAAGTTGTGAGGACATACGCAATACTCCTGGAGTTTGGGATCGTGTTCGCAGGTCAATGAGACATCGATGTGAGGTCTGTATTCAAGCAGGAGGTGGACATTTTGAACATCTTCTGTAATGACAACAACCTGCGGAAAGAAAAACGTTCCAGTGAATTTCAATGTTGTGAAGGCCATAACTCGGAAATGAAGCATTTCCGGATACATATTATAATGAACTAATTTGATTGTCTACATGTGGGAAATACATACCTGAAATTATGCCCCGTATTTTTGAAACACCATGTATAACATAAAGTGTGTGTTTTAACGTGCTCTACATTGTTTGTGTAGTAAGTTTTTGTCCATTTCTTACGGTTTAGTACTTATGCAAAATTCCGTAAAATTCATCGAGAATAAAGTAGTCTTCAGAGGCTATTCCCAGAAAATTCCAGACATACATTTTATTTGTTAGGTAAATATCTTTTATACACGATATTTTAATCAAAATCGTTAGAGCAATTTTTAAGAAAATCAAAAATTTCGAAAAAAATTCCATGCAAAGCGTAGTTGGGGGAGAGGGGATTTTTTTGAAACTCTTCGTGTACCATCCTTGGAAGATACGAAACTTAAATACCAAGTTTGGTATTCAACGGTCTTTTCGTTTTTGAGCTATGCTGTCCACAGACACACACACACACATACACACACACGGACGTTTTGTAAAAATGCTTTTTTTGCATTCAGGGGGTCCTAAAACATGTATTTCCGGTGAAATCTCGGTATTTTTGGTTGCAATACAATACGTCCTCTATGCACCATGTACATAATACGTGTAGAGAAAGTAAAAAAGTCGTGTACTAACATTTTCATAAAATGTTTCTTTTGGTTTCCCAGTTATGCTATTCCCACAAAATGCAAGATATGTTTTATTTGTCATGCAGATATCTTTAATCATTGAAAACACTTTTGAGAAAACCAGTATTTTCTAACATTCTTCCATGCAAAGGATAGTTTGAATTGAGGGATTTTCTTTAAAATTTGTAACGTATCCTTGAAGGATGCTAAACTTAAATATTGGTATTTAACCGAATTATAGTTTTTAAGTTATGTTGTTCACAGACACACATTTTTCTAAAAATGCTTTTCTTTTGTATTTAGAGTGCCCTAAAACGTACAAAACGAAATCAAGATATCGCGTTTTTGGGTGGAATATAATACCTTCTCTACAAATTTAATGTGTAGCTACGTCTTAGAGAAAGTAAAAACTGTCATTTTATGACATTTTTAAATCTTTAAAATCCCGGTCCTGTTATCAGTTTCCCATTTTAATGATTAAAATAATTTGAGGCATTCGAATGGTGGTGTAGTCTCAACAGCAGCATTTCTGAGAGCTGCAGAAACTCGTGTGAGGTTATGCTCTAATGCGCACAGCTGTTCTTGACTTTACTTTACTCCATCTTTCCCACAGTAGGACTAATTTGCTGTATCATCACAACATTCCTGCGCCGCGGTAAATTCGGTTCCTCTTCCTCACAATCTTCCTTTATTCTTCCTCCTCATTTAGTTTTTTTGCAACTGCAACCACCGTTTCTCGATATTAGTAGTAATAAAAATCTTTCTCTACATCTCTGCAACAAATTATTGTTAAAAAGCTAATGCTTCTATTTACTTCATATTAATCGAGAAAAAATTAGCATCAATACTATTATTACTTGCTTCCTTGTAGGTAAAAGCGAAATAATCCCACCATAGGTTAAAGTGATAGTCAAAAGCTGGTTGCTATGTGACTGAAGTTCGCTTGTTTGTATGGACAGAAGTTGACAAATTCCCGTAATAAAGCTGAAAACAATAACAAGGAATATCTAAAAAAAGATCAACTCCACGAAAATAATTTATGTAACATAAATTGTGAGTTCTAACGTGCTCTACATTTTTTGTATGGTATCTTTTTGTCCATCTCTTACGGTTTAGCAGTTATACAAAATTTCGTAAGATTCATCCAGAATAAAATAGTATTTAGAGGCTATTCCCAGAAAATTCAAGATATACATTTTATTTTTTATCAGGTAAATATCTTTGATATACGATATTTTAATCAAAATCGTAGAACCATTTTTGAGAATATCAACATTTTCGAAAACAATTCCTTATAAAGGGTAGTTGGGGTGGGGGGATTTTCTTGAAAATCTTCGTGTCGCATCCTTGGAAGATACCAAACTTAAATATCAAGTTTGGTATTTAACGGTCTTTTCGTTTTTGAGCTATGCTTTCCACAGACACACACACACACATCCGTACACACACTTAGACCGTTTTCCTTTTTTTTTGGTTTTAGGGGGACCCAAAACGTGTATTTCCGGTGAAATCTCGGTATCGAATTTTGGGTGCAATACAATACCTTCTCTATACACTATGCACATAGTACGTGTAGAGAAAATAAAAATATTACTTTATTATTATTATTATTATTATTATTATTATTATTGTTATTATTACTGTTTTCATAGCTTCCTTTATTGTAAGGATGCCTCATAGACAAAGCTTAACAAATACAAACTTTAACAAGAACACTCATAAATGGTTGAATATAGCAATAAGAAATAGCTTAATAACGATATGCAGTATCAAAATTCAAGTTATAAGTGAAGTAGTGGAAGAACTTTGGCTACTCATTATTGAAGAATGTCATTAATGAAGACTATAAACATTATTCCTTAAAAGACCTATTGAACCCTACATAGAAGATATATTAATTGATCTAGTATCTGTTGTGTGTAAGCCTAGTATATTGCGAAAAACATTAGAATTGTTCCACAGGCATCAATTAGTAGTCCGAGATCATATTACTTTCTCTACACGTACTGTGTTCAGAATAAATAGTAGTATTGTATTGCATCGAAAATTTTGATACCGTAAATATATGTTTTAGGGTCTCCTGTATAAGAAAAAAAATTAGAAAAAGGTCCGTGTGTCTGTGAACACGATAACTTAAAAACGAAAATTCGGTAAAATACCAAACTTGGTATTTAAGTTTGTGTCTTCCAGGGATGTGACACGAGCATTTTGAGAAAAATTCCTCCACGCCATACTACCCTTTACATGGAAATTTTTTCGAACATTTTGATTTGTCAAAAATGGCTATAACGGTTTTGATTAAAATATCGTATATTAAAGATATTTACCTGACAAATAAAATGTATATCTTGAATTTTCTCTGAATAGCCTCTGAAGACTATCTTATTCTGGATAACTGCTAAACCGTAAGAGATGGACAAAAACCTACCGCACAGAAAACGTAGAGCACGTTAAAACACACAATTTATGTTTTATACATTTTTTTCGTGGAGTTGATCGTTTTTGAGATATTCCTTTTCTTTTTTTCGGTTTCAGCTATAAAAACTGATACAGAAATGGTCAACTCCTGTCCATACAAAGGAACTTTAGTCACATAGCAACCAGATTTTGAATATCACTTTAACGTATGGTACTCCCTTATTTCACTTCTACTTACAATGAAGCAAGTAATAAGACTCTTTCTGCTAATTTTTTCTCGATTATAATGAAGTAAATAGAAGCATAAGCCTTTTAACAATAATTTGTTGTAGAGATGTAGAGAAAGTCATATGAATGGAGGACATTAGATATTTTTTCTTTGTAATTGGTTTGAAATAATCCTTCGTTTCAAATGAAATGTCGTTATTAATTTTTTTCTTTCTTTCTTTCGTTTCTTTTGTTCATGCAAAAAATGTAAACATTCCATAGCGATAATCTCTTGAAAAATTTGTACTCTTCTAGTTCGACAGTAGCTACAAGGAAATATTTAATAAACTCATTTCTGCAACTCTTTATTGTATTAACATCAAGTGAATAGAATTTTGTATTTGTTGTAGAATGGGTAGAGAAAGTCATATGCAGATAACATATAAGCTGTTTACATAAAAGTATGAAAGTGTGTATTAAATCATTAACGAATCAAGTAACAGTGACGCAAACCATCCCCCCCCCCCGCGCTCATTTCTTTAGCCACCCTTAACTACAAAGCTCTTCGGAGGCTTTTCTCTGAAACTTTGGTGATTTACTCTTTTAACTTTTAGAGTGGGTTTTTCACACGCATATTCACTCTTGCATGCATACTAACAGGCTGTATGGAGGGTAGAGATTATCCTAATTAAAGAAAAATGTCTGTATTTTTTCTTAAATTTTACTAACTTAACTATAATTACGCAAAATTTTAAAGTCATTCCAATGAATAAAAAACTTCGTAAAAGGATAAAGAAGCTGGTTTTATCTACATAAGGAAATTTATATATCTTACTCAATAATTTTTGATAAAAAATGGTCAATATTATTTCAATAAAGGAAATTGTTAATACAACTAGAGATATAAAAGTTCAATTAGACTTAAGAATACTTATGATGCAATTAAAAGTATGATTTTGTTAATAGGTTGATTATATATTTTAAAAACAATTATTAGGTAAAATATTTGAAGTTAATCTATTTGCTGACCCACCGGTCGGAAATGAACCTGGGTAATAATTCAGCTCGTTGACCACTCGACCACGGAGGCAGTCAATGCAAGGTTTTGTTGTTTACAGCAATTTCGGAAAATTGATATTAGGCGGAAGCGTTGTGGTTGTATAGTTAAACCGCCTGCCGGTCACCTCCAATCTGCGCATGCCTGTAACTCAATCAAGAAGAGGGTTAGATAGTCACCACAAAGCTGAGAGCCCTATTTTATTATTCTGCCAGCGGGCATGCGGCATATCATCAGGTTTCTAACAGGAGCGGAGCTCTGTATACCTGGACGGGTTGAAAATGCCTTTCTAATTCTCCATCAGCACTTCAACCTAGGACGAGAAAAAACTATGATCATTCATACAGTTCTTTCATTTTGTCGATCCTACATGAAAGTGGCGATTCTACCAGTTATACATTTTCCTTATCCTGCCGAAGAAATGTATGGACTGTATGTTCTTGGCTATTAAATTGAGCTAAAACTATTAATACATTGTAAAGTTAGTCTTAAGGAAAATTTTGAAGTGTGTATGTTGAAAATAAATTTGATGTATTACACTCACATGAATTTCTCTAGCTGTTCTACAAATTGCTTACAAAAGATTTTTCTTCTTTCTACACAATGATAATCGAGATATGTTCTCGTATTACCAGGATGTTCTTATTACTTAGTTCCTTATAAGTAGAAAGGAACTGAAGGTATGCACTTGGCTAAAGAGATAGTCAAATGTTTTAAAATCTGTAGTTATGCGATTGTCATTGCAAATCAGGAGTAGAACAAAAGAAAAACGGACATTTCCTGTCTGAGAAAAGTATAAGTACTTTACAATTGAAACCAATAACAAGGGATATTTCGAAAAGGAATTATAAAAGGCATAAATTATGTGTTTTGACGAGATCTACAAAATTCGTGCAGTAAGTTTTTTTTTTGGGGGGGGGGTCACTTACGGTTTAGTAGTTAAGTAAAATTCGGCAAAATTCATCCAGATTAAGACGTATTCAGAGGCTATTCCCAGAAAATTCAAGATATACATTTTATTTGGCTTGTAAAAATATATAATATCATTTTTCAGAAAGTGTGTTTGGACGAGATGTACGTTTTTTGTGCAGCAAGTTTTTTCCTATCTCTTACGGTTTAGCAGTTAAGCAAAATTTGACAAAATTCATTCAGATTAAGAGGCTATTCCCAGAAAATTAAAGTTAAACATTTTATTTGGCTTGTAAATATCTTTAATATAATTTTTAAGAAATTCAAAACTGTCTAAAAGTTTTCCATGTAAAGGGTAGTTTGTGTGTTTCTTGAAAATCTTCGTATCGCATCCTTTGAAGATACCAAACCTAAATACCAGGTTTGGTATTTAACGGCCTTTTCGTTTTTGAGCTAACACAGATAGATAGACAGACATACACAAGGATTTTTTCTAAAAATGCTTTTGTCGGACTCGAGTGCCCCAAAACATATTATATTTCCGGTGAAATCTCGACTTCATATTGTTGGATGGAACACAATACCTTCTCCGTCCACAATGTACTTTGTACATGCGGGCTAGAGAAAGTAATATATGAAAATGCATGTTTTTTATTGAAGAATCATCTCAATGAAACTAGATAATTATCAATTTTATGCGGGTTAAGGTGGTTGTTTGTGCGCATTTTAAGTGTTATTGTGTACATTTCTTAGTTTTTGGGCAGAATCTAACCTTAGCAGCGGCACTTTTGTTTTAATTGTTTCATTTATATGGCCCCCTTTAACTTTTATAGTCATTTCGGGGTCTTTGCTTTAGAAGCAACCATCGGTGTTTTTGCGTTTATTAATGTTAGTGTTTTCTTCTCAGTATTTTACCACACACAAACACATCCATTGTCACATGCATACTTCAACACTGTGGGGATAAGGGATTCCAGTTAAATAAATATTCCCCGCCCCGTCGGGTATCGAACCCGGGATCTCTAGATGAGAAGTCAGAACGCTGACCACTCGACCGCAGAGGTAGTCTTAAGGCGGCACTTTCCTCTTCTTTGCATAAAAATGTTGACATATATTCTTCTTTGTGTATAGATCTGTCGTAAGAATTTTGTGAAGCTGGTAAACTGACCCAAAGACAAAGAAAAAGCAAAGGATACAAGTCAAACCTTCAGAGAATTGTTGTGCCGACTTCCAGAATTCTATGATGCTTTTCGTGAGGAATAGCAACAGTTGCCTGTAAAGTTCTTGAGTCACCTTCTAGGAAGCAGTCCACCTAACCACACCCCATAGTAAACATTTTAGTTGTTGATTTTGTAATTGTGTAAATATATGTCCCTAGGCCGCAATAATACAAAATTGTCTGTTTTATTGTAATCCAATTTTACTCTATTGCACACCAGATCGTGTGGGATTCAACTGTGCAAGTTTTATGCCATCCTGTTAAATTGGTAATAATATTGTGACTTATGCTTAAGTTTTGGACACTATTAAATTATATCTTATTGATTTTTTCATCTACTTCTTTGTAATAATTCATTAGATAGTGTAGTATTCTTTTCATCTAGTCGCCAATTCTGGATGTTTCTAAGCAGATACATTTTTACTTTCTCTATACGTGCTATGTACTTAGTGTATAGAGAAGGTATTGTAATGCACCCAAAAATTCGATATCGAGATTTCACTGGAAATACATGTTTTGAGACCTCCTGAATGCAGAGAAAGCATTTTTAGAAAAACTGTCCGTGTATGTCTGTCTATGTGTGTGTGTGTGTCTGTGTATTTGTGTGTGTGTGTCTGTGGGCAGTATAGCGCAAAAACGAAAAGTCCGTTAAAACCAAACTTGGTACTTAGGTTTGGTATCTTCCAAGGATGCGACACGAAGATTTTCAAGAAAATCCCTCCACTCCCAACTACCCTTTACATGGAACTTTTTTCGAAAATTTTGATTTTTTAAAAAATGGCTCTAACGATTTTGATTAAAATATCGTAGATTAAAGATATTTACCTGACAAATAAAATTTATATCTTGAATTTTCTGGGAATAGCATCTGAAGACTACTTTATTCTGGATGAATTTTGCTTAACTACTAAACCGTAAGAGATGGACAAAAACTTATCACACAAAAAATGTAGAGCACGTTCAAACACACACTTTATGTTATATACATTTTTTCGTGGAGTTTATCGTTTTTTAGATTTTCCTTGTTTTTGGTTTCAGCTTTGAAAAACTTATACTTTTCTCATACAGGAATTTGCCAACTCTTGTCCGTACAAACAAACGAACTTCAGTCACATAGCAACCAGCTTTTGGCTTTCACTTTAACCTATGGTACTTTTTTTATTTCGCTTCTACTTACAATAAAGCAAGAAATAAGACTATTTCTGCTAATTTTTCTCGATAAGCATGAAATAAATAAAAGAATAAGCTTATTAACAATAATTTGTTACAGAGATATAGAGAATGGAACACATCAGAATTTTCAAGAAAGCGATGTGTTGAAAGCATTCCTTAATCAGACCCCTGAAAGACTGGCTGCAAAGGTAGCAGAAAAAAAAAAAAGTATAGAGTAAGAAAGGTGTGTACTTTCACGAAACGTTAATGAGATGTGGGATTGAGGCAAACTGAGTGCATATTTGTAGGCGCGAAACATTGAAAGGGAGGAGAAAAAGATGGCGAATACAGAATTTCAGCTCTTGCAAGCAAATGTTAGGGTAATGAGAGAGAAATAGAAGAAACACTGTTGAGTATTTCTTTCATAATTTAGAAATGATGTTATCTAGGAGCAACTTGTCAAAGAAAAAGTGCAAAAGCAAATAGAGCCATTTCCTCTTCCAAAAGATTGAAAAAGAAAGCTGCATGTTATTTTTATATGAAGATATACAGGATTTGAAGTCCTGTGCTAACAACCGCGCAGCTACCTTCTCCGTAGCTGTAAGTTCAGCACTGGTTCTCATTCAGTAGAAGACGTGAGGTTTGCCACTCTAATGTGTAAGCAGCTCGGTTTAAAATTTACAATGCAATTAACACATTCTACCACAAATATCTCAAATACATTACTAATGCGCTAAACTAGGCCGTTCCAACTTGACTCATCTGATTACGAGTATTCCCGCGTACTCAATCACAGACCGAGCCCGCTGTAGGAGTGTTATAACCAATATGTAACTGGCGAAGGCCAGTTCATTCCAACACTTGATTTAGCTGTGACCATAGCTTGCCCCAAAGCAGAGCTATATTGCAAATTGTAGGTAGGCCCTGTGAAATGCAGGTATATAGCTGCTCTTTTGGCGTGCACCCAAGATGTGCTAAACAATTCCAATTGTCGCATTTGCATCATTCTTTCTATTCACTCTACTACTCACAAAACATTATTCTTATTATTATTTTTACATCGATTTTTCTCTATTCACTCTTCTACAAACTATTTTGATATTACGTTATTCTTCTCAGTATTTCTTGTTAATCGAGATAAACTTTCAGTGTGCATTTACACTTTTCGTTGTTGGCATAAAAAGGACAGATTATACTAAAGCCACATTCACAATAAAAATTAAGCATAAACATAACAAACTTAAAAACTGTGTGCTACCTATTGTAATCAAACCGTTCATAATGAGTAACGCAAACATAAAAATAAACATTGATTTAACAAAACCAATTTATGTTTACGTCAAGCCAATCAGAATGTGATTCTCATCACGAAATCATTCTGCAATCGCGTCATTATTTGTTTTTCTCCTCGAGATCATAGACTAGAAACCACTAGAATATCTAAAATTCTTATGTTCCAACCATATGAATATCTTTACATCTCATTAACAAATTATTCTTAAAAATAGATTTCTTCTTTTTTACTTCACGCTAATCAATATCAAAGTTATCAGAAATGGTCTTATTACTTAGTTCATTATAAATATAAGGAAAATAAGGGAATACACTAGGTTAAAGCGATAGTCAAATCTTTAAAAGCTGGTTGCTATGGGTTGAAATTGCTTTCCTTTACATGGCTAGGAGTTGAAAAATTCCTATGTGAGAAAAGTTTAAGTATTTTAAAATTGAAACAAATAATAAGGAATATATCGTAAATGTCTCCCTCTACTAATAAGTTGTATATGATCTAAATTGTGCATTTCTACGAGTTCTACATATTTTGTGTAGTATCTTTTTGTCTGTGTCTTTTGTCTTGTGCAAAAGCTATTTAGGGTGAAGAGGGCTTCAGAGGCTATTGCTGGACAATTTGATATGTACATTTTATTTTTCACACAAGTATCTTTAATATGCACCATTTAAATCAAAATTGTTAGAGCCATTTTTGAGAAAATCAAAATTTTCGAATTTCTTGAACACCTTCGTAAGTCACCCATGGAATATGCTGAACTTAAATAGCAAATTTACTACTTAAACGACTTTTCGTTTTTGAGTTATGTTTTCTACGGACAAACGCGAGCGCGGGCGCTGGGATTTTTTCCTTAAAATTATTGATTTATTTTTGATTTGCAGTGAAATCTCAGTATCTAATTTTTGGGTGGAATGCAATACCTTCTCTACCTATGTACTACGTTTTAAGTAGAGAGAGTAAAAAGCGCATGAAAACAAACGGACACACGGACACACACACCGACCTTTTTCTGAAAATACTTTTTTTTTAATACAGGGGACCCTAAAACGTATATTTCCGGAAAAAACTAGGTATCGAATTCTTTGGTAGAATGTAATACCTTCTCTATACACTATGTACATACTACGTGTAGAGAAAGTGATAAACACATAAAGAAAATGAAAAGAGATTAACTTTTACGCAGCAATGTAACATTCGGCAATGAGAAAACTCCTACTGTGGGTCTGATCACATTATTGGAGTAACAGATGCCACGAGCATATGGCACACCATCTCTATCATGATGTCCTAACCTCGCGACCTTGACTCGCAAGGGGTTCTGGATTGCTTCTAAATTCTGGGCCAATCAGGCTCAAATCGAGGTTAACTCAACAAACAGCTGAGAATAGTTATAGAGCTGCATTAGTGTTCCGTGTTTATGCTCTGAATGCTGGACTTGTTTCTTCTGTTCCTTCTTTATTTTAGTTCCCGTTGGCTTTTGTTTATTTGTACATCAGCACTTCTGTGCTTGTTCTCAGTGAAGCATGGTGTTTTAAAGAGCAAATCGGAAAAATTCAAAACCACGTATCCTGATTTCGTTCCGAACGTCGTCGAAATTTACTTGTTTCTTTACAACAATAAATTTATTAACAGCTATAAACTTAATGAAAGAATTATAATCCCTTAATAACCCTTAGGGAAAGTAAACTTTTATGTTTCGTTTGCTTGCTACACTAAATATGTATTACTATTATACACAAGAAAAACTGTTGGAGTATTTCAGATTACCACCAGAGAATATTATTATGAGAATGAAATACTAATGAAGAAATAAATATGAGACCGGAAGCGAGATAACTTAGAGATAGATTAGAATCAAAATTAGAATAACTGGGATTGGGCCTCCAATCTCTGGGGTATTGCACGTAGGCCATTGTGATTCTTTACGACCTGTGTGACCCCTGGAAGGGAGGGATGAGGGAGACATCCGAAGGGCAACCAGATCCGGATAACAAATTGTGCATCATGGGCGGGTCCCTAACTTTTCCAGCTCAAACGCACCCGACAGTGCCCGAACTCTACCCTAAGGACCCGATTCTTTGGAGGACCACCGAAAGGTCGCCCGCCCGATTGCATCAGAATTCGGGTTCTGGCTCAGTGATCCATGCAACGAACACCAAGAAGAAACTTCTACCATGCTCAAGCCACCGCCCAGCCACAACGCGCAGAACGCCGTCGTCCTTACAGCTTTTGGATATAGCACGGAAATGTTTCTGAAAAGTACTAGCAACTATGAAGGAAAACAGGATTTTGCGTCGTAATTGAAGACTAATATATAAATATGTGTGAACGAGAGGAAAATGAGATAATGATCATAATAATAATAATAATATTTTAAATGGAAATTTTAAATAATAAGCATAACAGGTAAGTATATGGACTGATTGCCAATGTGCTATGATGTGAATAAGTAATTATTATTATAATTATTATTATTATTATTAAACGATCCCCGGATGAATATATAGTGCTATTATATTACATCTAAGAGGGGTAGACAGAACTTTTTAAGAAAACTGATTTACGGAAATTTCTCCTTTAAAAGTCTAGCTAGCATCCTGGCACATAGACTTGTTGACTTCTTATACCCGATAATGTTGCTTCCTGATTGATTTAAAGTAGGAAAAGGATAGATAGAGCTGTAGAGAGAGATGGAGTAGTCAGCTGTATTGGATTTTGCAGGAGAGGTGAGGCCGGCTTTAACGCTGTTTTGACTGACTTCTCGCTCTGAGAACAATATACACATTTTTCACCTTCATTGCACCGACTGGCCCCGGGAGTGCAATGCCTGGAACCGCGAGAGATGAAAAGAACTGAGAGCTAGTTCTCTTTGTGGGCAGCTACCGAATCGAACCCATTTTCCGGTTCATCCTCTCTTTCTAGAACTGCCGTTATCACCGGCTTCGCCTCCACTCAGCTTCTTCCTCTGCCACCGGTTAGGAGAATAAAGGTTCGCTCTCAGTCCCAAGATGGAATAAATAAGTGAATGGTTTTCTATTCCGAAAGGAATTGACAGGCAAAAGTAATTGTGTGCTGAGATATGGTATTCGGTTATTCGTAACACCGCTCTGCATTAATTTAACTGTTGTTTTATAGGAAGTGATAGCTACATACCTCATTCACTTAATATAAACAAGTGCCTTGCAGTTTTTCAAATGTTATAACATATTTTTTTCTACGACCAAGCGTAATTGGGTAGTTACGAGCTCATTTCAGATCGCAAACTTGAGTTTTACGGAATCCATGCGCAAAGAAGTGCAACAATCCTAAAGTAATTTTGTTCCAGATTTACGCTCGCCAAAGTAATTCACGATATTAGTGTGTATACATCACTGATCAACAGGTAAAATAATTAAAATTAGTCGTGCAGTATATAATGTTATGTTCAACGTCAATAAGTGACAAATATTCTTTAACAATTAAATCACATTATATAAAAGACAACATTTGTGACATCAAGTTAATGGAGATGCCACAAATGTTGTCTTCTATATAATGTGATTTAATTGTTATAACCACAGTTTGATACTATTATAATTGTTTGCCAATTTACATAAATAAATTAAAAAAAATTCTTTCGTAGCTCTAAGGATAACTACAAGGCACGACGCTCACAAGGAACCTTGGCCTACCGCCCGGCCGCTGCCTCCCCCATCTCGGTCCATGACAGACGTCATGGATGGGGTGCAGTATTGGAGGGTGAGACGTGGTCAGCGCCTCAAATTCCTCCCGGCCGGTTAATGCGGTCCTCATGACCTGGAGCCGCTACTTCTCCATCAAGTAGCTCCTCAATTGCCCCCCCCAGGGACCTCACGAGGCTGAGTGCACCCCGGTCCAGGTCTTATAGCGGGGGGAAAATCCCCACGCCGGTGCTGGGAGCTGAACCCAGGTCTCCCGCTTGATAAGCGGCTGCGCTACCACCGTGCTAAGGAGACGACCAGCTCTAAGGATATAATTCTCAAAATCTGCCATTTTCTCAAAATACAGCACAGAACAAAATAATATTGGTTTTTCATGGCCTGCTATCAACATACCGTCATCGCGCCCAGCAACCACAAAGCGAAACTATTCTCACTGAACGCATTCTTTCTAACACTGCGAAAAAAATAACGAACTATAACCCTTGGTGTATGTTTCAAACTTAACCTCAAATTTATTGCATCTTTCGTTGCTTTTCTTTTAATATCAGAAAATTGTTGAAGAAAAAAAGTATCGTATGATTTGCGAGCGTAAAGTTCTTTTTGATTTCCGCTCGAATCAAAAAGCATAACGTTACTTTCTTAAATCATAAATAACTAGTGCATTAAAATGAATAAATGCCTCACTGTTTGTATAATCTATCACTTGTGGTTTAAGTGCATCGTATTACAAACGCTAGTTAACCCGAGTCTGTTAAAAATTGGTATGGTTGGCAGTGGTCTCACGTGCGATTTTATCCTTTAAGTTGATCCGCGCCAAAACAAAACCCAGGCGACCAGTGCACCATTATAATGTAGTCTTCCGCCAATCGCGTCAGATGTGCCGTGATACTTTCAAGACCACTTGGTGATTATACTCGCCATGTAGTGCAAAAATAACAGTGCTCTTATTCCGACAATTTACGGTGACTATCGTATTCTGTTACTGGTTATAGGTGATAATCATTTTTACAACAAAATAAATGGTTGCACATTTACTAGTTCTAAAAGAAACGATCCATATTAATATCATCCCCATCAATTATAGCATGTTTCGAACCCAATTTCAACTAAGTTCTATAAAGTGGCTTTCTTCTGAAATTATGCAAATCTGGCTCAGCATTAACTTTTGTGCACTTTATCAACGCTGCTGGCTCATTACAACTACTGATACGCATTAGGATTCACAAAATCCACACATTCTTACATCGCATATTTCATGTGCTTACTTTTTTCCGGAATGTGAGCATTTTTTCCATTTCAGGTTTTTCTTTACGAGCCCTGTTTATATTTGTAGTCAAAACACCAGTGAGGTTAATTTTACTTCTTTTAAAGGAAATGTTGAACATTTCTCATCTTTTCTCACCACTGGTCAATGGCTTACCAGATTTATGTTTACGTAAGTTGAGGAAGATGCAAGAGCAAATTCACAACGACCGTCCTACATGATTATAAACTGCAAAAATTACTGTTGTAAACAATATTTCGGATATCAAATTACTACGAATTGTATTTTGGGACTTGTAGATCTGTTTAACGCCATAAATCACCGTTTGTTAAATTCTTAAGTATTGGTACATAACCTTATAGGTAAAGGATTATAGATTATTAGCATGGGATTACTTTCCTGCGCGCATTGTTACAGTGCTATACGCCGGTATAATGACCACTTTGGTCCGTTGCGACGCGGATCAACCTAAGAGTGAATAGATAGTAGATGAAAATTTGTAGCATTAGATTTTCAAAATAATTTTCATGAGTCTGCAGCCTGATTTATTAGTATAATCATTTCTGAAGCTTCATGATTACGTTAGTGATGTAGTTTTGGGTGCTTGTTCAATAGACTAAATGCATTCAGCAACGTAGAAGTCAACCATAATTTACGTTTCGACAAATATGAGCTACTCTAGAAAAAACTAGATCAATATGAGCTGAATAACGTATTACTAAAAATAAACCTGTTATTTTTGAACTCCTAAATATAATCCTAAAAGAGAACCAAAGTTTCATGATGATGACATATTTGAAGGTGTTGGTAACTCTTAATAAAGCATACTTGCCGTTAAATTTAATTATTTGTATGGTTAAATAGCGGTTCATTTCTTAGTATTCTGCTACATCTTGGGTTATGCCATTGATTTAGTTTGCCTAATAGTTTTAAATAAGTTAGTTTTATTTCGGTATACTTAGAATAAATACTGATTTACAGTTCATATAGATCTTTGAGGTAAGCCGTACATGTAGCATAATTTATATGGAAATAGGTTACGAGAGCGGTTCAGTAAGTATCCATGTTTCAAAATAGATAGCATTGCTAAGGAAAGTTGGTGTTACCATCGTGTTATACGTCGCCAAACAAATTTGGTGCTGATTCATAGGCTAATTTGGATTTGGCGGCCATTTCGGTTGGTCGTTCAGTATGTTTTCGCTAACATTGAAAAAAGTGCAGCATCGTTCAGTGATTCTCTTTGTACTTCTGGATGGGAAAACTTTAGAGGATATAAAAACGAAATTGCATTCTGTTTATGGGAATCTTTCGTCAACTGTGCCAACAGCTTCATATTGGTTTAAGCGTGTTTGGACATCCGTTTTTAATGAGGCTCCGGAAGTTCCGAAAATTAAAAGCTATAAATAAAAGGTCGAATCCGAAACCAGTTTCCTCAAATGTAAATTGCAACAAAGTAATGGAATTTCGAGGCTAGGAATAATAATAATAACAATAATAATAACTACAATAATAGGTAGTAATAATAAGTAATTAAATCTTAGGGGATGTTAGCCAGTTCAGCTAGATAGGAAACCATGCGAGGTATGATAAATTAAATTTCAGAGCATTTGTGCTGGTGTTAATCGCACGCCAAGAAATAAGTAAGAAGAATGCAATTATGAAATTTTATAAAACTAGTAGCCGCACCTTTGTTATACTAAGTATGTGAATTATGAACAAAAAATCTATAAAAGGAATTAGAAACATCAGAAATGAAATTCTTAAAAGCATATAAAATGTGCACCGCAGTTTTTGTTTGAAGATGTATTAACCTACCAATTATAATTGTTAAGTTGAAAAACTACAAGGGCAATGGAAATAACGTATAGAAGGAATGTACAGCTCAACATTGACATATAGGTCAGTGATACATTCGCAAATAGGAAGACACTGGAGGAAATGATTGGAAGTTTTGTGAGGATAGAATTGGTAGTATGTCGATACAATAAGAAAGTTCCTGCTAACTTCTGCCAGACGTAAGACTGCAAGATTAAAAAGTTTGGTGTGGTTAAAATGCTATATTCACATGTGTCTTGCCCTAAACAGTGTCCTGCAGCAAAACTACGGAGTCGTATCGTTTTCAGAGTTAAGATTTAACCCGAGGTTAGCCTTAGGGTTTGTGTGTGTGTGAAGTTGTCTTATTTTCTCCCCGTGTAAACATTTCGGTGAACATAAGAAATTTCGTGTTTCAAATTCTTTCCAAGACACCTGCTTTTCTGAAATGGCCAGGCGGGTTCAGTCAGTATAAACACTACTTTACTGACAGCACCGTCAGAGGGAGATAATAATAATTTAAATCGCAATTTAATTCCTGCTGATACCAAATTACGATTAACCATCACAAATATTACAAAGATATACCCTTTTCGTAAATAAATAACTACAATTTAAAATCTGCCCGTGCGATTTGCAGATTATCATTTACCATTTTACAAACGTCTCTTTAAGGAATATTTCATTTCAACGAATAAAACTGAATTCCCCGCCTATGTCTCCATAAACATCTATGTTATATTATTTCAAATGTACAAATGTCAGCGCAACGAAAAAGTCAATAATAAATTCCCCTTAATGAATATGTGACCGAATGAACTTTCTGAGGTCCAGTTGTGCAGACTTAATGAGCAATTGCAGTGTCGTTTTGTTTGACCATACCATATTTTTCCTCAGCTTAAGTCATAAAAGTACAAACGATGAATGGAATTTCATATTCAGGCAGTATGTTTAAAAGGTGCCGTTAAATGGCAACTCTTTACTTCATCTGCATCTCATATGGTATAATTTATAAGATGACGACTTCAGTCTGTTCAGAACAGGTCTGATTTAAACAATGTCAACCAACGGAATAGGTTAAAGAAAGCAATTTTCCCTAACCGAAAAGCTAAACATCTTAGAAGACGTTGATAAAGGTCCAAAGAAATTGGATATAGCGAAGAAATATGCAATCAGTGCATCCACGCTTTCAATATGTATTAAGAACGGAGAGAAAATAGGAGAAAATGTCAAGTCAGATTCTACCGTTCCGCAATGTAAAAGAATAAGAGCTGCTATTAGAAACAAATCGACAAAGCTGTTTATTTGTGATTCTTATCAATGTGTGATAAGTATTTGAATTTACTGCATATTCATTAATTATGTAATGGGACAAAGTACCATTTACTAATCAATTTCGAACTGCATTGTTTTTTCCATAAATATTGCTAATGTTTGAGCAATGCATATTTCATAAAAATACAGTATTGTATTAGATTTATAGGTTGAAATTTTACACATTTTAAGACAATATATTCAATAAAGATTTAACGAGATTTCAACACAAAGAAAATATACCCAAGGTCGCGGGGTCAAAAGCGGCGGAGAAAGATGAATTTTTTCAGGTGTAAAAATCCTTAGCATGGCTTCCTTCGGAAGGGAAGTAAAGCCGTTGATCCCTTGTCAAAGATTTACGGCACTTAAAAGAACCTCAAGCCTGACAGAGAGGCCTCTGAACAAAATTAAGCGGTCTTTCACGCCCAATTTAGAATGGGACGCTGAGAACCACAGTAGTTAAAGAGCGTCCATAAATAAAACGCCATTTCCAAAAAGACAAAGAAATGAACCTCAAGGTCCTTAGTTATAACGAAAATGTACTGTAGTTACTGTAAAGGACACCTTTACATAGAACTGCAGTCGGGGAGTTCAGGACATTTACATCCAAGTGTAGCGGAATAGATGTGCTCGTGACACCAATTGCAGAAACGGATCATGAGCTGATCAAGAACATTCCGGAGGTTTACCATACCAATCCCAACCCATCTCAACCTAATAATATTCTAAGTTAGGTTCTTTAATAATTTATTTATATAGCCCCATTTTAATTTCTATGGTCATATCGAGGGCTTTGACTTGAGAAACAACAGCTGGCATTTTTGCTCGCTGAGCTGTAGGGTTCCTGAACGTTTGATTATTACTTTCTCTATAGGCACTATGTACATAGTGTATAGAGAATATATTGCACTCCACCAAAAAATTCGATACCGAGATTTCACCGGAAATATATGTTTTAGGGTCCCCTTTATCTAAAAAAAGCATTTTCGGAAAAAGGTCC
Organism: Hymenopus coronatus; assembly: GCA_030762935.1. Lineage (NCBI taxonomy): Eukaryota > Metazoa > Arthropoda > Insecta > Mantodea > Hymenopodidae > Hymenopus > Hymenopus coronatus. The sequence continues at coordinate 52,573,876 of CM060884.1, forward strand.
GTGTGTGTGTGTGTGTGTGTGTGTGTATGTGTCCGTGTGTCTGTGAACACGATAACTCAAAAACGAAAAGTAGATAAAATACCAAACTTGGTATTTAAGTTTAGTATCTTCCAGGGATGCGACACGAAGATTTTGAGAAAAATCTCCCCACCCCCAATTACCCTTTACATGGAACTTTTTTCGAAAATTTTGATTTTCTCAAAAATGGCTCTAACGATTTTGATTAAACTTTCGTATATTAAATATATTTACCTGACAAATAAAATGTGTATCTTGAATTTTCTGGGAATAGCCTCTGAAGAGTAGTTTATTCTGGATGAATTTTACTAAATTTTGAATAACTGCTAAACCGTAAGAGATGGACTAAAACTTGATACACAAAAAATGTAGAGCACGTTAAAACACACAATTTATGTCCTGTACATTTTTTCGTGGAGTTCGTCATTTTTGTGACATTCCTTATTTTTGGTTTCTGGTATGAAAAACATACATTTCTCATACAGGAATTTGTCAACTGCTGTCCATACAAACAAAGAACTTCAGTGACATAGCAACCAGCTTTTGACTATCACTTTAATCTATGGTACTCTCTTATTTCGTTTCTACTTACAAGGAAGCAAGTAATATGGCTATTGCTGCTAATGTTTTACTGATTAGCATGAAGTTAATAGAAGTATAAGCTTTTTAAGAATAATTTGTTGCAGGGATATAGAGAAAGTCATGTGAATGGTACACATCAGATTTTTTTTCAGTTTTATACTGCTAAACACACACACACACACACACACACACACACACACACACACACACATTCACTCCCGACTCGCACTCCCAGACTCTATGGGGGATAGGGAATTCCCCGCCTTAGTCGAGAATTGAATCCGAAATCTGTGGATGAGAAGCCAGAATTCTGACCACTCGATTGCATAAGCAGTCTGATTAAATTAATTAAATTAGCGGGAGGAGAGAATTAACAATACAATATAGAGGAAAGACGTGAAGCCATATTAAAATAATTTCTTTCTCTTAATTTACATGTTAGCATCAATAAAGGAACATCTGAAACAAGTGTGCATAACCTGACTACTCAGGGATGTGTGCCAACCCAGGGACAATTCTGTGGATTTTTTTTCATTAGGATAGTATCTATTTTATACACTAAACCCCCAGCGTGCAAGTACCGAAGTGCTTGCATACAGAGATGGAAGTGGATACGCCACTTTCGCGCATCAACTCGAGGGAAAGACTATCCAAAACCCCGACCTTCACTAGCTTAGGACTCCTTTCCAGGTTAGTGCCGGAGGACATTAAGGTGTCTCACAACCCGGTCCAATTACCTGAATTCATGCCTGAGGTTGCGGTCTATGGATTGTCTTTCTTTTTTTTTTTTCCTTGTATCTGATTAGTGATTTTTACTTTCTCTGTACGCACTATGTGCATAGTGTATAGAGAAGGTATTGCACTCCACCCAAAAATTCGATACCGAGATTTCACCGGAAATATATGTTTTAGAGTCCCCTGTATCCAAAAAAAGTATTTTCAGAAAAAGGTCCGTGTGTGTGTGTGTGTGTGAGTCTGTGAACACGATAACTCTAAAACGAACAGTCGGTAAAATACCAAACTTGGTATTTAAGTTTAGTATCTTGCAGGGATGCAACACGAAGATTTTGAGAAAAATCCCCCCACCCCAAACTACCCTTTACATGGAATTTTTTTCGAAAATTTTTATTTTCGCAAAAATGGCTGTAACGATTTTGATTAAAATATCATATATTAAAGATATTTACCTGACAAATAGAATGTATATTTTGAACTTTCTGAGAATAGCCTCCGAAGACTACTTTATTCTGGGTCAATTTTACGGAATTTTGCATAACTGCTAAACCGTAAGAGATGGACAAAAACTTACCATACAACAAATAAACACACAATGTATGCTATACACATATTTTTCGTGAAGTTGATTGTTTTTGAGATATTCCTTGTTTTTGGTTTCAGCTATAAAACACATACTTTTCTCATACAGGACTCTGTGAACTCGTGTCCATACAAACAAAGGAACTTCAGTCACATATCAACCAGCTTTTGACTCTCACTTTAACCTATGGTACTCCCTTATTTCTCTTCTACTTACAAGGAAGCAAGCAAGAAATAAGACTATTTCTGCTAATTTTTTCTCAATTAGCAGGAAGTAAATAGAAGCATGAGCTTTTTAAAAATAATTTACTGCAGAGATATAGAGAAAGTCATGTGAATGGAACACATCAGATTTTTTTACTCACTTTACATATACATTTATGAGTTATATGTATATTATCACTACTCCACTCGATTAATTTTTATTTTCCTTAGATGCATTTAATTTCAAATTCCAGTAAATATTTCATTGCATGAGAGAGGAGGATACCTCAGGGCAGTTGAATCTGTCCTCTGCTCGCGAGCTCCAGAATTTTATTGCAGATTTTACAACTGCTATTTCTCCCTTACTGTTTTAACGCGGTGCGTTTTCAATCTGCTCTCGGTTTCTGAATCCGAGTTTGATGCTCATTATGAAACTACCCCTGTAGCATTTTTCGTGAAACATTTTTGGCAGACTTCCATTGATTTCCGAGCCTTCTTGAAGATCTGCAGCCTGTCCTAATGGAAGTCTCTCTCTCTCCCTCTGGGGAGCGGAGTTGCTATTAGTCGGGTTAAAGTGTGTTATAGATTTCTGGCGCATGAGGAAAATGCATGAGGCAGTTGAACGGAGGAGCTCTTTTCAAGGTCCGTGAACCGGATAAATAAAGGGCTCACCTCCCGGTACACTCTCTGCCCTATTCAAAATGCTCACAAAGTCTCTGGAGCGTTAAATTTTGGCACGGTGGAACAAAGAAGTTTGGAATATATTATACTGACAAACTGTTTTTATTATTCTCTGCAGCACTTCCGGTAATATGATATTTTGCCATTATTTCCACACTTTGAGTTCAACGTTGTTCAATAAAAACTTTCACTTTGTAAATAACATCAAAATGTTTCCCACAAAGGCATAGTCTCAAGCGAGATAAGCGTTCTAGATACGATATCCTCTCTAAGTTAGTCATGACCAACCATTACCAATCGTAATTTTCACTGCCCCCATATACGAGGTGAATTAAGCAAAATGCACCTGTCAAATTAGTCCAAATTTTTTTAAGGGGGAGTCGAAATGGGTTTTTATATTTTTGATCCATTTTCATGATTTAATTGCATATTAATATATGGAATTTCCCGTCATTTTGGTACAACTTTCATAGAGGTACGCTAATTATAACTAGTTTAAAAATATTGTTGAAGATAATTCAGGGTAGTAGTTTTTACTTTCTCTATACGTACTATGTACATAGTGTATAGAGAAAGTATTGTACTCCACCCAAAAATTCGATACCGAGATTTCACCGGAAATATATGTTTTAGGGTCCCCTGTATCCAAAAAAAGAATTTTCACAAAAAAGGTCCGTGTGTGTGAGTGTGTCCGTGTGTCAGCGTGTTCGTGTGTCTGTGAACACGATAACTCAAAAACGAAAAGTCGGTAAAATACCAAACTTGGCATTTAAGTTTAGTATCTTCCAGGGAAAATTTTGGGAAAAATCCCCCAACCCCTAACTACCCTTTACATGGAAATGTTTTCGAAAATTTTGATTTTGATTAAAATCTCGTATATTAAAGCTGTTTATGTCCGAAATAAAATGTATATCTCGAATTTTTTGAGAATAGCCTCTGAAGACCTCTTTATTCTGGATGAATTTTGCTGAATTTTGCTTAACTGCTAAACCGTAAGAGTCGTATTTTGCATAGCTAACTATTTCAGAGCTTCCCTTGTTATTGTGTTTAACTTTTCCAATTCTTAGGCTTTTCTCAAATGGGAAGTCGTATTAAATTTTTCCCATGCTGGTCATGGTAAGAGTGGGGAATTTCAATTGCAAATCACAATGACCAGCTTTTAAAAAAGTGTTTAATCTGTTTTAACTCTCTGTGCGTAGTCGCTTCTTCCAACTATTTTCAGTTTTACTATTGAATTAGACTGAAGGTGGAACTTTGATCCATGATATTAAATATCCAATCCTATATTTACCTTGATGGCAGAGGCCAACCACGAAGAACAAGAAGAATAAAAAATCAGACAAATTGGTCGGTCTACGGGATTTGAACCCGGGACCTTCCGAATACGGTTTAAAAGATTTGATTATCGCTTTAGTAGCTTAATATATTCCCTTATTTTTCTTCTTCTTAGGAAGATGCAGATAAAAAGAAATGTTGGTAATTTTTATCTTGATTTACATGAAGTAGAGAGAAGAATAAGCTTTCGTAAGAATGCTTGTTGCAGAATAAGTAGAGAAAGTTTTGTTAATATAGAAGATAGGGTGTTAATAAGCCCCTAGTTTTTAAGAAACATTATTTTCAAACATCAAGAATTTTGGAGAACAGGTAAAAAAAAATAATAACTTTTCTACAATAATTGACAGCTAATATAAAACCTGTGGTGTAATAAATCTTTTAGTAAGCTCTTTTGCTGTAAAACCTGGATTTTATGTGAATATATTTGAAAATATGTCGTGTGAAATTAGACAATAAAATTAATATTTAAATAAACATATCAGCTATAATTTTGAAACTTGGCAAAACAATAAAGTTACTCTATAGACTAATCTATGGCATAAATTTCAATAAGATATGGTACTCTTTGTAAAGATTCCGAATTTTACAAATTGCCACAGATGTTCTTCTTTCAGACATCTTAAAAGTCGGTTGTTTGAAACTTGGCAAAACAATAAAGTTACTGTATAGACTAATATATGGCATAAATTTCAATAAGATATGGTACTCTTTGTAAAGATTCCGAATTTTACAAATTGCCACAGATGTTCTTCTTTCAGACATCTTAAAAGTCGGTAATTAGCATAGAAAACAATAGCTAAGCGTGACATAATGGCAAAACAAACAATGAGTAATAAATGTGCTGCATATTAACTTATTCATTATCCGTTACATAACATGATTTAATGGATTCCGCTAATAGTTCGAGATGTTTTCTAAAAAATCGTATGTGTTGCACTCACATGATTTTCTCTAGCCACTCTACAAAACACCTACAAAAGATTAGTCTTCTTTTTACACAATGCTAATCAAGATAAATGTCAGCAGAATGTTATTACTTAGTTCCTTCTAAGTAGAAGGGAATAAGGGAATGCACTATGCTAAGGTGATTGTCAAATGTTTTAAAAGCTATCGTTATGCGATTGTCATTGCAAATCACTTCTTTGCTTGGCCAGGAGTAGAACAAAAGAAAAACACACACTTCCTGTGTGAGAAAAGTTTAAGTACTTCACAATTGAAACCAATAACAAGGAATATCTCGAAAACAGGTACCTCCACACAGAAACGTAAAGAACAAAAATTGTGTGTTTTGTCATGAGGTGCAATTTTTTGTAAAGTACGTTTTTTTCTATCTCTTACGGTTTAGCAGTTAAGCAAAATTCAGCAAAATGCATCCAGAATAAAGAGGTCTTGAGAGGCTATTCTCAAAAAATTCGAGATACACATTTTATTTCCGACATAAATAGCTTTAATATACGAGATTTTAATCAAAATCGTTAGAGCTATTTTTAAGAAAATCAAAATTTTTGAAATTTTTTCCATGTAAAGGGTAGTTTGTGGTGGGGGGATTTATTTGAAAATCTTCATGTCTCATCCTTGGAAGATACTAAACCTAAATACCAAGTTTGGTATTTAACGGTCTTTTTGTTTTGGTACTATGCTGTCCACAGACACACACGGACCTTTTTTTAAAATACTTTTTTTTTGGAGTCAGGGGACCCCGAAACATATATATCCGGTGAAATCTCGGTATCGAATTTTGGGTGCATCACAATACCTTCTCTATCCCTACGTACATAGAGAAATGACACTACTTTAAATGCTGGTTACACAATAAGTACCGCATGAATGATAAACAAATTTGGTTTGGTTATTCTTTAAGTGTCTCTTAAAGTAATGATCATAAAAATAAACATCTGAAGTATTCTATTAAGATGGCTTTATCTGCCTATTCAGCAACAAACTTTCTTAAAAAAGCGTTTTCTTTTATATACTTAATGCTAATCAAGATATTAACAGAAATGGTCTTACCAACAAGTTACTTGTAAGTAGGAGAAAATTAAAGGAACACATTAGGCTAAAGCGATTGTTGAATCTTTCGCTTGGGATAGAACTAGGGTCTCCTAGGTGGGAGGCGAGCGGTCTATCCACTCGGCCACGGTGCTGTCCAATATGATAAATATCCAAGAGAAATGTGGATATAGAATACTATACTCCCACAGAGCTCAGTTTCTTCAAAATGGATCTTTATCCTGAAGTCTACATTTTAATTCTCCCAAAATTAAATAAATATTGTGATTTTGTAAAATTAATTGATAAAATTGTCTTTGTATAATGAAAATATAATTGTTTTTGGGTAGAAATGTTTTTGTTGAATTAAAGTAGCTCGGATAATTTCTCATATAAGTTTGAACAAACGCCTAAACCTATCTGCTGTACCGCAGCACATGTCACGACTACCAGCTTTCGCTCATGGCAATGACCTTGACATCCCCAGGTTTTTGTGTTTCGATTTTGCGCTTACTGGAATAAATTAACGGAAATGCTGCACAGAACGTGCGCGGTAATACAAAACAGATGTTGTAGTTTTATAGTACTCAATGTTTTTATAGTGAGCATGGAATAAAAGGAAAAATGCATAAACTGACAATTCTGGTAGTTTGTTTTTGAAAATTCATATACATTTTGACATTCACATTCTCCTCTGTGCATTGTGAAAACGGAAGATAAAATTGAATAACATGGCTAAACCGTTATGAATATCCGGCTCACGTACAGATGTTTCAGCCAGGGTTAAAATCCTGTACACAGTTCATGCTCCTGTCACTGACGCACTGAAGAACTAGCAAATAAAGATTTTCATACATTTTTACTTCCTCTAGCCCGCATGTACAATGTACATAGTGGATAGAGAAGGTATTGTATTCCATCAAAAAATTTGATGTCAAGATTTCACCGGAAATATGTTTTGACGTCTCCTGAGTCCGAAAAAATTTAGAAAAAGGTCCGTGTGTGTCTGCCTGTGCGTGGTGTGCCTGTGAACAGCTTAGCTGAAAAACGAAGAGACCGTTAAATACCAAACTTGTTTTTTCGGTTTTAGTACCGATACCCCTCTAGGACTTACAAGCAGATGTCTAGGGGTCAGAAGCCAGAAGAATGTAGAACCTGTAACGAGTGTTCGACCCGTAGCCAGACATTATCGAAAGGCGATATAAAATACAAGCAAAATGGATGATAGGAAAGATTATGGAGCAATTTGTGGAATGAGTGGCAGGGGAAACCTGATGCCGCGTCGTCCAACACAAATCCCACATGCGGGCGCTTAGGATCGAACCCGGGCCGCCTAGTGATTAAATTACTACATTTTTAAATATTTTGATGATAAATAGAATAAAATGCATATTTGGGATTTTCTGGGAATAGCTTCTGAACACCTTTATATTCTGGACGAATTTTGCGTAACTGGTAAAACAGGGGATAAATAAAATATTACTACACAAAAAATGTAGATCTCGTAAAAGTACACAATGTATGTAAAACACTAATTTTAGTCTAGTTAACTATTTCCGAAATATTCCTTATTATTGGTTTCAATTTTCAAAATTTTATAGCGTTCTCAAATGAGAAGCGATTGTTCGTTTTTCTTTCCCTGGTTAAGCAAAGAGAATGAAATTTCAAATCCATCCGATTGTGATCAGCTCTGAAAGTATTTTACTATCGCTTAAGCCCACTGTATTCCTATGTTACCATTATATCTTTAAGAGAATATGTAATAAGCCATTTCTGTAATTGTGTACTTAGATTAACCTAAAATAAACAATGCGCTTCAGTAATAGCATGCTGCAGAATGAGTAGGAAAGTCATATAAAAGTATCACATCGGAGTTTTCTTTGTGACTCTTTTTCAGTTCTTATTCTATTAGGAATGTATTTTCCGTTTTCGAGGTTTTTGTATGGTCGGGTGTGTTGGGCATATTTCCGTTGAACAAAAGCGAACTACTCTAAAGTTTAGAGAGCTTTAGAAGAGAGCCTACAGAGAACTTAAGCTAGTCTTGCTTCTTTTTCTAGTGCTACATCCAAGGGTTCAGTAACTTAAATAGTATTTGGACAGGTGACTAATTTCTATTACTTAACAATATTGTTGCTATTTACTGGTTGTTGTAGATGTTTTGTTCCATTCAAATGACTTTATCTACAAACTATTGTTCTAAAATATTATTCCTTTATTTATATCGCGAACATTAGCAGAAATTGTTGTATTAGTGTCTTCTAAGTAGAAGGAAAATAAAGCTAAACTAGGCTAAGGAAGTAGTTCAAAACTTTTTAAAAAATCTGATGTGTTACACTCACATGACTTTCTCTACAAAACTCCTACAAAAGATTATTCTTCTTTGTACACAATGCTAATCAAGATAAATTTTAGCAGAATCTTATTACTTAGCTCCTTATAATTAGAAGGGAATAAGGGAATGCACTATGCTAAAGTGATTGTCAAATATTTTAAAAGCTATCGTTATGCGATTGTCATTGCAAATTACTTCTTTGCTTGGCCAGGAGTAGAACAAAAGAAAAACAGACACTTCCTGTGTGAGAAAAGTTTATGTACTTCACAATTGAAACCAATAACAAGGAATATCTCGAAAACAGTTACCTCCACACAGAAACGTAAATATTAAAAATTGTGTGTTTTGTCATGAGGTGCATTTCTTGTGTAGTACGTTTTTTTTCTATCTTTTACGGTTTAGCTGTTAAGCAAAATTCAATAAAATTCATCCAGAATAAAGAGGTCTTCAGAGGCTATTCTCAAAAAAGTCGAGATATACATTTTATTTTGGACATAAATAGCTTTAATATACGAGATTTTAATCAAAATCGTTAGAGCCATTTTTAAGAAAATCAAATTTTTCGAATTTTTTTCCTTGTAAAGGATAGTTTGTGGTGGGGGGATTTTTTTTGAAAATCTTCGTGTCGCATCCTTGGAAGATACTAAACCTAAATACCAAGTTTGGTATTTAATGGTCTTTTTGTTTTGGGGCTATGCTGTCCACAGACAGACAGACGTACACACATACACACACGGACCTTTTTTTTAAAAATGTCTTTTTCGGACTCAGGGAACCCCAAAACATATATTTCCGGTGAAATCTCGGTATCGAATTTTTGGGTGCATTAAAATACCTTCTCTATCCCTATGTACATTGTACATATGGGACTAGAGAAAGTAAAAAATGTAATGTGTTCCATTCACATGAATTTCTTTACATCTCTGTAAGAAATTATTGCTCACAAGCTTCTATCTCTTCATGCTAATCGAGTTAAACATTTGCAGAAACGGTCTTATTACTTATTTCCTTATAAGGAAAATAAGTGGATGCATTAGGCTAAACCGACAGTCAAATGTTTTAAAATGAGGCTGCTATGGAATTGAAATCTCATTGTTTGCGTGGCCAGGAGTTGACAAGTTCCCGTATGAGAAAGGCATAAGTATTTTAAAACTGAAACCAATAACCATAAGTATCTCAAAAACCATCAACTCTACGAAAAAATGTATGTAACATAAATTGTGTGTTTTAACGAGATCTACATTTTTGTGCAGTAACTTTTGCCTATCTCTTATGCTTTACCAGTTATGCAAAATTGCGCAAAATGTATCCAGAATAAAGTTTTCAGAGGCTATTCCCAACTAATTCAAGATATACATTTTATCTGTAATGTAAATATCTTTAATATAAGATTTTAATCAAAATGGTTGGAACCATATTTCGAAAATGTTTCCATGTAAGTGGGTGGGAGGTATTTGCTTGAAATCTTCGTGTCGCATCCTTGGAAGATTCTGGACTTAAATACCAAATTATTTAACGGACTTTTCGTTTTTGAGCTATGCTGCCCTTAGTCGTGGACCTATTTCTAAAAAAATCTTATGTGTTCCATTCACATGACTTTCTCTTCTTCTGTGTAAGAAATTATTGTTAATAAACTTATTCTTCTAATTACTTCAAGCTAATCGAGAAAAAATTAGCAGAAATAGTCTTATTACTTGCTTCCTTGTAAGTAGAAGCGAAATATGGGAGTATCATAGGTTAAAGTGAAGTCAAAAGCTGGTTACTAGGTGACTGAAGTTCCTTTGTTTGTATGGACACGAGTTGACAAATTCCTGTATGAGAAAAGTACAAGTTTTTCAAAGCTGAAACCAAAAGCAAGGAATATCTCAAAAGCGATCACCTCCTCGAAAAAAATGTATATAACATAAATTGTGTGTTTTAATGTGCTCTACATTTTTTGTATGTTAAGTTTTTGTCCATCTCTTACGATTTAGCAGTTATACAAAATTCTTCCAGAATAAAGTAGTCTTCAGAGGCTATTCCCAGAAAATTCAAGATATACATATTATTTGACAGGTAAATATCTTTAATATACGATATTTTAATCAAAACTTTAGAGCCATTTTTGAGAAAATCAAAATTTTCGAAAAAAGTTCCATGAAAATGGTAGTTGGGGGTGGGGGGATTTTCTTGAAAATCTTCGTGTCGCATCCTTGGAATATAACAAACTTAAATACCAAGTTTGGTATTTAACGGTCTTTTCGTTTTTGAGCTATGCTGTCCACAGACACACAGACACGGACCTTTTTTCGAAAATGCTTTTTTTGGATTCAGGGGGACCCAAAACATGTATTTCCGGTGAAATCTCGGTATCGAATTTTGGGTGGAATACAATATTTTCTCTATACACTATGTACATAGTCGTGTAGAGAAAGTAAAATGTAAGGGGCTGTATGACAATATTTTTTAATTGTTCTTATAATTTTTTTCTGTATAAGGAACATTTCATACATGTTATTAATGCCTCCCCAAAGGATTAAACCATATCTTATAATGACTCAAAAAATGAAAAATACATACTTCTAAAATATTCGGGAGGAATACATTCTGTTAGGTTTCTTATTAAAATTTTTATACTGGACAGTCTTTTTTCAGATATTCAATTTGAGAAATCCAGGTTAGTTGGCTATCAATATGAACTCCTAGAAATTTAATATTTGTGTAGTAGAAAATGGAAATGGAGTTTTATTTAAGGACACCTTTAACTATACTGGGCGCGAAATACCGCTTAATGTTGCTCAGAGGCCTCTTTTATCAAGCTTGAGGTTCTTTTACGTGCCGTAAATCTACGACACAGGACCAACGGCTTTACTTGCCTTCCTAAGAAAGCCATGCTAAGGATTTTTACGCCCACTCTCCTCCGCCGTAGTGTGATGAAAATTAACTACATCAGTCTGTAATTATTTCAAAGTAAAAATAACTAGTTGTTTGAGTCTTTTTTGTACATATTTAAACAACAAGATAAACTTTTTCGGCAAGATGAAGTGCCCTTTCCACTGTTACCGAGGTCGTCTAACTTTGGCGAGAAATGCACCTCTTCCATCCTGTATAAACGCTGATTAGCTATTGACCTTTGAATGTTAAAACCTTGTCACAATCGAAATATAGAGATTTTACAGAAACAGTTACTAGAGAATGATAATTTCATCAGTGCCGTATTTGCGTAACATTGAAGTGGTGGGGATGATGTTTACATAATCGCAGATAGTTTACATATTGTAATTAAATTGATGTGTGTGCTGTAAATGTTTTGATTAATAATTGTTTCAATTACACGTCCTGCACTGGCATGCTTCTTGCCTGTGTACATACCGAGCGTGTGTAGCCACTAGTTTAACACATCATACAGCCAAATTTGATAATTGACAAAACTGTGGATGAATTTAATTGTGTCTTAAATTTGGAAGAAGCCACAAACTGATGAACTTGAGACTTTTACGACAAACAAATAAATCAATTTATGTTTTACACACGCAGTGCTCAGACTATTCGACTCAAATTTGGGAGGTCGTGTGTTCGACTCCCGTGGTTGGCCTTTTTGATGCATGTTTTTACTTTATCTATCACGTAAGGGTATACAATGTACATAGTACCTAGAGAAAGTATAGTATTCCACCCAAAAATTTCATGTCGGAACTTCGAATATACTTTTGAGTCCCCGAGTCCAAGAAAAGCAAGGTCCGTGTGTGTGAATGTGTCCAATTTGCTTTATGTAATATATATTTTTATCTGGATTTTAATCTAAGGTAATTGCTTTAAGCATATTTTTTAGTTTAACGTCCTTTAACCTGGTTGATCATATCAGACGATGAACGAACTTGGTGAAATGATGCTCAAATGACTTCGGGGCCCATGGAGCTTAAAGTTAGTCGACATTCGTCTTCTCAGGATAAGGGAAAATCCCCTTAAAAAAAAAAAAAAAACCTTATCGGGGTAACTCAACCTAAGCGAGATTCGCACTCGCGACCTGTTGAATCTGAGGCAGACACGCTACCACCACACTGATCAGGCGGGGTTTAAGAAATCTGAATATATTTATGGTTTTTTTATATTTCTTTTCTACAGGATTGACAGTTTGTTATTGTTTTTGTTTATTTTGTTATGAGGGGATTTTAACTTGTTACCTGTATATATATATATATAAGTTAAAAAAAGTTAAAATAAAAAAGATGAACGGTAATTTATGGAATATTAGGACTAATAGTATTTGCAGTTTTTTGGGGAAGATTATTAAATTGACTGTGGACAACTCAGCTAAAACGAAAAGACCGTTAAATACTAAACTTGATATTTATGTTTAGCATCTTTCAAGGATGCAATACAATTTTTTTTTAAAAAAAAAAGCATTTTTAGAAAAAGCCTCCTGTTTGTATGTGTGTGGACACCATACACAAATACCAAACTTGGTATTCTAAAGATACGACACGAACATTTACAGGAAAATCCCTCCACCCTAAATTACCTTTTACATGGACGATTTTTCGAAATTTTTGAAGAAAAATGAAAATGAAGTGGCGTTTTATTAATGGAGGCTGTGTGACTGCTGTGGTTCTCAGCGTCCCATTCTATATTGGGCGTGAAAGACCGCTTAATTTTGCTCAGAGGCCTTTCTATCAGGCTTGAGGTTCTTGAATCTTTTAGTAAATCCACGACACGGGACCAACGGCTTTACTTCCCTTCCGAAGGAAGCCATGCTAAGGATCTTTACGCCCGAAAAAATCCATCGTCCTCCGCCGGGTTTGAATCCGTGACCTTGGGTGTATGAAGTTAGCATGGTAACCATTACACCACGGAGGGTATTATTTTTTTTTTTTTTTTTTTTTGAAGTGGTTGTCCCAATTCCCTGTACCTATGCTAAGATAGTGTAATGAGAGTTTCCAAAAATTCTGCATAGTTTGCAGCTGAAATGTGTCTTCTAAGAGTACCTCACCTTTAGGGTCCGAGGAGTTTAGTTGTATATCTGTTGAAAAACTGCAGTGTGATAGTTAGGCAGCCACAGCAAGTGAAAATATTGGCTGTATGGCGAACACTTGGCGCCGCGGGCTTCCACTGTTATCGACATAACCGTCGTTGCAACAAACCCATTCTCTCTGCATCTTACTGCCGCATATTTTAACATAGGTTTGTACTTTCTCTGCCCTTACATTGTACATAGTGTACAGAGAGCACATTGCATTCCACCCAAAAGAAATGGTAAATGTGTTATTTATGGACGCTCTTTAACTTCTGTGATTCTCAGCGTCCTATTCTAAATTGGGCGTGAAAGACCACTTAATTTTGCTCAGCGCCTCTCTATCAGGCTTGAGGTTCTTTCATTGCCGTAAATCTACGACATGGGACCAACGGTTTTACTTTCCTTCAGAAGGAATCCATGCTAAGAATGTTTACAACCGAAAAAATCCATCGTCCTCCGCTGGGTTTGAAGCCGCGACCTTGGGTGTATGAAGTTAGCGTGGTAACCATTATAAATTCGATGAAGAGATATGTGTTTTGAGGTCCCCTGAGTCCGAATAAAGTATTTTAGGAAATATCCGTATTTGAGTGGCTCTGTGTTTGTTTTATAGTGTTTAACACCCGCTTTTAAACTATGGCAACGCAGGCACTGACATTGATAATACATAAAATGAAATAGAGCACCGGTGGAAAATGATGGCGGGGGAAATCGTAGAACCCATAGTTAACTCAAAAAATATGTATTTGACTTAATCTGTGTGTTTTAACGAACTTCATATTGTTGGTATAGTAAGTTTTTGTCTATCTCTGGCCGTTTACCAATTATGAAAGTAATCCATAATGAAGAGGTCTTCCAAAGTTTCTCCAGAAGATTCAAGATATACATTTTATTGGTCATGTAAAGTCTGTAATACATGCTATTTTAATCTCAATCGTTAAAGCCATTTTTGAGAAATTAAAATGTTTTGAATATTTATCCATGTAAAAGATAGCTTGGGGTGGGGAGTTTTCTTGAAGATTTTGTTCTGCATCCCTGGAAAATGCTGAACTTTAGTATTTAACCATCTTTTCGTTTTTGAGTTATGTTGTTCACAGACACACAGACGTTTTTCTTGCGATTTTTTTTTATAATACAAGGCATTCTAAAGAGTGTATTTACAGTGAAATTGCTATGTACTAAGTAGAGAAAGTACTGTGTTAAGTACCAAACTCTCTCGATCTCTCTCACAGTCATACGTACGGACAGATTAACCTTCTAAAAGGTTTTATTCAGCGGGCTCAAGACGTATATTTGCAGTGATATCTCGATATCAAATTCTTGGGTGGAATATAACAGTTCCTCTACCTATTGCGCAGGTGGTAGAGAAAGTTAAAGCTGGAATTACGCGAACAGAAGTTATGAGCAGCAGTGACCCGGCATGATAACAGCTGCAACATTCCTTGAAGGAACATGGAAGGGTCTAGCACCTGAGTTGCATGGTATGCATTGTCCTACATAGTTGGAACACCGTAACCTTTAGTAGGAACGTGAGACGAGATAGTACATTCTCCAGGATGATGGGCAAATATATATTCAAGGACGTTCAGCTTGTTATGTAAGATAACCATCCCTAACGGTAATACCCACTCGTTAGTGTCATTTGGCACAATTTCTCACTTCATAAGCACTACTTTCGCTTGTCATCATCTGGTTCTCGTTTTCCGCTCAAACATTGCGAGCTGCGGTCCCTGTACTCCTTGCAAAAATGACAGTATAAGGCAGGAGTTTCAACACCACGGATATTTACTGACATTTAATTTCTTTAGCACAGTGTGAATGAATAAACGAATGAATAAGTGTATTTATTGACATAACAGCATCATGCATTGAGCTTCAACAATCACATGGATCCACAGACCGTACGTGCTTTTGCAATACACAAAATAGTGAGCAATATTAAAACAAAAACAATAACAACAAATAACTAAGAGAGTAAACACCAAAAAAATCTGATGTGTACCATTCACATGACTTTCTCTATATCCCTGCAACAAAATGTTTTTAAAAAGCTTATACTTCCATTTACTTCATGCAAATCAGTAAAACATTAGCAGAAATAGCCATGTTACTTGCTTCCTTGTAAGTAGAGGTGAAATAAGGGAGTACCATAGGTTAAAGTGATAATCAAAAGCTGGTTGCTATGTCACTGAAGTTCCTTTGTTTGTATGGACAGCAGCTGAAAAATTCCTGTATGAAAAATGTATACGTTTTTCATAGCAGAAACAAAAAAATAAGGAATGTCACAAAAACAACTATTTTTAAAAACCCTAGAACCCATGCTAGACACAAAACACAAAAATACCATCCTCATTGGAGACTCAAATATTAATATTCTTCAAAATAGCAAAAATAAACTGTTATATACTAAAACACTACAGAGTTAGAACTATGTAACAAAAAGCTACCAACTAGATTAACAGAAAATACTGCAACACTCATAGACCATGCCTACTTAAACATATCCAAATATAATTACAGAATTTTTAATACAATTAATGACCTTAGTGATCATAATTTGTTAGTGTTAGAAATCATACCCCAAAACATGAAAAAAACTTGTAAAACAAAGGGCAGTAAAGTATAATTATCAAACAAAAACCAATTTTGAACAACTAAATATTTTTTTTCACACAACCGATAAACCCACTTTAACAACAAATATAAATGATGCATACCAATGAATTAACAACTTTGTTAACTCAGGATTAAAAACTGCCAGCAAAATACATAGAAAAATTTCAAAACCAAATGTTAAGTTAAATCCATGAATCTCAAATCAACTTCTGGAATTAATTAACCAAAAGAACAACTTATACAAAAAAACTAAAGTTTCTAATCCATCCCATGAAATAATACAGGAGTACAAAGCATGCAGCAAGGAAGTAAATAATTTAAAACGAATATTAAAGAAAGAATACTATTCAAAACAAATAGAAAAAGGAAAAAACAAATAATATGTGGACTGTTGTAAAATAAATTTTCACTGATTCTAAAACAACACTTCCTCCTCTAGCAGAAATTCAATACGAAGGAAAAAAGTACACCAAAAATAATGAGATCTGTGATGAACTCAATAAATATTTTGTGCATGTAGTGGATAATATGGTAAAGGATCTCCCTCCCCCCCATATGTAATAGTCAAACAAGTCCAATACAATCATTATTCTTTAAACCAACAGATACAAAAGAAGTGAGTAAAATAATACAAAAACTTAAAAACAAAAACAACAAAATCACAAATAATCCAATTAATAATATAATTTTGAAGAATTGCCACCATCATCTAGCACCCATACTTTCTGATCTAATTAATCTTTCTCTAAATACTGGTACAGTGCCTGACATGTGTAAGCTTGCTAGAATAGTACCAATACACAAAAAAGATGATGATAAATCTTCTCCGAACAACTATAGACCCATAAGTATTGTATCCACTGTATCAAAAGTTCTGTAATCCGTTGTAAAAGACAGACTTGTAAACTTTCTAGAATAGATAAATTTTTTCTTTAAATTCCAATATGGATTCTTACCTAAAGACAGCACAGAAGCAGTAGCACTTGATGTAGTAAACCTATTACAAAAAACTTTAGATAACAAACAAATTGCAGGTGGACTTTACATTGACCTAAATAAAGCGTTTGATACTGTCAAACATGAACTTCTCCTAAAAAAATTAGCACAGTCAGGAATAAGAGGAGTTGCCTTGAACTGGTTTAGAAGCTATCTCCTTAGAGCACAATATGTCAGCCTAAACAATTATTCCAGCCCAATATTAACAGTAAAGCATGGAGTTCCACAAGGTACAGTGTTAGGTCCAATTTTATTTCTTATCTTCATTAATGATATAGGAAATGTAGAACTGATAGGTAAAATATTTCTATTTGCAGATGATATTTTTCTCCTTTATGAAAATAAATCTGAATCGCAGGTAATGAAAGATATGCAAACTGACCTTACAACACTGCAGACATGGTTCACAAATAACAACTTAATCCTTAATGCCAAAAAAACTAAATATATGCTTTTTCATAAACCCTCTAGACCAATTACAAGTAATATGTCAATTAAGATCAAAGATAATGTTATAGAAAGAGTAAACAAATTTACATACCTAGGGCTAACACTAGACTCATCTTTGACATGGACATACCTTATTGAACACATTATCAGCAAAACAAACTCCATTATTCGCATATTGTACAGACTAAAAGATCTAGACTTAGATAACAGTTGTAAAAGAAGTCTTTATTTTACACTCTTGCACCCCAATTTTCTGTATTTAAATGCAGTATGGTCCAATAACAATAAAGAACACCTAAACTGTTTAGAAATCCTACAAAAGAGAGTGGTTAAAATACTTTATGGATTTAACATTTTAAAACCTTCCGTAGAAGTATTTAAAGAAACAAATATACTGTAATTTTCCTTTCTCTGTAAATATAGTGAATCTTCATTCATGTACAAAGCTGAAAATAACCTCCTTTGTACCAACTCTGTAATCAAACACAAAAGAGATATTCACTCCTACAAAACTAGATCAGCCAATCACATATGTATAGAATCAGTTAACTCTACCAAATATGGAATAAAAAGTATATTACATAGTGCCACCAAAACATACAACAGTCTCCCACTAAACATTAAACAATCATCTAACTTATCCCAATTTAAAAACAAACTCTTCAAATACCTACTTGAGCAGTACTGTAATTCCTAAAAATTTGACAACAGAAAATCCCTATGGTGTTTCTTGAAATATTGCATTACGTTTAATCACACACCTACACAAATTACAACAAAAAAATTGTTTGTATATATATAAAATGTATATTTATATACTCTTTTTTATATGTGTTAATGTGATTTATTCTTTGTATTTTGCTTACCGCCTCACTAAAGGGCAGTCCCTACCTAGAGCAATATGCTCATTGGGACATTCTATGTAAATAAATAAATAAAAAAAACACGAACTCCACGAAAAAAAATGTATATAACATAAATTGTGTGTTTTAACGTGCTCTACATTTTTTGTGTAGTTAGTTTTTGTCCATCTCTTACGGTTTAGCAGTTATTCAAAATTCAGTAAAATTCATCCAGAATAAACTACTCTTCAGAGGCTATTCCCAGAAAATTCAAGATACACATATTATTTGTCAGGTAAATATATTTAATATACGAAATTTTAATCAAAATCGTTAGAGCCATTTTTGAGAAAATCAAAATTTTCGAAAAAAGTTCCATGTAAAGGGTAGTTGGGGGTGGGGGGATTTTTCTCAAAATCTTCGTGTCGCATCCCTGGAACATACTAAACTTAAATACCAAGTTTGATATTTTACCGACTTTTCGTTTTTGAGTTATCGTGTTCACAGACACACGGACACACGGACCTTTTTCCGAAAATGTTTTTTTTAGATAAAGGGGACCCTAAAACATATATTTCTGGTGAAATCTCGGTATCGATTTTTTTGGTGGAGTGCAATACCTTCTCTATACACTATGTACATAGTGCGTATAGAGAAAGTAATAAAAATACAAAGATATTGAAATACATCAATTTAAATTTACAACACATTAATGTACCCTATTATAATAGACAAACACACTTAAGAGAAATATATACACAATATATAAAACCACAACACAATAATGCCGTAAGAATGACATAAAATATATGTATGCAAAACGTCGTAATCACTTATGGTTAACTATTCTTGCCCCCCCCCCCCCCGCTTCTGTACTGTCAGCCTTTTCAGATCTCAGCTGCCTTGCCTTAAGTATAAATTTGCCTAGCCCGTCCACGTCTTCCGTGCCTGCCAGTAGCTTCCAACATGCTTCTACGTGTACATTCGCGGTGGTAAAGGATCGCGGTAAATATTTTTGCTTTCATTCTTCTATACCCCTGCAACTTGCCAAGGTATGGGTTCGCGACTCTTCCTCCTCGCAAATGGGACAGCTTTTCATACCATTCTTCTCAGCAATTTTTATGCTCCTCCATGCTCCTAGTCTAATCCACGCGAGCCCCTCTCTAATGAGTTTGGTACCTGTTTTGATATATTGCTCCATACCCCACTCCGATTTTAGCCCTGACTGTACTTCTAATGAAATCTCCGTGCATTGCGCAATTATTTGCTCTCTATCAATATCAGAGATGCGGGTTTTAATTTTTCTCCAAATACTCCGTCTATTTACCTGCCCCTCCATTCAAATGTATCCCATCCCAATGGTTTCCAACCCTTTCTTTAATTTTGAAGCCCACGTGAAGCCCTTCCATTCGCAACTGTTCATGGTAGCAGATTGCCCTAATTAGGAATTGGTTTCCGTGGACGATTCTCATCCTAGCACAATTTACACAGTAGTCAGAAAAATTATTATTATTATTATTATTTCATTTTTAGTCCCCCTTAAGTGCAATGGTCATATCGGGGGCTTTGACTTGTGAAACAACTCATATTAAGATAAGTTTAAAACATTAGGGCAATCATTTTATATCCATTTACTCTAGCACTCATACTTCCAGATTCTGAAGGGGGATAGGAAATAATTCTGGCTAAAGAAAACTTCCCCGCCTCAGCCGGGAATGGAACCCCGGAGAAGGTATTGTATTCCTTCCAAAACTTCAATGTACAGATTTCACCGGAAATATACGTATGTTTGAGGTCCCCGTGTCAAAAAAAAAAACAAAAAACAAAAAAAAACTTATCTACATGTATTATGTACATAGTGTAATGAGGAACTATTTTAATTCACTCAAAAAATCGATACCGAATTATCGGATATATGTGTTTTGAGGTCCTCTGGGACCAAAAAAGCGTTTTTCTTTCTGTAGCCCGCATCTACAATGTACATAGTAGCTAGAGAAAGTATTGCATTGCACCCAAAAATTCAAAGGCGAGATTTCCCCGGAAATGTAGGTTTGTTTTGAGGTTCCTGAGTCCGAAAAATCATTTTTAGAAAAACGTCCGTGTGTCTATGGAATGTATAGCTTAAAAACTAAAATACCGTTAGTATCTTCCAAGGATGCGACATGAAGATTTTCAAGAAAATCCCTCCATTACAAAGTACCCTTTATATAGAAAATGTTTTGGAATTTTTGTTTTTCTCAAAACTAGATGTAATGGTATTGATTAAAATAACGTATATTAAAGCTAATTGCATCCAAATACAATTTATATTTTAAATAGCCTCTGAAGACCTCTTTGTTCTCAATAGTTTTGAAGAATTTTGCATAACGGTTAAGCCGTAAGAGATAGTTAAAAACTTACTACACAAAAATGTAGATCTTGTTAAAACACATAATTAATGCAATATACGTTTTTTCTTGTAGAGTTGGCCGTTTTAGAGATATTCCTTGTTATTGCTTTGAATTTTAAAGTACCTAACTTTTCTGTAACAGCCATGCAAACGAACCGAACTTCAAATATTTCACATAACGACCAGTTTTTAAAATATTTGATTATCGTTTTAGTCTAATGTATTCCCTTATCTCTCTGCTACTTAATAAGACTAATTCTGCTAATGTGTATCTGGCAATTGACAGCGTCTAATATAGGATATAATTCTAATTGTTATGCATCCACCATATCTGTGTGCACTGCTATATACCACGAATCGGAAGCATACCTGAATGAGAGGGTTGCGTAAATAAGGGGAAATGATGAAAAGGAAATGCAGTGGATGAGAAACCACCCCAGCATTCGTCTGGCGACCGCAGGCAAATCATACGAGTCCGAGTGGACGTACTGATATTAATGGTTGTGGTGATAAAATGTAAGTGGTTGTTCCTGTTCATTCCTTGTCAATTAGCAAATGGAGGAGTGAGAGTAATATGTACAGATTTCTAGCTCTGATTGTAGTGGTATTCTTAAAAGCATTAATTAGCATTTCGTTCATTGTATTAAAACTATACTAAAATCTGATGTGTTCCGTTCACATGAAATTCTCTATCTGTTCTGCAACGAAACTATTCTTTTATCTACATTATGCCAAACCACAAGCATTATCAGAAATGGTTGTATTACTTAGTTCTTAATAAGTAAGAGGGAAATTACAGAATACCCTAGGCTAAAGCGATAGTCAAATGTTTCAAAAAAACTTTGCGATTGATATTATAATTCGGTTCTTTTTCCATGACTAGAAGTAAAACAAAGGATATATGATACGGATGAGGACTTTCCGTTTGAGAAAAGTAAATATTTCAAAATTGAAACCAATAAGTCATTTTTGAGATAGTTGAAAGTTTCGAAAAATTGTTCCATGTAGTGGTGGTTTTGGGTGGTGGAGTTTCAGTAAATCTTCATGTCGTGCATCCTTGAAAACTAAAAAAAAGCAGTTTTGGACTCCGGGTCCTTCTGATGAAATCTCAGTATCGAATTTTGGATGGAATACAATATCTTCTCTATCTACTGTAAGAATTGTACATGTTTGCTAGAGAAAGTATAAGGTATATCGTAAATGCTTTCCACTTCAAAATATAACTGGAATTTCTTCACATTTTATTTTGAAATAAAAGATACTCAGATTAAACTTGAACTTTATATCATGACGTAAATGCTTTCCTCTATCAAAATGTAACTGGAATTTCTTCAGGTTTAATTTAGAGATAAAAGCAACTCAGATTAGACTTGAACCTTAGTATCTGGATTACAGTTAACCTTCACGAAGACGCTAATGTGCCAGAAACCTTTAGAGCAGTTAAGACAGCCATTCTCCTAAAGCTTGATGATCTGTTGGATGATCTCATCAGGCTCGGTCAGCTTTCTAAATATTGCTCAGGCGTTGAGATTCCTCCGCTAGTTTGAGAGGAATCCTCGGTTGCGAAGCACCTCCTGCTAGAAAGTTGCCAGGAAGTTCTCGACCTAAGAACAGCCCGAAGACAAGACCTACTACAAATCAAGTTGAATGAACATGTTAACTGTAACCTGTATGTAGTTCGCACACTCGCGAGGTCACACGATTTTGTATTCCGTGCATCTCACGTCCAGAATTGGGAACATCACCATTCCCTGCCAAGTGTGCTACAGTGTCTTCCAAACGGTCGCTTCGGGGAAGAGAGCATTGTGTGGCTTTGCAAGTTCTACAAGAAATGGCCACAGTCTCTGGATGTCTTAGTTTCCACCGTTCGCAAAAATTAGATAAGAATCTGCCTGGGTAGTGAGGAGGTAGCGTGTCTGCCTCATATTCAAAAGGTCGTCATTTCGAATCTCGCTTAGGTTGAGTTAGCTGAATAAGGTTTTTTTCGTGGTTTTCCCTTATCTTGATAAGACAAATATCGAGTAACCTCATGGATCATTGAGCAACATTTCACCTATTCCATTCATCGTCCGAATGGCCAACCAGGTTAAAGAACGTCCAGCAACAAAACAAACAAAAAACTTGTATAACAAATATCTTAGTAGACATAAGCACTACGTTTTAATGCCAGTATGTTTCTACTTAAAAGCTAAGGTAATGCCTCCGTAAAATTTGGCCAAAAAGTATAAAAAAATTGAATAATTAATTGTCTTCGTAGTATAATAATATGAACTCTAAACTTCAAAATAGTATAGTATTTTCCAATTGGAGCTTTTGGACTACCAATCTTTGTGATTTTTCATAACATTTTAGTCATACATACCCTTAAAGGTCATTAAACCACAAAACAAAACAACTTGTATAACAAAAATCTTTAGATATCTTGTATCAGATATCCTAATGGAAATAAGCACTAGGTTTTAAATGTCAGTATGTGTTTACTTAAAGTTAAGGTAATGCATTGGTAAAATTTGATCCAAAAATATGAAAAATTGAACAATTACCTTTCTTCGTTAGTAATGAGTTGTACACTTCAAAACAATATATAGTTTCTTCCAACTGTCGCATTTGGATTACCAATTAACTGAAGTTATAAATGGATAGGCCGACGGTTATTAATATACACTTGTTTTCTCGTAATTGTTACTTTCTCTAGCACGTATGTACAACGTACATAGTAGATAGAGAAGGTATTGTGTTCCAGACCAATATTCGTTACCGAGATCTCATTGAAATAATTGTTTTGAGACTGCCTGAATAAAAAAAAAATTGAAAAATGTCCGCGTGTGTGTGTCTTTGGGCAGCACAGCTGAAAACGAAAAGTTGGTTAAATACCAAACTTGATATTTAAGTTCAATATCTTCCAAGGTTGCGATACGAATATTTTCAAGAAAATCCTACAACTACCAACCGTCCTTTACATGGCAAAATATTGCATTTCCATTGAAATGCAATATTTTAAGATATTTACATGACAAAAGAAAAAGAAATTTTCTGGAAATAGCCTTAAAGACCTCTTCTTTCTGGATGACTTTTGTATAACTTTTGTAGGGGTAGCGCGTCTGCCTCACATGCAACAGGTCGCGAATTCGATTCTCGTTAAGGGTGAGTTGCCCGGATAAGGTTTTCTCGGGTTCTTCCTTATCCTAAGAAGATGAATGTCGAGTAAATTTAAGCTTAATGGGCCTCGTTAGAATTTGAGTATCATGTCACCTATTTTATTCATAAATATGATCAACCAGTTTCACTGCAATAAAGCTGAGTTTTTGCGTCGATTCATAACAATGGATGAAACCTGGGTCCATCACTTCACACCTGAGACGAAGGAACAATCAAAACAGTGGATTGGAAGGGGAGAATCGGCTCCAAAGAAGACTTGACAGTTCGATCTGCAGGCAAGGTCATGGCAAGTTTTCGGGGACACACGGGGAATAATTTTCATCGATTATCTCAAAAAAAAAAGGAAAAGTAATCAATGGCAAATATTATGCGAACTTATTACAGCGTTTGTATGATGAAATCGAACAAAAACAGCCACATTTAGCAAAAAAGAAAGTTTTGTTTCATCAAGAATATACACCAGTTCACACATCCATCATCACCATGCCCAAATTCAGTCAGTTAAATTTCGAATTGCTTTCTCATGCACCCTACTTGCCAGATTTAGGCCCCTCTGGTTGTTTTCTGTATCCAAGCTTGAAGAAATAGCTTGGTGGTAGAAGATTTGTCAACAATGAAGAGGTGGCGTCTGCAGTTGGTAGCTATTTTGCAGACCTCGATAGTTCTCACTATAAGAGGGTATCGAAGCTATTGAACATCGCTTGGAAAAGTGTATTGAGCATAGCCATAGTTTTCCATTTGGCGCATTTGGACTACCAATTAATTGCAGTTATGTATCGATAGGCCGTCACTTATTAATATACACTTGTTTTCTCGTAATTTTTACTTTCTCTAGCACGTATGTACAATGTACCTAGTGGATAGAGAAGGTATTGTGGTCCACCAAAAATTCGTTACCGAAGATCTCACCAGAAATATATCTTTTGAGGCCTACTGAATGAAAAAATAGAATTTTTAGAAATATTTCCGTGTGTGCGTGTATGTCTGGACAATATAGCTCAAAAATAAAAAGCTAGTCAGTATTTTCCAAGAATGCGACACGAAGATTTTCAAGAAAATCGCACAATCCCAACTACCCTATGTACTTGAAAATTTTGATTGTCTCAAAAGTGGCTCTAACGATTTTGATAAAAATGCCACATTTTAAGATATTTTCATGACAAACAAATGTCTATCTTGGATTTTCTGGAAATAGCCTCTGAAGACCTCTTCCTCCTGGATGGATTTTGTATAATTCATAAACCGTAAGAGAAAGCCAAAACCCTACTACACAAAAATGTAAATATCGTTTAAACACACGGTTTATGTCGTAAAGTTAACCGTTTCTGAGATATTGCTTGTTATTGGTTTCACTAAAAAAACTACTTAAACTTTTCTCAAGTGGGAAATCATATTCCTTTCATCTCTTTTGTTTTACACCCTAGAATACAAAACAAGCGAATTTGAATAAAAATCACATAGCGATAGCTTTTAAGAGATTTGACTGCCAGTTTAGACTAGCGTATTCCCTTATTTCCCATCTATGAGTACTTACAAGGAAGCAAGTAATTAAACCAATTCTGCTAATGTTTATATCGATTAGCATGAAGTAGACAAAAGTATGTTCTTTTGTAAGAACACTTTCTTGCAGGTCAACTAGAAGAAATCATGTGAATGGAATACATCAGATATTTTTCATTATTTTCTCAAAATCAAAGTGCTTCCCAAGATGGAAAGTCCTACTCATTTATTCCAAAATGTTGGCTTTCAAAAGAAAATTATCTTAAGATTTTTCAAAATAATGGCCCAATTTTGAGAAAGACTTCAGGTATAAACTTTTGAAAAATGAAAAGTTTTGAGAGTACAAAACCTAAGTAATATTTTTCTAATTCATTCAAGATTATTTAAAAACGTTATAAGATCTGGTTATCTCGATTAGCATGAAGCTGATAGAGGAAGATACTTTTTGTAAGAATATTTTCTTGGCAGAGAAAGCTATGTGAAAGAATACATAATTTTTTTTAAAAAAAATCATAAATTGTTTTATTGCATATTTTCTTATAAAGGAAACATAAAAGGGAAGGTGCTAGATAAGAAGCGATTGTAAAATATTTCAGAAGTGTATCGCAATGTGACGATTTCGAAATTCGCATGTCTTTGCATGGCCAAAAGTAAATGGCATAAGTATAAGTATTGGTAACCTTATGGTTTACTCCAAAATGATTAACACCACTAAAACAAAATATACCTATTTGAAATAAATTGTGTTTTAAGGTGTCTTTTGTGTAGTACATTTTTTAAGTAGTAACATTTTTGTTATATATTATGATTTACCAGTTATTTAAGTGTCAGCAAGAATGGTCTTCTGAGACTATTCCCAGAAAATTTAAGATATACATTTAATTTTTCATGTATATATCTTAGTTATATGGTATGTTAATCTAAATCGTTAGTAACTTTCAGAAAGTCAAACATTTTCGAAAACTGTTCCATGTAGTATGGGGTGGGGGATTTTCTTAAAATCTTTGTATCGCATCCTGGAAGATGCTGAACCAAATTATTATGTTTGGTATTTGACGATTTTATTTAGATTCAGGGGCTCACAAAACATATTTCCGGGAAATCTCGATATGAAATTTGTAGGTGGAATACAATACTTCCTAAGTATTCTTAGTGGAGAAGATAAAAATTGACGAGAAGGCATTAATTTTCAGTAACTAAGAGAGCCGTAATTTGTCAATAAAGCTAACATTTATATTCTTTTGTAAATATAATTGCTATAAAAGTATGCACGTTGCATTATAATTCGTTGCAGATATGCGAAAGGAGAATCAGAAGGGAAAACTAGCGAAAAAATGTATATAACATAAATTGTGTGCTTTAACGTGCTCTACATTTTTTGCGTTGTAAGTTTTTGTCCATCTCTTACAGTTCAGCAGTTATGAAAAATTCCGTAAAATCCATCCAGAATAAAGTAGCTTCAGAGGCTATTCCCAGAAAATTCCAGATATACATTTTATTTGTCAGGTAAACATCTTTAATATACGATATTTCAATCAAAATCGTTTGAGCCATTTTGAGAATTCAAAATTTTCGAAAAAAGTTCCATGTAAAGGGTAGTTGGTAATGGGGCGGGGATTTTTTTGAAAATGCTCATGTCGCATCCTAGGAAGATACCAAACTTAAATACCAAGTTTAGTATTTAACGGTCTTTTTGTTTTTAAGCTATGCTGTCCACAGACTCAGTCACCCTCCGTGGTGTAATGGTTATCATGCTAGCTTCTTAATCCCAAGGTCGCGGGTTCAAACCCGGCGGACGATGGATTTTTTCGGGCATCGCTTCCTTCGGAAGGAAGTAAAGCTGTGGGTCCCGTGTAGTTGATTTACGGCACGTAAAAGAACCTCAAGCCTGATAAGAGAAGCCTCTGAGCAAAATTAAATGGTCTTTCACGCCCAATATAGAATGGAACGTTGAGAACCACAGCAGTTAAAGAGCGTCCATAAATAAAATGCCATTTCATTTGTCTACAGACACACACACACACACACGACCTTTTTCCAAAAATGCTTTTTTTGAAATCATGTGGACCCAAAACATTTATTTCTAGTGAAATCTCGGGATCGAATTTTTGGGTGGAACACAATACTTCCTCTATACATGGTGCACATAGTACGTGTAGAGAAAGTAATAAGCTAGAGCATCATATGGACGTAAATGTTGTTTTGATACATACAGGAGTAAGGATTTTCAGGTGGACAACTATTAGTCTACAATACATGGCCTATTTGGCTGTGCCTGACCATTCTAGTAAAGTCGAACGTAATCATTTACAGCTAAACATTTCGCAACAGAGCAGTTAGTGTCGTGTTAGGAAACTTGTTGGCCAAAGAGCCAAAGGTCTCTGTTAGAAAACTGGATTTGATTAAAACTAAAAGAAAAACACCATTTGGAGTTATTCAGGAATTTTCTACTTTATTGACTTACTCCACGACTTACATAGCATTAGAGAGGATATTGCATTCCACTTAAAATTTCAATACCAAGATTTCACAAGAAATACAGTATTAAAGGCCCTTGAATCTGTAATAGTATATTTACTTTCTCAATCACGTATGTACAACGTACATAGTAAATAGAGAAGGTATTGTAATTCGATACCGAGATTTCACCGAAAGTATATATTTTGAGACACCTTGAATCCAAAAATAAGGATTTATTGCAAAATATCCGTGTATGTTTCTGTCTGAATGTGCGTGTGTGTATGTGTGTGTGTTGTGTTGTGTTGTGTTGCGTGTCTGTCTGTCTGCCTGTTGGCAGTATAGAACCAAGACGAAAAGACCATTAAATACCAAACTTGGTATTTCAGTTTGGTATCTTCAAAGGATGCGACACAAAGAATTTCGAGAAAATCCTCCCAACCCAAACCACCCTTTACATGGAACATTTTTGCGAAAATGTTGGATTTCTGAAAAATGGCTGTAACAATTTTGATTAAAATCCATATGTTTATGATATTTTTATGACAAATGAAATGTATATCTTGAATTTTGTGGGACTAGCTTCTGAAAACCTCCTCATTATGGATGAATGTTGCTGAATTTTAAATAACTGATAAACCGTAAGAGATAGCCAAAAACTTGTCCCACAAAAAAAAACTTAAATTTTCTGGGAATAGCTTCTGAAGACATCTTCATTATGGATGAATCTTTCTGAATTTTAAATAACTGATAAACTGTAAGAGATAGTCATAAACTTTCCCCCCAAAAATATAGTACTCATTAAGATAAACAATTTAGGTAATATACTTTTTTTGGTAGAGTTAACCGTTTACGAGATATTCCTGATTATTGTTTCAATTTTAACTACCTAATTTTTCTCAAAAGGCAATGCAACAGAGAACTGTATTTCAGTTGTTTCACATAGCGATAGCATTTCAAAGATCAGGCTATCGCTTTAGCCTAACATATAAGACCATTTCTGGTAATGTTTGTCTCGATTAGCATGATCGAGTTAAAGGATTAATCTTTTGTATGGAATGTTCGTTTGTGTAACAGCTAGATTTTGTCATGTGAATGGAACACATCAAAATTTTTGGAAAAAGTATCGTGAGTCTGCTTTCCGTGCTTTTGCCTCTAAACAGTATAACTAAAATATCTGATATGTACCACTCACATGACTTTCTCTACATCTCTGCAAAAAATTAATCTTAAAAAGTTTATACTTCTATTTACTTCATACTAATCAGAAAAAATTAGCAGAAATAGCCTTTTTTCTTGCTTCCTTGTAAACAGAAGTGAGATAGGAGGGTACCATAGGTTAAAGTGATTGTCAAAAGCTGGTTGCTATGTCACTGAAGTTCGTTTGTTTGTATGGACAGCAGTTGTCAAATTCCTGTATGAGAAAAGTTTAAGTTTTTCAAAGCTGAAACCAAAAACAAGGAATGTCTCAAAAACGATGAACTCCACCAAAAATATGTGTATAACATAAAATGTGTGTTTTAACGTGCTCTACATTTTTCGTGTAGTAAGTTTTTGTCCATCTCTTACGGTTTAGCAATTATGCAAAATCCCGTAAAATTCATCAAGAATAAAGCACTCTTCAGAGGTTATTCCCAGAAAATTCAAGATATACATTTTATTTGACAGATAAATAAATTTAATATACAAAATTTTAATGAAAATCATTAGAGCCAGTTTTGAGAAAACAAAATTTTTCGAAAAATGTTCCATGTAAAGGGTAGTTGGGGGTGGGGGGATTTTTCTCAAAATCTTCGTGTCGCATCCCTGGAAGATACTAAACTTAAATACCAAGTTTGGTATTTTATCGACTTTTCGTTTTTTAGTTATCGAGTTCACAGACATACGGACACACACACACACGGACCTTTTTTCCGAAAATGCTTTTTTTGGATACAGGGGACCCTAAAATGTATATTTGTGGTGAAATCTCGGGATCGAATTTATGGGTGGAGTACAATACATTCTCTATACACTATATACATAATGCGTATAGAGAAAGTAAAAACTAAAACTTGGTTAAATACCAAACGTTATATTTAAGTTCGGTATTCTTGCAATGATGCCGCACGCAGATTGTTACAAAAAGAAAAAAAATCCTCACCACATACTAACCATTATTTGGAGAAAAAAAATTCAAAAATTACGATTTTATCTAAAATCCCTTTAACGATTTTGATTAACCTATCATAAGTTTAAAACATATTCATGGCAAACGTATAATTTGAGTTTCCTCGAAATAGACTCTAAAGCTCTCTTAATTCTGGATGACGTACGCATAATTGGGAAAAGTAGGAAATAAACCAAATCTTACTATACGAAAAGTGTAGATCTCGTTTAGCACGTTAGTATTAGGCCATAGCGTCCTCTGGTGGCATGGGCCTCTCTCCTTGGAGGTGACTTGGTTTGGTAGTCCTGGTTAGTCGTTCCAAGAAAGATCCTCCTTTTGATCTTAACCGCACAGATGGTTTCTTCTAAATAACAAGGTATAACGCCATTGGTTTAAGAGTTAATTTAGCATTTTTTGGTCCTTTACATGCAGTTAAACACTTGGGTCTTTAAACATTATTTGTTGTTGTTTTTTTACTTTCTCTATACGTACTATGTACATGGTGCATAGAGAAGGTATTGTATTGCACCCAAAAATTCGATACCGAGATTTCATCGGAAATATATGTTTTGAGACCCCCGGAATCCAAAAAAAGCATTTTTAGAAAAATGTCCGTATGTGTGATTCTGTGTGTGTATGTGTGTGTGTCTGTGGGCAGCATAGCTCAAAGATGAAAAGACCGTTAAAAACCAAACTTCGTATTTAAGTTTAGTATCTTCCAGGGATGCGACACGAAGATTTTGAGGGGAAAAATGGCTCAAACGATTTTGATTAAAATATCGTATATTGAAGATATTTACCTGGCAAATAAAATGTTACGGAATTTTGCATAACTGCTAAACTATTAGAGATGGACAAAAACTTATCACACAAAAAATGTAGAGCACTTTAAAACACACAGTTTATGTTATGTACATTTTTTTCGTAGAGTTGATCGTTTTTGAGATATTCATTGTTTTTGGTTTCAGCTTTGAAAAACTTATACTTTTCTCATACAGGAATTTGTCAACTCCTGACCATACAAGGAACTTCAGTGACATAGCAACCTGCTTTTGACTATCACTTTAACCTATGGTACTCCCTATTTCGCTCTTACTTAAAGGAAACAAGTAATAAGACTATTTCTGCTGGTTTTCTCAATTAGAATGAAGTAAATAGAAGCCTAAGCTTTTTAACAATACTGTTTTTACATAGATGTAGAGAAAGTCATGTGAATGGAACACATCATATTTTTTCTATTGATTAACACTGGTTATCTTGGCTAATGTACTTAATTTATGTCCAAAACACTTTTTTAAGTAAACTATTATCGAGATATTTCTTGATATGGGTTTCAATTTTAAAATACTGTCTCCTTACTCCTGGTCAGAAGAAGAGAACGAAATTTAAAAGCCATAATGTAGCGCTCAACTCTTAAAACATTTGATTCTGGCTTAAACCTTTATTAATTCCTTTGTATGTTTATGAATGTATGTAATAAAGCTAATTATTAACGTGGAGTAGTTAGAAGAATACGCTTTTTAAAGAATAACTTCTTTTGTTTTGTGATAGTGTTTAACGCCCGCTTTTACTACAGGCGGCACCGCAGGCGATGGCACTGATGATACATGGAATGAAATGGAACACTGGTGGAAGCCGGAGAAAACCCGCCCCTGCGCTACTTTGTCCATCACAAACCCCGCATGCGGGATCGAACTTGTTGAGAGGCGAGTGGTTTAATCACCACTCGGCCACGGCGCGACCAAAATAGTTTGTAGAAGAACGGGTAAAGAAGGTTAATGTAGCACACCAGATGTATTTTACTCTGAATTGGTGGAGAATCCTCAGCACGAAAAAGCATTTGCAGTACGATATTTTAAAACAGATTTAAAATTACAATATTGTATATGCGATGATAAAATACATGACTAATTCAAGAGGAAATTCCAGTTAACCAGACTGCATAAAAATAAAAAAAATTGATGTGTTCCATTCACATGACTTTCTCTACAACTCTGCAATAAATTATTGTCAAAAAGCTTATACTTCTATTTACTTCCTGCTAATCGAGAAAAATTATTCAGAAATAGCCTTATTACTTGCTTCCTTGTAAGTAGAAGCGAAACAAGGGAGTACCATAGGTTAAAGTGACTGCTATGTGACTGAAGTTCCTTTATTTGTATGGTCACGAGTTCACAAAGTCCTGTATGAGAAAAGTATGTTTTTTATAGCTGAAACCAAAAACAAGGAATATCTCAAAAATAATCAACTCCACGAAAAAATGCATGTAACATAAATTGTGTATTTTAAAGTGCTCTACATTTGTTGTGTGGTAAGTTTTTTTCCATCTCTTACGGTTTAGCCGTTATGCAAAATTCCGTAAAATTGACCCAGAATAAAGTAGTCTTCAGAGGCTATTCCCAAAAAATTCAAAATATACATTTTATTTGTCAGGTAAATATATCTAATATACGATATTTTGATCAAAATCGTTAGAGCCATTTTTTAGAAAATCAAAATTTTCGAAAAAAGTTCCATGTAAAGGGTAGTTTGGGGTGGGGGGTTTTTCCCAAAATCTTCGTGTCGCATCTCTGGAAGATACTTAACTTAAATACCAAGTTTGGTATTTTAACGACTTTTCGTTTGTTAGTTATCGTGTTCACAGACACACGGACACACACACACGGACCTTTTTCTGAAAATACTTTTTTTGGATTCAGGGGACCCTAAAACATATATTTCCAGTGAAATCTCGGTATCAAATTTTTGGTGGAGTGCAATACCATCTCTATACACTATGTACATAGGGCGTATAGAGAAAGTAAAAAGACTGCCTCCGTGGTCGAGTGGTCAGCGAGCTGACTTCTCACCCGGAGGTTCCAGGTTCGATTCTCGGCTGGGGCTGGAAATTTTTCTTCAACCAGAGTTATTCTCCATCTCGCACAGAGTCTAGAAGTATGAATGTGAGAGGTAATGTGTGTATCTGTGAGGAAAATAAAACGATTTAAGCCTACAGAGGAATTGTTTATAGTGCAAAGCCCCCGATATTACCTTAGATGTTAAAGGGGCCTATCTAAATAAAACAATAAAATAAATCGAAAATGCCAGTAATTGACAATTTTCGCCAGCGATATATTTGTTTAAAATAGTATATTAACTATGTTATGAACAAATCTATTGCATGCGAAAATGTTATTATTAATTAATTATTAATGTTAGTATTATTATTTTATTTAGAAGAATAACGGCAATGTTCATTTTTAAACGCACACTTTTTAATCCTATACTGCTGGGTCTTCCCCTTGCGTAATTAAATCGTCCCGATTTTCAGGTTGCCCACCTACAAGGCGATCTCGCTATCTCGATGAAAAGTCTTAAATCAAACTGTAAATGTTTCTGCTTTTAATAGTATGTTGAGTTATTTATAAACGTTTCTTAAAGATAACACGACATTTTACATGAAACGTGATATTCTGAAATTCCCTAATGTGCTTACACGTTTTTGAAACGTGTTTTTTTACGTGATACTAGATGCTGTCGTCTTTATTTATGGAGAGCGACTCACCGGTCACGGCTCCCTGTAGATTCAGGTCGTAGAGCGAAGGACCTCTATCGTAGAGAGAGTCATAAATTACAGGCTACCGGTTTGTTATGAATGTGTAAACACAACATTGCAGTATAGCCACTTCATGTTTTTATTATAAATATACTTACACTGTGTAGTTGTTGAGTATTTTCTCCACTTCTTTAAAATCCAACTTACCTAATACTCTCACCATAGTAGCTAAAAGTTACTTTAAATACATTTATATTTTTTTTAATGTTTACCCTCTCTACACGTATTATGTACGTAGTGTTTAGAGAATGTATTGCATATCATCCAATATTCGATATGCATGTTTTGAAACCCCCTGAGTCCAAAAAAGCATTTTTAGAAAAAAAATCCGTGTGTGTGTGGGTTTGTCTGTGGGCAGCATAGTTCAAAAATGAAAAGACCGTTAAATACCAAGCTTGGTATTTAAGTTTGTTATCTTGTAAGGATGCGACACAAAGATTTTCAGAAAAATCCCTTCATCTCAAACTATCCTTTACATGGAAAAATGTTCGAAAATTTTAATTTTATCAAAAATGGCTCCAAAGCTTTCGATTCAAATATCGTATATTAAAGATATTTACATGTCAAATGAAGTGTATATCTTGAATTTTCTGTGAATGGCCTCTGAAGACTACTTTATTCTGAATGAATTTTACGGATTTTTGTATAACTGTTAAACCGTAAGAGATGGACAAAACCTTACCATACAACAAAAAATAGAGCATGTTAAAACACATAATTTATCTCATATACATTTTTTCGTACATCTCATTGTTTTTAGATATTCCTTGTTTTTAGTTTCAGCTTTGAAAAATTTATACTTTTCACATACAGGAATTTGTCAACTCCTGACCATACAAAGGAACTTCCGTCACATAGCAACCTGCTTTTGACTATCACTTTAACCTATGTTACTCCCTTATTTCCCTTTAACTTACAAGGAAGCAAGTAATAAGACTATTTGTGTTATTTTTTTCTGGATTAGCATGAAGTAAATAGAAGCATAAGCTTTTTAACAATAATTTGTTGCAGAGATGTAGAGAAAATCATGTGAATGGAACACATCAGATTTTCTATCACTAAAGGTGTACACCTTGTTTTGTGCTACAGCAGTTGAGAATTTATTCAAAAGTAAAAACAATAAAGACAGGCGTTTAGTAGTTAAGACATATTGCTATTTTTCCGATGTTGACATACTAAAACGGTACCGACGATATTACTTTCTCTACACATACGTACTAGAGAAGGTACTGTACTCCACCCAAAAATTCGATACCGATATTTCACCGTAAAAATGTGTTTTGAAATCCCCTGAATCCAAAATTAGGAAAATGTCAAGGTGTCTGTGAACAGCGTAGCTCAAAATTGAAAAGTTCTTTAAATACCAAACTTGGCAGATATTTGTTTAATATATCCCAGTATCGACTCGAAGATTTTTCACACCAAACCTTTCTTTACATGGAAAAACTGTCGAACATTTTGATTTTCTCAAAAATAGTTCTTAACGATTTTGTTTAAAAAGCCGTATATTAAATATATTTACACAACAAATAAATTCTATATCTTGAATTTACTGGGAAAATCTCTAAAGACCTGTTTTTTCTGAAAGAACTTTGTTGAATTTTGCATTACTAGTAAGCCGTAAGAGAAAGACAAAAACTTACGATACAAAAATGTAGAAATCTTTGTAACACATGATTAATGCCATATACCTTTTTTTGCTTTTTTTTTTTTTCTTCTTTTTGGCAGAACTAGCCATTTCTGAGATATTCCTTGTTATTTGTTTCGGTTTTAAAATCGTATACTTTTCTCATACGGGAATTTGTAAACTCCTGACCAAACAAATAAAGGAATTTCTGTCACAGAGCAACCAGCTTTTAAATGATTTGACTGTCATTTTAGCCTACGGTACCCGTTATTTCCTTTATACTTACCAGAAAGCAAGTAAATAAGCATTCTGCTAATTTTATCTCGATTAGCTTAAAGTAAAGAGAAGAATATGTAAATAAGAACCAAGCTATAATTGCTACGCAAATGTAAAAATATTCATGTGAATGGAACACATTAGATTTTATTTTTTTTTTTTTTATGTTTTCGTTAACGACTTCATGAAATTGCATTCATTCCATTCCCATTTTCCCTGCTCTTTCGAATAAGAGTTGTTTCTTACATACAGATATCTGGCAAAATAAGCCATTGTCGCCTCACTTTTTGATTATACTGTACAGTTAACTCAGTGCAAGGTGTGACACGTGCATTGAGACAAATTTAGCGACAGTAAATTGCTTAAAACTTATATGCAATATTACAGCTGGATAGGTAGAGGCAGACAGAAAATATCAATTCCATAGCCGGGATTTGAACCACGGATCTCCTGGTCTCTCTAGCCGATTGCTCTTCCACTGAGCTTCACTGGTAACATGCCGGCACAGCATTTGAATTTCTCAACTGACTTGCATGTTTCCCGGTTAAACCAAAGTTGTCTCAAATTATTTTGAGATGACAACCCCAATGGCGACTTACAACATTGTAAGTACTTTAAGTCCCAGGATTCATAGTATAGCTAACTATTATGGTCAATGAGTATTGGTGTAATTTTTTTTTTTTTTTTCAGTCTGACTCTACCTATTCAACTCCTGTCCCACACACAGCCTGTGTGAAAAAAAAAAACAATTAAACCGTAGTTAAACCTATTCTTATGAAATATCTCGTTTACAGGTACTTTAAAACACTTGACATTCCTCTGGTGCTCTTAAGGCTCCGTCTGCAGTTTAAATGCCTTATTTAAAATGTTAATAATGCAATCATAAAGCAGCAATGGCTATGCCCCAGAGAAACTTAACAAGCATACAAATAAGAAAACCTTTTCAGAATGTTAATGATTTGCGGACAAGCAAGAATTGACTTGTTCTGCACGTTCTCAACAATTTCTGCTGATCCTAGTTCAAAGAACTCGCTGTTATTCTTGAGTATTTATTGTAACTCAGTGGTGCATGCTTTAGAAATATGCGAAACGCTTAGAACGTATCATTACGGCAAACTGGAGTATCTGCCTCGTCATCTTAGAATTTCACATTTCCAAAATTATATAGTCATGTACAGGTGATTCAAAATACTTTTACAAAGTTTGGGACAGGTTCCTTACAGAAAAACAAGAAAAAATGTTCATATAAACATGTGTACCAAAGCCCTTCGTTATAGATTTATTCAGTTTCAAAATTATATTAATCTAAACATTTTAAAGTAACACTTTATTCTATTTTTGACTTTAGGGGATGTTGCACACAAACATCACGTATAGCAAATGGTCCAAATCTCTTCCTCTTGCGTCTACATACGCATATACTCGTCCAAGCATGAAATGTCAAATACTCCCAGTCAGTGTCGTATGATTTCGCAGGCTTTCATGCCACGTAGATTAAGAATTTATTCATCCGCGATACCCCAAATGAAAAAATATCCAAAAGATTGAGGTCGAGGAAACGTGCAGGCCGTGGAACTGGTCCCCCTCTACCTATCCATTTGTCATGCTAGATACTAGCCAGTGTATCTCGAATAATGAGACTAAAAGGTGCTAGAACATTATCCATAAACCACATGCTTCTTCATGTTTGCAGAGACAAAGTTTTTAATAAATCTGGATGAGTGTTCTGAATGAAGTCCCTGTAGACAGGAATTAAGTCGTGCTGGGGGAATGTATTACACATCTGATAAATGACAAATGTTAACAAGTAGCCATGGCAACACAAGGCCAACTCCTTAGAGTAAGATGCGTCGAAGCCTTTTGTGAATGAATGCATAAATAAATAAAGTTATTTCCGGTTGGACCCGAAAAGCTGTTGAAGGTGACTTTCATTAAAAAAAAATATGATAACGGGAAAACAAAGCGTTTAGGAGCATATGTTTCTACCTACTTTCTTGTTTTGATGTCAGGAATCCATCCACAAACGTTGTAAATGCATTTTTGAATCACACTGTATAGTTTTTTTAAGGTTAGACCACTCGCCTCCCACCTAGACGGCCCGGGTTCGACCCCAAGCTCCCACATGTGTGATCTGTGGTAGATGAAATGGCGTCTGGGCGGGTTTTCTCCGCGCCCTCCGGTTTCCCCAGACATTCATTCTACCAATTGCTCCATCATCACCTTTCCTATAATCCATTTCACTTGCATTTTAATAGCATCCATGTTCTCACGCTCACGCCTGGCTACGGGCCGACCACTCGTTCCTGGTTCTCCATTCTGTGGTTTCGTGCCGTTGGCTCCCCGGCAGGCTTCTGACCCCTAGGCATCTGCTTGTAAATCCTAGGGGGGTGTCAGTCCTAAAATGTAGGGAGGGTACACTGACTACGAGAAAATATTTTTTACTTTCAGGTAAAAAAAATGGGGTTTATATAATATAATCATTAGGGATAGCATCTTGGGAACTGATGGCGGGACAGAGGACTTAGTCCTGCATGAAGTCTTCTTCATTGGCTATTCCCAGAAAGCTCCATATATATATTCATTGCCATAAAATAAACGTATTTTAATCCAAATCTTTAGAGACATTTTTGATAAAGTCAACGTTTTTTAAAACTGTCCATGTAATGAATAGTTTGGATTAGGGGTGGGTATTTTATTGAAAAACTTCATATCGCAATCTTGGAAGATGCTGAACTTAAATATAAGGTTTTATATTCAATGGACGTTTCGTATTTGATCAATGATGTCCGCAGACTCACACGCGGACACATACAAAGATATCTTCTTTTTTTTTTTTTTTAAAAAAAAAAAAAAAAAAAGAAACATAGATTTTCATGAAATCTGGGTATTGAAATTTTTGGTTGGAGTGCAATTAAAAGAATCAGGGAAAGGGTAAACGTGCAAATTTAATATCAAATCCACATTTAATAGGGGAAGTTTTTTCGAGAATTTGTTATAATTAATCATTTTTCTTCTACCCGTATTTTCTAAGATGTTAATCGTTTTAAGAATATTGAGTTAATGTATCTATCACGGAATTACAATGTACGTATTAGATATATAGAGAAGGTTTTGTGTTGCACCTAAAATACTTACTTTCAACAGAAATACATGTTTCGATGATCCCTGAATCCAAAACAATCCAAAACAAATTAGGAAAAGATTCGTGTATGTGTGTGGACTGCATAACTCAAACACTTGTTATTTAAGTATCTTCCAAGGATGCGACTCGTAAATTTCCTGGAAAATTCCGCCACCCTTAACTACCCTTTACATGGAATATTTTTCGAAACTTTGGATTTTCCCAAAACTAAATATTTTGATTAAAATAACATCTGTTTTTATTGCAAAAGAAATGTATTACTTGAATTTTCTGGGAATACCCCTCTTCATTCTGGATGACTTCTACAAAACTGGTAAACCGTAAGATATAAACAAAAACTTACTGCACAAAAAATATAGATCTCGTCAAACTACACTGCTTATGTCCCTTACATTTTATGTTGTGCAGCTAACCGTTTCCGCGATATTCCTTGTTATTGGCTTCAGTTTTAAAATACTTATACTTTTCTCATACGGGAATTTGTCAACTCCAGGGCATGTAAAGAAGCAGCTTTCAACCACACACCAACCAGCTTTAGCCTAGTGTATTCACTTATTTCCCTTCTACTTACAAGTAAAATGACAAGTTTTACTAATGTTTCTGTCGTTTAGTGGTCGTCTCCTTAGCGCGGTGATAGCGCAGCTGCTTACCAAGCGGGAGACCTGGGTTTGATCCCCCGTACCGGCGTGGGGATTTTTCCCCCGCTGGGAGACCTGGCCCGGGGTGCACTCAGCCTCGTAAGGTCCCTGGGGCGCCATTTGAGGAGCTACTTGATGGAGAAGTAGCGGCTCCAGGTCATGAGGACCGCATTAACCGGCCGGGGGAGTCGAGGCGCTGACTACGTCTCACTCTCCAATAGCGCACCCCATCCATGACGTCTGTAGTGGACCGAGATGGGGGACGCAGCGGCCGGGTGGTAGACCAAGGTTCCCCGTGAGCTGTCGTGCCATGGAGTTAAGCTATTAGGTCGTTTAGTGTGAAGTAGATAAAATAATACGTTTTTAACACTGCTTTGTTGTTTTATCTGTCTAGACCTCCGTAAATAATTATCTTCAGAATTTTCTTGATGCTATATAGTCCTGAATATTTAATTGTTAAACCTTACAGGTTTATGAACTATGTAAATATAGACACCGAGTTGCTGGACATTAAAATCGTTGTTCGTGGGGAGCACTGGACACCAGTAATTTGGTAGGATATTTACTGTGGTTGCATTGTTAATTAAAGGGCATGAGGTTTGAGTGTAGGGCGGTGTATTGTCCGTCCGCCCCCTCATGTTACAGGAGAGTGAGGTATTGTTAATCCACTTCCCAGTTTTATCGCGAACAGTGATCCTTACAAAAGAGTTGTTACAACGAGAATAAAGTATCTCCCTAATGTGATATATACACTTCTATTCTCGTTACAAAATACTTCTAGGAAAGAGATTTTTCCTTTCTGTCCAGCTTAACGGGAGAGATGATTGTGGTGAGACTTCATTGAGAAAAGGGGTGTCTATCTATCGCAGGCGACACTGTTTGCCCTTTGAGTAAAGCAAAGAGAAAACATTCCTCCTACTGTGCACGACGCTACCAACTGTACGGAAAGCAAGAGTAGATAATACCTTCAGTGGGTTTG
Organism: Hymenopus coronatus; assembly: GCA_030762935.1. NCBI lineage: Eukaryota > Metazoa > Arthropoda > Insecta > Mantodea > Hymenopodidae > Hymenopus > Hymenopus coronatus. Next base: position 52,614,139 of record CM060884.1, read on the forward strand.
AAATATGCGGTCTATTTTTCATAGGTAATACTCTATTGTATGTTCATCATTGATTGACCAATTGCTCCATAGTATTTATACTTTGAATAGCACATATACATATTGTCATAGATTTGTGGTAACTGGTTGTATTTATTACTTTCTCTAGCCGCGTATGTACAATGTACATGGTGGATAAAGAAGGTATTATATTGCACCCAAAAATTCGATACCGAGATTTCACCGGAAACATATGTTTTAGAATCCCCTGAATCAAAAAAAAAAAAAAAAAAAAAAAAAAAAAAAAAAAAAAAAAAAAAAAAAAAAAAGCATTTTCAGAAAAAGATCCGTGTCTGCCTGTCTGTGCGTCTGTGGACAGTATAGCTCAAAACGAAAATACGATTAAATACCATACTTGGTATTTATGTTTGGCATCCTCCAAGGAGGCAACACGAAGATTTTCAAGAAAATCCCCCACCCCTATCTACCATTTACATGCAAAAATTTTCGAAAATTTTGTTTTTCTTAAAAATGGCTCTAACGATTTTGATTAAAATATCATATACTAAAGCTATTTCCATTATAAATAAAATGTATATCTTGAATTTTCTGGGAATAGCTTCTGAAGACCTGTTTATTCTGGATGAATTTTGCTGAATTTTGCATAACTAGTAAACCGTAAGAGATAGACAAAAACTACTACACAAAAAATGTAGATCACCTTAAAATACACAATTTATGTCATATATATTTTTTTCGTGAAGATTGCCGTTTTCAAGATGTTCCTTGTTATTAGTTTCAATTGTAAAGCACTTATACTTTTCTCAGACAGGAAGATTCCGTTTTTCTTTTGTTCTACTCCTGGTCAAGAAAAGAAGCAATTTGCAATGATAATCGCATAACGAGAGCTTTTAAAACATATGACTATCATTTTAGTGCATTCTTTTAGTTTACTTCTTCTTATAAGGAATTAAGTTATAAGAACATGTTGCTAATGTTTATCGCGATTAGCATTGTGTAGAAAGAAGAATACTCTTTTGTAAGAAGTTTGTTTGTAGAGCAGCTAGTGAAAGTCATGTGAGTGTAACACATCAGATTTTTTTTATAGTCGGCTTACCATCCCCTTATGTAGGACTGACACACCCATAGGACTTTCAGGCGGGTGCCTAGGTGTCAGAAACCTGTCGGGGAACCAACGGCACGAATGGAGAACTTGGAACCAGTGTAGATAGACATGAACGTGAGGAGGTGGATGATATGAAATGCAAGAGAAGTGGTTGATAGAAAGGTGATAATGGAGCAGTTGATAGAATTAGTGACGGTTGTATTAACATAAATAATTGCAAAAAAATAATGACAAGTATGGAACTACATTATAAAATAATATGCCACTTAACTTGGTTTATACCATTGTAATCGCATTGTAACGCCAACAACGCATAATAACGATTTTTTTTCATATGCAACACTAAAGAAGAACAGTATTTCTTGTATTTAATTGGTATCTAAATCACATACACACGGACATGTTTCTAAAAATACTTTTTTTTTCTTTCTTTTTTGGATTCAGGGGGTCTCAAAATGTGTATTTACGGAGCAATCTCGATATGGGAATTTTTGATGAAATACAATACTTTCTCTATCCTCTATGTACAGTGTATATATGTGCTAGAGAATGTAAAAATTGCTGATGAGTTTTCATAAAAAATGTTAATATTTTCCTTAATAAAAACGCATTGAATAATAATAAATCAGTGATTATAGAAGGTATTCATCTGTATCCTGTAATTATTTCAGTGTGACATATATTAATTAATATTAATTATATTAATGAGATAATATGTTATCAATTTAGTACATTTAATATCGGTTTTGATCTGGCATAAATCTTTAAGCTTCCAATTCTGTGTTACAACCAGATTGGGAATAAGGCATTTTTAGTGTTTTAGGAACAACCTCCTATGAGGGATGCCAGACTCTAGATCAGGCATGTCAAAGCAAGCCATTGGCACAGTGATGCATATTTTAACCGCAAGCTGAGGCTCAGGGCTTTGCTTGTAGACACGCAGACAAGGTGAGGTCAAGGGATGAGGAAAACATGCACCATGACAAACGGAGAGAACTTTTAATAAATAATTTAATCAACGCTGAGGCATGTTAAATAAGAAAAGTGGTTTGAATATTCAGTGTTAAAAGAAGAAATTCACTTTGCTTTCAAAGGTAACGGCCATTACTCTGCCGTGCAGGAAACGTCAGTCAAATTAGCATTTTTACTTTCTCTAAGCGCAGGTACTATGTACATAGTGTAAAATGAAAGGTTTTTTTTATTGTTTCATCCTTTGTTTATTGCCCTGTTTAACATCTAAGATCATATCGGGGGCTTTGCACTTGAAACAACTCGCCTGTAAGTTGTTTTACGTTTGGTTTAAGTCATATTTACCTCAAACACACACATTCAGTCTCACATACATGCTTCCAGACTCTGTGGGGGATAGGGAATAATTCCGGTTAAAGAAACATTTCCCATCACATCCGGGAATCGAACCCGGGACCTCCAGGTGAGAAGTCAGCTCGCTGTGCACTCGACCATGGAGGCAGTCTAGTGAAAGTATTGTATTGCAGCCAAAAATTCATTGTCGATATTTCAACGGAAATACATGTTTTGAGACCCCTGAATAAAAAAAACATTATTAGAAAAATGTCCGTGTGTCTGTCTATCTGTCTATCTGTGTGTCTGTAAACTTGGTATTCTGTTTGGTATCTTCCAAGGATGCGACACGAAGATTTTCAAGAAAATCCCCCCACCCCCAATTACCCTTTACATGAAAAATTTTCGAAAATCTTGATTTTCTCAAAATGGCTGTAAAGATTTTGATTAAAATATCGTATATTAAAGCTATTTAGCTGAAAAATAAAATGTATATCTTTAAATTTCTGGGAATAGCTTTTGAAGACTACTTTATTCTGGATGAATTTTTCGGAATTTTGCAAAAATCTAAACCATAAGAGATAAACAAAAACTTATAGAATAGAAAATGTAGAGTTCGTTAAAACACATACTTTATGTTATACACGTTTTTTCGTGGAGTTTTCGCGTTTAATACTTTTTAAATATCTAAATAATGTATTATATTTTATCCTACTTGAATAATGAAACATTAAAATTTATAAATAACTGTTTTCTTTACAAAACTGGGTATGTGGGAGAGAAAGTCGGGACACAGGTTGTTTTATTTTCGATCTACTAAATAAAATCCCAGCTCGATCTATGGGATCAATGTGACAATGGCCTCTTATAAGTCAGGACAAACAATGGCATCTTTCATAATTGAGAATTATCAGTTCCAATCCTTGTTTCTTATAAGCTTGCCCCGCTGAGTTGTATTTATCTGCGCTGCGTTACCTTCCCCTTTCCCCTGATTGGCTAATGTACACCTTTGAATTATAGAAATTCAAATTATAGAAAAACAAGTTGTAACTACAGGCGATAAACCAATATAAACAAATGCTATCGTCATCCTGAGAGGCAAGTCTGAAGCAAAGGATCCTCCAATCTATTTCATTATATGAATTTATATGCATTTCAGATGTATTAACTCCCTTGTGTAATGCGGAACTGTTGCTCTTCTTTTAAAAACAAATTTGATGTGTTCCATTCACTTGACTTTCTCTACATCTCTACAAGAAAATATTGTTAAAAAGCTTATTCTTCTATTTACTTCATGCCAATCCAGAAACAAAATAGCAGAAATTGTATTATTACTTGCTTCCATGTAAGTAGAAAGGAAGTAAGAGAGCACCATAGGCTAAAGTGATAATCAAAAGTTGGTTGCTATGTGATTTAAGTTCCTTTATTTGTAGAGACAGGAGTTGACAAATTCTTATATAAGAAAAGTATAAGTATTTTATAACTGAAACCAATAACAAGGAATATCTAAAAAAAGATCAACTCCACGAAAAAATGTGTATAACATAAATTGTGTGTTTTAACGAACTCTACATTTCCGATTATGTAAATTCTCTTACGGTTTACCAGTTGTACAAAATCCCACAAAACTCATCCACAATAAAGAGGCGATTCCCAGAAAATTTAAAGATGTACATTTTATTCCTCATGTACATATCTTTAATATACGACATTTTAATCAGAAAATCAAAATTTTTGAAAATTTTGCCATGTAAAAGGTAGTTGGGGTGGGGGATTTTCTTGAAAATCTTCATGTCGCATCCTTAGAAGATTCTTAACTTAAATACCAAGTTTGGTATTTAACGACTTTTCACTTTTGAGCTATGCTGTTCACAGACACACACGCACACACACGGTCCTTTTTTTAAAAATGCTTTTGGGGGCAGGGTCCAGGGACCCAAAGCATGTATTTCCAGTGAAATTTCGCTATCGAATTTTTGGGTGCAATACAATACCTTCCCTATACACTATGTACATAGTACGTATAGATAAAGTAAAAACAGTTAAAATGCAGACATAATGACTTGCGATTGGTTGGAATTTTACGCGCCAATGTACTGGATTGGCCACTTCCTATGATCACGTGTCATGAACGAAATAGTCACTATAAAATTCGCAGCTCAATCTGCAACATCAATGTTACAATGACCCCTTGTTGGATGTTTTATCCTTTTAGCTAAACTGTATGACAGGGAAATGAACCAGTGACTCGCTGCTTGTGGACCAGGAGCGAAGAAGTCATCAGCTGAAGTCTCCACAAGTGATGTGCACGCTGACACGAAGAGCACACTCGTAATAATTAAGGGCTGCTTGTGAATGTGCGGGAATATATAACTTCACAACGAATAGGGGGCAAGAGATTACAGCCTGTATATGCATACTAATGAGAATTCCAGCAACTCGGCAGAACAAACCAGCTTTACTCTCCAGATTGAATAACAATCAGGGCTCTAAAAAACCATGAAAATGGCCCAAGAAACTACTCTAAAACATTAAAACAAGAAGGCATAATAAATAAAAACAAAATCACATGTATTAGTTTTTCATGACTTTATGTATTAGCAACAACTATTGTTACAAAAGTTTATTCTTCTCCTCATTCCATGCTAACCAAGATAAATAATAGCAGAAATTGTTTTATTTTCTGTACTCTCCAAAACTATATTTTTCAAAAATATATTTATTATTTATCATAACTAGAACATTATTTCGAGGAAGTATATCGTCGTTTTCTTTAATGTAGCTTTTGAGAGACGTTACAAAATTGCATCGTGTGGAAAAACATTGAAAAAACGTTTGAGAGAAAACAAGCTATAACATTTGCTATCATAATCCATAAGCATGTCTGTTCAGATTTTAAGTTATTTTGTAGTTAAAAAGTAGCACCAAGTTGAAAAAAATATATATATATTAAGTTTGGTATTCAATTATTTTAATATGATTTTTTTAATCCGTCTCAATTTGGGTCATATTTCACTGATGCCTCTCATGTAGATTTGTGATGTACCAGTTAATAGCAATAATAAACAAAGTGGGCAGTATTTTGTGCCTGAAAAAAGATAATGAAAAGAAAATCCAACAGCCTGAAAACACAAATAAAGGAGATCAATCAATAACACGAAATATACTGATTATTGAGCCAAACCAATCAATGTAAAAAACTATAAGTACATACATATAAAATAGTAAGGTATGTGTTAAAATTCTTGAAGGGTTAGTATTCCACTTATCATTTCTATTTCATTTCGAAAGCAAGGTAGGAATAGTAGAAGGGATTTCAAGACGTTTTTAGTTTCTGTACACGTTGTATGTACATAGTATATAGAGAAGTTATTGAATGTACCCAAAAAATCGACACCGAGATTTCACCGGAGATACATGTTTTGGGCCCATTTGAATCCAGAAAAAACATTTTTGTAAAAAGATCCGTGTGTGTGTGCGTGTGCGCGCACGACTCTGAATAGCTTAGCTCAGAAAGGAAAAGACCGTTAAATACCAAACTTGGTATTTAAGTTCAGCATCTTCCTAGGATGCGACACGAAGATTTTCAAGAAAATCCCCCACCCCAACTACCCTTTACATGGAAACATTTACTAAAATGTTGATTTTCTCAAAAATGACTCTAACGATTTTTATTAAAATCTCTTAAAGATATTTACATGGAAAATAAAATGTATATCTTCAATTTTCTGGAAATAGCCTCTGAAGACAGGTTTATTCTGGATACATTTTGTATAATTTTGCAAAACTGCTAAACCGTAAGAGATGGCCAAAAACTTACCACACAAAAAAGTGTAGATCACTTTAAAACACACAATTTACATTACATAATTTTTTTTCGGGGAGTTGATCGTTTTCGAGATATTTCATGATTATGGTTTCACCCTTAAAAAACTTAACTTTTCTCATACAGGAAAATATCAATTATGCCAATACAAACAAAGGAACTTCAGTCACATAGCAACCAGCTTTTGACTGTCACTTTAACCTATGCTACTCCCTTATTTCCCTTCTACTTACAAGGAAGCAAGTAATAAGACTATTTCTGGTAATTTTTTCTCGATTAACATGAAGTAAATAGAATCATAAGCTTTTTAACAATAATTTGCTGTAGAGATGTAGTGAAAGTTATGTGAATGGAACACATCAGATTTTTATATGTTATAATGTTTCTGTTCTTACGCATACACATAAATATATACAAACACCCATACCCGAAGCGGGACTCGAACCCCTGCGCCACGAAGCACCAAAGTTATGCACTTTAGCGAGCGCGGCCATGAGGACCGGCTCTGTTCAGTGCAAAGCATATGTTTATCCGCGAAGCGTGTTCATTTACGAATCTCAAAAACAAAATATAAAGTTCCAATATCTTTATGATTTGCTGACAATAATCATCTTTGCAATAAAAATTTACAGAACCCATGCTTTGTATTTTTATTTCTCTTAAGAAATCGAATTTTGGGCAGAATTATTCTTTAGGGAAGAGAAGCCCCTGTTTATTTTACTTAATGAAATGGAAATGGCGTGTTATTTATGGACGCTCTTTAACTGCTGTGGTTCTTAGCGTCCCATTCTATACTGGGCGTGAAAGATCGCTTAATTTTGCTCCGAGACCTCTCTTATCAGGCTTGAGGTTCTTTTACGTGCTGTAAATCTACGACACGGGACCAACAGCTTTACTTCCCTTCCGAAGGAAGCCATGCTAAGGATTTTTACACCCGAAAAAATCCATCGTCCTCCGCCGGGTTTGAACCCGCGACCTTGGGTATATGAATTTAGCATGGTAACCATTACACCACGGAGGGCGACTATTTTACTTAATGGACGTGTCTTTGTCCTCCTGTATAATTTCTTGTAAATTGATAGTAAACATTTAGCTTTATTGTTTTTAATACAACAAAGTCTTCCAAAGTTTAATTATTATTTTAATTCCCCTAAGGCTATTCATATTCTTCGAAAATTCCCACATACATGGAAATATTTTTCAAAATATTCGATTTTCTAACAGATTTTGATTAAAATTTTGCATATTAAACTTGTTTACATGGTAAATAAAATGTATATTTTCAATTTATTGGAATTAGCCCCTGAAGTCCTCTTCATTGTGAATTACTTTTACATAACTGATAAACGCAAGAGATAGACAAAAACCTAACTCAAAAAATATAATTTCGATAAACGCACGCACGCGCACACACACACACACACACACACACACACACACACACACACACATGGCTGCGCTGTGGCCGAGTGGTTAGACCACTCGACTCTCACCTAGACGGCCTGGGGTTCGATCCCAAGCGACCGCATGTGAGATTTGAGGTGGACAAAACGGCGCTGGGGCGGGTTTTCTCCGGGTACTCCGGTTTCCCCCGCCATCGCATTCCACCGGTGCTCCATCATCATTCATGTATCATCAGTGTCACCGCCTGCGGTGCCATTAGTAGTTAAAGCGGGCGTACAAAAAAAAAACACACACACACATTGTTTTACTCCTGGACATGGAAAAATTCCGAATTTCAATGTCAATCGAATAGTGACGACAGCTTTTATAAGATTGACAATCGCTTTAGCCTTATTTCCATTCTACTTACAAGAAAACAAGCATTAAGACCATTATGGTCATGTTTATCTCGATTAGCACTTTGTAGATAAAACAATATTTTGTTGGAAATGTGCGTTTGTAGAACAGATGTCAATGGTTCACATTAGATTTTTCTCCCGAAAGCGTCTAGTGTTAAGTGTTCTTACTAATGTTAACGAACATCATTTTGACTGACCCCGTTTATTCACAAGCTTTTGTGTTCGTGTAGCACTTCCGTTGACAATGTGAATGGGCCCTATGGACTGTATAAAGCGTCCAGTTCTTAAGCATTTGACTAACTCTAACATTTGTATCTTTAACGAAATATGAACATAGCTTTACTGCAAGTGAAGTAGATTAAAATGTAAGTTTTCCTGAACAACCACACTAATAGAGGGTAGAGAAAGTAATGTGAACAATAACACATCAGATGTTCTTTTATACTCGCCGTCCCAAAGGAGTAACTTTCCATTGCTTGCCACTTATTACTTGTCTTCTTTTCTAGCTGAATAGGAATTGTTAAATGACGTGTTCACCACTTAGTAATTTCAAGCCATAGCTAAAAGCTTTGAAGGCGTGAATCTATTGTTCACTTTCTGTCTTTCTCTGTTCTTCTGTGATATAAATAAGGTGATATGTCTGTAAAATTTGGAAACTGCACTGTATGTCAGATACATTTTTACTTTCTCTATAGGCACTATGTACATAGTGTATAGAGAAAGTATTGCACTCCACCAAAAAATTCGATACCGGGATTTCACCGGAAATATATTTTTTAGGGTCCCCTGCATCCAAAAAAAATATTTTCAGAAAAAGGTCCGTGTGTGTGTGTGTGTGTGTGTGTGTGTGTGTGTGTCCGTGTGTCTGTGAACACGATAACTCAAAAACGAAAAGTCGGTAAAATACCAAACTTGGTATTTAAGTTTACTATCTTCTAGGGATGCGACACGAGGGTTTTGAGAAAAATCCCCCCACCCCAAACTACCCTTTACATGGAACTTTTTTCGAAAATTTCGATTTTCTCAAAAATGGCTCTAACGATTTTGATTAAAATATCATATATTAAAGACATTTGCCTAACAAATAAAATGTATATCTTGAATTTTCTGGGAATAGCCTCTGAAGAGTAGTTTATTCTGGATGAATTTTACTAAATTTTGAATAACTGCTAAACCGTAAGAGATGGACAAAAATTTACTATACAAAAAATGTAGAGCACGTTAAAACACACAATTTATGTTATATACATTTTTTCGCGGAGTTCGTCGTTTTTGTGACATTCCTTATTTTTGGTTTCTGCTATGAAAAACTTATACATTTCTCATACAGGAATTTGTCAACTGCTGCCCATACAAACAAAGGAACTTCAGTGACATAGCAACCAGCTTTCGATTATCACTTTAACCTATGGTACCCTCTTATTTCACCTCTACTTACAAGGAAGCAATAATATGGCTATTTCTGCTAATGTTTTGCTGATTAGCATGAAGTTAATAGAAGTATAAGCTTTTTAAGAATAATTTGTTGCAGGGATATAGAGAAAGTCATGTGAATGGTACACATCAGATTTTTTAAATTTAAACCAGTTATTGTGCACAATAATAATGATATTTTGACATGTATCAAAATGCTAGCTTGAATAATTGTTTAAATAATAGTTTTATGTGTAAATGTATTGTTCTAATAAAAATAAGTCACTGATATATTTTTAAAACTATTACAGTAAATGAGCTTACAAATAGAGCTGTGATCAAAATGTTTAAATAATAGTTTTATGTGTAATGTATTGTTCTAATAAAAATAAGTCACTGATATATTTTTAAAACTATTACAGTAAAGAGCTTACAAATAGAGCTGTGATCAAAATGTTTAACTTTAATCTTAATTATTATAGAATAATGTTTACTTATGGTACCCTCCAGAACTCTTGGTTTTTTTAAAAATGTAATAATTTATTTCTCAAAATGTATTGGCAGATAGGTAATGTATAAAAACCCGAAGGGAATCCTATAAAAACAAATTTAAAAAAAAAAAAAAAAAAAAAAAAGGTTCCATAAAGGCCTAGGGAGAAAGTTTCCAGGAAACTGTAAAGAAACAATGACAGAGTTGCACAGTTTATTAGAAAAAGATCGTTTAAACGGTAGCGATTAAACATATATCTGATTTTAACGTTAATGCATTTGCTTAGAATGAGTTACATTCGTTATAGTTTAAGTTACCGTTGTAACTTACAATTATAAGTTATAGGCCTCGAAATTCAATTTGAACATAAATCTTGTGATAAAAGAAAGACTTGGTTGTCCCGTATAGCAAAGTGGGTTTTAACAACAATAATAATAATAATTTAGATGCACTGAAATATATTTAAACCCCGAATTGCCCAAGCCGAAAGAAAGCCCACGTTTGCCTGTCCTCGGCGGCTTCGCAGTAAAACTTCGCTGTGCTTTTAAAGACGATCTGTCCCTCGTCGGATTTCCAGTAGACTGAATGCATCTCTGTCCCACGACGACCCACCGAAGAGAGGCAGTATAAATCTTGAAGAGAGACAAAATTTCATCATAAGGAAACATTAGAGGGGGTTGGTAAGTCTACTAAAGCATTATTACCAATTGTAATTACTGAATTGTACTTTAGTTGGTCGTAAAGGTTCTTTATAAATATTAATAATTTTAATTACTTGTTGAAACAAATGCAATAAGAATGAAATAGTGTGGAAATGGTGAGCAAAAGTGGAAAGTGTTTGGAAAAGTTTGCGGGAAAGAGTGTCTATTATTACTGACCATTAAAGCTTCAGTTAATTGGTAGTTAAGGCGTGCCAAGTGGGAAAAACTATATATTTTCATAAAGTTTAGAATTATTATTTATTATTAAATAATTGTTTTTAATTTTTCCCAATTTTGGTGAAATTTCACACATGATTTTAATGAACCCTCTGTAAAGTTTCTATATTATACGGTATTTTTATTAATTTATTATGTCGCTATAGCATTCAAGTAATATCGCGACTACAAACATTTTAAAAATTACAATAGGTGTGTCAATCAATTTACAAGCACACAAGTATGAAATTGATTATATACAATTATCCAGCTTTATTTGTTTACTTTCTCTACAAGCACTATGTGCATAGTGTATAGAGAAGGTATTGCACTCCACCAAAAATTCGATACCGAAATTTCACCGGAAATATGTTTTAGGGTCACTGATATCCAAAAAAAGCATTTTCACAAAAAGATCCATGTGTGTGCGTGTGTGTGTGTGTGTGTATGTGTGTGTGTCCGTGTGTCTGTGAACACGATAACTCAAAAACGAAAAATCGGTAAAATACCAAACTTGGTATTTAAGTTTAGTATCTTCCAGGGATGCGACACGAAGGTTTTGAGAAAAATCCCCCCACCTCAAACTACCCTTTACATGGAACTTTTTTCGAAAATTTTGATTTTCGCAAAAATGGCTCTAACGATTTTGATTAAAATATCAAATATTAAAGATATTTACCTGACAAACAAAATGTATATCTTGAATTTTCTGGGAATAGCCTCAGAAGACTACTTTATTTTGGACGAATTTTACGGAATTTTGCATAACTGCTAAACCGTAAGACTTAGATAAAAACTTACTGTATAATAAATGTAGAGCACGTTAAAACACACAATTTATGGTGTATACATTTTTGTCGTGGAGTTGATCGTTTTTGAGACATTCATTGTTTTTGGTTTCAGCTATGAAAAACTTACTTTTCTCATATAGGAATTTGTCAACTCCTGTCCACATAAACAAAGGAACTTGTCACATAGCAACCATCTTGTGACTATCACTTTAACCTATGGTACACCCTTATTTCACTTCTACTTACAAGGAAACAAATAATAAGACTATTTCTGCTGATTTGTTCTCGAGTAGCGTGAAGTAAATAGAGGCATAAGCTTTTTAACAATAATTTGTTACAGAGATGTAGAGAAAGTCATGTGAATGGTACACATCAGATTTTTTTAAAAACTTAACTATATTATGGCAGACTGTTGAATCATTCAAGACTACTGAGATATCAGCAGGAACACCACACCGAAGCCGTTGCACATTGTAGGAAGGACACTTTAAACTATATGCTGAACTGTGAGAATGATGACAGTGCTTGCATGTAGGCTGAGATTTTTTGGCAAGGAGGTATGAAGGGTAATTGTAGTAAGTCCAATACGTGACCAGCTGAGAAGACCCTGGCAAGACGCATTAGATGCTTTATCGAGTAACAGAAATTATTGTTGTGGGCTATAGTGTGCAGTTGGATGTGGAACTCTAGTATAACTTCCATTGTTTAGATATTTCATACTTAAAATATTTTGGAAGTCGTAATGGGAACTTTGATGTGGGTCAGGTTTGGAGAGTGATTTGTTGCTTCTTTAGCTGCTTCATCAGTTTTCTCTTTGCTGTATATTACCTAAGTGAGATGGTATCCACGCCAGTATCACATCTTTATTTCATTCTATTAGTTTATTATACATCAGTAACATTTTCTGCACTAAGGACTTTCTGGGTGACGTTTGTTTAAGAGCTAGGATTGCACTCAAGGAGTCAGTTAAGATTATGTAACAACAGTACTCAGTTTTCATTATGTATTCTAAGACAAAGCACATGGCAAAAAGCTCACAGGAGAATATAGTGAGGTGATTCGGAAGGTTGCAAGACACTGTATGCTCAGGATATACAAGGGCTGTTCCAGAAGTACCCGATTACCCGATCTAACAAAGAATGCACAAACATTTGGGGTAAAACATCTTTATTTCTCTACATAGTCTCCTTTCAGTTCAATACATTTTTCCCAGCGATGTTCAATAGCTTGGATACCGTGTTTATAGTGAGAACTATCGAGGTCTGCGAAATAGCCATCAACAGCAGACTCCACCTCTTCATTGTTGGCAAATATTCCTCCACCAGAGGGGGCTAAATCTGGCGAATATGGTGCATGAAGAAACAATTCGAACTTTAACTCATTGATTTTGGCCATGGCGATAATGGACGTGTGGACTGATGTATTGTCTTGATGAAATAAAACTTTCTTTCTTTGCTAAATGCGGCCGTTTTTGCTCAATTTCATCACTCAAATGCTGTAACAAGTTTGCATAATATTCGCCATTGATTACTTTTCGTTTTTTGAGATAATCAATGAAAATTATCCCGCGTATTTTCGAGGAAACTGACACCTTGGCCTTGCCTGCAGATGGAACTGTCTTCGCCTTCTTTGGAGCCGATTCTCCCCATCCAATCCACTGGTTTGGTTGTTCTTTCGTCTCAGGTGTTCACTGTTTATGAACCGACGCAAAAATTCAGCTTTATTGCAGCGAAACATTGCCATTGTTCTATTGTTTGAAACAACACCCTATCTATACGTCAGGTCAGGTGCTTCTCAGACTACATAGTACCACGGTATAACCACACCTACCATTCATTTTGGAAACGAAGTTTTGATGCTTGCCATGAATTCCGTGAAGCATTTGCCGGTAATGAGAAATATCTGTATCCTGTTTAATGTATTTGGCTAGCGTGGTGATGATAGTCGGGGTTTTGGGTTTCCTACTGAAACATTTTACATTTATCATGAAGGAAAAAGTTTCTATAACGGTAGCTCCAGGATAATACCTGATGGTAAGGTAGTTCTAAGAAAGCAGCGCCCAGGGTTGCTCTCTTACAGCGTTAATTGCTAAGTGAGAACACCTGTAATAAACTAAAAACACAAAAAGAGCTCGCAACAACGATGTTAGATATATGATAGCAATTACTAAACGTATCCGTGATGCGTGGCAATATTATGAAATTACATAATGGCTTGCAGATGTTAGGCGTTCTCCTCTGTTGCTTTCACAGCGTTTATAATGCTATTATATTTCACGTGTTTATTTTATGAAGCCGTTAGTGTGCTTTCCCTACATACCAACTTGCAGTAGTTGTTTCAAGAAAACCATCGCACCTCAAAGTACCCTTTACGTGGATAATTTTTACTTTCTCTATAGGCATTATGTACATAGTATATAGAGAATGTATTGCACTCCACCAAAAAATTCGATACCGAGATTTCACCGGAAATATGTTTTAGGGGTCCCCTTTATCTAAAAAAAAGCGTTTTCGAAAAAAGGTCCATGTGTGTGTGTGTCCGTGTGTCTGTGAACACGATAACTCAAAAACGAAAAGTAGGTAAAATATCAAACTTGGCATTTAAGTTTAGTATCTTCCAGGGATGCGACACGAAGATTTTGAGAAAAATCACCCCACCCCAACTACCCTTTACATGCAAGTTTTTTCGAAAATTTTGATTTTCTCAAAAATGGCTCTAACGATTTTGATTAAAATTTCGTATATTAGAGATATTTACCTGACAAATAAAATGTATATCTTGAATTTTCTGGGAATAGGCTCCGAAGATTAGTTTATTCTGGTGGAATTTTACTAAATTTTTAGTTTCTGCTTATTTTACGTTTCTGCTATGAAAAACTTGTACATTACTCATACAGGAATTTGTCAACTGCTGTCCATACAAACAAAGGAACTTCAATGGCATAGCAACCAGCTTTTGACCTATGGCACTCCCTTATTTCACCTTTACTTACAAGGAAGCAAGTAATATGGCTATTTTTGCTAATGTTTTACTGATTAGCATGAAGTTAATAGAAGTATAAGTTTTTTAAGAATAATTTGTTGCTGGGTTATAGAGAAAGTCACGTGAATGGTACACATCAGATTTTTCTAAAATATTTTTCGCTCAAAAGGCTCTATAAAATACCATATGTTTAACTATTTTAAACACAAATGTAATGTATATCTTGAATTTTCTTTAAACAGGCTCTAAACTCCTATCGTTGTGGATGCTGATTGTGTAACTGGTAAACCGTGAGAGACACACGAAAATTTACTTCACTTAAACTACAGATCTCATCAAAACACATAATTTATGTCAAATTCATTATTTTTTTGGAGTTAACGATTTCCAAGATGTTCCTTGCTATTGAGTTAAATTTTCTCAATTTAGAAATCGTCATTCGTTCAGTTATTGATTTCACTCCTGGCCATGCAAATAAAACTAAATTTTAAATTTATCACTTAGTGTCCAGTTATCAAAAAGTGACTATCGAATTGGTCTAGATCATTCCCTTATTTCCGACGTAGCTAGAAGTAAATAAATAATAAGATCATTTCTGTTAGTTTATCTTGATTTTCATGAAGTAGTTTTAAGAATAAAGGTTTTGTAAGAATAATTTTTTGCAGAACAGGTAGAGAAGATCATGTGAATGGAACGCGTCATATTTTTTTAAAAACATATGCTGCTCACAAACACACAAATCCACAGAAACCGTTTTACTTTCTCTAGCTCGGATGTAAGTGCAATGTGCATAATAGGTGTTGAATTGTACTAAAAAAATCTGATGTGTTCCATTCACATGACTTTCTCTACATCTCTGCAACAAATTATTGTTAAAAAGCTTATGCTTCTATTTACTTCATGCTAATCGAGAAAAATTAGCAAAAATAGTTTTATTACTTGCTTCCTTGTACATAGAAGCGAAAAAACGGAGTACCATAGATTAAAGTGATAGTCAGAAACTGATTTCTATATGACTGAAGTTCCTTTGTTTGTGTAGACAGGAGTTGACAAATTCCTGTATGAGAAAAGTAGAAGGTTTTAAAGCTGAAACCAATAACAATGCGTATCTCAAAAACGACCAACTCCACGAAATAAAATGTATATGACATATTGTGTGTTTTATCGTGATCTACATTTTTTGTGTAATAAGTTTTTGTCTATCTCTCACTGTTTACCAATTATACAAAATTCAATAAAAATCATCCAGAATAAAGAGGTCTTTAGAGGGTATTCCAAGAAAATTCCAGATATACATTTTGTTTGGCATGTAAATATCTTAAATATAAGATATTTTAATCAAAATCATTAGAGCCAGTTTTGAGAAAATCAAAAGTTTTGAAAAACTGCTGTATGTAAAGGGAAATTTGGGGTGGCAGGATTTTATTTTGAAATCTCCGTGTCGTACCCTTAAAAGATACCAAACTTAAATACCAAGTTTGATATTTAACGGTCTTTGAGTTATGCTATCCACAGACACACACACACACGCGCACAAGAATCTTTTTCCAGATTTTTTTTTTTTTTTTTTTGATTCAGGGCGACCCAAAACATGTATTTCCTGTGAACTCTCGGTATGGAATTTTTTGTTGGAATATAATACCTCCACTATACACTGTACATAGTACGTGTAGAGAAAGTAAAAATACTTTTTTTGTACTCAGAGGACCTCAAAACACATTGCCGGTGAAATCTTGGTATCGAATTTTCGGATGGAATACAATACCTTCTCTATGCGTTATGTACTTAGTACGTGTAAAGAAAGTAAAAAATAATTTGTTTATTTATTCCGGAGGCCATAAAACATGTATTTCCAGTAAGATCTCAATGTGGAATTGTGTGAAATACGGTTACGCCCTCTTACCTTATGCATGGGTGGCAGAGCAAGTTAAAAGGGTAGAATGTATACATTTATATATCCGCTCTGGGTTTATAAGAGCAGGTCGCCCTCAGTGTTTAGATTAGACGCAAAAGGACTTTGTGGTGCGGTTCACGCAACGGTCTCTATGCCTGCTAAACTAAACGGAATAAGGAAGTGTTGTGATGTATAACAATAGCCTTGATAGTGAGTGACGTAGAACTGGTATGTCAGGAGGTTAAGTGGACTTTAACATGACAGCGATGCGGTGCGCCGAGGTATGTGGCAAACAGCGTCACTAGGGCGTGTTACACAACTTTTCCCTCAAGTTTCCAAGGAAATGCTAAAAATTGTGGCGGCTTTAAGTGGAAATGTCTACATTTGCATCAAACATCAATCAATCATGTTTTTCTGTCAACGCAAGTAATTCACGGGTACCAATGTCCTCGTTTTAACCTGTTTATAGCTTTCCTCTTAGACTTCGCATTAATATCCCAGTATGAGAGGCATCTAGAAAGCGGCAGACAATTTGGTATAACTAAATAATAACGAAAGCTATCAACACAAAACTTTATTTACAATATATGTATATATACATATATTACTATTATTATTAAATTGTGGGACTTTTTCCAAAAATGCTTTTTTGGGGGTTCAGGAGGACTCAAAACATGTATTTCCGGTGAAAATAACAAAATGAAGTCAACTCATACTCGGGTCTCTCAGTGATGGAATCCAAACAAGAGTTAGACTTTCATATTTCCAGGAGACAAAAGTAAATCTTACGAATTCTCTTGAGTGCAGTGATCCGACAGCAGCCAAGAGAGAAATCTCCACCAGGCGTTTATGGTAGCTTGCAAAAGAATGTCTAAGCTTGGTGGCAGGTGAATTCTTCAATGGTAAGGAGACCGATTTCCCTATAAAGTTACTCCTCTTTTCTTAGGTAACCAGTGCGAGTCAGTTGAATAATCCAGGTTTAGTGTCGGTCATCTTGCAGCTTTTTCTGAGGTGTGTCATAAAATAATGCGCATGCACCAGGCGACCCACATTCCGACACATGTGATTTAAATACTCGTGCGTACCTAGTGTATCCTGCATGTTAGTTTGGAAATTATGTTTAAGTCACCTATAAACACATTTCTATACTTGTAAATTGGCCAAAATAGCAACTGTTTAGTTAATTTAAGCAATAACTCGAGATAGGAAGTGACAATATAATATAAGCCATGCAGTGATGACATGACTACTCAGGTGTACCAACTGCCTCCATGGGGTTTTTCCATTAGGCCGGTATCCGTTCTACCCTTGTTGACGCAAGGACCGAAGTGGATATACCACTTACGATCGTAAACCAATTACGAGGATGACTACTGAAGACCTCGGTGGGGGCGACAGTTACTAGCTCCTGTCTACTAAGATCTCCAGGTAATTGTAGCGTCTAAAAACCCCTCCAGAGATCACCGATCAAGGGTTCCCAACCTCCCATAGGTTTCCGGAAAATCTGCCCTGCCGAGTCCAACCCAATCCGAACCTTTGCTGGAGGCATTCCAGTAACGTCAGAAGTACCACGGGTGCTCTGGGTCCACAGGGATCGCACTGAAGCGGCTGAAGAGTTCGGAACCTCTACCCTATAAGATAAGGTGCGGGGGGATTCGGCACTTCGACCTAGAAGAACTATGTCATTGTGGTCACCTCGGGAAAAGGACGAGGGTGGCCGACCCAAAGAGTTACAGAGCACAGGGTAGGGTTCCTACGACTCCCAGGTCAAAACTTCCCGGCGGTGGCTAGTACAGTCAGCTTCTCTCACCCCCTGCGAGCTTACACATCCCACTGGTGGGCGCGAATACTGGAGACCGCCCCGACGAGGACCATGGTGTTCAAATAACATCCTTTTCCACTTCATGCCATACTGAGCCTGCCAACACTTTTAATCTCGAAACAGCTAGGCAAAAGAAATAAGGTGAAATTATTCGAGACAAATTTCTCTGTGTGCCTCACATTCAAGAGGCCGTAAGTAGAATCTCGCTTACTACTTTCTCTACACGTACTATGTACTTAGTGTATAGAGAAGGTATTGTAATGCACCCAAAAATTCGATACCGAGATTTCACCGGAAATACATGTTTTGAGGCCCCCTGAATAAAAAAAAATATTTTTAGACAAATATCCATGTGTGTGTGTGTGTGTGTCTTTGAGCAGCATAGATCAGAAACGAAAAGAGCGTTAAAAACCAAACTCGGTCTTTAGGTTTGGTATCTTCCAAGGTTGCGGCACGAAGATTTTCAATAAAATCCCCCCACCCCCAACTACCCTATACATGGAAATTTTTTCGAAAATTTTTATTTTCTTAAAAATGGCTCTAACAATTCTGCTTAAAATGTTATATATTAAAGATATTTACACGAAAAATAAAATGTATATCTTGAATTTTCTGGAAATAGCTTCTGAAGACTACTTTATTCTGGATCAATTTTACAGAATTTTGCATAACTGGTAAACCGTAAGAGATAGACAAAAACTTACCACACAGGAAATGTAGAACACATTAAAACACACAATTTATATTATATACTTTTTTGTGGAGTTGATCGTTTTTATGATATTCCTTGTTTTTAGTTTCAGCTTTGAATAACTTCCATTTCTCATACAGGAATTTGTCAACTCCTGTCCATACAAACAAAGAAACTTCAGTCACAAGCAACCAGCTTTTGACTGTCACCTGAACCTATGGTACTCCCTTATTTCGCTTCTACTTACAAGCAAGCAAGTAATAATATTATTTCTGCTAATTTTTTCTCGATTAGCATGAAATAAATAGAAGCATAAGATTTTTAACAATAATTTGTTACAGAGATGTAGAGAAAGTTATGTGAATGGAACACATCAGATTTTTATAGGGTTTATGGTCCCCTTTTACTACTGTGGCACCGAAGGTGATGCATGCAATTCGGATGGAGCACTGTTGCAATACGATGGCAGGGGCGAACCCGGAGAAAACTCGGCCCTGCGCCGTCTTTGTCTACCAAAAATCCCACATGCGGACCGAACCTCTTGATGAGAGACGAGTGGTCTAACCACTTGGCCGCGGCGCGATCCTGAATTTCATTCAGGGTGAGTTATCTTGATAAGGTTTTTCGGGGATTTCCCTTATTCTGAGAAGAGGAATGTCCGGTAACTTTAAGCTCCATGGACCCTGAGATCATTTGAGCATATTACACAGATTTCATTCATCCTCCGATATGACCAATTTTCTGCAGTGAAAATATTAGCACTATACCATGAGTTGATTAAGCCGAAATAGGGTAAAAATAATTCTTTAGCGGCAAGAAGGCCTAGAGCGTGTTTTCCCATCAATTTCTGATTTTCTTCCGCAGCCGTGGATTGTGGCAGAGAAGCGATGACATTTTCTGTCAATTCTAACTAATCGCCGGCCCTCGCATTTCGGTGCTCCGTAACACATTTATAACGTGCCGGACAAAGAGCTCTCCGCTTTATCGGTTAATGCGTCACATAGTTTCCCCCTCATTTGTCATTCCATTTTTTCCTATATTTCTTTCTTTCTTGCTGGAATCGTAGCTCGGCAAGCATGAAGATCGTGTTGATAAGCCTTACAATTTATTGACAACCAGGCTCTCCACTGGAACTTAATTATCTTACATGAAATGCCGCCTTGTTTGAGTTGTGCGTGCGTGCGGGGTTTGCAATGGGTTGGGGGGGGGGTTGTGTGAGCCTGCCGCAACCTCAATGTGATATAGTGGAGCTTTGCGGAGTTATGCCCTGATAATTACATTTTCACGTTTCATCTTCATTAACTCCCCATTCACTTATTTCTTTTTTCACTGCAGTTTATAATGTCATTAGCGAAAATATACAGCATGTTTCTGTTATACACTCTCTGGTTATGCTTTCACATACCAAATAAACATTTGGTGAAAGAACTTGAGATGCACTGAAAGCTTCGCCACAATATTGTAATTACAATTTCTAAATTACCCGCCTCGGTAGTTTGGGGGTAACGTGTCGGCCTCACATCCAAGAGATCGCGAGTTCGAATCTAGTTTAGCGTGAGTTACGCGGATAAAGTTTATTTAGGGGTTTTCTCATGAAAAAAGAATCCTGAGAAAAAGAATTTGGTTTAGCATGAAGTACCCTATCAGAGTAATGAAAAAACTGCGCAGAACGTTGTGGGCGCAAATATGGCCGGTTACGTCACACTCCCTTCTCCCGCATGTCCATATGACATCAGATACGCATGCGCATCGCGTGGTTTTTGCCAGTGGAGGGAGAGAGGGCATTTCTAATGGCAGTTTTTCTTTGGTAGTGTTTTTACTACGTGTGGCATCGCAGGCGACGACACTGGTGATACATGTAGTGAAGATGGAGTACCGGTGGAATGCGATGGCGTTGGAAACCGGAGAACCCGAAAAAAACGCCCCTGCGCCGCTTTGTCCACACAAATCACATTTACGGTCGCTTGGGATCGGACCTGGGTCGTCTAGGTGAGAGGCATGTGGTCTAACCACTTGGCCACGGTGCGGCACTAGCGGCAGTGAGTGATCACAAAAATCATAGTATACTGATTATTGTAAGAGTAATAAATGAGAGCTATTAACAGTAATGTCGGGGCCTTCAACCACTAAATTTTTCTCTGCTAAGTCCCTTAGAGGACAGGCTAGGGAGATGGTTTGCAATGTTACCACTTACTTGGAAAAACAAGTATTTGTTCTCATCCTACATTCAGCAATGCACGCGGGTATTGTAACAATGATACAGGAGTAATGGCAAAATCTCCCCCATCCCTAAATTTTTTAAAGCCGGCTAAAGCGTGACGAGGAGAAGTAGTTGAAGGCTTGTGCTGCGTGAACCAAAAAATGTTAGTAATTTTAATTAACTATCCAAGTTATTGATAGGAGAATAAGTTTCTTAATAATTTATTACAGGGATGTAGAGAAAGTCAAATGAATGGAATACATTAGATGTTTTTCTGCCTTTGTATTGAAGATATAAAAAATCTGATGTGTTCCATTCACATGACTTTCTCTATATCTCTGTAAAAATTATTGTTAATAAGCTTATATTTTATTTATTTCATGCTAATGGAGAAAAATTAGCCCTATTTCTTGCTTTATTGTAAGTAGAAGCCAAATAAGGGAGTACCATAGGTTAAAGTGAAAGCTAAAAGCTGGTTGCCATGTGCCTGATGTTCCTTTGTTTGTATGGACAGGAGTTGACAAATTCCTGTATGAGAAAAGTACAAGTTTTTCAAATCTGAAACCAAGAAAAAGGAACATCACAAAAACGATCAACTCCAGGAAAAAAATGTATATAACATAAATTGTGTGTTTTAACGTGCTCTACATTTTTTGTGGGTTAAGTTTTTGTCCATCTCTTACGGTTTAGTAGTTATGCAAAATTCATCCATAATAAAGTAGTCTTCAGAGGCTATTCCCAGAAAATTCAAAATATACATTTTATTTGTAAGGTAAATATGTTTAATATATGATATTTTAATCAAAATCGTTAGAGCCATTTTTTAGAAAATCAAAATTTTCGAAAAAAATTCCATGTAAAGGGCAGTTTGGGGTAGGGGGATTTTTCTCAAAATCTTCGCGTCGCATCTCTGGAAGATAATAAACTTAAATACCAAGTTTGGTATTTTACCTACTTTTCGTTTTTGAGTTATCGTGTTCACAGACACAGGGACACACACACGGACCTTTTTCTGAAAATACTTTTTGTTATACAGGGGACCCTAAAACATATATTTCCGGTGAAATCCCGGTATCGAAGTTTTCGTGGAGTGCAATACCTTCTCTATACACTATGTACATAGTACGTATAGAGAAAGTAAAAACCCGATACTTGAAGTGTTTAAACATGCTGCTATAGTTTTATTAATTTTATCCAAAAACTGTATGATAAAATATGTATTTTTAAACCAAAAGTTTCAATAACTCAAAAACTGTTTGAGTTAGAGAAATGAAACTGAGCAGAGCATCAGCTTCTTATACTTTGATGTGCATACCAAAACTGAAGCCTCTAGCGTCAAAATGTTGGAAAACGTAAATTTCACTCACCACCTCCCTCGAAGGAGTAGTTTCATCGATTGCAAAAAATATTGATGTTAAAGGAAAATAATTTGGCAAATAGTAAGAAAGTAATATTTTTAAAAACTACTCTTTGTTTGACTTTCTAACATTTGTAAGTGTCGTCCTCGTGATTGTTAAAATAAATTTGATAAGGAAACGCTGCAGATCTAAGTTTAGGTAATTGGTAAGTCATGAGGACTGAGGATAACCTGAAGGGGAAAAAATCTGCAGAGATGTAGAAGTATTCTACAATAAATTATTGTTAAAGAGCTTATACTTCTTTTTACTTCGTGCTAATCGATAAAAAATTGGCAGAAAAATTAGCAAGTAGAAGGGAAATAAGGGAGCAGCATAAAACCTATTAGTTAAAAGCTGGTTGCTATGTGATTGAAGTTCCTTTATTTCTATGGACAGGAGTTGACAGGTTCCCGTATGAGAAAATTATAAGTTTTTTAAAGCTGAAAACAAAAACGAGGAATATTTAAAAAACGATCATCTCTACGAAAAAAGTGTTTATGACATAAATTGTGTGTTTTAATGTGCTTTACGTTTTTTGTTTGGTAAGGTTTTGTCCATCTCTTACGGTTTAGCAGTTATGCAAAATTCCGTAAAATTCATCCAGAATAAAGTAATCTTCAGAGTTATTCCAAGAAAATTAGAGATATACATTTTATTTGTCAGATAAATATCTTTAATATATGCAAATCGTTAGAGCCATTTTTGAGAAAACCACAATTTTCGAAAGGGGGAGGGGGGGAGGATTTTCTGGAAAATCTTCATGTCGCATCCTTGCAAGATACTGAACTTAAATACCAAGTTTGGTGGAATACAATACCTTCTCTATACACTATGTACATAGTGCGTGTAGAGGAAGTAAAAAACAGAGCCTTCCTCATCTCCTTTACACTTTTGGTTGAAATTAGGTTACGGTATTACAGAATTGGCCAGTAAGCGAGAAACAGTGTCAAGCAATGACTTTTACTTTATATGTCAGCATTAGCTGATCAGCATTTGACTCCCAACAGCTGTGGCGTTATCGGTGAACACCCGCACATTCCGAGGATATGACTAGTACAGCATTTAGCACTCAGTTATTCGCCTTCTTTATCGCCAACCCAATCCTGGGGATTAAATACTCGATTGGAATCCACCAAACAGATACTAGAGTTGGTTGTTAATGGAAACGTTGATCCCAGTATTAGTGCCCACTCGCGAGCACTACACGAACTGCAACTCATAATATGGACGAACCGATATCAGGTAAACACGCCCGCATATTCGCTGTCACAAGAAATTACAGTAAACAACTGCATATCGGATATAGAAATGTCATTATTCGATGTAGAAGGTCATTCAGTGCATGATGAAATAAACGGCAAACGTGGACCGAGGTGACAAGAAGAGAGCTAAGGGAGTACCATAGGCTAAAGTGATATTCAAAAACTGGTTGCTATGTGAGTGAAGTTCCTTTGTTTGTATGGACAGTAGTTGACAAATTCCTGTTTGAGAAAAGTATAAGTTTTTAAAGCTGAAACCAAAAACAAGAAATATCTCAAAAAGATCAATTCCACGAAAAAATGTATATAACATAAATTGCGTGTTTAATATGTTCTACATTTTTATGGATAAATTGTTGTCTATTTCTTGCGGTTTACCAGTTATGCAAAATTCCGCATATTTATGCAGAATAAAGGTGTCTTTAGAGGCTATTCCGAGAAAATTCAAAATATACATTTTATTTGTCATGTAAGTATCTTTAATATACGATATTTTAATCAAAACCGTTAGAGCAATTTTTGAGAAAATCAAAGTTTGCGAAAAATGTTCTACATAAAGGGTGTTTGGGAGGGAGATTTTATTGAAAACCTTCGTGTCGCACCCTTGGAAGATACTGAACTTAAATACCAAATTTGGTATTTAACAGACTTTTTGTTTATGAGCTATGCTGCCCACAGACAGACTGATAAACACACACACGGACATTTTTCTAAAACTGCTTTCTTTTGATTCAGGAGATCTGAAAACATATATTTCCGGTGAAATCTCGGTATCGAACTTTTGGGTGTAATACAGTACCTTTTCTATACGCTATGTACTTAGTACGTGTAGAGAAAGTAAAAAAGTAGCTACGAGCCACATATAATAAAGTGTGGTGACTCAGGCGGTAACGTCTATGGCCAACGTTCTCTTCTTAAAAAGGGAAATGAAGGCGAAATTGATAAAAGATATTGGTGGAGTGACTGGTGGAGGAAACCGGAGAACCCGAAGAAGCCTCGCCCAGAGACCCTATGTCCACCACAAATCCTATATGCGGATCCCTGGGATTGAACCTTTGAGAGGGTTCAACCTTGGTGCGAGGTGAGCGGTTACAAATGACATCACTGCATGAAATCTTTTACATTAAATGAAGGACTGCACAGAAAGGACTTTTAGCATTTAATGACAAAATAATATTAGAAACATTCATTTTAATGGTGGCGTAACATTTTCTCATTAACTAATTGCCTAATTAAGTAATTATTACGGCATTGATCTCCCTTCCAACCACAATTTCATACAACGAACCTGCAATTACAAAATTCTCATCTACTTGATAATGAACTATTCGTTGGTGTACAGAAGTTACCACTAACGAAGAAAGAGTGTCTCTGTCACAGAAACATTTTCCGAGCCTAATGGAGAGAAGTGGAGTGCAATATAGACCGACTTTGAAGTCGAGAAGTTTCTTTTAATTGCCAGCCCTTCGGCTTTAAAGTGAGTTTCCTTTGGAAACTGACGTAAAGTGATCAAATGAAAAGATCTCTAGTATAGGGTTTAATTTGAACCATTTAATGTCTGAAGACTCTATTCCGACCTAAGTACCGTGCTGCAATTTTCTTCCAATACAAATTTTGTATGTAGGTTTTCATGTACTCATTAGTAACATATTTAATTTACTTTTTCTAATGTTACCAATAACACAGTAGTTTTATGATCGATAGCAACAAGCATGTCTATTCAGATTGGTTGCTGTCATATTCCATTTTGATTACATAACTCCATGGCACGACAGCTCACGGGGAACCTTGGCCTACCACCCGGCCGCTGCGTCCCCCATCTCGGTCCATTACAGACGTCATGGATGGGGTGCAGAATTGGAGGGTGAGACGTGGTCAGCGTCTCGAGCCCCTCCCCCGGCTGGTTAATGCGGTTCTCATGACCCGGAGCCGCTACTTCTCCATCAAGTAGCTCTGATTACCTGTACAATATCTAGAGAATGTTAACATTCTATACATTAGTTTTTTTTTTTTTTTTTTTTTTTTTTTTTTTTGCCTTTAGGTCATGATATTATTATCAGGATCCGTATTTTAATTACCTAAAATATTTGAAAAATTATCCATAAAATGTCTCGAAAATTAAATGTGTTTTTCACATACTTTCTCTACCTAATCTGCAACAAATTATTTTTACAAAACTTATTCTTATATGTATTACATACTAATCAAGATAAACAGAAATATTCTTATTACTTTTTTTATTAGTAGGCATAAGGGAAATAAGGTAATACTCTAAGTCGATAATCACATATTTTAAAGGCTGGTTGCTAAGTGTTAAGAACAAAACTAATAGATAATAAAAAAAAAAAAATATGGAAAACCAAACGAGGATTCTTATTAGAGCAAAGTGTAAGTATAAGAAAATGTAAACCGAAACAAGTATTATCTCCGAAATGGTTATCTTCACACAAAAAATGTGTTGAACATAAATTGGGTTATTTTTAATGAGATTTATATTTTGTGTAGGAAGCTTTTGTCTATCTCTATGGTTTAACAACTATGCAAAAATCATCCAGAATAAAGAGGGCGCCATAGGCAATTCACAGAAAATTCAAGATATATAATTTATTAAATAATGGCATTTTGAATCACAATCAATATAACCATTTTAATTTTTAATCGAAGCACGGAAGCGAATAATAATACTGTTTTTGCTAATTTTTTCTCATTTAGAATGAAGTAAATAGAAGCACAAGCTTTTTAACAATAATTTGTTGCAGAGATGTAGATGTAAAGAAAGTCATGGAAAACATCAGATTTTTATATATGGTTCCTCAATATGTACTTCCAGAGAATTATTGGATGGAATGTAATGCATTCGCTACCTACTATGTACATTTTACGTGGCAGAGAAAATCAAATACATGGCAATTAAACTACAGGATTCCTCCGAAAGCGGCTCCAGATAGTGTTCCCGAAACTGTTGTAACATTGTAGGCAACATTATGTTAACCAATAGTATTTAAATATTTACAGGCTGTTTCAAAATGACACCAAACGAAGATAGCAGTCGATTAGCTTACACCTTGAACTTGATGTCGCAACTTTCAACCTCATTTAAATGTTTATGTGTGTTTAAAAATCGCACACATTTGGGATTAGGCAGCGAAGGAACAACGGCTGTCATACGCCTCACCCCACATGCTACGTTTTCCATTACTAAGATGACCTGTCCCGCGCCGGCGTGTCTATTAAACCACGCCTACACCACGCGACTGGAACCTTCGCTACAAACCGGCATCTCTTTTGGAGTGGGCCAGGCACGTGCTTTCTGGTTATGTACGACTGCCTAATCCATGGTGATTTTATGTCAGTTTTTGTATGTTTCGAGTTTAGAGCTGAAAATTATATTCACGTATCACGTATGGCATGACAAACAAGGTTCACATGTTCATTTGGTGTCGTTTTGAAACACCCTGTGTATATGTATCTACTTATGAAAGAACGTTTATTTTAGTCTTTAAAATTCCTAACATTTTTAAAAACTTATAATTCATTAATAAGCGATATTTCAATGTCACCAGGTAAATGTTTTTGAGAATGCTTCAAAGCTTCAAATTTTATAGAAAATAATTTGAGGGACATGGAACATTTTGATTATGTAATATGTCTATCTAATAAAATTTATGAAATAACTTATATGTTGCAAAGTACATATTTATCCCTTTTAAATGAAATTTACAGCAATGTCATCACAATAAACTTTTCAGGGAAAAAATGTGCAGAAAAAAATAAATTTAAAAAGCCATTCTCATTGTCCTTAAATACTAACTGAAATAAACTGAATTGTAAATTAAATTTTATTTTTTCTGTATTTCAGGTGAGTATCTTGAAGTTCATCTAGCTAGAGGGTCAAGGACCAGGAAAGGTAATACAAAGAGTTTTACATGTTTGTATTACGACGCATGGAGTAATAAGGAGATCATAAATGCACGCCTAGTGTTAAATTTCAGGTGGTGATTAAAATATTTTACCTCTGTAATACAGTACATAATGCATTTTTTACTTTCTCTATACGTACTATGTACATAGAGAAGGTATTGTATTGCACCCAAAAATTGGATACCAAGATTTCACCGGAAATACATATTTTGGGTCCCCCTGAATCCAATAAAAAAGCATTTTTACAAAAAGGCCCGTGTGTGTGTCTGTCTGTCTCTGTGTGTGTGTGTGTGTGTGTGCGCGGGCGTGTGTGTGTGTCTGAGTGTCTGTGGGCAGCATTACTCAAAAACGAAAAGACCGTTAAATACCAAACTTGGTATTTAAGTTTTGTATCTTCCAAGGATGCCACACGAAGATTTTCAAGAAAATCCCCCCACCCCCAACTACCCTTTACATGGAACTTGTTTCGAAAATTGTGATTTTCTCA
This sequence comes from Hymenopus coronatus, assembly GCA_030762935.1. Taxonomy (NCBI): domain Eukaryota; kingdom Metazoa; phylum Arthropoda; class Insecta; order Mantodea; family Hymenopodidae; genus Hymenopus; species Hymenopus coronatus. Next base: position 52,642,438 of record CM060884.1, read on the forward strand.
AAAATGGCTCTAACGATTTTGATTAAAATGCCAAATATTAAATATATTTACCTGACAAACCTTTCTGGAACATTTTTTTAAATGAATTTTGCATAACTGGTAGACCGTAAGAGTGTCTAAAATCTACTTCACAAAAAATGTGGAACTAGTTAAAACACAAATTTTTGTAATGTTATTTTATTTCTCAAATAGGAGATCATGTTTCGTTTCATCTCTCTGTTGTTTTACTTCTGATCGTGCAAAGTGAACTGATTTTCAAACGTTTCGTACAGCGACGATCTTTTTAAAAGTATTTACTGTCGTTTTAGCCTGGTGTATTTATTTCTTTATTTCCCTTCTACTTAGAAGGAGCAAATAGAGTCATTTCTGCTAATACGTATCTTGATTACCATGATGCAGATAAAGGTATAATTTTTGTAACAATAGTTTGTATAAAAAGTCATGTGAATATAAAACATCAGCTTTTTACTTTCTCTATACGTGCTATGTATATAGTGTATAGAGAAGGTATTGCACTCCACCAAAAAATTCGATACCGAGATTTCACCGGAAATAAACGATTTAGGGTCCCCTGTATCCAAAAAAAAAGTATTTTCAGAAAAAGGTCCATGTGTGTCTGTATGTCCGTGTGTCTGTGAACACGATAACTCAAAAACGAAAAGTCGGTAAAATACCAAACGGTATTTAAGTTTAGTATCTTCCAGGGATGCGACACGAAAATTTTGAGAAAAATCCCCCCACCTCAAACTACCCTTTACATGGAACAAAGAGAGACATATTTTAAGCAATTTTTCCCCCAGTATATTTCAAATCATCTATATGAGCATTTAGATATTCTTTTCACATCGACGTGTCGCTGGTATATACAACTTTTGAAATTGGATTCAAGCTGTTAGTGGACACAGAAAATATTTTAAAACGTGTTCCTCTAGTTCTTTTAGCATATTACATTTCTGTTAGTCAGTTCTTATTAAACACCATGTATTTGTGGCGAGGGCGTGCTCAACTCAAGTCTGAAGGACTCCAGATACAGTTTAAGAAAAAAGAAAACGGTGAAGCAAATTGGATTAGGTCGCCAATATCATTTACTAGAAAGCTCGAGCGCCATCATTTAGCATCAAGAGCTCACTCGACATGATACCGACTGAGATGTCCCGAGGCATCCCCGAGGTCGATACAGGAATAAGTTGTAACATTTCAATAACTCTGGAGATGGAATCGGAGGAGTGCTGCATATAAGAAAGGGGATGAAGTTCTGGTTATGACATTACCATTGGATACGTTGTAGCGTAATGTGATATTAAGTCATTTATACAGGATGATACCAAACAAGCTGCTCACATACAGAAGTCTGAAGCGCGTCGAGTCCTCTTCTTACTTTCTCGACACATACTAGCTAGAGAAGGTATTATATTCCTTCCAAAAATCTGATGTCCACATTTCACCGGAAATGCTCGTTTTGAGATCCCTGAAATAAACACATTTAATGTATGTGCGTAGGTAGAAGAATAATCTTTTATAAGAATAGTTTGTTTTCAGATCAGGTAGAGAAAGACATGTGAATACAACATATAATATTTTATACAAGGGACCCTAAAACGTGTATATCCGTTGAAATCACGGTATTGAAAGTTTAGATGGAGTGCAATTACCTTCTCCACCTACGTACCATGCACTATGTAGAAAAAGTAAAAATGATGCTTTTCGCTAAAAAAAAAAAAAAATGGAAATGGCGTGTTATTTATGGACGCTCTTTAACTGCTGTGGTTCTCAGCGTCCCATTCTATACTGGGCGTGAAATACCGCTTAATTTTGCTCAGAGACCTCTCTTATCAGGCTTGAGGTTCTTTTACGTGCCGTAAATCTACGACACGGGACCCACGGCTTTACTTCCCTTCCGAAGGTAGCCATGCTAAGGCTTTTTACGCCCAAAAATGTCAAGCGTCCTCCGCCGGGTTTGAACCCGCAACCTTGGGTATATGAAGTTAGCATTGTAACCATTACACCACGGAGGGCGACTGCTTTTCGCTCATTACCTGTAGAAAAAGATAGAGTTTGATTTCTCTAATAAAATAGAATACATTAATTAATATATCACTAATGAAAAGGTATATTTTGAATGAAACATTGTGTGAACGCTTTTTTATTTTATTTTTTATTTTTCTATTTATGTATTTTTTACGGCCAAGGCATAAACAAAAACTTAGATGTGTTCCATTCATGTGGCTTTCTTTACGAAGCTGTAATAAATATTGTTAAACAGCATATTCTTCTATTTATTATATGATAATCGAGAAATACATTAGCAGAAATTGTCTTAATTGCTTGCTTTCTTTTAAGTAAAAGGAAAATAGGGAGTACATCAGGCTAAAACGACAGTCAAATATTTTAAAAGCTGGTTGCCATGTGGTTGAAATCCGTTTCTATACATGGCTAGGAGAAAAATTTTAAGCATTTTAAATGTGAACCAAATTACAAGAAATCTCTCGGAAATGGTTAGTTCCACGAAAAAAAATGTACATGACACAAATTGTGTGTTTTAAGGAGATCCACGTTTTTGTGTAGTAAATTTTATAATATCTGCTACGGTTTGCAAGTTACGCAAAATTCTGCAAAATTCATCCAGAATAAAAAGTCTTTAGAGGCTATTCCCAGAAAATTCAACATGTACATTTATTTGTCATGTAAATATCTTTAATCAAAATCGTTAAGAGACATTTTTGAGAAAATAAAAATTTTCGAAAATGTTCCATGTAAAGGGTGGTGTGGGATGGAAGATTTTTCTCAAATCTTTGTGTTCTGTTCCTGGAAGATACTAAACTTAAATACCAACTTTGGTATTTTACCGACTTTTCGTTTTTGAGATATCGTTTTCACAGACACATCGGACCTTTGTTTCTAAGAATGTTTGTGTTAGATATAGGATACCCTAAAATGCGTATTTCCGGTGAAATCTTGGTATCGAATTTTTGGTGGAGTGTTATACCTTCTCTACTTATGTACTAATTAGATAAAGTAAAAAGGAGAAGTACTCGATGTATTTAATCAAAACAGCGATATAAAATAATATCAAAACATGCTATATAGCGTGGCTGCAAATTAAGGGGACACAGAAGCGGTTTTTAGCGATTTTGGTAAAAGCAAATGATTTTTGTGCAAAAATGCACCACACTTTTAAGCACGTGTTTGTAAAGTTTGATTCTCCTAGGGCGAATATAGCACACGTTTTAGAAGCCATTTAAATGGGTTGAGCTGGTCAAATACCTCTCTATGTCAAACTTAAAGCCATTTTTCTCAGGTGTAAATTTAGTGTTATTTTCCTATATTAAAATCTATCTTCACCCACAGAAATACAGCTAGGATTCTGAAAAAAAAAAGTCCAAAGCACTGCTGAATGTGAGTAATAAAATGCCTAATTGGAATTTGGATATTAGACATAGATTAATTTTTTGCAGTTTTTCCCATTTTGTCATCCAATATTTGTTTAATACTCTCCACTTTTGGAAAATTTCAAACGGAAAATCGTTTACAAAGAAATAACGGTATGTATTTTAAAAAATGGTATATTTAGCTAAACATTTGTAGAAGAAGGTATACTTTTATTTTAGCTAATTAAATCGAATATATTAATTAATATATACTTACTGCAAAGACATGTTTGAATGAAACATTATATGAATACTTATATTTTTACCGGTAATGCATATTTAAAAAATCTGATGTGTTCCATTCACATGACTTTCTCTCTGTCTCTGTAAATTATTAATGTTAATAAGCTTATCTTCTATTTATTTCATGCTGATCGAGAAAAATTAGCAGAAATAGTCTTATTTCTTGCTTTATTGTAAGTAGAAGCGAAATAAGGGAGTGCCATAGGTTAAAGTGAAAGCCAAAAGCTGGTTGCTATGTGGCTGATTTCCCTTTGTATGGACAGGAGTTGACAAATTCCTGTATGACAAAAGTATAAGTTTTTCAAAGCAAAAACCAAGAAAAAGGAGTATCTCAAAAATGATCAACTCCAGGAAAAAAATGTATATAACATAAATTGTGTGTTTTAACATGCTCTACATCTTTTATAGGTTAAGTTTTTGTGCATCTCTTACAGTTTAGTAGTTATGAAAATTTCATCGAGAATGAAGTAATCTTCAGAGGCTATTCCCAGAAAATTCAAAATATACATTTTATTTGTCAGGTAAATAACTTTAATATACGATATTTTAATCAAAATTGTTAGAGCCATTTTTTAGAAAATCAAAGGGTAGTTTGGGGTGGGGGGATTTTTCTCAAAATCTTCGTGTCGCATCCTTGGAAGATACTAAACTTAAATACCAAGTTTGGTATTTTAGCTACTTTTCGTTTTTGTGTTATCATGTTCACAGACACACGGACACACACACGGACCTTTTTCTGAAAATACTTTTTTTGGATATAGGGGACCCTAAAACATATATTTCTGGTGAAATCTCAGTATCGAATTTTTTGGTGGAGTGCAATACATTCTCTATACACTATGTACATAGTGAGTATAGAGAAAGTACAAATTATAGCTATCCCCTTTAGCACTTCGCTGCTCCCTTAAGAAGAAAAAGAAGATCTGGAAATTTAACAATTTCTGGCAGGTAGGGACATCGATGATGATCACATTATTGTTGATGGTAATAGATGATAGGAAAGACCCTATTGAGATGCAGTTCTAAGCGAACTTTGCCCCATTATTAAAGCCTGTTATATTCTTGTCTCGCTGAGGAACTTTCAAGCACGTCATACTTTTATGAAGATTTTAGTTTGGAATTCAATTTAACTTGAGGTTGTGTTACGTGCTTTTTATTTCCGTAATTCCTCTATTACCTATGATCAATGACGTTGTCGGCTTCACCTTCTCCATATGTATTAGTTCCAGCGGAGCAATGGCAGTATGCTTTCCCCGGTGATTTGAACTTTCCCATTATAACCGGAAAGGTAGCAGAACGGCGACCATCAGGATGTGTATCATCGGTGAAAGTGCTCCGCGCTCAGGTCAAGTCAAGTATTTATTGCAAATGGCACGTTCTGCAATAACTACCTTCTCCAACTTTCACATTCGTCATGCTCATCGTTACGGCATGGTATTCGTTATGTCGGCCAATTGATGACACAGCAGACTATTCTGGGACATTATATTGGAGCGACGAGTTTAACGACAAGTAAAAGTTTTAAACGTGCCTGCCGAATCTGATACTGCACGGCGGTGGATGTTCACCTCGAGACCTGTTTGTCGAAGAGCTCCAACTGGTCTAATCGAAGTAATAGGAATGTCATTTATGTGCCCCACATTTCAGTCATTCTGGTGCCCTCCCGCCTTTTAGTATCGTGGGTAAGTGCACTACCCGAAGAAAACAAGTTTAGTACTTCCGCACTGCCTGCCCTATTGATCCATCTTAGAGGAGGTTATGGTCCTGAATGCATTAGACGTAAATGTAGGTAGTTTATTTGTTAAGCTTTGCAATATTACGTTTTTAACATTATCCACCCAATATTTATTAAATGACAATTGTGTGAGAGAAAGAGTGAGAGACAGACAGATCCCTGAGGGAAGCACTATGAGCCCACGCCCAACGACTTCCAACGCCATCCTGCCGCCGAGAGCTGTATTTCAGAGCGCAGTCACCGCCACAGAAGGGCACCACCACCGCAGTCCTCGTCGACGCTTACAAACTTGAAAGAGATTGGATGAAATGAAGGGACAGGAAGTTCGGGGAATGAAGAAATATCTCCATTTGCTTAGTGAGCCGGAAAAAACATGAAAAAAACTCATGGGTCAGAGAGGTCGGTCGCGGAATTCGATCCCACGATCTCACTATGCCAGTGTCAGACGAAACGCTTGGGCCACCTGGCTCGGTAAATACAATGCAAAGGAGTGATAAAAGCATAGCTCTTCATGGCCAGGGTTATATTTTCGTTAAACATATATCTAGAGAAGGGAGTTCTCATTCTCGGGAAGGCTTTTTACTTTTTCATCTACTCTTAAGTAGGGAAAGTATTACACGGGGGTCGTCCAGAAAGTAAAGAACGATTTGATGTAACAAAAGAATGACGAAAGATATCAACACTGTATTTGATTCCCGGCTGTGGCATTAAGTTTTTCAGCTGATTCTAACCGCAAAACACATACCCTTGCCAATAAAATAATAAAATTCGCCAATTGTTTCCATAACTATGTGAATATTGTCCAGATACTAAATGCTTACGATAGATAAGTTGCCATTAAGATGTTCTCTTAAGTTATAGACATACCAGTTGCTTGTCCGGGTAAAAATCTCAAATCATTTGAAGGTTTGCATGTCATACCTGCATATTGTCACAGTAGTTGAGTGGTTAGGGATACCGCACGGATAGCGGGAGAATAGTGTTCAATCCCAGCTGTGGCATTGAATTTTTCAGCTAGTTCTAACAAAAGTATAACAGAGATTAACTACTATATCTACAAACCACAGTTTAACTACAAATATTGTAAATATGCATTAAAATATAGTTTATAATGTACTGTTGAATATCAATAGTTTATGAATTGTTCATAAACATATAAACAATATATATGTGTAAATGTTTACTACAATGTAAAATACATTTCTGAAACATATTACTTGATTCTGCAAAGATGTATTGGTCCCGCCTACCTTTTTTTTTTGTCTTTGTTTAAACACCTACTCTTAGAGCACGTGCTGTTTGCGTCTACAGGTAAATGTACAGCGAAATTTAGTCTTTATGCACCTCAAATGCTCTCTCTAGTGATGAATCGCAGAGACTGAGACGTTCAATTAGAAGATGAAACTGAAATGTTTTAAAATAGAAAACTTGCCTACTCTCAGCTACAATGGCGTTCTAATACTTTGTAGTCTGCAGTGCTGTTCCTCTGTGAAAATTGCTCGCCCGTAAATTTTAGCTATAACTCCATCAGTGGCAAATATTTTGTAGCCAAACCACGAACGTAACACCGTAATTTTCACTCCTGAACCTTTAGTGGTTTACCCATGTTGAATACACACTGAGAATGAAAATACTAGGTTCGACTGATAACAGCATTTAAAAAAAAAAAAACATTTTTGCTTTATTTCTCAATATAATCTTCAGAAAGGCTAATATATTTGTCATATCGATGTTCTAATTTAATTAAACCATCTTTGTAGTGCGATTTATTCAAGGTACTCAAAATAGCTGTTTACTGCATCAATGACCTCGTTCCTGTGAAATCTTCGTCCTCCGAGAAATTTTTTGAGGTTTGGAACAGTGGTAGACACTGGATGCTGGATCTGGCGAATAGGCTGGATGTTCAAGCAATTTTAACTTTAATTCCCACATTTTTCCCATTGCAATGACTGAACGATGGACCGGAGCATTGTCGTGATGAAACAATTTTTTTTTTTTTTTTCCAAATGAGGTATTTTTCTTTTCACCTCATCACTCAACTTTTGATCAGGTGTCAACAAACGCGGCGCCCATCTTGCACAGACCTTGTGAAAGCCCAAAACATTACTTAAAATATTACCTGCACATTCTTTTGATATGTTTACAGCCTCTGCTAACTCAAACAACTTTAATCTGTGGTCTTCCTGTACTAAACGATGAATTTTTTCAAAGATCTCTGGAGTTGTCACTTCTACAGGGCATTCAGAGCGAGGCTCATCACTAGTGCTCGTAGACTCCTAACCCACCTTTTAAATCATTGAATATGAAGGAACAGAGTCTTTCAATGTACTGTTCATTTCCTCCTTGATTTCTTTAGGCGTTAAGCCTTTTAAATGGAAGCATTTAATCACTGCTCGTTTTTCCAAATCCTCCATTTTCGTGAAAACTCTAAAGTTTTCTTGTTTAAAATGTTGTCATTCGAAAACTAAACAAGCTATTGACCTGTAACTATGGATACAAGCTAGTATAGAATTAAATTATACGATGCTACCGTCTAACTGGCCTAATGGTGCCATAACTGTGTGAGGCCCGGAACTTATCAGCCGACCCTCGTACAATGACTCAAAGATTTTGAAGGAAGAAACATAAGATGAACAAAAATAAGAATATTTAGCTAAAAACACCACCAGCCAGCCTACTTTTGTTCGAATTTCCTAGTAGAAGACAGGGTAAAATTTATCTGCTAGTTGAAACTATAAATTCTATTGTTATGTACATTCAAGAGCATAGAAGTACTTTTAAAAAAACTAAAAATCTATTAAAATAAATTTGACAATGAATTTAAAAAATAAAGCATTTTTAAAATGTCCGGAAAACTATATCAAAGTACAGCTAAATCTGGAAATTATAAAATTATATATTATGAAAAGGCCTAAAAAGTATGACACATATGTTATAAATATGACATATACCTAGATTAAAATATTCAAATATTAGTTTATATGACCACTAAAAGCCATTTTTATTTCACCAGACTAATGTGAAACATATTTATATCACTTCACAAGATTAAAAAAAAATATAGGTGGAAAATATAACAAGCCATATTAAACCATCCTCTATTTATAGGAGTCTTATTCTTGGAGTCAACGCAAGGGCATGCCTGCTCTGAGCATTGAAGAAATATTTGATAGGTGTTCGTCTTCACATATAACATCAGAGGTGATGGAGAAAGCAACGAAAATGATCGAACATAAAAAATAGCCATAAAAATTCATGATTGCCGTAAAAGAAAAACAAGAAATGTAGTAGCTGATACACGTGAAACCTTTATAGCACCGATTGTTTTAAATTGTTTCATCGGTTTAAGGACGACTTTAACAAAAGAAAGAATGAAAGAAAAACAGAGAAAGTAATCTCGATATATGTTTGCCGAAAAGGAGAAAACTTACAGTAAAACTTTTCAGATTACCTTCCTCTTATGTAGCACTTACGTCCCCACGGACTTACAGGCTACGCCTTGGGTCAGTAGCCTGTCGAGGAGCAAGCAAACACGATCAGATGTTACCAACGCTCTTTATTTTGTGCTCTTTTGCATATATTGGGTAAACACTCGACGACAGGGGTTGCCTCTCTTCCTTGTATGTCGTGTGCCAGCTCATGATGTCGGGAACAGAAAGCAATCCAACACGCAAGCCATCTGCTCCTACATTTTTGCCTGGGTATGAAGAAGCTGTTATTTATAGAAAGTGGCGGAATAAGTGTTTATTTTGAGGGAAAGAAAATTCAATTTGCAGTGGCATTATCCATGCAACTGAGCACAACATTTACCAATAAGAAGAACGTTTCTCTCGAATTGCGTTCGATATAAATTAATAACCAAATGTCTGTTCGCATTCCCCGCTATAAATGTGAAAGTTCTCGTTACAAATTAACTCTCATATTGTTGGCGATACAATGATATTAACAAAGTTAGGAAGCTTGCTTTGTATTTTAATACTATAATATTTTTATTTATTTATTTTTATTATTATATATCGTTTTTTTTTTTTTTTTTAGCTTAACGTCCTTTAACCTGGTGAATGAAACTGGTGAAATGATGCTACTTTTAGAAAAATATCCGCGTGTGTGTGTCCGTCCGTCCGTGTGTGAACACGATAACTTAAAAACGAAAAGTTGGTTAAATACCACATTGGATATTTAAGTTCAGCATCTTTCACGGATGCGACATGAAGATTTTCAAGAAAATCCCCCCCCCCCCAATCCAAGCTACTTTTACATGGAAAACATTTCGAAAATGGCTGTTACGATTTTGATTGTTGTACCATATGCTGAAGATATTTTATTGACAAATAACATGTATATCTTGAATTTTCTGGAAATAGACTCCTACGTCCTCTTCATTCTCGATGAGTTTGGCATAACTGATAAACCATAAGATATAGACAAAATGTTACTACAGAAAATTCTGAGAGACCATTAAAATGTGCAGTTAGTGTCAAATATACTTTCTCGTAGAGTTAGCCGTTTTAAATGTGTTACCCTTTCGTAAGCGCTATCTAACGGACTTGCGTGAAGGTTAGTGATTCTTTCTTTTCTCTCTCTCTCTCTCTCTCTCTCTCTCTCTCTCTCTCTCTCTCTCTCTCAATTTCCAAGTACAAACTTTTGCATAAATATGAACGCGATATTCGTTTGTTCCTACCAAGAGTTCATGTCCCACTGACTTGTAGCTTTTAAACAAACCTTTCTATTAAGAAATATACAGTATATCATGGATAACGGTTAGAAAAATGCACCTTTGTATTGGTGTTGTAGTACATAGAGCCTGTATGAAAAACTAATGCTTCTCTTTCAGATTTGATATATTTTTAGAAAATGATAAACTATTGACTGTCACGTACCTTTTACATGAGTTAACACCTCTGTGATTTTATAAATGTACGTAAACCTCAATAGTAACGCTATTAGGAGATGCATTTTGTGAATTCTTCCAGCGGCTTTTACTTCAGATAAGTGCTGACGGGACACATGACGTAAGACTGTTTCATTTATAGGTTATTTCATATTTTAGTATTTGTTAGTGTAGAAACTATTTTAAGTGCTTCTTCTTTTAGTTTATGTTCTTTACCTTTTGTTGTTTATGTTGCAATTTTCATAATACCTAGTGAGAAACGAACGAACGAGCTTTAATTTTAATGTTGATAAGTCTGTTTCCGCTAAATCGACTAGAGTGATTGCTGGTTCGCTTAGACAGCATATAATGTTGTTGATATTAAAACAAGCTTGTATAAGAATAGTTTGTTACAGAATACATAAAGTCATGTATATGGAATACATCAGATTCTTACTTTCTCTACACGTACTATGTATATTGTGTATTGAGAAGGTATTGCATTACATCCAGAAATTCGATACCGAGATGTCACATAAACATACGTTATAAAAAAAACATTTTTATTATCTTACTTTCTCTACACGTACTATATATATTGTGTATTGAGAAGGTATTGCATTACACCCAAAAATTCGATACCGAGATGTCACATAAACATACGTTATAAAAAAAACATTTTTATTATGTGTGTGTGTGTGTGTGTGTGTGTGTGTGTCAGTGTGTCTGTGAACACGATAACTCAAAAACAAACAGTCGGTAAAATACATTTAAGTTAAGTATTCCAAGGATGCGACAAGAAGATTTTTGTATCTAACCCAAAACTTCGATACCGTGATTTCAAGGAAATGTACGTTTTAGGGTCCCCTGTATCAAAGAATATAATTTTTAAAAAAAACGGTCCATGTGTGAGTGTGTCCGTGTGTGAACACGATAACTCAAAAACGAAAAGTCGGTAAAATAGCAAACTTGGTAGTTAAGTATATCTTTCAAGGATGCGACACGAAGGTTTTGAGGAAACCCCCCCCCCGCCCCCAATTACCCTTTATACGGAAAAAAATTTAGAACATTTTCATTTTCTCAAAAATGGCTCTAACGATTTTGAATAAAATATATTAAAGATATATACATAACAAGTTACATGTATATCTTGAACTTATTGGGAATAGCCTCTGAAGAGCTCTTTATTCTGGATGAATTTTACTGGATTTGGCATAACTAGTAAACCGAAAGAGATAGGCAAAAACTTACTGCATAAAAAATGTATATCTCCTTAAATCACACATTTTATGTCATATACATTTTTTCGCGGAGTTAACCATTTTCTATATACTCCTTGTTATTGGTTTCAGTTTTAAAATACTTAAAATTTTTCATCTGCAGAGATTTGTCAACTGCAAAGTAACGAATTTCATCCACATGACAACCAACTTTTAGAAGATTTGACTATCGCTTTAACCTGTGTATCCCATTATTTCCCTTCTACTTAGAAGAAAGAATTTCTGCATAAACTTTTTAACAATTTTTGTTACAGAGTTGTAGAGAAAGTCATGGGAATGTAACACACAAGCTTTTTAGTTTCTCTTGCCCCGTATGTACAATAGGGATAGAGAAGTATTGCACTCCACCCAAAAATTCGATGTCGAGATTTCACCGGAAATATATGTTTTAGGACCCCCTGAATCCAAAAAAAAAAGCATTTCCAGAAAAAAGTCCGTGTGTGTGTGTGTGTGTGTGTGTGTGTGTGTCTGTGAACACGATAACTCAAAAACGAAAAGTAGCTAAAATACCAAACTTGGTATTTAAGTTTAGTATCTTCCAGGGATGCGACACGAAGATTTTGAGAAAAATCCCCCCATCCCAAACTACCCTTTACATGGAACTTTTTTCGAAAATTTTGATTTTATTAAAAATGGCTCTAACGATTTTGATTAAAATATCATATATTAAATATATTTACCTAAAAAATAAAATGTATATCTTGAAGTTTCTGGGAATAGCTTCTGAAGACCTGTTTATTCTGGATGAATTTTGCTTAATTTGCCATAACTAGTAAACCGTAAGAGATAGACAAAAACTTACTGTACAAAACATTTAGGTCTTGTTAAAATACACAAGTTATGTCATACACATTTTTCTCGTAGAGCTACGTTTTCGAGGTATTCATTGTTATTAATTTCAGTGGTGAAGTACTTATACTTTTCTCAGACGGGAGTGTCCGTTTTTCTTTTGTTCTACTCCTGGCCAAGAAAAGAAGCGATTAGTAATGACAATCGCATAACGACAGCTTTTAAAAAATTTTACTATTGGTTTAGCCTAGTGTGTTCCCTTATTTTCTTCCTACTTATACGGAACTAAATAATAAGAACATTGTGCTAATGAGTACCACGATTAGCAAGGTGCAGAAAGAAGAAGAATCTTATTTATGAAGTTTGTAGAACAGCTAGAGAAAGTCATGTGAGTGTAACACATCAGATTTCAATTTGTATAGACCCTTTTACTTCTAAGGCTATATCCAGAGTTCTGTCTTGAGAAACAATTTGCTCATTGGAACTAAGGGTTTTCTTCGTATTCAGTCCCAAATTCCGTCATGGAGTTGTTGTAACACTTGCAAATGATAGGCTCGCTTCTTCAAGGTGAACTTCAGCACACTGAACACTGATGATTTCGGAATTTGCAAATGACGTGAAAGACAACGTATAGATTTAGGTCTCCGTTCAATTGACTCCCGTATTGTGTCAGACAGCTGTTTGTGGAAGATCGACCTGATCCAGACTCCTCAGCAACAGTACTATTCGTTTAAGCATCTATTAAAAAGCAGTTACGATCTTTGTGCTCAGCAAATAGTATGAGTATGTAATAAAATTTCCGTGACTACAATGTTGGACAGTTACCTATAAAATTACTAAAAAGAAATGAAATTTATTTTATTATCAAAATTAAAATGCAAAAATTATAAATTGATTTATGCTTGTCTATAACCGCTTCCTAAATACAAAAATCTGATGTGTGCCATTCATATGACTTTCTCTACATCTCTGCAACAAATTATTCTTAAAAAATCTATACTTCTATTTACTTCATGCTATTCAGTAAAATATTAGCACAAATAACCATATTACTTGCTTTCTTGTAAGTAGAAGCGAAATAAGGGAGTACCATAGGTTAAAGTGATAATCAAAAGCTGGTTGCTATGTGACTAAAGTTCCTTTCTTTGTATGGACAGCAGTTGACAAATTCGTGTATGAGAAAAATATAAGTTTTCCATAGCAGAAACCAAAAATAAGGAATGTCTCAAAAACGACCAACTCCTCGAAAAAAATTTATGTAACATAAATCGTGTGTTTTAACGTTCTCTACATTTTTTGTGTAGTAAGTTTTTGCCAATCTCTTATGGTTTAGCAGTTATTCAAAATTCCGTAAAATTCATCCAGAATAAACTACTCTTCAGAGGCTATTCCCAGAAAATTCAAGATATACATATTATTTATCAGGTAAATGTCTTTAATATACGATATTTTAATCGAAATCGTTAGAGCTATTTTAGAGAAAATCGAAATTTTCGAAAAAAAGTTCCATGTAAAGGGTAGTTTGGGGTGGGGGGATTTTTCTCAAAATCTTTGTGCCGCATCCTTGGAAGATACTAAACTTAAATACCAAGTTTGGTATTTTACCGACTTTTCGTTTTTGAGTTATCGTGTTCACAGACACACGGACACACACACACACATACACACACGGACCTTTTTGTGAAAATGCTTTTTTTGGATATTGGGGACCCTAAAACATATATTTCCGGTGAAATCTCGGTATCGAATTTTTGGGTGGAGTGCAATACCTTCTCTATACACTATGTACATAGTAAGTGTAGAAAAAGTAAAAATAGGTATAACAATATGAAAAATTCTCATGTGTTTCATTCATGTGACTTTCTCTACATCTGTACCAAATTGTTGTTAATAAGCTTCTTCTTCTTTCTAATTCATGAAATCAAGATAAACATGAGCAGAAAGGGTCTTATTACTTAGTTCCTTATAAGTAGAATGGAAATAAAGGAATGCACTAGATTAAACTGACAGTCAAATGTTATAAAATGTGGTTGTTATGGGATTGAAATGCATTTCTTTGCTTGGCCAGGATTTGACAAGTTCTCATACGAGAAAAGTTTTAATTATTTTAAAACTGAAACCAATAACAAGGGATATCTATTAAATGATCAACTCCACGAAATAAGTGTATGACTTAAATCGATGTTTTAAGGAGATCTACATGTTTTATGTAGTTAGTTTTTGTCTATCTCGTACAATTTATCAGTTATGCAAAATTAAGAAAAATCCATGCAAAATAAAGAGCTCTTCAGAGACTATTCCCAGAAAATTCAAAATATACATTTTATTTCTGGTTTGAATATCTTTAAGATACGGTATTTAAATCAAAATTTTCAGAGCTATTTTTGATAAAATAATTTTTTTCGAAATTGTTTTCATGCAAAGGATATTTGGAGAGGAGCGATTTTCTTGGAAATCTTCCTGTCGCATCCTTGAAAGGTACTGAACTTAAATACCAAGATATCAAGTTTGGTATTAACCAACTTTTCGTTTTGAGCTATGCTGTCCACAGACACAAAAAACAAACACAGGGACCTTTTTCTAAAAATGCTTTTTTCGGACTCAGGGAACCTCAAAACATATATCTCCGGTGAAATCTGGGTATCGAATTTTTGGATTGAATACAATCATTCTCTATCTACTGCATACATTGTACATACGTTCTAGAGAAAATAAAAATATACTTGTTCCAGATTCCTGTTAGAAGGATCTTAAGAAGCAAATTAAGGAAACTGTTTTAGAAGCATTTCTGACAAATCTTAACATTAACTTAGATTATACAATTCATCACAGATGAAGAGGGCTTCACAACCTACGATATGAGACAATAATATGGAAGATGTCCGAGTTTTATTCTCGGTTAGTGTGAGTTACCTAGATAATGTTTTTTTTTTTTTTCCGAGGATTTCCCTTTTCCTGAGAAAACGAATTTCCAATAACGTAAAGCTCCATGGACTCAGAGCTAATTTGAGCGTCATTTCACCATCATCTATGACCTATCAGACTAAAGAACGTTAAACTACAAAAAATAACGACTGACTGTATCACTCATTACGGCGGATGTTGGAAAACTGACCTGTCTCATTTCAATTTTAGACATAAATTACAACTGTAATTATAGCTGCTCCTCTGACAGCAGCAGCCCCTCCACCCACCAGAAGCTCTTTTCCAGAGTTGCCATTAAATGGGAATGTTTTTTGTTGGTTTTTTTTTTTTTTTTTTTTTTTTTTCTTCCCGTTTCCTTCGAGTAACAATTAAAAACTTACTCATTTCTTAGTTGATAGTTACCTTTTTTGAGTTTGAAAGTTTTCCTTGTGGAAAACGTCAATAGTACAAAAGTATTTGTTCTGCGCCGTAGTACAGTGGGCTGGAGCGTGGTGCTCTAGTTCCGGGCCACGGATTACGACAGGATTCGATGCCGTTCATGAGTTATAGAATCGCGAGGAAAGTGAGGAGCTGCGATAGGTGGAAAAAAGTCCCATTTGGAAGATGCGTGAGACTGGACAGATCACCTCTCCGTATGTGTTGGATAATCGCCCACAGCTGCATGCGTACGTTTGCGTGAGGTCGACAGTGGGGTTGGCAGGCCTATCCTCTACACGGGGATTTATGAATTTATTATTTTTAAAATGTTTATGTACATGTTACTAATGCCTAAAAAGATGATATCATGAGACCAGTCTCTGATAATTATCAGTGTCACCATTTCTTTTCTTTGAAGACTGGTAGCACCACAAACAAGCATAATCATCAAAACCAGAACATCTTAAAACTCTTCCTTTTTACTTTCTCTACATGTACTACGTGCACAGTGTATAAAAAAAAAGGTATTGCATTGCACCAGAAATTCCGATGGGATTTCATCGGAAATATATGTTTTGAGATCCCCTGAATTAAAAAAAAACATTTTTAAAAAAAAATGTGTGTCTGTTTGTGTGTCTGTGGACAGCATACCTAAAAAGGGTGCGACAATCTTGAAAACTTTGATTTTCTCAAAATTGGCTCTAAAGATTTTGAATAAAATATTGCACATTAACGACATTTGTATGATAAATAAAATGTATGTCTTGAACTTTCTGGGAATAGCCTTGAAGACATCTTTTTTCTGGATGAACGTTGCGGAATTTTTCATAGCTGGTAAACCGGAAGAGATAGAAAACAACTTCACAAAAAATGTAGATCTCATTAAAACACACAATTTAGTTACATAGATTTTGAGATATTCCTTATTATTGGTTTCAGTTTTAAAATACTTATACTTATCTCATACGGGAATTTGTCAACTCCTGGCCATACAAACAAAGGGACTCCAATCACAAAGCTTTTAAGCTATTTGACTATCGCTTTAGCTACGGTACTCCCTTATTTCCCTTCTTCTTACAAGGAAGCAGTAATAAGACCATTTCTACTAATTTTATCTCGATTAGCATGAAGTAAATAGAAAGTCAGAATTTTGTGCAAGCGAAGACACATCATCTTTAGTTGGTAAACGAGAAAGACTCTTTGACTCCAGAGGAAATTATTGTTTTTAGATTGAAACAATGGGATTGTTTTACGCGATCAGGCGGAACTGTGCTGATATCTTTGAAACGACGTGTGTCTACTTGATTATCCTGTGGAGGGAGAAGTTGCCATAAACTTGGAGCTACATACAAGAAGCCTGCATTACCGTCGCCTACCAAATAAAATGCGGTGTATACAGGCGACAGTGATGCATGCCCCTTTCGCGAAGATGCCCTATATCTGGCTGCGAAGCCATCCATCACGTCATAGCGTAATCTGATGAAGTCATACGTCAACACATAGCGCCTTCTGAGGAAGATAAATAATAAAACCGAGCTATAAAACGCTATGCCGCGGTGTAGGGTGTACTGTGAATAAGTATGTAGACTCGACATTTCAAAGAACTTCAAAGCAGCATCAGAAAATATAGCTCAAAGCCTGTTTCAGTTTCGCATTGCTTTTGTTAGTATACCTGGAGTGCAGATGATTTTCATCAAAGCTGAACTGTTCTAACAAAATGGATTTTTGCTGGAAGTATTTTAGATAATCAAAGAGAACTAAGATCAAGGAATTACATTATTGTGTGGCTCACAAAATATTTTGCCAGAATTATATTCGAAATTCATTGGCAATTTTTGTGAAGAAAATCTAAAGCCGGTGTGCCATGGTCAAAACTTGGTCCAAAAAATGTTATACAACGTGAACGTTGTGTACAATTTCTCCATTTCATTCCCATGGGAGTATGCATTGGTCCAAATATGTTTCGCTCTGCACACAAACAGCTGATTATTTACGTCGCTGTCGCAAGGTTAGTTAATGTATCCATTGCAGAGCATAATAGAAAGATAAAATTAATAAAGAGGCTTGATGGACTATATGGACTATGGCTGGAACTTAGGAATGCAGATGGAGGAAGTTGGTGTACCTTATATGCTGCAAAATGAACTTGTTCCTAAATTATTTTAACATCCTTAGTATGGATGAAAATTTGTTTGGAAGGTTGCTGTCCTTAATTGAGGCCCCTACCACAAACTACCCTTAACATGGAACATTTTTCGAAAATTTTGATTTTCTCAATAATGACTCTGACGATTTTGATTAAAATATCGTGTATTAAAGATGTTTAACTGGAAAATAAGATGTATATATTGAATTTTCTGGGAATAATCTCTGAATACTACTTTATTCTGGATGAATTTTACGGACGTTTACATAACTGCTAAATCGTAAGAGATGGACAAAAACTTACCATACAAAAAATGTAGAGCACGTTAAACGACACAATTTAAGTTATATACACTTTTTTCGTGGATTTGATCGTATTTAAGTTTAGTATCTTCAGGGATTTGACACGAGGATTTTGAGAAAAATCCCCCCACTCCAAACTACCCTTTACATGGAACTTATTTCGAAAATGTTGATTTTCTCAAAAATGCCTCTAACTTTGTTTTATTAAAATACCGTATATTAAAGATATTTACCTGTCAAATAAAATGTATATCTTGAATTTTCTGGGAATAGCCTCTGAAGACTACTTTATTCTGGATGAATTTTACGGAATTTTGCATAACTGCTAAACCGTAAAAGATGGACAAAAACTTACCGCACAGAAAATGTAGAGCACGTTAAAGCACACACTTTATGTTATATACATTTTTTTCGTGCAGTTGATCGTTTTTTTAGATATTTCTTGTTTTTGGTTTCAGCTTTGAAAAACTTACTTTTCTCATACAGTAATTTGTCAGCTCCTGTTCATTCAAACAAAGGAACTTCAGTCATATAGCAACCGCTTTTGACTATCACCTTAACCTATTGAACTCCCTTATTTCGCTTCTACTTGCAAGGAAGCAAGTAATAAGACTATTTTTGAATTTGTTTTCTCGATTAGCATGAAGTAATCAGAAGCATAAACTTTTAACAATAATTTGTTCCAGAAATATAGAGAAAGTCATGTGAAAGTAACACATCAGATTTTTACCTAAGTTTCGGCAAAGGTGGTTAATTGCTATGGAGAACGGAAGAGGGAGACAGGGAACATAAGAGCGTGGGTTCCATTATTCCTAAGTCAGAAACGAAATCATGATTTGCTTGAACGTTCTCGAAATATGAACTGAAATTATTATAAAAAAAAAACCGCAGATGTGATTTAAACTTCCGACCCTCACCATGACTTTCCAGCATGTTAACCATTGCGCTGATGGGGCAAACACTGTACATTTTATATGTAATCATAAATATGTAGATGAACATCACCTTAATTCTTTCTCATTTGATGTCTTTATCTTAATTCATTTCTCTGTTAATTTATTATGTAGTAATTAAATGTATATATTTAGTGCTTTACAAAAATTTTACCATTGAGAACGGAAGAGGGAACAGGATACATGAGAGTGAATGTGTGGTTATTTTTAATCGTCAGACCACTGTGAATACAATGCGATTGTTGTACAATTCCAAGTATATATGAAAAATATTTGACAGTAAAAATCCTTTTACTACCACTACCACCACCTCCACCATGACCACAACCAGGACCACGGCGACGTCCACTGCGACTTCTACTGCCACTTTGTTTTATTGAACAAATATAATAAGAAACGATATTGTAAGTGTACATATCAATAAAGATAAGTAGCGTGATGTATAGAACTAACGTTTGGAAACGTAATAATGATTTAACATTATTATTATTATTATTGTTATTATTAGCATTATTATTGGAATACACTAATTGTGCACCACTAGTATATTTAGTGAATTTGCTGCCAATAATAGAGTACTATGAAGCTCTTTCAGGATCAAATACTGGGAAGAAATAAAGCTAAAAGCTGGGAAATAACAGGGATTGAGATCTCGAATTCCTTATAGCTTTAACAGAATGCAGTTGAAGTATAACCCAAAGTTTGATTCAGACCACCATCATCTGTCCGCTGACTTTAATCAGCGATCGGCCTGTGACTGACTCGTTGCTTCTAGCAAATTACCCTTAACAATGCGGGCTTAGTGATTACTTAACATTACTTGACAGCTCCATCTTTAACGGCGTGTTTAACATGAAGATCAGAAACACCAGTCCCTGCAGAAACCTAAGTGTCTGAAAGATTCACAAACCTCCGGGGTATATACAAATATGTAACCATAACCCATGGCTATGCCCCAGATTTTTATGATCTAAAATGCTTGAAAACTTGCCTAAAAAGATGCATTTAAAAAAATCGTATGTATGCCATTCACATGACTTTCTCTACATCTCTGCAACAAATTATTTTTAAAAGCTTATGCTTATATTTACTTCATGCTAAGTGAGAAAATATTAGCAGAAATAGACTTTTTACTTGCGTCCTTGTCAGTAGAAGCGAAAAAGGGAGTACCATAAGTTAAAGTGATAGTCAAAAGCTAGTTGCTATGTGATTGAAGTTCCTTTGTTTGTATGGACAGGAGTTGACAAATTCCTATAGAAAAAAATAAGTTTTTCAAGGCTGAAACCAAAAACAAGGAATATCTAAAAAACGACCAACTCCACGAAAAAAATGTATATAACATAAATGGTGTGTCTTAATGTGTTCAACATTTTTTGTTTGCTAAGTTTTTGTCTATCTCTTACGGTTTACCAGTTGCACAAAATTCCGTAAATTCATCCAGAATAAAGTAGTCTTCAGAGGCTATTCCCAGAAAATTCAAGATATACATTTTATTTGTCAGGTACATATCTTTAATATACGATATTTTAATCAAAATCGTTACAGCCATTTTTAGAAAGTCAAAATTTTCGAAAATGTTTCCATGTGAAGGGTAGTTGGGGGTTGCAGAAGATGCTGAACTTAAATACCAAGTTTGGTATTTAACGGTCTTTTCGTTTTTGAGCTATGTTGCCCGCAGACACACACACAGAGACACGGACCTTTTTCTGAAAATGTTTTTTTTTATTCAGGGGGTCCTAAAACATGTATTTCCGGTGAAATCTTTGGTATCGAATTTTTGTGTGGAATACAATACTTCCTCTATACACTATGTAGATAGTACATAAAGAGAAAGTAAAATTGCTAATAGGATTTTAATCGAAGCAAATAAAAAGAGTTTAAAATTCATAATGTAGAACTACCTGTACTACAATTTTGCAACTGTAGTACAGATATCTATGGTAAAAGTGTCAATAGTTTGGGGAAATGTTTTAAAGGTTTACAAATTCGTTCACGATCCCGTTAAAGCAATTTTACCTGTGAATTTGTGTGTCAATGAATAAAACAAGAGAAAGCCCTCATTGCGGTTGGCGAAACAGCTGAATCCTCTGATAATAGGTATTGTTATAGAGCTTACTGGTGCGTCGCTTTATCATTATGAGTTACGACTATGTGCGCATGCAGTAATTACTATTTGCATCCCAATATTACCACGTGACCAGTGTCTCACTGGTTCAATGTTATTTTCTAAAGAAAGTTACTCTTTTTCTCATTATATGTTAATAAGTACATTTCTGTTTAGTGAAGTGTAACATATTTTTACTTTTTCTGCTTCGTACATACGTAGCAAATGTATTATATTCCACCTAATAATTTTACTGCAAATACACGCTTTAGGGTCCCCTGAAACAAAACCTAGAACTAGATACGTGTTCTCAAATGGTACATGACGCATCCGACCATGCCTATTTGCTGAATGTTGTTTTTTTTTTCTTTCTTCACTGCCTTCTGAATAATTATATGGCCTACCGTGTCTACAACCAATGTACAAATATCGATAGAAATGGGGAACAATTATTTTATTTCAGCTTTTAATAACTAAAAAGTATATAGTATAAATTATGTGTTTTAACGAGATCCACATTCTTGTGCGGCAATGTTTACTTTATCTAGTACGTATGTACAAAGAACATACTGGATAGAGAAGGTATTGTAGTCCACCCAAAATTCGATTGAATTGAATTGAAATTGATCCACAGCTCTCACGGCATCTAGACGGTTGCTCAACCACTGAGTTACCATGACAACATACCGGCACGGCATTTAATCTCTCAGCCGACTCGCATGTTTCCCGGTAAACCACAAGATGATCTCAAATTATTTTTAGATGACAAACACCACTGACGACTTACAATGGCGCAAGTATTTCAATACCAGGATTCATAATATAGCCAACTATTATGAACAATTGAGAAATGTAATGCCGTGCCGACATGTTGCTTAGTGATAGAGCAACCGTAGAGATCGGGAGAAACCTGATTATAGCATGGAATTTTTCAGTCTGACTCTACCTATCCAACTCCTATCCTGCACACGGTTTCTGTGAGAAAACAATTAAATTATTACCATTGCCAGAATTTGTCCTGATTACTTGCTTTCCTGTAAGTGAAATGGAAATAAGGGAATGCACTAGGCTAAAGCGATAATCAAATATTTTAAAAGTCGGTCGCTAAGTGAGATAATTAAAGTTCGCGTCTATTTGCTTGCTAAGAGTAAAAAAACAGAGATGAAAAGAAAGATGTCTCCCTTTCGTGAAAAGTTAAAATACCTTAAGACTGTAACACTCGGAATATCTCAAAAACGGTTAACTCTACAAAATAAGTGTATGACATAAGTTGTGTTTTAATGGGGGTCTATATTTTTGTGCAGTAAGTTTTTGTCTATGTCTTATGGTTTAGCAGTTATACAAAAGTTATAAAAAAAAAGCTCATCGAGAATGAAGAGGTCTTCAGACGCTATTCCCAGAAAATGCAAGCTGTACATTTCGTTTGTCATAAAAATGTCTTAAACATATGATATTTTAATAAAAATCGTTAGAGCCATTTTTGAGAAAATCAAAATTTTCGAAAAATGTTCCATGTAAAGGGTAGTTGAGTGTAGGAGAATTTTCTTGAAAATCTTCGTGTCACATCATTGGAAGATACTGAACTTTAATATCTACCAAGTTTGGTATTTAACAGACTTTTTGTTTATGCTGCCCACAGATACACACACATACACACACACACACACACACTCACGAACATTTCCCTTGAAAAAATGCTGTTTTTGATTCAGGTGGCCTAAAACATGTATTATCTCGACATACGAGTAGAATTTTTGGGTGGAATAAAATACCTTCTCTAACCACTATGTACATTGTACACACGGGCTAGAGACAATAAAAATCCGTTAAGTACCAAACTTAACAACAACAAAATTTTCAAAAACTCAACCCAAACTACCCTTTACTTGAAACATTTTTTGAAAACTAATGGCTGAAAAATGTCGATTAAAATACCGTATTTTTAAGGTATTTGCATGAAAAATGAAATGTATACATTGAATTTTCTAAGAATAGCCTGTGAAGTTCTCTTTATTCTGGTTTTCACATTGCTGGGAAACCGTAAATTGTAAGCAAATATTACTACACAAAAATATGGATCTCGTTAGCTCAAACAGTTATGTGCGATATATATTCCAGATATTTGTTATTGGTTTCAATATTTAAAGATTTTCTCAAATGAGAAATCGTTTTTCGGTGTTTTTTACTTTGCAAATAAAACGGAATTTCAAAACCATCACATATTGACCAGATCTTAAAAGATTTGACTATCTGTTTCGCCTTGTGTACTCCTTTATTCCTTTGTGTCTAATAGGAAATATGAAATAAAAACATTTATACTAATTAATTATTTTTCTCACAGAAGTCGTGTGTAGGACAGGAGCGTTGTAGGTAGAGTCACACCGAAAAATTCAATGCTATAACCGGGATTTGAACCACAGATCTTCCGGTCTCTAACCGGTTGTCCTAATCTCTGAGCTACCATGACAACATGGCGAGACAGTATTAGATTCCTCAACTGACTCGCATGTTTTCTGGTAAACCACAAGGTGATTTCAACGTATCTAGAAATGACATACTCCAATGGCGACTTACAAGTAAATAATTAAAGTCCTGGACTTCATAGATTAACCAACTATTAAAACCTTGCTTCAACAGAGTCTATTCGTTTCATATCTGTTTTGTTTTAATCCTGGCCTTGTAAAGAAAATCAAATTTTATTTGTGTCATATAACGAATAGCTTTTAAAAGATTTTAATTCGCTCTAGCTGGTATATTTCTCTTTACTTACAATGAGTCAAGTGATACGGCCTTTTTTTCTAAAGTTTAATTTATTAAAATAATGCACATAAAAGAATAATCTTTTGTAAGAATTGCTTGTATGCTGTGTTATATAGATAATATAAGATAAATCTGTGTTTGTAGGATTTGTTACATTACGATTCTCTTTTGTGGGAAATAAAATGCTAAAATTTTGGTGTTTCATAAAGTCATCTAGGGAAAAAATATATTCTTTGTTCATTTTAATACACACAAAAAAAAAAGTTCCTGAACTGATGGAGAAATAATTACTACAGCTCTCCCACAGCCCCCAAAGAGGGTGAGTGTTATAAAATAAAGCTTACAGATACAGCCAATTAGCGATATTCCCTTTGTTAATAGTAGGGCGAGATCGTAGTAAATTATTTTTCCTCTGTCCCTCTGCGAAGTCTATTAGCAGTTTCATTACGAAAGTTCGTCCTTTATTTTGAAATGAACATAGAAATATGTGAAACGTGTTCATTTAATCGTAACTAAAAGCAGGGGGGCTGCGGTTGAAGCTTGTTCAAGGAAACGTCCACCATTCTACTGAGAGCATGGACTACTGGACTAAATATTTGGGTAAGAATGTTCCAGTGGACCACAGTTTTTAAAACCGGTGTTGAAAATAAAAGGATGAAAGGAAGAAGAAAGGAAGGAAATGAGATAATGATCAGCGTTCTGCATCTCTAAAATGGACAACTTTTGGAATGCAAAATACACATCTTAAGTTTTTTTTTGTTTTTTTTTTGTTTTTTGTTTGTTTTTTTTTTACTACTTATGGCCCCGCAGACGACTACACTGATACATGGAATATAGATGGAGCACCGGTGGAATGCGATGGAGAGGGAAACCGGAGAAGCCGGAAAAGGAGCCGCTCTATCCACCACAAACCCATATGCGGTCACTGGTTAGAGGTGAGTGGTCAAACGGCCTAGTTCGGGTGTTAGGTGCATGCAAGTGCGTAAAATATAGCAATGAGATATGAGTATTTTTGAGAAAAAAAATTGTATTACATTCAATGACTTTCTCTGCATTTTCTGCAACTACTTCATGCTAATTGAGATAAATATTAGCATAAATGAAAATTACAGTTAGACTGAAAAATGCAATTCCATAGCTGGGATTCGAACCGCGATATTCTGGTCTCAGTTCAGTTTCTCTAAACACTGAGCTACTACGGAAACATGCCAACACGGCATTAAATTCCGCAACAGAATTTTTTCCTGGTGAACCACAATGAGCTCTAAGATTATTTTGATATGCATATCTCAATAGCGACTTATAAAGTACGTATTTAAGTCCCTAGTTTCATAGTTTAATCGAGTATTAGGTCAATCAGATCCATGGTTCGAATCCTAGTTGTGGCATTGAATTTTTTAATCTGACTCTAATTCTCAACTCCCGGCCTATTCACGGCATTGTGAAAGAAATAATTAATTCACGTTAGCAGAAATTATGTTATTAGATATTCTCTTGTAGATACGATAGGAATAATGCACTAGGTTAAAGCGGTAGTTGAATACATTATATAGGCTATGTGATGGCTCTGAAATCCCATTTTCCTTGTATGACCAGGATTTTAAAAATCTTATATGTACCATTCACATGACTTTCTCTATATCCCTGCAACAGATTATTCTTAAAAAACTTATACTTCTATTTACTTTACGCTAATTAGAAAAAAATAGCAGAAATAGTTTTATTACTCGCTTCCTTGTAAGTAGAAACTAAATAAGGGACAACCGTAGGTTAAAGTGATAGTCAAAAGCTGGTTGCTACATCAATGAAGTTCCTTTGTTTATATGGACACTAGTTGACAATTCCTGTATGAGAAAAGTATACGTTTTTCATAGCAGAAACCCAAAATAAGGAATGTCTCAAAAACGACGAGCTCACGAAAAAAATGTGTATAACATAAATTGTGTGTTTTAATGTGTTCTACATTTGTTATGTAGTAAGTTTTGGTCCATCTCCTACGGTTTAGCAGTTATTCAAAATTCAGTAAAATTCATCCAGAATAAACCACTCTTCAGAGGCTATTCCCAGAAAATTCAAGCCATTTTTGAGAATATCAAAATTTTCGAAAAAAAGTTCCATGTAAAGGGTAGTTGGGGGTGGGGGGATTTTTCTGAAAATCTTCGTGTCGCATCCCTGGAAGATACTTAACATAAATACCAAGTTTGGTATTTTACAGACTTTTCGTTTTTGAGTTATGTTCACAGACACACGGACACACTGACACACGGACACACACACAAACACACAACGGATCTTTTTGTGAAAATGTTTTTTTTGGATATTGGGGACCCTAAAACATATTTCCGGTGAAATCTCGGAATCGAATTTTTGGGTGGAGTGCAATGCTTTCTCTATACACTATGTACATTGTGCGTATAGAGAAAGTAAAAATGAGTATATCTGAAGTAGTTAAATCGGCATATATAACATACAATTTATGTAATATATACTACATAAACTGTGTGTTATAACAAGATCAAATTTGTATGTAGTAACACTTTGTACATTCTTACAGTTTACCATACGTGTTTATGTTAACTTCACCAGTGCGAATTTGTGCATATGAAACAAGCTTCTATTCTTTCAATTTCATTGTGAATGACCCCTTTAAGCTTTGCTTGTTTTCTAGTACTTAGCGTATTATCCTAAACTGATATCCGCTATTAAAGTTTTGGTCGTCCTTTAGCAACTATGGGTCCTGACTTTCCAATTTACACTGAGCGTATAGCATTTTTCTAGAAATTTTGTTCAGAATCTTCCGTTAGCTTGAGGTTCTTTTACGTGTAATAAATGTACGATACAAGACCACCGGCTTTACTTCCCTTTGGAAGAAAGCCATGCAAAGGATTTTACACCCAAAAAAGATCCAACGGCATCCGCCGGGTTTAATCAGCCCCCTTGGGACCTGGAGGTGAGCATGATACTCTTTTTGATTGTATTGTCCGTTTTTACTACGGCACCGCAGACGATGACACTGAAAATACATGGAACGAAGATGAAGCGCCGGTGGAATCTGATGGCGGGTAAAACCAGAGAACCGGAGAAAACCGGCCCCTGCGCCGATGGTACCCTTGATCTCGGATGATGGCAGGAGAAAAACACAAACTAATTCCGCTTTCATAAGGGTAGCGTAGTGCACAGGAGGAGATTCCGCACCTCAACTAGTGATTAGGCTTTTTGCTCGTCAGACTCCGGGAGAAGAAGAAGAGATGAGAGCAATTACAGAGGACAGCGGAACCAGACTGCGACAGGGAGCCATCGTAGAGAGTCCCTAACAGTTCCCAAGCAGTTCTTCATCTCGACGCGGTGAGCGCTAGGAGCCCGCGCCTCAAGTCAATATACTGACAATTCCCAGCGCCATCCTGCCGCGAAAAGCGAGTTTCCAAAGTGAAATCACCTCCACGAGAGGACGTCACCATCGCTGTCCTCGTCGACGGATGAAATGGAGGGACAAGAAATTCGGGGGATGAAGAATCCTCCCCAGCATTCCAACTATCTGCATTAAAATCCCTTATAAAATGTATATATATATATATATATATATATATATATATATACATGACAAAAAATGTATATCTGAATTTTCTGGGAATAACCTTTGAAGCCCGCTTTATTCAGGTTATTTTTTTTTTTCTGAATTCTGCATAACTGATAAACCGTAAGAGATAAACAAAAGCTTACTACACAGAAATGTAGATCTCCTTAAGCTACATAATATACCTTTTTACCTGGAGTTGGCCATTTTCAAGATATTCCTTGTTATTAGTTTTAGTTTTAAAATAGTTTAGCTTTTTTACTTTCTCTATAGGCACTATGTACATAGTGTATAGAAAATGTATTGCACTCCACCAAAAAATTCGACAGAGATTTCACCGGAAATATATGTTTTAGGGTCCCTTTATCTAAAAAAAGCATTTTCGGAAAAAGGTCCGTGTTTGTGTGTGTGTGTCCGTGTGTCTGTGAACAGGATAACTCAAAAACGAAAAGTAGGTAAAATACCAAACTTGGTATTTCAGTTCTATCTTCCAGGGATGTGACACGAAGATTTTGAGAAAAGTACCCCCACCCCCAACTACCCCTTACATGGAACTTTTTTCGAAAATTTTGATTTTCTCAAAAATGGCTCTAACGATTTTGATTAAAATTTCGTATATTAAAGATATTTACCTGACAAATAAAATGTATATCTTGAATTTTCTGGAAATAGCCTCTGAAGAGTAGTTTATTCTGGATGAATTTTACTAAATTTTGAATAACTGCTAAACCGTAAGAGATGGACAAAAAATTACTACACAAAAAATGTAGAGCACATTAAAACACACAATTTATGTTATATACAGTTTTTTCGTGGAGTTCGTCGTTTTGGTTACATTCCTTATTTTTGGTTTCTGGTATGAAAAACTTATACATTTCTCATACAGGAATTTGTCAACTGCTGTCCATACAAACAAAGGAACTTCAGTGACATAGCAACCAGCTTTTGATTATCACTTTAACCTATGGTAGTCCCTTATTTCACCTCTACTTACAAGGAAGCAATAATATGGCTATTTCTGCTAATGTTTTACTGATTAGCATGAAGTTAATAGAAATATAAGCTTTTTAATAATAATTTGTTGCAGGGATATAGAGAAAGTCATGTGAATGGTACACATCAGATTTTTCATACAGAAATTTGACAACTACAGGTCACGCAGAGAAACGGATTTCAATCCCATAGCAACCACATTTTAAAACATTTGATTGTCGTTTTTGTCTAATGTATTCCCTTATTTTCCTTCTACTTCTAAGGAACTAAGTAATAAGACTGCTTCTGCTAATGTTTATCTCGATTAGTATGAAGTATAGGATTGTTAAATTATAAGGTAACCCCTGTCGCGGCCTCTCTCCACTGCGCAACAAATCCGATTGTTGCCGGGAAAGTGGACCGGCCAAGGCGCTCTAAAAATAATTTACGGAAATGTTGGCCTTCTGTTCATATAGGGGCAGTACAATTTGAGAAAATATTCTCGCTCCCTCGACTAAGCTTAGTGACAGGAATCCTTGAGATTTCTTGCATGATGTTTTCACAAAGTTTCTGTAGACTACATATGGATTTCTGCTGCTGAGCTTAGGTAAATGAGCGAGATAATCTTTAACTTGCTATACTGCCTGTTTTGGAGCAGATGTTCATAATTTTCAGCATTTATTTAAGGTAAGGACTCCAATGTGCTTTTGCCGGCACCACTTTCCTGGCGACTCTCGGATCTCTCGCGTAGTGGAGAGAAACCGCGAGGGGGTTACCTTATAATTTAATTACCCTATAGATAGAAGAATAAACTTGTTAACAATAATTTGGTTAATTTTTTTTTTTTTCTCACTCAAGCCGTGTGTAGGACAGGAGTTGGATAGGTAGAGTAAGTCACCTTGTGGTTTACCGGGAAACATGCGAGTCAGTAGAGAAATTCAATACTAAGCCGGCATGTTACCATGGTAGCTCAGTGGAAGAGCAACTGACTAGAGACCGGGAGATCCGTGGTTCAAATTGGCATTGAATTTTTCAGTCTGACTCTACCTATCCAACTCCTGTCCTACACACGGCTTGTGTGAAAAAACAATTAATCCAATACCAATTGACCATAATAGTTGGCTATACTATGAATTCCTGGGACTTAAAGTACCTACTTACAACATTGTAAGTCGCCATTGGGGTTGTCATCTCAAAATAATTTGAGGACACCTTCAAGTTTACCGGGAAACATGTGAGTCATTTGAGAAATTCAATGCTATGCCGGCATGTTGCCATGGTAGCTCAGTGGAAGAGCGGAAGACAGGGAGATCCGTGGTTCAAATCCCGGCTATTGTATTGATTTTTTCAGTCTGACTCTAACTATGTAACAATAATTTGTTTCAGAAAT
Source organism: Hymenopus coronatus (assembly GCA_030762935.1). NCBI lineage: Eukaryota > Metazoa > Arthropoda > Insecta > Mantodea > Hymenopodidae > Hymenopus > Hymenopus coronatus. Next base: position 52,672,326 of record CM060884.1, read on the forward strand.
GTAGAGAAAGTCATGTGAATGGAACACATCAATTTTTTTTATTTTGGTTACCTGAATAAGGTTGGTTCCCTATCACGGAAACACACGGAGAGTTGCGACAACGCCTCCCCGGTATTTACACGACTCTGACTCCGGCCGTGAAAGCCTTCGCTTGCTAACGAGTGCTCAATGAAGGGCGGAATAGACTGCAGCTATGAATGGAATAGTACGGCTGCGTGTGCAGGCAAAGCCAGTCGCTCTCGGGTCTTGTTACAACTGATGTATTGTGCAGTAATTCAGGCGAGAATATCTAACGCGCTACCACAAAGCACTGCTTCAGGCACGGATTACGAGCAATACCATAGCAACTCACCTAACTGCATGTGAAACTACGTGTGAAAGAAAATGATAAACGGTCGTGCAAGATGGTGAAAGGAAAACATAGTTCTCGGGACTTCCACCTAAATGGTATGGCAGTCATTAACAGATGGCGTTACGTGTACAAGCACGTCATTTGCGCCCGGCTGCAATAAACAAGTTATGTACTTTACCTCGCTATTTCTTTCATGTCTTGCCATTCCCTGTTTCTCCTTAATTTTACTTTACCTCCTTTCGTTTTAATTAACTTTACCATTAATGTTGTTGCTTTATATTTGTATTTTCTTTCGGTATTCATTAAGTCCTTTGTTCTGCAGCTGTTACTTCCCCTGCCATTATGCGTTTCCTTTATTTTCCCTTAGTAAATAGAAGTTCCTGCATTATCTTCCTTTTCCGTCCTCTATTTGCCAGAAAATTATGTGTTTCTTTTTCCTGATTATTATCCTTTTAATGTTTTCTCTTAGTTGCAGTTTTATATGTATTTTACTTTCTCTACACGTACTATGTACATTGTATAAAGAAGGTATTACACTCCAGCCAAAAATTCGATACCGAAGTTTCACCGAAAATATATGTTTTGGGTGCCCCTGAATAAAAAAAAAACATGTTTACAAAAAGGTCCGTGCGTGTGTGTGTGTGTGTGTCTGTGGATAGCATAGCTCAGAAACAAAAAGATCGTTGAATATCAAACTTGGTATTTAAGTTTGGTATCTTCCAAGGATGCAACACGAAGATTTTCAAGAAAATCTCCTACCCCCAACTGCCCTTTACATGGAATAAATTTCGAAAATTTTGATTTTCTCAAAAATGTTGATTAAAATGACGTATATTAAAGATAATTACCTGACAAATACAATGTATATCTTTGAATTTTCTGGGAATAGCCTCTGAAGGTTACTTTATTTTGAATGAGTTTTACGGAACTTTGCATAACTGCTAAACCGGAAGAGATGGACAAAACTTACCTCACAAAAAAGTAGAGCATGTTAAAACACACAATTCATGTTATATGTGTTTTTTTCATGGAGTTGATTAGTTTTTTTTTTATTTATTTATTTATTTTTTTTTTTTTTTTTTTTTTTTTTTTTAGATATTTCTTATTATTGGTTTCAGCTTTAAAAAAACGTATACTTTTCTCATACAGGAATTTCTCAACTCCTGTCCATACAAACAAAGGAACTTTATCACGTAGCAACCAGCTTTTGACTGTTATTTTAAGCTATGGTACTCCTTTATTTCGCTTCTACTTAAAAGGAAGCAATAAGAGTATTTCTGCTATTTTTTTTCTCGATTAGCATGAAGTAAATAGAAGCATAAGCTTTCTAAATATAATTTGTTGCAGAGAATTCGATACCAAAATTTCACCGGAAATATATGTTTTAGGGTGCCCTTTATCTAAAAACAAGCATTTTCAGAAAAAGGTCCGTGTATGTATGTGTGTTTGTCCGTATGTCCGTGTGTCGGTAAAGTCGGTAAAATACCAAACTTGGTATTTAAGTTTAGTATCTTCCAGAGATGCGACACGAAGATTTTGAGAAAAGTAACCCCACCCCCAACTACCCTTTACATGGAACTTTTTTCAAAAATGTTTATTTTCTCAGAAATGGCTCTAACGATTTTGATTAAAATATCGTATATTAAAGCTATGTACCTGACAAATAAAATGTATATCTCGAATTTTCTGGGAATAGCCTCCGAAGAGTACTTTTATTCTGGATGAATTTTACAGAATTTTGAATAACTGCTAAACCGTAAGAGATGAACAAAAACTTACTACACGAAAAATATAGTTCAAACACTTAATTTATGTTATATACATTTTTTCGTGGATTTCATCTTTTTGAGACATTCCTTGTTTTTGGTTTCTGCTTTATTCGCCTCTCCCTTATTTCGCCTCTACTTACAAGGAAGCAAGTAATAAGACTTTCTGCTAATTTTTTCTGATTAGCATGAAGTAAATAGAAGCATAAGCTTTTTAAGAATAATTTGTTGCAGGTATATAGAGAAAGTCATGAGAATGGTACACATCAGATTTTTTACTTTCTTTTAAAATCCCATTTTTGTTTTCCATTGCCTTTCGCCGACAATGACATTAGAGTGCTTTACGACGGAGCTCGCTAGCGACGTGAGTGGAGCGTGGAGCGCGTTTTGTTTTGCATGGAATGTTTTATGTGGCAGCTCTTAGCGTTTTCACGTCTGATTGATGGCAGCAAGTTGTGTTCTCGCTCTCGCCACTGTCACGGTGCTGAGCACCCAATTTGCAGCGCTCCCTATTTTGCTACTCTCATGTTACACCTTATGATCAGGTTCCAAGATGCTAGTTTTGCGTAAACTCTATGCCGCGATCATTGACTGGCACGTTACCACAATCTGTTGCCAACTAATTTATGGTGGAGGCGCCACAAACGAGTTCAGAAATATCTGATGTGTTCCGTTCACATGAGTTGCTCTACATCTCTGTAACAAATTGTTGTTAAAAAACGTATGCTTCTATTTACTTCATGCTAATCGAGAAAAAAATAGCAGAAATAGTCTTATTACTTGCTTCCTTGTAAGTAGAAGCGAAATAAGGAAGTACCATAGGTTAAACTGATAGTCAAAAGCTGGTTGCTATGTAACTGAAGTTCCTTTGTTTGTATGGGCAGGAGTTGACATATTCCTGTATGAAAAAAGAATAAGTTTTTCAAACCTTAAATCAAAAATAAGGAATATCTAAAAACGATCAACTCCACGAAAAAAATGCATATTACATAAATTGTGTGTTTTAACGTGCTCTACATCTTTTGTGTGGTAAGTTTTTGTTCATCTCTTACGGTTTAGCAGTTATGCAAAATTCCGTAAAATTCATCCAGAATAAAGTAGTCTTCAGAGGCTATTCCCAGAAATATCAAGATATACATTTTATTTGTCTGGTAAATATCTTTAATATGCGATATTTTAATCAAAATCGTTAGAGCTATTTGTAAGAAAATCATAATTTTCGAAAAAAGTACCATGTAAAGGATAGTTTTGGGTGGGGGGATTTTCTTGAAAATCTTCGTGTCGTATCCTTAGAAGTTACTAAACTTAAATACCAAGTTTGTCATTCAAAGGTCTTATTGTTTTTGAGTTATGCTGTCCACAGTCACACAGACACACACGCACCTTTTTTTCTGAAAATACTTTTTTTGGTTCCGGTGAAATCTCGGTACCGAATTTTAGAGTGGAATGCGATACCTTCTCTATACACTATGTACATAGTACGTGTAGAGAAAGTAAAAAGGAGTTTCGAAAATGTAAATAAAACTAAAATAAGTAATCGCACTTTCATTTGCGTAACATTTCCTTCAAATAGTTGTTGAAATATTTGGGCATCTATAGAGAACCAACAGTTAGTTGTCCTTCCCTTTTTCGGCTCTACAGTCATTTAAGTTTGTAAACAACACATTTGGTACGTACGTTCAGCATCTTCCAAGGATGGGACACGAAAAATTTTAAGGAAAAATCCCCACCCAACTACCCTTTGCTTGAGAATTTTCTATTTTCTACAAAATAGCTAACGATTTTAAATAAAATGCCTTAAATTGAAGATGTTTACATGGCAAATAAAATGTATGTCTTGAATTATCTGGGAGTTACCTCTGAAGACCTCTTCGTTTGGATAAATGTTACATAACAGGGAAACCGTAAGAAATAGACAAAAGCTTAGTACACAAAAGACGTAGATGCCGTTAAAACACACAAGCTATGTCACATACAGATTTGTGTATGTGTAGATGTGGAGCTAACTAATCATTTCAGAGTTATTCCCTCTTATTGGTTTCAATTTTAAAATACTTCTATTTTTCTCAAACGCGAAATCCTCATCCGTTTCATATCTCTTTTGGTTAACCTTGTGTATTCCCTGATTCCCTTCTACTTATAAGATACTTCATAAAAAGAACACTTCTGGTAATGTTTCCCTTCATTAGCATGATATAGAATATCTGATGTGTTCCATTCACATACCTTTCTATACATCGTTGTAACAAATTATTGTTAACAATTATATTCTTCTATCAACATTATGATAATCGAGATAAACATGAGCAGAAATTTTCTTAAGTATTTGCTTCCTTGTATGTAGAAGGAAAATAAAGGGCTACACTAGGCTAAAGCGATAGTAAAATCTTTTAAAAGCTGGCTACCAAGTGGTTGAAGTCCTTTTCAATGCATTGCCAGGAGTTTACAGTTTTCGTGTGGAAAATGTTTAAGTACTTTAAGCTGAAACAAGTAACAAGGAATATCTCAGAAATGCTAAATTCCACGAAAAAATCGTATTTGACATAAATTGTGAGCTTTAACGTGATCTACGTTTTTTTGTGTAGTAACTTTTTGTCTCTCTTGCGGTTTACCAGTTACGCAAAATTCAGCAAAATTCATTCAGAATAAAGAGATCTTTAAAAGCTATTTCCAGAAAGTTCTAGATATACATTCTATTTGCCATATAAATATCTTTAATGTACGATATTTTAATCAAAATCGTTAGAGCCATTTTTTAGAAAATCAACATTTTCGAAATTTTTTCCATGTAAAGAGTAGTTTGCGATGGGGAATTTTTCTAAAAGTCTTCGTGTTGCAAGTTTGGTATTTTATCGAATTTTCGTTTTTGAGTTGTGTTCACAGACACACGAACACATGAACACACTGACACACTCACGGGCCTTTTTCTGAAAATACTTTTTTTATACAGGGTCACTGAAACGTCTTTTTGGGTGGAATGCAATACCTTCTCTATACGCTATGTACATGCTAGTGTAGAGAAAATAATAAAAGGATAATCTTTTGTAAGAAAAGTTTGTTTGGAAAACAGAGAAAGCTATTAGAATGTAAGACGTCAGATTTTTTTAACGCGAACTGTTAGCTGCATCTGTAGTTTTATATATAATAGAATAAATTTCCTTAACATCCTTCAAATTGTTTTGAAGTTGCAATGAAAATAAAGATAGCGTGTGTGGAGATTCTCCTTAACTTTTCCCAGATAAGCGTAGTACAGTTTACCGATTCTGCGGGGTTATTTCCGCCACCTAGAATTTAATTTCAAATTCAACAGGACGCATTCATTCGCGATAACGGAAGCATTTAGGACAGCGCAGTCGTTACATGTTTTTCTTTTTAAGCGAGATAATAATATTTCAAGCTTTCGAGCGCAGGCTTTGCCAAGTCGTGAAGAACTAAACACGCTTGAATTAAATCACGGTTCTTGGTTTACGAAAAATGAAACAAAATTTCACGAAAGTAATCGTTTCCACTACATGGTCTTTATAGCACCATTTCTGTGATTAACGTTTTTGTTGTCCTGACTTACTTTTTAAATCCATTCTTGCGAATAATTGCTTTTTTCCCCACACCCACAACTTTCTTTCTTCAGCAAGTTATTTTAATGAAAGCATAAGTCCTGTTACTGGGTCGGTCTTTGGGATGACCAACTTCTCATAGCGTGAACATATTTTACAATGTGCGCCCATTTACTACGCCCTCGTTCACACTTCGGGAAGAAAAAGGTTTAACACTGCGCTTCAAAAAGTTATAAAAGCTTAATCAAATCTATATTAAATACAACTTACATAGTGAACGCACAATATCCGTATACCCGTATTTTAAATTCAAACTCACGTGAGTAATCATGCTGTGTTTTTGTTGCCGAGGTTAGTACATGCTCGCTTTTGTTGTATTCTCTTCAAACTTTCGATACCGAGATTTCACCGGAAATGCATGATGTGAGGAACCCTAAATCTGAAAAAATATGTGTGTGGTGCGTGTGTGTCTGTCGGCAGAATAACTCACAAACAAAAAGCTCGTGAAATACTAAACTTGGTATTTAAGTTTGGAATCTTCTAGATCGCGACATGAAGGTTTCCGAAAAATTCTTCCACCCCAAACTACCGTTTACATGGAAAATGTTTCGAAAATTTTGATTTTTTCCAAAATGGCTTTAAGTCTTTGACTAAAATATCTTATATTAAAATATTTACATGAAAACAAAGTGTATATATTTGAATTTTCTGGGCGTAGGCTCTGAAGACCTCTTCGTTCTGAATGACGTTTGCATGACTGGTAAACCATGAAAGATAGAAAAGGCTTAATAGAAAATATGTAGCTGTTATTAAAACAAACAATTTGTTTTATACTTTTTATTTATTATTATTATTATTATTATTATTATTATTATTATTGCGGCGCCATGGTCAATTGTTTATACCGCTCGCCTCCCAACTAGGCGGCCCGGGTTTGATCCCAAGCGCCCTCATGCAGGATTTGTCTTGTCTGAGCAGGTTTTCTCCATGCCCTCCGGTTTCCCCCGCCACTCATTCCACCAATTGCTCCATCATCACCTTTTCTATTATGCATTTCGTTTGCATTTCATATCCTCCCTTCCTCTCGCTCATGCTTGGCTAAGGGCCAACCACTCGTTCCAGGGTCTCCATTCTGTGGTTTCGTGTCGTTGTCTTCCCGACAGGCTTCTGACCCCTAGGCATCCGCTCGTAAGTCCTAGGGGGTGTCAGTCCTCAATAAGGGGAGGGTAAGCCGTCCATAAATATATTATTATTGTTATATTTATTTATTTATTTTTAGAGTTAACAATTTCCGAAATATTTCTTGTTATTGGTTTAAATTTTAAAACATTTAAACGTTTCTCAAACGGACAGTCACATTCGTTTCATATTTCTTGTTTGAATCCTGGCCATGCAAAGAGAACCGAATTTCAATTGTATCACATACTCGCCAGCTTTCAAAAGATTTGACTATTGCTTTAGTGTAGTGATTTCCTTCTACTTCAAGAAAGTAAGCTAATGAGGCAATTCTGTTGATGTCTCGATTAACATCCTATAGATAAAACAATAAGGTTTTGCAAGAATAGTTTGTTTGTAGAACAGGTAATGAAAGTCGTGTGAATGTAACATATTTTTTTTTTCATATGAGAAACAGGAATTCTCTATTTGAAAAAAAGTCAATATCTAATTTTGAGGGGAATGTAATACTTCCTCTAGCTTAAACAAGTGGTAGAGAAGTAAAATAATTCGAAGAGAGAGCATATGGAATAAAAACCTATCTTTTGGGTTGGATATATTAATTTATTTTTGTTGGGATCACATTAGTAGATGACAGCGATGTTAAGAGAGAAGTACAAGCATTGTTCTGTGTTGACAGTCACTTTCATTTTTAAACAAAATGATACAATTCTTCTCTTTCTAGTGATACAGCCTTTATTACTTTCTCCATACGCACTATGTACATAGTGTATAGAGAAAGTATTGCACTCCACCAAAAATTCGATACCGAGATTTCACCGGAAATATATGTTTTAGGGTCCCCAATATCCAAAAAAAGCATTTTACAAATAGGTCCGTCCGTGTGTCCGTGTGTCTGTGAACACGATAACTCAAAAACGAAAAGTCGGTAAAATACCAAACTTGGTATTTAAGTTTAGTATCTTCCAGGGATGCGACACGAAGATTTTGAGAAAAATCCCCCCACCCCCAACTACCCTTTACATGGAACTTTTTTCGAAAATTTTGATTTTCTCAAAAATGGGTCTAACGATTTTGATTAAAATTTCGGATATTAAACATATTTACCTGACAAATTAAATGTATATCTTGAATTTTCTGGGAATAGTCTCTGAAGAGTAGTTTATTCTGGATGAATTTTACTAAATTTTGAATGACTGCTAAACCGTAAGAGATGGACAAAAAGCTACTACACAAAAAATGTAGAGCACTTTAAAACACACAATTTATGTTATATACATTTTTTTCGTGGAGTTCGTCGTTTTTGTGACATTCCTTATTTTTGGTTTCTGCTATGAAAAGCATATACTTTTCTCATACAGGAACTTGTCAACTCCTATCCATATAAACAAAGGAATTTCATTGACATAGCAACCAGCTTTTGACTATCACTTTAACCTACAGTTGTCCCTTATTTCGCTTCTACTTACAAGGAAGCGAGTAATAAGACTATTTCTGCTAATTTTTTCTGATTAGCATAAAGTAAATAGAAGTATAAGCTTTTTAAGAATTATTTGTTGCAGGGATATGGAGAAAGTCATGTGAATGGTACACATCAGATTTTTCTGTTTTATGTTGTCTGTAGCTTGAAGAGGCTTTCGCAAACACTGGGCTGCTTTCTTTGACTTCAATGAAAACGTAAACGTCGAAGTGATCAAAATATCCGAATAACTGTTGATAAAGAATTGGATCTCCCCTGGAACTATAGCTTCAATAGATCTTATAGCTGCAAAACATCGGTGTAGATGACTCTATAACATTAAGTTCCGAAAACTGCATTACGCGTTACAAACTGAAACTTCCGCGATTAAAATGCCTTAGAAAGAAAGAAGGAAAGGAAAAGAGTGTTAGTAACTAAATCACGATAGTGCCTAATTTTCTCGTGGATTTAATATAAATAAATAACATTTTTGCGATTACAAATGTACACTAGGAAATATAGGCTTTTATTTCGTAGCTGTAACATGGTTCGTGAATTAAGAACCTTTATTCAACTTAAAGCTCCCATAATGCCTTCTTTTAGTTCTTGTTTTTCTTTTATTTTTACTTATTTACTTTTACTTTTTTTAGGTAGAGAAGGTGTTCCATTCCACCCAAAGTTTCCATACAAGAATTTCATTGGAAATGCAAGTTTAGGTAACCTGTGTATTTTGTTTTTACTTTCTCTAGCCATATGTATATAATAGATAGAGAGCGTATTGTATTCCACCCAAAAAGTCGATGTCGAGATTTCACCGAAAAGATATGTTTTAAGCTCCCCTGAGTCCGAATAAAGCATTCCTAGAAAACCGTCCGTGAGTGTGTGTGAGTGTGTGTGTGTATCTGTCTGTCTGTCTGTGAACAGCATAGGTCAAAAACGAAAATACCGTTAAAAACGAAACTTGGTATTTATGTTTAGAATCTTACAAGGAAGAGACACGAAGATTTTCAAAACAAAAAAAAACAAAAAACAAAAAAATGGGAAGGATTTTAAAGTTCAAGGAATATATCTTTAATATACGATATTTTAATCAAAATCATTAGAGCCATTTTTGAGAAAATCAAAAATTTTTAAAAAAGTTCCATATAAAGGGTAGTTGGGGGTGCGGGGATGCTTTTTCAAAATCTTCCTGTCGCTTCCCTGGAAGATACTAAACTTAAATACCAAGTTTGGTATGTTACCAACTTTTGTTTTTTGTGTTATCGTGTTCACAGACACACGGACAAACTGACAGATGGATATACGGACACACACGGACCTTTTTCTGAAAATACTTTATTGTATACAGGGGACCCTAAAACATATATTTCCGGTGAAGTCTCGATATCGAATTTTTGGGTCCAGTGCTACCTTCTCTATACACTATGTAATAATATGTGTAGAGAGAGAGTAAAAATGTTTAGAAAAAGGCGTGGGTGTGTGTATCAGCGAATAGCGTAATTCAAAGGCGAAAAGCAAGTTAAATATTGTAGTTAAGATCTTTTAAGGAAGACTGAACCTTAGCTGAGTAGTAAGAGCGATCTGCTCTCGCCAAGGTGGGCGCATTCAATTCGTGCCTGGACGGGTTTTCTTAGTCTTCTCAGTTTTCCGCCTCCATTCATTCCACCAATTGCTCCATCATGTCATGCCTGGTTACGTACCGAATTCGGTTTCAAGTTCTTCATCCTGATTCAATGTACGCCTGCTCCTCAACAGACTTTTGATCCTCAGCACTCACGTGGTGTCCTTGGCAGGGCGGGGGGGGGTGTGTTTAAGTCCTACATACGAGAAGGGTAAATCACTAAGTAAGCATACGTTTTTTCGTTGAATTGACTATTTCTGAGGTATTCCTTTTTATTTATTTCAGATTTAAAATACTTAAACTTTTTTCACGCGGATAGTTGTAAACTCCTGGCCCTTGATGAAACGGATTTCATCCGCATGGCAACCGGCTTTTAAAAGGTTTGACATTCGTTTTAGCCTAGCGTATTCTCTTATTTCCCTTCTACTTACAAGGAAGCAAGTAATTAAGACAATTTCTGCTAACGTTTATCTCGGTTATGATAAAGTAAATATAAGAATATGCATTTAAACAATGATTTGTTACAGCGAAATAGAAAAAGTCATGTGAATGAGACACATCAGAAGTTTGAATTATGTTGTTTAGACATACACACACACCACATACACACACCTTCTAATAAAACTGCGTTTTTGAAATCAGGGATCTCAAAAGTTATACTTCCGCTGAAATCTCGATACCGAATGTTTGAGTGCCATATACAGCTCTCCTACTTACTATAGGCATTAGAGAAAGTATGAATGAATAAGTGTATTTATTAATATAGCAATATCATACATAGAATTTCAACAGTCGCACGGATCCACAGACCGTACGTGCTTTTGTAAAACACATTACAAGCAATATTAAAACAACAACCACAACAAAGAATTAAAAGAGTAAACACGAAAATAAAAAGACAAAGGAAATACACAGTCAAAAGCAATATTAAACAACAATAAAAATTAAGAGTGAAGCCGAAAATAAAGATACAAAGATATTCAAATATACCAATTTAAATTTACAGCACAGAGTAAACCTCCATAAATGCACCCTCTTATCATAGATAATTACACTTAAAAGTTTTTGGGTGGGGGATCGTATCGAGTCACATCACTGTCCGGTTGTCCTGGAACTGAATATAGAGACGGCCATGGTGGCGCATGCACCTGAAGAGGGGCAGGGGGACGAAGGGAGATTCATTAGTAAATTTATATGGAAACCGATAGAAAAAGAAGTATTTGTTCATAAATTAGAAAGAAGATTAGGGGAAAGGAACGCAGACACAGCGGAGGAACTAACGCATATAATAGCAACGGCTACGGGGACAATGAAAGTCCAAATGCATGGTAAGATAAAACGATGCAATGGTTGGTATGACCAGCAATGCAGAACTGTAAAGAAACAAGCAGAGGAGGCTCTGTCAAAATTCAGGAGGGAGGGGGGAGATGACATTAGGAAAATGTTTACAAAAAAGCGAAGGGAGTATAAACAGCTCTTACGGGAAAAGAGAACTACATGGCAAGACAAAATTACTCAGAAAATTAGTAATATTTTAACGCGGGGGGATAACGCTGAGATGTGGCAAGTAGTAAAACATTTAAGAGGCAACCGTCAAGCGCCCAACGAAATTTCTCCCAGAAAATGGGCAATGCATTTTATGGGAATATTCGGGAAAGGTGAAAGGGAAGGAATTTTTATAAAGGAAGTGCAAATTTTGGGAAATCTTGAGATCCCAATACTGGACGAGGAAATATCAGCACGAGAAATAGCACAGGCGCTAAGGAGTCTGAAGGTAGGCAAAGCTCCAGGGTTGGATGGGCTGCCCCCGGAAGTTTTTAAAGCCGCAGCCAATGTTAATGAGTTTGGTAGGAGTATGTTCCAGATATGCAACAAATTGTTTATTGAGGGGAATTACCCTACCTGCTGGGGAAAGGGCGTTATTCATCCCATTTATAAAGGGAAAGGAACTATTGGAAATCCGGATAACTATAGGGGGGTTACTCTGTTGCCAATTATGGAAAAAATTTATTGTAGAGTGTTATATAACCGGATAAAGGACTGGGAATCTAAATTTGGCAAACTTTCAAAATTTCAAATGGGTTTCAGAGAAGGACACAGTACCATAGATGCCGCTTTTATATTAGACACTTTAAGGACGCAGCAACTGTTAGTTAAGCGGGGAAAGCTTCATTGTGCTTTTGTGGACTTTAAGAAGGCATTTGACTCTATCAATCGAAATGCATTATGGTACAAACTAGGCAGAAAGGGGTTATCAAGTAAAATGGTTAGAGCATTGCAGGCAATATATCAAAATGTCCAATTCTGTGTGAAGTACGACAGAAACAGAGTGTCCGAGAGCTGCCGAAGCTATAGGGGAGTGAGGCAGGGCTGTATTTTATCTCCCTTGCTATTTAATCTCTTTGTGGATGATATTACTGATACAATGATAGCAGAGAATATTCAAGCACCAGTAGTAGCGGATTTGCAGATCCCAACACTTTTATACGCAGACGATTAGAGAAAGTAAAGGTTCAGTTTGTGAAGTGGGAGAGAGAGAGTGTGTGTGTTGCGGAAGGGGTTCCATACTGCAGCCTCTATACACTTATGATGCATCAGTCTCCCGGACCATAGGGTGATGTGAGAGTATTATTGGTGGGCGGCCGAAACTGGACCGCGGGGAAAGAGCCACAGTGGAGAGTTCCTAACATACTCCAAGTAGTTCTACATCTCTACGCGGGGAACGCTAGGAGCCCGCGACCAAGGTCTGGCCAATCACCTTTGTTCCTAGAGACTACTCTAAAGCCACAATGCCGTAGAGAGTTGTATTTCCAGAACGGATTCACCAACATGAAAGAGCGCCGTCACCGCAGTCATTACCGACATTTACAATGTGTGGATAAAATCAAGATGAAAGAAGGGACAGGAAGTTCGGAGAATGAATAGAATCTCCCCAACATTCGCCTAGTATTATGGAAAAAAACCGAAAAAAAAACCTATGTCCCAGGGGTTGGCCGCGGGAATCGAGCCCACGACATCATTTACCAACCCAAACAAAACGCCCAAGCCTGCTCAGCTCAGTATGTCTATAGTCTCGCAGGGGTGGGTTCCGACCTCTTCTGACGTTACTATAAGTAGTGGGTCGAACATCTGAACCCCTCCCGACGTCTTGGCGATGATGCCTGTAAGGCGCCTCAATGTCCTCCGGCCCTAGCCAGAGCAGATAGTAGCTGTCGCCCGCATCAAGGTCTTCGGCAGTCATCCCATTTATGGGGTTGACTTACGTGGCCGGTAACAGCCTAATGGAAAAGCCCACGGACTTGTCCCTACGTCGCAATGCATCTGAGTAGTCAGTTCACTAAACTTAAAAATATCTCAGAGAATAAGTTATTTTCACAACAATTTAATATAAGCAGATCTGAAAAGTTAATAATGATATTTTGTTTCGTTTCGTAATCGGCTTACCCTCCCCGTATTTTTAGGACTGACACCCCCTAGGACTTACAAGCCAATACAGAGGGGTCAGAAGCCTATGGGGGAGTCTACGGCACAAAACCACAGAATGGAGAACCTGTTATGAGGGGTCCATCCATAGCTAGGCATGAACACGAGGAAGTGGATGATACTAAATGTAAGCGAAATTGATTCTTGGAAAGGTGATGATGGAGCAATTGGTGGAATGAGTGGCGAGGGAAACCGGAGGACCTGGAGAAAAACCGCCCAGACCACAAGTCCCAATGCGGGCGCTGGGATCGAGCCCAGGCCGCCTAGATGGAAGGTGAGCGGTCTAACCACTCAACCACGGCGTCGCCTGAGTATGAAGTACGGTGAGTAATTTTGAAAGATGTGAAAATCTCAGGAAAAGCAATTGGAACACAATTTAAACTGGATACGAAAAAATGAGGTCGTGAAATTGACACAAAAATAAATGATAAGGTTCTGGTAGAAACAGAGAAGGGAGAATAATGGTGAAATGATTAAAAAGATAAGCTTAAATATTCTGGGACACTGACGAGAAGTGCTAAGAGAAACACGGGAAGAAATGAAAGAATAACAAAAGGGTTCCGTGAACACGGAGATACCAGATGATAGAGGAATTAGAAAGATGAATAGCAACGCTAAAAAGAAGGAAGAATGGAGTAGGTTGCGTAAAAGGAGAATGCTCGGCTCTTATGAGCCGCAATGCTATCAATTAAAGCTTGGTCTTAGTTCCGAAGCGCACACAGTTACGAACATACAGAGCAGACAACAGTATAAAGAGAGGGCAGTGGGTAGGTGGTTTGTAGCATAAATGTGCACATGTTGAGCTTCTGCGTGCGCTTGAGGTCGATCCCGGGCCGCTAAATGGGAGGCGAGCGGTCTAACCACTCACCCATGCCGCCGTAATAGTGATATATATGCCCCATATGTGATAAACAATGTAAAATGCCCATTTTGATTAGTATCAGTCTATGGATTAGTATTAGTTGATTGGTATTAGTGTATTCACATTTTTTTTTTCGGACCAGCAGCCGGGAAAGAGGGCGAAAGACCGGTTCCTGCATGAAACGGCACCCTTCCACCACTTACAAGCCACGGAATGTAGTCAATTCTTTGTTCACAAATAATACGTGCAATGTTATTATGCTGAATCTATGGTAGATACAATACTTCATCTCGCGGCGGTATTCGATATCAGGAACTCATACATTTATAATCACTGCTGCATCAAGTAAACAGGTACACCAACCTAGAGAGAGTTGGTGCAGTGGCACATAATATTCCCATCTCTTCGTTTCATTATTGGCATGATTGATTCAAGAGATTTGATACAGGAGAATTGGAAAATTAATAATTCAATATGCATTGAATTACACGTTTAAGTGAGCAAATATTGGAAACTATGAAAACTAGAGTCGAACGAATGTATTTTCATCGACATGTGAATTATGAATTACTTCATTTATTCCAGAACTTATATATTACGAATTGTTTTCCGATTTTCCTTATATTTTTCGTGGTTGAATCAGTTTAATTTCTTGATCATATCGCGATGGTTACAATAGTTTTGTTGGTTCATTTGCGCCCGTGAATATCAGGAATGTGAGTTTAGTTGCGTAGCCGCCTTTTCATAGCATCTGTTTGATGAACTTACTGAGAAATGCCCTTAGTTGCCATCTATTGTTATTAGAATTTATAGGAATGTAGACTTTGGATTCGTGGAACTGCTTGGTGTTCTTTGAGTGTTCACGTGTCATTGTGATGCTGTGGAGATGATCTCAGTTGCGTAGTCGCGTTCCGATACCATTTATATTTATTTTATTTCGTTTGCAGGTACAGCTTTGGGTTTGGTATTGAATTTTCAATCGGACGATAAAATGCCAGTCATATTAGCCGATATACGGATGCAAACCCGCGACCTCCTGAGTACTATAACCCTGAGTACCTTTGGTATACCGAAAATTATATTCACGTTACCTATGACTGAAAACAGCTCAATCCCTGAAGAACAGGAGAAAAACTTTGGTGGGGCTATAAACACAACGGATCACTTAGTTGAGATATAAAGCACATAACGACAAGTATGATCTGCTATATTCACATGGCTCTCTCTAACCTGTAAGTATTGTTTATTAGTGAGTATACAAATTATTCTTAAGAAAGTTTATTGTTCTATATACTTCACTTTTATTTGCAGAAATAGCTGTATTACGCATTTCTTTACAGCTACAAAAGAAATAGCGATAGTCAAATATTTAAGAACTGGACGCTACATGTTGGCCTTATAATTCTATACCCTTTCCATGCAATCGGGAGAAATAACTGAAGAACAATGAAAAAATGTTGAAGAATGCGAACCATTAATAACGAATATATCATCTATTGTTATTGGAGTTTACAGGAATGTAGACTTTGGATTTGTTGAGCTGCTGGGTGTTCTTTTGAGTGTTCATGTGTCATTGTGGTGCTGTTTTGTACAATAAATAACAGTTTTTGTTGTTTATTTTATTATTTTATGGCGGGATTTTAATTGGGTACCTTTATTTAGATAAAAGAATAAACCTTTTTTTTTATTTATTCTTTATTTTAGGTCGCAGAACTACAAGGTCTTATAGCGACCACATTAAAAATCTTGTTTACAGTTTTACATCCCTAACACAATGAAAATTTTGAACATAAGTAAATCATTATATACTCAGGGATTAAAATATACCTCTAATGCTTATGACATATGAAAACAATAATTTAGTATAAAAATATAACAATATTAAAATTATATTACAACAAACAGTGGCAATTAAATTAGGTATAACATGTTAGTAATTATAATTCTGAGAGTTATATACAGTTAGATTGATTTCTTTAAGGTATATTAATACATTGACTAAACTTTTTGTGTCTGTAAGTGTTAATGCAAAGTGTTTTGAAACTGTGTGTTGTTTTCTGACATGACTGTATTTTGGACACTGACATATAATATGCGTAACTGTAAGAGGACTTATACACAAATCACAATGTGATGGTGCTTCTTTTGACAGTAAATAGGAATGTGTTAGTTTTGTATGGCCTATTCTTAATCTTAGTATCTTAACTTGGTCTTTTCTGTGAAATCTGTTATAGAGAACACTCTGGTTGTTTATTGACCTTATTTCATGTAGTTTGCTGGAGGAAATAAACCTTTGTAAGAGTAGTTTGAATGGAATGTATGAGATTTTTATATTGCGTTTTGATGTATAGCTTAAAGTTTACATAAGATTATATGATTTCTTTCGAATGAAGAGGGCTTCACTAGCTCTTTCTAGAAAGCATTTAGTCTTTAATATATTGTATTTTGTTTTTAAAAAATCGGATGTGTTCATTCACATGACTTTCTCTAACTGTTCTACAAACAAACCTCTTACAAAAGATTCTTCTTCTTTTTACACCATGCTAATCGAGATAAGCATTAGTAGAGTGAACTTATTTCTTTGTTCCTTATAATAGAAAGAAACTAAAGGTAAATGGCGTGTTATTTATGGACGCTCTTTAACTACTGTGGTTCTCAGCGTCCCATTCTATACTGGGCGTGAAAGACCGCTTAATTTTGCTCAGAGGCCTCTCTATCAGGTATTTTCAATTTTTTTCCCTTGTAAAGAGTAGTTTGGGGTGGGGGTTTCTCTTGAAAATCTTCTTCTCACATCCTTGGAAGATAATAAAATTAAATGCCTGTTTGGTATTTAGCTGTCTTTTGGTTTTTGAGCTATGCTATCCACAGACACGCTCACGTACCTTTTGCTAAAAAAGCTATTTTTGTGGACACAGGGGACCTCAAAACATATATTTCCGGTAAAATTTCAGTATAATTTTTGGGTGGAATACAATACCTTCTCTATACACTATGTATATAGTACGTGTAGAGAAAGTAAAATAGTGTTACAGCCACCAGCAACCCGCTTGCCTCCGTGCATGTGCTTGAATACGGCATTGTGTCGCTTCAGTGCATGCTATTCATTGGGAAAGGTCGGTTTATTCTAAGTAGCAAGTGGCCAGTATATAAGCACTGTTTTGTAATAGAAAGTCATTTGTTACAGTGAAGGCCGCCCACGCCAATAAATCATTTCAATCCTGAGTGGAAAGCTGCGTACTTCTTCATGAAATGCAGCAGTGGTGCCATTTGTGTGAAATGACACCAAAATTGCAAGTTGAAACGATTTAAGCTTTAGCATCATTTTAATATAGGTACTGCATGCTAATGGTTACTCAGCTTTTGAAAATGAATTTACTACACAGTTTACATTCAGTTAATTTGAAGTCCAGTTTTAGTTTCTCAGCCAGTATGTACAATGCAAATAGTAGATGAGAAGGCAATGTATTCCACTCAAAAATTCGATAGTGTGAAATTACATGAGTTTGGGTCTCCTGAATAAAACAAAGACATTTTTTAACAATATATATGTGCGTGCGTGTGTATTTTCTGTGTGTGTGTGTGTGTGTGTGCGTTAGTGGATAGTATAACTCAAAAATTTGATGTGTTCGATTCACATGACTTTCTCTACATCTACTTAACAAGTTATTGTTAAAAAGCATATTCTTCTATCTACTTTATGATAACTGACATAACCATTATCTTAATGACTTGCTTCCTTGTGATTATAAGGCAAATAAGTGAATACACTAGGCTAAAACGATAGTCAAATCTTTTAAAATTTGGTTGCCATGTGGTTGAAATCCGTTTCTGTGCAGGGCCAAGAGCTTATAACTTACCGTGTGGGAAAAGTTGTAATTTAAATCTGAAACAAATAACAGGGAATATCTCAGAAATGGTCAATTTCACGAGAAAAAAAACATATTTGATATAAATTGTGTGTTTTAACGTGAACTACATTTATTGTGTATTAAGTTTTCGTCTATTACGGTATACGTGTTACGCAAAATTCATTCAAAATAAGGTGTTTAGAAGCTATTCCAGAAAATTCAAGATATACATTTTATTTGCCATATAAATATCTTTAATATAAAGCATTTTAATCAAAATCGTTTGTGAGAAAATCAAAATTTACGAAATTACTTCCAAGTAAAGGGTAGTTTGCAGTGGGGGGATTTTTCTCAAAACCTTCGCAACGCATCCCTGGAAGATACCAAACTTAAATACCAAGTTTGGTATTTTACCAACTTTTCGTTTTTGAACTATCCTATTCACAGACACACGGACTTTTCTTTGAAAATACTTTATTTGGATACAGGGAACCCTAAAATGTCTATTTCCGGTGAAGTCTCAGTATCGAATTTTTGGGTGTACACAGTACGTGAGGAGAAAGTAAAATCGAAATGTCAAGTAAATATCAAACTTGGTATTTAAGTTCAGTATCTTCCAAGGATCGACACAAATATTTTCAGCAAACTACTCCCACCCCAACTATCCTTTAAATGGAGCATGTTTCGAAAATTTTGATTTTCTCAAAATTAGCTCTAACGATTTTGATTAAAATACCATATGTTTTAAGATATTTTCATGACAAACGAAATGTATATCTATGTCAATTCTGGAAATTGCCTCAGAAGACGTCTTCTTTCTGGATGACTTTTGTGTAACTGGTAAAGCGTAAGAGATAGACAAAAACTAACTTAAAAAAATACATTGATCTCGAAATAAGAGTTGAAGCTTTCTTGGCGACGAATATGCTCTAGATGTTCTCGAGCTTCAAGCCAGGTGAGGTGATGTGAAGACATCGACGTTTCGGGAGCGCACATCTCTCCCTTCTTCAGGATGCTGAAGATGTACGCTCCCGAAACGTCGATGTCTTCACATCACCTCACCTGGGTTGAAGCCCGAGAACATCTAGAGCATATATTGATCTCGTTAAAACACACAGTTTGTCATATCCATTTTTGTATAGTTAATCGTTTCCAAGATATTCCTTGTTATTGATTTGAATTATTAACTGCTTAAAAGTTTTCTCAAACAGAAGTCGTCTTTTGTTTCCTACCTCTTATATTTTACTCCTCGCATCAAACAGAACCGAACTTTAATTGTTAACATAGCGACCCGCTTTTAAAAGATTTTACTTTTGCTTTAGCTAGGTCTTTTCCCTTATTTCTCTTCTGCTTATAAGGAACTAATTAATACCGTAATTTCTACTATTGTTTATCTCGAGGTACCTAGAGAAAGCCATGTGAATGTGGCTGCTTCCAGATACACAAAAAAAAACCTCACAAGACAGACTCAGGTCACACCTACTTTTTCTAAAATTGCCTTTTTAAGATTTTCTCAAAACGTATATTTCCGGTGAAAACTCGGCATCGAATTTTTGGGTGAAATACAGTATTTTCTCTACTTACTATGGGTAAGAAGTAGAGGAACCAAACAGCTGTAGCTTTTGGGAGAACAACCTATTTTTATTTTTTACATTCCACCTATGCTTTTTATATCCGACACGGAGTTCTGTTCCTCCCTTGTATTGCGTATTTGACAGAAAAATCGTTATTGCAATTGCCTCGAGAGGAATATGGAATTGTAATATCTTTGTGTAATATATTACCTCTAATAAAAGTCAGATTTCCCCGCATGGCTGGCAGTTTCAAACTTTTTTACTGTTCTATAATTGCTACGTATTTACCATCCCAGCTTTTTCTCTCACATGGCTATCACACCATGTTCACATTTAGGACGAAGCTGCAATAATTCTATTGAAGAACACTGCTGTTATTGTGAGGAACTGTTAAAAGAAATAGACACTTAGACTTAGCACTTACAGTGTATATCAATAGTGTCATGGACGTGTCCTATTACATTTAATAACTTCTTTACGATTTCGTATATGGTTCAGTCGGCCTCCGTGGTGTAATGCTCACTTCGTATACCCAAGGTCGCGGGTTCAAACCCGGCGGAGGACGATGGATTTTTTTCGGGTGTAAAATTCCTTAGCATGGCTTCCTTCGGAGGGTAAGTAAAGCCTTAAGTCCCGTGTCATAGATTTACGGCACGTAAAAGAACCTCAGGCCTTTGAGTAGAATTAAGCAGTCTTTCACGCCCAATTTAGTATGGGACACTGAGAACCACAGTAGTTAAAGAGCGCCCATAAATAACACGCCATTTACTTTTTTTTTTTATTATTATTATTAATGCCTTCAGTAAAACAAGAGGGCTGAAACGAAACTGAAATCACGTTTGATAAAAGCTTAAGTAGTTTAAAACTGAAACCAATATCAAGGAATATCTGAGAAACGGTCAGCTCTACATAAAAAAAACGTATGTGACATAAATTATGTATTTTAACTAGATGTATATTTTGTGCAGTAAATTTTTGTCTTTTTCTTACGGTTTAACCGTTATGCAAAATTTTGTAAACTCGTCCAGAATAAAGTGGTCTTCAAAAATTCAAAATATACATTTTTTATAATGTAAATAAGTATAATATAAGGTATTTTAAATCAAATCATTAGAGCCATTTTTGGGGAAAATAAAATGTATAATTTTTTTTTCCATGTAGTTTGTGGTGGGAGGTTTCTCTTGAAAATCTTCGTGTCGCATCCTTGTAAGGTACTAAACATAAATATCAATTTTGGTATTTAACGGTGTTTTCGTTTTTTAGCTATGCTGTTCACAGACACACTCGGACCTTTATCTAAAAATGCTTTTTTTTTTGGGACTCATGGTACCTCAAAACATATTTCCTGTGAGATTTCGACACAGAATTTTTGGGTGGACTACAATACCTTTTTATCCTCTATGTACATTATACACAAGGTCAAGAGAAAGTAAAAGCAAAAAATTAGATAATTATCTAATATGTTGTAGCAATATTTGTGAATTTACAGTAAATCCTATACGAGTAACTGCGAAGCTTAACTCTAAAAGTTTTGTAGAATAAAACTTGAAGTATTACATTTAGTTTGTTACAAACTAGATCTTTCTAAGTTTAAACTTTGCTACTTCTGTCTTGGTTCTCCCAGAAGAATTGAAACTTAGTGGGCTTTTTATATTCACATCCTTCTCTGTCTTATTTGGAAACCTGATTTAAGTCCATTCGGATCGTTGATAAAGACAATGAATAATTCAGGGAATGCCATGAAAATCTTCGCCTTGCATCTCTAAAGGATACCTGATGTTAATACTAAATCTGATATTAATAGTTGCAATTCTCCTGGTTAAATTATGCTCTTCACAGGTGTAGAATACAATTAGGTTATATCAGATGTCCATTTTAATGTTCAATTCCGTTTATTACTGTCTCTACCGCGTGTTATAGGCATACATAGTAGGTAGAGGACGTGTTCCACCCAATCGTAATCCATTCCATGAGTGTCTGTGAGCAATACAACTCAAAAACTTATGTGCTCCATTCATATAA
This sequence comes from Hymenopus coronatus, assembly GCA_030762935.1. Lineage (NCBI taxonomy): Eukaryota > Metazoa > Arthropoda > Insecta > Mantodea > Hymenopodidae > Hymenopus > Hymenopus coronatus. The sequence goes on from CM060884.1 coordinate 52,694,043, forward strand.
CTTTCTCTAGCTGATCCGCAAACAAACTTTTCTTATAAAAGATAATTATTTTATCTGCATTATGCAATAATTGCTTATATGTAAGTAAAAGGGAAACAAGAGATTACATTAGGCTAAAAAATAGTCAAATCTTTTCAACGCTGGTCGTTATGTGAAACAATTTAAGTTTAGTTCGCTTTGCATAGCCAGCGGAAAACTTGTTCATAATAGTTTGCTATTATGTGTGATTATTAATGAAAATTGTCCATAATAGTTGGCTATACCTGAATCCTGGGACTTACAGTACTTGCAACTTTGTAAGTCGCCATTGGGGTTGTCATCTCAAAATAATTTGAGATCATTGTGGTTTAACCGGGAAACATGCGAGTCAATTGAGAAATTCAATGCTATGCAGACATGTTGTCATGGTAGCTAGTGGTAGAGCAACCGGCTATAGAGCGGGAGATCCGTGCTTCAAATCCCGGGTATGGCATTGATTTTTTTCAGTCTGATTATACATATATATAATTTTCTGGGAATAGCCTCTAAAGAACTGTTTATTCTGGTTGTTTTTTTTTCTGAATTTTACATAACTGGTAAACTGTAAGAGATAGAAAAAAACTTACTTCACAAAACATGTAGATACCCTTAAAACACGTAATTTAAGTCATATGCGTTTTTTACGTGGAGTCGACCGTTTTCGAGATATTCCTTATTATTGGTTTCAGTTTTAAAGTACTTAAAACGTTTCTCATACGGGAACTAGTAAACTCGTGGCCTTGCAATGAAATGAATTTCAATCCAATAGCAACCACATTTAAAAACATATGCCTGCCGGTTAAGCCTATTTTCCCTTATTTCCCTTCTATTTATAAGGAATCAAGAAATAAGACCATTTCTGTTATTGTTTATCTCGATTAGCATGAAGTAGATAGAAAAAAAAAGCTTATTAATAATAATTTGTTAGAGATGTAGAGAAAGTCATGTGAATGGAGCACATCAGATTTTTTTTTTAGTTTCTCTTCACGTACTACGCACATAGTGTATAGAGAAGGTATTGTATTGCACCGAAAAATACGATATCCAGATTTCACAGGAAATATGTTTTGAAGCCCCCTAAGAAAAGCATTTTTAGGCAAATGTCGTTGTGTATGTATGTCTGTGTGCAGCATAACTCAAAAAACCGAAAAGTCCATTAAAAACCATACATTCTAAAGATGCGACACGAAGATTTTCAAGAAATTCCTCCACCCCTACCCTTCACATGGGAAATATTTCGAAAATTTTCTGGGAATAACCTCTGAACACCTCTTTCTTCTGGATGAATTTTCCTGAATTTTGCTAAATTGGCGAACCGTAAGAGATGGACAAAAACTTATTACACAAAAAATACATATCTCGTTAAAACACATCATTTATTCAAAATCTTTGAAGATTTTGAATTAACACGTCGCCAGGAAAGCTTCAGTTCTTATTTTACATCATTTACGTCACACCTATATGTTTTTTGGAGGATGGGGTACAGTGACGGTTGTTTCTGAGATATTGCTTGTTATTGGTTTCAGCTTTAAAATGCTTATACTTTTCTCATACAGGACACACAACAGAGGAATTTCAATCACATAGCAACCAAGTGTTAAAAGATTTGATTGTCGCTTTAGCCTTCTGTACTCCCTTATTTCCCTTCTTCTTACAACGAAACAATAAAACCATTTCTGCTAATTTTCTCTCGATTAGTATGATGTAGCTAGACAAATAAGATTTTTAATAATAATGTGTTACAGAGATGTAAAGAAAGTCATGTGAATGGAAGATCACATTTTTCAATACTATGCTAATAAACATGCACACATTAACTCTCGCATGCATACTTCCAAGCTATGATTTTGGTTAATGAAAAATTCCCCGTCCCCAAGGAAATCAAACCCACGATCTCTGGGTGAGAAGTCAGAATGCTGACCACTCGACCGCAGAGGTAGTCGAATACTTTTTGTCAGAATATTTTGTTGCAGAAAAAGTATGTCAAAGTCATGTGAATGGAACAATATGTCATATCAGATTTTTTTTTCTTTCAATTATTTGCAAATTGGGTTGGTTATTTGAGTCAGTAATGCATTTCGAAATTAATGAGCACCAACACATAATCTCTGAACTTCAGCACCGGTATCATCCAATGTGACAAGAGGCCCTTCATTGTTCAGTCCTAATTGAGTGATGCTATTCATCCAGTTATCCCTCCGGTTTGAGAACAGAACTTGCTTTTGCGGGATCAACTTGCTGGGGACAATTATTACGATGGGTAAGTACTGCACAATCGCGTGTCACAGTATCACAGATGCGCAGCTGTTTCTTAATCACACGCGTTTGGGATAGTAATTGCCTCCTCTACAGAAACACCGTTAGAGGAGAAAACAGTTTTCCCTTACTTATCGAAACATTCTTTTCTGACACTTAATGTATTTGCTTCTGAAGCTTGGATAACATGTTTACCTTTTCTCTTCTGACAGTCTAATGTTTTATTTAAGTTGAAGCAAAAACTATATACTACTTTGTACAGTGGATAGTTACGTAAAAACAAGTTAATATCTTATACTTTTACTTGGTTGTCAACAACTTGACTATTTTTACGTTTCTTATACTACGTAAGTAAATGTACTTACTCGTAATGTGCATATAATGTGTGCTACAAGGTACTAAATATGTTTACAGAGACAGAAAGAAACCTACACAACACCTAGGTAAATTCTTTATATCCCTATAGACTTTGCTGCTGACAGAGACGTTTAAAAGGAAATATCTTCACCTTTTTATTCCCAGGTTGTAAATGAACCGTAGTGAAGGATTTGCCGTCACAGACTACTGATGTTTACATTATATTTATTCTGGGGTGGGGTTGTGTTTAAGACTTAATAATTGCATGCTTAAAATCCAATTGCTCAATTTCATTTTTACTTTCTTGAATACAATATACTTGAAGGTACACAAGGTATTATATTTCACCCAAAAATTCCGTACCGAGATTCGTGTTTTGAGACTTCATGAAACAGAAAAAAAAGTATTAGAAAAAGGTCCGTTTGTGTCTGTGTGTGAAAATTATAACTAGCTCAAAAACGAAAAATCAGTTAAATACTAAACTTAATATTTAAGTTCAGCATTTCCCAAGAATGTGATGACACGAAGTTTTTCAAGAAAATCCCTATCCCCAGCCGTTTTTGGAGTATATTTTGATAATTTTTATTTTTTTAAAAATGCCTCTACTTATATTGATTAAAATGACATATCTTTAAGAATAATTATACCAAATGAAATCCATATCTTGCATTTTCTGGGAATAGCTTCTCAAGAATAGCATTCTGGATGACTTTTGTATAGCAGGTAAACCGTAAGAGATAGTCGCCCTCCGTGGTGTAATGGTTACCATATACCAAAGGTCGCGGGTTCAAATCCGGCGAAGTCGATGGATTTTTTCGGGCGGAAAAATCCTTAGCATGGAGGTAAAGCTGCTGGTCCCGTGTCCTAGATTTATGACACGTAAAAGAACTTCAAGCCTGATAGAGAGGCCTCCGAGCAAAGTTAATCGGTCTTTCACGCCCAATATTGAATAGGACGCTGAGAACCTTAGTAGTTAAAGAGCGTCTATAAATAATAATAATAATAATAATAATAAAAAGTTCCTTTCATTTTCATAAGACATAGACAAAAACATACTACACGAAAGATTTATATTTCAATTCAGATGATTTTCTCTACAAATTATTTTTACAGAAGATTATTCTTTTACGTATTTCGTGGTATAAACGTTAGTTCCTTCTAAGTTGAAGGGAAATAAGGTAATACAGTTAGGCTAAAACGATAGTAATAGGTATCTTATAAAAAGCCGCTATGTGAAAAATTGAATTCGGTTCGCTTTGCAAGGCTAGGAGTAAATCAAGAGAAGATTACCTTTCGTGAGAGAAACATTTAAAGTAGCTTAAAATTGAAACTAATAACAAGGAACATCTCGGAAACTCCACAAGAAAGTGTATATTACATTAACTGTGTGTTTTATCGAGGTCTACAATTTTTGTGCACTAAATTTTTGTCTATCTCTTACGGTTTAACGAGTATTCAAAACTCCTTCAAAATGAAGAGGTCTTCAGAAGCTATTCGTAGAAAATTCAAGTATACATTTTGTTTCTGATGTAAATCTCTTTACTAGACGACATTTTCATCAAAACTGTTTGATCGATTTTTGAGAACAACAAAATTTTCAAAATGTTTCCATGTAAAGGTAAGTGTAGGGTGTCGCGTACTTTGAAAATACTAAGCTTAAATATAAAATTTGGTAACTAACTGTATTTTCGTTTTTTAAAATATGCTTTTCGTTTTGAGCTCTGTGTCACACACCTATACATGGACCTTTTTCAAAAAATGTCGGGTTTTTTGGGTTCAGAGGACCTCAATATGTAAGTCTTGCATGGAATTTTTGGTTGGAATACCATAACTTCTCTACCTGCTATATGCACAGTACGTGTAGAGAAAGTATAAATGCAGATCTCGTTAAACCACACAATTTATGTCATATACTTATTTTTAAGTTAATCATATTCGAGATATTCCTTGTTATTAGTTTAAGTTTAAAATATATTAAACTTTTTCCAAACGGAAAATCTCATTCGTTTCATCTCTATTTTACACCTGGTCATGGAAGGAAAACTGAATTTTAATCGTATCACATAGCAACCAGCTGTTAAAGGTTTTGACTATCGCTTATTTCACTTCTACTTACAAGAAAGCAAGCGTGTAGATAAAAGAATAATTTTGTAAGAATAATTTTTTGCAGAACAGGTAGGGAAAGTCATGTGAAAGGAACACATAAGATTTCTCTCTCTCCCTCTCTCTCTTTCTCTCTCTCAGAAGTCACCATTTAGTACTATGCTTCATAAATACTAATTAGTCCGCATCTACATTTAGGTCTAATCAATGAATAACACAGAGCTTTCAACATGGTGGGTGGCGGGGCTACAACGGAAGTATAAAAAACAGAAGACTAATGGATATAAATAGGCAGGAAATAGGATCCGTCGGTCTAGGTGCCTCAGTTGTTTAGGCATGATCTTCTGATTCGAAGGTCGCGGGTTTAAAGCCGATCCAGACCCAACTATTGCTATAATTCCAAAAATCTGGTGTATTTCACTCACATTACTTTCTCTAGTTGTTCTACAAACAAACTTCTTACACCACTTCTGTCTACACTATGCTAATCGAGATAAGCATTAGCAGAATGCGCTTGTTAATTAGTTCCTTATAAGTAGAAGGGAATTAAAGGAATGTACTACGCTAAAGCGATAGTCAAATGTTTTAAAAGCTATCGCAAGGCGATCCTCATTGAAATTATCTGCTTTGCTTAGCCAGAAATAAAACAAAAGAGACACGGGCGACTGACTTCCTAACTGGAAAAAGAATAACTATTTTAAAATGTATGCCTATAACAAGGAATATCTCGGAAACGGATACTTCCACAACAGAAATATAAAGGACATAAATTGTGTGTTTTGACCAGATCTGCAACTTTGTGTAGTAAGTGTTTGACTATCTCTTGCTGTTTGCCAGTTGTGCAAAGGTCATTCAGAATGAATATTCCCAGGAAATTTGACAGATACAATTTATTTGTCATGTAATAAATAACTTTAATATTTATTATTTTAATCAAAAGTTCAAATCAAGAGCCATTTTTTAGAAAATCACATTTTTGAAAATGTTTCAATGTAAAGAGTAGTTTGGAGTTGGGGGATTTTATTTAAAATCTTCGTGTGGCATCCTTGGGTAATACTGAATTTATAAGTTGGGTGTTTAACGGACTTTTAGTTTTATAGTTATGCTAATCAAAGTCACACGCGACACACATGCTGAGGTTTTTTTAAAAGTGAATTGTTTAAACTTCGCTACATATACTATCTACATAGTGTATAGAAAAGGTATTGCATTCCACCCAAAAATTCGATACCAAGATTTCACCGAAAATACATGTTTGGGTCCCCTGAATCCCAAGAAAAAAAACATTTTTAGAAAAAGCTCCGTGTGTGTGCGTGTGTGTGTCTGCGTGGAAAGCATAGCTCAAAAACTAAAAGACCATTGAATACCAAGCTTGGTATTTAAGTTTGATATCTTTCAAGGATGCAACACGAAGATATTTAAGAAAATCCCCCCCACCGCCAAATACCCTTTACATAGAACACTTTTCAAAATGTTTGATTTTCTAAAAAATGGCTCTAACGATTTTGATTCAAATATCGTATATAAAACATATTTATATGACAAATAAAATGTATATTTTGAATTTTCTGGGAATAGCCTCTGAAGACTTCTTCATTCTGGATGACTTTTACGGAATTTTGCATAACTTCTAAACCGTAAGCGATGGACAAAAACGTACCACACAAAAGATGTAGAGCGCGTTAAAAAACACAAGTTATATTATATACATAATATATCGATTAATCGTTTATGAGATATTCCTTGATACTGGTTTCAGCTTTAAAAAACGTATATTTTTCCCATACAGGAATTTGTCAACTCCTGTTCATACAAAGGAACTTCATTCACATATAAAGCAACTTATGACTATCACTTTAACCTGTGGTGCTCCCTTATTTCGCTTCTACTTACAAGGAAGCAAGTAAAAAGACTAGTTCTGCTAATTTTTTTCTTAGTTAGCATGAAGTAAATAGAAGCATAAGCTTTCTAATAATAATTTGTTGCAGAGATGTAGAGAAAGTCAAGTGAAACGAACACATAATTTTTTTTTATTCAGGGGTTTTCAAAACATATATTTCCAGTGTAATATCGCAATTGAATTTTTTTGGTGTTATCTACTATGTGCGTTGTACATATGATCTAGAGAAAGAAACGTAACTTATTTTTGAAGTCGAAAAAAATAAAATTTTTAACAATAACCTTTCTCCTGTTAGCTTTTTAAAAGAGTAAAAATTGCATTTGCTACTCCTAATGGAGAGGAGATTGTCATCTTACGTGCCACTAAGAAGCTTCTCTTATACGCTAGTGTGACATCAAACCTTGTGAAAACCAAGGCTGGCATCTCCTGCTATCAAAGTACTTACTGTCACGGATATTTATCTGCAACAGACATGCTCCTAAACTTCTCTGGCAAATGCCTTCAGAGGAAGCCAGGAAAACATTCGCCTGGACTTACTGAAAACTAAGGTACTTTCAAGAAAATTGCCTATCTAGTGGCGGAAGTGAAGCAAGGGAAAATAGAGGAAGCGATTAAAAACAATGGAGGAGAAGAAGGTGATAGCTGAAAAGTAATGGAGGAGGAGGAATGACGGTTTGGAAACATCGTTTAAAGTAAGGAGTGGGATGTGCCCTTGCAGAAATGAAGCTGGTCCAATCTGCCGCTTGATTCCTAGAATATGTAGTGTGTGTGTGTGTGTGTGTGTGTGTTTGTGAAGCCGGTGGGGATTCCGCACTGCAGCCCCGGCTTATTGTACGTCAGACCCCTGGAGGACAAGATGAGATGGGTGTATTTACAAAGGGCGGCCGAATCTAGACAGGGAGGAAGCCACCGTAGAGGGTCCCTAATACTCTCTAGACCAATCGCCTCTCACCTAGACGGCCCAGGTTCGATTCCAAGCGACCGCATGTGAGATTTGTGGTGGACAAAACGGCGCAGGGGTGGGTTTTCTTCTGGTTCTCCGGTTTCCCCCGCCATCGCACTCCACCGGTGCTGCATGGTAAAAGCGGGCGTTAAACACTATACAAAAATCGTCTAGAGGCGAGGAGCGCTGGGAACCCGTTCTTCAGGTCCGAAACATATCTCAAGGCCGTTCAAAACACATTAGACCTTGAAATTTGTGCTTCATTTATGACAATGCTATTATTAAGCGAACCAAATGAAATACACGTATGTGTTATACGCATTGTTCTCTATTAAATATCAAATTATTTGCACTTGTTCACCTCCCACCCTTTTATATATATATATATATATATATATATATATATATATATATATATATATATATATATATAGCCAGAGAAGGTACTGCAAATAAATGGAGTTTTTATTTATGGAAACTCTTTAACTGCTGTGGTTCTCAGCGACCCATTCTATACTGGGCGTGAAAGACCGCTTAATTTTGCTCAGAGGCCTCTCCATCAGGTTTGAGGTTCTTTTACTTGCCGTAAGAAGGTACTGCATTCCACTCAAAATTCGATACCGTTTCAGGAAGCTCTCCTGTATCTTATATTCAAAAAGAGTATTTTAGAAAAAGGTCCTATGTATGTGTGTGTCTGTGAACAACATAACTCAAAAATGGAAAGTCGGTGAAGTACAAAACTTGATAATTAAGTTCGATATCATTCAAGGACACGACACGAAGATTTTCTACCCCCCCCCTCCCTAACTACCCTTTACATGGTTAGGTTTTTGAAAATTATGTTGATTTTCTCAAAAATGGCTGTAATGATTTTGATTAAAATACCGTATATTAAAGTAATTTACATGATAATTGAAATTTATATCTTCAGTTTTTTGGGAGTAGCCTCTGAACCTCTTCGTTCTGGATGACATTAATATAAATGATAAACCGTAAAAGATAGACAGAAACTAACTGCACAAAAAATGTAGATCTCGTTAGAGACACAATGTATGTGATATACTTCTTTTTGGAGGTAACTGTTTCCGAGATATTCCTTGTTATGGGTTTTAATGTTAAAATACTTAAAACGTTTCTGAATTGGATACTAATCAATCCTGTTGACCATGCAAAGACAACCGAACTTCAATATCACAGCGACATTTTTAAAATACTTCACTATCGCTTCTATATCCCTTCTATTTATAAGGAATTAAACAATACGACTATTCTGCGTATTATTATCATGATTAGCTTGAAGTAGTTAGAAGTATAAGTTTTGTAAGATTGATTTATTACAAAACAGGTAACAAAACTCATGTGAATGAGACATGAGACACATGGGATTTTCTAAAAATGCTATTTTGTTCTATGCAGGGGAGCTCAAAACATATTTTCGGTAAAATATCAACATCGAAATTGTGTGTGGATTACAATACGTCCGCTATTTACTCTATACGAAGTAGAGAAAGTAAAAAAGTCATTCCTTTTATGGAATAATAGAATAGGGATTCTAAAAGTAAGTATCAAAAATCGCGAAATGGTATCGTCCGTTCCCTACTCACTATAAAAATACATTACGGTACAAAAGCCGTATTTGAGTGGCGAACTGCAGCTTACCATTATAGGCTTCTGTTTTCGTTGGGATTAACGTTACTGTGAAATTCCCCAAGAATGGAAAGAACGGCATCATGCAGATTCTCGCACAACATTAACTTTTGCGACTGTATTGCATGCTCTGCATAGTACTGCACTACGCCACTGATGGCATGTGTGGAGTGACCCGGATATTTCGGAACGCTGTGGCGAGAGCAAATGGAGCCATCATCGTGTTAGTCAATGTTTGGGAAATTGGGACATGCCCGCTTACTCGACTTCTCTCTCATCATAAACGTAATGGAACTGGTTCCCAGAAGTAGCAGGTATTTCTACGGGTTCATCGTTGCAAAAGATTAACTTTCCTCCGTTCACTCCTCATTGATAGTCAAAACATAACATAAACAAATGAGTTTCAAAACAAAGTTTTCCCAAAATCAGGTTTGAACATGAGCAAAGACAACAAATGAAGTCAAGGGTCATTGGAAGCTGCTATGGCATTTGCAAATAAGGTCGTAAAATTATCAACCTCTGAACTTTAATTACAAAATGAATAGGCATTGCCCAAGTGTTCAATAATGTAACTGTAAGGTTGTTATGAACACAATTATGTGTACGCTTCATTCAAACAAGCACAGTTGAGATCCAGATCACCGAGGCTGCGAAAAGCAGTTTAAAGCCCTGTAAGAGGAAGAACATACTCTTTGCAATCTATGCTAGTTGTGTTATATAGCTCCTTATAACATCTCAGCAAACACAATAAAAAGGTGATTAATAAGTTTTCAAATGGCATTTGTCTGTGATATGGGAAATTCTTTTGAAAACTGATTCCAATCGCTTAGCATGGTCCCGTGTGAAAAATGTTGGGTAGTTCAAAATTGAAACCAATTACAAGGAATATCTCGAAAACGGTCAACTCTACAAGAAAAACGTCTATGACAAAAATTGTGTGTTTTAACAAGATCTATACTTTTTATTTGGTAAGTTTTTGTCTATCTCTTACGGTTTAACGTTACACAAACTTTGCAAAACTCATCCAGGATAAACAGATCTTCAGAGGCTATTCCCAGGTAATTCAAAATATACAGTTTGTTTATTATATAAATATCTTTAATATACGGTATTTTAATCAAAATCGTCAGAGCTACTTTTGAGAAAAACAAAATGTTCAAAAATCTTTCCATGTAAAGGAAAGTTTCTGAAAGGGTTGTTAAAAATCTTCGTGTCTTATCCTTGGAAAATGCTAAATATCAAGTTTGGTATTTAGCAGTCTTTTAGTTTTTGAGCTAAGCTGTCCACAGACACACACGCGCGCGCGGACATTTTTCTAAAAAAAACTTTTCGACTCAGGGGACCTCAAAATACATATTTTCGGCGAAATCTCAACATCGAATGTTTTAATGGAATACAATACCTTCTCTAGCTACTATGTACAGTGTACGTACATAAGGCTAGTGAAAGTAACAATTAATTACTCTTGAATAGATGCACCTGAACCAATGTGTTTTGTTGTGGAGGTATGCTTATCTGAAATGTTTCTTGGGCTGTTACACTTTTTAATGAAATACTTATGAAGGTTATTTCATCACATTGCAGGCCAAATATGTTGTTTCATTTCGTAACGAAAATATATTCATTTCCTAAAATGTTAATACATTTGAAGTTTTTGGCAAATGGATGTTTTGTTGTCCCGGCCACATATACCACTGCGTCATTACTTGGCCGGTTGAGCAAAACATTTGTCACACAATTCAAATGGAGGAGAATATTAGGAAATTACTATACTTTCATTAGAAAATGAAACAAAATATTTGCCATTCAGTGTGATGAAATAATTGTAATAATTGTATTAATTAAAAAGTAGTAGCAGCCCAAGAAACCTTTCGGTTAAGCCTACCTTCATAGCAAAACTCAATGGGTCAGGTACAACCCTTCAATAAATTAGTTTTTATACCAAAAAAGTGCATCACTTTATCAAAATTATATTACAGTTTAAAAGATGACGAATTCTGGTTTGCAGTTAGAAACTTCGCTTTTGACAGACATTTGATATGTTTGTGAAAAGCTTCAGATTTCATATATGTAAAATGAATGAAAATTCTGTCATGTAGGAGCCCTTAAACTAATGACAGAGACCGTATATTTTTCGGGCAACTAGTCGCAAATGAGATTTGAAATTGTAGCCTCTGAATTGCTAGATATGCATGCTGACAACATTAACGATTTGATACATTTCTCACCATTTGTTTTTACTTTCTCTACACGTACTATGTACATAGTGTATAGAGAAGGTGTTGTAATGCACCCAAAAATTCGATACCGAGATTTCACCGGAAATACATGATTTGGGTTCCTCTGAAAAAGATCCTGTGTGTCTCTGTGTCTGTGGACAGCATAGCTCAAAAACTAAGATCGTTAAAAACCAAACTTTGTATTTAAGTTTGGTATCTTCCAAAAATGCGACACGAAGATTTTCAAGAAACCTCCCCCAACCGCAACTACCCTTTACATGGAACTTTTTTCGAAAATTTTGATTTTCTCAAAAATGGCTATAACGATTTTGATTAAAATATCGTAAATTAAATATATTTACGTGCCAAATAAAATTTATATCTTGAATTTTCTGGAATAGCCACTGAAGACAACTTTATTCTGGATGAATTTTACGGAATTTTGCATAACTGCTAAACTGAAAGAGATGGACAAAAACCTACCATACAAAAATGTAGAGCACATTAAAACACACAATTTATGTTATATACATTTTTTTCGTGGAGTCGATAGTTTTTTAGGTATTCCTTGTTTTTGGTTTCAGCTTTGAAAAACATACTTTTCTGATACAGAAATTAGTCAACTCCTGTCCACACAAACAAAGGAACTTCAGTCACATAGCAACCAGCTTTTGACTATTACTTTAATCTGCTACTCGCATATTTCGCTTCTACTTACAAGGAAGCAAGTAATAAGACTATTTACGCCAATTTTTTCTCGATTAGCATGAAGTAAATAGAAGCATAAGCGTTTTAACAACAAATTGTTGCAAAGAGGTAGAGAAAGTCATGTGAATGGAATACATCAGGTTTTATTTTTTTTTTTTTAAATGGACATACAAATTTAAATGTCAGTCTTCTGGTCCATGCCTCTTTGTGCTGACAATTTCGTCAGATAGAATTATTTAGAAGGCTATGACAATCCAATAGCTTTGCTGCAATGCTGAAAACCCCGTTTCATTTGTTGTAGCTAGAATCGGACAGAAGTCATTCTATGGTACACATATGTATCGTCAGACGGCATACAAAGGGATTGGCGAGTGTACAAAAGGCACAAAAAAAAAAAAAAAAAAAAAAAAAAAAAAAAACCGGCACCGTCTTGTTCCGTACACCGCATTCCTTAACGTTTGTAGGGTACTTTATTAGGTCATGTTTTTATTTTATTGGCTGATACTGTCACCTTGCAGGTGCGTTTTCTATATCGAACCAATAGAGTATGTCTATGCTGGGTTTGTCAACTCATTCGCTAATAGGAATAGCTACCGTACTCAATTGGAAGCGAGATTACGTAACGTGTACTACACCAGTAAACTATCCTTCCCCAATTAGAGTGCCGGAGCGGCCAGCGGATATCAGAAGACACGCCCTATAAATGCCCCTACAGAGAAGCAGAAATTCGATGTCTCTTACTATTTGTGCTCTGTGTACAATTGTACCTACATAAACAGGGAGCATGCATTTGCCGCTGCAGTAGCCTTCGCTTGGTTTTGATCAGTCATCCGTGTAAGACCGCCACAACTGAACGGACCCTTGACCACAAACCGGGATGCACAGGAATGCCTCCGAGTTTAACTGCTTTAACTTCCCTTACTTCATTCTGAGAAAAATAAAAACTTTGACTCTTAACCTAAAACTTCCATAGTCATCCTGGCTGAAATACGGATCTGCCTAGATAACTGGTGCTACTCTTATAGTATAAAATATCTCAATTGGCACCATGTGAGATTTTACCGATAAAACCACGGAACTGTAAAGATATTTTCAGTTCAGTTCCCGTCCATTTTGTCATAGAGGAAAATTGAATTCTCTGCATTCAGTGCTGTTAACTTAGTCCATGTGAGCAGTTTGTCTATTTTACTGCACTATGTGCATGAGTTATATTAAACTATTTGTATATATTTATATAAAATATTTACCTAAAACTTATTTTAAAACCCAGAACTTGTTATTAATATACTGGAAATATATACTTCTATATTATATATAATTAGCAACGCACAGAAATTTTAGGCTTCTTTAACATATAAACTCAAGAAACCAATATCCGTTAACACAAGGCAGATTTAATTCTTCCAAGAACTCACGACAAATTTAGTAATGCAATTAGTTACCTAAACTTTTTTTCGAACCTTACCGTTACCAGTTATAGAAGTTTTTAATTGGGGAGTTCCAAACCATGTTTCCATGCTTGTTATTTGCTTTAACTTGACCTTGATAAAGCTAATACTAGGATAATCGCAAACATTGATTCACGCATAATCTGCACGACAATTTGCGTAAAATTGGGATGAAAACTGAAAGAAAAAAAATTGCGTTTACTGCAATCCCATGGTAGTCAACTTCAAACGTGTCTTAAGATAATCAGCGTACTTCTTGTAACAGTCTTTCTCTTTTCCTCTCCATATTCTTAAAGGTATAAGCTCACATATAAAGTTTTGATTTGAAGGTTTGGCTTAAAATAAAGTTTCAAGGTTTGATCAAATAATTAATAAGAAATACGGGAGTAGTAGCATGGAATTCTAAATGTAGATGTTACAAACTTACTAAAACAATGCTTCATTATCAAGAATAAACTCTAAACCTTAATAGGGACAGTGATTGTCATACTGGACAACGGAGCTCAGGATAATGACAAAACAAAAAAACATGACTTTCTCTACATTTCTGCAAAAAATTATTCTTAAAAAGTTTATACATCTATTTACTTCATGCTAATCAGAAAAAAATAGCATAAATAATCTTATTACTGGCTTTCTTGTAAGTAGAAGCGAAATAAGGGAGTACCATAGGTCAAAAGCTGGTTGCTATGTCACTGAAATTCCTTTGTTCGTATGGACAGCAGTTGACAAATGAGAAAAGTATACGTTTTTCAAAGCAGAAACCAGAAACAAGGAATGTCTCAAAAACGATGATATCCACGAAAAAATGTATATAGCATAAATTGTGTGTTTTAACGTGCTCTACATTTTTCGTGTAGTAAGTTTTTGTCCATCTCTTACGGTTTAGCAGTTATTCAAAATTCCGTAGAACTCATCCAGAATAAAATACTCTTCAGAGGCTATTCCCAGAAAATTCAATATATACATTTTATTTGTCAGGTAAATGTCTTTAATATACGATATTTTAATCAAAATCGTTAGAGCCATTTTTAAGAAAATAAAAATCTTCGAAAAAAGTTCCATGTAAAAGGTAGTTTGGGGTGGGGGATTTTTCTCAGAATCTTCGTGTCGCATCCCTGGAGGATACTAAACTTAAATACTAAGTTTGGAATTTTACCGACTTTTCGTTTTTGAGTTATTGTGTTCTCAGACACACGGACCTTTTTCCGAAAATGTGTGTTTTTTTTTTTAAGATAAAGGGTACCCTAAAACATATATTTCCGGTGAAATCTCGGTATCGAATTTTTGGGTGGAGTGCATTACCTTCTCTATACACTAGATACATAGTACATATAGAGAAAGTAAAAAACACATTTTTGTATCTCACCCTAAGTGATATTCAAACTCGCAACCTCTTAAATATGTTCACATTTATTACGTATTTTTTTAGTACTTTTTTTCTCATTATCTACTATTTACACGTAATACAAAATTATACAAAATTCATTTAGAATGAATAGGATTGTACAGGCAATTCGCAAAAAATTCAGTATGCAACTTTCATTTTTCATTATAATTCATTTTATACAAAATTCTTAGACATGTGGAACTTTAATTCGAATCGTTCACTGCCATTTTTGAGAAAATAAAAAGGAGATGTTTATTTTCGTGGAAAGGGCACTTTAGGGTGGGGGATATCTTGTGATATGAAGGTGTTTGGAACAGAGCGTCACTGTTTGGTTGACATTGCGTAACGCTCAGAGAAGAATAAGGCGATGGTGAAAATCTTGAGTTGCACAATGAAAGCAGTACTAAATGTTCACGCCTTAGCCTCACTAGTAAAGGAAACTCGGAACTTCAGATGTTTTCTTTACCTAATTGAACTTTTGATGCCCCATCTACGTATTCCGTAAGGTTTAGTTCCTCTCCCTACGAACGCACTTATATCATGGTTGACTAGTAAGTCGGAATATGTCAGAGATGAGTATGAAAATTGAGGTCTAACATACATTCTGTCAAGAAAGTACCGGGAATTGATCGTTTAAAAATGCTGTTTAAAAGGGTATTCGAAATTATTGTTGGTGCTAAGTTGGTACAACTTTCCTCTATACCCACGCGGAGTTTGATCGTCATCTGTCATCTAGTTTGTTTACAGTACGCCATTTTGTTAGTTCATCTCAAAGGTGATTTGCGATTTTACGATGGATACAAAAATTGAACAAAGAATCTGTCTCAAATTTTGCATTGCAAATGGTATTTTGTGTGCCGAATATGTTACAGAGGGCTTACGGTGAATCGACTTTATCAAAAACACGTGCATATGAGTGGTACAGTGCAATCAAAAGTGGTCGAGATGTGGTGGAAGATTTGCCTCACTCTGGTCGGCCATCAATGGTTTCAACTGAACTGAACATCACTAAAGTGAAGAAAATGGTGTCTGAAAATCGTCATTTAGGTCTGAGAGAGATTGCCGCTGAACTTTCTGTGTCTCACGAATCGATTCGTACCATTTTAAACGTTTGTTTCGGATGACACGCGTTGCAGCCCGATTAGTTCCGAAAGACTGGAATTTTCTACAAAAACTCAATCGCGTAAGGATTGCTGAAGACATGCTAGAACGAGCCAGTTCCGACCCCACATTCATGAAACGCGTTGTAACTGGTGATGAGACGTGAGTTTACGAGCTTGACACTCAAACCAGTCAACAAGCTTCCGAATGGCGCCTTCCAACTGAACCGAAACCTAAAAGGGCACGTCAAACTCGATCAAAACTGAAGGTCATGTTGACAGTTTTTTTTTCGATTATCGCGGTGTCGTGCACTCAAGAGTTCTTGCCAGAAGGTCAGATGGTAACTAAAGACTATTATCTGAGCGTTATGCGGCGTTTGAGAGAACAAATACGGCGAAAAAGGCCAGATTTGTGGAACGACAACTCATGGATTCTGCACCACGATAGCGCACCAGCTCACAAGGCTATTATTGTGAACGAATTTCTGGCCAAAAACTCAACAAATTTCATCGAACAACCACCATATTCACTTGATCTGGCTCCTGCTGATTTCTTTCTCTTTCCAAAACTCAAGTTACCACTTCGAGGCACCCGTTTTCAGTCGATAGAAGACATAAAGGAAAATTCGCCATGACAATTGATATCAATGCCTAAAAGTGCCTACAAATTTTTTTTTAATGATTGCATTATTCGTTGGCATAAATGTATAATTTCAGAAGAGGCCTTCTTTGAAGGCGATAAAATAAAATTAAATGAATAATTCATTTTTTGTGTTTTATTGGCAAATTCCCGGAACTTTCTTGATACAGTCGGGAGATGTATTAAAAAGGAACTTGACCTAAACAGAAAGTGGTCACCCTGGATCAAGAGCAAATTCCGACGGCGGTCGGGTAATCAACCATCAATTCTAGGATGCTAACCAAACGCAAGTTTATGAAGCCAAGCATATTTCTTTCCTATTTTCTTGTGTTCTTTTGTTCCTTCTTCCTTCATTTTTGTACGTGTCAGAGTTTGGGTACGAATAAATCAATAAAGATGTATCGTGAACATTATCAGTGCTTAACCTTGCCCTTTTTATTAAAATTGTTCCTCTTTTGAGTAGCATTTAAACAAGAGGTGCCCTGTGATATTTCATGCATAGTAAGGAAGTGGGATAACAACATTAATGGGCTGTATTAGAAAGCCAGTATGGAGTATAAAAGAACATGCTATAACGTAGTATAACATGGAAGTATGCTACTCCTCAAGTTCAGCTTGTTGGTGAAGAGAAAGGAGCGTAGAAGGGAGCTCCCATAGAGACTACATGTAAACATGCCCCTCCAGTGACTGTCACAAGTTTCTCCTTGTTACAGGACATATTTTGTTTTGCAATTAAGAATGATGCAATAATCAGCCTTGTTGTATCATTTATGTTGTTTTTGTTTAATCTGAAAATGAGGTTGAGAAACTATCAGTTATGTTTAAATATCAAATATGGCGGCAAGCAGAATATGAAACTGCAACTACAAAATGCGTGTCACAGATTTGCTACCCGAGCATTCTGCTCTGTAACAAACTATGACCAGCCCGCCTAGGTAGTGTGGTGGTAGCGTGTCTGCCTCACATTCAACAGGTCGTGAGTTAGAATCTCGCTAAGGGTGAGTTACCCGGATAAGGTTTTTTTCGAGGTTTTCCCTTATCCTGAGAAGACGAATGTCCAGTAAATTTAAGCTCCATGGACCCCGAGATCATTTGAGATCGTTTCATCAATTTCATTCATCGTCCGATATGACCAAACCAGGTTAAAGGACGTTAAACTAATTTTACAAATTTTACTCTCAAATAAAGGCCTGGAGCTTCACCTGTTGGAAGGATTTTACAGCTTAGATAATTACCAAAAATAAATAAATACACACATAGGTACACATATACATGTATACCTGCATACATACCTACATACATACACACCTACATGCATACATACATACATGTATACATACATACATACACATATACACATACACACATACATACACACCTACATGCATACATACATACATGTATACATACATACATACATACATACACATACACACATACACATACATACCTACATACATACATACACACCTACATGCATACATACATGTATACATACATACACACATACACATACATACACACATACATACATACACACATACATGCATACGCACATACATACGTACGCACATACATACATACACACATACATACGCACATACATACGCACATACATACATACATACATACATACATACGCACATACATACATACGCACATACATACATGCGTACATACATACATACATACATGCATACATACATACATACATACACACATACATACATACATACGCACATACATACATACATGCATACATACATACATACATACATGCATACCTACCTACATACATACATACATACATACATACATACATACGCACATAAATACATACATACGCACATACATACATACGCACATACATACATACGCACATACATACATACGCACATACATACATACATACGCACATACATATATACATACGCACATACATACATACATACATACATACATACATACATACATACATACATACATACATACGCACATACATACATACGCACATACATACATACGCACATACATACGCACATACATACGCACATACATACGCACATACATACATACGCACATACATACATACATACATACATACATACATACATACATACATACATACATACGTACATACATACATACATACATACATACAAACATACATACATACATACCTACATACATGCATACGCACATACATACATACATACATACATACACACACAGTATGTAAGACATCTTGTTGAAATGTATACCAGTTATTTACATACAATAATAATGATAATTTTGCCATGTAACAAAATTCTAGCTTGTAAGCTGTTTTTTTTTAAATAATAATACGTTTTTATTGCCTGAATTTATTGTTCCAATAAAAGACACGTGATACATTTTTAAAAATATTTACATAAAAATCTAGCGTTAAGCAAAATGAGTTTGCAAATACATGTCTTATATTTTTATATCAGCTTTAGTTAATGTATAAATAGTATATTATTTAACTAGGAGCAAAGGTCGAGCTTTAATACTGAGTAGGTCAAATTCCATCCAACCGCGGGGAGTTTTCTTTTTGGGTAGTGTTTAACGCCCGCTTTAACTACTTATGACACCGCTGGCGGTGTCGCTGATGATACATGAATGAAGATGGAGCACCGATGGAATGTGATGTCGGGGGAAACCGGAGAACCCGGAGAAAACCAGCCCCAGCGCGGCTTGGTCCACCACAAATCTCACATGCGGTCGTTTGGGATCTAGGAGAGAGGCAAGTGGTGTGATCTAAAACCCACGAGTTAATAAAGCTACTTTTGCACCAAGTTGAATACAATAGTTTATCTACGTTTATTTAAGGAAATACGTTTTAATGCGGGAAATAATCTTATATCAGTAAACAAATTTAATCCTATTACTATTCATTTCGTGAACTTGAATGTTGTTATGGTGACCATTGTAATTAATTGAAATCAATAAATCGCCATTTTCGATAATGGATGTTAAAATTATGGATGATTTTTATCAAATTATGCAGTCTGTTTTTAGTGGTCCTATTGAATTTGATTCTATTGATGCGCGTAACCAGATTTATGAAGAAATTGGTGTTAGCGATGTCACAAATGAATTTGTGGAAAAAAATATCAGTTCATGTGGCAATATGGGTCCTTAAGTCAATGTTAAAAATTGTTAAAATTGTTAGATTGCTATAAATTTCCGTTAGAATTTTCTTGTGTGATTTATGGTAGAACTCAAACTCAACTGAAAAGTTATAATTTGTTTTCATGTATGATTAGTTGGCAATAATCATAGCCTAGTGTATTCCCTTATTTTTTTTTTCAAGGCCTTCTATTGCACTCGAGGGAAACAATATACTATAAATTTGGAAAGATAAATGTTTATTTCATAAGAATCATGACGTAATTTGTAAAGTGCTTTGTAACACGTTGCTATGTGAAAATACACAACTTGTTATTTACTTTATACGAAAATAAACACAAGTTTTTGCAATAGAAAAGTAGCAATTAATTGCCTACCTTTGAAACGGAAGTAGATACAATTATTACTTATCATATCTAAAACTTTTGATTTTTTAAAATTCCATAAGTTATTTCTCAAAATTAGAGCATTATTTCGAAAAACTATATGACCATTTTCTTTAATGTGCGTTAGAGAAGTAGCATAAAATTTCTGAACAAACAATTGCATAGTGTGGGCAATTTTGAATATGTAGATAGTTTTAAAAAGGTTTACGAGAAGATATGGTTTAAAGTTTGAGTGCCTATTATGAGCATGTGCCTACCCATTTAAGTACACCAAATATAAAAAAAACGGTATTTTTACTTTCTCTACACGCACCATGTGCATAGTGTATAGAGAAGGTATTGCACTCCACCCAAAAATTCGATACCGAGATTTCACCGGAAATACACGTTTTAGGGTCCCCTGTATCCAAAAAAAAAATTGGATAAAGGTCCATGTGTGTCAATCCGTGGGTCTGTGAACACGATAGCTCAAAAACGATAAGTCCACAAAATACCAAAATTGGTATTTAAGTTTCGTATCTTCCAGGGATACCACACGAAGATTTTGATAAAAGTCCCCCCACCCCAAAATGCCATTTACATGGGAAAAATTTCGAAATTTGTGATTTTCTTAAAAATGGCTGTAATGATTTGGATTAAAATCTAATGAAAGATTCTTATATGGTAAATAAAAGGTATATCTTGAATTTTCTGGGAATAACCTATAAAGATCTCTTTATTCTGAATGAATTTTGCGTAAATGGTAAACCGTAAGAGATAGGTGTAAACTTACTACACAAATATGTATATCACGTTAAAACACACAATTTATGCCATATACTTTTTTCGTAGAATTTAACATTTCTAAGATATTCCTTGTTATTTATTTCAGATTGAAAACACTTAAAATTTTCTCACACGGAAAGTTGTAAACTCCTGACCGTACATAGAAACGGATTTCAACCACATGGTAACCAGGTTTATAATATTTAACTATTGTTTTAGCCTAGTGTATTCCCACATTTTGCTTCTACTTAAGGAAGCAAGTAATTAAGAAAACTTCTACTAATATTTATCACGATTGTATAAAGCAGATAGAAGAATATGATTTTTAACAATAATTTGTTACAGTAATGTAGAGAAAGTCGCGTGAATGGAACGAATCAGATTGTTGTTTAAGTTTAGAATTCATATTATGTTATGATAAAGTTTTTTAGTTTTTCACAACTTTTTGGTCAACTTTCATAGATTACCTTAATGTGTCTCACTGACTTATGCTAAAAGTTCACATATACAGCTGTATTGCAGAGCTTCGTTTCTGCACAGAAGTAAAACGAGCCTCAAAGTTGACTGATGATGGCCAGACATTATTCAAACAACATGCCGGAAATGTATAGGGGGAGTGATGGTGATTTGTTTGCATTCCCTCGAGTGTTTTGTTCAATAGTGTAAATGGAGTGCGTCCTAGCGGGATTTAGAGGTACTTCGGCACATTGGCGAGACAAGTCAAACCCAGTTCATCATCATTATTACATTCAATGGACACCGCTCACATTATGAGACAGAAGAAAACTCATGATGATAAATGGCGTTAATAGGCTTATTTCACAATTTTTCTAATCAAAGTCAAAGTTAATTAAAAGGAATGAATGAACGCTGGGATCCCTAACATCTGCTAGTAGGATCCAGTGCTCAAACAAAAAATCTGATGTGTTCCATTCACATGACTTTCTCTACATCAAATTATTATTAAAAAGCTCATGCTTCTATTTACTTCATGCTAATCAAGAAAAAATTAGCAGACGTAGTCTTATTACTCGCCTCCGACAAGTAGAAGCGAAATAAGGGAGTACGATAGGTTAAAGTAATAGTCAAAATCTGGTTGCTAAGTGACTGAATTTCCTTTGTTTGTATGGACAGTAGTTGACAGATTCCTGCATGAGAAAAGTATAAGGTTTTTAAAGCTGAAACCAATAACACGGAATATCTCAAAAACGATCAACTCCACGAAAAAATGTATATTACATAAATTGTGTGTTTTATTGTGATTAACATTTGATATACAAAGTTTTTGTCTATCTCTTACGGTTTACCAGTTATGCAAAATTTCAATAAAAGTCACTTAGAATTAAGAGATCTTTAGAGGCCATTCCCAGAAAATTAAAGATATTATTTGGCATATAAATATCTTAAATATAAGAGATTTTAATCAAAATCGTTAAAGCCATTTTTGAAAATTTTCCATGTAAAGAGTAGTTTGGGGTGGGGGATTTTTTTGAAAATCTATGTGTCGCAACCTTGAAAGGTACCAAATTTAAATACCAAGTTTGGTATTTAACGGTCTTTTCGTTTTTGAGTTATGCTGTCCACAGATACATAGACACACACACAAAACGTGTATTTCCGGTGAAATCTCGGTATCCAATTTTTGGGTGGAATGCAATAACTTCTCTATATACTACGTAAATAGTACGTGTAGAGAAAGTAAACATCCTCTGGGAAGAGATTGTTGTCGAACTTTACAACTTCGTGTCACGAGTTGACTCATGTATGGCTTCCACAGCTGCAGTGTATGGAATATTTTAGTCATCGAATTAGCAATAATTTCTACAACCAGCCGAAGATGGGGAAGGCAGAGAATCAAATGAGCATCCTTTTTCCGTAGCACCGACACAATCGCCGACACTTCTAATCCTCAAAGAAACCCTAAAGGATGAATGAAATGGCAAAGGAAACGACATGGGAGGACAGGAAATTCGGGGTGTGGAAGCAACCTACCCAGAATTCGACTGTTGGTCTGGGGAAATTTCCTGAAAAACCCCATGGGTCAGATTGGCCAGCAGCGGCGATCAAACCCACGACCTCCCAAAGGCGGGCCGCAGACGAAACCCACTGATCGGTACCTATAGAATGCGTAGTTTCCTTTGATTCTATTGTGTAACTATGATCAATCCTATGAACTTCGGTTCCAAACCTTTTTATAGTTCGAAGTATATCCTGATATCTGATTATCTGATAAATCCTTTCCCCTTTTCGTTGCTTTTCAATTACTTTTCAGCCACCTGAGAAAGCTATAACTTAGCACAGGTCAACACAAACATTTCCGAACAATCAATAAGTTTGAGAAATGGAACTTTCAGAATACCTTACCACACGTTTATTCGAACAGAGAAATTAAATATAATCATACATTTTAGCAAACCAGTTTTATGTCACACAGTATAAGCATTTGATGATCACTGTGACAATGCCGTCCATGTATGTGATTACTGACTTGTTCGCTCTGGTATGCGGTGGTGGAGCTGGAATGTGAAACTTCGTCCCCTGTATCCAAAAAAAGTATTTTCAGAAAAAAAGTCCGTGTGTGTCCGTGTTTCTGTGAACACGATAACTCAAAAACGAAAAGTCGGTAAAATACCAAACTTGGTATTTAAGTTTAGTGTCTTCCAGGGATCCGACACGAAGATTTTGAGAAAAATCACCCCACCCCAAACTACCCTTTACATGGAACTTTTTTCGAAAAGTTTGATTTTCTAAAAAATGGCTCTTAACGATTTTGATTAAAATATCGTATATTAAAGATAAATATCTGACAAATAAAATGTATATTTTGAATTTTCTGGGAATAGCCTCTGAAGATTACTTTATTCTGGATGGATTTTGCATAACTACTAAACCGTAAGAGATGGACAAAAACTTAACAGACAAAAATGTAGAGCACCTTAAAACACACAATTTATGTTATATACGCTTTTTTCGTGGAGCTCATCGTTTTTGAGATATTCCTTTTTCTTGGTTTCAGCTTTTAAAAACTTATAGCTTTTCTCATACAGGAATTTGTCAACTCCTGTCCATACAAACAAAGGAACATCAGTCACATAGTAACCACTTTAACCTATGGTACTCCCTTATTTCGCTCCTACTTACAATAAAGCAAGAAATAAGACTATTTCTGCTAATTTTTCTCGATTAGCATGAAATAAATAAAAGATAAGCTTATTTTTATTAACAATAATGTGTTACAGAGATATAGAACACATCAGATTTTTGTGTTATGAATTGTACTAAGTCGTAACGAGTAGAAGCGCCCAGCGGAGCACGAGCCATGGAAGGCTTGCAGCCATAAACTGTCTACGCGTAGAGTGCAGTAATTGCAGATTTATTTTTAAATACATTTTGAGTCAATAAAGAGATTTGTTACACTATCATAATTATTTTTATGGATGTTTATAAATTACTAAGATGAGAGTTTCCAGGTTGACATACTGTTGCTTGATTTTTCCCCCAATTTTGATACCAAAATTTCCACTTATTTCACACCGACCGATCCATCTAGCAGCGACTTTAGCTTTAACCTATCAAGGTCGCTTGTCTTTGCATAATTGTCGCACCTGTGAAATTATCACACCTTATGCTCAAATGTTCTTATTTTGACACATCTGAATTTCAGTTCTCAACTCATGACAGGATAAAACCTCTAAATTAAAGCTAAAATAGATTCTCTTCTAATGAAATCAAATGAGATATGCAAAAGCATTGATTGTGGTTTATGGAAGTCTTTCAATAAATAGTGTTAACGAATACCCTGACTGGTACTAACCGGTAGAGAGGCAGTTTGTGGAAAATTTTCAAACATAATTTGAAATTAAAAACACATAGGTGGAACGCCTGTATCTTATACCTTGCAATAATGTAATATCTATTTCTCCATTAATAATGACTTAACAAGATTTAATACTACCGGGAGAGACAGTGGTGCTTCGTTAAAACAGAAATACATTCACTAGCTAAAGGAATGATCTTCTTTAACGTCGCTTACCTCCCACCACCGAGTAAAATGCGCCGAAATACCTGATGCGTTACTAATGACCTCAACATGTCGCATTCCGGAAGTGAAAACAAATGACTGGGTTTTAGGTGACAATGATGAAGCACTTATCTAAAAGCAGCATTAGTATCATGTGCATCCATTCAAAATGATCACTAATCTTCCTTCCAAACAGGTATTATTCATCTTTATTTTAATAAATATATCTATACCGACATTACAAAGAAAGAAGAACGTGTGTGTATGAGAGAGAGAGCGAAGGGAAGAAAAGGGGGTTCTCAAAATTTAGTCTGGTGATATAATTATTTCCCTATTGAAAAATACTGTTCCTTCTGAAAGACAAAGTTTACAATGTATTAGGATTCAAATTGAAAACATTAAGCACAATTACATTAATAATTTTATTTAAAATTTTATTTATTAAACAAATACATAACTCAAGGCACCATGTAAGCATTTGAGGGGGGTCAGTGCAACAGTGGTCTAACACATCTTTTTAAAAAATGGAGCATAACTCAGTTAAACACACCTGGTTTCTTTAAGAATAACAAAAACCTAATTTAAATCGAACTGATTGTTCACTGACACTTTTCCAGATTATTACACAACAACACATTGAGTACTGTTAATATAATGTTGAGATATACCTAACAATTTTTATCAGTGTGATGAAAATATTTTTCTGGATTAGACCACTGTTGCGCTGACCCCTCATTTGCACTTCCATCCTTTAAACTATAAAGTCCCCCCTCTTTGCTCTTACAAAGGTGAAAAATTAAAATTAAATCCAACAATTAAAAAAACCCTTCAAATCGGGAATTAAGAGAACTTGTTCATAGAACCTTTGTATACTGTAGATAACATTGATTTTTAAATTGCCGATATTAAAGCATTGAAGGATTCTCCTGTTGCGCCGTAAATTAAATGAATATCTGCTAATTCAGTACATGTAAAGCCATCCATTGTGTTTTCGACTGAATCGGTCCCTCGTTTCTTCACTGAGAGTCTTGTGAATGCAGGTCGGCGGTGTGCGAGTTGTACTCGACACAGAAGCTGGCCGTTAGGTAAATATGTAAACACAGGGGAGATAAAACGTAGGGCCGTTCAAAACAAATCAGACCCTGAAGTGTTTGCTTCAATTATGACAATGCTAGTAGTAATTTGACAAAATCAGATACATTTACATGTTATATCTATTGCTCTCGACTAAACATCAAATTAACTGCACTTATTCACCTACTATCCTGTATATACATCCTACAAGTAACTCTCCCTTTTCCTCCTTTTTCAAATCGAGTCGTATCCTTAGCGCGATGTAGCGCGGCTGCTTGCCAAGCGGGAGAGCTAGGTTTGATTCCCGGTGGGAGAATTTTCCCCCGTTGGGAGGCCTGGTACGGGGAGCACTCAGCCTCGTGAGGTCCCTGAAGGGTCAATTGAGGAGCTACTTGATTAAGAAGTAGCGGCCCCGTATCGAGAAGACCGCATCAACCGGCCGGGAGGGACTCAAGGCGCTGATCATGTCTCACCCTCCAGACTGCACACCATTCATGATACCTTCGGGCTGAAATGGGGTACGCAGCGGCCGGGCGGTAGGCCAAGGTCCCTTGTGGACTATCGAGCCCTGGAGTCGTTATACTGATCCAATTATATTCCAAATCACTGAATTTGTGGGAAATATCATGTGAGGGGCTCATTAGCTTAAATCCTTCCAAGCTAGAGGAGGTTTGAGTTATCCAAGTGCTGTTTTTTACAACTTGGTAAAATAATATGCAAATTGTTTCACTGTTGAAGCTATAACATGCTCTAGCAAGGAAAAATGTATAAAGAGTTTATGAGCTGCAAAAGGTAGATTTCTTGAAAAACTAAAGTATATTTTCAGTGATCAGAAAATGGCCACTATTCTTTTAGAAACCCTTAAATATTTAATCCTGTATGCAAAAGATGTATTGTATCAAAGTGAAATACTGAAAAAGTTAATCAAAATGCACTAAACAGAACATTTCTGAAATTAACCATTGTACCTTGCAGTTAAGAGTCGATGTATCTGTAGGATATTTTGTGAATTAACCTCAAGATTTTAATTTTGGTTCCAATAAAGGTACAGATTAACGTGTATGTTAAGTCTTTGTAAGTACAAAACAGAATTTTCAATGAATGTTTTACATGTTATTGCTGCAGATGGTCTTAAAATTGGTAGTTTTAAGCAAAGGTACAAACTGTAACATCTAAATGTCATTTATATGGGCCCATTATGTATAATAAAGAATTTCCAACACACTTAATGATTATATTGGTAATACTCCTCTTATATTTAAGATTACACAGAATAATGATATTTTCTGATAACAGTGGTTGTAATAACACCTAATGATATTAAAGTTGCATCGATATAATCTGATTTCTTCGTACTTTTCATGTTCTGCATGCAGTTAATTAGCAATTTTTACAAGCTATTTTAACCAGAAAATATGCCACTTAAATAATTGTTGGATACATTTTGCATCTCATTTTGCCTTAACACGAATAGTAATTCTAGGCTATGTAGCTATAATTCATATAACTTCTTGCTTTAACAATTCCGTAATATACAACAATGGCAAATTTCTGATTTTATGGTACACGATTCTAAATTGTAGTATTTACTTAGTAAGCAAAGCACTACAATTGAATAGGTAGAGTCAGACTGAAAATGTCATTGCCATGGCCGGGATTTCAACTAAGAATTTCCTGGTCTCTAGCCGGTTACTCTAACCACTGAGCTATCATGGCAAGTTTACGACACGGCATTAAATTCCTCAACTGACTCACTTAAGAATCCCGAACTTGAAGTACTTAAGGCACTGTAAACCACCATTGGGGCATGGGATGACCTTGCGGTTAACCGAGAAGCATGCAAGTTAGCTGAGAAATTTACTGTTAATATCCGAAGTGTAAAATCAAGTGACCGTGGAGGCCATGAAAATATCCCCCCTCTACTATTCCGTTGATCGGTATAAGTGGTGTATATATTGCGTGTGCAGGAAAATTAAGGCACAGTTCGACCACTTGCCTTGGGCGTAGAGCTAGAGGGTGCCATAACTATTTTAAGACACCACAAACATTCCGGTGAAAATGTCACGTCCCACGGGGTCCAAATCATGTATTTTCGGAGATGGGTTCATTCTTGAAAAATGTCTAATTTAATGTTCCGTCCAATACACTAAGCGGTTGGTGTTTCTCTATACATCCGGTATAACAAAATGAATTTGGAAATATGTGTGCAAAAGTATTTCGAAAATGGAAAAACAAAGTTCAAAACATGCCAAGATTCCAGAAAGCAAATATATCTAATAGCTTAAAGTCAAATAATAAATTGTATTCAAATCTTTTAAACCTGTTTCTTGCATTTGCAGTTTTAGAGGTTAGATTTCATCGTACATAAAGTATCACATGGCACTAACAGACGTAGAGGATAAGCGGAAAAGCTTCTGACCTACACACAGTTACACAGTTTGTAAATGAAATAACCTTTTCAGAAAAAAGAAAGCTGTGGTCGTGTAGCAACGGTTATTACTTGCAGGAAGGCGTTAGAAAGTGAATCGAAATAACAAAAAAACGTTAATCACGAAGATGATGCTATACTGCCATTGCATGACCAGCATTCAAATTGTAGGTTTCGGCGAGAGAGCGCAACTTATAGTACTGTTATGACTACCGTTGAGGTTACAAATGACCATCCAGTGGCGGACTATTAACCCTAA
The DNA here is from genome assembly GCA_030762935.1 of Hymenopus coronatus. Classification (NCBI taxonomy): domain Eukaryota; kingdom Metazoa; phylum Arthropoda; class Insecta; order Mantodea; family Hymenopodidae; genus Hymenopus; species Hymenopus coronatus. Next base: position 52,722,855 of record CM060884.1, read on the forward strand.
GCTTTTCTCTTAACTTGAGAAACCAATGCTGATATTATTCAATGTCTTTTTTTATTTTTTTTATTTTTTTTTTTTGTTACTGTTTCATTTATATAGCCCCCTTTAACGTCTAAGGGTATATCGGAGGCTTTGCACTTGAAACAACTCGTTATCTATAGGCTCTTTACATTGGGTTTAAATCGTATTATTTTTCCTCAAACACACACATTCACTCTCACATATATACTTCCAGACTCTATGGGGGATAGGGAATAATTCTGGCTAAAAAAAAAAAATTCCCCGCCCCAGCCGGGAACCGAACCCGGATCCCATCTCTTGTTGCGCACCATTCTCCGGAATCTTAGGATTGATTTCATTCGCCCACCAGGAGCTACTTCCAAAGTCAAAACAAACAGCGAATGTGGGCGTATCTATATATTTAATTTTCTTGGAAAAGCCTTTGAAGTTCTCTTCATTGTGGATAAAATTTGCATAATTGGTAAACCTTAAGATATAGACAAAATCTTACTGCACAAAGAATGTATATCAAATACGCTTTTTAACCAACCGTTTCCGAGGTATTCCTGGTTATTTGATTACAATATTAGGACACTTATAGTTTCTCAAATGAAAAATGTATCTTTCTCATGCTAAAGCAAACAAACGAAATATCAATGCGTTGCATAGCAACTGTTAAAACATTTGACTGTCGCTTTTATAGGAATTATATAAATATGATGTGTAAATAGGTGCTAATTGACACCTGTTGCTCCTCCAAAGAATGTATGCTTGCAGCCTATTGCTGAATAAGTGGTATAGGTACGTCATTTTCTTTTTGAGTGATTTTATCATTGGATCCATGTGCAATATAGTTCCTTTTTATTTCAGGAGCGAAAGGATGCCAAGTGAAATGTAATTTATTTATTTTTTATCCTATTTCATCCTTACGAGCTAAGGCCTCCTGTTGGAAAGGTAGCTCAAATAGCACATTTCACTTTTATCTTACATAGTACAAAATGTTACATTAAGATTAACAGTATTATTACATTAAAGTTTTGAAAGTACTTCCGTATTACTCCATCTCTGTCCCTTCTACATAATGCACATTTTACATTAACATTTTAAGAGCTCTTTCCACACTTCTCTGTCTCTTGCACATCTCGGCCACAGATGTCCCACTTTCTGTTTAAAGAACTCCTCCTATCTGGTCCTCTGCCTGCTCATGTATCTTCTTCCTGCTATGGGGTTTCACATGGTTATTCTGTAAGTCCATCTGTTTCTACACATTCTTGCAATGTGGCCTTCCCATTTCCATTTGAGACGCTCAGCCATGATAATTGCGTCTTCCATATCTGTCCTTTTCCTGAACTCCTCTTTGCGTTTTCTGTCCACAGGGTTATGTGTAGTAGTTTGTTTATAAAACAAAGCAAAGCAGAAATAAAAGGAGAAAAACCAAAAAGGATGTAAAATAAATGAACAAAAATTAAAAATAAAATGAAAACAATGAGGTGCATAGTTTAGGAAATGAAAGGAAGACAAAGCAACTACATAACGAAGAGAAAATACAGCACCAGGAATTAAGAACTAAAGCAGAAGCGAAGATAAAGTGACATCTCTGGAATTTCCTTCAAGCTGTACGCTTCGAACATATATTTCTAATACGAGTAAATCTAGAAGAGAATACTGTAGGTCTTGGACCGATTGAGGAATTGATATAAGCCGCTCATCCGCTGAAGGAGTTTCGGTTGCAAATCTTTCTTCCTTTGTTCGTTCTCTCGATGATACAGTGGACAAAATGGCCATAGGGCAGTTCTTTGATGGCGTCAAACGATCTGCAACGACACATTTCACCATGAGTTCTTTCAGACGCATTTTTATAAGGTATACATAGTGATAGAGAAGTAATCGCATTTCACCCAAAAATTCGATACAGAGATTTCACTGAAAATGTTTAGCATACCAAAATGCAGATCAATATTTTCGGAAAAAGGCCTCTGTGTGTGTGTGCGCGCGTGTGTGTGTGTGTGTGTGTGTGTGTGAACAGCATAACTCTAAGAGAAAAGTCACTAAATACCAAATCACATTTCCAAAGATACGACACAAATATTTTCAGCAAAATATCCCACCCAAACTACCCTTTACATGGAAGGTTTTTTTTTCTAAATTTTCGATTTTCTCAAAATGGTCAAACGATTATATGTGAAATATCATATATTAAAGATATTTACATCACAAATAAAATGAATAAGTAATGCATTTTGGTTATTTCTGAGATATTCCTTGTTATTTGTTTCTTTACTCCTAACCTAGCAACAAAGAGAACCAAATTTCAATGTTATCACTTAGCTCGTTAAATGTTTGACTATCGTCGCTTTAGAGTAGTGTATTCTCTTATATCTCTTTTACTATTGAGAAAATAAGCAATACGGGCATTTTTGTAAGAATTTTGTTGTATACTAGGACAGAGAAATAAAGAACAAAACTGATGTAATAAACTCCATATTTGTATAAAGCCCTAACTTTTATTGATTGCATGACAGTACGTGAATACCAACTCTTGCAATTAGGAAGATTCAAGAAAAGGAAGAAAGAGGATGGGAAGGAAGATGGAGAGATTCTGCAGGCGACACGATGCCGCTGGAAACAAACATTCCAAATGTTTTACCGTCACGTCATTGGCTCTTCGTCACTCTCCGCATTCATTACCGCTGTTGGAATGATTACTGTCGTGGGCCTCACAGGGGCACAAGGAAATGGTACGTCTGCACCATTTAGAACAACAAGCGAATCAAAAAAGAAAAAGCATTTAATTCCACTTTCCATGCCTCTTGTTAATCTACATTAACCTTTTCAATTGCATATTTGACATAATGTTAGTCTATCTTTACTATCGCTTTCCAGCACTAACATTTTTATTTCTCTGCACATACTAAGTACATAGTGTATAGAGCTGTTGTATTGCACCCAAAAATTTTATACCGAGATTTCACTGTAAATACATGTTTTTTAGAAATGTGTATGTGTGTGTCTGTGGGCAGCATAATCAAAAACGAAAAGTCAGTTAAATACCACTTGGTATCTAAGTTGAGAATCTTCCAATGATGCGATACGAAGATATTCAAGAAATTCCCCGCACCCCAAACTACCATTTATATTGACAATTATTGAAAATGTTGTTTTTATAAAAAATGGCTCGTGATTGAAGTACCGTATATTCAAGACAAATATAATGAAAATAAAATGTTTATATTGAATTTTCTGGAAATAGCCTCTGAAGTCGTCTTGACTCTGAATGACTTTTGCATAACTAGCAAACCGTAGGAGATTGACAAAAAGTAACTACACAACAAATGTAGATCTCGTTAAAACACACAATTTGTCATATGTTTTTGAGGAATGGTGTCGCAGGGGCCGAGTGGTTAGACTGCTCGCCTCACCTGGGTTCGATCCCAAGCGCCCGCATTTGTGATTTGTGGTGGACGAAGCGGCGCCTGGGTGGTTTTATCCGAGCCTTCCCGTTTCCCCACACTCATTTCATCAATTACTCCATCGTCACCTTTCCTTTCATCCATTTAGCTTGCGTTTTATATCATCCACTTCCTCACGATCATGCCTAGCTAGGTTTTCCATTCTGTGGTTTCGTGCCGTTGGCTCACTAACAGGCTTTTGACCCCTAGACATCTGCTTATAAGTCCTAGAGAAGTGTCAATCCTACATGGGAAGGGTAAGCCAACTACGAAAAAATGTTTTTGTGGAGTTAACCATTTCCGTGATATTTCTTGCTATTGATTTCAGTTCTAAAATACTAAAACTTTTCCAATGGAATGTGTCAACTCATAGCCATGCAAAGAGAACCAAATTACAATCACAGATTCAAAGATTTGACTAATGCTTTAGCCTAGGGTATTTATTCCCGTATTTCCCTCTAATTACAAGGAACTAAGCATTAAGGAACATTTCTGTTAATCTTTATCTTGATTAGCATGAAATAGATAAAAGAGTAAGTTTTTAAAACAATAATTTGTTACAGAAAGGTAGAGGAAGTCATGTGAATGGCACACATCAGGGTTAAAACGCAACAAGAATGGTTTGCTTGCACTGGAACAAACCATCCGAGGACTTGAACTTAATTGTCGGGTTTGATATTTAATTGACATACGCGCGCGCGCCGACTTTTTTTAGAAAAGGTTTCTTTTTTTATAAAGTGGATCCTTAAACATATATTTCCAGTGAAGTGTCGGTATCGAATTTTGGGTGGAATGCAATATCTTCTCTACCTATGGGTCGGCTAATAAATCCCGGGCCTCTCACTGAAAACAGCATTTAAAAAAAATATTTTGCTTTATTTCTCAACATAATCTCCAGGAAGGCTAATACATTTGTCATATCGGTGTTCTAATTTAATTACACCATCTCTGTAGTACGATTTATCAAGGTCCTCAAAATAGCTGTGTACCGCATCAATGACCTCCTCATTGCTGAGAAATCTTCGTCCTACAAGAAATTTTTTGAGCTTTGGGAACAGGTGGTAGTCACTGGGTGCTAGATCTGACGAATAGGGTGCAAATGCAACTTTAATTCGCACATTTGTTTCCATTGCAACGACTGAACGATGGGCTGGAGCATTGTGATGAAGCAAGATTGTTTTTTTTTTTTTTTGCCAAATGAGGTATTTTTCTTTTCACCTTGCGGTAAGCTTGCGTAGTAGTTACCAGTGATACTTTTACCCTTTTCCCAGTAATCAATAAAAATAATTCCTCGCCATAACCTTGTTACCTGACAAAATTACTTTGTCTTTTTTGGAGTTGGTTCACCTGACGCAAATCACTGTTTTGATTATGATTTACTTTCTGAAGTGTAGTGATATATTCAAGTTTCATCCATGGTAATAAGCCGTCTCAGAAATTCACAGGGATTTTTACGATAGAGCTCCACATTCTTAACAGAAACGGTTTTTCTTTGCAACTTTTTATCAGGTGTCAACAAACGCGGCACTCATCTTGCACAGACCTTGTGAAAGCCCAAAACATTACTTAAAATATTACCTGCACGTTCTTTTGGTATATTTACAGCCTCTGCTATCTCAAACAACTTTAATCTGCGGTCTTCCAGTACCAAACGATGAATTTTTTCAATGATTTCTGGAGTTGTCACTTCTACAGAGCGTCCAGAGCAAGGCTCATCACTAGTGCTCGTACGTCCCATTTTAAACTGTGCAATCGTTTTAATCATTGAATATGACGGGGCAGAGTCTTTCAATGTACTGTCCATTTCCTCCTTGATTTCTTTAGGCGTTAGGTCTTTCAAATGGAAGTATTTAATCGCTGCTCGTTTTTCCAAATCCTCCATTTTCGTGAAAACTTTAAAGTTGTCTTGTTTAAAATGCTGTCATTCGAAAACTAAGCAAGCTATTGACCTGTAACTATTGATACAAGCTAGTCTAGAGTTAAATTTATACGATGCTACCGTCTAAGTGGCCTAGTGGCGCCATATCTGAGTGAGGCCCGGGACTTATCAGCCGTCCCTCATACTATGTATTAAGTAGAGAAAGTAAATAGTGATATCGATATTAAAACAGCAACCTGTTGCATAATGCTAATGAACTATGACACAACTATGGCACATAGTTGTATTGCTGAGCTGCCCATGCTTCGTTCGGTTCACATCGACATTATATAGATAAGTTACTCAGCCTAGACTTCTAAAACGAGTCTGTGTTAGAAATGCTTTATCTTTCTCTCTCTCTCTCCCTCTCTCCATACCGTTGCTCACAAATGTCTGGCCCATTCTGCTGTTGACGTAGCGAGTTCGGTTAATACTGGATTTTTCTGCCTCTTGAAAGCTCGTTGTTTTACATCTCAGGAGAACTGGAGTATAAAATTAGTTTCATCCTTCTCGATTTGACACGGTACACTTAGGGTATAAACAAAGGAGACTTAGAAACACATAAAGAGAGAGAGAACTTCCCTTCATTCGTCAGTCAGGTTTTGTGAAAACACTTCACAGTTCTAACATTTCTAGCCCAAAATTTCTTGCCGTGGCCGATTGGTTAGACCGCTCGCCTCCCACCTAGGCGTCGCGGGTTCGATCTTAAGCGCCCGTATATGGGATTGGACGAAACGGCGTTTGGGCGTGTTTTCTGCGAGTCCTCAGATTTCCCCTGCCACTCATTACATCAATTACTCCATCATTACCATTCCTATCATCCATTTCGCTTGTATTTCATACCATCCACTTCCTCACGCTCATCCATGGGCCGACCACTTGTTCCAGGGTCTCCATCCTGTGGTTTCGTGCTGTTGGCTCTCCCCGACAGGCTTCTCATCCCTAGTTATCCGCTTGGAAGTCCTAGGTGGGGGAGGGTACCATTCCTACATTCGGGAAGGGTAAGCCGACTTTAAAAAGAAAAAAAATCCTGCCTGCCCATCAGTTTGGTTATTTTATTTCCGTACTAGTAAAACCTGTTGTTCTATTGGCGTTATTGCGTTATGTTGAATAGATTCTCCTACCTCTTTCATTTCCTCATTGTCTACCTCCTACCTTTCTCTCCCGCTCCAACTCTCCCTTTTCTCTCACTAGGGGGTGTAACTGACTTTTAAAAAATCTGATATGTTCCATTCACATGACAAACAGGTATGCGCACCTATTCTGCAAACAAATTATTCTTACAAAATACTATTCTATTATCTACATCATGTTAAACGAGATAAATATTAGCAGAAAGTACCTATATCATGTTAAACGAGATAAACAGTCTTATTATTTGCTTCCTTATAGGCAGAAGGGAATAAGGGATTACACTAAGCTAAAGCGATAGCCAAATCTTTTAAAAGTTGTCGCTCTGTATACAATTGAAATTCGATTCTCTTTGCATGGCCAGAAGTAAAACAAAAGAGATATGAAATGAATAATGAATATTTGTTTGAGGAAAGTTTATGTATTTTAAAATTGAAACCTATAACAAGGAATATTTCGTAAAGGGTTAACTCTACAAAAAATGTATATGATATAAATTGCTTATTTTAATGAGAACTATATCTTCTGTGCGTGAAGATTTTTATTCTAATCTGTTTCGGTTTACCAGTTGTACAAAAGTCATCAAGAATGAAGAGGTATTTAGAGAATATTCCCAGAAAATTAAAGATATACATTTTATTTGTCATTTAAGTATCTTTAATATACTGTATTTTATCCAAATTATTAGAGCTATTTTTTAGAAAATAACATTTTTTGAAAAATGGTCCATGTAAAGGGTAGTTGGAGTGACTGATTTTCCTGAACATCTTTGTGTCGAATCCTTCGAAATGCCGAACCCAAGTTTGATATTTAACAAACTTTTCGTTTTTGAGTTTTGCTAACCACAGACACATACATACACATGGACCCTTTTTTTTAAGGATGTTGTTTTATTATTCAAGGGGTTTCAAAGCATATTTCCAGTGAAATACTGGTATCGAATTTTTGGATGGAATGCACCACCTAGTACATGGTCGAAAAAGTAAACATATTATAGATTTATGTATATTTATACCTCAGTGAGAGAAAACTGTCCTTGCCCCCTTGCGAATAAATATAGTTACTTTTTTACATTTAATGTGATTAGTGTAGCTTTTATGCCGTAAACTGTATATATTGTTCAGGACGCTGTAACCAGTGCTATTAGACACTCAGAAAACAATAAATAAGGTCAGCAGAAAAGTTGATTTATTTAATACCTCACATACATAAATACAAACGTCACTTACTTAAATATTTCTACTGAAATGGACATACAACTTTAATTGTGTGGTTACGTTCTGCTAATACTTTAATTTCTCCTGAAAGAAAGTTTACTAAATATCTGCCTTAAGAAGCGGTCAATTGCATACTCCCATAATACTCGTGCTCGAACTACACGTGACGTCGTTTTAAAATCGCATCATTTACACATTTTAATGCTGTGTTGCTTATACCTTGTAAAAACGAAACTCCGTACATTTAACAATAGTATTAAGCTCTAGTTGTTTATATTCTTTTACAATACTTTAAGAACTCATTTACTTCTTCTTCTTCTTCTTCACTTCACGTATGGGCAGATTCCGTCTCACAGTTGTTCTCTCCACCTTTTTCTAGGTCGATCGACATTTCTCCTTCCTTTTGGTTCATATTCAAATGCAATCCTAGGCAGTCTTGAATCTGCCATTCTCTGAACATGTTGCATCCACTGGTTCTGATATTTTTCAATTTTGGAATTTATTCTGCTCTTATATCTTCATTCCGGATTTGATCTAATTTTGAACATCCTTTTGTTTGTCTTAAAAAGTTCATTTCTGCACTTTGTAAACGTCTTTTCATTTTCTTTGTGGTGACCCATGTCTCACTTCCATATAATAATGTAGGGATCGCCATTGTTTTGTAAAACTTGAACCTAGTTTCCTTTCTTGTTTTATGTCTCATTGTTCTATGTATAGTTTCCTGAAATCGTTTTATTCATATCTCTTTCAGATCTCGTCCAATAATTGAAGTAACATCCTAGGTAATTAAACTCCTTCACTTGTTCTAACGAAGTTAAGAAGTAAAGTACGTATTTTAGTATTTCGTCAATTTTTTATTAAATAATAAACAGATCCAATGAGCATCATTGCTCAAGCCACTACTGTCACGGCTGCTGTTGTCCGTTCCGCATTCCTAACATTGAAAATGTCAAAAATAAACAAGTTTCCATAAGCCAGAGAAGCCATCTTCCGTAATGTTTTTGGAAATAATCAGATATTAGCAACCGTTAACGAGAGGTCGAAATGAGACTTTGAATTTGTAATGAAAAACGACGTCTTCAGAGGCTATTCCCAGAAAATTCATACATTTTATTTTTTGTGGAAATATTTTAACTATGAAAGATTTTAATTAGTATCCTTAGAGCAATTTTTGAGAAAACCAAAATTTTCTAAAAATGTTTCCATGTAAAGGAAAAGCTGGCGATGGCGGGATTTTCGTATCGCATGCTTGGAAGATACAGAACTTAAATAATAAGTTTGGTATTTAACGGGCTTTTAGTTTTTGAGTTACGCTGCCCACAGACACACTCACACACACACACACACACGGGTTTTTTCTTTGGTTCAGGAGGTCCTAAAGCATGTATTTGTGGTGAAATTTGGTAACGAATTTTTTGGAACCAATACAACGCCTTATCTATACACTATGTACCTACATAGTACGTGTAGAGAAAGTAATAATGAATAATAATGAGTTATTAAAAGGAATGCGACAGATCAATCACATCAATGGTAGAGTTACCACTGACCTCTGCCTTTTCTCTAAATGCAATTTACGTCACATAATGTTTTGATAGCTAATAAAACTGTCTTTTCTGGGGGTCCTAATACACATTAAAACCTAAGGAAAAGGTCTAAATGTTTAAATCCTATTCTATTTTACGTTGCTTTAAAAATTTGATCACATTACGAAGGATCTGTTCCTCGTTGGCGGACTATTGTGGACATCCTTCATGGTTTCATCCCCGTACCATACCACTCTCGCTTCGCGCCAAGCAAATGGAGTCAGAGTGCTATCCAGTATATCTGTTGTACCATCCATAGTCAGTCCTTTCCCCATACCATGTAGCTCCATGACAAAGGAATGTGTTAGGGTTAGGGTGCCGTACAGTCCACTGCTTTCATTACCTGTGGATAAATGGCAGAAAAGTATCAATTACCACGTATTTTCACTTTTACTATTGTTTAGAATGAAGATCGAATTTTGGGCTTTGGTATTAAATATCCAAAGGGGTATTTGCCTTGGCGACTGAGAAAAGCTACGATAAAAGCCCAGCCAGACCCACGGGATTTGAACCCAGTACCTCGCGAATGGAGTCCAGCCTGAGCCGGTAGCTTAATCTTGTTCCTCTTAATGCTTGTTGTGTTACTACGAGACTCCTACACGAAGCCTCTGGTTTGCCATATCTGGGGGCCGAGATTAGGCGTCGGGCAATAAAATTCAACGAAGGTTTATCATTCCATCGGAGCGCCCATCGTTAGGTATCTTGGGGATTATAATCCCAGAAACCGCCGCTTCAGGCGATAACGGCTTCCCCGCATGACTTGCGGGCATCCCCGGTAACGAAGGAGCACCTCAAACAGCTGCTACGGCTAAGCTCTTTACAATCCTTCAAGAGTTGCTTGGATTTCAAAATTTCAACCCCAAAAATAAATATTTTGTAAATTAATTACACCAGCGGTGCACAAGGCTCGTTGCACCATGACTGGCATCCGTTGAGGAGCACACTTGCTACTTCCTGTCACTCCGCAGACTCATTTTCACCCGCCATCCTGCAAACCCCATAACTGCTCGTGTGTCGTTGCAGTGTTATGTTACTTTGATGTTTCTCTTGGTTGGCGGATTATATCCACGAATTATAGCAATAAAAAATCTTAGATTTGCATTCACGTGACTTTTTCTACTCGCTCTTCTACAAGCTATTATTGCGTTATTTGTATGACTAGGGGAATAAACGGACACATAAGAGTCTAAAAAATGAGTGTAATGTTTGATCATCAATTACCTTGTAATAAATTGAGATACAATGCTCTAATTTGTAAAAGATATAGCTTAATGTTCAACTTATTGAATTCAATTGACCATCAGCAGTCAACGCAGTCTATGCCACCAACAGTGCTACGAACAACCTGCTCTAACGTGTACAGTGGAAGCGCTGCTCTCAATAGTGCGAATGTTTTCGCATAGCGCAGCCAGTGTTAGTGGCTTTGCCCGATACATATCATCCTTTAGGGTTCCCCAGAGGTAAAAGTCTGGAGGTGTTAGGTCTGGAGGCCATGCTGGTTAGTACACATAGCCTCCTTGGCCTAATTATTGTCCAGGGAGAGTTTCATCAAGGTTCTCTCCAAAGTCTTGAAGGTAGTGAGCAGGGGCACTATCTTGTTACAGATAACACCCCTCATTTCCATACAGCTCTCGGAAGGCAGCTAAAATCGAGTCTCTAGCTTTTCGAGAAAATTTGAACCATTTTCTTCGAATGATGGCCTTGTATTTTTCATTTAGCGTCGCCATTCACGTCACCGAAATAAATAAAAAAATATTATATGTTCCATTCACATGACTTTCTCTACATCACTATAACAACTTATTGTTATAAAGCATATTGTTATACTTACTATATGATAATCGAGATAAACATTAGCATAATTTGTCTTAATTACTTCCTTGAAAATAGAAGGAAAATAAAGGAATATACTAAAACTATAGTCATATCTTTTAAAAGCTGGTTGCTATGTGTTTGAAATACGTTTCTATGCAGCGCCAGGATTTTACAACTCTCTGTGTGATAAAATCAAGTATTTTAAATCTGCAACTATAACAAGGAATATCTCAGAATTGGTCAATTCCATGAAAAAAATGTATATGACATAAATTGTGTGTTTTAACATGATCTACATTTTTTGTGTAGTAAGTTTTTGTCTAACCATGACAGTGTCAGTTGAGAAATTCGATGCTATGCCAGCATGTTGCCATGGCAGCTCAGTGGTAGAGAACCGGCTAGAGATCGGGAGATCCGTGGTTCAAATCCCGGCTATGGCATTGAATGTTTCAGTCTGACTCTACCTATCCAACTCCTGTCCTACACACTGCTTGTGTGAAAAAAACAATTATTCCAATACCAATTGACCACAATAGTTGGCTATACTATGAATCTTGATCTAAAGTACTTACAACATTGTAAGTCGCCATTGGGGTTGTCATCTCAAAATAATTTGAGATCACCTTGTGGTTTACCGGGAAACATGCGAGTCACTTGAGAAATTCAATGCTATGCCGGCATGTTGCCATGGTAGTTCAGTGATCGGGAGATCCGTGGTTCAAATCCCGGCTATGTCATTGAGTTATTTAGTCTGACTCTACCTATCCAACTCCTGCACTACACACGGCTTGTGTGAAAAAACAATTATTCCAGACAGTTAATTGTTCTCCCTTGGTGTTTACATATATTGGGTCATGTAACCAGTTCAAGTCTGGGGAGCTTGGTCCCATCCGCGCACCCTTCCTTCTACCTGCGCCTGCTTGGCTGTCTACATGTCGAATAACAAGAGACGGCGTTTCATCCAGGGAGGCATTCGAGAATGGCTACTTACACATTTCCATAGAATGGGAAACTGGTTATTGCTGCGCTCAGGATGGTAAAAAGGCTGCATGTTTATTGTATTATAAACAACTGTGCTACCTACGTGAATAAGCATAGCATCAGTCGACATGTTAATCCCGTATACGCTAAACAGCACGATAAAATTAAAATTTTGAACTATGCCAAAAATGATAACTCTTCAGTTTAAATGAAAATACCCTTATCAATGCTACACCTACCTTTGTCTACTATACTCCCAAAAAGGTATGTAAAACCTCATTTGATGAAGAAAGGCTGCAAAACATACTCGGCCACTTTCCTTTAAAATCGACTAACTCCGGCATTGTTGTGTTTGTGATTTTGGAGGGGTATTCCACATGTCAGCAACTGGCTTATTGTACGTCAGACTCCTAGAAGAAAGGTTAACATGAATGTAATTTCAAAGGGCGACCGAATCCGGACACGGAAGGAGCCAATGTGGAGTGTCCCTAACTGTTTCCAACCAGTTCTTTATCTCGACGCGGGGAGCATTAGGAGTATGTGTCTCAGGTCAGAGCAAACCACCTGAATCTACAGACAGCCACCAACGCCATCCTGTTGCCGTGATGTGTATTTCTAGAGCAGTCACCTCTTCGGAAGGGCAGTCCTCGCCGACACTTACAATCCTGTAAGAGACCGGGAGTATCTGATATAGCATTTCCCCTAATAATAATTATAATGATAATAATAACTTTTCTACTTCTTCACAAACCAATCCAATCCGCACTAATTTTATTATCTTTTATTTTTTTGATTAGAATTTATTTACTACTTTATTTCCTTATTATGATCAAATGAATGGGATGAACTGAAGGGACAGGAAGTGCGGAAGAACGAAGAAACCTCCCAATGACTCGGGAAGATCCCCGAAAAACTAATGGGTAGAAAAGGTCAACTGTGGGGAACTGATCCCACGACCTCCCAAATGCCAGTCCTAGACGAAACGCATGAGCAAAATGCCACTGTTGCACTTAATATGCCGAACAGGTGGAATGGGGACACGCCACTTCCCCACCGTTTACCAGTTGCAGGTTGTACCAGTTAATTGGGATTTTCCTATTCCTCTTAAGAATTTTGAGCAGACATTTTCTGCATTAGTAGTGTAGGTAGCGTATAACGGCTGGTGTTTGTAAATTACACAAATCGGTGGCGAACTCCAGCTCGTCGTAACGAACGTTAAGTTAGGAGTAACCACAACTCTTGTGGAAATTAGCATTCCAGCCGGTACTGCTTCCTTTGCAAGTTGCATGAAGTGGGTACGAACCCTATGGCTGTTAGCACGGAAATTACTGTTCCCAGAGCGGGATAATGACAGCAGTCCGTGTTATCCCGAGGCCATTTCTCTCTGAAAGCCTTCCTTGATACAGCCAGCCCTCTGGTGAAGGAAGTGCCTCATGCAATCAGAACCGAAACCTCCGGATGCGCAGGAAAATACGTGAGGGTAATTAAGGGATACGTTTGCATGTCAAGGTGGCTTACCTGGGGCCATTTGATGCACCTCTAGTCTCTTCACCGTGTTGGCAACGTCTCTGGAATCACAGTTCAACAAAGTAATCTATTGGTTAAGATCTATAACCCGGAGTAAGAACATCAGAGGAAACGCAAACATTCTGCTGTATTCTATTCACTTCCTCTACCTGTTCTGCAAACAAACTTATCTTACAAAACGTCATTCTTTTATCTGCATGTTGCTAATCGAGATAAACATTAGCAGACCGCGCCGTGGCCGAGTGGTTAGACCACTCGCCTCTCACCTATATGGCCCGGGTTCTTTTCTTTCTTTTTTCTCCATTTTTTCCAGTTTCCTATATTTCCTTAGTAGACCTTGTTATTCTTAACGTTTTCCTTTTACATATACAAACATAGACACATTTACAAACACAGAAACACCCATGCCCAAGATGGGACTCGAACCCACGATCCTGTGCCCCACGAAGCGCCAAAGCGAGACACTTTAGCGAGCGCGACCGCAAGTGAGATTTGTGGTGGACAAAGCGGTGCTGGGGCGGGTTTTCTCCGGATCTCCGGGTTCTCCGGTTTCCCCGCCATCGCATTTCACCAATGTTCCATCTTTATTCATGTATCATCAGTGTCACCGCCTGCGGTGCCATAAGTAGTTCAAGCGAGCGTTAAACACTACCAAAAAAAAATAAACATTAGCAGAAATGGTCTTATTACTTCTTTCCACCTAAGTACAAGGTAAATAGGGAAATACACTAGCCTAAAGCGATAGTGAAATCTTTTAAAAGCCGATCGCCATGTGAAACAATTGAAATTCAGTTCTCCTAGCTTGCTAGGACTAAATAAAAAGAGACGAAAAGTAAATTACTTCCCGTTTGAAAAAATCTGATGTGCTCCATTCACATGAGTTTCTCTACATCTTTGTAACAAACTATTGTTAATAAGCTTATTCTTCTATCTACTCCATGCTAATCGAGATAACCATTAGCAGAAACTTACTTAGTTCCTTAAGTATTTTATAACTAAATCAATAACAAGGAATATCTCGAAAACGGCTAATTCCACGAAAAAAATGTATATGACATAAATTGTGCGTTTTATCGTGAGTTTTGCAGTAAGTTTTTGTCTACCTCTTACGGTTTACCAGTTACGTAATATTCCGCAAAATTTATTCAGTAAAGATGTGTTTAGAGGCTATTCCCAGAAAATTCAAGTTATACATTTTATTTGACATGTAAATATCTTTAATGTAAAATATTTTAATAAAAATCAAAATTTAAAAAAAAATGTAAAGGGTAGTTGGGGTGGGGGGATTTTCTTGAAAATCTTCGTGTCGCATATTTGGGAGATTCTGAACTTAAATACCAAGTTCAGTATTTAACGGACTTTTCTTTTTTGAGTTATGCTATCCAAAGACACTCACACATACGTAGGACCTTTTTCTATATATATATTTTTTTTTTCTTATTCAGAAGCTCCCAAAATGCATTTCCGGTAATATCTCGGTATCGAAATTTTGGGTCCAATACAATACCTTCTCTATACACTATGTACATAGTACGTGTAGAGAAATTAAAAAGTTTAAGCACCTTAAAACTGAAAGCAATAACTTGGAATGTGTCTTAAACGATTAACTCCACAAAGAAAATATATATGGGATAAATTGTGTGCTTTAACGAGGTTTTGTGTGATTTAACATTTTTTGTGTAGTACGTTTTTGTCTATCTCTTATGGTTTACCAGTTATACAAAAGTTATGCAGAATTCATCCAGAAAATTCAAGATATACATTTAATTTGTCATAAAATGTCTTACACGTATAGCATTTTGACGTTAGAACAATTTTTGAGAAAACCAAAATGTTCGGAAAATATTTCATGTAAAGCGTGGGGCGATTTTCTTGAAAACCTTCATGTCGCATCCTTGGGAGATACTGAGCTAAAATGCCAAGTTTTGTATTTCACCGACTTTTCGTTTTTGGGCTATTCTGCCCACATACACACACGTGGTCATGTTTCTGAAAATCTTATGTGTTCGATTCACATGGCTTTCTCTAGCTGTTCCACAAACACACTTTCCTTACAAAAGATTATTCTTTATCTACTTCATGCTAATGAAGATAAACATGAGCTGAATAGTCTTATTACTTGCTTCATTGTAAGTAGGAGGCGAATAAGGGAATACACTAGTGGAAGCGACAGTCAGATCTTTTAAAAGCCGATTGAAATTCGGTTCCCTTTGTTTGCTAGGAGTAAACAAAAGACAGACGAAAAGAAAGATATCTCCCTCCAGCTTGAGAAAAGTTTAAGTACCTTAAAACTAAAAGCAATAGATCGGAATATCTCAAAAGCAGTTAACTCAACAACAAAAATGTATAGACATAAATTGTGTGTATTAACGAGATCTACATTGTTTGTGTAGTAGGTTTTTGTCTATCTGTTACGGTTTGCCAGTTAAACAAAAGTAATCCAAAATGAGGTGGTCTTCAGAGTTATTCCCAGAAAACTAAATATTTTTCATTTGTCATAAAAAGATATTATACCTATCTTATATGGTTCAGCCATTTTTGAGAAAATCAAAATATTCAAAAAATGTTCCAATGTTGGAAATCTTCGTGTCTCCTTCTTGAAAGAGACTGAACTTAAATACCAAGTTTGTTATTTAACCGACTTTTCGTTTTTGAACTATGTTCACACAGCCACATGGAACATATTAGATTTTTACGTTCTCTATTACACGTACATAGTGGACAGAGTAGGTATTGTATACCGCCAAAAATTTCGATATATAGATTTCACTAGAAATACGTGTTTTGAGACCCCGAATAAAAAAAGAATTTTTAGAAACATGTCCGTGTGTGTGTGTGTGTGTGTGTGTGTGTGTCCGCATGTCTGTGAATACGATAACTCAAAAACAAAAAGTCGGTAAAACACTAAACTTGATATTTAAGTTTAGTATCTTCCAGAGATGCGACACGAAGATGTTGAATAAAAATCACCCCACCCCAAATTACCCTTTACATGGAAAAATTTCGAAAATGTTGATTTTCTCAAAATTGGCTCTAACGATTTTGATTAAAATACCGTATATTAAAGACATTTACACGTCAGCTAAAATGTATATTTGAACTTTCTGGTAATAACCTCTAAAGACTGCTTTATTCTGGATGAATTTTACTGAAGTTTGTATAACTGGTAAACCGTAAGAGATAGACAAAAACTTACTACATAAAAAATATAGATGTCATTAAAATGCACAATCTATGTCATATACCTTTTTTCGTGGAATTCACCATTTCTTAGATATTTCTTGTTATTTGTTTCAGTTTTAAAATACTTAAAAGTTTTCTCATACGGGAACTTGTCAACTCCCGGCAACACAAAGAAACGGAATTCAGTCCCTTAGCAACCACATTTTAAAGCATTTGATTGTCGATTTAGCCTAGTGTATTCCGTTTATATCTTTCTACTTATAAGTAAGAAGACCGTTTCTGCTAATGTTTATCTTGGGTAGCATGAAGGAGATATAAGAATAAGCTTATTAACAATAATTTGTTATAGAGATGTAGAGAAAGTCATGTGAATTGACCACATCTGATTTTTCGTTCTACCCATACAATCATACATTGTTGACGTGACGAAATCAAACATTTTACTGTTATATAAAATATAAGGCTTCGGCTTATTTATATCGCTTCAACACATACACACACACACACACACATACACATGCACACACTCATTCACACACTCACACACAGATATACCACCCTTATTCTAAAAAGAAACTGTTCATGAAGCATTTAAAACGTGTATTTAGATACCTCGGTACCGAATGTAGTACCTTCTCTAATATTCACGTGGTAGAGAATGTAAAATGGTATTCAGTTACATTACGAATAAAAATTGCGCCAGACTAGCGTGTTGCATTCCAATAAACCCTCATCGATCTTTATGTTTATGAGCCAATTTTTCTTTCGATGATATCTACAGAGTACTTGACCTCATTTAGAGTTGATGTTCATTTAATATTTATTGCCGGCCATTTACTTTAACTGATGATATCTTCTTTTATTGTAAAAATGAAAAAGGAAAACAGGAAAAGTACATAAATTTGCGTTTATGGTATTGTATAATTTAATATGAGGGTATCGTGTCTGACACGCATTCAAGAAGACGTGAGCTCAAATTTCGATCAGTTTGAGTTACTGAATAAGATTTTACTGGGGGTTTTCCTTTAGCCTGAGAAGATGAATGTTAAGTAAGTTTAAAAAATCTGCTCCATGCACATGACTTTCTCTACATCTCTGAGACAAATTATTGTTAATAAGCGTATTCTTCTATCTAAGTAATGCTAAAACATTAAAAGAAACAGTCTTAGTACTTAATTCCTTTATAAATAGAAGGGAAAATTCAAATATACATTTTAGTTGTCGTGTAAATATCTTTAATATACGGTAATTTAATCAAAATCGTTAGAGCCAATTTTGATAAAATCAACATTTTTTTTTAAATGACGTGTCGCATCCTTGGAAGATACTAAACTTAAAAACTAAGTTTGATTTTAACGGACTTTTCGTTTTTCAGGTTTTTTTTTTTTTTTTTTGATTCACGGGATCCTCAAAACATATATTTATGGTGAAATATCGGTATCGAATTTTGAGCGGTACAATACATTTTCTACACACTATGTACATATTACGTGAAGAAAAAGTAAAAAGTGAACACCACCAGCTAAAATATTTCAAGGAAGTGAATAATTTTATGTTCAGTAAAACCAGCATCTGATGTGGCAGTTAAAGGATATTGCTGTATAAGAAAGAAGTTATGACCATAAAGAAAACCCTATGAAAAGCAGTATCGAGCGCAAAAATTTAATTGCATTGCATTGCTTGAGGTTTTGGTGTTTTTATGTATGTAAAACTTTTACCAAACATTTAATTAAAGGGAGAATGAAGCAAAAAAGATTTTCTAATATATCAAGGCTATAGGCTGACGTTTGCGCACAAAAATACTTGGAATTAAAGGAGGATGTGTATCAAAATTCAGTACAATGTGTAATGCTTTAGACAGTAATTTTTTTATAAAATTTACAAACTACAATTAAACCTATCTAATCGAAAAATTTTGAATTACAAATGTCATTTAAAAAAAATCACGTTTCTTCATTTCTCTGAATGTCAAAAACGAATATTCTCATATAACGAATAGTTATTATATAATATTATATACATGTATATTTTATATGGTTAAGTGAGAAACGCTGGGAAATTGTCGTATAATTATACAAAGTAGTCTTTATTTTCTACCACCTACATACTAGGTTGGCGAATGTATTACATTCCACCCAAAAATTCGATACTGTAAATACAGAGTTGAAGTCAGCTGAATATAAAACACACACATACATACATATATTTTTAGAAGAACATCTGTGTGTGTGAACAAACTAACTCAAAAAGAAAGGTCAGTTAAATATAAAAATTGGCATTTAGCTTAAGCATCTTCCAATGATGAGATATGAAGATTTTCAAGAAATATTGTGACAAAATTGCATATATGTAACTCATAGTTACATAATAAGCTCTTTCTCCAAGTTATGCATGGAAAAGTTATGTCGTTTGTCACACAGTATTAATTTGTACCCCGAGATCTGTCACCAAAGCGGCTACTGCATAGTGGATATTTGAGCTTTAGATAGTTGTGTTTAACAGTACAGGATTTTATTAATCATAATTGAATTATTATCTATGGAATGGTGTAAAGAACCGGTAAAGAGGTGCTCATTGGAGGGTGACCTGCCTCACAGGCCACAGAATATTACGTCATACTAGTAAACACGAGTAGTTTTGTGGTACTAAGCCCCTGTCTGGCTCCCACGTGGCCTCTGCGACTCTAGTTTGAAGGGTAAGAGCGGATCGCACGGGCAAAGCCTGCACAGACAAAGAAATGTTTCGTAATTTAAACTTGAAATCAATAACAGGGAATATCTTGGAAACGGTCAAATCTACAACAAAAATGCATATGACATAAATAGTGTGTTTTAACCCGATCTACAGTTTTTGTGTAGTAAATTTTTATCTATTTCTTCGGTTTACGAGTTATGCAAAATTCTGCAAAATTTGTCCAGAATAAAGAGCTCTAAGAGGCTATCCTCAGAAAATTCAAAATACACATCTCATTTGTGACGCAAAAGTCTTTAATATACGGCATTTTGTCAAATTCGTTAGTGCCATTTTTGAGAACAACAAAATTTTCAAAAACGTGTCCATCTAAAGGGTAGTTTAGGGCGAGGGATTTTCTTGAAAATTTTCGTATCGCAACCTTGTTAAAAAATAAATTTAAATACCAAATTTGGTGTTTAATGTTCGTTTAGTTTTTAAGTATACTGTTTACACAAGGGCGCGCGGGCCTTTTTCTAAAAATGCCTTTTTTGGACTTAGGGACCTTAAACACATTTCCAGTGAAATATCATATAACTTTGGGTGGAATACAATACCTTCTCTACCTAATATATACATAGTAGAGAAGGTAATTCAAAAAATAGAAATATGAATATGACACAGGAAAAATAGATTAAGCTGAAAAACAGACTTGGAATGGAAAATAAGGATTAACCTGAAAATAGACATTTTAGGCACTAGCAAACTGCTTTATTTGGACCTATACAGCTATGAAGCATTTAAATATAATAGGTGAGGTAGGTCTTATGTTACGAAAAAGAGCAGGCATATGTCTATCTTCTGTCTAGCATCACTCAGTTTGATTTGATCTTGTGAATTCTTTCAGTCCTTTACTTTGCGGTTTTAACACTTTAAAAAACTCAAACATTTATTCTCTTGATTTGTCTTATAATTACCAGAAGATATATGGCATCAAAGTGGTCACTATCTCAAAAATCTGATGTGCTCCATTCACACGACTTTCTCTACATCTCTGCAACAAATTATTGTTAAAAAGCTTATGCTTCTATTTACTTCGTGCTAATCGAGAAAAAATTAGCAGAAATGGTCTTATTAATTGCTTCCTTGTAAGTAGAAGGGAAGTTAGCGAGTACCTTAGGTTAAAATGATAGTCAAAAGCTGGTTGCTATGTGACTGAAGTTCCTTTGTATGGACAGAAATTGACAAATTCCTATATGAGAAAAGTATCAGTTTTTCAAAGCTGAAACCAAAAATAAGGAATATCTAAAAAATTAGTTGTATATAACATAAATTGTGTATTTTAACGTGCTCTACATTTTTTGTATGGTAAGTTTTTGTCCATCTCTTACGGTTTAGCAGTTATGCTAAATTCCATAGAATCCATCCTGAATAAAGTAGTCTCCGGAGGCTATTCCCAGAAAATTCAAGAAATACTTTTTATTTGTCAGGTAAATATCTTTAATATACGATATTTTAATCAAAATCGTTAGAGCCATTTTAGAAAAAATCAAAATTTTCGAAAAAAGTTCCATGTAAAGGGTAGTTTGGGGTGGGGGGAATATCCTCAAAATCTTTCTTGTCGCATCCTTGGAAGATACCAAGCATAAATACCAAATTTGGTTTTTAACGGACTTTTTTTTTTTTTGCTATGCTGCCCACACACTCATACATACACACAGACAGATAGACAGACACACATGGACAATTTTCTAAAAATGCTTTTTTTGGATTCAGGGAGTCTCAAAAATGTATTTCTGGTGAAATCTCGGTATCGAATTTTTGGGTGCATTAAATACCTTCTCTATATATTATGTACATAGCACGTGTAGAGAAAGTAAAAATTCAAACATTTATTCTCTTGGTTTGCCTTATAATTACCAGAAGACCTAATGGCATCAAAGTGGTCACTATCTCAAAAAAGTAGCTGAGTAAAACGACAGTAAAAATACTATCCGATTTGACAGGCAAGACTAATGTATTTGTAGTCAAGGTTTAACAGCGCGTATTATGTGGGTGCTTTACTGCTTTGTAACGTCGAGTATTACATTTATGGTGCTGGTTGACACTTGATTACAGTTCATCCATCTTGCGGCCACTTTTCCTGCCCAGCTTGCCTGCTCCAGGATTTTAACTCTCGCTTTTTCTGCTCCTTGTTTCCGTCCGGTCTCTCTGCTCCAGCTAATTTAATATTTACTGAAGTAAGAGCATACTTCATTCTATAAGACGAAACTGTTTCTTAAGGTTTCCTCATTTACGCCAGAATGGGGGCTACCATTGTTTTCAGAGCTGTTGGTTTTCTTTCCTTTTACGAGTATTCTAAGTTCGTTTTATGAAAACAAATTAATATTTACAGCAAATGGATCCCTTAAAGTCTGTTTCATGTTTTATGTGTCTTTCATTTTGAACTGTTGGACGAAGAATTTTTCCACGTAAGTAACCGATCAGTTTTATATGCATCACAAATAAATAGATAATTGAATGAATATATAATGTGCCTCCAGGAACGTACTCTTTACTTTTTTTAGCACGTATGTTCTATGTGCACAGTAAGTAGATAAGGTATTGTATTCCAACCAAAATCAATACCGAGATTCCACCAGAAATATATGTTTTGAGGTCCCCTGAATCCAAAACAGGCACATTTAGAAAAAGATTAATGTCTGTGGACAGCATAACTCAAAAACAAAAAGTATTGTGATTTAAATTTAGTATTTCCTAAGGATGAGACCCGAAGTTTGAAATGAGGGATTTCCTTGGAAATCTCCTTGTCGCATCCTTGGAAAATGACGAACTTATTCTTTTAACGCCCGCTTTTACTACTATAGCACCGCAGGCGAATGACACTGATGATATATGGAATGAAAATGGAACATCGGCGGAATGCAATGGCGGGGGGAAATGGAGAACCCGGAGAAAACTCGCCCCTGCGCTGCTTTGTCTACCAGAAATCACACATACGTTCGTCTGGGATCGAATAGACCTTGATGAGAGGCGAGTGGTCAAACCGCAGTGAATTTAAATATCAAGTTTGGTATTTAACTAACTTTTTGTTTTTGAGTTATTGTGTTCACAAACAAACAGATACACACACACGGACCTTTTTTCTATTTTTTTTTTTTTTTGGAGGGGATGGATTTCAAGGGACTCTAAAATGTGTATTTTCAGTGAAATCTCTGGGTGGAATGAAACACCTGCTTTCTCTACCTGTGTGCACTAAATAGATCAAGTAATAAAATTCTTGTTTTGTAAATAAAATTCACCGGGAAAGTGGTTTTAGTCTAACAGAAGAAACGATATTAAAAGCCAACCGCCAGAGAAAATATTGAATGCGCCTATATTTAAAGCTTTTTTTTTTTTTTTTTTTTTTTTTTTTTTGTACTTTTGTATAAAAGAGAAAAGTGAAGCAAAGACATTGAAGTAAGGACAGTATGGCACCAAATATGTGAAAATGGCAATAGAAATGGAGTTTTATTTATAGACACCCTTTAACTACTGTCGTTCTCAGGATCCCATTCTATATTGAGTATAAAAGACCGCTTAATTTTGCTCAGAGGCCTCTTTAACAACTTGAGGCCGTAAATATACGACACGGGACCAACAGCTTTACTTCCGAAGGAGGCTATGCTTGGGTATATGCGAAGCATGGTAACTACACCACGAAGGGTGACGCCAAATATGCTACATAACGCGCATCAATAATTTAATAAATACACAAATGATGTGAGAAAAGTAATGGTATTTAAATATGTTGTTTTTATTTTGACATGAAACAGAGCATGATGGTTATAACTAAAGATGGACAGTCCTGGTGTGGTTACGGGCTAAGTCTAACGCATTATCCGCGTTCTCAACAAATGAGTGTTGTAAAAAGCGTTGACAGCAAAGTGTTATAGCAATTAACTTCAATGCCTATACTTCGCGGAAAATGGATCACTGTCTGAAAGCAGTGAAAATAGTGTTATTATTTATTTATTTATTTAAATAGTAATACGAATTCCTATCTCCGAGACTGCGACTTGGTCAGTGCAGAGCATTTTTTGGTACAAATGTAGGCGTTAACAAAGAGAAAATCGGCTGCGTTCAATTCACATGGCTTTCTCTACCTGTTCTTAGAAAAGATTATTCCTTCTACACATACTATTCGAGTTAAGCATTAGCAGAATGTTCTTATTACTCAGCTCCTTATAAGTAGAAGGGAACTTCAGGAATGCACTATGCTAAAGTGATAGTCAAATGTTTTAAAAGCTCTCGCAAAGCATAGTCAATGTAATTCGCTTCTTTGCATGAAGTAAAACAAAACATACACGCAGACTTTCGGTCTAAGACAAGTATAAGTGTTTAAACTAAAAACAAGGAATATCTCAGAAAAGGTTAGCTCCAAAATAAACATGCTAAGGACACACATTTTGTGTTTTGACGAGATTTAAATTTTTTGTAAAGTGAGTTTTGGTTTATTACTTACGATTTAATTCAGATGCTATTCCCAGAGAATTCAGATATGCATTTTATTTGTCATATAAGTAATTTTAATATACGGCATTTTACTCAAAATCATTAAAGCCATTTTTGATAAAATCAAAATTTGCGAAAAATGTTTTCCATTGTGTCTGTTTGATGTGTCTGTAGACAGCATAGTTCAAAGGTTAAACAACCGTTGTTATATAAGTTCAGTATCTTCCAAAGATGCTACAGAAGATTTTCATGAAAATCCCTCCACCCCAAATTAGCCCTTACATGGAAACGTTTTTGAAATGTTTGTTTTTCTCGAAAATGGCTGCAATGATTTTGATTAAACTAGCGTACATTAATGATATTTATATCGCTAATAAATGTATATCTTGAATTTTCTGGGAATAACCTCTGAAGATCTGTTCACTCTGGCTGAATTTTGCATAACTGGCAAACCATAAGAAATACAGAAACATTTAATACACAAAAATGTAGATATCGTTAAAACTCACACTTTATGTTATTTACGTTTTTGTTGTCGAGTTGGCCGCTTCCTACTGGTCTCAATTTTAAACTGCGTAACTTTTCTCAAGCATATCACCTTTCGTTTCATCTCTCTTTTGTGTTACCTGGCAATGAAAAGCAAACCGAACTTCAAGTGTTCACATAGCGACCAGCTTTTATAAGATTTAACCATCGCTATTCCGTTATTTCCCTTCTACTCACAAGGAAGCAAGTAATAAGACCATTTCTACTAGTGTTACTTTCAATTAATATGATGTAGATAAAGAAGTAATATTTTGTAAGAATAGTTTGCTTTCAGATCAGGTAGAGTAAATCCTGTGAACACGTCATATTATTTGATTCAGGGGTCTCAAGCTGAGATCTCGGTATCGGACACTCTACCCAGGTACTTAGTGCATACGTGTTAGAGAAAATAAAGGTCTAACGATTATTTTTGCGAATATTCCAATTTAACAGGTAAAAGTCAAGAGATTGCAGTGTTAACCGTCACGAAGTAATGAACCTCTAAGCAGAGAGAAATGAAATGAAATGGCGTTTTATTTATGGACGTTCCTGCGGTTCTCAGCGTCCCATTCTAAATTGGGTGTGAAAGACCGCTTAGTTTTGCTCAGAGGCGTCTTTATCAGGCTTGAAGTTCTTTTACGTGCCGTAAATGTACGACACCGAACTTCCCTTCCGTAGGAAGCCATGCTACGCCCGAAAAAAGCCATCGTCCTCCGCCGGGTTTGAACCCGTGACCTTGGTTATATGAAGTTAGCATGGTAATCATTACACCACGGAGGGCGACAAGCAGAGAGAGATGCTGCTATTGTTGTGTCGTCGCCCTCCGTGGTGTAATGGTTACCATACTAACTTCACTATGTACCCTAGGTCGTGTGTTCAAACCCGGCGAGGACAATGGTTTTTTTTCGGGCGTAAAACTCCTTACCAGGGCTTCCTTCGGAAGGGAAGTAAAGCCGTTGGTCCCGTGTCGTAGATTTATGACACTAAAAGAGCCTCAAGTCTGATAAAAGAGGCCTCTCAGCGCACAAATAAGCGGTCTTTCACGACCAAATTGGACGCTCTGAGAGCCACAGCAGTTAAAGAGTGTCCATAAATAAAGCGAGAGAGAGAAAGAGAGAGACTGATGGTGCTATTGTTGTGTTATAAAAAGACGATTCATCATTACACTACAACAGTATAACTTACAGAAATGTCACAGAAAGAAGTTTGTGGTTTCACGGAAGTACGGTGGAGAAGTTTGTTTGCGAACACGTTTAATTTGCGGCTAGAAAATCACGTACCGCGCGGGCATGACCTCTCTGTTCTATTGCATGTTTATTCTGTGTGACCAGGGAAAGCCATTGCTCGTCCGGAACGTCGCGCCTTGGGGCGATTTGAGGAGACCTCTCTGTCACTGTAATCGGGTGTAACAACATTGCCCGTTCTGTCCGTGTAGTATACTAACCCCAGGCAACTTAACGATACTCATTCATAACTCCACTTTGAACCAAAATGAAAGGCTGGTGCGCTATTTTAAAAATCTGATGTGTACCATTCACATGACTTTCTCTACATCTCTGCAAAAAAATATTATTAAAAAGCCATTGCTTCCATTTCCTTCATGCTGATCGAAAAAAAATTAGCAGATATAGACTTATTACTTGCTTCCTTGAAAGTAGAAGCGAAATGAGGGATTATCATAGGTTAAAGTGATAGTCAAAAGTAGTTGCTATGTGACTGAAGTTCCTTTGTTTGTATGGGCAGGAGTTGATAAATTCCTGTATGTTTTTCATAGCTGAAATCAAAAGCAAGGAATATCTCAAAAACAATCAACTCCAGGAAAAAATGTATATAACATAAATTATGTGTTTTAAAGTGCTCTACATTTATTGTGTTGTAAGTTTTTGTTCATTTCTTACGGTTTAGCAGTTATGAAATATTCCGTAAAATTCACCCAGAATAAACTAGTCTTCAGAGGCTATTCCCAGAAAATTCAAGATATACATTTTATTTGTCAGGTAAGTATCTTTAATATTCGAAATTTTAATCAAAATCGTTAGACCCATTTTTGAGAAAATCGAAATTTTCTAAAAAAGTTCCATGTAAAGGGTAGTTGGGGGTGGGGGATTTTTCTCAAAATCTTCGTGTCGCATCCCTGGAAGATAGTAAACTTAAATACCAAGTTTGGTATTTTACCGACTTTTCGTTTTTGAGTTATCGTGTTCACAGACACACGGACACACACACACACACACACACACACACACACATGGACCTTTTTCTGAAAATGCTTTTTTTGGATACAGTGGACCCTAAAACATATATTTCCGGTGAAATCTCGGTATCGAATTTTTGGGTGAAGTGCAATACCTTCTCTATACACTATGTACATAGTGCGTATAGAGAAAGTAAAAAAACTCTGATGTTCCATTTACATTACTTTTTCCACCTGCTGTACAAACAAACTGTACTTACAGAACGTTATTCTTTTATCTACATCGTCGCCCTCCGTGGCGTAAGGCTACCATGCTACGACGGCTATCCGAGAAGTACCCCACCTAACAAAGAAAGCACGAATATTTTGGGGAAAAACATATTTATTGTCTCCTTTCAGCTCGATACACTTTTCCCAGCGATGTTCAATAGATAGATCGTTTATTAGTCTATTGAATACAATTGTTCATAACTTCGTCAGTAAACTACATACATCAATCATACAATCTATCGTCACATATTTATATTATAAAACTAATCAACAGTATACAGAGGATTAACCATCAATATTGATCTGAGCCTCCTATTGAAGCTCTGAAACGAAACTTGTCTTATGTGATTAGGTAAGAAGCTAAAATGTTTTAGTGAGATGTAACGAAACTATTTACACTTACACTATATTTATTTATAGGTATATAAATATTTGAGTTCTCTCCGTGTTGGGTAATTATGTATATTGTCACAGGTAGTAAAATCATTAATATTTTTCTTGACATGCAAGAGTCGTACATCGATGGTAAAGTAATTATACCAGATTGAATAAAAAGTGGTTTACAATGAGTCCTGGGTGAAACTCTATAAATTAGTCTTAAAGTTCTCTTCTGTAAAATAAAAACTCGTAATGCTGAAGCGTGGTTACCCCAGAGCAGAAGTCCGTAATTCAGATGACTGTGAATGTGTCCATAATAGGCCGCAATTAAAGATTCTACATTCTATTAATAGCTTCGATACCCTGTTTATAGTGAGAGCTATCGAGGTCTGCAAAATAGCCATCAACTGCAGACTCCGCCTCTTCATTGTTGGCAAATCTTCTACCATTAAGCCATTTCTTTAGGTTTGGAAACAGAAAATAACCAGAGGGGGCTAAATTCTAGATATTAATTTTATTTGACATGTAAATATCTTAAATATAAGAGATTTTAATCAAAATCGTTAGGACCATTTTTGAGAAAATCAAAATTTTCAATTTCTTTTTTCTTTGTAAAGGGTAATTTGGGGTGGGGGATTTTCTTGAATATCTTCGTGTTGCATCCTTGAAAGATAACAATTTTAAGTACAAAGTTTGGTACTTAACGGTTTTTTCGCTTTTATGCTATGCTGTCTACAGACACACACACGGACCTATTTCCAAAAATGTTTTTTTTTTCGATTCAGTAGGACCCAAAACATGTATTTCCGGTGAAATCTCGGTATCGAAATTTTGGGTGGAATCCAATACCTTCTCTATACACCATGTACATAGTATGTGTAGAGAAAGTAAAAATTCAATGCCATAGCCGGGATTGACTCACTGATCTCCTAGTCTACGTCCCGTTGCTCTTACCAACACAATGTGACAAAATTCCCCAAGTAATTCGCATTTTCCGGTAAACCCGCAAGGAGATGTCAAAGTAATTTGAGATGGTGTACCTCAGTGGCGAATTCAATGTTGTAAGTACAAGTCGAGAGATTTATAGTCTAACTACCTAATTAGATTAATCAATGGTAATTAATTGACCTAATAATTGGTTTAACTATGAAGCTCGGGACTTTATTTACGACATAAATCAAAATAATGTACTCACTGTTTGATTATAATTATTAATATCTTTGTAATAAATTGAGATACAAGGTTCAAATTAGATGCAATAAGGAGAATAAAACGTTTCACAATGTTTAAACAAATTACTATTTCGTGATAATTTAATTGTTTTCTCACACAAACCGTGTGTAGAACAGAAGTTGGATAGGTAAGAGTCAGACTGAAAAATGCAATGCCATAGCCGGGATTTGGATCACGGATCCCCCGGTCTCTAGCCGGTTGCTTTTCCATTGAGCTACCATAGCAACATGCCGGTACAGCATTAAATTTCTCAACTGACTCGCATGTCTCCCGGTAAACCACAAGGTGGTTTAAAATTATTTTGGGATGACAACCCCAATGGCGACTTACAATGTCGCAAGTACTTCAAGACCCAGACAGACTGAAAAATTCAATACCATAGCCGGCATTAAATTTTTCAGTCTGACTCTGCGTATCCAAATTACTTTTTCTCTTCTATCACCAAACAAGGTGATAAGAAAACTCGTACCCACCGGCTAGAAGCTAGTTACATCCGCAGATCAGAATATCCAGGACAATTAAAATAAAGTTTAGTTTGAGCCACATACAGCTGGTACGTTCGTCAACAATACCGGATTAAAATTAGACGTGCAGAGCAGTGCCAACGCGGGCCGAATATAGTGTTAAAGCTTATGCTATAGCAACCAACCCTGCTACAAGAGGTACCACAACGTGGATCTCATCACAGCCCCAGCAGCATCTCTCTGCTTCACATGTCGGTACAACTTGGGACAATAGCAACTCCACACCACAGCTTTTCTCCGCTACAGTGTGCATTTATGGACCCCTCTATATATTCGAACTGCCCGGATTTTCCTGTTTCCCTTGAATATAAATCAAGCTCCACCTTGTCCATTTTGTCGGTAATGTGTACCTAAAAAGACGAGTACATTTACTCTTGATTTGGACAGATGCATGCTCCAGTTTGGCTCACAAAGGAAGATGGTGAACTGATTTCACCGCAGTGGTGGGGTACATTAACTCTGGGGTCGCTTCTAAATCCGACGAAATGCCAGCAGTTTGAGCGTAATGGTGCAGCCGCTTAACCAAACAGTTGCTATTGTAACGGTTATGAGCGGGGTTAGTTGATGCCACTGCCACAACTTTACACATAACAATAAAGCGAAGCTACTGACCGTGCTATCCATTAGCTTCATCAGCTCAGCTCTCATTTTCATTAGTTTAATATACTACTGTATTCTTTGTAAATTTGATGAACCTAATGTCTCATGTAAGCATACAGGCTTGTTCACCAAAACTGTTTCATATCATCATTCAAATACAATTGATCTTGATTTAAGAACTTCAACTTGACAAAATGTATACGAACTATAGTAGTTAAGGGGACAAGGTACTCTGAAATGATTAAAACTTTTTTGTTTGTTTTAGATACTAATAAAATCTCTATTATTTCTAGTTTCAGAAAATGCATACTTTTGGAGGGTTAAGAGGATTTTTAATAAATTTAAATATAATAAATGCAAGTCTGCATTTCTTTAAAGCTGTTATTCAATACCTATTTAAATTCAGTTTTCTCAAAACAGCATATTTTGGATACTTATGCATCTTTTTCTCAGAAAGTATGAGAGGTGGAAAGCTGAAATTTTTATCACATATATAAAACACATAGTTGAGCTTTCTGAACCACAATCGTGATGGTATAGTATATATATTGATCATATTAAGAAAGCCACAAGATTGCAAATTTTCAACATTTTTACTTTTTTGAATTTGCATATATTTTTACTTTCTCTATAGGCACTATGTGCATAGTGTACAGAGAATGTATAGTACTCCACCAAAAATTGCGATACCGAGATTTCACCGGAAATATATGTTTCAGGGTCCCCTTTATCTAAAAAAAGCATTTTCGGAAAAAGGTCCGTGTGTGTGTGTAAGTGTGTGTGTCCGTGTGTCTGTGAACACGATAACTTAAAAATGAAAAGTAGGTAAAATACCAAATTTAGTATTTAAGTTTAGTATCTTCCAGGGATGCAACACGAAGATTTTGAGAAAAATCCCCCCACCCTCAACTACCCTTTACATGGAACTTTTTTCGAAAATTTTTATTTTTTCAAAAATGGCTCTATTTTGATTAAAATTTCGTATATTAAAGTTATTTAGCTGACAAATAAAATGTATATCTTGAATTTCCTGGGAATAGCCTCTGAAGAGTAGTTTATTCTGGATGAATCTTACTAAATTTTGAATAACTGCTAAACCATAAGAGATGGACAAAACCTTACTACACAAAAAATGTAGAGCACGTTAAAACACACAATTTATGTTATATACATTTTTCGTGGAGTTCGTCGTTTTTGTGACATTCCTTATTTTTGGTTTCTGCTATGAAAAACTTATACATTTCTCATACAGGAATTTGTCAACTGCTGTCCATACAAACAAAGGAACTTCAGTGACATAGCAACCAACTTTTTATTATCACTTTAACCTATGGTACTCCCTTATTTCACCTCTACTTACAAGGAAGCAATGTATATGGCTATTTCTGCTAATGTTTTACTGATTAGCATGAAGTAAATAGAAATATAAGCGTTTTAAGAATAATTTGTTGCAGGGATATAGAGAAAGTCATGTGAATGGTACACATCAGGTTTTTCTTTTTTAATTTCTACTGAAATTGTATTATAGCTAAATAATTGAAGTTCAGAAGATAGCTGATTATACTAACAACAAGCATGGAAAAGTGTGATATGTACTGCAAGTAGTATCAGAGAAAAAGGTACATAATCCACATGCTTTAAGACTAAGTTTTACTACTTTTCTACTGAATATAATACTTTTTATAGACTCAACCACATAAGCTATTAAGGCAAACAAGCACTTGAAATAATTGTCATGATTTATAGAATAATTCATACAAATTTCTGGAAAAACAATTAAATACTTTAAGAGGAATGGTAATTCAACTCACTTAAGGTGTAATTTCCGTTGATCAGACTACTTGTTCCCTTAAGTAGTTATTATACAACGGTAAATGCTAGGAAATAAACAACGAAAATCTGGTGTGTTCCATTCACAAGCTTTACTTCCTCTACATGGTACATAGGTAGAGAAAGTATTGCATACCACTCAAAAATTCGAAAGGTACCGAGATTTCAATGAAAATAGACGTTTTAGGGTCCCCTGTATGTAAAAAAAATGTTATGTGTTACATTCACATGACTTTCTCTAGCTACTCTACAAACAAACTTCTTACAAAAGATAATTCTCCTTTCAACACCATGTTAGTCGAGATAAGCATTAGCAGAATTTTATTACTTAGTTCCTTATAAGTAAAATGGAACTAAGGGAATACACTAGACTAAAGTGATAGTCAAATGTTTCAAAAGCTGTCGTTATGCGATTGTCATTGCAAATCCCTTCTTTGCTTGGCCAGGAGTAGAACAAAAGAAAAACGAGCACTTCCGTCTGAGAAAAGTATAAGTACTTCACAATTGAAACTGATAACAAAGAATACCTCGAAAACGGTAAGCTTCACGAAAAAATGTATAGGGCATAACTTGTGTATTTTAAAAAAATCTACAGTTTTTGTATAGTAAGTTTTGTCTACGTCTTACGGTTTATTAGTTATACCGAATTAAGCAAAATTCATCCAGAATAAACAGGTCTTTAGAAGCTATTCCCAGAAAACTCAAGATATACATTTTATTTGTGATAGAAATAGCTTTAATATGTGGTATTTTAATCAAAATCGTTAGAACCATTTTAAGAAAAACAAAATTTTCGAAAATGTTTCCATGTAAAGGGTAGTTAAGGGTTGGGGTATTTTCTTTAAAACCTTCGTGTCACATCCTTGGAAGATACCGAACTTTGGTATTTAACCGTCTTTTCGTTTTTGAGCTATGCTGTCCACACACACACGCGCGCGCACACACACACACACACAGACCTATTTCTGAAAATGCTTTTTTTTGGATTCAGGGGATCCTAAAACACGAATTCCGGTGAAATCTTGACATAGCATTTTTGGGTGGAATACAATACTTCTCTATCCCTATGTACATTGTACGTACGGGGCTAGAGAAAGTAAAAAAATAGAAAAAGGTCCGTGTTGTGTCCGTGTATCTGTGAACACGATAATTCAAAAACATTTTGCCAGTCCCTGGAACACAGAGCAGATGGTACACTTTCGTGGCGAGAGCGCAGGATTCCGAAAACGCCCTTCCTTGAAACAGTCATCCTGCGGGAGATGTTGGCACCTGAAACACAGAGTTGGAATAAAGAGAAAATGGACGAAAGGTCAGTAGAATTCCAAGGATACGAACCGAAGATTTAGACTGAAATCTCCAAACTACTCTTTACATGGAAGATTTTTCAAAAATTGTGATTTTCCCAAACATTGCTCTAACGATGATATTAGCACAACAAATGAACTGTATTTTAAATTCTTTTGCGAATAGCCTCTGAAGACTTCTTTATTCTGGATGAATTTTGCTGAGTTTCGCATAACCGGTAAACCGTAAGAGATAAATATAATTTACTACACAAAAATGTAGATCTCGTTAAAACACACAAATTATGTCATATATTTTTTCGTGGAGTTGACCATTTTTTTAAATGTCTCTTGTTATTGGTTTCAATTTTAATATTCTTAACCCTTTTCTCATACAGGAATTGGTCACTTCCTGGAAATGTAAAGAAACGGATTTCAATCTCATGGCAACCAGCTTTTAACAGGTTTGACCATCCGTTTATTTCCCTTCTAGTTACAAAAAGCAGGTAATACGACCCTTTCTGCTGATTTTTATCTTTATTAGCATGAAGTAGATAAGAGAATAAGCTTCTTAACAATAATTTGTAACAAAGATGTAGTGAAAATAAAGTGCTCTATCGACATCTACGTTTTTTGTGTACTAAGTTTTTGCCTATCTCTTACGCTTTACCAGTTATACAAAAGTTATTCAGAATGATGAGGTCTTCAGAGGCTATTCCCAAAAAAATCATGATATGCATTTCGTTTATATAAAATATAGTAAACAAATCAAATTTAGTCATGGAACTTTTTTCGAAAATTTTGATTTTCTCATAAATGGCTCTAATGATTTTGATTAAAATATTGTATTATAAAGATATTTACCTGACAAATAAAATGTATATCTTGAATTTTCTGGGAACAGCCTCTGAAGACTACTTTATTCTGGATGAATTTTACGGAATTTTGCTTAACTGCTAAACCGTAAGAGATGAACAAAAATTTACCACGTAAAAATGTAGAGCATGTTAAAACACACAATTTATGCTATATACATTATATTCCTAGTCACGATCGTTTTTTAGATATTCCTTGTTATTTGTTTCAGCTTTAAAAATTATACTTATCTCATACAGAATTTGTCAACTCCTGTCCGTACAAACAAAGGAACTTCAGTCACATAGCAACCAGCTTTTGACTATCACTTTAACCTTGGTACTCCCTTATTTCGCTCCTATTTACAAGGAAGCAAGCAATAAAACTATTTCTGCTATTTTTTTCTCCATTAGCATGAAATAAATAGAAGCATAAGTTTTTTTAACAATAATTGTTGCAGAGATGTAGAGAAAGTCATGTGAATGGAACGCATCAGATTTTCGTTTTTGAGTTATGCTGTCCACACACATACACACACACATGGGATTTTTTTTCTAAAATACTTATGTGCACAGGACATAAGTGATTGAGAAAGTAATACTGGGAACTTCAAAATTTGATTTAAAGGAACACCAAGTGATAAAAGTAGTTTTCTAAAATAAAGGGTCATTAAATTATAAGGTAACCCCTCTCGTAACAACTCTCCTTTGCCCGAGAGCTGCGTGAATCGTCGGGAATGTGGTGCCGGCGAAAGCGCATAAAATACTTGCCGTAAAAGAAGCTGCAATAGTTCACCTACTCCTAAGCAGGGAACGTATCAAGTAAAAATGTTCTCGCTCATTCCCCTAAGCTCGAGAGCAGGTACCCTTGTGCAATCTACAGGAACTTAGTAACAACTTCATGCAAGAAATCAGCAGGATTCCCGCTGTTAAGCTTAGACGAGTGAACGAGAACATTTTTTTTTCAAGATATGCTGCCTGTTTTGGAGCATAAGTTTAACATTTCCAGCATTTACTTTCAGGTAAGGATTTTAGTGCGCCTTTGCCGGCGACTCTCGGTTCTCACGTGCATGGTGACAGACCACGAGAAGGGTTACCTGATAACTTAACGAACCTGTATTAGATGTTATGTGTTTAATTATTTATCCATAGGCATTAGGATTATCCCAATTATAGGACCACAGCAGTGCACATAGGCCGTTGCGGCTCTTGGCGATTTACATGACCCCTGGGAGGGAGAGGGATGAGGGGATAGGCCCGAAGGGCGACCAGATCCGGATAGTATACACAAGAGTTGTCCGGCGTGCTGCCATAAGCCCCTGAACCCTCCCCGCCACCCCCAAATAACAAAAATTAAACCCATTAGTATTAATATGATTAATTCTTTTCCTGGCACGCTAGGGAGCACCTGGACAGGAGACGTCCGCCTTGACGCCATTTCCATTTCACCGATTTTAGGCGGTCCACGAGATAGCAGATTCTAGTTCAGTTTTAGACTAAGGATCTTTCCTGAGCCTTTCCTATTGGTCACGGAGACAATGTGGCTACTTCTACTTTCCAATGCGAAATGCACAGTCTTTCGTTCGTTCTATCTGCTTGCGCAAGGGCAGTCATGTTGGGCAATCGACCAATGGTAGAGTCAAATCTAGAATCTGCAATGTCGCAGACGGCACGTGGACCGTGAAGAAAAATATCCATGGTGGCACATAGATTATGGGCGCAATGGGACTTGCTTCTCAGAACAACTATTGTCTCGGCCGCACCTGGACAACTGCCGCGCACCTAAAAGTTTAATTGCTTTTACCACTGTTGCGCTGACCATTTGTTCTAAAGAGTCAACAGGCAGCTGCAACAATTGGCGAG
Source organism: Hymenopus coronatus (assembly GCA_030762935.1). Classification (NCBI taxonomy): domain Eukaryota; kingdom Metazoa; phylum Arthropoda; class Insecta; order Mantodea; family Hymenopodidae; genus Hymenopus; species Hymenopus coronatus. The sequence continues at coordinate 52,758,377 of CM060884.1, forward strand.
TTATGTAAATCGGGCTGGCATGTTTTTACCCCGGCGCCACTTGCCCACATGTTCACACTTCCAACAATCTAGGCGGTCAGCTAAAGCGTGCAGTATAATAACCCAGTTGAGGTTGACACATGTTTAAAGAAAACAACCTTTATGGTTACATTATGGCATTATGTCCCTACACCTGAAAATGGTTATTACTATTATTTCTCGTGTCTTATGTGGAATGTATATTACGTCCTTAAAATATTAAATGAATTATACACTGTAATGTTTCAATAACGGAAGCAAGGACTCCATCCGTGGTCTAGTGCTTGGTAAACTGATTTTTCATTCGGAGATTCTAGGTTCGATTCCCGCCTGCGGTGGGAAATTATTCTTTAACCAGAATTTTACCCTATGAAGTATGCATATGAGAGTGAATATATGTATATTTAATTACATAAATGCTTAATTTAATGGCAATCCCCACAAAGAATATATGAGTTGTTTCACAAGTCAAAGTCCCCGATATGACCATACAAGTTAAAGGGGGATATACAAATGAAACAATTTTAAAAAATTTGTGGTGTTTCTTTCACATGACTTCCTCTAGCTGTTGAGGGCAAATAAGGAAATACACTAGAGTAAAAGGGATAGTCAATTCCTTTAAAAACCCGACGCTATGTGAAACAATTCCTTTAAAAACCCGACGCTATGTGAAACAATTGAATTTTGTCCTCTTTACCAGGATTAAATAAAAGAACAGACGAAAGAAAGATTGCCTACTGTTTGAGAAAAGTTTAAGCAGCTTAAAACTGAAACCTATCACACGGAATATCTCTGCAACAAAAATGTATAAGCCATAAACTGTGTTTTAACGAGACATACATTTTCTGAGCAGTAAGTTTTTATCTACTTCTTACGGTTTACTAGCTACGCAAATTTCAGCAAAATTCATCCAGAATAAACAATTCTTCAGAAACTATTACCAAAAAATTCAAAATATACATTTTATTTGTGATGTAAATATTTTTACTATATGGTAGGTATTTAATCAAAATCGTTAAAGCTGTTTTTGAGAGCAACAACATTTTCAAAAGTTTTTCCATGTAAAGGGCAGTTTGGGGTGGGAGATTTTCTTGAAAATCTTCAGTCGTATCCTTGGAAGATGCTAATCTTAATTACCAAGTTTGGTATTTTATGATCTTTTAGTTTTTGAGCTATGCTGTCCATAGACACACACACGCGCGCACAAACACATACCTATACATACTTACATACATACATACACACATACATATATACATAATACATACATAAACACAGATTTTTTTCCTAAGATGTTTTTTCTGACTCGGAGGACGACAAAACATACCTGTATTTCCGGCGCAATTTCGACATCGAATTTTCTGTTTACTATTTACATTGTACATACGAGCTAGAGGAAGTAAAATGGGAATAAGGTTTTAAGTTTCACAACAATTTTCAAGAACACAATAGCGAAAGTGTATTTTGTGTGTTGCGAAAATACTAATAGGAGCGCTAGTATCAAACGATTCAGTTTTGTCCTTATATGTAGATGGGGCTCTGGTTAGCTTAATATGCTATGGTTTAATTTAGTACGAAGGTTCATCTTATGTGCTATAAAATGTTGATAGTTGTGCCGTTAATTGATTCAGAAAAAACATTCCTTAAATGTTGAGAGTTTACCATTGTAGAATATTCGCTTCCGGGTCCCCTTAATGATATAAGTTTCATTTTATATCTGATTTGTATATTTAAAGGTATCTTAAAGATATTAACCACTGAGAGAATTCAACGTTTTTAAATATTACCGGATAATATGCTAATACTAATACAAACTATGTTTACACATGCACATTCGTGAAAAGAGGTTTAGTATGCCCTGTAGTGAAATTTGGCTTGGCTAAGAGCTTGTAAACAAGTGAAGTCGAGAACCTTGTTTTGGAATCCGAAGCAAGCAGCAAGGGAGAAGAAGCAAAAGATTTATGTGTCCTAAGGACCTTAGTTCTTTTCTTCCGCACGTACAGAAACAAAGAAATTGAAATTTAGTGTTGAGAAGAGTGTGGATGACGTAGCAGGGTGCGGGACTGATGGATGGTCTGCACTAGGCTCGTAGTTGCTTTTGCTATTGCGAATTGAGTTAGTTGCATGTTACCCTCTACTCGTAACAAACTCTCTTTTTTTTATTTATGTATTACCATATCTAACACGTAAGTTACGTTCACTAGAGAGAAGTAATAAGGAAGGTATTGGGAGAAAGAAATATTACTTTTGAAAATTTGTTTCTCGGTTTTACTTCACAACCTGCACTTGTTTCTAAAGGTTCTCCGTATTTCTATATTATGTGTATGGAAAAAATATTTAGCGACATATTAGCTAGAGTTCGGTTTTGGGTTCCGAAGCTCACACATACAAACACACAAAGCAGTCAGCTGTGGGTACGGGTTTGTAGTGTAAACATGCACACATTGAGTTACAATCTCTTCCAAAAGTAGCTCATTACATATATTGACATTATATGCATCGCTTTTATTCATAAAGTATCACATTAAACAATTATTTCATAATATGATTAGTAAATAACAACGCACTATACTTTTACAAATAAAAGTATAAACATTGATACAAAAAAATCAGGTTAGTAATGTACAGAGGTTTGAAAAGACAATGAACACAAATCAATACAGACTCACTCAGAATTTATTGCAATGAATTACAAGATACATCTTTACTGTATCGAAAGAAAAGGCTCTCTGCCTGTCACTCAAAATATGTTTGATTCATCCACAAGTTTGTTCAGTCCAAAAGACTACCCTTTCGTATTTTCATATTTTTACTTTCTCTATACGCACTATGTACATAGTGTATAGAGAAGGTATTGCACTCCACCCAAAATTTGATACCGAGATTTCACCGGAAATATGTTTTAGGGTCCCAATATCCAAAAAAAGCATTTTCACAAAAAGGTCCGCGCGCGCGCGCGTGTGTGTGTGTGTGTGTGTGAGTGTGTCTGTGAACACGATAACTCAGAAACGAAAAGTCAGTAAAATACCAAACTTGGTATTTAAGTTTAGTATCTTCCAGGGATGCGACACGAAGATTTTGAGAAAAATCCCCACTCCCAACTACCCTTTACATGGAACTTTTTTCGAAAATTTTGATTTTCTCAGAAATGGCTCTAACGATTTTGATTAAAATTTCGTATATTAAACATATTTACCTGACAAATAAAATGCATATCTTGAATTTTCTGAGAATAGCCTCTGAAGAGTAGTTTATTATGGATGAATTTTACTGAATTTTGAATAACTGCTAAACCGTAAGAGATGGACAAAAACTTAATACACACAAAATGTAGAGCACATTAAGACACACAATTTATGTAATATACATTTTTTTTTGGTGGAGTTCGTCGTTTTTGAGACATTCCTTATTTTTGGTTTCTGCCATGAAAAACGTATACTTTTCTCATACAGGAACTTGACAACTCCTATCCATATAAACAAAGGAACTTCACTGACATAGCAACCAGCGCTAATTTTTTCTGATTAGCATAAAGTAAATAGAAGTATAAGCTTTTTAAGAATAATTTGTTGCAGAGATATAGAGAAAGTCATGTGAATGGTACACATCAGATTTTTCAATCTACGCTCTCGTTCAGTGTTCACTTGCTTATCTATTAGCAGGAACTGAACGAGGCCAGACAGTGAACAATGCTAGGTAGTAAAATACGTTTCGAAACGGGCTGTAGAGACCACGCCTACTCCACCACATCATAGTTATGCTCTGTGTGCACCAAACCTCAATCCGGCAATTTCGAGACACCGGGCTAAGCCTTAGTTATAGCTATTTGGCAGAGTCAATGACCAGGAAACGGAGGGAATACATCGCACCTCACCCAACACAGATCTTTTGTGTTTATCATCCCCAAGATAAATGGATTATATGAAGGAACCACAGCAGGCTATAAGCCGCAGAGACGCGCAGTGGACCGACTACCTGGTCACAGTAGGCTGCTCGAGACGTTTTCCCTCTGATGGAACCGGGATGAACTCGACCCACCTGAGGCGGCTCAGAGAAGCCTGCCGTCTGCCAGGACCGAGAATAACTTTGCAACAGCAAGCATCTACGCCATCTGTCCAATACCACCCAAGCTACTCAGCTCGAAGCCTGCCTAAAATGAAAGGGTACGAGAAATGTTAGGGAATTAGAGGAAGGAAACTCGTGGTCGAAGTGAAACCTTACCAGCATTCACTTTGAAAACCAGGGAAAATCACGAGAAATCCACGGTCAGAATGATCGAGCTTAGAACTTCCCAATCTCACTCGCGGTTGTAGTTACTTACAATACGTTATTTATTGAACTGACTCCATAAATGTCCAATAATTTAAAATAATATTCTGACAATTTATACATAAACTAGAAATACAAATCTGCGTTCAGCACTAATGCAACTCACTCTCACCCCCCCCCCGCCGGGCCTAATCACAAGTTATCTTAATAACTCTTCTAGAAAATATAAATACAAAAGGTTACGTTTCTGTCTTCTACGCGTTTATCACCATAAGAATTCATCATAAATTATTTGAATACACATTTTTTTTTATTTTATTTGTTTGTTTCCTTTGTATAACCTCTTTAAAGAGTAAAGCGTAGACAGCGGCAAGGAACACCTCGCGCACTGCGACCTATGTAGATCTATTGTGGCTGATAGCTCACAATGAGATGAAGCAACAAGCCGCAGGCATATAGGACACCAAGACGCACGGAGGTCTCAACGTTTCTTAGCCCGATTATCACCTTCGGGCCGGCAGAAACGACGTCCAAGCGACCCCGCCCGCACTGCTATACAACAGAAATCTTGAAGCACACCTGGAAGATGATAAACGAAATGAAGGGGTAATTATGGAAAAGGAAATCATAGTAGATGAGAAACCACCTCGCATCCGCCTGGCAACCCCAGGGAAACCGTAAAATAACACGGATCAGAATGGGTGGTGGCTGAAGATCGAAACCTGGAGCTCCCGAATCCGGGTCGCACACGTTATGGCGGCACCACCTCGCTCGTTATAGTCCCTTTAACTCTTATGGTTTTGATTTGAGAAACAGCCAGTTGAGGGTAGCTTCTTACTTCATACACAGTACTCTACACAAGTAGAATGGTATTTCATTCCACTCAAAAAGTCGATGCCGAAATGTCACTGGAAATATACTTTTAGGGTTCACCTCTTACGGTTTACCAGTTATACAACAGTCATCCAGAATGAAGAGATCTTCAGAGGTACTCCCAGAAAATTCAAGATATACATTTCGTTTCTCATGGACATATCTTAAATGTATTATATTTTAATTAAAATCGTTAGAGCTCTTTTGATAAGTTCAAAATTTTGAAAAATGGTGCATGTAAAGGGTAGCTGGGACTAGGAGAATTCTCCTGAAAATTTTCATTTCGCATACATGGAGGATACTTAGCTTAAATATCAACTTTTGAGTAACGTTATCTACACACATGAACATTTTTGTTAACTTATTTTGGATTCAGAGGTCTTAGCCTCTGGTTCCCAAGGTCGTGGATTCAGATTTTTTTCGGGCCTAATAATCCTTATCAGGGCTACCTTCGGAAGGAGAGTAAATCCGTAGGTCCCCTGTCGTAGATTTACGGCACGTAAAAGAACCTCAAGCTAGATAAAGAGGCTTCTGAGCAATATTAACCGATCTTTCGCGCTGAATATAGAATGGGACGTCTACAAATAACACTTAATTATAATATTCATATTATCTCTTTTTTGGATTCATTTATTTTAGCTATTAGTAAATAGATTATATCTGTAAAATAATGAAGTACGAAAAAATGGAATGTGATAAATAAATTCAAAAGTTTTAAATATACGTCCTGGTATAGGGAATTAAATGTGAGGAAGTTATATTAAAGACTCTTCATTTGTATATGCGTGCTAGAGAAAGTAAGAATGTGATTCTTAGCTGTAATACAAGAACGTGGACTACATAATATGAGGGTCATCCAGAAAGTGACAGACGAAAGTTATCAACACAAAACTTTATTTATAAAGTTACAGTACTTTACTCTATTTTTCAACGCAATCGTCATTACTATCAAGGTACTGGTTTTTTAATGCAGATGCTATACTCTTCTACCGCTAAAGATCTGAGCCAAGATGACACTGCCACTTTGAGATCTTCATCGGTTGGAATAACGTTTCCACCCAAAAAGTCATGCACGGTATCCAAAGTAAATCACCGTTTTTACTTTCTCTATACTCACTATGTACATAGTGAATAGATAATGTATTGCATTCCATCAAAAAATTCGATTCCGAGATTTCACCGGAAATATATGTTTTAGGGTCCCCTGTATCCAAAAAAGGTATTTTCAGAAAAAGGTCCGTGTGTCTGTGAACACGACAACTCAAAAACGAAAAGTCGGTAAATTACCAAACTTGGTATTTAAGTTTAGTATCTTCCAAGGATGCGACACGAAGTTTTTGAGAAAAATCCCCCCACCCCAAACTACCCTTTACATGAAACTTTTTTTTCGAAATTTTTGATTTTCTAAAAAATGGCTCTAACGATTTTGATTACAATATCGTATATTAAAGTTATTTACCTGTCAAATAAAATGTATATTTTGAATTTTCTGGGAATAGCCTCTGAAGACTACTTTATTCTGGATGAATTTTTCATAACTGCTAAACCGTAAGAGGTGGACAAAAACTTAACCCACAAAAAATGTAGAGCACGTTAAAACACACAATTTGTTATATACATATTTTTCGTGGAGTTGATCGTTTTTGAGATATTTCTTTTTCTTGGTTTCAGCTTTGAAAAACTTATACTTTTCTCATACAGAAATTTGTCAACTCCTGTCCATACAAACAAAGGAACATCAGTCACATAGTAACCAGCTTTTGGCTTTCACTTTAACCTATGATACTCCCTTATTTCGCTTCTACTTACAATAAAGCAAGAAATAAGACTATTTCTGCTAATTTTTCTCGATTAACATGAAATAAATAAAAGATAAGCCTATTAACAATAATAATTTACAGAGATAGATATAGAGAAAGTCATGTGAATGGAACACATCAGATTTTTTCTGAATTGTTTTATCAACATTTGCTTTCAAATCTTATATAACTACTGATGAACTTCCACTCCGGTATTTGTCGTGCATACTGGTTCTTCTTTGGTTACTCTTAAATCATGCGACATTTCCTTACTGAAGACTCGTTCATTGCACCATACACTTGCGTTATTTGCCTATAAAGTTTTATTGATCGAAATTTTCCGCATCTAAGAAATCGAATAAGTTTTTTGGCGGTAGAAAAGTATAACATTGACATTGAAAAAGTGGTACCATGTGACAAAGTGGAGATTACGTTGAGAAATAGAGTAAGGTACCATAACTGTGTAAATAAGGTTTTGTGTTGATATCTTCATTACAACATTGTAAGTCGCCATTGAGGTCACCTTGCGAGTCAGTTGAGAAATTCAATGCTATGTAGCCATGGTAGTTCAGTGGAAGAGCAACCGGCTAGAGACCGGAAGATCCGTGGTTCAAATCCCGGCTGTGGTATTGAATTTTTCAGTCTGACTCTACTAATCCAATTGCTGCCCTACACACAACTTGTGTGAAAAAGCAATTAAACCAATACCATAATAGTTTGCTATACTATGAATCCTGAGACTTCAACTACTTACAACATTGTAAGTCGCCATTGGGGTTGTCATCTGAAAATAATTTGAGATCACCTTGTGGTTTACCGGGAAACATGCGAGTCAGTTGAGAAATTCGTTGCCATGGTAACTCAGTAGAAGAGCAGCCGGCTAGAGACTGAAGGATCCGTGGTTCAAATCTCGCCTATGGTATTGAATTTTTCAGTCTGGCTCTACCTATCCAACTCCTGTCCTACACACGGCTTGTGTGAAAAAACAATTAAACCAATCTTTCATTATTGTTTAGCTCGTTACTAACTGGATGGCCCTCGTATAATATAATATAATACTTTAAAATAGTATTGTCGGAAATGTAGCTTCATTCTTGAGCAACAGGCGACAGCACATGCTCTTCAATAAGCAGCTGGCACATCGCTGAATCGTACGCTCGCTCCTAACATTGATCTGCATATTACGGGCAAGTTCAAGTTGGTGTTACATCACTTCACGCAAGCTTACTTCTATCAGCGTTGACTGCGACATACCTAGTAGTTCCTAAATTAATTAAGTTCATGTTGAAGGAAACATTCTGAGGTTGGTTTAAGATAGCAATGTACTGCCTCATGGAGGTTACAGGCTACAAAAAGCGGCGCGGCAAGGAACGATAAAATAGATTTAACTAATTTTTTTTATTACTTTCTCTATACGTACTATATTAATAGTGTATAGAGAAAGTATTGTATTGCACCCAAAAATTCGATACCGAGATTTCAACTGAAATATATGTTTTGAGATCCCTGAATCCAAAAAAAGCATTTTTAAAAAAATGTCCGTGTGTCTGTCTATCTGTCTGTGTGTGCTTGTGGGCAGCATAGCTCAAAAACGAAAAGACCGTTAAATACCAAACTTGGTATTTAAAATTGGTATCGTCTAAGGATGCGACACAAAGATTTTTAAAAAAATCGCCCCACCCCAAACTACCCTTTACATGGAAAAAATTTTGATTTTCTTAAAAATGGCTCTAACAATTTTGATTACAATATCGTATATTAAAGATATTTACCTGACAAATAAAATGTATATCTTGAATTTTCTGGGAATAGCCTCCGAAGACTACTTTATTGTGGATGAATTTTACGGAATTTTGTATAACTGCTAAGCCGTAAGAGATGGAGGAAAACTTAAAACACAAAAATATAGAGCACGTTAAAGCACATAATTTATAATCACTTATAGAAAACAAAACCGGGCTTGTACGCCGTGGTCCACTGGGCTTCTCCCTTCGTTCCCCAGACGTTTCGCCTGCGTCTGCGGCAGGCATCATCAGTGGCGTGTACATCTCCGTGGTCTCTCAGTAGCGACTACTGGTACGTTGTCCGGAGCGCTCGGCTTATATAGTGTGGGAGGTACCGCCCTCGCATGACCTGATTGGTCCGGATTGCGGTCCCCTGTGTCCGTGCTGTTTCTGATTGGTGTACGTGCTTTCTTGGTTGGTCTGTTCTGTAGGGCTGGGTGCCAAGTTTTATTTAGTCTGAATGTTTCTTCTTTCCTATTGAAATTGTTGGCATGTTTATAGATCTCAATAGCTTCACGGTGCAAACGTGTGTAGTAATGAGTAGTGGAAGAGAGGATGTCAGTTTCGTCGTAACGGATCACATGTTCCCCTTCTGCTTCTAGAGCATGAAGTGCTACCGCCGATTTTTCTGGTTGACCCAAACGGCAATGTCTACGATGTTCTGTAAGTCTGGTGTTGATGCTCCGTTGTGTGGTCCCCACGTAGACTGCGCCACATGAACAGGGGATCCGATACACGCCTGCCGAAGTAAATGGGTCTCTGGGATCTTTGCCTGAGCGAAGGAAACTTCGTATTTGTTTTGTTGGTTTGAAAATGGTGTCTATGTTGTGGGTCTTGAGCACCTTGGAAATACGGTCTGTGATGCGTTTAAAGAAGGGGAGATAAACCACTCCTTTGTTTTTGGGATTTTGTTGCTGTGTTTGTGTTTTAGACTGTATTTTTGGATGTAAGGCTCGTCTTAATTCGTTTTTCGAGTACCCATTACCATGTAGGTCCTGTTCTAAGAGCTGTAGTTCTTGGCGAAGATGTTGTGGTTCACATACTCTGGTTGCTCTGTCCACTAATGTTTTTATCATGGCTCTCTTTTGTCTCGGATGATGATTGGAATTTTTATGGAGATAGCGATTAGTGTGTGTGGATTTGCGGTAGACCTTATGTCCCAAAGTGCCATCACTTTTTTTGGTTACGAGAACGTCTAAGAAAGGAAGACTATCACAATTTTCTTTCTCCATGGTGAATTGTATGTGTGAATTTATGCTGTTAATGTAGCAAAGGAAATCATCTAGAGCTGAATCGCCTAAGCTCCATACGATGAAGGTATCGTCCACATATCGGTACCAGCACTTTGGTTTCTGGGGAGCAGAAGCAAGAGCTTTGGCTTCGAAAATTTCCATGTAGAAATTGGCTATTACTGGGCTGAGTGGACTACCCATAGCCACTCCGTCACACTGTTCATAGAATTCACCCTGCCATTGAAAAAATGTGGTCGTTAAAACTTGATAGAATAGTGCCAAAATATCATCCGGAAAAATATTTTTCAGCTGTTCCATTGTTTCTTTAATTGGTACCATGGTGAATAAGGAGACCACGTCGAAACTCACAAGTTGATCCCCGGGTTTTAAAACCAAAGTTTCCAGTTTCTGTATAAAGTGCGATGAGTCCTTAATATGTGTATCTGAATTCCCAACATGTGGTTTTAAAAGGCCGGCTAAGTATTTAGATAGAGCTTGAGTAGGTGACTCAATAGCACTCACAATGGGGCGAAGTGGAGCACCAGGCTTGTGTATCTTAGGCAAGCCATATAATCTGGGCGCTAGTGCTTCCGTTCTTTTGATGCTCCGTTTCGTTTCTGGTGTTAAGGAAGACTGCATGATGAGTTGGTTTGTTTTCTTTAAAACACGTGTAGTTGGATCTTTCTGAAGCTTCTTGTAGGTGTTTGCATCTAGAAGATCTGTAACCTTGTTGTGATAATCCACAGTATTAAGTACAACGGTGGCATTACCCTTGTCCGCTGGAACAATAATGATCTCTGTGTTGGAGCGTAAATCACGTAGGGAAGATCTTTCCTCTCTGCTTAAATTGGACTTAGGCAAGATTCTCTTCGAATGTCTTCAGCTGCTGGCCCGGGTAACTGTCGTATCCCAGCTTCTATGTTGGCAATAATATCCTCAGTTGGGATCACTGGAGGTGTAACCGCAAAGTTCTCCCCTTTGGCTAGTACAGCACGTTCCGTCTGACTTAAATGGTGAGAAGAGAGATTGACGACAAAACGGTCAGAAGAAATGCCGTGTGATGCTGCCTTGAAGTCTCTAAATTGATGGTTCCCTTTATTGTCACTAGTCTGTGAGCAGTGCGCATATTTCTTCTCGTGTCTGATGGTAACCTTGTCAGTATTAGAGTTGGAGGCCGAGAAGGTAATCCTGTCTACCCGGTCCCAGTCACTCCAATGCAGAAAATTGCTGAGCTGAAGGTGTACTTGAAGCAAGTCGTGGTCGTTCATGGCCAAATCTTTTCGAGTTTGGTGCAATCTTTCTCTTAAAAGTGTACGTTCTGTCCGGTCATAGATGCGATGTGAAGAAGCAGTTTTGATGTTCCGTTTTTGACGTAAAAAAGTCGGAATTATGTTGGTGTCCCGGCAACGTAACAGATATGTGAGAGAGCACAGAAGGTTTGACTTCTTTATACGTAACACCTCTAGGCGTCGAATCAGATGATGAGTTTCCTCCCCGTAGAGGCGGTTCATTAAAGTTCGAAGGCTTTCACGGCCGGTGTTAGAATCACTTATAGAAAACAAAACCGGGCTTGTAGGCCGTGGTCCACTGGGCTTCTCCCTTCGTTCCCCAGACGTTTCGCCTGCGTCTGCGGCAGGCATCATCAGTGGCGTGTACATCTCCGTGGTCTCTCAGTAGCGACTACTGGTACGTTGTCCGGAGCGCTCGGCTTATATAGTGTGGGAGGTACCGCCCTCGCATGACCTGATTGGTCCGGATTGCGGTCCCCTGTGTCCGTGCTGTTTCTGATTGGTGTACGTGCTTTCTTGGTTGGTCTGTTCTGTAGGGCTGGGTGCCAAGTTTTATTTAGTCTGAATGTTTCTTCTTTCCTATTGAAATTGTTGGCATGTTATTATGTTATATAAATTTTCTCTTGGAGTTGGTCGTTTTTAAATATTCCTTGTTTTTGGTTTCAGATTTGAAAAGCGTACTTTTCTCACACAGGAATTTGTCAACTCCTGTCCATACAAACAAAGGAACTTCAGTCACATAGCAACCAGCTTTTGACTATCACTTTAACCTATGGTACTCCCTTATTTCGCTTCTACTTACAAGGAAGCAAGTAATAAGATATTTCTGCTAATTTGTTCTCGATTAGCATGAAGTAAATAGAATAATTTGTTGCAGAGATGTAGAGAAAGTCATGTGAATGGAACACATCAGATTTGCATTATTATTTTCTCTACACGTGCTATGTACATAGAGTATAGTGTATAGAGATTTCACTGGAAATCTTTCAGACCCCCTGATGCCAAAAGCAGGCATCTGTGTGTATGTGTGTGTCTGTGAAGAGCATAGCTCAAAAACGAAAAGTCCTTTAAATACCAAACTTTGTATTAAAGTTCAGTATCTCCCAAGGATGCGAGACGAAGATTTTCAAGAAAATCCCCCAGCTGCAACTACCCTTTACATGGAACATTTTCGAACATTTTGATTTTCTCAAAAATGGCTCTAACGATTTTGATTAAAATACCGTATGTTAAAGATATTTACACAACAAATAAAATGTATATCTTGAATTTTCTGGGATTAGCCTCTGAAGGCCTCGTTATTCGGAATGAAATTTGCTGGATTTTGCATAACTAGTAAACTGTTAGAGATAGAGGAAAACTAAATATGTAGATATAGATATCTCGTTGAAATACACAATTTATTTCATATACATGTTTTTTTTTTGTTTTTTTTTTTTGTTTTTTTTTTTTTCGTGGGGCGGATCATTTATTAGATACACCTCGTTATTGGTTTCAGTTTTAAAATACTTCAACTTTTCTAGATGGGAATTTGTCAACTCCTGGCAATGCAAAGAAATGATTTACATCCACATGGCAACCAGTTTTTAAAAGATTTGGCTATCGTTTTAGCCTAGTGTGTTCCATTATTTACCTTCTACTTACAAGAAAACATTTCTGCTTATGTTTATCTCGATTTGTACGAAGTACATAGAGGAATAAACTTTTTAACAATAATGTGTTTAGTATCTTCCAAGGATGCAACTCGAAGATTTTGAGGAAAATCCCCTCACCCCAAACTACCCTTTACATGGAAAAATTTCGAACATTTTTATTTTCTCAAAAATGACTAACGACTTTAATTAAAATATGTTTAAATGACAAAAATATGTGTATCTTGAATTTTCTGGGAAAGCCTCTGAAGACCTCTTTATTCTGGATGAATGTTGTTGAATTTTACATAGCGTTAAACTGTAAGAGATAGACAAAAATTACTTCACAAAATGCGTAGATCTCGTTAAAACGCATAATTTATGTCGTATACATTTTTTGTACAGCTGACCGTTTCTGAGATATTCCTTGTTATTGATTTCAGATGTAAAATACTTATACTTTTCTCATACGGGAATTTGTCAATACAAACAAAGGAATTCCAATCACAGAGCAATTATCGCTAGTGTGTTTCCGTATTTCTCTTCTACTTACAAGGAAGCAAGTAATAAGACTATTTCTGCTAATGTTTATCTCAATTAGCTTGGATTAAATAGAATAATAAGCTTTTTAACAATAATTTGTAACAATATCTAGAGAAAGTCATGTGAATGAAACACATGAGATTTATTTTATATTGAATCTCTTATATATACAGAGCGAAGAACATAACATCACTTTTTACCTTCCAGTCTACTTAGCAGATTTGAATCATGTTTACTTTCTGGAACACGTATTTACAAACATCCCTTGCTCGCTATTATAGGTTCATTACTTTGGTATAAACATTGTTAATAAGATATTCTTATTTTCTTTCGTCTGATGTTTAAATAAAACAAAAAAAAAGTTTAATTGTTACTCTAATTTAATAGTGTTTAAATTGAATAATTTATTTTTATTATTCCATTACGTTAAAATGTTAAATACAATGTCCCTTTTCCTTTTATTTTTTGCTAATGGATATCTCGATAATAGCCTAATTCTAAAACATTTTATATCTGATGAGTATAATGTGTTTTAGGTATCCGTTTGGCTTTAACATGTAGCGCATAATAATTAAAAGCTTAAGTTAATCAATTTAATTTCTTTTATTGTTTAATTCAAAATGAAACAAGTGTGTGGTTTTAGCTGCTTTGATTAAACATTTAGCAGTTCGCTGAACGTACACAAAATACATGTAAATGGTAATTAAACATCACCAGTGGTAATGCAGTAACGCGCAACCTATTTTGTGGTGGACTGAACCTTACCCGTCAAGTGAATTTTCCCTCCTACCTGCAAGTGAAAGCAATGTTGGCAAAAACACATTTCAAATGGTTTTTCTGCAAATCTAACAGAGATAGAAAACAAAGGTATTAAGTGTTGATAAACATTTGCAAAAGCATATCTATAATTGATGCTATAAAGAGAGAACTGCAATTCTATCAGAGATAGAACAAAGGCATTAAGTGTTAATAAACATTTGCAAACGGATATCTATAATTGATACTATAAAGAGAAAATTGTTGAACGTGTGTGTATACCCGGCAGAGGGCAATGGAGTTTTTCGGCGTAAAAATCCTTAGCATGGCTTTCTTCGGAAGGGAAGTAAAGTCGTAAAGCCGTTGGTCCTGTGTCGTTGGTTTATTGTACGTAAACGAATCTAAAAAAAAATTAAATGGAGTTTTGTTTATGGACGCTCTTTAACTGCTGAGGTTTTCAGCGTCCATTCTAACCTGAGCATGAAAGACCGTTAGCTCTACAACAACAATGTAAAGGACACAATTTTATTGTTGTGTGTTTAAGTTTGCTCAAAAGCTTCTCTTCAGACTTGAGGTTCTTTACGTGCCATAAATCTACGACACGGGTTCAGCGGCTTTTCTCAAACAGGAAGTTGTCTGCGCGACAGCTTTTAAAACATTTGACTATTATTTTAGCAGGCAACCCTTAAGCTACATTCACAATGATTCAAGCGCAGACGTAACGTAACATAAACGCAGGCGAGAGGGAAGGTCATTCACAATGCAGACGTAAGCATAACGCAAGAAGTTGGTGCGGGTTTCTAGATCTGTAAATTACATGCGAATATCTTCCAAGCTCTCCGTAAGTTTCCAATTGAATCGCATAACCAACAATATCATATATGAAAATTCACTCAATCTTTTACAAATAAATATGCTATAAAATTATATACTAACAATTGATGCTCGCGGTAGTGACGTCACAATAATTGCTCATTCAAAATTATTGAAAATCGTACAAGCATAGAGACTTCAGAAAGTGATAAAGCTGCATATTTAATGAACTAAGAATTATCTCTTTGCGTCTTCGATTTATGAGAACCAAAAAACTCTAGACGCAGATGAGAGTAGCATCCATTAAATGAAAGAAGAATTCGCAAGGAGACTGTTATAACCTCTTGAGGGAAATTAGAGATAGCGCGGCACGCCCAAATAGAAAAGCATGCATGTTCAGCAGGCCTTGTAAAATCTTGCAGTACGATCGTTTGGTATTGAATTCATAGTCAATGCATAGAGAAAAGAAGCAGAATTCCTTATCTTTGCATGTAACGCAAGGATAAAGTTTGGAGTTTGCAAGCTCCTGCGATGTATTGCGTTGCGTTTGCGTGTTTCTATATGAATGCTTACATTAACTAATATGAACTTATGCGCTTACGTTGCGTCTGCGCTTGCGGGCCATTCTCCTAATGTTAATGTCAATTATCATGGAACAGAAGAATAATCTGTTTAAGAAGTTTGTAGAACAGAAGCAGAAAGTCGTGTAAATGGAATACGTCAGATGTTGATAAACATTTACACGTATTTTAGATGCATTAACTATTGTTACGTAATTTATCTGATTCATGCGGCTATAAAAATGTAAATTTGATAATTATCTTGGAATATATTAACGCACATACCCATGTTAAATAGGTGCATCCGCCTATTCCATTAAGGCAGCCAATGAGATGTAACTAGTCACGTGACAGTTAAGAGATATGGGGCATAGTCATGTGGAACAGACCTTAGACAATCAGACGAATGTTTACATCACTGGAGGACCACTTGAAGGAAGGTCACGAACCACTGACCGCAACTCCTCTCTTGTGCCACCTAGAGCATAGTGCAGGTTTACCTCATAAATCATAAACGCAGTTGAGGAAATAGCCTCTTGTTGATTTGTCAGCAAAACAAATACGGCACGCGAACAAGCACCTTTCATCAGGAAGGCTGATAATGGAGGTTGGAAGCAGTGGGGTGACATTTGAACGAAATGGTATCCGGCAATGTATTGTTTACCACTAGCTTTCCGTTCAAACAACAATGAACTGCAGCTACGCAATTTCCCGAGGTCTCTTTACTATCTACTCAAATATATTGTTAATATCGTTAATGGTTGCTTTTATGTTGTGTATCCCTTTTTAAAGCAATTGCCAGAAGAGGAAAATGTAATTCCGAGTTGTATTATGGAAATTAAACTATCTGAACGCTTAAGGTGTTGTATATGTGAAATTAGAACAAAAACTGTGAAAATTTTAAAAATTATTTGTTTTTTATGATAAAATGAAAGAAAATATATCGTTTTTCTCATTTGGCACACTTTAACTATCAAATCAGACATTTTTCTCTACCTGTTCCGCAAACAAATTGTTCTTATACGGCATTATTCTTGTTATCTACATCCTGCTATTGAGTTAAACATTAGCAGAAGTGGTCATATTACTTCCTTCCTTGTAAGTAGAAAAGAAATAAAGGCGTATACAAAGTTAAACCATTAAACATATCCTTTAAAAGCTGACTGCTAACAATTGAAATTCTTTGCACGGTAACGAGTAAAAGAAAATAATATGAACCCATAGACAATTCCCGTTTGAGAAAAGTATAACAGAATTGAAACCAAGCCAAGGAAATCTCAGAAATATTTAACTCTGCAAAAAAAAAAAAATATATATATATGACGTTTTTTTTGTTTTAATGAGATCCACATTTTCTGTGTAGTACATTTTTGTCTATCTCTTACGGTTTACCAGTTATACTAAAAACCAGTAATACAAACAAATTTAGTTTTTGTAGCTTAACGCTATTTAACCTGGTTGGTTATACGAGTACCTCTATTTATAAATATATTTTGAGCATTGGCAACAATGATTGCTGTAGGTGCTAACCGGTGTTAGACAATTTGACATTGTTGACCTACTTCAGATATTTTGTCAAAAGAGAGTTTTGTTGTTTACAGTGATTTTAAAAGTGTGTCTCAGCGAAAAGATGAAATGAACTCGCAAAAATGTTCGTGCGACGATGTATTATGATTTTGGACGTGGAATATCAAGATACGAGTGCATTGATAAACTTACTACTGTATTTGGCGATGACACCCCATTTTTTGCCACTGTGTAACGCTGGTATAACGAGTTAAATCATGGCCGCCGTTCGCTCAATGACCTAATTCGTGAGGGTCGTCCGAAAGATTATTTGTGCCAGAAAACATTGATGCTATGCAAACACTGAAAGTTCTAGATTGTCATTCCAAACACAACTCTAGGCATTAGTTGCACCAGCATGAAAAAAGGCTTGCCCTAATTGGATCCTATAAAATTTGACACAATCTCAAGAAGATGCTCGTATGGATTGGTTCATACAAATGCTCAAGAAATACAATGGTGGGACTTCAAAAGATGTAAAGAAGACTGTAACAGGTGACGAATCATGGATCTTGCATATGAGCTGAAACGTAAACAGTAGTCGACATACAACGTAACAGTAGTGGTAGTATTATTTCGAGATGAACCAAATCCAACAAAAGTTGTTCGTATTCGAAGCACTTCGAAACAAACCATCACCTGTTCAAATGGTCAGAAAAACGTAAAATGGGCAATGCTGAATGGTACAGAACCATTTGTTTGCCTGAAGTCTTCGGTAAAATAAGGAAAACAAACAACAGCCGTCGGATCTTTCTTCATCAAGAGAATGCGAGCGCTCACACATCTCTTCTAACAACTGACTAATGGAACACTCAAGAAATCGAATTGATGATGTATCCGCCATACAGTCCTGATTTGGCAGCCTGTGACTTCCTTTTGTTCCCGAACATCAAGAATAAAATGTGTGGACAACGCTTTTGGTCGGCAGAAGAAACCGTTGATGCGTTTTGGAAAAAATGCTATGACAAATGGTTCCGAACGCATACAAATGTGTACTGATCGCAAAGGAGAATATTTCGAGAAACAATAAAACACTTTTCAATGACAAATTACTATTTTATTATTATTTGGTTCAAAATATAAATAGTGTCCCTCGTGTCGGATGAAATCATGCTCAAATGATCTCGGGACTCTTAGAGCTTAAAGGTACTTGACATTGGTCTTCACAGGGTAAGGAAAACCCCCGAAAAAACTCTTATCCGGTAATTCATCAGAAGCGAAATTCGAATTCGCGACCTCTTGGATGTGAGGCAGACACGCCTCCACACTACCGAGGCGGGCGAAGATGACTTCAGAGGCTATTCCCAAGAAATTTGGAATAGAATTTTATTTTTCATGTATCTTTAATATACGGTATTTTGTTAAAAATCGTTAGACTCATCTCGAGGAAATCGAAAATTTAAAAAATCTTCCAATTTTTGTATTTAATGGACATTTCATTTTTGAGTTATGCTTCACATATACTGTTTTAGAAATGCTTTTTTGACTTATGGGTCCTCAAAAGATGAATTTCCGTGAAATTTCGGTATTGAAGTTTTGCATGGAATGTAATATCTTCTCCGCCTACTATACATTGTTCATAGTACTCGGTAGAGAAAGTAAAAAAAAATCTGTGTTCCATTCACATGACTTTCTCTACAATTTCTACAAATTATTCTTACAAAAGAATATTCATTTATCAACATGCTAATCAAGATAAACATTAGTAGAAATTGTCTTATTACTTCCTCCCTTGTAAGCAGAAACGAAATAAGGGGATACTAGGCTAAAGCGATTGTAAAATCTTATAAAAAGTCTTTCGCTATGTGATACAATTGAAATTCGGATGACTTTTCCGACCAGGAGTAAAACAAAGAAAGATAAAAGAAAGTTGACCTTCCGTGTGAAAAAGGTTTAAGTATTTAAAATTGAATCCAATAACATGGAATATCTTGGGAAAATGTACATGATATTAATTGAGCGAGATCTACATTTTTGGGTAATAAATTTTGTCTATCTCTTATGGTTGGTTCACCAGTTATACAAAAGTCAACCAGAATGAATATGTCTTCAGAGCTATTCCCGAAAATTCAAAATATACATTACATTCGTCATAAAAATATCTTTAAAATATGGAATTTGATCATCATTTTTGAGAAAATCAAAATTTTCGAAAGTGTTTCCATGTAAAAGATAGTTGGTGGTGGGGTGATTTTCCTGAAAATCTTCGTGTCGCACCCTTGGAAGATACTGAACTTAAATACCAAGTTTCATATTGCCTATTTGGGTTATGTTATCCGCGGGCACACACATACAAACACACGGACCTTTTCCTAAAAATGCTGTTTTGATTCAGAGGATTTTTAAACACAGTTTCAATAAAATCTGGGTGTCAAATTTTTATGTGGAATGCAATACCTTCTCTACCTGTGTACTATATATTAACTACCCTATCATGAAATAAATTTCTAACAATTTTGATTAAATTCCGTATTTTAAACATATTTAAATAAAAAATCAAAAAAATCTGATGTGTTCCATTCACATAACTTTCTCTATATCTCTGCAACAAATTATTGTTAAAAAGCTTATGCTTAGAATTTAATTCATACTAATCGAGAAAAAATCGGCAGAAATAGTCCTATTACTTGCGTTGTTGTTTTCAGTGATCACCAGAAAAATTCAGCACCATTAAAACTTCTTACAGATCCGACGACACACACCAGAAATGGATGATGGTATGAGCTGATGGAGAAGTTGACAAATGTCTATTGAACGGAGTCCTAAATCTGTACGTTGTCTTTCACGTCAATTGCAAATTCCGAAATCATCACCTTGAAGAAGCGTACATATCATTTACAAGTGTTCACCGACTTCATGACGGAAATATCGTGAGGTAAATTACTGAAATGGATTAAATTAGGCTCAAAAAGGGTTCACAGAGTTTAAGGGTCCCCACGTCTTCTCTGAATGAGGGTAAAAATCGCAAAACCCCGAGTTTCAAACTCGGGACCTCTTGAATGTTAGGCAGACATGCTACCCCACACCACGGAGGCGGACTGTTTAAGTATTCTTTGTAAGTTCAGTTGTTTCTAATGGCAAGGCGTTCGCCAACACAGACCATTCAGTACGTCTTGTGGTCAAGTGATTCATTTGTCTGGCGAGAAGTGCATCGTAAATATCTCTCAGTAGCTGCATACCAATTAAGTCACAATTTAAACCTTAGCATTTTAAATGCTCATTTCAGCAACAACAGCACAGCTAGACAGTCTGTGCTGTCGGATAGTCAGCGTTCTGATTGTTCATCACAGTTTCCGGTGCTATTCCCGGCTGAAGCGGGAACAGTTATTTAATTAGATTAATTCTCTACCTAACATTGTTTAAAACTATGAATATTAGATTGCTTTCAGTTTTTTTTTTATTTATTAAAAATACAGTTCCGGAGTCTTGTCTTTTTTTGTATTTGATTACTACTTTTAATACACACATACACCCATGCACAAGGCGGGACTCGAACCCACGATCCCCTGCGCCACGAAGCACCAAAGCGACGCACTTAAGCGAGCGCGGCCATGGGAACCGATAACTATTAGCCAAATGTAAAACTCTACTACAAAACAATATTTAATTAATTATTTATTTACTGTGTAAACATTAGGGAATATTACAGAATAGTTTTAAGTATTTTAAAAACGAAGCCAATAGTAAGGAATAACTCGGAAATGGTTAACTCCACAAAAAAGTTCATGAGATAAATGGTGTGTTTTAACGAGACCTGCGCTTTTAAGTTTTTGTCTATATCCTAAAACGTATCAGTTATGCAAAAGCCATCCAAAATGAAGAGGCTACTTCCAGATAATTCAAGATATATTTTTACTTTCTCTATACGTACTATGTACATAGTGTATAGAGAAGGTATTGCATTGTGCCCAAAAATTCGATACCAAGATTTCACCGGAAATATGTGTTTTGAGACCCCCTGAATCCAAAAAAAAAATCATTATTAGAAACATGTCCGTGTGTGTGTGTGTGTGTGTGTGTGTGTCTGTGTGTGTGTCTGTGGGCAGCATAGCTCAAAAACGAAAAGACCGTTAAAAACCAAACTTGGTATTTAAGTTTGGTATCTTCCAAGGATGCGACACGAAGATTTTCAAGAAAATCGCCCCACCCCAAACTACCCTTTACATGGAAATTTTTTTGAAAATTTTGATTTTCTAAAAAATGCCTCTAACAATTTTGATTAAAATCCCGTATATTACTGACATTTACATACCAAATAAAATGTGTATCTTGAATTTTCTGGAATAGCCTCTGAAGACCTCTTTATTCTGGATGAATTTTGTCGAATATTGCTTAACTGCTAAACGGTAAGATATAGACAGAAGCTTACTACACAGAAAATGTAGGGCACGTTAAAACACACAATTTTTGTTTTATCCTTTTTTTTTCGCGGAGTTGATCGTTTTTTAGTTATTCATTGTTTTTGATTTCACCTTTCAAAAACTTATATTTTCTCACACAGGAATTTGTCAACTCCTGTCCATATAAACAAAGGAACTTCAATCACATAGCAACCAGCTTTTGACTATCACTTTAACCTATGGTACTCCCTTATTTCTCTTCTACTTTCAAGGAAGCAAGTAATAAGACTATTTATGCTAATTTTTTTCAACTAGCATTAAGTAAATAGAAGCATAAGCTTTTTAACATAAATATTTGCAGAGATGTAGAAAAAGTCATGTGAATGGAACAGATCTTTTTAGACAGCCTGTACGTATCAAATGTTGCATTATTGTAAACTTAATAATAAATACTACTACATTATAATGTGATTCTGATTATTTACTCGTTTGCTTCTCATATTTTAACCTCGAAACGAGCCCTCTTGGAAACAGAGAACGAACGATGCTAAACGGTGAAAATGTGAACATCCATATCATGATGGTAGAAAAGACAGCTGGCAAAGGAAGCAATGTGATAACGAGTTTGCGCCTGCAAGGTATGCAGACCATTGTGCGGCAACATGTTACCATGTCAGCAGATGTTGAAGAGATGGGGTGCCTCCTGCTGTCACTAGGTGACGCACACGAAAATAAGTGCAGCCAGTTCATTGTAGACTGAAATGAAATAGAAGGTGTTACAACTTTCTCGTCCTCTTACGTAACAGCCGCCGGGAAGATGAAACTGTGCTTCGTAATATTCTTTACCCAGAATGACTTGAGTTTATTACTTGACTTAAAAATCTGATGTGTTCCATTCACATGACTTTCTCTACAACTCTGCAATACATTATTGTTAAAAAGCTTATGCTTCTATTTACTTCCTGCTAATCGAGAAAAAATTAGCAGAAATATTCCTATTACTAGCTTCCTTGTAAGTAGAAGCGAAATAAGGGAGCATCATAGGTTAATGTAATGGTCAAAAGCTGGTTGAAATGTGACTGAAGTTCCTTTGTTTGTATGGACAGGAGTTGACAAATTCCTGTATGAGAAAAATATGTTTTTATAGCTGAAACCAAAACAAGGAATATCTCAAAAACAATCAACCCCACGAAAAATATATAACATAAATTGTGTGTTTTAAAGTGCTCTACATTTGTTGTGTGGTAAGTTTTTGTCCATCTCTTATGGTTTAGCAGTTATGCAAAATTCCGTAAAATTGACCCAGAATAAAGTAGTCTTCAGAGGCTATTCCCAGAAAATTCAAAATATACATTTTATTTTTCAGGTAAATATCTTTAATATACGATATTTTAATCAAAATCGTTAGAGCCATTTTTTAGAAAATCAAAATTGTCGAAAGAAGCTCCATGTAAAGGGTAGTTTGGGGTTGGGGGATTTTTCTCAAAACCTTTGTGTCGCATCCCTGGAACATACTAAACTTAAATACCAAGTTTGGTATTTTACCGACTTTTCGTTTTTGAGCTATCGTGTTCACACACACACTGACCTTTTTCTGAAAATACTTTTTTTGGATCCAGAGGACCCTAAAACATATATTTCCGGTGAAATCTCGATATCGATTTTTTGGTGGCGTGCAATACCTTCTCTATCAACTATGTACATAGTGCTTATAGAGAAAGTAAAATTCTGATGTGTTTGTTCCATTCTCTACATCTCTGTAACAATTATTGTTAAAAAACTTAATCTTCTGTCTATTTTATGATAAGCAAGATAAACATTGAAAGTATCGGCCGTATTTCTGAGTAAATATTTATTGTTATAGTCATTTTAAAATAGATGTTCTGTATAACAGCAATGATTTTTCGCTGGTTAATGTTAAAGGCAAAACATTTTATTCGGTTAGATTTGTACCCGTTAATTGCTGTTCGCTCTATTGTGATTGACGATTAAACTCCTGGAAGTAATCTGAAAAGACAACTTTTAAAAGCAGGTATATATTGGGACTTATTTTCCCGAAAAGTCTGGTATATTATACTCACATAATTTATACTTATTTGGCAACAAACTATTCTTACAGTGCTTTATTTTTGTATATAACATAACTCCATGGCACGACAGCTCACGGGGAACCTTGGCCTACCGCCCGGCCGCTGCGTCCCCCATCTCGGTCCACTATAGACGTCATTATTTTTGTATATACTTCAAACTAATCAAGATAAACACTAGTTGAAATGGTTTAATTGCTTCTTTTTTTGCAGTTTCAAGGAGGATTAGGGCTAAAAGAGTCAAGTCTTTTGAAATCTTTCACTATGATGACTTCAAAATTTCTTCTTTGAAATTCTGTCTATTTGCAAGTCCAGAATAAAAGATAAAGAAGAACAATGACTCGTTATTTGAGAAAATTAAAAATACCGTTAAATTTAAATCTAAAACAAGAAACATCTCGCAAATGTTGTGTTTTAATAAGATTTACATTTGCTGCAGTAATGCTTTATATATAACGTTATACCAGTTATGCAAAAGTCATCTAGAATGAAGACGATTTCAGAAACTGTTCCCAGAAAATCCAAGATATAATTTTATTTGTAATTAATGGAGTTTTATTTATGGACGTTCTTTAACTGCTGTGGCTCTCAGCGTCCCATTCTATATTGGGCGTCAAATATAATTTAAGTTTGCTCAGAGGCCCCTCTATCAAGCTTGAGGTTCTTTTGCATGCCGTAAATCTACGACACGGGACCAACAGCTTTACTACCCTTCCTAAGGAAGCCATGCTAAGGATTTTTACGCCCAAAAAAATCCATCGTACTCTGCTGGGTTTGAACCCGCGACCTTGGGTATCGGGCTCAATTTTATTTGTCGCGTAAATATCTTTACTATATGGGATTTTAATCAAAAGTCAGACTCGAAAATGCCGAAAAATCGTCTATGTAAAGGATAATTTGGGGTTAGACGAATTTTCCTAGAAAATGTTCGTGTCGCATTCTTGGAAGATACTGAATTTAAATATCAAATTTGGCATTCAACATCTTTTCGTTTTTAGCTATGCACATTCTATCCACGCGTTAACCTTTTTCTGAAAGTATTACGTTAGGATTCAGAGGTGCTCAAAACATGCCTTTCTTGTGAAATCTCGGTACCGAAGTTTTGGGTGGAATCCAAATCTGGCATTGCCTTATATGTACATGTACGTGATAAAGTAAAAAGAGTAACTTCATTCCTATATTCTGCTGCACTGCTCGATTCAAGCTCGCTTCCCAAGTGACTGTTCATTTATGCAGACATTCCCGCTAAGCGCTCGCGTTGGAGAAGTTGCCTGAAGTCACGGCGCACTTCACATTCGCTTGGCTGTTCTTGGCATTGTTATGGCCGCAGTCTGCCTGCAAGTTTGCAGCAGCTTAAGGCTACCTTATGTTGAAACAAACTGAAATGTTTTCACGGCCCAAGGATATTACGCTGTACAACAGGTCCTTAATATTTTAAAATGTTATACTTTTATTTTTTACTTTCTTTACTGTGTACTTAAATTGAATAGAGGAAGTATGTAGGAACTGCATTCCACCCAAAAACTCCTTATCGTGGTTTTACGGAAAACAGTTTTCATGTTCGCTGAATCAAGAAAAACATTATAAAAACAATTCATGGTTTATGTATGTGTGAACGGTATAGAGAGAGCTGTATAACTCATAAACGAAAATCGTTCTAAAGTTTGCGAATATTTAACCAAGTATGGAAGGTTTAAATTCAGATCTTCCGAGGATAAGACACGAAGATATTCGAGAAAATTCCATTAAAAACTTCCCTTTAAGAGGAAAATTTGTCATTATTTTTAATGTTTTCAAGCTGTCAGAAGCGATTTTGAATAAAGTTTAATATATTTGAGGGATAAATGTATAACTTGAATTTTCCCTGAATAGTCTGTGAAGTTATCTTCATTTTAAATACGTTTTGTATAATTGTATAAGTTGTAAACCAAGACATAAGCAGCACACGAAAACTTAGTGACACAAAAATGTATCTCGTTAAATGATGCGTAGTTTATGTCATAATGCTTTCTGCCACTTACGGCTTCCGAAATATTCTTTTTTATCGTATTTATATTCTAACAATATAATCCTGCTTTAAGGGGTTACAGCTTTAAATAATGTGAACCGCTTTACATAGTTTAAAATTCTGTAGGAGCTGCCATATTTCGTTATTCCAGCTAAAACAACTAAACATGAAATTAAATATTTACAATTCATTCTTATTCATTATAAAATCCAAATAAAATGTAATAAATAAGTAAACAATAAGAAACTAATCCTTAACCATCTCAACCTAATAAAATTCTAATTACATTAGGACTAATAGTAAAAAAAATTATTGAAACCAAAAATATTAAAACTAAAATAAAAAATCTGATTAAGTGTTAAATCTCCTATTATGTACTAAATTGCTATTCGTATCTCTCTTCCGTGGCTCCAACGATTTTGATTAACCTCTTTTATAATTAAGATATTTACATGACAAATAAAATGCATATCTTGAATTTTCTGGGAATAGCCTCTAAGAACCTCTTTATTCTGGATGAATTTTTCTGAATTTTGTATAACTAGTAAACCGTAAGAGATAGACAAAAACTTACAATTTAGATCTCCTTAAACCACACAGTTTATGTCGTATACATTTTTTTCTAGAGTTGACTGTTTTCAAGATATTCCTTGTTATTGGTTTCGGTTGTAAAATACTTAAAACTTTTCTCATACAGGAACTTGTCAACTCCTGCCCATACAAACGGATTTCAATCGCATAGTAACCAGTTTTAAAACATGTGTTTAGCCTAGTGTGTTCCTTTATTACTCTTCTACTGATAAAGAATTAGTTAATAAGACCGTTTCTGCTAGTGTTTAACTCGATTAGCATGAAGTGGGTAGAAGAATAAGCTTATTAACAATAATATGTTACAGAGATGTAGAGAAAACCATGTGAATGGAACACATATCTATTTTAATAATAGTTTGTCGAAGAATGGGCAGAGAAAATAATCTGTTTAAGACTATTTCCCTTTAAAGACTAGAATATCATATCGGCAAGTAATACTTGAATAATCCATATAGAACATGAATCATGTAAATAGCCATAGCCTGATTTGCAGCCTATTTGCGTGATGAGAAATCACATAGTTGAATACTGATTGTTTTTGTTATTGCAGGTGCAAGAAACGCAAGTGGCGGACTGACCTTCCTCCCACCAGCGTTATCATCACGTATCACAACGAAGCACGTTCAACACTGCTCAGAACTGTAGTAAGGTCAGTAACTTTTACTGTTTATGTTTAATTGATCTATTATATTTATATTGATTTGAATTTTTTTTTTTATTTATTGTCTGTTCAGCTGTGTTTTAGCTAGTGGGATGGGATGCCCTTCCAAGCAGGTAGGGGTTTAGCAAGTGTAAGGAGGCGTCTGAAGCAAGGGAGGAGTAAAGGCGCGTGACAGACTGGAAGAAGGAAGCACTGTTGCCGATAATATTTGTGTGTTCACCGTGTACAATTTGAGACTCTCAGTAAATTATTCACTATTGGCTGTTTTGCCACTAGCGGCACGCATTCAGTATATGTATACCCCTCCCACAGGTTAAGATGTTACTTGTGCGATAAGCTACCCCAACCCACTAGCTATGACACCGCTGAATAGACAAGTATGTATGTTGCAAATGGTATTTACAATGAAAAATTAGGCTGCCTCTGTGGTCGAGTAATCAACGTTCTGGCATCTCACCCAGCGGTTCTGGGTTCAATTCCAAGCTGGGAATTTGACTAGAATAATTTCCTATTTCTCGCAGATTCTAAAAGTATGAATGGGAGAGTAGATGTGTGTGTTTTAAAAAAAGCATTAACCCTACAGTTCAGCGAGAAAACATCAGCGGATTTCCTCAAGATAATGCTCCCGATATGACCATAGAAGCGACTGTACAGATGAAACTATTTTATAAAATTAACAATTAAACATAAAATTCAATGCATTTTTCATAAATTGCAATATAAGTATTTGTTGCATTATATATCGTCATACTAATGTATTGTTATCTACTAACTCCGGCGCTGTATTCTTTTTTTCTTTTTCCTCTTTTTTTTCAATTTCCCCACATTTCTTTTATTTTATTTTTATTTACCAAGACACAAACATATACACATTTACAAACACACAGACATTCATACCCAAGGCGGGACTCGAACCCACGATCCCCTACGCCACGAAGCACCAAAGCTAGGCACTTTAGCGAGCGTAGCCAAACCCTTAATGTCTTAATTAGTTTCTGTTTGAAGGAAGAAATAAATCATGGACATAGTAAGAGCTCAGTTTGGTCATATACGAGTACGTCCAGAAAGTAAGTTCTGTTTCAATTTATCTCCACTGCAGCGCTGCGATCGCAGTTCCGCACATGCGCGGTAGACGCTCTGTATCAAGGAGAAGAAACGTGCGCCATTTTGAAATCGCTGTCAGCCATATACGCTTTGTTGTGCTTGTTTACAATGTCGGTGTCGATTGAAAATCCCGCCGCTTGTGAAATCAGATCTGTGATTCGTTTTCTGAATGCTAGGAAAGTGAAACCAATTGAAATTTATCGGCAACTTTGCGAAGTTTACGGACAAAATGCGATGAGTGATTCAATGGTGAGAACATGGGTCCAACAGTTCAATGAAGGACGCAGTGAAGTGCACGATGAAGAACGAAGTGGGCGTCCATCTTTGGTTATAGAATAACTGGTTCACGCGATTGATGACAAGATCCAGGAAAACCGCAAGTTTACAATTAGTGCTCTCGCTATGGAATTTCCCCAAAGCTCACGATCACTAATTCATGAAATTGTTACCGAAAAACTGAAATTTCGTAAACTTCAACAATGACGAAGAGCTGAAAGAAAATGTTTCCAACTTTTTGAAGACACAGGCGGCAAACTTCTATGAAGAAGGTATACAAAAACTTGTGCCACGCTATGACAAATGCCTGCAAAATTTCGGCAGTTATGTGGAAAAGTCGTTTAAGAGTTGTAGAATTTTGTGCAATAAATAATTATTCTGTATCTGTACACAATTTAATTTTATTACCAAACGGGACTTACTTTCTGGACGTACCTCGTATAACATTAGAAATAATTTTTAGTGAAATTAGATTGCCGTGCTAATAACCTCTAATTGATCTGTTAGAGCAGGCTTGGGCAAACTTGAGCCCGCAAATCATTCACGTGTCAAACGATTTCCAACCCCTTCATTTGTCTGTTTGCAACAACCAAGCAATTGTACAGCAATATTCTAGATAATGGCGGAACATTACTATATGCAACTACGAGATGCAATGCACAATAGTTGTATTGACATTCAGGGAACAATAGGCTGTTTCATAGTTTGTAGCATACAAAGATGTTATTACATTTTACTGTGTTTATACCACTCACAAACACACACATACACACACACACACACACACACACTTTGGGCTTCTGAAGTAAAGATCATGGGTTCAAATCCGGCTCAGACAGATGTTTTAAGTGTGCTTAAAAGCGATAGCCCCTTGTCAGATTTACCGTCATATAAAAGAACTCCTGCAGTACAAAATTCCGGCACGCCGGCAACGCTGATATGATCCTGGCAATTAACCTTTTTGCTTTCTCTATACGTACCATGTACATAGTGTATAGAGAAGGTATTGCACTCCACCAAAAAAATCGATACCGAGATTTCACCGGAAGTATATGTTTTAGGATCCCCTTTATCCAATAAAAATATTTTCAGAAAAAGGTTCGTGCGTGTGTCCGTGTGCCTGTGAACACGATAGCTCAAAAACGAAAAGTCTTTAATATACCAAAGTTTGGTAGTTAAGTTTAATATCTTCCAGGGATGCGACACGAAGATTTTGAGAAAAATACCCCCACCCCAAAGTACCCTTTACATGGAACTTTTTTCGAAAATGTTGACTTTCTCTAAAATGGCTCTAGCGATTTTGATTAAAATTTCGTATATTAAAGATATTTACCTGACAAATAAAATGTATATCTTGAATTTTCTGTGAATAGCCTCTGAAGACTACTTTATTCTGGAAGAATTTTACGGAATTTTGCATAACTGCTAAACCGTAAGAGATGGACAAAAATTTACATTACAAAAAAAATGTAGAGCATCTTAAAACACACAATTTATCTCATTACATTTTTTCGTGGATTTGATCGTTTTTGAGATATTCCTTGTTTTTTGGTTTCAGCTTTAAAAACAGGAATTTAGCAATTCTGTCCATACAAACAAAGGAACTTCAGTCACATAGCAACCAGCTTTTGACTGTCACTTTAACCAATAGGACTATAGAGAAGTCATGTGAATGGAACACATCAGATTTTTTCTTTTGTTCTGCTTCTAACCAATCAAAGAAGCAAATTTCAATGACAATCGCATAATAATAGCTTTTTCAAAACATTTGACTATCGTTATTGCATAGCAGATTCCTTTAGTTTCCTTCTACTTATAAGGAACTAAGTAATAAGTACATTCTACTAATGCTTATCTCGATTAGCATGATGTATAAAGAAGAGTAATCTTTGTAAGAAGTCTGTTTGTAGCAGTTAGAGAAAAGTATGTGAGTGTAACACATCAGCTGTTTCTCTGTGTAAATAGCAGAGACTACACCCTTTTCATGCTCGGTATTATAAGCCGAGGCTTCAGAGTGATTATCCTCATAAGCACTAAGAGCGCTCTTTCAGGCTTCACTTGGTATTGGCTGTTATTCCCTGTATGTGTGTTTTTTATTTGAGTGCTTGCTTCCATGGAGACTTCAGGATTGATTTAGGGCTGTGTCCATTTTTTTTCTCATTTTTACTTTCTCTGCACGTACTATATACATAGTGTATAGAGAAGGTATTCGATACCGAGATTTCACCGAAAATACATGTTTTGGGTCTCCCTGAATCCAAAAAAGCTGATGTTACACTCACATGACTTTCTCTAGCTCTTCTACAAATTTCTTACATAAGATTATTCTTATTCCTGCACCTTGCTAATCGATATAATCATTAGCAGAATGTTCTTACTGCTTAGTTCCTTACATGTAAAAAGAAAATAAGGGAATACACTACGCTAAACCGATAGTCAATTGTTTTAAAAGCTGTCGTTATTCGATTGTCATTGCAGATCGCTTCCTTGCTTGGCCAGGAGTAGAACAAATGAAAAACAGACACTTCTTGTGTGAGAAAAGTTTAAGTACTTCACAATTAAAACCAATAACAAGGAATATCTCGAAAACGGTTACCTGCACAACAAAAACGTAAAGGACAAAAATTGTGTGTTTTGGCATGAGGTACATTTTTGTGCAGTGCGTTTTTATCTATCTCTTACGGTTTAGCAGTTAAGCAAAATTCAGCAAAATGCATCTAGAATAAAGAGGTCTTTTGAGGCTATTCCCAAAATATTCGAGATATACATTTTATTTCGGACATAAATAGCTTTAATATACGGGATTTTAATCAAAATTGTTAGAACCATTTTTAAGAAAATCAAAATTTTCGAAATTTTTTCCATATAAAGGGTAGTTTGTGGTGGGGGGATTTTTTAAAAATCTTCGTGACGCATCCTTGGAAGATACTAAAACTAAATACCAAGTTTGGTATTTAACGGTATTTTTGTTTTGGGTCTGCTGTCCACAGATACCCACACACACAAACAGACAGACACACACAAGGACCTTTTTTTAAAAATGTTTTTTTCGGACTCAGGAGACCCCAAAACATACATTTCCGGTGAAATCTGGGTATCGAATTTTTGGGTGCATTACAATACCTTCTCTATCCCTATGCTTATTGTACATATGGGGCTAGAGAAAGTAAAAAAGCACTTTTGGAAAAAGTTCCGTGTATGTGTGGGTGTGTGTGTGTGTGTGTGTGTGTGTGTGTGTGTGTGTGTGTGTGTGTGTGTGTGGACAGCAAAGGTCAAAAACGAAAAGCCCTATAAATACTAAACTTGAAAATTTGAACATTTTGATTTTCTCAAAAATGGCTCTAACGATTTTGATTAAAATGTCGTATAGTAAAGATGCTTGTCTAGCAAATAAAATGTATATCTTTAATTTTCTGGGAATAGCCCCTGAAGACTACTTGATTTTTAATGAATTTTACGGAATTTTGCATAACTGGCAAACCGTAAGAGACAAAATCTCACTTAGCAGAAAATGTAGAGCTCATTAAAACACATAATTTATGTTATATACATTTTTTTCGTGGTGGAGTGGATCTTTTTGAGATATTCCTTGTTCTTGGTTTTAGCTTTAAAAAAATACTTTTCTCATACGGGAATTTGTCAACTCCTGTACATACAAACAAAGGAACTTCAATCACAAGCAATGAGATTTTGACTAGTATCCTCTGAGGTAGTTTTCTTTCTGGGTGGCTTTTGATAAATGGTAAACTGTGAGTAGTTAAAAAAGAAAACTTACTACACAAAAAATGTAGATGTTAAAGCATACAATTTATAATACTTTAGCCTATACTACTCCCTTATTTCCCTTCTACTTGCATGGAGGCAAGTAATTTCTATTTCTGGTAATTTTTTCTCGATTAGCATGAAGTAAAAAGAAGCATAAGTTTTTAACAATAATTTGTTGCAGACATGTAGAGAAAGTCGTGTGAAAAGAACACATCATATTCTTTCTACTGCGTATATTTTCCTATGGGATCATTAAATTAGTTATTATTTTCTTTAGTATCCATGTACAAAGTGAATAGTAGGTAGAGAAGGTATTGTATTCCACCTAAAAATTCCATACAGATATTTAACTGGAAATATACGTTTTAAGATCTCTGAATCAGAAATAAAAGCGACTGTCATTGAAAGTCCCTTCTTTGCATGGTCAAGAGTAAAACAAGAGAAACATGTGCGAATTCCTATTTGAGAAAAGTTTAAATAGCGTAAAATTGAAACCATGATAAGGGATATCTCGGAAACGGTTAATTGTAAAAAAAAATTAATAAGACCTATACTGTGAGGTTTAATGAGATCTACATTTTTGTGTAGTAAGTTTTTTGTCTATCTCTTGTGGTTTACGAGTTATAAAAAAATCATCCAGAACAAAGAGGTCTACTCCTAGAAAATTGAAGATATACATTTCGTTTATCATGAAAATAACTTACTCAAATGGTATTTTAATCAAAATCGTTACAGCCATTCTTGAGAAAATCAAAACTTTCGAAAAATGTTACACGAAAAAGTAGTTGGGGGTTTGTGAGGGATTCTCTTGAATCATCGTGTCGCATCCTGTAAGATACTGAGCTTTTTGTAGTCGGCTTACCCACCTCACATTTAGGACTGACACCCCTCTAGAACTTACAAGCGGAAGCCTAGGGGTCAGAAACCTGTCGGGGAGCCAACGGCACGAGCCACAGATTAAAGAACCTGGAATAAGTGGTGGGCCCGTAGCCAAGCATGAGCATGTGGATGACAAGAAAAGTGAATGAGTGGCGGGGGAATCAATGGAAAACGCGCCCAGACGCCGCTTCGTCCACCACAAATCCCAATGAGGGCGCTTGGGATCGAACCCAAGGCGAGCGGTCTAATCACTCACCTAATACTGAACTTAAATACGAAATTTATATTTAACGGACTTTTCGTTTTAACCTATGCCCTATTCACAGACACTCACACAGACAAATCTTTTTCTAAAAAAAAAAAAAA
This sequence comes from Hymenopus coronatus, assembly GCA_030762935.1. NCBI lineage: Eukaryota > Metazoa > Arthropoda > Insecta > Mantodea > Hymenopodidae > Hymenopus > Hymenopus coronatus. Next base: position 52,791,587 of record CM060884.1, read on the forward strand.
AAATTATTCAAGGCGTGCGTAAACATGTATTTCCTGTGAAATCTCTGTATCATATTCTTGGGTGGAATACAGTAGCTTCTCTAACTTACAATATACTTTTACACATGTACCAGAGAAAGTAAAAAGATAATGAGACTAAACCCCCTGTGCTTCAGTTTCTCTAGGCAGTTGGCCTGTATAAAAGAATACACGCCATTACTTTGGTTTCTCCCTCTGAAGAAAGCATTATGTAGTTACATGAAATGGATTCTTCTCGCTAAGGGACGTAGCGCACATGCGTTACAAATATCCGTTTTATATACGACCCTAAAACCGCGAGTTTCCTGCGCCATCCGAAGTCGCTATGACATCTCTCCGTGGGGAATATGCAACCCGCCTTCTTTTTAACGATCACGCCCGCAACGCTGTTCCAGATATTAACTGCTCCAGGTTACGAGGAAAATACAGCGGAATTGAATTCTGTTCACGCATGCGGAAGATAGGGTTCCTCACGTGCGTAGCACACAGCATTTGTTAAAATACCCGGCAAACAATTTTCGTTGTAATCAAAATTACACAATAGGACTGTAATAAATTTGAAAACTTTTCAGTAGTTTAATGATACAGTTGCTTAAGGAGCAAATGTATACCTAAGTGCTTAGAAAGTTACAAAAACTGAAAATATTAAAATTCGTGAGAAATGTTCTGAAGATAGAAAAAAAAAACGATTTTTCTACAAACGATTGTAACAAAAGAGTATTCCTTTATCTACATCGTATTAATTGAGAAAAAACATTAGCAGAAATGCCTGTATTAGTTTCTGAAAAGAAATAAGGTTATAAAGTCTAGTCTAAGGCGATAGTCATATATTTTAAAAAGCCAGTCTCTATGTGAAATAATTGAAATGGGTTCCCTTTGCACGGCCAAGAGTAAAACAAAAGAGAGATGAAACGAAACATAACCTCCCGTTTGAGAAACTATTAAGTAGCTTAAAATTGAAACCAATTATCAGGCATATCTAGGAAACAGTTGACTCTACAAAAAAAATTATATTTGACATAAATTTGTTTTACGAGATCTTCATTTTTTGAATAGTAAGTTCTTGCCTATCTCTAATTTGTCCAGAATGAAGAGGTCTTCGGAAGCTATTCCGACAAAATCCAAAATATAAATTTTATTTGTCATGTAAATATTTTTAATATACGAAATTTTAACCAAAATCGTTAGAAACATTTTCGAGAAAATAAAAATTTTCGAAAAATGTTCCGTGTAAATGGTAGTTTGGGACTGGAGGATTTTCTCGATTAGCATGGAATAGAAAGAAGAGGAATTTTTGTAAGAAGTGTATAGAACAGGTAGCGAGAGTAATGTGAATGGTACAATCATTTTTACTTTCTCTATACGTACTATGTAGATAGTGTGTAGAGAAGGTATTTCACTCCACCCAAAAATTCGATACCGAGATTTCACCGGAAATTATGTTTTAGGGTCCCCTGTAACCAAAAAAAAAAAAAAAACATTTGCAGAAAAAGGTCCGTGTGTATGTGTGTGTGTGTCTGTGTGTCTGTGAACACGATAACTCAAAAACGAAAAGTAAGTAAAATACCAAACTTAGTATTTAAGTTTAGTATCTTCCAGAGATGTGACACGAAGATTTTCAGAAATTTCCCCTCACCCCAAACTACCCTTTACATGCAACTTTTTTCGAACATTTTGATTTTCTCAAAAATGGCTCTAACGATTTTGATTAAAATATCATATATTAATGACATTTACCTGATAAATAAAATGTATATCTTGAATTTTCTGGAAACAGCCTCTGAAGACAACTTTATTCTGGATGATTTTATGGAATTTTGCATAACTGCTAAATCGTAAGAGATGGACGAACACTTAAAACACAAAAAACATAGAACACGTTAAAACACACAATTTATGTTATATAATTTTTTTTCGAGGAGTTGATCGTTTTTAGGATATTCTTTGTTTTTGGTTTCAGCTTTGAAAAACATACATCATACAGGAATTTGTCAACTTCTGTCCATACAAACAAAGGAACTTAAGTCACGTAGCAACCAGCTTTTGACTTTCATTTTAACCTATGGTACCCCCTTATTTCCCTTCTGCTTACAAGGTAGCAAGTAATAAGACTATTTTTGCTAATTTTTTCTCGGTTAGATGAAGTAAATAGAATAATTTGTTGCAGAGATGTTGAGAAAGTCATGTGAATGAAGCACATCAGATTTTTTTAACATAAATTAATTTTACATTTTGTTCTGGATTAATGAGTTATCTATAACGATGGCACTATTTTCATTGAAATTTGATACCTAATTTAATAGAAGAAGAACAGCAATAGAACAAATATAATTACTCATTAATTAGACCTTTAAATTTTTAAAAATGAAAAAGAGTCACCTCCATCTGTTTTTGAGCTCCCTACATGTGGATTAGTGCGCATTATGCACATTAAGAGTCCGTATCCTCAATAATAAAAATCGATAGATTATCTATAGTCTGCTTCGGCTGTCCTCGAGACTCAAGGCTATACTTTGTATGGTAAGAGAGACGAGTGAGGGGGTTTTATTAGTGATTTCTCCCTCTACGTCTCGCCCCTCGTATATCACATATATACCACATCGGTCGATCATGCTATTCCCTGCTGAGAAGACCGGCTGCAATGCATTATGAACAGGATCGAGTTTTATCGTAAGGAATAGCGTAACACTCATATTAGAATGCAAACAGTCCAGAGATTAGGAATAAATCCGTCGTTAATTAAAAATGTAGACTTCGCAGCTAGCCCACGGAATACGCCCTAATACATGCTGTTTACGAAAGGCTGTGATGAAGTAGATAACCATAAAAAACATCAAGGATTGCAAGATAGAAAACTCAAACTGTATTACGCTGATGGGTTGCGATCATAGCAATATTTGTTTCTGTTTGATGTGCAGATATAAGATGAAACCTAATCCGCTCTATCTAATTCTGAATATTTCTAGCTGACTAAATTACCTTGACCTATTTTTACTTTCTCTATGTGTACATAGTACACAGATAGAAAAAATATTACACTCTACCCAAAAATTTGATACCGAGATTTCACTGGAAATATACGATTTAAGTCCCCCTGTATCAAACAAAACAAACAAAAAACAAAAAAAAACATTTTTACTTTCTATTCATTGTATATGGTATATAGATAGAGAAGGTATTGCTCTCCACCCAAAAAATTGTATACCAAGATTTCATCGGAAATACACGTTTTAGGGTTCCTTACTCCAAAAAAAGAAACACATTTTTAGGAAAATGTCCATGTGTTCGTGAACAGATAACTGAAAAACAAAAAATGGGTAAAATGCCAAACTTTATATTTAAGTTTAGTATTTTGCAAGAATGCGACACGAAGATTTTGAGGAAAATCCCCCCACCCTAAACTTCCCTTTACATTCAATAAATTTCGAAAATTGTGATTTTATCAAAAATGGCTCTAACGATTATGATTAAAATACCGTATATAAAAGATATTTGCATAACAAATAAAATGAATATCTAGAATTTTTCTTTTTCTGAAGACCTCTTTATTGCTGAATTTTAAATAAATTGTAAACCGTAAACATCGATAAAAAGCTTACTAGAACACACAATTTATATGTGGAGTTGACTATTTCCGAAGTATTCCTTGTTATTGGTTTCAGTTTTTATATATTTAAATTTCTTCATACGGGAATTTGTAAACTCCTGACTAGGCAAAGAAACGGATTTCAACTATATGACAACCAGTTTTTAAAAGATTTGACTATCATTTTAGCCTAGTGTGCTCCTTTATTTACCTTCTACTGACGAAGCAAGCAATAAGGACAATTTTTATTTAGATTAGCATTAAGTAGATAGAATAAGCTTTTAGCAATAATTTGTTACATGTGTGTAGAAAAAATCATGTGAATGGAACTCATCAGATGTTTTCCCTGCAGTGAAGGTGTTTATTAAGTGATATATACGAAAATGTGTTTATGGCGGATGGTAAAGGAATGCGTAATGTTAACAATCTCCGACTTCGCATTACCTCTCAAGTGTTTTATAACCAAGGTGCGGAGGGAAAATGTATGAGAAACATGTCACTTTGCGGTGCGGGGCATTTAATAATGTTAGTTATGCAAGTTAGTTCCTCGTTGGATAGAATGTCAGGGTGTAAATCATTGTCTTGGAGCACCTGTTCATCGCGCCTAATATTTGCATTGCAACACATGCAGGGTAGGATTCTATCTGGCAACGCTCAAGAGTTCTTGAATTGTTTTCCTTAATTTACAGTCTATTAACAGTAGTGTTAACACCCTTTAGAATCAAGATATTAATATATATGTAGAAAATTGATTAAGAATCCTGTTTAATTAAATAGCAAACACGTTTATCTTTATAGTTTCTCTAGCACGTATGTACAGTTTGCTCAGTACCTAGAGAAGGTATCTTTCAAAAAATATTTTTTTTATTCAGGAGTCCTCAAAATACGTATTTCCGGTGAAATCTCGGTATCGAATTTTTGGGTGGAGTGCAATAACTTCACTACTTACATACTCGGTATCGAATTTTTGGGTGGAGTGCAATAACTTCACTACTTTCATACTCGGTATCAAATTTTTGGGTGAAGTGCAATAACTTCATACTTACATACTCGGTATCAAATTTTTGGGTGAAGTGCAATAACTTCATACTTACATACTCGGTATCAAATTTTTGGGTGGAGTGCAATAACTTCACTACTTACGTACTCGGCATCGCATTTTTGGGTGGAGTGCAATAAGCTCTCTACTTGCGTACTCGGTATCGCATTTTCGGGTGGAGAGTAATAACTTCTCTACTTGCGTACTCGGTATCGCATTTTCGGGTGGAGAGTAATAACTTCTCTACTTACATACTCGGTATCGCATTTTCGGGTGGAGAGTAATAACTTCACTACTTACATACTCGGTATCGTATTTTCGGGTGGAGAGTAATAACTTCTCTACTTACATACTCGATATCGCATTTTCGGGTGGAGTGCAATAACTTCTCTACTTACATACTCGGTATCGCATTTTCGGGTGGAGAGTAATAACTTCTCTACTTACATACTTGGTATCGCATTTTCGGGTGGAGAGTGATAACTTCTCTACTTACATACTCGGTATCGCATTTTCGGGTGGAGAGTAATAACTTCTCTACTTACATATTCGATATCGCATTTTCGGGTGGAGTGCAATAACTTCACTACTTACATACTCGATATCGCATTTTCGGGTGGAGAGTAATAACTTCACTACTTACATACTCGGTATCGCATTTTTGGGTGGAGTGCAATAACTTCACTACTTACATACTCGATATCGCATTTTCGGGTGGAGAGTAATAACTTCACTACTTACATACTCGATATCGCATTTTCGGGTGGAGAGTAATAACTTCTCTATCTGCTTACCGTGTTTCTACTATGCGGTGAAAGTAATAATGTAAGGGTTAGGTGATGACTAAGTCACAATAGCCTGAGTCCTGCTACAAGATAGGATAGAATACCGTCGGAGGGGACGGGGCATCGAACCTGAGGTTATTATACCTTCGTCCCACAAGGGTAACCTAGAGAGGGAGGGAGGGAGGGATGAGGTGATAGGATGCACCGGGCGGCCGGAACCAGGAGCGACGGCACATCAATGAGAGGTTCCCTACGGTTTCCATATTGAAGAACCCCGAAAGTCAGTCAGACAGACCGAAGCCTCCGCCAGGAGCGGCACCGGGGAACGGAGATAGTCACTTTGAGCAAGCGTTTACCTGCCACGCCGCATGGATCTCCATCACCGACACTTCTAACCTTGAATGAAGCAAACAGGATGAAGGATGAATTAAATGTCATTGGAAACGACATGAGGATAACAGGAAATTCGGGAATGAAAGAAACCAAACCAGCATTCACTGGCGACCCGGGCAACCCCCGAAAAAGTCCATGGTTCAGACAGGCCTGCCATGGGAAGCAAACGGGTCTCGGCATCGAACCTGAGGCTGTTGTACCTACGCCCCACAAGGGGGGGGTGGCCCCGAGAGAGAAAGAGAGAGAGAGAGAGAGAGAGAGAGAGAGAGAGAGAGAGAGAGAGGTTAGAAAATACACCGGAACCCGGCGGAGGACGATGGAATTTGTTTAGTCGTAAACATCCTTAGCATGGCTTCCTTCGAAAGGGAAGTAAATCCGTGGGTCCTGTATCGTACATTTACGGCACGTTAAAGAACCTCAAGCCTCATAGAGAGACCTCTGAGCAAAATTAAGTGGTATTTCACGCCCAATATAGAATGGGACATTGAGAACCACTGCAGTCAAAGAACTCCATAAATAAAACTCCATTTCATTTTTTCGAGATACACTGGGTAGCCGGAACCAGAAGCGACGGTGCTGTAATGGCAAGGTGTCTTCAGTTTCCAGATTGAAGTACTCCGATATTCGGACAAGCAGACTGGAGCCACCACCAGGAGCGGCACCAGCCGAAGTCGGGGCGTTTACCTTGCTACGCTGCACCAACGCTTCCAACACTGAAAGAAACCAATAGGATGAAAGATGAATGAAATGACAATGGAAAAGACATGGAGGGACAGAAAATTCAGAGAATGAAAGAAACCTATCCAGCATTCGGTTCGCGACCCGGGGAAACCCCTATAGGTCAGGTAGACCGACAATGTAAGCGAACCCGCGACCTCCCGAATGCGGGTCACAGACGAAACCGGTGCTACTACATAAATTACAGTAGTTCAGACCTCTCTCCTCAGATGCTTTTTGGTTAGAGTTGATCGGCGCGGTTGTGTCTGACATGACTGTATCACTTGCAGCGATCCTGTGGAAGCAGAGAGGACAAAGGGCAGTTACAGAACTCGCCACTGCCCTCTGGCGACAGCTGGACTAAGATGGTGCGGGACAAAACTGACAAACACTGGGACCACATTTGCATCCGGGTCACTTGATCCCCCTCACACCCCTGGTGGTAACATGACCTCCCCAAACACGCGACAGATGCCTGGACTACACGAATCGAGTAGCTTTGGCTGCAGATGGCGCTCGCTGTCGGGCCACTGAGCCGATTTACACAGGCACTTTACGTCTCACTGACATTATGCATTAACTCAACTTCTGGCCAAATATGAAATGCTCAGTCCAGAAACCATGTTTTGTATAGTCCATCGTATTACTCGAATTGTCCAGCACAGCTTTCTAAAGCTTTTTAATTATCTATTGAATATACCGATACACAATAGGAACGAAAATATTAACAATGAACAATATTTTATGTATTGATTTGTTTTTTCACACAAGTTGTGTATAGAACAGGGGTTGAAAAGGTAGAGTCAGACTGAAAAATTCAATGCCATAGCTGGGATTTGAACCACGGATCTACCAGTCTCTAGCCAGTTGCTCTACCACTGAGCTTCAATGGCAATATGCCGACATGACATTAAATTCCTCAACTGATTCATATGTTTCCCCGTAAACCACAAGAATATCTCAAATTATTTTGAAATGACATTCCCCAGTGGCGACTTACAATGTTGTAAGTACTTTTTGTCCCGGGCTTCATAGTTTATTACGGTCAAATAGTGTTTAAAAAACTTTAATTATTTTACATCACCTTGTGGTTTTCCAGGAAACATGCAAGTCAGTCGAGAAATTGATTGCCATGGTAGCTCAGTAGTAGAGCAACCGGCTAGAGACCGGAAGATCTGTGGTTCAAATCCCGGCAATGACGTTTTTTTCAGTCTGACTCTCTGTTAGCTCAGTGGTTGAGCAACCGGCCAGAGACCGGGAGATTCCTGGTTCAAATTCCGGCTATGGCATTGAATTTTTCAGTGTGACTCTACCTATCCAAAATCTGTCATTCACATGACATTACATACCTACTCTGCAACAAACTGTTCTTACAAAAGATTATTCTTCTCATTACTTTATGCTAATAGCAATAAATGTTAGCAGAAATGGATATATTACATATTTTGTTTTAGGTACAAGGTAAATAAGGAAATAAATTAGGCTAAAGCGATAGTCAACTCTTTTAAGTGCTGGTCGCTATTGGATTCAATTGAAATTCTGACCAGAAAAAAAAAATATGGTGGATTGCATTCATATGACTTTCGGTATCTGTAACTATTTTATCTACTTCATGCTAACCGAGGTAGACACAAGCATTATTACTTCCTTCCTAGTGAATAGTAGGGAAATAAGGGAACACACTAGGTTAAAGCGTAGTCAAATGCTTTAAAAACGTTCGCTATACGATTGACATTGAAATTCGGTTACCTTTCCACGTCCAGAAGTAAAACAAATTGGATATGAAACCGATGAGGACTTCCTGTGTGAGGAACGTGAATTATTTTAAAATTGAAACTAATAACAGTGAATATCTCGGAAATAATTAGCCACAAAAAATATATATGTTAATTTTGAGAAAGTCAAAATTTTCGAGCTTGTAAAGAGTAATTTAGGATGGGGGATTTTCTTAAAAATCTTGGTGTCGCATCCTTGCAAAATGTTGAATTTAAAAATCAAATTTGGTATTTAACCTACTTTTCCTTTTTGAATTACCATGTTCACAGGCACTCGGACACACGGATCTTTTTCTAAAAATTCTCTTCTTTTATTTCCTTTTGAGGAGACCTCAAAATATATATTTCCAAAGAAATCTTGACATGAAGCTTTTGGATGGAATGTAATACTTCTCTATCTACATAATTCGTGTAGAGAAAGAAAGAAAGAAAGACGGATGACGAATTCTCATTTGCGAAAACTAAGTATTGGGAAATCTAAACCAAAAACAAGAAATATCTCAGAAATTGTTAACTTCACAGGATAAAAGATATATGTTTGACATAAATTGTGTGTTTTAACAAGATCTATATTTTTTGTGCAGGGAGTTTTTGTATATCTCTTACGGTTTAATAGTTAAACAAAAGCTCTTTAGAATGAAAAGGACTTCGCAGAAAATATATATATATATTTCATTTGTCATGAAAATAATTAAAATTAAATATATAAAAATTAAAATTGTTAGAGCCATGTAAAACAATATCGTAAAATCTTGCATATAAAGTGTATGGGGTGGGTGATTTTCTTCAGCCTTTCTGTCGTTCGCATCCCTGAAAGACACTGACTTAAATAATGTGTGACATTTAACATACTTTTCGTTTAGGAGTTGTGTTGTTCACATACACAGACACACACACAAGTTTTTCTGAAGCTTTTACTTTTTCATTCAGGGGTCCTCAAAATGTATATTTCGAATGAAATTCGGCATATAACTTTTGGGTGGAATATTCAATACCTACCTCCTCTGTCTACTTTGTACAGTGTACATGGTAGATAACGTAAAACTTTGCCAGTGTGTAAATTTGTTTAAAATATGTACACATTTCTGATTAAAAATTAGCAAATGCAAATGAAATATAACGCAGAAATATTTTGTTTCCGCTTTGTAACACAAAACATAAAACGTAGCCAGCATTGATAGTCACTTGTTTCGATGATGGAAGCAAAGTGTAACAGATTACTCATGTATACCGCAGGAATGTGAAAGAGTTAAGTGGAAATAATTCAATGTGCAGTAAAATACAAACCATTATGCCATATAGGAGTGAAGGGAAATGGTCGTTAAGGGTACAATGCAAATCTTGTCGAATGCTCCACTTAATACGTAAGTGCCATTAGACACAATTTTCATTTACCCTATGTTTATACTTGCTTCGTATTGTCTTATTATTTATATGGTACTTGTGATCCTTTAAACACTAATTCAAAGTTTGTTCAAATATATTTCAGATATGCATTGAAATAAATATTAAAGTCAACATCAAGAATAAAGAAGGACAACTTCACGCGAATTAAATAAAAAAGCGTTTAGTTCTTTAGAAATATTGTATTGCTGACACTAAATTATTTTAATTCTATGATTACTGTATTACATCATAGCTTTTTTTACTTTCACTACTGCGTATAGTAAGTAGAAAAGTATTGTATTACACCCAAAAATAGTATCTCGAGAATCCACTGCAAATATAGGTTTTGAAGACCTCTGAATCCAGTTTTAGATAAGGGGTGAGGGTGTCTGTGAATAACACAACTCAAAAACGAAAAGTCGGTTGAATACCATCCTTAGTGTTTAGGTTCTCCGTCTTCTAAGGATGCAACATTTTCAAGAAAATCGCCCCTCCCCAAACTACTCTGTACATGGAAATGTTTCTGAAGATTTGATTTCCTCAAGTTGTTCTAACGATTTTGGTTAAAATACAATACGTTTAAGATATTTTATGACAAATTAAATGTATCATCACAAAGCGACCAGACCGCGGCGTGGCCGAGTGGTTAGCCCACTCGCCTCACCTAGACGGCCCAGGTTCAATCCCAAGCGACCGCATGTGAGATTTGTGGTAGACAAAGCGGCCGCCGTTGCATTCTACCGGTGCTCCATCTTCATTCCATCATCAGTGTCATCGTCTGCGGTGCCACAAGTAGTAAAAGCAGGTATTAAACACTACCCAAAAAAAAGCGACCAACTTTAAAACAATTTTGACTGTTGCTTAACTTTTTATATTCCCTTATCCTTTTATTTATATAAGGAAATATACACTAACATTATGTGGCTTAATTGGTTATGTCAATTAAAGAAAATTGTAAGCGAAGTTGGATTGGGGGACCTAAACAATCAACAGACAGTAGGGGGACAAAAACTACAGAATAAACTGAAAGCTAAGATAGACGATATAGAGAAAAAAGATGTATTGGTAGTTTACGGGATAAGAGTACTTTATATTATATAGGAATGTTAATAAAGAATGGGGAAGAGAAAAATCTGATGTGTTACACTCACATGACTTTCTCTAGCCGTTCTACAAACTTCTTACATAAGATTATTCTTCTTTCTGCACCTTGTTAATCGAGGTATTCAGCACAATGTTCTTATTACTTAGTTCCTTATAAGTAGGAAGAAAATAAGGGAATACACTAGACTAAATCGATAGTTAAATGTTTTAAAATCTGTCGTTATTCGATTGTCATTACAAATCGCTTCTTTTCTTGGCCAGGAGTAGAACAAAAGAAAAGCGGACACTCCCGCCTGAGAAAAGTGTAAGTACTTCACAACTGAAACTAATAACAATGAATACCTCAAAAACGGTAAGCTCCACGAAAAAAATGTATTTGACATAAATTGTGTATTTTAACAAGGCCTACATTTTTTGTATAGTAAGTTTTTGTCTATCTCTTACACTTTATTAGTTATGCCAACTTAAGCAAAATTTACCCAGAATAAACAGGTCTTTAGAAGCTATTCCCAGAAAATTCAAGATATGCATTTTATTTGTCAGGGAAATATTTTTAATATACGATATTTTAATCAAAATCGTTAGAACCATTTTTGAGAAAATCAAAATTTTCGAAAAAAGTTCCATGTAAAGGGTAGTTTGGGGAGGGGGATTTTTCTCAAAATCTTCGTGTCGCATCCCCGGAAGATACTGAACTTAAATACCAAGTTTGGTATTTTAGCTACTTTTCGTTTTTGAGTTAATCGTGTTCACAGACACACCTACACACGGACACACACACACACACACACGGACCTTTTTCTGGGAATGCTTTTTTTAGATAAAGGGGGCCCTAAAACATATATTTATGGTGAAATCTCGGTATCGAATTTTTTGGTGGAGTGCAATACATTCTCTATACACTATGTACATAGTGTCTATAGGGAAAGTAAAAATTAACAGAAATAATCATATTACTTTCTTCCTTGTAAATAGAAAGGAAATAAGAGAGTAGCATAGGTTAAAGCGATAGTCAGAAGCTGGTTACTATGTGACTGAAGTTCCTTTGTTTGTATGGTCAGGAGTTGACAAATTCCTGAATGAGATAAGTTAAGATTTTCGACTCTGAAAAAAAAAACAAGGAACATCTCAAAAACGATCAACTCCAAGAAAAAAATGTATACAGCATAAATTGTGTGCTTTAATGTGCTCTACATTTTTTGTATGGTAAGTTTTTGTCTATCTCTTACGGTTTAGCAGTTACACAAAATTCCGGAAAATTCCCTGAGAGTAAAGTAGTCTTCAGAGGCTGTTCCCAGAAAATTCAAAATATACATGTTATTTGTCGGGTAAATATTTTTAATGTACGATATTTTAATCAAAATCGTTAGAGCCATTTTTTAGAAAATCAAAATTTTTGAAAAAAGTTCCATGTAAAGGGTAGTTTGGGGTTGGGTGGATTTTTCTCAAAATCTTCGTGTCGCATCCCTGGATGGTATTTTACCGACTTTTCGTTTTTGAGCTATCGTGTTCACAGACACACGGACACACACGGACCTTTTTCTGAAAATACTTTTTTTAGATAAGGGGACCCTAAAACATATATTTCCGGTGAAATCTCGGTATCGAATTTTTTGGTAGAGTGCAATACCTTCTCTATACACTATGTACATAGTTCGTATAGAGAAAGTAATAAGCATTTGTAAGAATAATTAGTTGCAAAATAGGTACTTCGTCCAATATGTAAACAATGCGACTGTGTATTAGCCCGGTGTGTATTTTATTAGTTTAATTATTAGTTTTGTATAGGTTTAGTATAAGAAATATCTGCTTCAGTAGAACGCAGAACCTTAGGGTGTAGAAGCTTCTATTATGCTCGCCGAGGTTACTTGCTTTGTTAATGCTGTAGACACAATTGCCTTTGTAAAGCAAGTTTTTCATCAGAGACACAAGTAACACGCTAAAGGTTAAAGAAAGGTTTATCCCCAAATATTTTGGAACCCGGGACTTTTTCATTATAAAGAGTGGTCACTTGAGTAGAATACAAATAACTTACTAAGTTAGTCACGCGCTTCTTTTTAGCCAATCAGGAAGGAATGCAATATTAGAGGTTTTAGGAATTTAAGCGATACGTGTACAAGAAACCAGGTTGATTGTTATTGTGAATTCTTATGGTGAATGTTACGCTGACTGCGAAGCTTAATGCTACAGTTGCTACGACTACGAATGTTACTCTTATTGTTACTCTTACTACGATTCTGAAGGTGATAGTGATTAATGTTGCTGTTGCAACGTATTCTGTGTGATGACAACAAGAACTCAGCAATAGCGGAAATTAGCACGAAGTGTGGTTATGTCATCGTTTTCAAGAATGTTTATGTCAGGAGTCGCTCGTAAGGTTAGTGCCTCAACCAGCAACAAAGAAGAATAAAAGTATTCATTTAGTGAAATTAAGTGAAATATCTCTTTTCTTGAGTCTACATATGTTAGTTATTCTTTTCGCCCCTGAGGAGAGTCAACTGGTGTTCTACAGGGATAAGCATAGCCGGTGCTGTAAAGGACTTTCATAGGTATATAGAGTAATGTCACGAGTGCTAGACCAGCACTGGCGCCACACGAGATACAGCGACAACAAATACAGATGAAAATTATTGAAGCACTATTTAGAATTCGTGTTAATGCTTTTATTAGTAAAGTTTATCGGCTATCTACTTGTAATGTCATGTGAAAAGTCATGTGAAGGTAACACAACAGCTTTTTATAATTGTTTTAGATATCGTGTTTTTCTGAACAAAAGTGATTCCATTATTATTATCATCATAAAATGCTTTTAGTTTCCTAAAGTCACAAATAGGCTCAAATTGAAAGTAAGTTTTGCAGCTGTAAAGATGATATTCTTTACAATTTGTTAAATTATAGATTCCCTTAAGTTAGTGTTTAACGGCACCTAATCACAGAATGAAGAACCTGGAACGAGTCGTCGGCCTGTAGCCAGGCAAGAGTCTGAGGAAATGGATGATATGAAATGAACGCGACATGGATGTTAGGAAAGGTGCTAATAGAGCAATTGTGGAGTGAGTGACGGAGAAACCGGAGGACCTGGGGACGCCGTTGCGTCCACCACAAATACACATGCGGGCGCTTTGGATCAAACCGGGCCACCTAAGTGGGAGGCGAGCGATCTAACCACTCAGCCACGGCGCCGGGCCGTATAAATATTACGATTAGAATTATGCAACCATCTTGTAGCTACTCGGCAGTTGTTTGCTTAGGGTGCGCGAGTATCCGATACCAGTTCGACATCTGATGGAAGCAGTCTTGTGAGGTCCATAGAAACCAATTGAAGCGAAAGTTAGGTATAGTGGAGTGCAGAAGCATATCGATGCTTTTTCCCGTGGTTTTCTTTAATTTTTGCAGAAGCTTAAAGGTGGCGTTATGTCCAAGGAGACCGCATGTCGGATTTGTGGTGGGAAAATCAGCGTGTGGTTGGGTTTCCTCTGGTCTCTGCAGTTTCCTCCGTCATTCATTATGCCACCTGCTTCATAATCATCTTTTCTTTCATCCATATCACCTTTCTATTTCGTATAGCATTTCTTTTCTCACTCTAATACCAGCATACAACGACCTGACCATCCTGGCTACTCTAGCTGATCCACAGTCCGTCTGCTCCTCAACAGGCACTGCCTTGTAAATCTTTTTTTTTTTTTGAGGTTTTCATACAAGGGAGGTAAATAGCGAAAGAAAGTGAAGAAGAATGGCGAGGAGGAGAATGATAAGAAGAAACCCCTTATCATTTGTGTTCCACATCAGTCCCTTATTGGTTTGAAAGAAGTAATTAGTGACAATTCACTCATTACAGGGAATAGGAGAACGTCAAGTGTATTAGAAATTTAGTAAGCAGTATGTAAGCTCATGCAACAATGTAATACAACATTGCAGCATTCTACTTCTCAAGAGGGGAAAGGGAAGGTGGCGAAACTTTACAGGCTAGAACAATAGGGAAGTTATTATGGAAACCACACGTAAACATTGCCCTTTAGCTATTGCCACAGGATGCTTGTTGTTTAAAACAAACTTTAGACTATGAACACAGGTCGATTTCGAGCTCAGGAGCTAAGGAAAATCTGGGGGTAAATATTGATGTAGTGCTAGAACCAGATAGGGGAGTTGAACATGACAGGGTGGTTTAGTGTTTGCTTACTAACATTAAATGTGCATTTTATCGGCACAATTCCATTCACTCGACTCACCATTACTGATTGGTAGCTTTGGACCACAAGAAGAGGGCGAAAGAGATTTGAGGCATGAAAGGGGACTTACTCCTCAGATAGGCGATTTGTTTAACACAAATGTATGTATGTCACCCATGCGGCCATGTCTGACAGCTGCGATAGCTATAATTATGCATTTCCTGATTCTCATTGCTAGTTCACGAGCTATTGACAACGATGTTTATGTTTATCAGTGCGAGCGTACAAGAACTTTATCGCCATAGCAAAAATGGTTATGAGGCATTTTCTCCTGCTCACCTTCTTGTGGTCAGACAGAAGCGACTCCCGGTCTAACAGATCGCGATTATAGCTGAAAGTCAGTGTCCCGATCGTAAGCCATCTCCTGGCCATCACTAAGGCGGCCCGGGTTCGATCCCAAGCAACCACATGTGGGATTTGTGGCTGGCAAAACGGCGCAGGGGCAGGTTTTCTCCGATTTCCCGCCATCGCATTCCATCGATGCTCCATCTTTGATTCTTGCACCATTAGTATCATCGCCTGCGATACTATAGTAAAATCGGGTGTTAACAACACTATACAAAGGCCACCACCCTCTTCCCTGATTCCCTGTGGCTATCGCATGAAGGTGTTTACGAATAGGATAGTTTACTATAACCAGAGGTTATAAAGCCTGTTCCATAACTAGGTTTACATGAAACATTATAAAATTTCACTTATATTCCATTCATATAGTATCAATAGTACCGCATAGTGTGATGGCGCTTCTGTTCTTACCAGGGGCACCCACATGTGTCTCTCCATGTCTCTCTTCATTAAAAACGTATGTTCGCTCACGTTGTTGAATATTCTGTTGTCATAGCATCCAGTTTCTCTATCTCCTCGCAAGTTTTCCCATTCGAAAGTAAAAATCTGATGTGTTCCATTCACATAAATGTTTCTAGCTGTTCTAAATACAAACTGTTCTTACAAAATATTAATATTTTATCTACATTACGCTAATTGAGATAAACATAAGTAGAATTAGCCTTAATACTTGCTTCATGGCAATTATTTGCTTAGTGACACTTGGTAGCACATTTCATATTTCACGCATTATTGAAAATCCGACATTTTTCCATACACGGCCTTCACTTTCTTTTTCACGCGGTCTAAAATAGGTGTCAAGTGTCTCTATTAATTGCTTGGACAAGTTCATTGTCAGTTTCCAGGGCTAGAAGAATTTCGATGCTCAGTGTTTCCAAATATGTGGTATTGTCGTAGATATATCTGCAAAGTTCTTCTGTATGAATTGCAAATTTTCATGCAATCCATTTGAAGCAAGAGATTTTACAATCCTGGTTGAAGAACATGCACTATTATCAAAGACATTAATTACCTGTTAAACAGTATTGTAATACACTGCTGCGTTGAGCCACGTTCCCCAACGCCTTACTACCAGCTGTATACATGGGGTGCTTGTAGTCGCCAACGCAGGTCGGTCTCTACTCGGTAGGTATGCAACTGGTATGCGCTTGTGTCCCGCTATCAGTCCCCAAGATTCTATCCCTAATCATTACTATGGATTTACAAATGCCTTCAACGTTTCTTTTATTATTATTATTATTATTATTATTATTATTTTCTCAATTTAAATCTGCAAATTCACATTGGGTTCTGCAACAAACTATCCATATAAAAGCTTATTCCTCTATCTGCTAATCGACATAAGCATTAGTACAAATGGTCTTATTGTTTATTTCAAAGGTTCAAAGAAACAAGGAAATACTCTAGGCTAAAGCCATAGTCAACTTTTTTAAAATCTCCTTTCTGAGTGATAACCTTGAAATTCGGTTCGCCTTGCATGGCTAGGTGTAAAAATAGAAAACCGAATGGCGCTTTCCTGTTTGAGAAACGTTTAAGCAATAACAAAAAAGTGATTAACACTAATAATAATAATAATAATAATAATAATAATAATAATAACAATAGTTGTGTAGTAAGATTTTGCTATATCTTACGGTTTACCAGCTATGAAAAATGTCATACAGAATAAAAAGGGTTTCAGAGGTTAGTTGGTACTCAAACGCCTTTTCGTTTTTAAGTTATACTGTTCACAGACACATACACACGCACGCACGCACACACTAAAAGTTTGTTATAAATTTATGGAATCTCAAAACATGTATTGCAAATGAAATCTCGGAATCTACTTCCTTCTCTACCCATCTGTACATTGTGCAGAAGGTACAAATCTGATGTGATACGTTCACTTAACTTTCTCTACCTATGTTGCAGCAAACTATTCTTACAAAAGCTTATTTTTGTACTTCATGCTTGTCAAGATAAACTTTAGTAGAAGGCATTTTATTCCAATATATTTCCTTGTACAAGGAGAATAAGGAAATACAATAAGCCAAAGCGGTTCAAATATTTCAAAAGCCGGCCGCTTGTGATGGTATTGAAATTCCGTTCTCTTGGCCTGACAAAGATGAAAAAATCTGATGTGTACCATTCACATGACTTTCTCTATATCCCTGCAGCAAATTATTCTTAAAAAGCTTATTTCTATTTACTTTATGCTAATCAGAAAAAAAAAATAGCAAAAATAGTCTTATTACTTGCTTCCTTGTAAGTAGAAGCGAAATAAGGGACAACCATAGGTTAAAGTGATAGTCAAAAGCTGGTTGCAATGTCAATGAAGTTCCTTTGTTTATATGGATAGGAGTTGACAAGTTCCTGTATGAGAAAAGTATACGTTTTTCGTAGCAGAAACCAAAAATAAGGAATGTCTCAAAAACGACAAACTCCACGAAAAAAATGTAAATAACATAAATTGTGTGTTTTAATGGCTCTACATGTTTTGTGTAGTAAGTTTTTGTCCATCTCTTACGGTTTAGCAGTTATTCAAAATTCAGTAAAATTCATCCAGAATAAACTACTCTTCAAAAGCTATTCCCAGAAAATTCAGGATATACATTTTATTTGTCAGGTCTTTAATATACGAAATTTTAATCAAAATCGTTAGAGCCATTTTTGAGAAAATCAAAGTTTTCGAAAAAAGTTCCATGTAAAGGGTAGTTGGGGGTGGGGGGATTTTTCTCAAAATCTTCGTGTCGCATCCCTGGAAGATACTAAACTTAAATACCAAGTTTGGTATTTTACCGACTTTTCGTTTTTGAGTTATCGTGTTCACAGACTCACGGACACACTGACACACGGACACACACACGGACCTTTTTGTGAAAATGCTTTTTTTGGATATTGGGGATCCTAAAACATATATTTCCGGTGAAATCTCGGTATCTAATTTTTGGGTGGAGTGCAATACCTTCTCTATACACTATGTACATAGTGCGTATAGAGAAAGTAAAAATTGAATAACGAATTCTTATTTGAGAAAAGTATAGGTATTGAAACATTTTAGTTTATAACAAACAAATTTCGTAAATGATTAGCCCCAAAATAAAAATATATTTGACGTAAAGTCTGTGTTTTGACGAGATCTACATTTTGTGATGTAAATCTTACGATTTATCAGCTATGCAAAAGTAAATGAAAATGAAGGGGGCTTCCTAGGAAATTCAAGATATTGTTTTATTTGTCATGTAAATGTCTTAATATACAGCATTTTAATAAAATAATTCTAAATTTTTCCATGTAAAAGGTAATTTAAGTTGGGGGAATTTTCTTGAAAATATACGTGTCGCATCATTCAGGTGAACATAAACGTTCAATGAAATATCGATATCTAATTTTTGGGTGGAATGCAATACCTTCCCTACGCGTGTACTTCAACGATGTAAAGAAGCTAAAAACACTAGTAATAAACCAACATTTAGAATGTATGAGACACCAACGAAGAAAGTTTAATGGCTTCTTTATAATAATGCAAACATAATTTCCTTCCAGACTGAAGTGTCTGCAACTTTTACCCAGCTACTAGTGAAGAAAATAAAACATTACAAGTTCTATTTTCTTGGCATCAACCTCGTGTTGAGGTTATATTTGGTTACGTTAGGTTACGTTAAGAGCGAAGAGTTGTTATTAACACTAATTTTAAACTTTAAAGACGAAGAACTTGTAAAGCATTCACAAATGTTTAATAAACACAATTCACATATTTCTAACACCAATCACATTAAACATTTCACTAATAGTTGGTACAATACCGTGTAATTATACAAAAATAGTGCAAGCTGTCAGTATGAAGTGCCAAATTCACACACGGGAAATACACTCACAATAATTAAATCTTTAGATTAAGTAACAATCAAATTATATATTACAACACACTGAAAAATGCTTATAAAGATAGTATCAACAACACAAGATGGTAGTGAAGACAAATTAGGTCATTTGGGGGCCACTTTTAGAAAGCACATTTTTCAATGCTGCTATATTCAACACAGACTGAACCGTCACCTGACAGTTGCGTGTCATGGCCTGAGTATTTCGTGGGCTTCAGAGATAGGTGACTGAAATAAGCAAAAGTGTATAATTTTAGTAAAACACAAAGTTTTGATAAGCTATTGTAAATACGTTTACCGCATTCCATATGAATGGGCACTGTCTGCTATATACAAAATATACATTACATTATACATTTTTGTAGCACCAGGACCTCCCAGTGGTTTTAAAACACCAAATAGTTAAAGCAAAATTCAAATTATTATAGTAATATATCCAGTTCAGCCCTGTGCAGGCTTTGCCCATACAATCCTGTTCTTGCCCTTGACCAAACTAAAGTCGCAAAGAGGTCACGTGATACACGACGGAGAGCAAGACAGCGGCTTAGGGCCACCCTCTGCTTCATTTACGCAGTATAACGTAATATTCTGCTGCTAGTGAGGTGGGCTCATTGCCAATATAACGGTTCTATTTCAACAAAACCGTATCATAATTATTACGTTTGTGTATTTTGGCCAAAGAAAGCCCGTAATCTGGAATTAATTTGTGTTTAAGTGAAACTTGGAGGTAAAATTAAAGATTTAGTTATTTGTAAATTTTCGAGTATTCCCAATCACTAGGTGTGCTAGTAGCTCTTTTTAACCATCTTGTTTAACCTATATCAGTATTACTGTGCCTTTTAATTGTGAACACATGTCGCAAACACTCCTGTTTCAGAAATGCGCTCCTATGGGAATGAATGGCAGGAGGAAACGGAGCAAATCGGAGAGAATTTGCCCAAGCACGACTTGGTCCGCCACAAATCCCACTGGTGGCGGCCTCTGAGATCGAACCCTAGTACCCTTAATGAGCGGCGGCCGGTCTAACCACGCGACGACATGTCAACAACACAATGGCTTCCATTTCTGAAGCAAAAAAGCTTTCTCTGAAACGTGATAATGCTAGAGTAGAAACAATCTTTTGTCTACACTAGCTCCACTAAAGAACTGAATGTTGCCTCATTTTTTCTCACTATTGCTCTTGAAGATAACAATAGCAGTTGTACTTATCAGAAGAGAACCCAAATAATATTGTGTTATTTGGAGGGAAGGAACAAAACAAACACAGTGGATGCGAGAACATGTCTTTGGGCGGAGGTGTTATTTTGATTGGCTGTCTCGAAAATAATAACTATTTAGAATAGACTGTTCCAACTTGGGCGCCACAGATCCGCAGAGTCTCATGACCCCTCAAGGTCTGGTTGCAGCATGCGACACAATTCAGCATTGAGAGCAAGCTACTGTCATGACTGAATGAAATTCAGGAGGACCAAGCACCCCCTCCATCCCGGCTCCGAGGACTGTTGTGGCTCTCGTGCGAGTACTCTAACTCAGCCGAGCACAGCTGGAACAGAAATGCACATACATATATTGTAGGCAAACCTAAATTCTATACAAATGAAACATTTTATAAGCAAAATTGTCATCTTTTGTACTTTTAGTAGTCTTTTTTTCTTCTTCTTCTCTAACATCTACTTGTAGCAGGATTGTATCCCACTCAAAATTGGATTTCAATGTATCACCGTAAATACATGTTTTGAGGACCGTTTAATCCAAAAAATATTTAGAAAAATGGCATTACGCGGGCGCGTGTGTGTATGGACAACTCAAAAACGAAGAGTCCGTTTAATACCAAATTTCGGATTTAAATTTAGAAAGATTTTCAGAAAAATTACCCTTTACATGGAACATTTTCCGATATATTTGATTTTTTAAAAAATTGCTCTAACGGTTTTGATTAAAATGCTGTATATTAAAGATGTTTATATAGCCGATAAAATATAGACCATAATTTGTTGGGTATAGCTCCTGAAGTCTTCTTCTTCTGAATGACTTTTGCACGACTGGTAAACCGCAAGAGATAGACAAAAACTTACCACACGGAAAATTTAGATCACGTTGAAAACACAATTTATGTAGATCTAACCATTTCAGAGATATTCCCTGTTATTTCAATTTGAAATACTTAAAAAAAATTTCGCAAACTGAAACTCACCGCCCGTTTCATATCTCTTTTGTTTTACTCCTGGCCGTGGAAAGAGAACCAAATTTCAACGGCATTCGGATAGCGAAAGCTTTTAAAAGACTTGACTGTTGCTTTACTCTAGTATATCCCCTTACTTCCCTTTTACTTATAAGGAACTACGTAATAAGAGTATTTCTGGTAATGTTCATCTTGATTAGCATTACATAGATGAAAGAATAATAATCTGTAAGGATAGTTTCTTTGAAGAACAGATAGAGAAAGACATGTGAATGGGACACATAGCTTTTCTTTAACTGCTGTGATCCATAGTGTCCCATTCTATATTGGGCGTGAAAGACTGCTTAATTTTACTCAGAGACCTCTTTATCAGGCTTGAGGCTCCTTTACGTGGTGTGAATCTTTGACACGGGTCCAACAGCTTTACTTCCCTTCAAAGGAAGCCATGCTAAGGATCTTTACGCTCGAAAACATCCATCGCGCTCCGCGACATCAGGAACCAGAGGCTCACATGTTACCCCTAGTCTAGACTCTACTACAAAGAGAAAGTGTGACGTTGCTTTTCGCGACATTGAATACCTGCATCTTCGCACCCGGCTTTGATATGTCGCATGTTAATCATTAGCGCAGCACAATTAAACTGCGACAATGCCGTCCGGTATGAGATTGCTCTGATGTTCGCTCTGGCATGCGGTGGTGGAGCTGGAAATTTGGCATCGCAATTGGATGCGTAAACAACGGCCGGCCGCACAAGCTCTTCGGAACGTGAGACTCTTCTCACATCTTGACTCTTCCCGATATTCGAAATGTTTCTCCAGGCTTCGGTTTCTAGCACCTTCGACAAGTTTCCAGAAAGTTTGACTCATTTTCTCGCTATAAAAAGGAAGAAAATCTACAGTGAGGGAGTGATGTGAATTATACCGAGTCGTGAGTGACTGGGGTGTTGTCGCTCAGCGGAGCGCGAGCCATGCAACAAACTGTCTACGCGTCGAGTGAATTACTGCAGAACTGAATTTAAAGCTTTATTTGTAATTACATTTTGAATCCATAAAGACATTTGTTACAATGCCAAATGAGCTATAGGGCCAACCAGCATAACTTTTATTATCTTACTCTCCCTTTCCTTCCTCTTTCCGCGTGTTGACTAATGAACGCTTTGAATGTCGATAATGGTTATAAAAATGTTAGTCATCTCTTTTTTTTTTTTTTTTTTTTTTTTAACTCCAGGAATGCAAAAGAGAACCGAATTTCAATTATTTCACATAGCGATAGCTTTTAAAACATTTAACTATCTCTTTACCTGGTGTATTCCCTTATTTCCCTTCTACTTATAAGGAATTAAATAATAAGACCGTTTCTGCTAATGTTTATCTCGATTAACATGAAGTAGTTAAAAATATAATATTTTATAAGGAAAGTTTGTTTGTAAAACAGTTAGAAAATGTCATGTAAATGGAACACAACAGATTTTTACTTTCTCTATACGCATTATGTACATAGTGTATAGAGAAGGTATTGCACTCCACCCAAAAATTCGATACCAAGATTTCACCGGAAATATATGTTTTAGGGTCCCCTGTATACAAAAAAAAAAGCATTTTCACAAAAAGGTCCGTGTGTGTGTGTGTGTGTGTCCATGTGTCTGTGAACACGATAATTCAAAAACGAAAAGTCGGTAAAATACCAAACTTGGTATTTAAGTTTAGTATCTTCCAGGGATGCGATACGAAGATTTTGAGAAAAATCCCCCAACCCCAACTACCCTTTACATGAAACTTTTTTCGAAAATTTTTGATTTTCGCAAAAATGGCTCTAACGATTTTGATTAAAATATCATATATTAAAGATATTTACCTGACAAACAAAATGTATATCTTGAATTTTCTGGGAATAGCCTCTGGAGACTACTTTATTCTGGAGAATTTTACAGAATTTTGCATAACTGCTAAACCGTAAGACTTAGATAAAAACTTACTACACAATAAATGTAGAGCACGTTAAAACACACAATTTATGTTATATACATTTTTTCGTGGAGTTGATCGTTTTTGAGCTATTCATTGTTTTGGGTTTCAGCTATGAAAAACTTATTTTCTCATATAGGAATTTGTCAACTCCTGCCCATGTAAATAAAGGAACTTCAGTGACATAGCAACCAGGTTTTGACTATCACTTTAACCTATGATACTCCCTTATTTCGCTTCTGCTTACAAGAAAACAACTAATAAGAGTATTTCTGCTAATTTATTCTCGAGTAGCAGGAAGTAAATAGAGGCATAAGCTTTTTAACAATAATTTGTTGCAGAGATTTAGAGAAAGTCATGTGAATGGTACACATCAAGTTAAATATGAAACTAGTTTGTATAGCACAGCATGACAGCAGCCACTAAGAGGTGACTGTTGATTTTTTTATACACATGCTGGTCCCTGGTTCAAACCCGCTGGAGGAGGATGGCCGGTGGTCCCGTCTTGTAGAATTTGATAAAGGGGTCTCTGAGCAAAATCAAGCGATGAATGATACACTGAGAACCACAGCCGTTGTAAAGCGTTTACAAATAAAACGAATTTTAATTTTGTTCATTTTTAACAATGTTCAAATTCCATATTGAAAATTCATATTAATAGTAAACCTAATTTGTAATAATACTTTATTGATTGTGATTCTTCCTATTGATCACTCAATTATCTACAGTTTAAATAGTGTCGCCCCCATTGTTTCAGCGGTTGCCATTGTAGTCTCTGACACTTAAGGATGCGGGTTCAAATCCGGCGGAGAGTGATAGATTTTTTGAACGTAAAAATCCTTAGCTAGCTTCCTTCGGAAGGGAACCAAAGCTGTTGATTCCGTGTAATGTTTATTTGCTCGTAAGAGAACCTTGAAAGAAAAGCTCCTGGGCTAAATTCGTCAGTTTCACGTTCGAAAGTTGTGATTTCGTCCTAAGTTGCCATCTATGGGTGATGAGTTGATACCTTGAACCTATGCACGCATAGTGGCGAACTGGCGAACTAGAAATTCCGTTGATCAAGAAACTGTTAGAGGACGTCTAGGCTCAAAATTGGGTTGAGCCATAGTACATGCTTAGTTTGAATAGTAATATAGGTAATAATTATTGTTTACCTTTTAATTCTTTAAAGAATAATCAGACAGTGATTATCTTCAAAACTACGTTTCTAGTATTTTAAATTCTAGAATATGCTATCAACATGAAATGTTACTTACACAAACTCTTCACTAATTTTCGGCTATTGTGGTTTTAGAAAATTGTTAAAACCTTGTCACATTTAAGTTTAAAATGTTTATTTTAGATAAATAATCAATTTCTCTGCATATCATGGCGTTTTTGTAAAATATTATGATTTTGTTGCAGTGTTTTAAACCGAAGTCCTGAGCACCTCATCAAAGAAATCATTCTAGTGGATGACTTTAGCGATCACCGTAAGTATTAAAAGTCAATTTCTAGTTTAAGATATCTTTGAATTTTTTGTGTGTGGGTGTTATTTTATTTGTGTGCGTGTTTGTCATTTTTAATTACAATTATATTAAGAAGAATTTAGAGGAGATATAGATCCAAGTGACAATAAATATTACATTTACAATAAATCATAAGGTAGTTTAGTTAAAAGTGAATTTTTTGATAGCGTAAAGCATTGGCACAGAATAGAATATACTCTCAATTCTGTGGCATTGGTCTCAAATTTCCATTATTGCATGCTGCCAAGTTTTAATTGTTATAATCTAATCTGAAATTCTTAAGGTAAGGGGTATTTTCACAAAAACTAATAATATGAAACTGGTGTTTCCCCTAAAGTTTCTCCATTATACGTAGCAAATTACTGTAGAAATATTTTAAAGTGCTAATTAATTATTTTATGAAGATAATAAAACTTAGTGTTATTAATTTTTTTAATTATCAGTTCTGTATATGGCAAATCCTATAAGTTTACAGAAAGCAACATATTTTCAGGGAATCTCTCATTATTAAATGATAAATAAGGGTGAAAACTTTCATTATTTTGCAATCGTTTTTTAAAAAATACTCCTAAATGTAGAGAAATTAAGAGAAGTTTTAGAAAAAAAGGTTTTACACATGCTAAGAAACGTATTTTAAGGAATGTAATTTATCTCTAAAACAGCTATTCTTGCCGCTTGAAGTAATGGTATGCCTGCTCATAGCCTTATAATGCAAAGATGAGTTATTCTTGCAGTTTGAACCCACTATTTGTAAAAGTAGTGGCATAGTGGCTGGAAAAGATTGCAGTCAAAAGGAAGCGTGGCAATTGCTGACAATTGCTCTTTAGATTTTAAATCCACATAGACTAATAATTCCATCGTTAAATTATGTCCAGACTTTCCCAAGACTGTAGGTATCCTTTTTTAAAAATTTACTTTCTCTATCCCCGTATGTACAGTATACATGTGGATAGGGAAGGTATGGTATTCCACCCAAAAATTCGATACCAAGATTACACCGGAAATATGTGTTTTAGGACCCACTGAATCCAAAAGAAGCATTTTCATAAAAAGGTCTGTGTATGCGCGCGTGTGTGTGTCTGCCTGCCTGCCTGTCTGTCTGTCTGTCTGTCTGCCTTTCTCTCGGGCTGTGTGTGTGTGTGTGTGTGTGTATCTGTGGACAGAATAGCTCAAAAACGAAAAAACGGTTAAATACCAAACTTGGTACATATTTAAGATTGGTATCTTTCAAGGATGCGACACGAAGATTTTCAACAAAATCCTGCCATCCCAAACTACCCTTTACATGGACAAATTTTCGAAAATATTGTTTTTCTTTAAAATGGCTAACGATTTTGATTAAAATACCACATTTTAAAACCATTTCCATCACAAATAAAATGTATATCTTGAATTTTCTGGGAATAGCTTCGGAAGGCCTGTTTATCCTGGATGAATTTTTCTGAATTTTGCATAACTATTAAGCTGTAAGAAATAGACAAAAACTTAAAAATAAAAAATATAGATCTCGTTAAAATACACGATTTATGTCATATACATTTTTTCTTGTGTTTTCAAGATATTCCTTGATATTAGTTTCAATAATTGTAAAGTAATTATACTTTTCTCAGACAGGAAGTATCCGTTTTCCTTTTGTTCTACTCCTCGTCAAGCAAAGAAGCGATTTTCAGTGATGTCATAGAAATCAATTAAGTGATAAACACTTATAAAGCGTCTTTATGATTGGATGGTACACAAACAGTATTCCCACGATTTGAAAAGCTGGTTGGACACAGAAAACTCAAAACTCGCTGCGAATTCCCAATTTGTAAGAAGATGTACTTACTTTATCGAGTTGCATTTAAATGATATGTGTACTGTGTTTTGTGTTTAATTGATTAAATTTTGTAAAAATTGTAATAAAAATATTTGATTTGTTCCATCCACATGACTTTCTCTGTAACAAATCATTGTTAAAACGCTTATTCTACTATCTACTTCATGCTAATCCAGATAAACATTAGCAGAAATACTTGCTTTCTTGTAAGTAAAAGAGAAATAATGGGATACATTAGGCTAAAGCCATAGTCAAATCTTTTAAAAGGTGGTTGCCTTGTGGTTGAACTGCATTGCCAGAAGTTGGCAAATTCCTGTATGAGATAAATTTAAGTATTTTAAAACTGAAACCAATAACAAGGAATATTAAAAAATAGTCAAATTCACGAAAAAAAATGTATATGACATACATTGTTTGCTTTAATGACATCCGTATGTTTTATATAGTAAGTTTTTGTCTATCTGTTACGGTTTACCAGTTATGCAAAATTCAGCAACATACGTCCAGAATAAAGAAGTCTTTGGAGGTTATTTCTAGAAATTTCAAAATATACATTTTATTTCTTATATAAATATATTTAATATACGGTATTATAATGAAAATCGTTAGAGCCATTTTTTAGAAAAATAAACATTTCGAAAGTTTTCCCATGTAAAGGGTAGTTTGTGGTGGGGGGGGGGGGGGGGGGATTTTCCTCAAAATCTTCGTATTGCAGTTTTGAAAGATACTAAACTTAAATACCAAGTTTGGTATTTTATCGACTTTTCGTTTTTTGATTTATCATGAACACAGATACACACATGCTAAAAATTCTTTATTTGAATACAGGGGACCTGGTGAAATCTCGGTATCGAACTTTTTGGTGAAGTGCAATATCTTCTCTACCTACATACCATGTACTATGTAGAGAAAGTAAAAAGCTTTATTATGTCAGATATCTGTGTAGCGGTGCACAAAATACTGCTTGTTTAAGTAATTCAATAAATAGATATTGAATTGCAGCAGTTGGTTCCTTTGCCGCAACCCACATCAGGGCTTTAGGGCATTTACTTACACAGAGAGGGCAGTCAGTGAAGGTGGAAATCAGTTGGGACGCCAGAAGTGTTAAATGTGTCTATCTAATGTCCATCTAAGGACTCAGCGTGGGGGGAGGTAATTAAAAATCCGAGCCAGTGAATTTGACCGAAACGGAACCCGAAACCGAACCAGCAGCGCCAGAAGAAAGAACATCAGAATGCTAATTGGTTTAACGATATGTGAAGCTTATGAGTTATTACCAGTTGTAAGCGTCCTTTGCTCTGGAGTTTGATGTTTTTAGTAAAACATCAAGTTTCCAATTAATATGTTTATATACACTTAAATAAATTAAAATAATTTAAAAAAATTTAATTTGATCACCTCACCTTTACTGTGCTAAATGTCTCCCATTTGTAAGGAAACCCCTCCAAATTACCTCTCACCCATCACTTTCCAAACCCATCCTACATAATGCATGGTGTTTTGTGTTGTCGACTCTAAAAGAATGAAGAGAGCAACATATATCCTAAGAAAACAGGCTCATTACTGCTATATTCAAAATTGACCCCACAAAACATTTTTCGACCCCTCTTTCGTAAGGAGTATTTTTTATGAAATACCCGCACAGTATTTTTCTCTTGTCCTAAAGAACCTGTATGCCAAATTTGCATATAGATATTTCGATTGCTAACATTGAAGTCGTAATGCAAAATGAAAGCTTCCCTTTGCTCGTTGAGAATACATACCAAGAAAAGTTATTCATTAAAATCAAATTGTTTTGAGACTCCTTTTAATTCCAACATTATTATGAAAGTAATACTGAAACCTTTGGGACGGACCCGGCTTTCGCATTGGGCTATTTTCATTTTAATTTCGCTCTTAAGACCTTCCGTACCGCCGCTCTCTAGCGCATTCTCATACACTCGGAAACCCTATTACACGTTTTGTTGTGTGATACATGAACGCACATGTTGAAACAAAAGAAATGTTCTATTGTTTCGCTTAAAAATATAAGTATTTACAACTGCGCAATGTATTAATTTGTGAAATACATTCTGTCTGTTTCGTCTGCTTTCGAAGTACTTGAATATATATTACTTAATCTATAAAAAAGTATAGTTGAATAAAACCCAACTTAAAAAGGTATGCCACATAAAGCGATCCTTGATAAGTACTTTCTTCTACTACATATCGATATCATTGAACTGAAGCTAAAATTAATATTCCTACAAGTTTTCTGTTCTCCATACTTCTAAAGTTTAGGCGGATGTCAGGGACAAAATGTATTTTGGGTTTAGAGATGATATTAAAGTATGGAGTTGTTATGTATAATTAAGTATTTTTGTAGAAGCAATATCAATTTTAGCCTTATAGCTTTTGGTTTTGAATGACTGAAATTTTTATAGTTCCTGACAAATAATGTAGAACATCCTTAAATGTTTTAGGAATCATTTACCATAGTTAACAATATTCACATTGCTCTATTTCTTTAAAGATAACTGTAAATTCTGTAAATATATGTTGCAGTTGATAATATATGAGTAACTATACACACTCAACTATATTCCCTGTAGTAAAGGTGTATTCTTAATTTATAATTTGTTTTCTTTCAGCATCGGATGGCCAGGAATTGGCGGTGATTCAGAAAGTGAGGGTTATAAGAAATGAAAAAAGAGAAGGTTAGTAAATCATAATACAATATAAGTGACAATTTCTTATTAAACATGTAGAATAAGCTGTATATTAGACGCCAGTTTGCACTTTGTAGTAGTTTTTCGGCTGCCAGTGATGTGCGTCGGTTATGCGTGGGTACGGCGAGAATAGACAACACCAGTTAAATTTAATAAGAATATTTAATGAAATCTAACAATTCATTTGTTTGAAACGAGTTGCATATCAACTGTTCCTGGATCTAAGCATGAGGAATTATAACTGCGTGGTATTAAATGTTATCATCAGCAAACATAAATTATTGCCATCGATGCAATCAGCCCCTAAAGCCATGGCACCACTCTCTGGGGCACTTAAAAAATCAGGTTTTTTTTTTTTTTTATAACGTCCCACTGCTTCTTCTGATGACCAAAACGTGATTCCGTTAATTTTTGGAAACAAAAAGAAATCGCAAGATGTTAACTCAGGACTGTATAGTGAATGGTGCATGGTGTTGATGTTTAGGGCATGCAGATACAGTTGAGGCGTTGTCATGATGGAAAGGCATTTTTCCTTGTGTGTTTTTTCACGAACTTTTTTTAAAAATGTAGATAAACAGACATTTATGTAGTAATCTACAGTAACGGTGCTATCTTCTGATGCTATAGTAGCAATTTGGTCCCTTTTATAAAAAGCTAGCAACCATGTTCTTATCATCACGGTGAATTCGTTGGACTTTTGTAGGCTTTGGTTCTGTTTGAAAGACCTATTGAACCGTTAACTTTTATTTTTAGGATCATAACAATAAATCCAAGATTCATCACCAGCAACTATATTCTAAATCAATTTTGAAGTGTCGTTTTGGGATTTTTGCATTGTTTTTCTGCATCGGTCAATGCATTTGTTTTTGTTTTTGTTTTTTTAATCGGGTGG
The DNA here is from genome assembly GCA_030762935.1 of Hymenopus coronatus. NCBI lineage: Eukaryota > Metazoa > Arthropoda > Insecta > Mantodea > Hymenopodidae > Hymenopus > Hymenopus coronatus. Next base: position 52,821,897 of record CM060884.1, read on the forward strand.
TCAGTATATGTGGGATCTATCAGCAACAAGATTTTCTCACATCTGTTTGGATTTGATCATACCAATAGTCAATGTCGCCCGAATAAATTCTTAAGATGTTTTTCGATTTTTTTCAAATATTGCTCCAACCGCAACAATATGTTTATTAATAACAGCAGTTCTTGAATATCCTTCACGCAATTACATCACTGAGAAAGAAAGAAATAAAGAAATATCTCTTAGCATATTGGTAAATAGCCAAGCTGGGACATTTAGGAACGCAGTAGGTTAACATATTGCACGCGACAAGTTGGTTGTTTGTACGTTATACGTCAACCAACTAAGGTCAGCACAACCCTTGTCTGATGCGACAGCACTGCATTTCTGCAGGAAATATACTACGATTTGTCGAGGAAATTAATTCTAGTAAATAAACAAAACGGCTCACATGTTTCAAGCCTCCCTTCGTTTTTCAAGATTTCCGTCACCTACTTAAGAAATTGGTCATTTATTATACACTGCAGTTCCCTCTGAGAAACGGCAAAAATTTCTTAACGAATGTTATTTTTTATGTTGCTCTAAAATGTATGGATTTTTTTCCAACCTTTCTCTCTTAATTCTCACACAGATAAAAATCACAAATCAGGGAAATTCGGGGGCCACTAGTAGATTCTATATGGACGTATGAATCATAAATGAATATTGGTGCCCGAATAAAGACATTTCACTTAATATTCGCTGTGTTGCGTCAATTAATAAACCGTACAATTACGATAACGTTTAGAAATACAATAAGGTACTGTATTATTGTATTGCTGTATTATTATTTAATATGCTAAATCGTTCTTTACTTTCTGGACGGCCCTTGTACTCGAACAATATACGTATTTTACCTTTTTCGTTCTTATTCTGGTTTCCGTTCTTGGTTATTGTAAATCAGATTTATTGCTGTGCATGGGAAAAACATGTTTGGAGTTCATAATTTGGTCTTAAGTAATGGTTCAAATCTAAATGCTTATATCACCGGATGTTCAAGTAAATTGGATTTTACTGTAATGTATCTGCTGTAGGTTTAATGAGGTCCCGGGTCCGCGGGGCGGACGCCGCTACAGCCCCTGTGCTCACCTTCCTGGATAGTCACTGTGAATGTAACATGGGATGGCTGGAACCTCTCCTGGAACGAGTGGCTGAGGTAAGCAAACTTATCACGATCAGAGATAGAAATTACAGCAATTAAGGACAGTGGGATGTGTGGAAAGCACAATACTTGTGCTTAACTACACAATTTTGAAAAATCAAAATTTACGGGTTTGCTTTGTCATAGGACAATGAAATTCATACCATGTAACAAGCAACTATTTCTTAACATGATGATAATATAAAGTATGTAATATAAATTCATACTTTTTCTCAGAAGGTTTCTAAAGTGACGTCAACAAACAAAATTTTCAAAACACATGTTATTTAGGTACACATAACGGGCACAATTTCTTTCACAGAAAATCCAATTTTTTTAGGAGAGATAAAACACTTAGCGGTGCATAAAATGAGTGGATTAGAATTTTTATATATTGAAATATGGAGACAAAAAAATTGTTGAAGTCGATACAAATATTCTTTCCCTTAAAATGCAGAGATTTTAAATTTTTAAAAATTCAAAATGTTGTATTTCAAAATATCCTTCCATGCTACAAAATTGTTATTTAAAATAAATTGCGTTTCTTAAATCATCTTCATTTTTTTGTGTAGTAACCTTTCATCTAATTTTTTGGTTGTCTTTTTTTGCCTTTTTTGTTCTTAATTAACTCTTGCATATTATTTTTTAAAGAAATTCCCAAAATCATAGTTTTAAATACAGTTTTGGGTGCACAAAGAAGTAATCTGAATTTTTTTGGGTGCTTGCACACCCTTTTGCTTTCCCCTAGTGATATCTGATTTGGTTTGGAATAATTTAGGTACTCTACTATATCTGTAGAACATTAGTAAGAACAGAAAAAAAAAAAAATTAAAACTTTGCAAACCAATGATTGTGCCAATCGGATTTGAAGCATGGGTAACAACAAAGAAGGACTGGAGTAGAATTAATGCAGCTGAAATGAGATCCTGGATTCAATTCCCAACTGGGGTGGGAATTTTTCTTTAACCAGAATCATTTCCTATCCCCCATAAAGTCTGGAAGTATGAATGTGAGTGTGGTGTGGTTTTATTTTATTTAATTAAAGTATAATACTGAAAATTAATGTTGGTAAACCCTACAGTTCAGCAAGAAAACTCCAGCAGTTGTTTCTAAAGTAAAGCTCCTCATATAACCATCTAAGATAAAGGAGACTATTATAAATGACACAAAAGAAGAAAAACAAAGAATGAATGAAAGTTGCTTCCCTAAACTATGCTATAAGTACCAGCTGATTGGAAGAGGAGGTGTCAGAAAACCTTTGAAGAGATGGAGAGAAATGTAAAGCTGGAACATGAGAAATTCCTAATCCATGATAATGATGATTATTCAAGTGCATATTCAGCTAAACTTCCCTGTTCTCTTGCATAGATTCATTTGATCGAGGAAATATAATTTCAAATGTCATTCTTTCAACTTTAGAACATTTTTACCTTTGAATAAATGTGTAAGAAATGCTGTAGATGAATATTTAAGTGACAAATCTGTCTGACAATACCGTTAATAATCATTATATTTATAAATATTACAATGTATTGCATTTTGTGTATATTAGTGTGTATGTTTTATATTAAAATTAAACTGATTTATACTTTGACTTGCACGAATGTGTCAAATGAATTTTTTTAGTATTTAGCAATGACACAAGGTCTGTAAAGCCTGATGTTTTGATATTTTACACTCTAGTACATAATTGTAAATCTTTGCATTGGAAATTCTATAACATATTTGTAAATATGTATTGTAATTTGTTGACATTTATGAAGAGTAAATAATACAATAATCATGTTTTAGTTTATATAAATACTACTAGTAACTATTATATCAATAATTTGAAAACTACCATCTGACATAACATTAGTTTTACATATAATGAAATTATATTTATTTATTTATTTATACATTTTAACACTATATTTTGATACTCTTTGTTTTTATGTGCATGCAAAAAAAAAAATATTCTGTTGTTTGTGTAACCTATGCTTTTAGCACTAGAGCTTTATACATTTTTTTTCATTGTATAAAGTATATAAACATATGTATACATGTGTATGCCTTGACAAGTTCTATGTTCAGTGGCTTTCTGGCCTAAACGAACCTGCAGAATGCTTTCTAATCTAATCTAATCTATTATTGTTATCCTTTCGTCCTTACAAACATAATGCCTTTTGAGTATAGCTTTATTCATGCTTTGCAGGACAAGACACGTGTTGTATCACCTGTGATAGATGTTATAAGCATGGACACATTTGAATACATCGGAGCATCAGCTGATTTGAGAGGTGGGTTTGACTGGAACCTTGTCTTCAAATGGGAGTACCTCAGTCCAGACGAAAGAGCACAGAGGAAAAAGGATCCCACTGCCGCCATCAGGTATGTGTTTTGTCAATATTGTTTTAAAACAGCGATGTCAAGGTCAGTGAACAGAGGTGGTCAAGGAGCAAGGGTGGACAAAGTAAACAATGCTGTCTATGTACAGTAGTGTTGACACAAGCACATACCACTTAAATTGAAAACTTGCAAATATGCAAAGAAGCTTGTGATAGTGATGTGATTAAATTAAAAACAAAAGAATTTGAGTCAGTTTTGTTAAACATAGCACACATAACCACCTTACAGAAAGTCTGTGACTAATCTCAGTTCAGAAAATCTTCAGGAATTATGACATCACCTTAGCTCTGAAAAACAAATACAGCATTCAGAAACTGCTGTGCAAAAATTTAAAAGATCCTATCCCTGCAAACAAAAAAACAGGTATTTATGAAATTAAATTCTCAGACTGTAATCTAATATATATAGGAAGGACAAAGAGAAGTTTGGAGACCAGATTAAAGGAACACATGAAAAACCTAAAATACAAGCAAACAAAAAAATCAGTAGTTGCCTATCATTTTTGGACACAAAATCACACCGAATATAAAACTGTTAAAACCAGCACATAAACCCATAGAATTAGATGTCTGGGAGAAGATCTACATCATGAAGAAAAAGAACCTATCATGAATTTTGATTTACCACCATACAGTAACCTTTGGAAGTTCATAGATCGAGCAATAGATGCCTCCACAAATAATACATCACCACCCCCATTGTTGACGCCAACAAAGCAAGATTTAGTTGGAATTAAGGGTTGAAAATGGCAGTTAGTGATCCCAAAACCGGTCCCAGTAAGTAAAAATAAGTGATGTTTGTGTTACAAAAACCAACACAAATTCTTTTGTTTTTAATTTTGTTTTTAATCATAGCGCTTGTTGATGTGTCTTTACAGGCTACTGAAGCATGTATGGGAGTGAATAAGGACTAATGGTAGAGAAGATTTAATATTAATTATCAATATGTTTATTAAATGAAAATAGATTATGCTATCACAGACCAAAAATTCTGAGCTTTCTCTGTAACTCAATAAAATATAATGTGTGTGTACTGTTATCTTCACTAGTAACTTTATCAAGTCAGCAACATTTATTAAAAAAATCTATATAAACAAAACAAATGATAATACATAGATATTATTAAAACGCTAAATTATAGATTACTATGGTTGTACAAATAGAATTAATATTGTAGTGCAGTAAATCTCAAGTTACAGTGCTATCACATTGACACCAACTTTGTTACCTCTGGTGATATACAGGGTGTACATAAATGAATATCTGGGTTTTAACTCTTTATAATATTTATTATATTCAACTTACAGTTATAAATGATATGTCAAATGAAAAAGCAACTCAAACAGTTTTGTTTGTTGGCACAAGTGTGCATGTGCGTGCAATGTTTCTGCCGTAATCCGCTAGACAGCGGTAGTAGCAAAGGTGGCAACTAGTAAACAGAAAGCGTTTTGTGTTTTGCAGTTTGCAAAGACCAAATCTGTAGTTACTGTGCAACGTGCATTCCATAGTAAGTTCGGTTGTGATCCTCCTAGTGATAAAAACATTCGTAGATGGTATAATCAGTTTGAAGATACCGGCTGCCTTTGTAAAGGGAAGAGCACGGGATGACCAGGAGTAAGTGAAGAGACTGTTGAGCGAGTGAGAGAGTCGTTCACTCGTAGCCCAAAGAAATCAGTCAGGAAGGCTAGTCGTGAATTACAAATTCCTGTGTCAACTGTTTGGAAAGTTGCCAGAAAACGCTTACAGCTACGTCCTTACCGTTTACAGTTATTACAGGCTCTAAAGCCGACAGACCATGGATTACGTGCCAAATTTGCAAACGACATGTTGTTTCATGACGATTTTGTGGATCGTGTTGTCTTCAGTGATGAATCGACTTTCACCTTAGTGGACATGTTAACACTCATAATGTGCGCATCTGGGGCTCAGAAAATCCTCACGAGATGGTACAAATGCAACGAGATTCCCCTAAAGTGAATGTTTCTTGTGCCGTATCCCGGCGAAAACTTTATGGGCCTTTCGTTTTTGGGGAACCTACTGTAACTGGCACTTCTTACCTTGATACACTAGAGCAATGACTCTTCCCTCAGTTGGAAGAAAATGAGCCAGAGAACTTCATTTTCCAGCAGGATGGTGCGCCACCTCACTGGCATAACGAAGTACGCGATTGGTTGATCGTCACTGTACCCAAGTGCTGGATAGGCCGCAAGGGCACCAATGACAGGGCTTGCTATGCATGGCATCCACGTTCTCCTGACCCTAACGCCATGCGATTTTTACCTTTGGGGCTTCATCAAGGATTGTGTGTATGTGCCTCCACTACCAGCTGACCTCCCTGAATTAAGAAACCGGATTGAAGCAGCTGTTGCTACAATTACTGAATACACACTTATCAACGTTTGGGAAGAACTCGGCTATAGACTTGATGTGTGCCGTGTGACAAAGGGTAGTCATATTGAACATTTATAAGCTTCTTGGTAAAACTGTTTGAGTTGCTTTTTCATTTAACATATCATTCATAACTGTAAGTTGAATGTAATAAATATTATAAAGAGTTAAAACCCTGATATTCATTTATATACACCCTGTATTACTAGAACAGGCAAGTCTAATAGTAGCCACCATATTCTTATGACAGTTTAGCCCTTAGCTTTGTTAAATTCATCAAAGAAAAGAACTGTCTATCATCCCCTGTAAAAATGTCTGTATTTCTCCTTGCCAAATATAGAATAGTGTTTTTAAATGCTACTTTTAACAATTAAATGCTCTTTTGAATAAACAGAATATCTCCTTCTTGTTCTTATATAGAAATCTGTATGCCCAATCAGGTTGGAACTTTGTGTACAACTTCTTTGCTGCGTTCACAGTTACCGACAGTTGTCTTTTGATACTGCTTCCTAAAACTCAGACCCACTGCTTACCTACAGCTTCATGCTCCACATGCTCTAGCATGTAAATACATGCTATCTGGCACCTATGGGCTCCGGCTGACAGCCCTGTTTTAGAATCATATTTTAGATCATGAAAGTATTCTACAAAATATGCCTATTACCTTAAGAGGAATGATAAGTAAAACTTTTGGACATCATAAAAAAAAACAGTTTTCAGGATTTGTTGGTTAATATTAGAATGCTTTTTAAATGTCTGGTAACCATGTATGGAGAAATCTAATTGTATAGCTCCTATACCCTACCTGCCTCTCTATAAAATCTATTATAAATTTCCTTTTGCATTTTGTCTAATTGAATTTCACACTAAACTTGGTGTTTTGCATGTAGACTTCCAGAATTTTAGAATGGCAATAAGAGATACTCCTCCCCTCAATCACAGGCGGCATTGTAAAAATGGATTTCAAAAAGCAATTACCGATATTTACCTCAATTAAATATTTATTTGTGTGTGTTAAAATTTCAAAGGAAGACAACCTTTCTTTGTATTAATAAAAAAACATCCTTGCATAATTCTTAATTAAGTCAAGATTTCAATATACCATTTTAAAAATTAAAATACTACCCCTCCAGAAACACTCAATAAACATGACATATTGGGAATATCTAATTAAATGTTATCACTGGAAAATGTTAACAATTTATTTTCAGCTGAATCAAACTTTGGTCTGTTCAATGACCTTAAACTATTAAAAAATACACAAAGTTCTTCATATAAGAAACATATTTAGTTGCAACACATTCTATACTGAAGCTTCTGCTTTGCCTCTGCCACAAGCCAATTTATTTATTCTGCTGAAATTGTCTCCAGAGTAGCTCGCCAAATAAGTTACTCATTTCTGTCAAAACTCTAGAGCTTATATTGTGTTTTACATTGTTATAGTACACTGCCATTTCACCTACTGTAACCAACTGTTCATCTTCACTATTCTTCTTCACAAAGAAAGTGTTATTTTCTTTTTAAAAGAAGACTGCATTGCAGTTTATGATAAGTTGTAGAGGCATGTTGAAAATTGGATTCACCCCATGTGCAACAAAAACTCAGGACTGCAACTGCTACACCATGCTTTGAAACGGTTATTTTTCATGGGTAAACAACTTTTTTCATTTTCCCATTTGATTAAATAAGTATATAGACACCTTTTTTCCATATTCTTTCAATAAGCAGCAAATAACAAAAATATAAACCACCACAAACACCATGAATGTCCTCCCTCATTGTGATCTGCAGCAAGTGATTTGATAATGTGTAGTGATCCTGCCCACAAATAGCTACTGTTTAGTGTGAAAATGTGAGCACTAGTTATCAAATAAACATGCTCACATTTTAAAATGTAAAATAAAATACAGGATTTTTGACATCCCATAAGACAGTAATACTTTCTTCCTTCTCAATTGCAGGAAATACTGTAAAATATGGGATGAATGGCAAGTCTAAGTGTATGCTTTCATTGTGACATAAAAGTTTTTTCCGTACACATTTAAGTAATGTATGAAATTTATGTTTATCTAGCTCTATCTTTATAGGATATGCACATTGTTGCTAGTAAACCTGACAACTTTATATAAATATTTATTTATTTATGCTAAGCTTTATACAGGTGAATATGACTGGTGTTCAGCCCTGACTCTTTACCGGTCATACTCATATTTTACAATAGTTTATTAATTCTAGTTTATTACACCATTTTGTCTATTTACTGTCCATACCCATTTATTTTTCACTTTGTATAAGAATTGTCCAGTCTTCTTACTATCTTTTTGAAACATTCCAACTGCTGCTACATTTCTACCTATTTTAAACCATTTCTTATTAATATACTCTTTTCTCCAAATTTCAGTCCCTTTACATTTAAATAAAATGTGTTCCATATCTTCATTTCTGCCACATATAGGACATTGGTTTTGTGGAATTCCTTTCCTTAAACCTTTCAATCTCCATACTCCTGCTTTCAGCCATGCAATACCTTCTCGCTCCTCTTTATTTGTCACATCTATGTACTTTTCCCTTCCCCATGAAACTTTCATTGGTATATAGAAAACTATAAAGATCTCTTTTCAGTTATTTCACTAAATATTTTTTGTATTTCTATATCCTCAAATCTTTTCCTTGCCAACTTCCAGAAGTTATTCACATTATTTTCTCCTCTTCTCCACATTTCCCCTAGCCCACTACTTTCCAGGTTATTTCTGAGACAGTCTATCCATCCCTTGTTCTTTAAACTATTCTCTTGATATACTAAACACTGCTTTAACAAATTCCTTTCTTCCAATTTCAATATTCTATGCCAAAATTTCAATGCCCTTTCCATAATCTTTCCCTTACTTGCCACTCTACCCAGCTCTATTTATGTAGATATTAAAAATATTCAATTTACTTATTTATGTTTTTATACTTTCACTACATACAAATTTTCAGAGCCTTTATTTAGCACTTTGTATCTTTGATGCACTTCCTTTTACTCACAGAATCCCTTGGCATCATATCTACTGTCCTATATACATTGGATAGCAGCTTTGTTTACTGTGTATAATCCTGTGTATGCTTCTTTCACACATTAGGTACTGGAATTTTCATTAGTCATTTTCTGTATTTGTATTTTTTCTACTCTTTCTTCTGTTCAGAAAGCTCTTACAAATCATTTCCAATTAGAATGGTCTAAAATTTGGAATATGGTTGGTTGGTATCTAATGTCTGGCAGTTGGCAATGAAATCATTTGCTCTCTTGCACTCCAATATTTTGATGTGATGTTTCAAACTAAGTTGTAACCATTTAAAATTAGACACCATAATAGGCAGTTTCATCAGTAGAGGGAAGTGTGAACAGGAAAGGAAATGACCCCAAGACCTCACATGCTCTAATGCCATTGGGGTCAGGTAGACCCAGACATTCAAAACTCTAATATTGATATAATGCCATCTCATTTTTATTTTCTGTAATTCCTTTATATTTATAGGGTTGGCAGTATTCCACATTATATCTGTTAATAAACAAGTAAATAAAATACTAAAAGAATTAAAATACTGATAAACATTGGAAGATGACAAACAGCTTAATCTGTTTTTTTGGAAAACTATTGTACCATACATCGGTTGGCTAATTAAATAGCTTGCTCTGCTCATTTTTGATCTGTTTTATGACCAACGTTGTGAGAGCTGTGAATTAACTTCCACCTCATTCCTATAGTATTCACATTTACCAAACAAGGGCAGTAACATACCACTGTAGTGTTCTAAATTTATTGACTTAAAATATAATTCAATGTGGTAATTAAAACATTGCATATATTATAACTTGATTGAGTGGGAATACATTTTTTTTTTTTTTAATTTTTATGAATCAATGCATTCTCTGCAAACTTTTCAGGTCATAAGTTTGAAAAAAAATAGGAGCAGAGAGATGATATAGGGAAATAGATTAGAAGAAATAGACATGAATTTATAATGAAAGCGTGAACAACTACAATAATATTATAGATTTGATCATCTCCAATTAAAGATCCAGGTTATCCTATTTCGAAAATATTTAGCTATTAGATAAAAACAAGATCAGTTGATTACCTCACCTTGGTAGCATGGGGGTAGCATGTGCCTCACATTCAAGGAGTCATGAGTTTGAATCTTGCTTAGGGTGAGTTACTCGGATAAGGCTTTTTCTCTTATCCTGAGAAGACGAACTTCAAGTAACTTTAAGCCTCATGGACCTCTGGTATTCTTGAGCATCATTTCACAAATTTCATTCATCGTCCAAAATGACGTTAAAGGACATTAAGCTACATTTAAAAACAAAACAAAAAAATCAGTGGATTTTGAAAAGAAGTGAGGTTAAGGAAGACAAAGAGAAACAAGAGATATTGGCAAGTTTTGAGGATAAAAGTTCTTTTAAATTATATAAGATGGTTAAGACAAATTGGGGGAGGAAGAATATGTAGACATATATGAGAAGTTGGAAAGAATAGGTCTTGAATGAATGTGCACAGGAGGATAAAAGGAAACAAATAAATGCATATGTAAAAAATTGGGTGACATTCTACAATGTTCAGGAGCTTGTGAAAAATCAAAAGATGAAGAGAGGATGTATGAAAAAAATAATGGGATAACTCAAAAAAACAAACAATAGTGATTAAAGCATTGGTGAGTCCAAGGGCAAAACAAAACAAAACAAAAAATGATGAGGAAATGTAGGAGAGAATTGGATAAAGATCCTAAAGAGGGAACAACAGATAGGGGATAACTTAGAAACTGAAGAGTTAGTATAGTAGCTCTACACCATATACACTGGGCTGCGCCGTGGCTGAGTGGTTAGACCATTCACCTCTCACCTAGACGGCCCAGGTTCAATACCAAGCAACCACATATGAGATTTGTGGTGGACAAAGCAGCGCAGGGGCTGGTTTTCTCTGGGTTCCCATTGCATTCCACCGATGATCCATCTACATTCCATGCATCATCAGTGTCATCACCTGCGGTGCCACAAGTAGTAAAAACAGGCATTAAACACTATCAACAACAAAGAATATATATACAACCTAGAGGTTAAGGAAGGGCTAGCATGTAGATACACTAGATACTTTTAATATTGTAGAAATAAAAGAAGGAAAATAAATCATTTATACATTCACTTTTCAAGCTTTAGTGATTGTCTTAGGTATATAAAAATACAGCTTTTAAAATTAGAAACTTGTAGTGCTAAAATCAAAAACAAAAAAAGCAAAAAACAAAACAAAAAAAATTTAATATTTTAAATAGGTATATATGAATTCCTTAAAACATAAAAGATATTATTATTATTATTTGAAAAAGACTGCTGAGATCATCCCTATTAGTTCAATATGTTGTTAAAGTTTTTAGTTGTTTAAATTTAATCACAAATGTTGCAATCCAGATGATGTGCATCTATAATTTTGAAATTTCCGCTATCATATCTAAGATCCACAGGTTCCATAAATAAATTACCTATACTCTCACATGAATAAATCTTTGTGTGTTTCCATTATTGTGTATTCTTCAATTTGTTTTTTAATTATTAGCACATCACGTTCGTAGAAAATGATTTTGAGTTATGTTTCATTAGACTCTGTCACCCCAATGAAAATCTTAAAGTACTCATATGCATTCAACCACAATCCTAAGAGCCCAGCTAGTAGGGTAGCTGATGGCTAATTTGTTACTTCTTGTGCTTGCATTCCAAAAACTTGATTCATGATACATTGCTCTTAATGATGGAAGCATATTGCATACAGCATACCCTTGTGAGTGACTCTTTGGTATGCAGCCAAGCAGGAACAGCCTGATTTGAGTTAAAGCTAGAGATGCATAAAAAATAAAGCTCTAAACAGCTTTATTATCTAACCTCTATATCAGTTACTGTTTGTATGTAGCCTTTCTGTTGTAATGATTTCTTTTGAGCTTTTAATTATTTTCGTATGAAAAAATGCCTACAATTATTCCACTCTTTTTCTAGGAAATAAATTTTTGTAATATGCTTTTTATATTTCACATAAGAAAATAACTAAAAGTTAATACTTTGTGTTTTTTCCAGGACACCTATGATTGCTGGTGGATTATTTGTTATCGACAAAGCCTATTTTGAAAAGCTTGGGAAATATGACATGATGATGGATGTCTGGGGAGGGGAAAATCTTGGTAAGCTGTTCATGTTGTGCAACACTGAAATATTTCTCTTAAGAAATCTTAGTTAATGATAATGGTGTGTTAAATGCAGCTTTTGAGTAAGCATTATACACATAAAACATACTGCATTTAGTAACAATCTGGTATGTTGCATTCATTTGACTTTCTCTACTTGTTCAATAACAAATTATATGTACAAAAGCTTATACTTCTATGTACTTGATGCTAATAGAAATAAACATTAACAGCAATGGTTTGTAGGTACAGGGTGAATAAGAGACTGTAATAGGTTTAAGCAACAGTGAAATCTTTTTATAGCTGGTGGTTCAAAAGTGATGGCATTGAAATTACATTCTCCTTTCATGACAAGAAGACAAAAAAAAAAAAAAATGAATTTGACAAAGTGTAACTATCAGAAAATTTAAACCAATAACAAAAAATATCTTGGAACTCCACAAAAAATATATCTGATGTAAATGTCTTTTTTAATGAAATCCGCATTTTTTGTGTAATAAGATTTTGTCTGTCTCTTATGGTTTACCAGTTATGTAAAAAAATCATCCAAAATGAGGAGGATTTCAAAGGTTATTCCCAGAAAATTCAGGTATACATATCATTTGTCAAGAAAATATCTCAAACATGTGGTATTTTAATCACATTCATTAGCGCCATTTTTGAGAAAGTCACATCTTCTTTTTAAATTTCCACGTAAATGGTAGTTTGAAGTAGGCAGATTTTCTTGAAAATATTCCTGTCACATCCTTGGAGGATATTGAACATAAATACCAAATTTGTTATTTAACCCACTTTTTGTGTTATCCACATATGCTCACTTTTGTCTAAAAATGCTATTCTTGGATTCTGTAAGTTTCAAAACTTTTATTTCCAATGTAATCTTTTTATTGAAGTTTTGTTGGAATGGGCTGAACATAATACTTCCCGTATTATCAGTTCATAGTAGAGAAAGTAGAAAAGTAGTTTATGAATATTTGCATTCATAGTTTTAGAGATAGTGAATGACAGGAATCTTAAAAGATATATCTAAACTGCTTGAAAACAAACCTAGAAGTTTGTTACATATAGTTATATAACCAATATTCACAATGTATAGTAAAATCACAATTGACTGCTGAAGTTGTGCTTGTTTTTTCAGAAATATCTTTCCGTGTGTGGCAGTGTGGAGGAAGCTTAGAGATTATTCCCTGCAGCAGAGTGGGTCATGTTTTCAGGAAACGACATCCATACACATTTCCAGGTGGAAGTGGAAATGTCTTTGCTCGCAATACTCGTCGTGCAGCGGAAGTGTGGATGGATGAATATAAGGAGTATTACTATGCAGCAGTGCCACTGGCAAAACATATTCCATTTGGCCAGTAAGTAACAGGCATAGTGCTCAAAATCTTGCCTATCATTATCATCATTGCAAGCACTGATAGGGTAGCCAAGGTCATTAATACACGGATTCATGCATGTTTGTTTGTTGTTTTTTTTTTCTTTCTTTTTATCCTTTCTCATAACTAGCAAATGCTGAAGAGTGGAGAGGAAACCAAAATTTGACCTAGAACATTTTTATCCAAATTTCCATACTCCAATTATCATTTCATTTCACGTATCATTAGTGGACATCAGACCTTTAGGTCCTAAAAACTGTGATTTTAGGCGTCTAAAAAGGTCCTAAAAAGTAGGGAAATAGGTCTTTAATAGCACAATAAATAAAAAACGTTATGCAAAACACAGTGATTAATGTTTTGTTTTTTTTCAAAACACACTTAAATACAGAGGATAGATAAGATAATATATAATTATACAATCACTCTATAAAAATCTGTGTCACTGACAGTTAATTAAAATATAAAGGATAAAATTGTGTCTTACATGAATTTTAAAAATGAATGCAACATTGTTATTTTTTAAATGACAGATTCTTCAATTTCACTTTTGGCCATAATTTTGTCCACAATAAATAACAAGCAGCATTTCCAGATGATATGGGGTAAGTTTTTGTTGGTCAGAATTATCTTAAATGCTAAAAAAGATCTCTCAACGTCTGAGGTGGTGACTGGAACATATTGTAAAAGAGAAACCATATGCGAATTAAATCCTGAAGGGAGATCTGCCTCATGTCTGCTTAAAATATCTGATACTTCTTTCAGAACCATATATCCAGGATTTTTGGTGAGCACCACTTGTAGATTTTTGGAAATAATTTTCCCAAACTCACCAACAGCTTTGTTTAACTTACTTTCTGCTCTTGTAAATAATGTGATTGATTTAGTGAGACTGAGCTTTGATTGACTGAGCTTGCTCTTTAGTATCTGCTAAAAATGTTAAATTAGCATGAATATGTGACATTCTGGGCAACCATAATATACTGTGATTCTTCTTCCGAAAAACTATTTTCAAACTCTCCAACATAGGGTTGCCAGAATGTACTTGAGGCAGGATTGGAGACAACCAATGGGCAAAGAATATTTCACTAAATGTGGAGAGAAATTAATTTACTACTACTGCTATGGCTATGGCGAACACGACAACTACTATTACTACTGCTGCAACCATTCTTCAAGGAACGAACTTAGATATCGCCTCTTCATTTCACTGCTATTACTCACTATCACAGAACAACAAACTAAAATTATAAAAGGTATATTGAATTATAAAAGGTAGTGGTAGTGTATCCACTCACGATTTGAGCATTTCAATAATTGCCGGTAAACATCTAACTGGCAAGTGCAAATAAACGAGCTGCAACTTGCCAGTGTTTCTTTAATAATGGGAGCCAAATAATACAGAAGCAACAATGAAAAGTTGCCAGAATAAGAATAGAAATATAGCGTTTTGTTACAATTAGAAATTAACATTCGAACCAAATTATTAAAAATTATTCATGAGTAAGGTGACATTCAAGCCTGTAGATTAAGGTCAGTGGCCCATATACTCAGAGAATTCATTCCAAACCCAGGCATTAGAGGCATTGCCCGAAGTTCTGGCAAAATGGAAATGGTGTGCTATTTATGGATGCTCTTTAACTACTGTGGCTCTCAGAGTCCCATTCTAAATTGGGCGTGAAACACCGCTTAATTTTGCTCAGAAGCCTCTCTATCAGGCTTGAGGTTCTTTTTCATGCCTTAAATCTATGACACGGGACCAACGGCTTTACTTCCCTTCCAAAGGAAGCCATGCTAAGGATTTTTACACCCGAAAAAATTCATCGTCCTCTGCCGGGTTTGAACCCGCGACCTTGGGCATATGAAGTTAGCATGGTAACCATTACACCACTGTCAATGTTCTCACTGTAATACTTCACAGCCTGAAGCCACGTACCTCATCTTGTCAAAGCAGGTGCTGGTGGCAAAGGTAGATTAGGACATCTTTCTTTGAGAGCTGCAGTTCTAGAACTTGACTTTAAAAATACTTTCTTTATGGAGGATATTAAATCAATGGTTTTGGGAAATGGTTTTGTACCTCCTCTATTACTCGATGAACTGCACAATCAGACAAGTAACATGTGTTAAATTATTAAAAAATACCTTAAATAGTTTCCCAAATGATGTCATATATAGTGCTGTAGTACAGTACTTTTAGCCTGGAGTTTACGAAGTAGGCAACTAATTGAGCATTAGTTTTCTCCAACACCTTCGAAGAAATCAAATGTGAATTTCCATAGAATTAAATTTAATATACTTCACCCCAGGGAGTCTGTGGTTTCAGCTATGGAAATCCAGATGTAGGAATCCCCTATTTCTGACGTCATTTCATTCAGCTGTTATTCATACACCTCCTCAAGATAATCTTTTCTAAGTGTCAATTGGAGGTTTCTTTTTCTGCAATACTTTTCTAAAATTTTTTCATTGTTGTACTTTTAACTACATTCCAAGAAATGTTGGCTGAAGCAAATGCTTACATATATCAAAATAGATTTGGAAATTTATTTTAGAGGACATGGGCTGTGCAAGTAAAGCTTGCTTCTTAGATTCTTTCTTGTTAAAATTTCCTTGATGCATTGAAGTTTTCTCTTGTTGTATCAAGTGACTTCTTTTTTTGGCAGAACCTTAAATAGAAGAATATATTTACAAATATATTTTAATGTTGATATATCATATTTTGTTAAAATTAAATTTTTAAATGAATAACCAATATAGTTTACTTAAAAATTAGTATAACTTAAACAAAATTGTCTTATACAAAGTTAGTATTGTTTTGATCTGTTGTACTTTTAGACCCCAGTATTGGACAAATTTGAGATTATTTTCAGATCAAAGAATATGGTGCAATTAATCATGGTAGTTAACATACATGGTCCCATGTCAATAATATAAATGACAAAAAATACAGTAAAATGCTTACCTCTTTATTGCAGACCTGACAGAAAATTATTTTCCCATCTGCTGTATAAGACTGGAAATCCAAATCCGTGTTCTTATTAATGCACTTTTGGTATATTTGTTCTTAGACATTTTACAACATTAGCACAAAAATTTTCACACAACCAAAGACTTTAATATAGTTGTATGAACACGAACTGACACTTTGCCTTATTTTCAAATAACTGCTTCTGAGAACCAGATGTGGGCCAGTATTTTATTCCATTGCTGAAGTTCTGATTTTGCATTCAGCACCTTAAGATTTCATTAATTTTTGCTTTATTTATTGTTACACTAAGCCTTTTAAAAACGACATCACACTGCATTTTATCAAATAGAAATCAAATAAGTGTCCAGTCAATAAAAGGTTTGTTGTTGAATAAATAATTAGTTATTGAATACAACAGTGTAGTGAATAAATTCATTGGAATTTTTAAAAAAGGCATTTATAGGCACCAAAAGACTGAAATAAGCATTTATGTTGAAATAGATGCCTATAGGCACTATAAAAGTTGGTTAATACCTTTCTAGGTCAATTATATGTGTAATTACCAGTGACATAGCATGAAATAGCTAAGTCTAATCATTAGTGTTTACCATCTGTATGCAGCAAGAATGGACATTTCAAAAAATAAGAAAAAATCTTATGTGTTCCATTCACATGGCTTTCTTTACCTATTCTGCAACAAACTATCTTTATAGAAGCTTATTCTTCTATCTACTTCATGCTAATCAAGACAAATTGAAGTAGAAAGTTGGATAAGTAGACTCGGAGGACTGAAAAATTCAATGCCATAGCCAGTTTATGAACATTGAATTTTTCAGGCTGACTCTCCTATCCAACTCCTGTCCTACACCCGGCTTGTGTGGGGAAAAAGAAAATATTGTTATATATTTTCTTATAGGTTCAAGGGAAAAAGGGAATATAGTAGGCTAAAGTGATAGTCAAATCTTCTAAGAGCTGGTCAATATGTGCTGGCTTGAAATTACTTTCTACTTCCACGGCCAGGACGAGAAAAAAGTTACAAATGATGATTTCTCATTTCAGAAAGGTATATGTATAAGAAAATTTAAATTGAAAGCAAGGTATATATCAGAAATGGTTAACTTCATAAAAATTTGTCATAAATTGTGGTTTCAATAAGATCCACATTTTTTTTTAGCTTAATGTCCTTTAACCTGATTGGGCATAATGGACAATGAATGAAATCAGTGAAATGATGCTCAAAAGATCACGGGATCCATAGAGCTTAAAGTTACTTGACATTCATCTTCTCAGAATACCGGAAAATCTGAAAAAAAAAATTTATCCGGGTATTTACCCTAAGTGAGATTTGAACTTGCGACCTGTTGAATATGAGGCATATTACCCAGATAGACCTGCATTTTTTGTAGTAAGACTTTTATCTCTTATGGTTTATGAGTTGCGCAAAAGTGATCCATAATGAAGAGGGCTTTAGAGGCTTATTGAAAATTAAAGTTAAACATTTTATCTGTGATATAAATATTATATATCTTTATGTATATAATGCCCACACATTCTCAATAGAGAACACATTTTTACAAAGGGAATCAAAATATTATTATTACTGTGTATTGTACATCATTCATTGTATCGTCAAGTTGCCATAGCACACCTAAACCATCCCTTGATATCCAACCCCAATACGATACAGAAGCACATATACAGATTGTGAAACTTTGTATTTTGCATCATATCGGGTTCCCTTTGGACAATAGACAATCACCTTTCCCTTAAATGTGGAAGAAAATGTCAGCTCGTTTGAGAATATCACCATGGAAAGATTTAGGAAGGATGTGTTTGATAAAAAAAAAAAAGGATCTTTAAAATGCTTTAAAACATTGTTTTCTTAACAATACTTTTAGTATTTCTGCACACCACATGCTTTCATGTGCAGCATGTTGATCTGCAGTACAATAAACCCTTAAAGAAGCATCAAAATAACTATCATATTATCAACTATACTGAATACGTGTATGAAATATGTATGTCAAATAAACAGCCACTATGTGTTGATTTAAGTTCATTAAGAGAAGGAAACAAAAAAATTTGCTTCATGCAAGAAGGAGTCTGCGACCCTACATTTTGTCGTAGTGCTACAGTGAACATGCATGGAAAGTGACAAGTTTTACAATCCAAACTGTGTCATGTGTGTCGTGAATATTTTTGGTTAATATTGATAGTTTGTTGTTGAAGAAATTTAAGTTATGTATCTGATTATGATTTTTGATCATATGAGTTTGTAATATTCAGATTTGGAACTTGTGACAACTTGCTGCTGCCACTACACAACTGTATCGCAGGCGTTGCGCCATAAGGGACTTGAGGAATTTGACATTCCAGACATGACTCATTTTTTTTGGTGATGGGTGTACATATATGTGTAGAGAAAGTTAAAAAATTACATAATACAACAATGTTATAACAGCTTAACTAGATTTTTAAGCTACTCCTCAAATTATACTATAAAATAAAGCATGTTTTTGTTTGTCTGCAGTATCGATGATCGCCTAGCCTTGAAGGAAAGACTACATTGCAAGCCATTCAAATGGTATTTGGATAATGTGTACCCTCAACTAAAGCAGCTGAAGATGCCGGAGAGTGATGTTACAACGAGTACTATGAGACAGGGGAGCATGTGCCTGGATACTTTAGGTCATCTTGTGGATTCTACAGTTGGCATTTATCTCTGCCACAATACAGGAGGGAATCAGGTGAGCATGCTACATAAGCAGTTTTGCATTGTATACCTATATATACAGAGTTCATTTAATGTCATATTTCCAGTGATGTTACATCCTTTGAATACAGGCATCATCCTCCATGGTATAGGGGTAACATGCTAGCCTCTGGTTCCTAAGTTTTCAAACCTAACAGAGGACGATGGAATTTTCAAGCATAAAAATATTTAGCATAGCTTTCTTAAGAGAGAAGCCATTGGCTTAATGGCCTTATGTTATAAATATATGGGATGTAAAAGAACTTCAAGCCTGATAAAGAGGCCTCTGTGCAAAATTAAGTGGTCTTTCACCCCTAATATAGAATGCGATGCTATGAACCATACATAACATCCATTAATAAAACTCAATTTAATTTAATTTTGCATTCAGGCGCTGTGTAATTGTAAGAACAAATTGCTCTGGTCAAGATTAGTTTGGCAAATGGTGAAGGGAACAGAAGTGACATAAATCTGAAAGTATAATTTCAAACTCAAGTGGAAGTTAATTCAAATTAGTTGTATGTAGAATGTGGAAACCCCTTGATTAATAAACAAATGAAAATGCTGCATAATATATTTATTAACAATGATGGATTGAGTAATCCAGTTTACTCATTTAGTTTTAGATTTTAATTACTATTCAGCCACATTTAAAATCATGTTCTAATACACAGAAGTTGGCAAAATTTAATTTCAGTAATATCCAATAGTGAAAGCACACATTTGTCAAACACACTGCTGCCACCTTTAACTCTATGATAGAACTTTGTGTTATTTGTTAAATAAGCATATTACAAAACATTCTGATGTGAAATAACCATATTAAATCTATGTACTGGCTGGAAGCTGTCAGTTGGGATGTCAGACTTTTTTAACCCATGTAGATCCTTCCCCTGCTCACTTGTCACCTTTATCTTCATATCTCTACTTCCCTTATTTTTTTAGTTCCCTTGTATACCCTCAGTGACATTTTGTTGCTGTATTTCCTGCATTTCCATATCATCAATTCTTTGTTTAATTTTTTTCCAAAATCTGCTTTCCCTGCTCTCTTCACCCACCACACCATATCCAAAAATGTTGTGTTATTCATGGATACTCTTTAACTGCTGTGGTTCTCAGTGTCCCATTCTATGTTGGGCATGAAAGACTGCTTACTTTTGCTCAGAGGCCTCTCAATAGGCTTGAGATTCTACGACACGGGACCAACAGCTTTATTTCCTTCCAAAGGAAGCCATGTTAAGGATTTTTATACCTGAAAAAAATCCATCGTCCTCTGCCGTGGTTTGAACCCGCAACCTTGGGTATATGAAGTTAGCATGGTAACCATTACACCACAGAGGGCAACTCACCATATCCAAGCTAATTTTTTCCATGATCTTGTTAACTCCATTAGCCAAGGTGTTTCTTCCCCTCACTTTCTCTTGTGATGCTAAACAAAGTTTCAAAGTGCTATTCTGTTCTAAATTCTTGATCCTAAATCAATATTTTCAGGGTTCTTGTCATTATTTTTCCTTTACTCCCTATTCCGTCTAGTTCCACCAATGCAACCCCATTTAGTGAGCTTAGCTCAAAATATGCAATTTGTGGGGGGGAAAAATTTGTTTTTTAGCATTAACCTTTGATCTAACAGACATGTTTGAAGTTTGGAGTTCTTTTTATCTTTCCATCAAAGAGCATTTACATTATCAATGCTCTTTCTAAATGTTTTAGGTAAACATGTATTGTTGTATTTGAAATTGTTCTTATGCAAAAATGTGTTGCAAATTAAACATCATAACATAGATAAAAGTCTCACTTTGAATAATATTATATGATATGAAAAAAATATATGAATGTTTTATAAGCGGGGAAAGTAGTGCAGGTTTTGCATTAGATTTTATAGAAACAAGCGACTTGTTTATTTACTAGTTGCTTTACGGTAACTTAGAATTTTTAAAATGTCAATATAATGCTTGTTTTAATATTTGAATAATTAATTAATTTACTTATTTATTTATCATCATTAATAGGAATACAAACATTTGTTACATTTCATACAATAATATGCCTTTCTTCCTTTTTTTTCATTAAACAACTAAGTTTAAGTAAGTTAAACTACTTGAGAGTTACTTGTTCCTTTGGACCTTATATACACTAATGCCATGGTTATTGGTGTATAAGAATCCTGTTGATTATTAGTAGATAATCCCATTCCCTCCTCCTTGCACTGCCTCACAATTCTATATTGTTACTCATGCACCTTCCCTAAGTATTTTTGCAAGCTATAAATTTTCTTCTATTATTGTTACACATTCTTTTTGGTAATTCCTCTATCCCTGGTTTTTATGCCATTTATCAAATCTCAGTTCTCACTTCTCCATGCCTATGTTACTTAAGAACATAAAGCAATGCTTCCTCATTTTCTCCATGCATTGTTTTAATATATTTGCAATGTTGGTGCTTTCAGGAATGGTGGTTCACCAATGATAGTCGCATCAAGCATCATGACGTATGCTTGGCCTTATCAGAACACAAGATAGGATCACCTTTAGTGATGAGATTCTGTGATAACTCAGAGAGCCAAGTAAGTACAACATATGTACACTTCTCACCAAAGTTACTGCCTTGATATCATTAGAAGACGGTATCTTATCTTGCCGATAAGGTTTCTTTTACTGCTGAAGTAGGTGCAAAAAAGATTCAAACAGTTATAGAGCTTTTAACTGCTGAGTCTTATCAACGCTGTCTTAACTTCGCTGCAGTTAGAAGACCTAAGTGAAATTATAGCTATGCTTTTTTATTATGTCTGCCTTCTAAATTGCATTATTGAGGAAATTCTTTTTAATGTATGGTTCTACAGAAATGAAAATAGGAACAAAGCCTCTACCTAATATAAATAATTAAACTGAAAAGTTGCATAAAAAACAAGGTTGAAGAGTCAGTATATTCATAAATGCGACCTTGGGAGTCACACTTAGGATTTACTTATGAAAACTGTGATATTTTAAAGTGATCCTAAACCTGTTGCTCCCCAGTATTTTTCGGAAGTTGTTACTTAAGATACTGTAACTGATATAACATGTAAAGGATGGAACAAGTTGAGAGAAAAGGGGACAAGTAGTAAGTTTTTATGACTAATATGGAGGATACACACTGATAATAAATTTTACATTAAGATGGTCGGCAATAAAGCAACAAAGTGCATATTGAATAATATTGACTGAAGATAGGGTTGCAAATTAAGACCATAATACTAAAAGAAATAGGAGGGAAAATAGCCAATCAGTTAATAACAATAGGATTATTTTCTAGATGATCTAGTGGGAGTAGGAATTACAAGTGAAAGGTTAAAGAAAGTAATAGAAACAATAGAGGAATGCTGCAAAGATTGAGGTCTGAAGATGAAGGTAAATCCAAAATTTTAATATATAAAAAAAGGGAACAAATTAGCAGGGACTAGAAGTAGTGCTTAAAGGGAAAGTTGATTGCTTATAGATTTGAGGATCACTCCAAAAATTTTGAGAATGGGCGCACTAAAAAATTAACAATTTAGATCTTATTATTGCAATTTTTCAAAATATACTCCATTGCATTCTATACACCACATCCTTTCAAAACATTTTTCAAATGCTAAATGCCATTCTTCGTTGGAGAGAGTGCATACATTCTTCTTAAGCAGCTACTGAGGCTTCAGATTACGCAAAGCAATCTCAAAATTTTTCTTTAATTTAGGGAAATAGAAAAAGTAGGGAGGATGGAGCACATATCTGACTTCTGTAGAAATTGAGTTGTGGCTTGTGCAGTGGGAGGCAGAGGCATTGTCATAGAGCAACAAAATTCCATGCATACGAGTCTTAAGACACTTTTTTCTCAGTTAACTGAACACTTTTGATAGATATTTTGTGGTGCACCATTGGCAGTAAAAATATTTTGTCCATCAAGTAGAATCATCACAATGTGGTCACTTCCTGTGAAGAAGAAACAGATCATCTTCTTGCCAATACTTCTCATTCGCTTCACTTTTCTTGGGGGATCGTCTCCTGGGAAGACCCACTGATGGTTGTTGTTTAGTTTCTAAATCATACTGGTAAATCCAGCTTTCATCACCTGTTACAATGTTAAATATGTTTTTGGATCTTCCTCCATTGAATTTTTCAATCATTTCCTGGTATCATTGCACATGTGCTTGTTTCTGTTCATTTGTGAGGTAGTGGAAGATCCAGTAACTGCAGAGCTTCCTAAGTTTTTCTTTCAGGATTGTTTTCACTGCTGCCGATCTAATATTTAGGGCTTCTTGAATCTGACCATATTCAATGATATTCCAGTAACATGCATTTTCACCACATTTTCATCTGCATAACATTGATAAATGGTGAATTGGGAAGCAAAAGATCCCCAAATCTATGATGCACTCTTTCAAGTTATTCTCTCTCCCCGAAATGATATACATATCATTGATGATGCACACTGCGCCCAGACTTGCACATGTTGCTATCTGAATTTCAATTTGAAGTTAGGAAAAGCTTGTTGTTGTCCTTTCTCAAAACTTTTGGAGTGACACTCATATATGCTGCAACACAGTTGAGGTTAGTATGGGCTGGTGAATGGCAGGTGTGTGCAAGGTCCACACTGCTTGATATTTTCTACAGGTTTTCCTGCAAAGTTTCCTTTCCACATATCATTTAATTTCATTATTATCAGTATCCATCACTTGCTATGTAATAAGAATATCTTCAGTACAAAGAGTGTTACCAACATTCTAGGTTGTTTGCGTAGGTTTCTGCGGCCAATGTCATGCATAATATAGCTAGACTCTGGTTGATGCCAAATCACCACTTATTTTCTCTAACATTTCACCTCTCAGCCTTTTATAAAAAATATAATTATCTTTTATTTTTTCTTAAGAAATTACATTTTTAAAAAATTTACTTATCACCCTTGGGCAGATAAAAAATTCACAAATATTTTCAAAGAACATGGCATAATATTGGTTTCTCAAAACAAATACAACATAAAATATTTGTTAGGCTTTTTTAAAAAAGATGAAATTTCAAAAAAATAAAAATCTGGCATTTATCAATTAAATTATTTAAATTGTGATGTCATTTGAAAACCAGAGTTAAGGAGCACTTTAGAAATATTAAATACAAACAAATTGATAAATCAGCTGTGGCAGAACATTTTTGGAAATTTAACCATGAAATAAATCCAGATGTCAAATTATTAAAACACTTAAATTGACCCATAGATTTAATGGTTTGAGAGAAAATATTTTTATTAAAGAATAAAAAATCATGCAATGAATTTTGAGATACTACTAATTGATTCTCTCATGAAATTTGTTTTGATTCGACAGTTAGTAATGCCTTAGTACACAATTCACCTAATAGCACTACTAATAATAATGTAAATAAACAAGAGCAAAAAGAAATTTAGCTGACAATGCAATAGATCTTTTGATTGTGAAACTATTCCTGTGGATTTCAAACAGATAAGTGAAGAACTGTTACACATTATTAATTGCTATACTAATATTTGTGTTACTTCACTGTTACTAGCTTCTTTTTTACATATGGTACACAGAAGCTTGCCTATCAAAAGTATTTCAAAAAGTCCAAGAAAACCATCCAAAGATAGGACTAAGGGACATTTTGTTGCATCATGACAGTTGAAATGATAAAACTCGACAGATAAAAAAGAGAAACATAATAATAAAACATGAGAAAAAACAAATTAAATATAACAAATTAAATAAATAAGAAAGAAAAATAACGGTAATAAAGAGAGAGAATTTAAGAAAAGAAATAAGTAGTAAATAGAATACAATCATGATTAAAACCAGAATCAAAATTACTTAAATAATTGTTAAAAGGGAAAAGAAACATGAAATAAAATCGCTTCAAAACACGAAAGATCATGAGTCCAGAAAGAAAAGGTGCAAAGCCAAGCCCCAAGAACAAAAGGAGCTGATAGGAGTTGAGACTCAGCTACGAACAATGCAGGGAGAAACCCCAAACGAAATTCACGCTCCACCAAACACAGAAAGTGTAATCAGGCACGTTAAAATGTTAATAGCAGTAAGGACATAACGTGGCATGTAAAATCATGAGACCCAATGAAAACGCGGCAAAATATAAAAATGTAACATAGTCTCAGCCAATAAAATCGGTGAAAGTAACAAAGATAGCAAAAGTCTAGGCACATCCTAGAAAATGGGTGGCAAATAGACTATTGTCTAGCTGCAGGAGCTTCAGGAAGGACGGGGCACACATCGACACTCATACATCAGACACTGTTTAGTGAACCCGCATCAAGTTGTAGCTCATAGCAAAATGAGAAGTTACAACTCCACAATGTAAAAAGGTTTATTAACACGGAAAGGGAATTAAGAGAGAGATTAGGGCGAAGGGAAAGGTGAAACAGCGTGTGAGCAATTTTGTTTTGGCGAGGCTAGGCCCCGAAATGAGTTCTTATACTTTGGACGGCCAGGGGGGTATTGTGAAGCATAAAGTGTGGGACAGTAAAGGGCACTTAGAAACCAATGACCGAGTTTCATTCAGATTTCTTCTCGCAAACCCTGAGACCACCATACATTTCCTTAGCTAGCCGGCAATCCAACCTGTTTCCTTCTCCCCCTCCAAAGCCCCGAAACAATAATTCCTGCCACACAATGCATCAACTCGCAAAGTAACAACAGAGATTCTGCTAAGAGCTGAGGCAAAACTATTGATTCATCCACCCTATAGTCCCAATCTGGTACCATGTGATTTCTTCACTTTGAGGTCACCAATTTTCTAGCCCTGAAGAACCTGTTGCAGTATATGAAGAGGAGTTATCCACAGTGCTGGAAACTGAGTTGCATGTATGCTTCCAGAAGGTGGAATGCTGCATACAGTGCCAAGGAGAATACTTTGAGAAATTGCAATAAATAAAAAACATTTCTATGAATATTCATTATTTGCTATCTCATTACTTATCAAGTGACCTTTATATTAGAGGACTCTAGAGATCCCTTTTTGCCATTTGCCCACAAGATACTAGCAATTGCAGGCACAAGACCTACACTGTTCCATAATTAGGAAATAGTTCATGGTTTTCCCATGGGTCTGTTAAAGGTTATAGTCAGCAATATACAGCACAGTACAACTTAAAGACAGTCTCAACAAAAGGTTGAAATGGAAGAAATAAATTATGATGCAGTGGTAACCAGAAAGCAATTGTTCATTAAATACTTCAGTAGCATCAGCTTAGTACTTAAAACACCCCTCACAAACCAATCCAGTATTTTATGAACATTGTTGTTTTTATTTCCTTTTATTTGATGTTTAAACTATAAAATAAAACATGTACAAAACATATATACCTCTCTCTGTTGCTCTCTCTCACTCCCTCTACCCTGCCCTTCTCTGTCTCCCCTATCTCTCTTTAGGCTCTCTCCCTCTGCCCTCCCTCTACCTCTCCCCCTCTCTCTCTTGTAGCTGTGTAAAGTGTTAAAATGTTATACCTATTCATGTATCATTCCTATGTATAATGCTGTCCTGTTTTTTTATTCATTTAGGATATGCTGCAATTATATTTTGTTATTTGCAAATAAGTAAATTTTACCTTCATTTTTTCAATATACTTTTCGGTTTTGTTTCCTTGAATGATCTGATTTTAAATGCATATGTGCTATGTTTCAGAAATGGCATCAAGTTGAGAAAGGTGGCTTGATAAAGCACAGTCGGTTCAGCTTATGCATTGACTCAAGGGATCACAAGACAAAGGGCCTGACTGTAGAACGATGTGATTCAAATTCACCATCACAACGTTGGACCTTTTCTGTGAAGAAGTTGTGATGATAGAGTGTTGAATTCCTTCAACTTAACTGTTGGACCCATTGATAAGTGCTGACCAAGGGCTTGAACTACAATATCTTATGAGAAAGTACTGCCCCTTTTGCATTTGACATAAAAACGAAGGTTACATAATTACACACAAACAAAAAAAAGGAATCAAAGTGCCAGGAAAGCGACAAGATTTTTAAAACATTTTTTAGTATTGACAGCACTGGTAAGAACATGCACTACATGATGGAAAGAAGTGGGAATCAAAACAAACTGGAGATATCCATTGGTATATGTGTTACAGGTTTATAAGTGAATCCATGATTGTATGCTTCTAGATACACACAGTTAATTTTTGAAATATAAGTGCAGTGTGGGTACCATTTGGATCTTTAGCACAAAGAGAACTGAAGTTTTATTCCTTATGAGTGCTAGAAGTTATCAAGGAAGTTACACTTTTAAGTGAGTTACCTACATTTGTTACCAGCATTGGTAACAATTGTCATCAGATACCCATTTTAATGGGTACCTACATAACATGTTGTTAGACATCTAGGTGAATCAGCAATCAAAAAAGGATTCTGATCTAATGTTACGGTATCTTTCTACTGTGAAGTTATTGTCATGTGCTAAAATATTACAATACCAATTAAATAAGCTCATAGTGCTTAGAGAACTGAGACATACACAATGGCTCTAATCTTCTTCATTGCAATCCTGCTGAATTTAAAATATTTTAGAGAGCACATTTTCCTCATATTTGCAGTCTGGAAAGTTATTTAAGGAACTAAAAAGAGTTCCATGTCCTAGTGATACTGAAAGATAGAATTTCATAAAATATATGCTTTTCTTGAAGAATCACCAATGCTACAAATAGATATTAATCTTTTAGGTTTTTAATAAAGTAAACAAAGAACAAGCAGTTGTCCGTGGATTTGACAAGATGTAAAATGCTGTGTTTATTATAGAAACTTACAGAGTATATCAAAAAGCATACAGGAACTGATTCTTTTGATAACTTATAACTTATAACTTTCTGTATCTCTCAACACCCAGGTATGCATACACTCCTGCAAAATGATCAGTTTGTCATCCTATATCATACCTGCACATAATTTATTAACCACATTCTGTAAATGCCATGCTAGGAAATGTTCAAATTTAAGAGGTAATCCTGTTTTAAAAAATGGCAATAAAAGAAACAAATGAAGAGTAGTTCATACAAAAAAGGTCATCATATAAATTGACAAATAGCCAATGTGTATTATAATTAGTATTAATTTAATTGTTTTTTCTCACAAGCCGTATGTAGGATAGGAGTTGGATAGGTAGAGTCAGACTGAAAAATTCAATGCCATAGCCAGTATTTGAACCATGGATCTCCCGATCTTTAGCTAGTTACTCTACCACTAGCTACCATGGCAATATGCTGGCATAGCATTGAATTTCTCAACTGACTCATATGTTTCCCAGTAAGCCACAAGGTGATCTCAAATTATTTTGAGATGACAACCCCAATGGTAACTTACAATGTTGTAAGTATTTTAAGTCCCAGGAGTCATAGTATAGCCAACTATCATGGTCAATTAGTATTGATTTAATTGTTTTTTCACATAAGCCATGTGTAGGACAGGAGTTGGATAGGTAGAGTCAAACTGTAAAATTCAATGCCATAGCTGGGATTTGAACCACAGATCTCCTGGCTATGGCATTGAATTTTTCAGTCTGACTTTACCTATATTACAATTCTTTCACCACTGAAAATAAGCAATATTTTCCATTATGACGTCTTTGCTGAAAATTATCCCATGCTTTATTGTGGTGCATGGGTGCTGAGATTATTAAAAAAACTAAACAAAAAATAGTGGCATGGACATTTTACAATGTAAAAAGACCACAGTTCAGAAGCATTAGAAGTTATTTTACTAGAAGTACTATGTAATATTGAAAGGAGGGAAGCCTTCAAATAGCAATTCCTTGTAAGCCATTTGAAGCAATACAAATTTATTGTTTTTGGGTTACTGTTGGCTGGGTCTTGGGTATAATGCACAGATTAATATACAGGATGTTTCAATATGATACGAACCAAGATGTGGATGTTATTGCTCAGATCCTTTTGTGTGATACAAAAATATAGTTTTCAAAAAAATACCTCACAGTCAGCATAGATTAGCCAGTTACTCAGGAACAATGGCCCATGTGCCAGGCCCATGCTGTCGGAGGTAACGTAGGAAAGTTAGGAAACACAAAGTCACGTGTTTTAGCAGTGTTTTTATAAGCATACCAACATGCTGCACATGGCTAGCTAACATTAAAGGATTCCTTGACTTATGAAATCCTGCTAATGCACCAATAATTGTAGTTATTTTTTATTCTTCCAACATACAATTTCATTATAACAGACAATGAATGAAGGAAAATGATTGAGAAAATATCCTGGGAATGCATTTGCTGCGGATGTTATTGTCACAAGCATAAGGGTTGTAATGAAAACCTAGAGAGGGTGGAGACAACTCAATAGCTTGACTTGAGTAATTCAGATGCTGAAAGAGCGGTAGCTATGGTTTTTAAATTCTTATTGCAATTGAGTTTTAGAGTAAGTATCTAGTATTTTATTGGCTTTTATTGTCTTTTATTTGTATGTGACCACTATTGGTGGAGTGGTAAATATGTTTTTAAATTTTTATGCGTGTGCCTTAGATAAAGCTTTAGTTTTAGCTTTTTATTTGTTTTAGCTCTGTTGTTTTTACTGAGTTTTAGCAACGCATTTATCTCTCTGGTTTTCCCTCAGGGTAGTTTTATTCAACATAGATTTTATTTCTTCTCTTAATCGTTATTTTACTTATGGATTTTATCTCTTGGTTTTAGGCACATTTTTTTTTTTTTTGGAGGGCACTGATAACCACGAAGTTGAGCACCCTTAAACACCACTCATCATCTTGAGTAATTATGCTACATTTCAGGGGATAGTATTACTCCAATCTAAACCCGGCATTGGATTTACATTATCAGGACAATAGAAATAGAAGGATGATTTACATAAGTCCATAATCTTCCCCAATGGGGCTCACCTGGGGATGTCATACTGTAATGAGAGTATTGATGGCAAACATATGACTGTATCACACATGAGATTTTAGATAAGAGTCTAGGAATTATATTCATATTTTTAATGTTTCACAGTGATAGTTATTCTGTTGCCCTCATTAAAACACAATTTCAAATATGTTTCAAGAATCCATTTTAGTCATTCAGTTTACAGGGAAATGACCAAATTGAATTAATATTATTTCACTTATTTTGACGATAATAATTAATCAAATTTATACTCTTTCGAACGAACAGGATATTAAAATTAATTTCTTTTAGAATGAAGACTCATACAATCTTTAAATAACTTACTGTTTAATATGATATTGTTAAAC
Source organism: Hymenopus coronatus (assembly GCA_030762935.1). Lineage (NCBI taxonomy): Eukaryota > Metazoa > Arthropoda > Insecta > Mantodea > Hymenopodidae > Hymenopus > Hymenopus coronatus. The sequence continues at coordinate 52,852,358 of CM060884.1, forward strand.
TGCGTCTTTTGCAATTGTAAATATACATGATGGTAACTGAAGCATATAGTTAATGTCCATGATTTTAGAGTCATCTGTTCTCTCTGCAGTCTAAAGATGGACCACCTTTAAATACTTTATTAGAATACATCCACATGTGCATTTAAAAGTATATCAAAATCAAAATGTTAAACACAGGAGTCTCTTAAATTTGGATTCTAGCATTGTTCCTTCTTCACATTAGAGTATGCCTCTTTTTTTTTTTTTTTTTTTTTTTTTTTTTTGCAGTTGCTTGGTATACATAGCATATTGCAACATAAAGACTTAATTATCATAAAGAGCTCCTTTTTGAAGGGGAAAGCATTTTTCTTGATATTAAGAATGAAGGAGATGAGTATATGGAACATATGAGCACAAAGAATGTTTGCTAGTGTGTATATGCATTGCTGTTTATTTCATAAGTAGTGACCTGTTTTGAAATGTTGATTTTTTTTTTTCTGGTGGTGGTTTGTGATTAGCACAGCGTTAGTTTGTGTGTGACCTTTGCTCCATAAGATAAATCTCAAGGGTAGAACAACAATATTGTTAATATTTTCACTTCTTCACAGTCTAATTATATAATGCAGTATTGAAGGTACCATGTTTTTTACAGATCCTCTTGTTTTATCAACTGAAGTAGTTATTTCTTTTGGGAGCAGCAGCCCATTCTCAGGTTTTTCCCTCTGATTCACATAACCTATACTATGGTATTACCACATTGAGGGTGGATGACATGAATTTTAATCTTCTGAGAGGGGCAATCAAATGAAAAATGATGTGTTATATTCCGGAGACAATCTCTATTCTTTAACAAACTATCCGCATAAAACTTATTCTTCTATTTTAGCTATTCAAGATAAATATTAGCAGAAGATGGCCTTAATATTTCCTTGCAGGTACAAGAGGAATAAGAGAATATACAAAACTAAAGCCATAGTCAAATCTTTTAACAGCTGGTCACTATGTGATTGCTTTTATATTCTGTTCATTTTGCATACCAGATAGGGAGAGAGGAATAATGACTTCTTTCAATAGGCACAATATATTAAAATTAATTTCTTATGGAATGAATTAAAATAATTTACTCTTTATTATGATATTATCGAACTATGTCTTTTCCAATTGTTTATCCAAAATATAGGGGAGGATTTTAAAGGCTATTCCAGGAAAGTTAAAAATATATATTAATTGGCATGAAAATATCAAATACACAATATGATATTTTAATTAAATTTTCAAAAATGTTCCATGCATGACAAAGATAATACATTTAATAAATTCAAAAATTGGTTTACTTAGAGTGTTACTTGGTATTAGTCTCAGTATTTTCTTTTGGAGTTTGATAACTATAGCAGATAAGTTTGTCCTCCCCAGAAGGGTATTGTATATGAATTAGTCTCTGAAATAAACAGATCTTAGCTACCCTCTTGATTGTCACATATCCTAAAATATATTCTATCTATGACAGTGAAGAGTTGACTACAAAGCCTAAAAAAATCTAATATTTCCATTAACATGATTTTCTCTGCCTAACCTGCAAACATATGTCTTACAAAAGATTATTATTTTATCTGCTTAATGTCAATCAAGATAAACATTAGCAGAACAAGTCATATTATTAATTTATTATAATTAGATGGATAATAAGGGAATACATTAGGCTAAAGCGATAATCAAATCTTTTAAAAGCTGTTGCTGTGCAATTGAATTCGGTTCTCCTTGCATGGCCAGGAGTAAAACAAAAAAAAAACACAGATGACAACTTTTTGTTTGATATAAGTATTATTAAATTGAAACCACTAACAAGGAATAATCTTAGAAATGGTTAGCTCCACAACAAAATTGTATGGGACATAAATTGTGTGTTTTTACAAGATCTACATTTTTTATGCAGTAAGTTTTTGTCTATTTCTTATGGTTCACCAGTTTTGTAAAATTCATTCAGAATAAAGGGGACTTCAGAGACCATTCCCAGGAAATGCAAGATATACTTTCATTAGTCAGAAACATATCTTAAACATATGATATTTTAATCAAAATCGTTAGAGTCATTTTTGAGAAAATCTAAATTTTTGAAAAATGTTCAATGGAAAGGGCAGTTAGGGGAGGGATGTTCATGAAAATCCTGTGTCATATCCTTGGAAGATGCAGAACTTAAATATAAAGTTTGGTGTTTAACAGACTTTTTTATTTTTGAGCTATGCTGTCCAAACACATCCACACAGATACAGACCTTAATTAAAAATGCTTCAAAACATGTATTTCTGGTGAAATTTCGATATCTAATTTTGGGTGGAATACAATATGTATGTACATTGTACATATGTATTAGAGAAAGTACAAAATATGTACTTTTGGGATCACTCACTACAATCATGCAAATGATTTAAATGTCCATCCTCAGTGTGTTAAATCACTGCCATAGTAGTGCTGTGTAAATGAATGGGAAACATTGAATATTTGGGCAATTAAAAGTAAAAAAGAGAAATAATATTTTAGAGTTGTAGCTATCAGGGAAAAATTTATGCTGAACAGAATAAGATTATTATAATGGAACTGTGAACAATATACAAGGTAACAAAAAAAAATAAAAAAAAATGTAAGGCCCGGCACATATGTTAAGATATACCTGTCAGGTAAACCTGCACAGGTATACCTTTCTGATTTACCTTTGCAGGCTGGAGCACACACACTACGGTAAACCAGAAGGTGATGAGCAAACAAGAAGGCGATGCCATTGTTTTAGTCAGTTTATAGTGGCCACCTTTAATAGAACAACTTATATACGCTCATGTTGTAACCTGGTTCCATAAACAATATTTACAGTTTTTTTATTACCAAAAGAAGCAAAAATGCAAAACCTGGTGTAAAGATTGGCTTACAAAGAGAAATGAATACAATCATACAAGATTACTAAAAGAGTTTTTAACTCTTTTTATTTATGATTATATAATTTTTATTAATATATAATGATGTATAAAATAATAATTAATGACTAAAAGAGTTGGCCTAAACAAGACTTACGCTCTCTTCTCAAGGAACTAGCCACAACTAACCTAAAAATTGTACAGGTGTGCCAGAGAGACTCACACATACATTCAGATCTATTCATCTGCACAGGTAGAAAGAAATGAATTTTGATTCTTCTCCAGTTGCCTGTGCAGGTCACTACGCCTGTGCAGTTTAGCCTACAGAGGGTGGCACACATGTTCCTCACTGGTATGCCGGAGCTTGTGTGCCGGGCCTAAAAGAACAGAAGCTTGTATGTACAGGAAATGACCTGCCATGGTTAATTTTCAGAGCATATAAATAGTTCATAATAATGAATTGGTGCTACTTTCAATGCACCCTAAGAACTGTGCACCTGTTGCTAGCTCTTGTGCCAGAGGTAATACAAAGTTGGGCCATATTGCTAGCTTTTTATTTTTGCAGCTTACACATTTGATTTAAAGAGTTTGTAACTTGTAAAATTCCTGGTGTATGCATTAATGAGGATTATCACACTGCAGAATTTGTAAGGTTACAGCAATGATGGCTGGATTGTTACCACTAGAATAAGAATTGCTTTTAAACTTCATCTTACCTAAACCAGGGGATGCAAGTTTAATATTTGACTGATGTAAAATGTTTCTTGTTGTTAAGATGCTATTGTTCCTTATATGTTTTTATTTTCCTGAACTTAAAAACCTTAATAAGCAGCATTTTGTATGGATCAGGAGGATGCTGAACTTGGCAACTCTGTTTAGATTAAGTGACCTGTTTTGTAGTGACAACCATCATCTCTTGGCAGTCTTTTCTGAACTAGGATTTTTCTTTATATTGTTATTTAGAAGGTAAAGCACAACTAAATGAGCTGAAAATCAATCCCTTTTTTATAGTATAGAAGAAAATTGTCAAACTTAGTACATATGTATAATTTTTTTAAATCAAATCATTTCGTAGTGTAAAAATAACAGTGGAGGTATCATTAGGCGCTTGAACAATTTTTAGGTATTGTTCCATAAAAGGAAATATAATTCTGTTATTTTTTTGTTTCTGTGCATAAGTATCTTATTTTTAGAAAAAAAATTGCAGAGAAAATGTTGCATTTTGGTATCCTAAAGTACAGAGACTGGCAAAGATTAAATATTGCTTGTTTTTTCATTACTGAAGTAATTTTATCTCTATTATCTGTCTCAAACAAGAACAGTCCTGTTGTATATCAGAGGGAAGAAAGCGAGAGATAGAGATAGATGGAACATTGTTAAGTCTCTGATTGGCAGATCGAAAAGGTTTTGTATTTTATTTGCTATCATATACCTGCCTCTAAGAAGTACTTCTTTTTATTTTATAGGGTTTCTAAATGGTTGTTTTTTTTTCTCCCTACCATTAAACGCGCGCACGCACGCGCACACACACACACACACACACACATATTCACTTCCACATTCATACTTCCAGACTCTGTGGGAGATAGATTTCCATATTTTCATCCCCCAGCCAGAAATCAAACCCAGAACCTCTGATACTTTACTGCAGAGGCAGTCTCTAAGAAGTACTGTAAATAGTTTTCTAATCACTGCTTAGCACAAATTAATTTGGGGGAGAAAAAGTGTATAAATGTTTACATTTAGATTATTTTCTCTATATCCTGCTCATAAGTACTAGGCCTCAATAATTTTAAAGGAAATATTTACAACAGATGATTGTATATGTATAGAGATTATTGCTAAATAATAGGCAGCCTAGCTTTGGATAACTATTGAAACAGTTGTGTAATAAGTCATATTCCAATGCCATAGAGTTATTATTAAAACAAAACTGGTCTCAAGGTGAATGCTATAATCAACTTTTCCTTCATAAAGTTCTCTCATTTTCATCAGTTAACCATATTGGATGAATTAAATATTAAATAACTTTACCTCTAAATTAAATTAATTTATTAAAAAACTATATATCTTGATAAAGGATTAACATATGTGCATATTAACATATTGTGCAGAATCATTTCTGATATTTAAGATACCTTATCTCGCACACCTCAGGGAACCTGTGTGCAATTTAAAAGCAAACAGCATGACATCATGGAGCAAGCCTGCCAATGTACCGAAATAAACACAACTGAGGAAAACCTTAAGAAATGGCCAAAGGCAAATGATTGCCTATTGTTTCATGATGCTTAAAAAATAGACCTTAAAGCATAAACATTATACTATAGCAATAATATTAAGTCTGTAACACAACAATTTAATAAGTTGCTGACAATGTATTACTTGATTTATTGTCAAGAACTGTCACATAGCTTATGTAGCATGGAATATGTGGCAAGTTAAGTTTGCTCCACCATCTTATTTACAACAGGATCATTCTTGTCTGAGATACAGATAGCTACAGATAATCAAAAGCCTAGTTTTAATGAGCTATAGATATTCAGTAGCACATCAAAGAACCTGCTACTCAGGAGGTACATGGACCCTAGCTCTGTGCCATTGTATGTCTCATGACACTTCTGCTTGTCACTGTTACTTAAATCTCAAAATTGCAAAAAACTACATAAGCTAAGTCCAAAATAATAAGTATACCAAACTCTGAAGACATTTTTTAAAATATGTTATGACTAAATAACAGAGAATATATAGGAAAATGGGGCAGAATCACAGAACTTTGTGAGATAATGCAAGTATTCTAAATATATTATTTTACGCAGCTGAATGCTCTTGAAGCTATTAGGAATATGCAGTAGCAGTGACAAATTAACTTTTTTCTTTTATGCTTATGGAAAAATATTTTTAAAGAATATCTATAATGATTTAATTTTTATTTTATATTTTCTGCTAGTGTAATATTTTTGGCAGTATGACCTTTGCAGCTGTATCCATATTTCCATACACAGTTTTAAAAATAAATTATAAGGATATTTTTATACTTAGTAAAAAATGCTAACATTATGACTTCATAATGTTCAGTATAATTAAACCCTAGTTTTAAATGTATTCTAAGTATAGCAATGCTGAGATGTTAGGTAAAGATAAAATTAAATGCTTGAGATGGGATTGAATATTTAAAATTTAGACATTTAGCTGATGTAGAAGAATAAACACTGCAGGTTGGACCAAACATCTTTTATCATTTATTGCCAATGCACTAGCAATAAAATTATAATGCGTGTCACAATTACATCTGGCAAACTCAAAGCACTCAATATGTTACGTGTTGTGGAATTCTTCATTAAGTGTATCAAATGCTTGTAGTTACTCAAACTTAACATTAAGATGTTAAGTACCTATGCAAAATTAACATTTCTTGTACAACTGTCACATTGTAGTTGAGTTCAGGTCTATTTGATTAATGCATTCTATGCCAAAGATGACACACATACTGAACTTCACAGGTTCATTAACATTTATTTTTTAGGAAATGCCAAAAAGTTTCATTAAATTTGAATCTTTTAAAGTACATAATTTGTTTTATTTTTGCTGGTTCTGTAAGTGTCTATTATTGCTCCACTCTTAGGACCAAACCTGATGTAAACACATGACTTAATTAACTAGTCCATGTTATGCAGGAAACATACCATCACATATAGTAGCTATCTTAAAAATATGGGTGTAAAACGTACAAAACATATGAAATAATAAATTATTATTATATAAATATAGGGCGTAACAAAAAGGTATGTCAAAAATTTCGGAAAATATTTCTTGCGGATAGAGGATGGAAAAATGTTATATGAGCATTGGTCCAGAACAATCAATGATAGAACTGTGAGGAAATAGAAAATCACAGTACCTGTTCAAAATGGCTTAGCTCCAATGCATCCTCAACCCATCGCCGTATAGACCCCCTAATGCGCTGAGTTAAGTCTGGAGAATTTCGTATTGTCTGGCAGCTTTCTAGAATACGAACACAAAGTGTCTCTACATCTGGAACTGGAGTTGCATAAACAAGAGATTTCAAATGTCCTCACAAATAAAAATCTAGTGGGTTTAAGTCAGGCAAGCATGGAGGCCATGGAATTGGTCTACCTCTCCTATCCCTCTACCAGGAAGCCTGCTATTCAGAAATCGATGAACAGAAATTGAAATAATGAGAAGCTCCTTCGTGCTTGAAGTGCTTGTTTCGCCTTCGACAAGCGATGAACTGAGTACTTGTGCCTAACAAGCGGACTAGTACTACTACGTACAGACTACTGTAGCACAGTGACAACAACGGTGAAATTCATCACCCTCCACCCAATTCAAGCAGATATAAAAGCGAATGTTTACTACTGTACAATTAAACAACTGTTCTATTGTGGGATATGAGCACAGGACAGCTATGTATTACATATCTCATCATGTAAGCAGGGTTGTAGAAAAAATGCTCTACCATGGAAATAAATAATTTCCAGACCTATATTCATATATTTTTTTATCCTCTAAACACAAGAAATGTTTTCCTAAAGTTTTGACATACTTTCTTGTTACATCCTGTATATATAAATGGATAAATTCCTGATCTAGAAAGCACTCAAAATTGCTCTACACATCATACAAATGTAGTCTTTTATTATTAAAATGTGGGGAACTCCCAATAATCACACTTATTATTCAATAATATATTTCATGTTTTATAACTTTTCACTTTTATCACTTCTGTGTCTCCAATGACATCATGAGAACATTACTTCTTCTGTCCTTGTCTCTCTGTATGTTGCCAACAATAAACTGAACATAGTGGAAGAAGTTGCATAGCATAGCTGAGGGTAGAGGGCCTTAAGCCAAGTGCAGCCAGGGGTTGAGAGCCCTAAGATGCAAAGTATAGCTGAAGAATTGAGGGTCCTAAGCAGCAAAGCATAGCTGAGAGATATTTTTTTCAGAGGGAGAAGAGTGGAGCAGACAGGCTGAAGGCCTTGGCTGCAGAGCGATGATAGGGCTTAGCCAAGGGATTTGTGAAGCTAAACCCCAATGAATCATGGAGTAGCTGAGGTTTTGTGAGGCCTAAATCCACCTGAATTACCACAAATAGGGATTTTCAGTTTAGCGATATAATCAGCAACAATAAATTACCACTATTTTTGGTGCTCTTAACATATGATATAGTTGATAATGGTGTTACTTTGCCATATATAAGTGAGGTCACAAAGAAGAGTGAGTGGGCAATATGACTTCATCAGAGCAACATCTTCTGTTTCTTATATTCCTTATACTCTAGAATGTGTTGGATATAAATCTTTTTAACCAATTAATGCAGGAGAATTCAAATTTAAAATTATTAAACTACTCCTGTTTCTGAGTGGAGCGTTGCATGACACCAACAAAGAAAAGAAGCAGTTTTAAACCAAAATTAGAAAAAGCGGATGACTTTACCAGTAGTTCTATTTGTAGGAATGTACATAAGTTTTTCTTTAACAACAAACTCCCAAAATTAGACAATATCTTAAATTCTATTAACAATGTTTCTATGTTTTAAACCACCACCTTTCATACAGTAGTGCTATAAACTGTATTTAGGTTTATGAAGAGAAGTAAAATAAATATGACAGAGATCATATTGAGTCATGGTGACCGAGATTAAACATCTTCCTAATAGTGCTGTACCTATAGATTATCAGGAGTTTTATTTTAATTATTCTGTATTTAACTTCAACTTAGCTTTTATTTTGGCATTATTATTGTAATATTAGTATAATTATTATTTTAATCCTGCACAGTTTTATTCTATTATAAACATGAGACATGAATCCATGTGGTTTTTGTTTCTGTTTGCTCTTCACAACTGATATGAATATAAGGCTAACTTGGAGGGATGCAAAATGTTTTGTTTACATCAAGTCTGGTTCTAAGGCTGAATCAATAGTATGAGATATTAAATATTTTAAATGAATATGTTTCTCAATATAGTGAAGCCGATATAATTAATAACAAAAGAGCATAGGTACTTTGACATACTTCATGCTTTAGTTTACTTGTGTAGGTTTGACACACACATTCCCATATCTTCAACTGTATACTTGCTGATTTAGACTCCTGTGACAGTTGATATTAGAAATTGTAAGTCTCTGGTGGTTTTAATGAACTTTAAGGAGAGAGAATTTATTAATTATGGCTTTTAATTTCTTTAATGTTTATTTTCTCACAAATATTCAATTCAGTAGGTTTTTAAGTGGCTTTTACCAACTTCTTTCTGTAAATGCCATTACTTATACCAAAATGAAGTTTCTGTGTAAATGTTTCTCTTTTTTGTTTTGTGTAACATGTTCTGCATTTTGGGTAGTATGTTCTGTTTTTGTTGCTAATTGTTATGTTCTGGCTCTTCTACAAGCTTAGCATCACTGTATACAGATTATTATTTTATGGTTTCTGATGTTGCAGCCCCATTGCATATTAAACTTTTATAAGAGTCTCATTTATTTATTTCTAAAGATATTTGCATAGTAAAGGTTTAAGTTTACTGACTTATAAAATTCTGAATTGTGCCTAAAGGACATAATGATTTTTGGAAAAAGAAAGGATCTTAGAGTTGGATAACATAAGAATTAAAATAACATTTATTACTGAAAAAAGAATAAATGAAATCATTCAAATATCAGGTCAAATAAGCCTGGGATCCATAGAGCACCAAATTACCAAAGATTCAGCATAAGAGAAAGCTGCAATATCTAGGCAACTCACCCAAAATGAGATTCAAACTCATCTCTGTGAACAATGAGGCAAATAAGATATCCCACCCACACCACAGAGTTTGGCAAAATAAAAATAAAACTAATTATTTGTCAGTAGCTTGTTTATTTCATAGCAATCTTTTCTTCACTGTTTAGTTAACATAGCTGAAAAATACTATGTCGGTCTGGATGTCATCTTCCATGATCTAGGGGTAACATGCTAGCCTCTGGTTCCCAAGGTTGTGGGTTCATACCCAGTGGAGGGCAATGGATTTTTTAGAAGTAAAAATCTTTAAAATGGCTTCCTTTTGAAGGTAAGTAAAGTTTTTGGCCCCATATCGTAAATTTATGTTACATAATAAAGAGACCCTGAGCAAAATTAAGTGGTCTTTCATGCCCAATATAGAATGGGATGCTAAGAATCACAGCAGTTAAAGAGCATCCATAAATAACACTCAATTTCAATTTTGGTGTGGGTGGCTCAGTTGGTGGTGCTGGTCTTCTGATACCAAGGTTGCACGTTCAAACCCAGCCAAGATTGATGACTTTGATGACAGCCCCATGTCAGTAGATTTGCTAGCATTTAAAAGAACTCATTCAGGACAAAATTCTGATACACATATGGTGTTAATATAACCCTGGAAATTGACTGTTTCATTAACAAACAAATAATTTTTTGGAAACAGCTAGTTCTCTCTGCTTTGAAAAAATTAGGTTAAATTAAAACAGAACCTCTTTCTAAAAGATTATTAAAATGTTTACCTAGGTAATATATCTGATGGAAGTTTTGTAAAGCGAAGGTTAAAGGAAGAAAGATAAAGCAATCTTATTTTTATCAAATCATGTAGCACCTCTGATGAATAGATGTTTAATATGTTTTAAGCAAGGTGCTTATGGTAACTTTTAGTTCATTTTGAACAAGGTTATTTATAGAAATAAGGCTTCCAAAAGCAAATTTTAAAGCAGTACAATTTGATTCATTTTTTGATAAACTTTAGTTTGTATTCTTTGCACATATGTCTATAGCTTCACTTAATGTAATTTTATTATATTCTAGAATACTTCTGTGAGAATTATTTCAGTTTTTAATTTCTAAATTGTTTAAGCTTACTTGCTTTATACTACCTAGATGATTTTGTCATATTAAATTTCCTCATAAGTTGATAAAATATGAAATCACATCTTATATTGAATTTGCAGTTTGAAATACACTTCAGCTAACAACTAATGGATACATTTATTCCTAAAAGTGCATTTGGACATGGATTTGATTTGTAATTAATAAAAGGTAAAGTCTACCTAGCTGTAAGAAAGAATGCTTACCTAATGCACATGTTTACGATACTGCAGGTACCATCACATTTTGATCCCATCTCAGGCAACATAATAGCTAATGTAATATTGTCAGTGCTTACTCATAAAATTACAAATACTGGGCAGAGGCTTGGTTCCTTGAAGTTGCTTCTCCCAGACAAGTAAGAATCTTTAAAGAAAGGATCATGGATTTGAAATTCTTTGTAATTTTAAATCCAGGGCCTAAATATAGGTGGAACAGAATGATTATGTCTTCCGTCATACATTTTACTACTCCACTTGTTTGTAGTTTAATAAGAAGAATGTTAAGAATTACAAAGAATCAAGAGAAACTGCATTACTGTGATTTAAATTTTATATGTAGATGATATTTCTTGTGTTTAAAGAAAAAAACAGCTTGAATAATATGCCTCTTGTCTAAAAGAATATTTTTAATTACAAGAACACCTTTAAAAATGTAGCACAATATAATCCTGTATAATCATTATCTTAATACATATTTCATTATTCTTCTGTCAGAAATTGAGGTTATAAAATTTTCCGTAGATATTTTTATTAGTTAAAAATATTATTAGTGGAAAGATTGTGATAACAGTGATCAATGCTGTCATGACAAATATGCTCATATTTTGAAATTAAAAAGTGAATAGATAGATACTCTTCTAAGCCAGTTGATTTTTACTGAGCAAATGGCCTGGTAAAATTTAGATACAAATTAGTTTAAACTAAATATCCCATATCTTATGCAAACTAATTTTAACACAGCTTTTGCTTTTCAAAGTTCTAGATGTGTGTAAGACTGCTGGCTATGATATGAAATCCTTTCTGTTTTACTCTTGCAAACTTTGCCTAGAGTCTACTTTTGAAATAAAAAATCCTAGGTCCTTTAGTAAATGCTTTAATTATTTTTTAAACACAACAATAAGACACAGACTAAAACTATTTTCAGTAGGAATATGAAAGCCATAAACAGCATTTATATAGGAAGCTTCAAAAGTGCACTCTCCTTCAAAAGAGAAAAGAATCGGGGTAAACAAAGAAGAAACCACAACCAGAAGTCACATGGTGTAAGGCCTAGACATGCCATATTTTTAGAATGATAATAACAGACACTTATCACTCCACCCCCCCCCTATATAAGGCCAGTGGTGGTACTGTAAATATTGACATGCAAACACTACCTATATTTACATCAATTAGACATGTATTTTTACACCTGTTACAATTTCAAATAAAGGCCCAAGTTGATTTGCCCCCAAAATATATGCAATAAAATTATACTTTTTCATTATGTTTACAGTATATTCCCAATTATTCATGTACAAATTATCCGGTTTGGATTAATCGTGCATCCCCTCCCCCCCCAAAAAGTGTTTTGTTTTAATGTCAATAAGTTTTTATTTTCCCCCCTGTTTCTCCACCACAAATTTCCTTTAACTTGTAGAGGCATGTTTCAAAGAGCAGCAAAAATTCATGGTGGCTTTGAAATGGTTATTTTGCATGGGCAATAACCACAAATATATTTTTTTTTTCATTATCACAATTATTAAATACCCAGATAGTCACATTTTCATAGGGGAGGAATCATTCTTATTCTTTCAATAAATAGCAAATAAAAAATTACAAACAACACAAACCACGTAAATGTATTTGGCAACATGACCCTGTGGCATGACCATGCACACAAGTAGGTACTACAGTGCTAAAACTAATACCTGTACAACGTGACCAGTGTATCCAATAAATATGAATATATTTCAAAATACAGTTTTATACAGAATGAAATGTGGGACTTTTGACGTCCTGCATTATGTAATACAGCACACGATTCCTCCTTATCAAATATGGGAAATTCTGTATAATATAGGATATCTGGAAAGTCTAGTAAAGCCATTGTTATTAAAAGTGATACCCACTTCCATACTTCTCATTTTAGTAATGATATAATATTTATATGTCAAGTATGTAGATGAATTAAGCCAAGTCCGAAATGCTGGATGAACCTGCTAAAGCCTTAAAAGTTCTCATGTAATATAAGTACTATAAAAGCATAAAAGTCATAGTCATTCATTCGCTTTATTGAAATATTCTCACAGATGCCTGAATACTTTTCAGTGCCTCCTAGGAAATGTTGACAAGATGCAGATGTAGATGACAGTGCTTATTCTGAGTACTTTCTAAACAATCTTGTGACTGAAAATATAGATTAAAATCCTAAGGAAATTTCAATTTGAGCAGAAAACAAAATCTCAGCAGCAAGTACTATACCACAAACATAATTCTGCATGGGGAAAATATAGAACTTAATTACTTGCCAACTCCTCCTTTTAGCTAGGAATGTTTGGGATTACTTTTGTGTCAATGGATAGTCATTAATAGGGAACAGACTTTTATGTAAATTCATATTTTTTCTGCTTGCAGTTACAAGCGCAAAACTTAGTATGAATATTGAATATTCTACCACAATCACAAATACAAAGTTTTATTTCACATAAAAATGTATAATTTTAAAGAGGCAGAGGACTTTAAAATCTACATATATACAGATGACATGATCATCAGTTCAAACTCAAGACACAACCTGCAAAGAGCAACCAACCAACTGGAGAAGTAGGCGCAGGAGAACAAAATGGAAATTAACACATGAAAAACCATAAAGTTGACATTCTATAACGGAGATCAAGAAGTTGCAAAAGATAGAATATATCTATGGACAGAACCACTTATGACAGTCAGCACCATCAAATACCTGCAAACCACTACCAGTGCATTCAGAATACATGTAAAATCCCGAGCAGCAGCTGCCACAAAAACCAAGCCAATATCCAGGCTGTCATTTAAAACACTATGGCCTTGTTCGCCGCAAAAATAATTCCCATTGCAACCTAAGGAATAGATCTCATTTGGAAAAAGTTGGGTGTAAAAGACCTAATAACCTTGCTTCTAGAAAGCCACCCTAGTTGTTTCAAAATACAAAAAACTGAGTATACGAACTCAGCAAGGAATCTTTTTTATAAAGGACCTATGTATGAGGCTCCCATCCACCGACAGCTCGAATAAACTCTTATGTGAAAGAGAGAAGAGAGATTTGGCTGGACTTTTAAACAACAGAAGCCACGACAAACAGATCCTGGACCATTACAAATCAAGAACTCCAACATCTGGTGGACTCAATAGCAGTGCATGGATACCACCACAAAACATACAAGAGCAAGAGTTTCCACGACCCTGGGAACAACTGTGTGTGTGTGTGTGTGTGTGTGTGTGTGTGTGAACTGTGCGACCAACACTGTGACCATTACCATGTGACCAGCTGTAAAAAACGAGTAATATCGCTGGTAGAACTTTGTAAATAATAAACAATGTGAACACTAAAAGTGTGATGCACAAGGAGTGATAACACAAACCTATGTAATCTAGGTAACTTATGTGCAACTTGTGCACATTTATTCTATTATTATTGTAATTTTAAAATAAAAATATATAATTAAATATAAATATATATAAACATGTATATGCAGGAAGGAAGTTTCACATGCCAGAGTATTAAACTCAACATGATTACACGTTCGAGTTGTTATTCTATTATTTATTCTTATTCCTTCAGTTCAGAAGTGCCGGGCAATGCTTAATATATGTGCTGAGTGAATCACATAGTATTGTCACCAAAATGCTCAAAGTAAACAGTAGTGTAAGTTTTCAATTGCAGGAGTATGTTAAAGAACTTTCAGGTGCATTCAGACAGATGCAAAAATTCTATATTGTCAGCCTTATGGAAAGTCTATAAAAGCAGATCAACTCTTCCAATTTATCCAGCAACAAACATATCTTAGCGGCTTCTCATTCTTCTTTGAAGCAGGTGCTTTTAACTGAAGCAGGACCCTCCAGCTCATATTCTGGACCTTTCAAGTGCTGTGAACTCATTAATTCATTGCTGGTGAGTTATTAAAACAGTTTGTTTATTACAGTTTGTTTATTACAGTTTGTTTTATTATGGAAAACGAAATAAAATATTTTTTGCTTTTTAGCAAATATTTTGAACTTTTTAATAAATATTTTCTTAATTTTTAATTCATAAAAAATAAATAAATTTAAGTTACCAAGTGCAAACAGTCACTAGAGAGTTTGTAGAGTTGTTTTATCCAAGAAGTTAAGCGTGTTGTTTTCAATTTTATATTTTGTGGAGTTGTTTTCTTTTCTTTTTTCTTTCATGTCTTTAATATTGCAACTATGCATAGACTTTATGTCTAATAAGGTAATTCATAGCAGGGTAGAGGCATCAGCAAACAACATAATTAAATACTCGATGAAGAAAACAAACTTGATTCTTTAAAGCTGCCATTGGACAGAGCTACACAGAAGGTTGCAGCTCGGTGGACAACTACACACATAAGGCAAGATAAGGGCCGAAGCAACAGGCAGTCAGTTAACACCACCAGGAAAGAAGAGGAAAAAGCCTACAAAAAGTAATGCTCGATGATTTTGACAAAAGGCCTTTGCAGAATATATTCAATTCAGTATATGCAGTGAAAAAAGAGGTGCCCACTTTAAATAAAATACTTACCAGAGGTAGAGAACAAATATAATTTAAAGCCTACAAAAAATTGTAAAAATCATTGGTTACAGTTTTAAGAAATGTGAAAATTCAAGGCTGATTCTAATGGAAAAAATGATATAGCCGCATGGAGTGTGTTTTAATTAAGGGCAATGAAACAAAATGAGAAATTTGATGATAACAGGACTCTGTTACTTACATTGATGAGACTTGGATTCACCCTCAGTATACAGTTAGTAAGTGTTGGAAAAGTGAGAGTAAATTTGGACTGAAGAAGAACCAAAGTGCAGGACAGCAATTCATTATTCGCTCTTGCAGGTGGAGAAAATGGTTTCATCCAAATGCAACTTTAATTTTCAAAGCCAAACAGAAAAACAGATACTATCACCAGGAGATGAATTACAAGAATTTTCTTAAATGGACAAAGGAGAAATTGTTAGCTAACCTGCCACTTACAATGGACTGATCGTCATGAACAATGCACCTTATCACAATATTGTGGAAAATAAGCTACCAAATAAGTTGTATAATAAACAATTTATTAAAAACCTGCTTACAGAAAATGGAATACAGTATGAAGATTCGATGATAGAGCTATTGGAATTGATAAATTTCATAAATCTTAAACATTTACAAAACTGACATGCTATTTTGCCAGTATATACCCCAAGTTGTGAGACTTCTGTCATAGTAATGCAATTTGAATCTGATCGAGTACATATGGAGCATCATCAAGAGAAGGGTGACAGGGAAAAAGTGACACAAGCTGCAAGTGAAATAGAAAAGCTAAATGATGGATGTGATAAATTCAGTTACTGCAGAGGAGTGGAAATCTGTGTGTGAACATGTACAAAAACTCCAATAGGAGACTGGCTAAAGGACAGCTGCTAGAGGAACAAATAGAAAGAGTTATCATTGAACTTGGCAGACAACACTGATGATTCAGACATGGAACCATTAAAATAAGGTAAGGCAAAGTTCATCATTTTAGGCATGCAGTGGCTGTATACTAAGTCATCTCCTTAACGTAGTGGTAGTGCAGCTGCTTATCAAGCAGGAGACTTGATTCCTGGTACTCGATACCAGTACCCGGGATTTTTCCCCTGCTGGGAGACTTGGTCCAGGGTGCACTCAGCCTTATGAGGTCCCTGGGGGGGGGGGGGGGGGGGGTCTTGGCAGTAGGCCTTGGCCCCTTGTGGGCTGTAGCGCAGGAGTTTAATTTAATTTAATTTAGTGACTATATACTATCCCTCCTTATAAACATTCTGTCTCCTTTTGCTGACTGCTAGCACCAAATACCCTCCCCTCCAGCGGTCCAGAGTTATGTTGGTGTTGTAGTATGAGAAGGACTATTTTACGGTTAAAACCCTGTTAAAGTTGAAGTGACAGGTTTCTAACATCTGGATTCTGTTTATTATGCCAAGACCTAAGCCACTAAACTATTAGTTTTTGGTATGTTAACAATTCATCAAGCAGCTATTTTAGAGAGGATGTACTAAATGAATATTTGTTGTCAGATGCAACATTCTGAGATGCTGATGATGGCCTCTCACCGGGTTTAATCCCAGGGACAGTATATGGGATTTATGGTGGACAAAGCTGCATCTGGCAGGTTTCCTCAGGGTTCTCTGGTTTCCCTCACCATTCATTCTTCACCTGCTGTATAATCACCTTTCCTTTTGTCCATTTCACCATCATTTCATATCTTTTTCTCATTTTCGTATCACTGATCATCCATCCTGTCTACTCTTTATAATTCAGAGTCTGACTGCTCCTCAACAGGCTCTGACCCCAGGTGCTGACTTGTATGTTCCTGGGGGGTATAAGTCGTCCATATAAGGAGGATAAATAATGAAAGAGGAAGAAGATGCCTCATTTTTTAACTGTTTATTTGTTCAGATCTTTTTCAAGGTTGGTAATAATGAGGCTTACCAATCTTTCACACTCACTCAGCCCCTCCGTAAATGAATGTGATAATGTGATACATTAGTTAATATACCAATTCTTATTAGATATTTAAATACCTTATAATCCATACCCTCGTAATTTAAGTAAAACTGCTAATAATTAAATTTCATAGTTTTGTTCTTTGTGAAGGAATTAGTCAAGTTGTAGTTGGAATTAAAGTCCAATAAAAGTTCTTAATCAGTTAATTGGTAACTTTATAACTTGATGACCTTCTTCCTAGGCTTCAAGTTGATTCATTTTTCCCTTCTTTCACCTGCTATGTGAGAATGAAATAAGAATGTATTGCATTTATCAGATATCACTAGTACAGAATTCAAACAGAATCTTCTAATAACATTATGCAAGTTACACTTCCATATTATATATTTTAAAAGCTAATATTTAATCATGATGTATTTTATACTCATTACTAATTAATGATGCATTTAAGGTTATTGAATACAAGAAGCGATATTATATTTGAAATTATAAAAAAATTAATTTAAAAAAAAATAAGGTTATTAAAATTTAATTAAGGGGTTAAATATGATATAGCAGTCACATTTATAATTTATGGGAGTGATGTGAAATGTTGGAAAATATTTAACAACTAAACTGATTTTCCTATTAATCTACTTGTTTAACATTATTTCTGAAAACAAAACATTTCTTACTACCACAAATTCATTTAGGTACTCTTTTAACTAGAAGCTACATTTTAAAGGTGTTCAATATGTTTACTTTACACTATAATTTAGGTCATGAAAAATTATGTCTTTAAAATGGATTAAAAGAAACCTTTTGACACAAGTGTTCGAACAAAGGTTCAGAGCTCTGGGGTTATAAGATGTTTAAACTTCGATATATTGTCTAGACTACAGCTAAAATCATCATCAGTTGAAAGTTTGAGAGTACTGATTTAAATGAACTGAGATATTTCTCAACATCATATTTTAAGTGTTATGTACGTATATGCAATATTGCAATCACAAATGTCTCTTCCAATATATACTGGTAAATTTTATAAAGAATTTCTATTATAGTATAATTAGATAATCAGCTTTACAATACATGTTAATAGGAAATTAGAATTGTATAATAATTTTTATTAATTTATTTGTACTGGCATAAAGTATGGTTTTATGATAATTTTTTTGTGTAAAGATGTTTTTCAGTTGAAAAAGACTTTGATTTTGTTATCTTTTAATAAAGCTCAAAAACATATTTATTCCCATTCTAATAAATGGCTGATTTATACAATGTTGTTTTTCTTCTTTCCCAAAGAAGAAACCAAATCATGGAGTATTTAGAATTACAATATGTGTTATGTATGAGGCGAGTTTGCTTTAAGTAAGCACTGTTTTGATATGTAAAAAAAACAAGTAAACTATTTATAACAATTTTATTTTCACATGAAATACCACACTTTTATCTACTTTTCCACATAACTGCCACCATTGTTAAGGCACTTATCATATCAAACAACAAGCTTTTGTTTTCTTTGTCATAGAAGGTTGCTGCCTGACTTGACAGCTACTGCAGCATGACTGTTTTGAGGCTATTGTCGTCGTGTAGCGCAGACTTCTAACACCTCTTGAAACTTGAGGAAAACAGCTCTGATAGCAAAGACATTGTGAAGCATTTGTTATCTTTCACTTTTCCATCGATTGTCAGAGATCGCTGAGGATTACCCATTCCGTGCCTTGTCATGAACATTTGTCCATCCATCTTTGAAAGCTCTTGCCCATTGCATTCCAGCACTCATAATGTTTTTCCGTACACTTCACAAAGCTGACGGTTAATGCCAAGTGCTTTCATACCTTTAGCACTAAGAAAATGAATAACACTGCTTCTTCATAGTCAGCGGGATTCTCAATTGGTGAAGGCATTTTAAACATGCAATTCAATCGGTTGTTGCCACAATGTTGTCCTATGCTTGCCAACAAATGTAAGTACACAGTGTGCATATGCGGACACCAATCACATGCTGAAGAGGCAGACTGGTACTTTTTAAGAAAAGTTAGTAAATATCTTTACCTCCTAAGTGGGGCAGAGAGCATTGTTATGATATTTTCTCGTTCATATTTGAATTGCATTTAGAAAAGAGGGAAGAAAAATATATGATGTGTGTTTTTTATGAGAAGCAACTATTTTAAATATGTAGTGAAAATGTACTTTCCGCACATGTTTTCTTGGGTGCTCAGCTCCCTAGTATTCATTCAGTAGGTTTCACGCAATTTTGGAAGAAGAGCAAGATGACCACATTGAGATATGAAGTATGCTATACACTGTGTTATATAATGGCTTCAATGCTAAGATTTCATTCTGTCAGTAGATCTCAGAGTTAATGCACATGTTTCATTTAATAATTCAGCTAGTGGTAAATTAAATAACCTACTCACCATTATGACTGAGAACCTCAAAGAAAGAAACTTGACAACATTGCAGAAAGACAGGCTCTTCGTCTCTTGACCCTCATTTCCCCGTAAAACCGTTGCCCAAGAAAAGGTGAGCTCATAGAGTATCTGTTTTGTTGGAGTTTGACAGCAAATACAATGAGAAATGCATGATTGCAAAATATATGACCAATAAAACAGTATATTTAGGATCCTACATCCACAAAGCCATGATTCACTTTTATACACTTGTTTTACCATTAATATGTCTGACATTTTAATGTTATATTTAGAGCATATTTTGACTCATGTTTTAGTTATATTTTCATTTAAGTAAAATAAAAACTTCTCTCGCCTTCAGTTATTGATTGCACAACAGTTAGATTACCTCATATTTGGTGGTTTGCACGAAATACAACTTTTTGTCTATAACACATGTTATCCCCATGGTGACACATACACATGTACTTTAGGAATGTGCATACTCTGGTCTCATTTATCTTTTCCTATTTTTCCTTATACATTTACTCACAATTACTGTGCAAAATTCTGCACATTGTAATCTAATATGTTTATAAGAGATTAAAAGTGCAAAATTAACTTCCGCTGTTAAGCAAAATAATGAAAAAGTTCACTTTAAACCACAACCTTATCAAGTAAGATGTATTCTGCCTTGTTACATCCAGGTATAATTCATTTGAGTGTTTTTTCTGATCTCTCGTTGGAAGTGCACCATTATTAAGATAGGACAAATTAAAAAAAACACCATAAATTACCTGCTATTTATTTTACAAACCATGAGGCAAGTTTTCTCTTTTGCTGAAACACTCAAGTTTAGTTGGATTTAGGAGTTCAAAATATTTTATTTTTTAAGTGATAAATGTATTATTATCTAATTAGTCACATTGTAAATTATTATATAGTACAGTCTCCGACAGTGGTCTTTCAGTGAATTGTCATGTAACCCCCTAATTTTTATCTGAATCATCACATCTCCAAATTAATTTTAAAAAACATTTAAAATATTAATTTCCTTTTGCAGTTGGTTTTGAAATCCAGTTATTTTATTACTGCTGCGCAAAATATCGTAACTTAGTATATTGTGAGTATCGCTTCCTCATTTGATGAAAATGTCTTCCCATCAAGCCAAAGTTTCAAGTTAGGTAACAGGAAGAAGTCACTTGGGGCTAAGTCTGGTGAATATGGTGGATGAGGAACCAATTCAAAGCTGAATTCATGCACTTTCACCATTGTTATTGATGTGCGAGATGGTATATTATCCTGGTGATAGTAATAAAATTTAGCTTCACAGAATTTGTGTTAAGCTGAAGAGGTTAAAACAAATAAACAAAGGATGGTGTAGCAAATCACTACAAAATTAAATGTCATAGTTCCTGTAATGATTAATAACAGTTCTTCTCACTACATAAAACAATAGTTTAGTCTTTTATCACATTTTAATTCCTCTGTGCCTGACATATTTTCACCTTTTTTGGAATCACTATCAAAGCCATTATCCTAGTCACTGCTTTCCATTCATCACAGGTTGAAAACCAGCAGAGGTCAATGGATATTTTTCAGGTGTAAAAATCATCGGCTTCATTCAGTAAAACCGGTAGCCCTGTGTTGCAGATTAATAGCAGGGGTGTTCAAAAGCTTTTAATTCGCAACTCAAAAAAATAAAGTTAAGGAATTCTCTCTCTTTTTTTATATACATGTCTGCAATCCTCATACAATTTGAAAAACCTGCACCTCAGTACTAAAGGAGCTAAAACAAAACAGCACAACCCATTGTTAAAGTGGTGTATCATGTAATTTTCTATATTTGAAGAGGAAAAACCCTGCAAAAATCCATGTTGAATTGGTGGAATATGTGCTTCATCATATGACACAGTGGTTATGTTATGCAAATGCTTTCATGTGGTCAAACAAATCTGAATTATAAGAATGAAGTGAAAGACCATCTCTGTGTGAATAAAGGGGAATCGCAAGTGACATAGAAGTCCTGGCACATCACAATTGAAGTGATAGTCAAAATTAGTCATGGATCAGTTTTGAACATCTTGCATGACATTTTGAACACGACATAGGTCACCTGGGTTGCAGGTTCAAAAAGCCTGCCTAATCAAGAAAACAGGGGAAATATTTGAGCTTTGTCAGCCCAACCTAGATGACCTTTTAGCCACCTAATCGCCATTGATAAATGCTGAATGTATCAGTAAGATACACAGATTGAAAGCAAATAGTGGAAATATGTAGATTCAACGCAGCCATCATTGACAAGGTAGGCTGAATATTTTTGGGGGGATTGCCATGGTAAGGGTAAGGGGCAAACCATCAAAGGAGCATGTTACTGAAACCTTCTGATGAGATTATGAGAAACTGTCAAGATGAAGAGGTCCTTTTGCTCCAAGACCTTGCCATAGCTCATTCTGTACAGGACACAGTCATAGATGCTGCTATTTCTTTGGGCTATCAAATTTTGCCTCGCCCCTGTATTCTCCATGGCACCCAGTGACTTCTTCTTTCCTCAGATGAAGAAACCATTGTGTGGCAGGCATTTCCAGAATGATAAGGTGATTTTTGAGGTGAAAGGTATTCAAACAGCCAAAATCAGACTTGTACAATCAAGTAATCCTTCGTTGGGAAAAATGTATCACATTGAAGGGTAAGTATGTGGAGAAGGACTAATACCATTACCAAGTTTCATGGTCACATCTGGAATTTTTTGAGGTGTTAATTTAAACTTAAAGGTCATGAGAACCGCATTAACCAGCCAGGTGGGTTTCAGCCACTTACCATGTCTCACCCTCCATCTGTCATGGACCGAGATGGGGACGTAGCGCCCGGGCAATAGGCCAAAGTTCCTTGCGGGCTATCATGCCATGGAGTTATTATTAATTAAAACTTTATGACCACTCCTCGTAAAAGAACCTTATACCTTATAGAGATCTTTAGCAAAATGTTTGGTCTTTTCTGCCCAATATAGAACAGTTCTACTAATCAATATGTGATCTCTAAGAATCTCATTAGTTAAAGAGCATCCATAACTAAAATAAATTAAAAAATCTGACGTGTTCCATTCACACAATTTTCTCTAGCTGTTCCATATACAAACTATTCTTACAAAAGTTTATTCTGTTATCTATATCATGCTAATTGAGATAAACGTTAGTAGAATTGGTCTAATAATAACTCACTATCACAAGCTTCTATGCATATTTGTAAATTTTCAGAATTGGTCTTATTGCTTCCTTGTAAGTAGAAGGGAAATAAGGGAATACATTCTGCTACAGCATTAGTCAAATATTTTAAAAATAGTCACTATGTGAAATAATTGAGGTTCAGTTTTCTTTGCATGGTCCTGTTTGAGAGGAGTTAGGTAGTTTAAAATTGAAACCAATAACAAAGAATGGCTCGAAAATGATCAACTCTACAAGAAAAATGTACAAGACATAAATTATTTGTTTTAATAAGATCTACATTTTGTGTAGTAAGTTTTTCTCTATCTATGGTTTAACCGTTATGCAAAATTATGCAAAACTCAGCCAGAATAAACAGGTCTTCAAAAGCTATTCCCAGAAAATTTAAAATATTCATTTTATTTGTGATGTAAATATCTTTAATATACAGTATTTTAATCAAAATCATTAGAGCCATTTTTCAGAAAAGCAAAATATTTAGAATTGTTTCATGTAAAGGGTAGTTTAGTGTGGGAGAATTTTCTTGAAAATTTTTGTGTCGCATCCTTGAAAGATACTAAACATAAATAAGGAGTTTGGTATTTAATAGTCTCTTAGTTTTTCAGCTATGCTATCCACAGACACACACATAGACAGATAGGCATGATATGCACACTATTTTTGCACTCAGGGAACCTCAAAATATATATTTCTTATAAAATCTCGGTATCAAATTTTTGGGTGGAATACAATACCTTTTATAGCTGCTGTGTACTATGTGCATGCATGCTAAAGAAAGTAAAAATATGCTTTCCATCCCATTGCCTTCAATTACAATTATTTCAATTATTTTGCATTTTTGTCAATGTGTTACTCCTATTGAGATGCTATGTTTTTTTTCTAGGAGCCATAAAATATGCTCCATCTCTTCATGTTTATGTTTTCTTGCAAAGTTCTACAAACAGAACTATCAGACATTAATGGCTGCAATGAATCTTTGCAGTTTTTGGATTCCTTTGAAAACATCAGGAGAGTACCAATGCTTATTCTGTGCCTCTTACCTCATATATTCTAAACGAAAACAATCACTTCATGAGTTTGAGTTCTACTTTTAACTTTAAAATTATTATCTAAAAATTACTAAATATATGCAGCAATACTTTACACTCAATTGTACTCAGAGGCAGTTGATTCACGCTGCATATAGCACCAGTAACATGAGTCATAAGTTTCCTCATGTTACAGGAAAGAGAAAGATAAATCCAGGCTTGCTAACTGTTCCCTGGATCAAGGTCACTGTTTAAAAACAAGCACAAAGCTATATTTAAATTGTTTTCTTCATCTTTTGCTATTTATGCTCCTTATATGAAGAATTTACACCCTCCAGGACTTATAAGCCTGCACTGAAGCTAGACACCTGTTGAGGAACAGACACGACTCTGGATCAGAGATAGTAGCCAGAATAGGTGATCAGCGCAATGCCTGATATGACAATGAGGAAGAAGATGAAATAAAATGATGGTGAAATGGATAAAAGGAGCACGTGGTGAAATGCATGGCAGGGGAAACCAGAGAACCCAAAGCTGCTTTGTCCACCACAAATCCCAATGCAGTTCCCCTGGGACTGAATCTGGGCCATCATGTTAAGAGGTGAGGAATCTAACCACTCAACCATAACCCCATCTTATTTAAAGTTAATTAATCTAAATGTAAAGCATATTTCAATTGTGCATATTTGAATATTTTTACTTCTTTCTTTTCAAGTCAGGGAAGTATTTTTGAGACATAATCTGTGGGTATGATACATTCACTCATTGATTGTAATGAATGGGTGCAGTAGAAGTCTAGATTAGTGCAGTCCGAAATACCATGGGGCTGGTCAGTTCAAGTTGGCTTAATTGTTTTTTCACACAAGCTATGTGTAGAACAGTAGTTGGATAGGTAGAGTCAGACTGAAAAATTCAATGCCATAGCCGGGATTTGAACAACAGATCTCCTGGTCTCTAGCCGACTGCTCTTCCACTGAGCTACCATGGCAATATGCTGGCATAGCACTAAATTTCTCAACTGACTCGCATGTTTCCCAATAAAACCACAAGGTGATCTCAAATTATTTTGAGATGCAACCCCAATGGCAACTTACAATTTTGTAAGTACTTTAAGTCCCAAGATTCATAGTATAGTCAACTATTATGGTCAATTTGTATTGGCTTAATGGCAAATATGCAAGTGCTATGCCGGCATGTTGCCCTGGCAGCTCAATGGAAGATCAACCGGCTACAGACTCTGAGATCCGCGGTTCAAATCCTGGCTGTAGCATTGAATTTTTCAGTCTGACTCTAACTATTCATACATATTTTTAAATATTTGTATTATTTTTTTACTTTTGAAAGTTGAGTTTAAACATTTCTTTAAACAATGGTTCTGCAGTCACCACACCCCTAGCATTGACATTTGCTACAATCAAACAATATGCAGGGAATTAGTCTGCCAATGTAACCCAGAATGACAGAACAGTTCTTCTATGAGGCAGTTCACGATTATCTTGGCTTGCTGGTTAAGAATGGCATACACCTCTGGCCACTTGGTAAAGTAATCAGATGCTTGTCATCCTTTTTGGATACAAGTAATGATCTTGCTATATATGTTTTGTATTCAAAAGATGCTCTCACGTGACACTCGACCTCAGCTCCCATGTGAGAGACATGACTTGCCACACACACACATGGCCTTGGCAGCACTACTTCTCAATGTCTGCCCAAAGCTTCAACCAGTGGTACTTCTATCAGAGCTTGTAGATAGATTGGTTGAGTCTAAATGTCCTCCCAAAGTCCCTGCATATACTTACTCCAGGATTCCATTACTTTGCTCTGAGGGAGGATCAACTACTCTCTCTCTAGGTCTTCCTATCAGGAGACTCTCAAACTCTAAAAAGAATACACTCCAAGGTATTCAGTGAGTCCCATTGGATTCAGTAAGACTTATAACTCCTGTGTGTGAATTCTTCCCAGCTCAGCCTAATCCCAGCTTCTATTTCTCTCAGAAGCCGACCCAATATCATGTGGTAAGCTTTTTCTCCATTTTGGTGCAGTGGCTGCATTCCTCTGTACTGGGTCATTATGGCATCCATATTTCAGTGGCTCCTCTCTCTCTCTCTCTCTCTCTCGATATTCTGGTGTGAAGTTTTTGTGGTGTCTCAATAGGTTGTCTCTAGGTTCTTGATGTTTAACTGTCAGGTGAAAGCAAAATGGTCAGTCCTCAGTGGAACATCCTACTCCTGAACATACAGGCACTTGTGGAAATCCAATGCCTTTAATACTGCTAGGAGCTCTCACTAGGTAAATCAGAAGTTATTTTCTGCACTGGAGAGCATATTGCTGTAATAAGATATACCCACTCCTGGCCATCCTGGATCTGGGACAGAATGCCTCTACTGCCAGTGCCGCATGCATAGGTGTCCACAATTATGTTGCCATCAGATTGTGGAAATCTTAAAACAGATGTACTCTAGAATGCTGACTTGAGCACATGGAATGCACTCTGTGCCTCCTCTGACTATATGCAAGGCCATTTTCTTCCGTCAGATGAGTGATGTTGGAGAAACCTCTGACAAACCATTGGTACTAGTTGCACAGATCCAGGAAATAAGGGGGCTGCAGACCCAGTATCCCAACACCTTCAGTCCCTGACATACCCCCCCCAACCCCAAAATTAAGTCCTTATCAAGCTTCACCAAGTAGGTCATGGTGTTTGTCCACTCAATCCTTCTTCTGCAGTACGTGAATGAAGGGAAGTTTGCGGGAAAGCAGCGCTTGGTGCGAGAATGGCATGGCTTTTCTCTGAGTTAATGGAAAATGGACAACTGTCAATGCTCATACCACTCTTGGAGGAGGCCGAAGTATCTCTGCTTGCAATTGAAGGCTCTGCGTGGGTTAGTACATGTCATCAGTATGTTCTGCGCTGTTCAGTTGGTAAGTCGGTCACATAGATGCTAAATGGCAGGGAGGGGGTGGGGGGGGGAGGTAGCACAGAGACTTCGGGGACTGCACCTCTTGTTGGCCTTTAGATTTGTGTCTCTCAGAAACTATGAAAGATCTGTATTTTAAATATGAGTGCAGCAGATGTATGAATGAATTTGAGCAGAAGTCACGCATGCCAGGTCATAGAGAAGACCCCGGAGCAGAGGCTCCCACCACCCGCAGCAGTTTTTGCCAGTCCCAGAATGGAAACCAAACTGGTGGTCTGCAATGGCTTGATTGTCACCCAAAAAAGAGGGGACGAGCAGACTAGCAGCAGCCTCTCGAAGACTTTTGAGAGGGCAGACAGGAAACTGATGGAACGGGAGTTTGTAGGATGAACCGAATCTGTTCCCGACTTCGAAATGCAGACCACCCAAGCCTCTCTTCACTTGCATGGAAAGCGACGCAGGTGAAACTTATGTTGAAAACCTAGATCAGTAAGAGCAAGCTCTAAAGGAAGGCAGCTTAGGATGGCAGAGGTTAGCCCGTCAAGCCCGTTGTCTTTTGGGGTTGAAATACGGAGTGTGCCTTGGAATTAGTTTGATCTGGTGAAGGAAAGTTAATCCGTTCTTTGTTTTGTTTGTTTGGTCCCACTATCTAGCAAGGGTCAGGGACATTGAACATGTTATACAGAAAACCAACTTTATCAGTTCATGTCACATAACCATTTTGACCACCACTAAATATTTAACTATTACGAATACATGCATTTTTTACTGCAATCACCATATTATACAATTACTCACTATCAATATTCCAGAAAACAGTAAACAGTGTTTTTAATATCTTGCAAGATCATAACTAGTAGGATGAAAAAGCATACAGTCCACTACAAGTATAAAGATAATTTAAGACATCCCAACTAACAATATGTGCAATACATTAAAACCAGTACAATGACACATCTTTTCCCTTGTGGTAGAGGACATTTTACTGATCATCCATAAACTTTTTCATTAAGTAATAGGCCTTGCTGCATAGGTTTTTAAGAGCAGACTTGTAACTTTCTATTTTCTTTTTTTCTTCTCTTCTTTCCATTTTCTCTTCGGGGATCGTCGAAGATATCGACGTACATCCCACTGAACACATTCGAAAAAGGCGTCGTGCTGGGGGTCATCTCGCGGTTTCATAGTCCTCTCGGGATAGACCTCCTATTCGCGCATCTTGTGCTTGTGTAGGCGAGAGCTGACTTCTCGGCGTAGACGCCTCTGAAGTGCTCGATTAGGTGATGTAACAAGCAACAAGGAGATTTAGGGGTTTATTTCACCCCCAGGGCTGTTTTAGGGCGTAATTTGCCCTCTTTAGCCATTGGACTTTATTTTTATTAGTTATTTTTGAAATTACCATCATGCGTTATTTCCACCGACCTGCCTTTCTTGGGTTAGGGGTTTCTTTATTGAAAAATTGGATACAATAATTATATTCGTTTTTTATTTTTTTTTGTAGGAATTCTGTTAGTATTTTGGTGACGTCTTCTTTTGTGTTTTCTCGTTGTTGAGCGATGTTCTGGGTGATGTTTATGTGCGAGTCTTTGAAATTTTCCAGGACTGCACTGATATCTTTTAGTGTTGGTGATAGATTGATGAATTTAGTGGTGATATCAGAAAGTCGGTTTCTTAGGTCCTCTTCTCTTTCCTCTTGGGCTGTTTGAATTTTTAGGATGCAGTCGGCAATTTGATTGGTGGTTGAAGCGTTGAGTTCTGTGAAGCTTTTGGTGTCTGTCATGAGTTGTTCAAGGATGTTGTTCTGTTGTTCGGCGCGTGTTTCCATGTTCTTGCTGAGTTTGTTTATGATTTTGTGAGATCTTGTAGTTTGGACTGCAATTCGTTGATGCTCTAATGTATTCCGTGTAATGCAGTTAGTAGTTCTCTGTTAGGGTCTTCTTTTGTGTTGTGACCTTCTCCTTTGGTGTGCCATCTGTATGTGTTGTTTTGTGGTGTCGGCGGGGGCTGCGGTGATTGGTTCAACTGTGGTGGTCCTCTTGTGATTGTGTCTTGAGTTTCATGTAGGAATCTGCTGGTTGGTTGCGTTGCTTGTGAAGTCTGCTGATTTGTATAGATGTGGAGTTTGTTTTCCTGTATTACGTTGAGTTGTACTTCTTGAGGTGTAGATGTTCTTCGGTGAGTTTGTTGTGTTCGTGTGTCTTGTCGAGGGTAGTACGAGCAGGACGTTTGTCCGGTGTAGTGGTCATTTCGGCGACATGTGGCGCAATACCGGCGGTGTCTGGTTAGGTCATGTTGTCTGCAGCTAGTTGTGGTGTTCGGTGCTCCACAGTAGTGACAGCGTGGTGTAGATGAGCAATTTTCAGCGGTGTGTCCGCACTTGCAGAATTTTCTGCAAGGTGGAGTCCAGGTGGGTGGCTTTCTTCGATCAGGGCTTCTTTTCCGAGGAAAGAAATCTTGGTTTGGAGTGCTGCGGCGTATTGTTCAGCGTCGTGGAAGATGAGGTCCTCTTACGCTGCACAAGAGCAGGCCAGATATACTGAGCCTGTTGCAAAAAGAACCGTGCTGGCAGCTGAGGATGCACGCCAACCGCGACTGCGCTAAAGCGCCCGAAACGGCCGGGAATCTCTCGCTGGTGTTCTAGTGGTGTTTGTGGTGTTGAGATTTGAGGTGGTGTTGTGGTCTGTTCTTCGCTGGCTGTCGGTGATTGTGCTCTTGAGGAGGTGTTTGATGCTGATGCTGAGTTTCCTGCTGCGGAGTGTTGTGATTCGTTGTCAGTGTCTTCATTTGTTTTGGTGTTGTTTTTTCTTTTTTTCCTTCTTCCTCTTCTAGTCTTCCCCATGATGAGATGTGTTCTTGTGGTGTCTCCAGCGAACTGTCCCGCCGCCGCCACGCCTTAGGTGACGTGCGGTGACGCTCATATATAATCTGCAGGCTGTACAGAAATCCGGCGGATTAAGGGATGGAGAGACTTTCTTTGGGCCTGGTTGGTCTCATTATATAGCCCTCCCCACCCCACGTACGTAGCAAGGAAATTTCTAGAACTGCGTGCAGGGCACACAAAGAGTTTATCTTGGGTCATTATAGCATATGTTCATGTGCTAAGCTGGCAGACACCTACAGCATACCAACTTGTGCACGTGTTCCCATTTGCACGGCTACGCAATCTTCGCGCGCGTCGCTCACCCGCAACTATCCAGGCGGGTCCGGCCCGTCGAGTATTTCCGCACGTACTATGCACGTACTGTGCTTCTTCTGGGCGCTAGATTTACACAGAAGCAAGGGCCGGGGGAAAGAAGAGAGAGGCTATCCTTCTGTCCTTCCGCAGTGCTGTCAACCAAAGAAAGTTTTCTTTTAGGTCCTCAACATTATAGCGAAGAAGATATCTAATTTACCGTGAACTAGCTGAATTATTAAACGAAACACGACGCACGTGCATGTGTCAACTCTGGGATCTGCAGACAGAATGAAACCTTAGCATTAAACCACTATGTATCAGGGTACTTCCTGTAGCTACATAAAATACACAGCAGTTATAAGTCACATGTAGTAACATAGCAGATTTTTATTACTTTTATAGTGCTTATAGGCACCTACACACGCAGTAGGTAGGTACCCATTTTATTTGTTTTCGAGATTAACTTTTAATTCAGTTGTTTTGCATGTGTATTAGTGTACGATCTCTTTGCTCCATTCTAGAGATAAATATTGAGGTATATCTAATACACATATTGAGATCGCCAAAACTATTTACAATGGAGATCGCCAAAACTATTTACGTCTGGCTCGTCTTAGTTGGGAGCTTTGTACGCAGTTGCAACATGTTGAAGATTGAACTGTTTTATGTGATGTAACGCATGTCTAAGGCTTTCTGTATTTACATGCCTCTTTCTGCCTTGGTACGCTTTTAAAACATATTAACTTTAACAATAGTTTGAAATTAATGAATTAATTAAAATATGATAATATATTTCTTTCTGTTAATGTTGCCATTAAATGCATTTCTGCTTCTATTAAGATGCCAACAGGAGAAAATTAAGGTTCCACCTTATTATACTTGCAATCTCGAGAATTGTTATGCATGTCACAAAAAACGTGATACGTATTTTCGACTCATTGACCCTTGTACAATAGTTGAATGAGTGCTCCACAGATGGCCTCACAGTTTTTTGTTTTTTATTAGTGCATCATGGGAAAACTGATAGTACATTAAAGTCGCCATGTTTGATTTCTGTGTGGGTTCAAGTGGAAGTTCTGATCGAAATTATTGAAGAATAATTTATAGATAAAGATATTTGAAAAATCTTCCAAGCTGGATAGGTTACCTGAATATCTCCGCGATACCGTGGATTGGTTTATGGGGTGAGTACAGTTCATGATTTTCACTTAAATGACAAATGAATTCAGGATACCTGCAAACTGACCTTACACTCAATAATAACTAAATGATAAGGCCAAGGTCGTTGTCATTTAGTGGACATTGACATTTTCACCTTATGCTTCGGAAATCGATGATATTTTTTAATGTTGTGTTTGCCCCTGAGCTGCACTTGGATCGTTCCATACCTGCCATTTTATTACTATCGATTTTTTTTACCCTCATGTTTTATGGACAAGTGTAGCCTACTTCGGAAAGAAATTGCTTCATCCGAAGTATAAAATGGTCCAGTTTAATTCGGAAAACCCGTATATTGCGAAACATTTGGTTGTCAGCATTTGTACTATGTTTCAATCGATTAAATCGATGTACTCCGAAGTACTTTGTCAGGTATTTACGTAACAACCCCTCTTTGTAGCAGAGGTAATAAATATGAGTAAAAATCCTGTTTCTAGTACGCGCGTTAATATTATAAGTTTGACTACAAAGTGCTGACATACCTAGCGTAATATTGCGTCAGATTTGGAAATCTAAAAGTGTCTCATAGAGGTTAGGGTTTTTAATGGAATTGTACAATATCTCAGTTGGAATGTAAATATTGAACTCTGAACCCCGTGATAAGTGTATCACTTGCGGAATGCTTAAGGATTCTGGTAATTTTTATTTCCAGTGTAATTCTGAAGGAGTAAGGAACATGTAAGGTAGAAGATACTGTTCTAGTGAAGTCATATATTTACTTACAGATGAAAACAGAATATTCGATAATGTTGAGAGTAACGATCAAGTGGACTTTGGCTGAATTAGTAATCTTTTTAATGATATATAATATTACATTAATAAACATGAAATGAAAACATTGTATGTTCTATTTCTTGTTTACTTTTTACTGCTGCCAGATATGTCTTATGATATGTTGTTTTGAGTAATTTTATTCCTTCTGCTTTCATTTCAGTTGCCTCTTATTTATTGCTTTCACTGAATTCTTCTTTTGCTTTAGTTTTCCATCCCAATTACCTTCTATAGAAGCAGACATTACCAAATCTAAACAGAAACTCCTTTAGTTCTCAAAAC
This sequence comes from Hymenopus coronatus, assembly GCA_030762935.1. Taxonomy (NCBI): domain Eukaryota; kingdom Metazoa; phylum Arthropoda; class Insecta; order Mantodea; family Hymenopodidae; genus Hymenopus; species Hymenopus coronatus. The sequence continues at coordinate 52,884,802 of CM060884.1, forward strand.
CTTTTTATTTTTGCTTTCAGACGTTTTCTATTTAAAAATACAGCTTATCTAGATAAGATATTGTGTTGTTCCCACATGACAAACACAATACATGTGTCACTGGTGATCCACTAGATTCTATTTTCTTTGCTGTCTCCCATGCAAGTTTTTCCTTTCCATTTTTTTTTTTTTCTAATTATAGCAACAAACTTTAGATAAAAACCATACCTGTGAAAGTTTCTGTAATACTTAAAATTATTCTATCATATATTATCTCTTAAGCTACTACAGGCTCAAGTTATTGTTGTTATTATCATTGTTGTTTACTTCTGCTTTAAAGCTTTAGTGAATCATATCTTGACCATAATAGAATCCATGGATTTTTAGAAAGTCTGTTACATGTTACAAAACTTTGTTTCAAATGCTTTTCTGTCAGTGATTTTCCACTACATTATCTTTATAACAATAAATAAAGTATATTGGGTTTTATTCACTGTGTTTATTCAATGTAGCTTAAATATAACTTGCCAAAGGAATACATTTTCGTGGTTAAAGTTTTCTAAGAAAATTATAGAATTTTAATTAATGGAGTCCTGTTATTTTTAATAGTAAAACAGTATTAGATATAACAATGTGGTAAGATTTGTCTTTGTTTGACACACTGAATAAATTGTCAATATTAGAATGATTTTAATTTGCGTAAAAATGGTAAGGATCAAATTATAAATAGAAATATAGAAAATAAATAGAATATTTAGCAAATCTATACATCATTATAACAGTTTTTGTATTTCCTTAAGAGCAGAATTCTGGGCATCATGTTGCCAAGGGCTCAGGTTCCTTAAAATTAATAGGTAGTAATTTATATAATAAGTAATAACCATTGTTTGTTGTAAGCAATTTGTTTTAAGGAGGAAAAAAGAGATATATGTAATACTAATGCCATTTAATCACAGAATTTATAATAAAGAGCAATTTTGCGTGTAACAGACTAACATTCACAATGTATTTTTTCATATTGATCAAAGTCTCATACACCTGAAGGGTTTGAAATATGAGTTTTGACAAAATCATTTGACACAGAGAACACAGAGGATTGAAATGATTACATAAATATGGTTTAATGCCAAATTTTTATGAAATACTTACTTATAAACATTTTGTGACAGACTAATATATTTGTAAATTATCTTTTCAGGTCACATAGTGCAATTCTAAATTTCTCTGAAAGTTTAGTCCAAAAATCCATTTTATGGGGGGGGGAGATTTAAGGTTTATTAGAAATTTAACTTTGTTGAAGAAGTTAGCTTCCAAAATGTGTTCCATAACAGACTGATATCTGAAATTTGCATATTGTAGTACACCAGAATAAATACAGTATATAATTTTTAAAAAAAAGAGACACGCTTAAAGCAAATACATAATATGCTATCATATTTATTATTAAAGTTTTTGCAGCCCAGTTTACAAAAAGTTAATACAATCACATTTCAGACAGTATTGTATGGTATAGAATTATTTGTGATGAAAAATATTTGTTAAAGCTTCTATATATGCAAATTTCACATAAATAAACAGCAGCAGATAGAAAGAAGATAAATATGAAACTCTTAAATTTTTTTTTTTTTTAAACCAATGTGCATTGTTTTGATTATGTAGCACCATAGACTCGCACACTTCTACGGATTGAGTACTCTCTAAATAACTGCAAATTAACTCATTACAGAGCTGAATCACATGGTTTATTGTGTCACAGGTTACAAATCAAGATTGCACTAAGGATCACTATATACAGCAGATATGTACTTCAAATTTTTATATTGCTTTGGTACCAAACCTGGAAATTGTGGATCAGTCTGACATTCACCTGGCGGGGGAGCATACTCAGGGACATATTCACAATGGGCCGTATGAGTGTCCTGAATTGTGAAAGATGTAGAAACTTTTTCTCAAGTTCTTTTCTTTTTTCACTTCTTTGTCACTTCAGAATATCTCCTGATCATTATCATGCTCGGTTATATTACATACAGCATGAATGAACTCTTCTACATTTTCAGTTGAAATGGTCACCCATGCCATCCTTTTTACTTCCTCTCCAATTGTATCCAGATGTCCTTTCCTATGATATATCAGGTTTAACGTCTTTGAAAATTTATGTTCTGATGCAGTTTTCTCGGACCTGCCAATGGTTAGTCCTTTTTTTTGCTAGGTTGGGGATTAATTTTAACCTCTTTGGTGAAAACTTGAAAGTGCTCCTGCAACACATTTTCTGCATTTTTTCCCCCCAAAATGCTACCTAGATATAAATGCTGTTACAGATCTCATAATTGCAACCTTTCTTGATTCCTGCTTTTTCTGCTCATTTTGTCGCTCATTCCCTGCATCTGTTTGTACATTCTTGCTTTCCTTAATCACACTAAATCTATTCTTTTCCTCTTTTAGTTTGCTGAGTTTAGACCTTCAAACTTCTCTCTTAGTAACATTCTCTTCATTTTATGTTTTCTAAAGGGATCTTGTTCTCATAGATGCTGTCCCAAATCATGTCATTTTTTTTTCAAGATTTACTTGCCAAGGTCTGTATATTGACTGTGAGCAATGCAAAGCAGCAAGAGCCTGGAATATTAGTTTGTTATGCATTATTCCCAGAAATCCACTGACTTTAAAAAAAAATACTTATGTAACTTTCTGTTGTTAATGCAGGATCCGGAAGGAAATTTTAATCCATAATTTATTCTCCCTTCTGTGATACATTATCCACATTCAGCATAACAAGACTTCATTGATATACACTATGTTTAAAAGAAGCCGCAAATCTTATTTAGAAATGTTTATATTTGCAACTACATATACTGTGGATTAAGAAAGACCTAATGTCTGATGTATAAACAAGGTCTGAAGTAAATTCTGATTTATCTTGTAAAATTTGTGCATAGAAAATAGAAACTTTCATGCCTTTTTCATTCTTTGCTTTCACGAAATTCATTACCACTAAATTAATTTATTTGTGAGTATTTTATTATTGAATAATGCAACCCAAGGGTATGAGGAATCATAAAGCCTGCTTAATGTATTGAAATATTGAACTAAAATTTTATCTCTATGACATTTCTGTTGAATTGCTCTAAATATTAGCCTGGAAAGCACATTATAAATCAATTGGTGGGCCAGTCTCAATACCTCAAATTTTCACAGCATTATAAAATATGCAGGGAGACTAATTCTATTTGACAGATTATTTAAAAAGATTGAAATGCTGGCTTGCATTTGTATGCCTATATATGTATAGATTCACCAATTCCTTTTCAACAATATTTGTCATTTATACTATCAGCAAATGCCACAGTATTAACTAATCCATTGCCAAAATAAGTGGATATGGGAAGAAATCAGAATGAATGCAAGATGTGTTTTATTGATAAGCTTAAGAAGAGATTTAATTTTGACCAGAGCACTCTATGTGTGTATGTATGAGTGATTTGGCATTTAGTTTTAAACAACCCTAGAAGGAATCAATCTGGTACAATGAAGAATTAACTCTTTCAAAGAAGAGGAGACGTTTTAGAAGAAAGCTAAATGCTATTATATAAACAAACATTGTTGAACAAGTGGACATTAGCCAGGGTAAAGAAAAACTTAATATAAAAATATTTTCATGGCAGCACTAATTCCTATTTAGCAGATTTTTATAATTTTAAGTTTGTTTGTAGCTGTATTGATTTCTTTATCCATTTTATCAATAGCAGATAATTAAATATATACATGGAGTTACAATTGTTCAGAAAGTTGTGTTTTTAATGTGTATTATTACCAGCATTGTTTGTAAAGCTAGAACCACAATTTTGTCTACTTTTTCAAGTCAAGTATTTTCTGTTACTCAAAATGCTTTTGTTCATCAAGTCACCAAATGTATAAATTTACACCACGAACAGAACTCCTGTATACAGGCTGTTTGAACATGATTCATCTGAGTCAGAGTACACATACATACCTAACCACAAACCTCGAAGCCTGGCTGGAGGTGAATTGTGACAGTCAATGTGAGCAAAGGTCATGCCACAATGCTTGCTCTTGCTGCCAATTCATTTCAATTCAGCTATGGTAATGTGTGCCTCAGTTTTAATCTGTAGGTATTGCATATTGCAGGCAGACTTGTGTGAGTAGTGAGTTATTTGCTGCTCTTTTGGTGTGCTCCCAAGCTAGTGCAGCATGCCTTAATAAAATGTACACCCAACCAGTTTACTTTGAGAGTACAAATGTAATTAGAAATTACTTTTTCATCATTCCTGATTTAATAGGTGTATGAGAAATTAATTTAAACCAATGATATTTCTAATATATAGTACTGCCCAATATGATTTTAAGTCATTCTTATATCATTCTGTGTTTTGGCCTTAAAATTATGGGTTTACACTGTGCAATAATTACATGCATTTTATATGTAATGTTAATGTACATGTTATATGTATGTGTAATAGATGAAACTAACATACAAAATAAATATTTCTACTTTTATTGAAATTATAATTAATAACATTTACTGTTATGTTATTGTTTTGCTTTTTGCACAGCCTGCGTTAGGATCTATTCTCAGATTAATTCACATTGCAGAATGGGAGTCATTTAAATATTTGTTTTATTAGATTACATTTGAATCACTTTTGTACATATGTACTCTTGATTAAATTATTAATTTATTGTGTGCCATAAAACTTTGAGAATAAATATAGTCAAATTAAAGTGAAGATGACTTAAGCTACCCATAAGAAATATGACTTTTTTATTTTTTTGTCAAAAATTGAGATACCTTGAAAGCTGCAGATTATGATTTAAAAAATTCCAAGAATGAACATATGCCATCTATTAATAGGCAATTCATACAGCATGTAATGAATTCTTTGAGAAATGAAACTCATATTTAAAATATTAATGTAACTGTAGTATTTCATTATTACAAAATGTCAAAAATGTGCATGTGAATTGTAATTAAACATAACAATATAGTGTGTCAATTCTGCTTGATTTAAGTTAATTTCAAAAATTAGTAATAAAAGTGGCTACAGTGGTACATTTTGAGAGGAGAATAAGAGATTTATTATGCTAATTATTATTCCTTTAGCAAAAAATATAGACCAATGTAATAGAAATTTATAATAATTACTGCCACAATTCCATTGTTCACTTTAATTTCATTGAAAAAGTAATGGTTCCAGTCAGATTTTGGTTAGTTTTAGTTAATTGTCAAAATTCCATGTTGCATTCCAAGATTGACACAATGAATAAAACTGCCAACCCAAGTTTTTATAAGGCACTTTAAACTGATTTCTAAAATTAAAAAAAAGTATTTGAAAGCTGGCTTTAATGGCCCATTCCATTGCTGCATGCTATATTTGATACATAGTTTGATAGTTTAATTATATTTCAACTGTCCTCCATACTCATTGATTTCTGTGCAGTAATTTAACATTTCACAATCTAACTATAATACCAAAGTTTATGCTCTGAATAAATATTTTAAAAAGCCCCAGGTAGTTTGAAATTAGCACATGTTTGGATTCAATATCTACTTTTTCCTGTTTCTCTGTTTATCCTATTTGTATGTAGCACTTCAAAGCCAGCACCTGGGGTTATACATCTGTTAAAGGGCAGAGGTTCTGTATCAGAGAGAAGTCAAGATGGGTAATCAGTCTGATGTTTGGTATGAAAGTGAGGATGTGAATGATATGGTGAAATGGATGACAAGAAAGATGATTATGGATCAATCGGTGGTATGGATAGTCGGGGAAACTGGAGTACCTGGAGGAAACCTGCCCAGACTCTGCTTCATCCACCAATAATCTCAAATGCAGTTCCCTGTGATCGAACCTGGGCTAGGTGGCAGGAGAGCAGTCCAGCCACTCTTCCATGGCTCACCTGGATTCAATATCTTTCCTAATTACATCTCTTGTTTAAAGTTTTAACACGTCAATAACTCAAATATTTACTGTTTGTTCCTCTTTAAGACAGATGCCAGTAGAGTCCTGTATTATTTTCATTCAGTAGAAATATGATTTGGTTATCACATGTCCAGTAATAATTGTTGTTAGTGCAAATTTTAATTGTATTGGTTTTTTTGATCCTTTGAACAGCTGATGGAATAATTCCTCTGGATGATGCACCTTTTCTTGAGGTGGCTCATTCTTCTTGCAATTTCATAGAGTTCATGTTTAATTTTAGTTTTGATTGTTGCATTTGTAACTGGTGTTAAAAATCAGTTTTTAACTGTCTTTATAGTGTTCAATAGTGTTCAAATGTATTGATTATGCTTTGTGTCAACCTTTTTAAATTTAAGTTTTGAAAACGAAGAACATTTTCATTTTTTACTTTCACCTGCTGAGGTCACTTAATTTATATTATAAACAACAGAGAATGCTAATGCTAAATTAGCAATTTATCCCAACTTTGTTTAAATTGTTTTCTAACTATGGAGGCCTGGTACTCTCAATTGGATTGAATTGTAAATAATTCTACGTCTATCTATGTAAGATATAGACAAGTCTTCTACACAAAAAAGTGAAGATTTTGTTCATCCTTACAATTTATGTTAATTTTTTTATTTTAATTGAACATTTCCTAGATTTTCCTTGCTTTTGTCTACATTTTCCAGTACTTCAACTTTTCACAAATAGATAGAGAAGATGTTGCATTCCACCCAGAAATTGATACCGATTCAGTAGATTTCATTCTTTGGAAGTGCATATTTTGAGGTCTCTTAAATAAAAACAAATTGAAAAAAAAAAAAAAAAAGGCCTTGTGTAACTGAACAGCACAACTCAAAAACGAAAAGTCAGTAAATACCAAACCTATAATTTCAGCTTATCTAAGGGTACAATACAAAGATTTTCAGGAGTTTTTCTTTCACCCTAAGCCATACTTTGCATGGAATTTTTTTTTAAATTTGATTTTCTCAGAAATGGCTCTCAAATTTTTATTAAAATGTCAAATGTTTGACATTTTCTTCATAAATGAAATGTATAGCATGAATTTTCTGGGAATAGCCTCAGAAATCCCCTTCATTCTGGATAACTTTAGCATAATCATTAAACTGTAAAAGTTAAAGCTTACTGCACAAAACATGTAGATCTCATTAAACAACACAAATTATCAAATACATTATTTTGTAAGGTTAATCATTTCCGAATTATTCCTTGTTATGGTTTCCGTTTGAAATACTTGAATTATTCTCATAGGGGAAGCTGTTATTCAGCATTCTTTCTCCTGATCAAGCAAAGCAATCTCAATGCCATTACATAACAATTAGATTTTAAAAACTGTGACTATCAATTTAGTCTAGTGTATTTCATTTATATTTTTATACTTGCAAGAAAATATGTACCTAATAAAAACATTTCTGCAATTGTTTTTGTTTTGTGTAACACAAAGTAGATAGAAGAATATTCTTTGGAAGGAATAGTTTGTTGAATGTGTAGAACAAGTCATGTGACTGTAGCAGACATTTATTGCATTAGGTGACCTCAAAATATATTCTTGGTTTAGTTTATGTATCAACTTTTTGTGTGAATCTAATCTTTCCTCTACCTACTACTGTATATTACAAACTGTAGTCTCTTTAGTGAGAATTAATTTATTTATTGACTGTTTCATCTCTTAAGGGCTAAAGCCCCATATCTGTTGGCAGGTCAGCTCAAAAAGACTTAATTAGCAGGGAGACAAAGCGAAAAAAGCTTGGGGGAGGGGTGGCAATGTCACAGCATTGCAGACTTCAACTTTAGTTTCCAAGGATTTCAGATTTACCTAATTGAAATCAGTACAAACTTAAGGGTGGATATATGAACAAGGTCCTAAAACTTAAAACGAATTTTTAGGAAATCTACTGTACTTACGTTTTGTGTAATAGTTTAAAGAGAACATTTGTCCACGATTTGGCCAAAATTGCCAACAATAAGAGCAGTTGGTACGAAGAGCCTCCAAAATGTTTACGATTTTTTACTTTCTCTATACGTATTATGTACATAGATAAGGTATTATATTCCATCCAAAAATCTATACCGAGATATGTTTTGATATCCCTGATTCCAAAAAAGAAACATTTTTAGAAAAATGTCCGTGTGTGTATCAGGGGCAGCATAGGCCAAAAACGAAAAGTGCGTAAAATGTCAAACTTGTTATTTAAGTTTGGTATCTTCCAAGGATGCAACACGAAGGTTTTTATCAAAATCCCCCACACCCCACTACCCTTTACATGGAACATTTTTCGAAAATGTTAATTTTCTCAAAAATGACTAACGATTTTGATTAAAATCCGTATGTTTAAGTTATTTTTATGACTAACGAAATTTATATCTGGATTTTCTGGACATTGCCTCTGAAGACCATATTCTGGATGCCTTTTGTATAACTGACAAATCGTAAGAGATGTACAAAAACTTATTACTCAAAATATGTAGATCTCATTAGAATACATAAGTTGTTATATTCATTTTTGTATAGTTAACCGTTTTTGAGATATTTCGGGTTATTAGTTTAAATTTTAGTCACTTATCTCTTTAGTCTATGCATTTTTATTATTTCCCTTCTACTTACTAGGAGCTAGAAATAAGACTAACCCTGCTTATGTTTATCTTGATTTACATGATGTAGACAACAGATTAATCTTTTGAATGAAAGGTTTGTTTGCCGAACAGCTAGAGGACGTCATGTGAATGGAATACGTTAGATGTTTTCCCTTCTTGCAAGGGACCTAGTAATTAAGGACTATTTCTGCTAATGTTTATCTCGATTAGCATGATGTAGATAAAAGAATAAGCATTTTAACAGTAATTTGTTACAGAGAGTAATGTGATTGTGACATCAGATTGTTTTCCACAAACTCCTCAGAAATGTTTCGTCAATGTCACTGCGCAAAACAAGGGTATCTACCTGAAATTTAAGTTTATACTGGCGCTTGCTACCCTGCTTTTATCATTTTGGAAGAGGTGGGCAGTATTTTGTAATACAAGGCCGACGCAGCTCTAGATACGGAAGGATCGAGTTGAGGCAGTTTTTAGTTTGAAACTCAGATCTAGGCTCTAGTGCCAAGCAGTGGGCGCTGAATGGTTTTGGGCTGGCTGAGAACCAAATGCCATACAAAGTAAAGTTTATGGTCGTCATCTTTATTGAAACGGGGTGCTAGCCAAACCAGATGATATCAATGCCTTGGCCTTTGTCTCACGGATGTTGCGACATGTTTTAAGTTGAGCGTAATATCCTGTTTGACAGAATGCACTGGAACGTATAAAGTAAATCTATTCTATAGACCAGCGTTTCCCAACCTTTTGAAGTTCACGGCACCCTTGGGAATAACATTAAACACCAGGGGCACCCTTCCTTGAATTAAAAGAAAATTAAGCTTAATATGTTAATTTATTGAAATATTATATAATAATAACGTGCACCATAACATAATACAGTAAACTTTACTACAATAACTGAGTAAAAATACATCAATAAATTTTGTTCGATTAATGATTAATGTGAAACTTGTGATTGATGCTTAGAGCACAGATATGTGATGTCGGGTCTTACAGTTGACAGTGAAACACGCAAATCATCCTCAAGGTGATTCAGTCTATTTATTGTTTTGCATTTTATTGTCACCATAGCAGAGAAGGCTTGCTCGCATAGATAGGATGTTGAAAAGGGCAAAAGTGCTTTCTTCATTAGGTTAGGGTACTCCTCTCTCCGTTGAAGCCAAAAACTAGCCACCGACGCCTCACTCTTGGTGAACTTCCCTTTGAGCGTGGAATCAGCGCAAAGATCAATAAATTCATCTCGTTCGCAAGCAGTGAAATCGTATTTCCTCTGCACTATCTACGAAATCAAATGGTGAGACAACCCAGTCGAGATTCGTATTGGAAATAGTTGGAAAGTACGCATCTATTGCATCTTGCAATCTTGATAAGTGATCACAAATGCGGTCTTTCAGCTTACCCAGATCTTTATCTCCTGCCACATTAAGAAGAGATGGAAAGTTCGACAAATCTCCTTTTTGAACTGCAGACTTCCAAGAACTAAGTTTTCTTTTAAAACTTTTCATTTTATTGGTTGAGGAGATTATTGTTTCATGTCGACCCTGCATCGAAACATTTAGTTCATTCAGCTTATGAAAAATATCTGCCAGATACGACAGTTCAAAACACCAAGAATCACTTAGTAAGAGCTCATGAAATGTGTCTTGATTTTCATCCTTAAAAAAAGTTTTTAGCTGTTCTTTAAGTTCGAGAAACCGGTTCAATACACGACCCCGCGACAACCACCTTCTGTGTGAAGTAACAAAGAGGTATGAACTGCATCCGTTGCGCGACATAACTGTCCAAAAATTCTGCACTTTAAAGGTCGAGACTTCATATAGTTCACCATTTTCACAACTTGGTTAAACACTTCAGCAAAATCTTCATTACACGCTTTCACGACTAATGCCTCTCTATGCAGAAAACAGTGAGTTATAATAATGGATGGATTTTCATTGAGAGCTCTGGCAGTAAAACCTTTAATTTTCCCAGACATAGATGGTGCACCATCTGTACATATACCACAACAGTCTTTCCATGAAAGATCATGGTCATTGAGATAGGAATTAATAGAAACGAAAATATCATGGCCTGTGGTTGTAGTCTCCAGCGGTCTACAGAACAGAAACTGTTCACTAATATCTTTTTCATCAATATATCTGATAAAACCAAGGAGTTGCGGTTTGTCACCAATATCGAGACTCTCGTCTACTTGCAAAGCAAATGTTCTATAAGTTTTTATTTTCTCCGAGACTTGTTCGTTGATATTGCATGACATTTCAGATATCCTGCGGGTGATTGTGTTGTTGGACAGAGGAACTTTCGAAATTTGATTAGCTGCTCCTACGCCAAGTATTGTTGAAACTATAACTTGACATGCAGGGCCAATGATTTCCTCTCCAAGAGTATGAGGTTTCTTTTTTTTAGCTATCAGTTCTGCTACTTTAAATGAGGCTTCAAGAGCAGTATCACCTATGGTCATTCTCTTTACCATTCGCACAGCTGTTTTCTTCTCCCCTTTTAATATATGTGAAAAATACATTACACTTTTCTGTGACACACTAGGATGCTTTGTTGTAAGATGCCGCTTCAGTTTGCTAGGTACCATGGCCTCGTTGCTAAGTGTTTCGCCACAAACTAAACACACAGGGATAGGGTTTTCCTCGTTGTTATTCCACTTAAATCCATACGCTAAGTAACTGTCCTGGTATGTTCTTTTCTTTCGTTTGTCTTCTTTATGTGGTGAATTCGACGGTCCGGGAGAAACTGTAAGATTTGGCTTCTTAAAGCAAGCAGTAGGAGCCGACTGTTCACTTTCACTGTCCTGGCGTTTACGTTTAACAATGAACTTATCCATAGCTAAACACTGAATCAACGCGAGGAAGACAACTGAAAGGGCCAAGCGGCGTACACTTTTATATATTCATCTGTCGAAGTCTCGGGAATGTTCGGCAGGGTATAGCTGTAATGCCATCTGTGGGATACTAGTATAACTGAATTATTGAAATGAATCGACCACTATCACCATCTGCCGTGCATGAGAGTAATTGATTTGACTTATTTTATTTCAAGACCTTACAAGACTTAAGGCTTCAGTAGAAGGTATTTTTTTTGTTTATCTCAATATCTCGCGGCACCCCTTAGCCAATCACACGGCACCCTAGGGTGCCGGGGCACACCGGTTGGGAACCGTTGGTAGTGTGGTGGTAGCGTATGTGCCTCACATTCAAGGTCGCGAGTTCGAATCTCACTTAGGATGACCTACCCGAATAAGGTTTTTCCGGGGTGTTTCTTTATCCTTAGAAGACGAATGTCGAGTTACTTTAAGCTTCATGGACCCAGGATCATTTGAGCATAATCTCACCAATTTTAATCATTGTCCGATATGACCAATCAGGTTACAGAACGTTAAGCTACAGTAAAAAAAAAATCTGATGTGTTCCATTCACATGACTTTCTCTACGTCTCTGCAACAAATTGTTGTTAAAAAGCTTATGTTTAATTTTACTCCACATTAATCGAGAAAAAATAGCAGAAATATTCTTATTATTTGCTTCCATGCAAGTAGATGGGAAATAATGGAGTAGCATAGGCTAAAAGTATTAGTCAAAAGCTGGTTGCTATGTGACTGAAGTTAGTTTGTATGGACAGGAGTTGACAAATTCCCGTATGAAAAAAGTACAAGTTTTTTTAAAGCTGAAACCAATAACAAGGAATATCTCAAAACGACCCACTTCACGAAAAAAATTATATAACATAAATTGTGTGTTTTAACGAGCTCTACATTTTCTGTTACGTAAGCTTTTGTCTATCTCTTATGGTTCGCCATTTATGCAAAATTCTGTAAAATTCATCCAAATACAGTAGTCTTCAGAGGTTATTTCCAGAAAATTCAAAATATATACATATTATTTGTCAGGTAAATATCCTTAATATATGATATCTTAATCAAGATCGTTAGAGGCATTTTGGAGAAAGTCAAAATTTTCGAAACGTTTCAGTCTTCAGAGGTTATTTCCAGAAAATTCAAAATATATACATATTATTTGTCAGGTAAATATCCTTAATATATGATATCTTAATCAAGATCGTTAGAGGCATTTTGGAGAAAGTCAAAATTTTCGAAACATTTCCCATGTAAAGGATAGTTGGGGGTGGGGGATTTTTTTTTTTTTTTTTTTTAAATCTTCGTGTCACATCCTTGGAAGATTTGAGCTTGAATACCAGTTTGGTATTTACGGACTTTTCGTTTTTGAGCTATGCTGTCCACAGTCACACGCAGACATTTTTCCAAAAATGATTTTTATTTCAAATTGGAAACTTTTTAACGAGTCCGAAAGAACAAAAGTGATGCATTAAAACCTTAAAAGTGGGTCATTGGAGAGAAGAGTTACATAACACGTTCATATCATCTCTTTTCTTCCTTTAAGATTGCTATCAAAGTGTGTTGTAACAAATGAGAAACACCAGTACAACACGTTCAGTTGGATTACTAACGTGACACACTTCGTAACACAACACAACTGAATCACTCAGTCACAACTCACGACTAAACTGCGCTGTCCACTGTCAATTGCATTCTTTTACTTGTTTTTACAATGTTCACTGTTCGCTTTGTCTTAATCTTTGTTTTTGGCCTGGCACTCATCGTCCCTCACAAACCTCTATAACCCAAAGCGAAGTTTCTAATTGTCCAAGGTACTAAATACTGCAAGATACTTTAAGATATTACAAATATATCAAGACCGTGTTACTCAACTGTAGGGAAGTGACACAATGTATAAATGACATAAAATTTGTTTGTGCAGTTGTTTTGTTCATTGCGCGCTATTGTTAAAAGCTGCAGCCGATCGGAACAATAGCTGCGCATATGGTCAAGTAGAACCCGTACACGCTCCACGTAGGGTGCCTCGACTCTACCTTCATCCCAAGGTATTAATTTCATGATAGTGACAAGTCTACATAAAATGAAGCCGAGAAATCTCGATACCTTTACACTTCATACTGCAACAATAATTTTCTGTACTTCATACTCTGTTTTCATAAACATTATTTACTGCCTTAAAAATATCTTAAATTATAGTTTAGCGTTTACATAATTTATATTTCTAATTCCAATTTTTACATGCGACAGGAATGTAACCATATACACCCTATTCGGAGAAAGTAGTTCAGATAGCTGGCGAATCTGACATGTTTTTCCTTTATTTAAATCCTCTCAAAGTTGGCTTGAAAATTGAATTTTATTTTAACTTTTGTATCGCCTCACCTAATTGTCCTGTGTATGTGCGCTTCCCAATGATGTGACTATAGGCTAGGAATTTTGCTCCACTCGGGGAGTTTTTAACTTACTTTTCAAGGAGAGGCGCACAGATATTATGTAATATATATATATATACGGCAGTTCTTTCATCCAAATAGTTTTGTGGTGAATAGATTTTTTAATTCCGGAGTTTGAAGTAAAATATTTTAGGTAATTTTAAAATTGTGTTAAAATTGCCAGAAGAATAGTAACTCTCCAATAATAAAAACTAGCACATTAATAGGTTGTCATGTGCAAACCCTCTTGGCAACATCATCTTTGTTTTTCTTCTCTTAAAGCTGCCACAAATGTCACATTTGGCCTGTCTGGGTGGCGTGTCTGCCTCACATTCAACAGGTCGCGAGTTCGAATCTCGCTTAGTATGAGTTACCCGGCTAAGGTTCTTTTCGGGGTTTTCCCATATCCTGAGATCAATATATCCTGAAGCTCCGTGGACTCCGAGATCACTTGAGCATCATTTCATCAATTTCAGTCATTGTCTGCTATGAGCAACAAGGTTAAAGGACGTTAAGCTGTAAAAATTGTCACATTTGACCCCGAACATTCATAGTTTTTTCCCCCCTAATTAACCCAGATGTTTGTGAAATATGGAAAATCTATTCACGTGCATGTAACGTAGAAACGAAAGACCGTAGGGAAGGAAGAATAAGATAATAGTATAATACCTGCTAATATAACGTAGAAACGAAAGACCAGCGAAGGGAGAGTCACATAATTGTATAATACACTCCTAATGAGATACTGAGTTCATCCAACCGCGTGGCCACTCAGAAGGGTGCGGGTTGACCTATAAGGCAGAGAGGATGGATTAACATGCCAATGAAATTACCGAGGTGGTGATGAATTATTCTAAGTATGCAAGTGGTAGGTGCACAGCAGTAAGCTAATAAAAAGGATATGTTAAGCATAGTTATGCAGCAGTTCGTCGAAGAATTCACGGTTTATAGAAGGGGAATAATGGGTATTTATGAGATACTTGAAACAATCCTCTATCGTTTGGTGAAGTTCAGGAGATATGAGGGCTTCACCAAATTATAGAGGATTGTTTCTGGAGGCATCAGGACTTCACCAAACAATAGAGAATTGATTCTTTTGGAGTTATGTTCTGACCAAATGCCACGGAATTACTTGAGCTGGTTTTCTCGAGATTCTCAAATTTGTTGTAGTGTTTAGACTACACATTGGTTTTTCACTTCAAGTAGTCATCATTTATTGCACTTTTAAATCTTTATAATACATGTTAAGGAGCTAAGACTTCCTCTAGAAACTGCAAAAATTAATTCCAACATTCTATACAGCATTATTCAACTTGCTTCACTTGATTTAAACATTGGAACCGAATTACAATCCCCAATTAAAATAATAAAATCCACGAAAAGAATAACATAACTCCTACACCTGTAAACTTATTTTAAAATAAAATTAATGCAGTTAAAAATCATTTAAGGTTGGTTTACTTTTAATAGTGTCCTCTAAAATTTGAGAAGACTTTGAACTGGAAAAGATTAACCATTCTTCGCAGTCTGAGATTACCAGAAACCTGGTATATTGTTCCTGATTCTTGCTTACCAACGGCTAACATCAGCGGGTGAGAATTTGACTATGAGCGCTCTCCGAGCCAGCAATGTCGTCATCTTGTTCCAACTTTCAGCAATTACTTCATTGATTACCCAGCGCTGTGCATCGGTGTCACCAGGTTGTTGGGTTGTTGCTAGACCACCGATGAATCTAATTGGCTCACGTAAAAGCGCGGAAATTAGCAGACGATGGCTTCATGACTGTCGTTCGTATTCACATTTCACCCTCTGTTATATTATTTATTCAGATGTTTATCTGCAGAATGTTTTCTAAAAGTTTTAAATTAGGTGTAATGACAAGAGGAATGAACTTTAAGTATAAAATAAACGTATTACACCCACTTCTTACCGCAACATATTTTTATGGTAACATCTATCAGATGATATTCATTTTTCCACTTCATCAGATGGCCAGTGGCCTGATGTTATATTTCACACAATAATATACATTTCTCTCTTTGTTTTTCTTAAACACATTCAACTAAGTTTCTATCCTTGAGAGTTGCTTGTTCCTTTGAATATATTACACACTAACACCATGGTTATGGTGTATAAAAATCCTGTTTAACTATACTAATCTCTCTACTCATTTCCTCCTCCTTGCACATTGTATTCCATTTCTCACGTAACTTTCCTAAACATTTTGTGCACGCTATAGTAAATTCTCTTCTATTATTAAACATTCTATGTCAATCTTCATAATATCGAGAGAACAATGGATCATAGGAAGTAGGGCATTCTTAAGCAAGAGTTGTGTATCAGTGTGCAGAAGATGGGCTTCCAAGAAGACTGGATGGTTATGCACGATAATGTTCCAAAGCAGCTTCAAACCCTTCCAAAAATTAACCACATTGAACACCCTGGGGAAACAATCTGATGTGTTTCTTTCACACGATTTTCTCGGCATCTCGGTTAGTAATTATTGTTAAAAAGCTTATTCTTTTATCTACATCATGCTAATCGAGATAAAGCATTAGCAAAATGATGTTATTGTTTGCTTTCTAGTAATTAGAAGGGAAGTAAGGGAATAGGTTAGCCTAAAGCGATAAATCTTTTAAAAGCTGGTTGCCATATGATTGAAACCCGTTTCTTTGCTTTGCCAGGGGTTAACAGATTCCCGTATGTGATGCTTACAAATAAGATATTTCTCATGTAACAAAAAATATTCTTCCTCCCATTTTTTCTGGAATACGATATTTTGGCTCGTTTGAAACCTGCCATCGTGTCGAGAGTCGAACCCAGTTAAACGCCACCGAATGATTGAAGGGGAAATGCTTCCTATCTGGCCATGCACAAAACGGAGGAGGCGGGGTAACACGACTAGGTGATGCAATTAGCTTATAAGAGCAGAGGTTGGGCACCCCAGCTCCAGAATATGTCAATTTTTCGTAAAGTTTTAGTACTGTATGAATAATTTTTTTGCTGATTTTAAATGAACACACTGTATCGAGGATATCCCTTTCACATATTATTTAACAATGGCCCCCCGCCTGTCCTATTTTCCTCGATTAAGGTGCAAAAACCAACAACGAGGACCTTGTCGCACTGTTGACTGGAGCCTGTTGCGCGCATGGAGAATAATGGAGGGACTTTGAACAGTAACTGTGCTTTAATTGAATAAAACTCATTAGTAGCATGTTGTGTGCATTTTCTGTCGGTCGTTTGACCTTTACTACCTCGCCCTCGTCCGTGTTTCCAGCACAGTTCCGGCTAGACTTTTAGACCACTTCTCTAATTCCCCTATTCTAATGATGATTGCTTATAAGGGCTGTTGGTTCTGGGCCCAACTGATTAAAGCGCATATTGGTAACCAGAGAAGCGTGAATTCGAATTCCATTTTGAATGTAGATAAATGTTAATGCGTTTCTCGTGCCGAAAGTGGCCTGTGTACACTGACCGTGAAGTGCAATTAATGCGCAATGGGAAGTGGGTCATTTAAGTAATGTATGCGGCTTTTGGCGAAGTTAGGCTTATCTTTTCTAAACAAAAGAAATCTGATGTGTTGCATTCACCTTACACATACGTACCTTTTTCTAAAAATCTGATGTGCTACAGTCACTCGACTTTCTCTAACTGCTCTCAAACAAACTTATTACAAAAGGTCATTCTTCTTTCTACACAATGTCAATCGAAATAAACATTAGCAGAATGTTCATATTATTTTAGTCGCTTATCAGTAGAAGGGAACTAAGGGAATGCACCATGCTAAAGTGATAGTCAAATGTTTTAAAAGCTGTCGTTATGCGATTGTCATTGCAAATCGCTTCTTTGCTTGGCCAGGAGTAGAACAGAAGAAAAACGGACAGTTTGGTATTTAATGGTCTTTTAGATTTTGAGCTATGCTGTTCCCCCACACTCGGACCTTTTTCTAAAAGTTTTTTTGGACTAAGGGGACCCCAAAAGGTATATTTCCGATGAAATCTCGACAAAGAATTTTTGGGTAGAATACAATACCTTCTTTGTCCACTATGTACGTTGTACATGCGGGCTAGAGAAAGTAAAAATCCATTGTTGTGTTTACATGACTTTCTCTACCCATTCTGTAACCAACTGTACTAACAAAAGTTTATTCTATCTACTTCATGAGCGCTGTTATACTTCTTCAATTACGTTTCCATGGGGAATTGAAATCTATTTGAGTCAAATTCCATCTCAATACGATCCTTGTTTCACATGTTAAATCAATACGAATTGAGATCGTTTTGAATACGCAAGCTTCTAAAATAATTTAATTATCCACTTATGTTGGTCAACTTGGAATTGCGTTGGCGAACCTGTTAAACATATATTTGTTATTTATATATTTTAAGAAGGTTTAGAGGTTAAATAATTATATTTTAAAATACACTGCAAACTATAGAAACCATAAAACTCGTTCTGTTATAATCTATTACAGAACAATACACAAAAACCATAATATAACACTGCCGCGTGCAACGAATATAACAGAAAAATCTTCATTACTGTATTCAAAACGATTTGAATACGGAGGTGTTTCCATGCAACATATTTCGATCCGATCTCATTCCAATCCCACTTACTAAGAGGATCGGATCCAAGATTCAATACGATTTGAATCCGCGTTACCATGCTGTATTCAGTAGGGTAAGCGTACTGAAACCGATTTCATTTCCCCGTGGAAATGTGGTAAATATAAACATTAATAGAAAGAGTCATATTATTTAGTTCCTTATAAGTAGAAGGCAAGTAAGAAAATATACATGGCAAAGCGATAGTCAAATGTTTTAAACCTTCGGTTCTCTTTGTATGGCCAGGAGTAAAATAAAAGAAGCAGCAATGACAAATTCCCATTCGAAAAAAGTTTTAAGTATATACAAACTGTGTGTTTTAACGAGATCTACAGTTTTTGCGCAGTAACCTTTGGTCTATCTCTTAAGGTTTACCAGTTTTGCAAGTCATCTAGTATAGAGAGGTCTTCAGAGGCTATTCCCAGGAAATTCAAAATATGCATTTTAGTTGTGATGTGAATATCTTTAATATACGATATTTCAATCAAAATTGTTGAGTCTTTTGAGAAACACTTTCGAAAATTTTCCCACATAAAAGGTAGGTAGTTTGAGGTGGGGGATTTTCTTGGAAATCTTCATGTCGTATCCTTGAAATATGCTGCACTTAAATACATCAAGTCTGGTATTTATCCGACTTTTCGTTTTTGAGTTATCTGGGGATTCTGAAACGTGTGTTTTCAGTGAAATCTCAGTATCGGTATTTGGGTGGAATGCAATGCCCTCTATGTACTGCGCTTGTACGAAGTACAGAAAGTAAAAATGTAATGGAAGTTTGACTTGATTATCGAAAAGTAGAAAGAACAATTTGTTTTTGTGCGAGTATTTAGTGGAAAAGGAGTATATGAATGGAACACTGGCTTTTTATTTATCGCTTATCATTGCATTGTGTGTTCATAACAGTCTAATCTTTAAAGTAGTATTCTCAAACTCCTTACATTATAATTACTCCAAACTGAGTCAGCGATATATCGAAGCACATTTTAAACATTTTTGCTACTTCGCTTATATGCCATGTCACATGAATCAGCCAAGTATTTCTGTCGCGGAGTTTCGTGCGCGACTTCAACACCCAGTTGTCGGGCTTCTTCACCGCTGCGTCCCATTGGTTCACCCATAAACTGATCACATCTGTAACGAGATTACTTGGTAAAACCTTTATGCTGAGTTCCACGACGTACTGCAGCACGAACGTGGGTGGTTGCGAATTTGACGCCTTGCAAGATTGAGTGTCAGAAGAAACCAGCATGTTCACCTTTATGAACAATCGTAAAGCGGTGAGGTATGCGACTATCAACCCCAACTTGGTGCTAGACGTCGAGCAGACCGTCACTTGTTTCTGCAGGTAGGCCTTCTATCAAATAACAGGTAGAATTTATGCTGTATGGGCTTAAAGCTACCAAATGTAGTACTTTCATTCCTGAACTTGAAGCTGATAACGTAACCCTTTAAAAGTACAAAATCCATTAAATGTATTTAGCAAATTTAATAGTTGCATGCCAGCGACACGAGCTTTCATGACTGATTACACTTTACAATTACTTTTTGCGTGTTACACTAATTTAGTTCATAACTGTTTAGAAAGTTCGAGCCAAGCTAGAGATATTTATTAAATCTCCAATTTGTACATTTCCTACCACATATGTACAGTGTATAAAGAAGTTAGAGAGGTATTACATTCCACCCAAAAACCACTGAAATCCATATGTTGAGAACCCCTGAATTAAAACAACATGAGAAAAGTGCACACCTGTGCTTGTAGGCAGCATAATTCAAAAGTAGTTTTATACCAAAACGAAAAGTTGGTTAAATGCCGAACTTGATGAAGTCGATGCACAGTATCTTCCAAGGATGCGACAGAAAATTTTCAGGAAAATCCCCCATCCCAAACTAGCCTTTACATACAACATTTTTCGAATCGATTTTCTGAAAAATGGCTCTAACGTTTTGATTAAACTACCGTATGTTAAAGACGTATACGTGGCAAATAAAATGTATATTTGAATTTCTTAGGAATAGCCTCTGATGTCCTCTTTAAATGAACCCCCCCCCCCCAAAATTACACCAGCGGTGCACAAGGGCCGTTGCATCATGACTGGCAACAGTTGTCCTTTCACTCCCTTACACCTGACATCCTTCCAAACCCCACATTCCCACCAGGACGTGGGTAAACCCTAGCAAGGATGGGTACACGTCTAACACACCTTCGGGCTACCCTCGGCCCACCTACTGCTCGTCTTCATTCTGAATGACTTTTGCAAACCATAAAGGATGGACAAAATCTTACTACACAAAAGATGTAGGCGTCGTTAATATATGCAATTTGTAGAGCTAACAATTTCCGAGTAATTCCCTGTAATTAGTTTTAATTTTAGAATACTTAAACTTTTTCTCAAACGCACATTTGTTTAATAACTCTTGTTTTACTCCTGACCCTGCAAAGAGGACCGAATTTCCTTGTCAACTGTATAGCGACAGCTTTTAATTTGGCTGTCGCTTCAGCGTTGTGTATTCCTTTGCTCCCCTCTACTTATAAGGGATTAAGTAATAAGACCGTTCTGGTAATGTTTATCTTGATTAGCATGATATAGAAAAATGTTTTGTATGGAGTTTTGTTTGCAGAGCAGGTAGAGAAAAATTAAATTGGGTGTTTATTGACACTTTTTAACTATCTGCTGTGGAAATGGAGTTTTATTTATGGTCGCACTTTAAACTGTTGTGGTTTTTAGCGTCCCATTCTATACTGGGCGTGAAAGACCGCTTAATTTTGCTCAGAGGTCTCGTTTATCAAGCTTGAAGTTCTGTTATGTGCCGTAAATCTGCGACACGGGACCAATAGCTTTACTTCCCTTCCGAAGGAAGCCATGCTAAGGATTTTTACGCCTGAAAAAAATCCATTGTCCTTCATTGGGTTTGAACCACGACCTTGGGTATATGAAGTTAGCATGGTAACGTTTACTCCACGGAGGGCGACTAACTGCTATGGTTCTCAGCGTCCATTCTATATTGGGTGTGAAAGACCGCTTAATTTTACTCAGAGGGCTCTTTCATCAAGCTTAAGGTTCTTTTACGTGACATAACTCTATAGTAAGTATTGAGAATAGAACACATAAGTTTTTTAATTATGTTTTATATATTTATATAATCTGTGTGGCGTATGTTCCTCTGGAATGCTCATATTTACGTTGAGGGCGTATCTGCTGAGGAGTGAATTAAGAAACTGAGCATAGGGCGAGGTTAATGTTGCTCACGTCATACTGGCAGGTTTTCATTAAGCAGAACACTTGCCTAGGGAGTCTCGTCGAAATGCAAACCAACTTTAGACCACATTGCGTGGCAATTATTCATTCAGTGTGGCCAACAAATTACTATTTTTTCTGTCAGACCAACACTCAAAAATCCATCAAAATTAGAAATTAACGTTTTTTCTTTCGCAAATAGAAATTAAATTAAAACTCATGGTCAGCACGTTGGAAACATTTCTTGGTTGGATTTGAAAGAATATCAAAGGATCTAATTGCACAGTGATTAACTACAAATAATGTAAAATCAGCTTCTGCAGCTGCACGTTCATATTGTGCTGGATAGGCAATTTTGACTGTGAAGTTAAAAATGGTTCAGCTGCTTTTAAATTTTTCCTTCTTTTTCCACGAAGAAGAAATATGACTAGCACTTATTCACGTTGCATTGGCAATACTAGCACCAACACTACTAGGTTCCCCGGGAACCTCCAACAACCATTGCTTCATTTCCTTGTTTAACCATTCTTTTCTGAAATGATGTACATATCGCTTAGCCTTCGGTTCAATAAGGTTATTAAAACAAAGAAAAAGCACGTAAAGTAACTGTTAAAAGATGCAACAAGGCACTACAATGAAATACCGAATTAGCACTTTCTTCATTTCACGCGGATTCATAAAATTTGAGGTTTCTGAAGAAAACCAATATAACATTAATAATTTCTAATAATATCTGTCAAAAATCCGTTAAAACTAAATTTTGCCCGTCATATAACTTGAAAATCCGTCAAATTAGCAACTGTGTCCATTTTAAAATTTAGTTTCGTTAAAAACCTAGGTAGCTTCTGCGTCATTCTTTTTGAAGCGCACTTTGTTCCTATCTGGACCCCATGACGCATGATGGGAGAGAACGTATTGGAAAGTATCTTGTGCGCGTGTACACACATACACGATGTAGAAGCATAAATACTATATTCATCACGGTGTCTTGTTTCGATAGAAAATTACATACTTTCATTTTGTTAACCCCACGGCGCCGGCGCTCTAATTGTTTTCCCAGAGAAAAGCTTACTCTTATACATGGTGATTCAAAAAAACTTTTACAACGTTTGGGGATGAATTCCTGACACCGAAACAAGAAAATAGTTCATATCAACATATGCTGTAAAACGACTCCTTTTTGCTTTATCAATGTTTTAATGAAAATCAACTTAAACGGCTTTCCGGGTCCTACCTAGTAACTTCATTTATTTATGCGCTCATTCATAAAGGGCGTTGATCTTTTTTACCCTGCGGAGTTGGCCTTGTGTTGCCATGGCTGCTTGTTAACATTTGCCATTATCAGATGACATTCCTCCATCATACCTTACAATTGCTGTCTACAGGAGCTTCGTCAGCACACTCTCCTAGATTATTATTGTGCCTCTGCAAATAAGAAGAAACATGTGGTAGCTGCATGATGCTCTAGCACATTTTAGTCGCATTGTTCGAGATGCACTGGCTGGTAGGTATCTAACAAGATAAATGGATAGGTAGAGGGGGACTAGTTCCATGATCGGCCCGTTGCGCAACCTCAATCCTTCGTATTTTATCTTTTGGGAGCACCTAAAACCATTGGTTTATGCAGTAGACATCTTAGATGAAGAAACTTTTAATCTACGTGTCATGAAATCATACGACACCGACTGGAAGTGTTTGGCATTCCATGCTTCGGCGACTGCATGCGAGTCCACGCAAGAGGACATTTGAATCATTTTCTCTAACTGGCGTTTGTGTGGAGCACCTCCTAACAAGCTGACATCAAAAATAGAATAAAGTATTTTGATTAATAACATTTTGAACCTCAATAAATCGAGAGAGAGGGGTTTTTCGACCATATGTTTAAATACATATTTTTTCCTGTTTTGACGCAAAGAGCCTGTCCCCAAACTTATTAAAAGTATTTTTGGACTCTGTGTACTGTTTCCTCTGTTCATACCATGTAATAAATCCAATGGCTTTACCTCCATCTTGTATAAAAAGTGACCCATTCCCTTAAATGGTAGTAGTGCTTTTTCCTTCGGAAGGCTTCCAGCTTAAGTCAGCCGGGATCACTCTTGACTTCACCCAGCTGGTATAATTTCTCTGTGGCGACTGGCTTAAAACAATTCAGGGGTAAAATACAATGACTGCTCTTAAAATCACGTGAAATTTAGGGGTGGTTCAGACACCGTCTCTATAAAGAGCTTCATCCATGTAACGATGGTTAAAGCAGTTCAATAATAATAGTTATTTATATTATAAGTGGTTTAAATAGACTATTATTTGTGATGGGATGTTTAATACACGAGCGCGTAGGCTCGTGTACTAAATATTTAAATTAATATTAAAACAATTAATATTAATTAACATTTATTAATATTATTAGAGTCGTTATTACGAGGAAAGAATTTTAATCGTGACATAGGTAGTGCTTTGTTTGTTCGTTGCCGGAATAAACAGTTTCAATTCTGTTTTTTTTTTAAGCTGCACCAAATAAATCAATAAATGAATGAAAATGGAAATTTTCAAAAAAATTAATTATGCTAAAAAAATTTGTGCTTAGTTTGTTACCCGGCAAGTCGAAGGACTTACATGACAAGGAAGTTTCGTTATTTAAGGAATGGGGCGCTGCAAAGGAGTTAAAATTTTTTACAATGAAAAAAAAACAAAAAAAAACAGGACTTTATTTCACGATGAAATAAAGAATCATTTTTGTTGTTTCCTAGGATACATGAGATGTGTAATAGTCTGCAGGATAGGATAACATTTTTTGTGTGAAGAATGTATATTAAAATTGTATTCACTGAAAAATTAACAAAAAAAAAAAAAAAAAAAAAACACACGAATTTCACTGTAGTGTACATTAGAAGAACTACACATAAGAGCTACATATTTTATAAGTTACACAGGAGTCAATAATATTAACTTAGAACTGCTGCCTGTATTTGACAAATCTGAAAATACCCACAAATGATTTAATGATGATTCTCCTAGATTAAACCGAAGATTACAATGCCCTGATAGATTTACTGGGTTCACTTTTTGTTGCCTTCGGATTAGGATACGGACGTACGGGACTCGGCACTGAGCTTAAGTGGTTATGGTACCTATACCTCGGGTGGGAGGGATAAGGTGAGAAGGTACACCGGGTGGCCGGAACCTGGAGCGAGAGCACAGCAATGGCATGACTTATAGTTTCCAGATAGAAGCACTTACCCACCATATATGTTCCATCGACTCTGCTAGGGATGGTCTTCATCCCGGTAAACAACGGGCATCTATCCTTACCGCACCGAGCACCAACTATGAAAGAAACCAACGAGATGAAGGATGAATGCAATGGGAACGGGAACGCATGAAGGGAAGGACACTCGGGGGATGAAAGAAACCTATCCAGAATTCACCTGATGGGGGAACCCCCTCCCTCAAAAAAAAAAAAAAAAAATATATGTATATGTATATGGGTAAAATATGACACGAGGATCGAACCCGCGTCCTCCCGAATTTGGACCACACATGAAACCGCCTGAATCGGTTTATGTTGCCTTGGTATTTACTGTTCTTTTATTTTATTTGCTCTATTCTATGGATTGGTCTTGATTCGTCTGGGTTGTCAAATTGTGGCTCTTTGCTGCCCCCTTTCTTTTACCTTCGGTTACTCTTATTTTCCTGGCCTTCTACGATAGATATGTTCTCCTGAAAGTTAATGGCGTACAGATCACCCTGATAATTTAAAGCACGATAATATAGGTGAACCCTGGGTATTACTGGAGCAATATTCCCGGATATTTTCGTACAAGTACTTTTTCTGAAGACCGTCTGGTACAAATTTTCTTGGCAAAGCTTCAGGAATGTGTTCATTTTGACAAGAGTAAAAAAGTCCACAACTTTACGGGAATAACTTCGTGGTTCCAATTATATCTTTCAATAACAAAAATATTTTTCTAGATCAGCGCAAATGCAGTATTATACGATGTTGAAGGGAATGGAAAGTATCAGAAATCAGAGCCAAAAAGAAATGTAAAGATCTGATAGTTCAATTCATATTACTTTATCTTCTTATTTGCAACAACTATTCTTGCAACTTAATATCTTACCAAAATATCCAAAGTTCCTAAGCCCTGCTAATACCGGCTTTTTAATGGACAGCTAAAGGAAAAAGGGAAAAGGTGAAACCACAAAGTACTTTTAAACAAATGGCATATTTCTTAAAATACATTCATATATTGAATGAGGAGTTTTAGACTTTGATTTGGTATATTTAGTATTTTCTTGCTATAGAAATCTAACAGTGTAACATTGAGATAGTGGAGTAGCTGATTGACATTGAAAACTCTTGTTCTATTAAGTATTTTAAGACATTAATCGCAGAAGTTCTGTTGTTTCTGCTGTGAGGTCTGTTATTATAGTTTCATGACTCTGGCTGTTGCAAAATGTAGTTGATATAATGTAAATATAAGTTAACAATTAACGGTTTTTAAAAACAAAGTTCATGATTCACGTGTCATTATGATCAACAATTAGTATTTTCTTAAATGCCATAAGTAAGTTATTTATGATCTGCTCCGATGTTTTGTTATTAATCTAGCGCTTAGAAATCGTCGAAGGAGAATACAAAGCAGTACGACGCCACTGTTTTGGACAGTGCAATCTGTTGACATTTGTGGTATTTTGATTGTGCTGCCACCTATCGACATGTTTAGTAAAGGCAAAATCGTGCTGCCAGTCTAAGGGTTACACAGAGGTGAATCCTTTTTTTACTTTCTTTACGCGTACTATATATTGTAAAGGTATTGTATTCCCCCAAATTCGATGACTAGATTTCACCGGAAATATATGTTTTGAGGCCCTCTGAAAAAGGAAATAACAATTTTAGAAAAAGGTGTGTGTAGGGAAGGGGGGGAGACAACATAGCTCAAAAACGAAAAGAGCGTTCGGTATCTTCCAAAGATGTGACACGATGATTTTCAAGAAAATCCCCACACCTCAAACTACCCTTTACATGGAAAAAATTGAGAAATTTTTGATTTTCTCAAAAAATGGCTCCTAACGAGTTTGATTAAAATTCTTTATATTTTAAGATATTTACATGACAAATAAAATGTATGTCTTGAATTTTCTGGAAATAGCTTCTAAAAACATTTATTCTGGATGATTTTTATTGAATTTTGCATAACTGGTAAACTGTAAGAGATAGACAAAAACTTACTACACAAAAAGTGTAGATCTCGATAAAACAATTTATGTGATATATGCATTTTTTTTTTTCGTGGAGTTGGCTGTTTTCAGATATTCCTTGTTATTGATTTCAGTTTTAAAATATCTCTTAATACTTATCTCATACGGAAACTTGTCAACGCTTGGCAGCGCAAAGAAACGGATTTCAATCCCATATCACTGGGCTGTGCGTTAAGCAGTGAAAGTATATCTATTAACCGAAGGTAGTAAATGATTTAGGAAATTAAGCAACTAATTACTTTCTCTACACGTACTATGTACATAATGTATAGAGAGGGTATTGTAATGCACCCAAAACTTCGATACCGAGATTTCACCGGGATACATGTTTTGGGTTCTCCTGAATAAATAAATAAATAAAAAAAAAAAAAAAAAAGCATTTTTGGAACAGCGTCCGTGTGTGTGTCTGTGCACAGCAGAGCTCAAAAACGAAAAGTCCGTTAAATACCAAACTTGGTTTGCGACACGAAGATTTTCAAGAAAACCCCTCTGCCCCCAACTTCCCCTTTACATGGAAAAAGTTTCGAAAATTTTGATTTTCTCAAAAATGGCTCTAACGAATATATTTTGAATTTTCTGGGAATAGCCTCTGAAGACTGCTTTATTCTGGATGCATTTTACGAAATTTTACATAACTTGCAAAACGTAAGAGATAGACAAACACTTAACAGAAAATGTAGCGCTCGTTGAAACACACAATTTATGTTAAATATATATATATATTTTTTTCGTGGAGTGGATCGTTATTTTTTTAGATATTCCTTGTTATTGGTTTCAGCTGAGTTTTCTCATGCGGAAATTTGTCAACTCCTGTCCATTTAGAGAAAGGAACTTGTCACATAGCAACCAGCTTTTGACCAATATTTTAGCCTATGCTACTCCCTTATTTCCCTTCTACTTACATGGAAGCAAGTAATAAGACTATTTTTGCTATTTTTTTCTCGATTAGGATGAAGTATAAAGAAACATAAGATTTTTAACAATATTTTGTTACAGAGATGTAGAGAAAATCATGTGAATGGAACACATCAGATTTTTTTAAACATTTGACATTAAATGTTTGTGTTCGTTAACTAATCTGAAATATTCCTAACACGATTACATTCGTTTTTTTATCGCTAACGTATCGTTTACCGAATGCGGGAGAAGAATGATGCATCATTCACGAAACTATTAAAACTTGCAGTCAGTCAGAAGCACCTGAAGGCGAGAGAGCAGTTGCACGCGGTCATTGATTTCTCCTAATGCTGGAAAAGGTGTGAAGCGAAAGTTGAAATGTCAAGGCCAAGACTGAGATTGCATAACCACATACATACATAGCTGAAATCTACTTTGACGTACGCACTCTGTTAGCATATGCGTTGTTTGTTATTCATTATTTACTTACGACACGTCACAGCGCTTAAGCAAAACCTGTTTGATGGGACTGTTGAATAATTTTACTGCGTTGCCATGGAGAGCGTATTATTAGCGGGTATTGTTTCCGTGGTAACCAGGTCAAAGTTATTTCCTTCCTTGCAGCGCTTGCAAGAATGCTTTTGTAAATGCAAGTTACTGCTTTTGTTTGTGGTATTGCGCAGTATGTAGAGTCAGGTGATTTCGTTCAACAAGAATGACCAAGTTGTCTTCCCAGCGCGTTGAAAGAACATCTTGTACCTCTGCCAATTGCTGTGTTCAAGCGAGGTGATTGTAACATCTTATCGGAGATAGGGGAGAGAACATTGCTTTCTCCTCGGGCTCCTTTTCTTTCGCCGTCTTTGCTAGGTTGAGCGGAAATAGCTTCTGTAAGACTCCTACAATTGATTTTTGCTTTTCAGCTCCCTTTTCACAAGTTCTCAGCTGTTCTCCTAGAAACGCAAACTCTTACAAGGCAGAAAAATTATGTGAGACTTAAGAAAATAAGCATGTACCAGTGGAAATGCTCAACCGGTAATGTCTGTGGCCTGCATTTTTTTTTTTTTTAAATACAGTTCCGGAGTCTGGTCGGGACTCCGGCACTGTATACTCTACTTCTGTTAACCTAACTTTTTACTATGTTAGTTGTATGATTACTGTATTGCTGTTTTCTTCTCTTACACACACATACACAAACATATAACACCCATGCCCAAATCGGGACTCGAACCCTCGATCCCCTGCGCCACGAAGCACCAAAGCGGGACGCTTTAGCGAGCGCGGCCAGGGACCGGCTGCATTCCGGAGGTCCCGTGTTCAAATCTCGTTGGCCGATTAATCTGCTTATTAGTTTTTTCGGTAAAGCTACAGATGGTTGCAGCACACACATACACACCGGTCTTAGGTAGTATAAGTAACTTTTATTAGCGATCCATATTTGAAAGTACGTGAAAGTCGCTAGATTGTCGACTTTTTTTACTTCTTGGGATCATTGGGGCTACGTTTTGAGGCTTGCGATATTAAAGATTCCAGTTCAGTTTTAGACTGAGCTTTTCCTCAGCCTTTCCTGTTAGTTACGGAGACAGTATGGACAGGTGAACGACAGATATCGAGATTTCGTCGAAGTTAGGTTAGGTGTGTGTAAATGAACTGTATCGAAATAAAGTGCAAAAATGCAGTGTCTTTCGTTCCTTCGTTCTGTCTGCTTGCGCATGCGCAGCCATGCTAATCAATCGACCAATGGCAGAGTTCAAATTTAAAACTGATTATGGCTTAGGGCCCTAAACGTTTATAACAGACCAGAAAGTAACTACAAAGCGGCTCTAATGACTATAACAAAAGTATTACCGTGCTACTCAAAAGGTTAACAAAGGCTGCGATAAGACGTGTTTTACTCCACGTCTTTTTGTCATTTGTGATTTCTGTTGGCTGAAGTGACGCGCTCATTGTTGCGCTGCAAACAGTCGACATCTCAGAATAATCAGTGCGTTACCTGAGAGGTTTGTATTAAGAAAGATAAAGTCCATGTTAACCTTTTGAGTAGCACGGTGATATCCTCGTATTGAAGTAATGCCAAATGGTGTAACCATCGCATAGCAATAATGCTTTTTCCTTGATTTCCCTCAGTCGCCAAGGTAAATATCGGATTGGCTACCACGACCACCTTAAGCAATAGTAAAATTCAAAGTGCTACTTTCACATGACTTTCTCTACCCATTCTGTAACAAACGATTATTGCAAAAGCTTATTATAACTACTTCATGCTTATCAAGATTAAAATTAGCATACGTCTTTTTCTACGATATTATTTCCTTGTACAAAGTGATAGTCAAATCTTTTAACAGCCGGTCTTTTTGCGTGATTTTGACACTCCGTTCTCTTTAATTGATCAAGATGAAAAACTATGAATAACGACTTCCCACTTGAGGAAAGTAGGTGTAAGTATTGGAAAAAATTAAAAATATAACAATAAATATCTCGGAAGTGAGCTCTACAACAAAAATGCATTTGACATAAATTGTGTGTTTTGACGAGATCTAAATTTTTTTGTGGAGTAAGATTTTTGTCCATATGTAAAGGGCTTTTGGGATGATGGGATTTTCTTCAAAATCTTAGTGTAACTTTCTTGGAAGATGCTGAACTTGAATACTAAGTTTGGAATTTAACTATGTTTTTGAGTTATGCTGTTCACAAACGCCCGCGATTGCAGACCTTGAAAATTGTTTGTTGTGTTCGTTTCAACTCTTAAGAATGGATAGAGATAAATCAACCAACACCTCTTTAAACTAGAGTTCACGGTCTTGGGTTGTATAAGCCTTGATTTGTTTCTCCTGTAAGGAAACTGTCAAGAATTCATTCTACATCTATAGTTAAACCAAATGATACCAATTTTATTAAAGGTTTATTGGCCATATGTGTTAAATGAAATTAGTTGGAGGGGAAGAGCGCGCCATTTTGACTTGAATGTTGTGGTTGGGGCGCGTAGGAGTCTGTTAATTTGTTTTTGCGGAATCGGTGGTATTTTTCCCATCCACTGTTTGCGGAACAGTTCAGGGCGTCATCGCTGCGAAATGTTGACGCACACCGCGAAAGGAAAGAAATGCATTAAATTAAAAAAAAATCTGATGTGCTCCATTCACATGACTTTCTCTACAAATCTAATAAATTATTGTTAATAATAATATTCTTCTAATTATTTAGTGCTAAAGCATTAGCTAAAACGGTCTTATTACTTAGTTCCTTTATAAGTATAAGGGAATACACTACAGTCAAATTTTAAAATGTGGTTGCTATGGGATTGAAATCCCTTTCTTTGCGTGGCCAAGTTCCCGTAAGAGAAAAGTTTAAAGTGTTTTAAAACTGAAACCAATAACAAGGAATGTCTCGAAATAACTCCACGAAAAAAATGGTTATGACATAAATTGTGCGTCGTGATCTACATTTTTTGTGTTGTAAGTTTTTATCTTTCTCT
This sequence comes from Hymenopus coronatus, assembly GCA_030762935.1. NCBI lineage: Eukaryota > Metazoa > Arthropoda > Insecta > Mantodea > Hymenopodidae > Hymenopus > Hymenopus coronatus. The sequence continues at coordinate 52,916,117 of CM060884.1, forward strand.
TACGGTTTACCAGTTAATGTAAAATTCAAGATATACATTTTATTTGTCGGGTATATATCTTAAATATACGATATTTTAATCAAAATCGTTACAGCCATTTTTTAGAAAATCAGAATTTTCGAAAATTTTTCCATGTTAAGATTAGTTGGAATCTTCGTGTCGCGTCATTGGAAGAAACAAGTTAGGTATTTAACGGACTTTTCGTTTTTGAGCTATGGTGTACACACACACAAACTTCTAAAAATGCTTTTTTGTATTCAGGGTGTCCTAAAACATGTATTTCCGGTGAAATCTCGGTATCGAATTTTTGGTTGCATTACAATACCTTCTCTATACACTACATAGTACGTGTAGACGAAGTAAAAAGATTTTGCTATCGATTTCACTGCAGCACAAAGAAGGGAGGTGTGTACTTAGACTCAGATATTGTTTTGTGATTGTGATTTTAATTACTTCTAAAACGCTTAGAACAGCATTGTAGGTTAATTGGAGCACACTGTTGCCACATGTAGTGTATATATGTTCGCAACTTTGGCGCACAACTGCGATCGGACCATATATTAATGCCATTTTGTGAATGATAACATCGTCAAATAGCGGAATATCTGCACTGCTGTTTGAGACACAAGACTATAATCGTTCAAAAATTGAAAACTGGTTGGAAGCTTTGGGCATTTATAGATCAACATTCATCTGTCCTGCTCTTTTAATATTACAAAAAAGCAAAATTATTCTTATATGTGGTGCCATCTGGCTCAGACGGTTAGAGCCACTCCTGCCTTATCCTCTTTTCTGCGCGACAGACCACGGTATTGTCCAGTAGAGTTGGGTCGAGCGATTCGATTTATACGATTCGTTCATGGTAAATATGAATCGGTTCCTACGATTCGTTCACGATTCATTAATCGTCGCCAGCTTTCACTGTGACTTAAACTCTCTTGTTCATTATACACGGGGATGGTAGTCATATGGTAGCTCCTTTAGCATAAAAACTGTAATTTATATAGCAACATCCTACTCTTTTCCATCTATTGCAAACGTATTTGGCAACATTTCCTCCATTCGAAAAAAAGTAACAAAAAAGTCTAAAATTGTCACCTAAACTTCGACTGCATGGCGGTATTTGTGTAATGTTAATACACAGAGTAATTATTATTCATCACTGTCGCGGTTGCGTGCCACTAAGTCATGTACTTTTTAAAAAAATACGTCATTTTGAGACAACGTTAGTACCCAGAATAATTATTTTCTTCAGAAATATTCGAGGTAATTTTAATGTATTAAAATAGTATGTTCCTATACCCATTATGTTGGAGCATAATTGCTTTATCTGTCGTGAAATTTTGTTTCTGAAGTTATATCTCTTGCTAATGTAGTGACCGTTTAAGATACTGCAAAAAATAAATATTAAAAACAGCTGTAATTTTAACGCCTACTTTCGCGTGTACAATAACTTATCCCTCAACAATATGAAGACGCTCGTGGTGGCTTCGGCAATGATCGACAGTGTACGTTTTCTTATGTATGTTGCATATTATACATACTATATATATAATTTATTTTATATGTTTTTATATATTCTTATATTTAGCTGCATTGCCTCAGCACTATTTACTTTCTCACAATAAAATAAATTCCTGTATACATCGTGCGCACGCGGCTTGGTACTTTGAAAGGTGGAAACAAAAGAGAAACAAACCCCAATACCTCATCACGATTTTTCAAATCTGCGATTCTTTTTGGAGGACGATACCTGCTATGGTTGACACGATTCATGCTGTTCTTTTCGACTCATACGATTCTTTTAGATTCATACGATTCATGTTGAGGCCGGCACGATTCTCGCGATTCTTTTAGAATGACGATTCATGCCTGATTGACACGATGCATACGATTCTTTCCTTGTAGTCGTTCATATGAACCATTCGTTCGTGAATCACCCCATGTCTATTGTCCAGTCTAGCTGCTTTCACTATCTGTAAATGTATGGCCGCGTAATCATAATTACCATATACTTTTTCCATTTTACTGTTGTTTTGGATTAAAGGTGGAAATTTTAGCCTGGTATTAAAATTTCATTCCGTATTTACCTTAGCTATTGAAGAGAAACAGTTAAGCTAAAGCGATAATCAAATCTTTTAAAAGCTAATCGCTATGTGAAACAATTGAGGCTCGGATTGCTTTTCGTTATCCCAATAACAACTCTACAAGAAAAACGTATATGGTATAAATTGTGTGTTTTAACTACATCTACATTTTTTTGTGCAGCACTTGGTTGTCTCTTACAGTTTTATATAAAATTCTGCAAAACTCGTCCAGGATAAAAGAGATCGTGAGAGGCTATTCCCAGAAAATTAAAAGTATACATTTTATTTGTGATATAAATACCTTTAATATACCATAAACATATGGTATTTTAATAAAAAAATCATTAGACCCATTTTGGAGAAAATCAAAATTCGAAGACGTGTAAACTAGTAAACTAGCTGAGAGTTGGGGCTGTTTCCTAAAAAGCTTCGTGTATCCTTAGGTGAAATTAAATATTAGGTTTGGTATTTAATACACTTATGGTTTTGGAGTTAATGCTGTACACGGACACACACACACACACACACACACACACACACTCTTACACACAAACGGACTTTTCGAAACTTTTTTTGGGATTCAGGTGTCTCAAAACATACATTTCCGGTGAAGTCTCTAGATCGAACTTTTGGTTGGAAAACATACTTCTAATTATTATACGTAGTAATATTGGTTTTAGCTTGGAAAAACTTATACTTTTCTCATACAGGAATTTGTCAACTCGTGTCCATACAAAGGAACTTCAATCACATAGCAACCAGCTTTAGACTATCACTTGAACCTATGGTACTCCCTTATTTCGCTTTAACCTACAAGGAAGCAAGTAATAAGACTATTTCTGCTATTTTTTTCTCGACTAGCATGACGTAAATAGAAACATACGCTTTTTAACAATAATTTGTTGTAGAGATGGAGAAAGTCATGTGAATGAAACGCATATTTTTGTTGAAATGGAACTCTGATCCGATTATCTTAATAATATTGTCTTCAGTTCCCAATGTGTCAAAAACTGTAAAACATGCTATTTGAAGTTTTTGAATGCTCTTTAGCAGCGGCCATAAAGTGGCCAACCGTCTTCTAAACGCGAGAGTTTCCGAGTTCAGCAAGAGGTAAAAACAAACGAAACCGGGTAGCAAGCCCAGAAACACTTGTGACGTAGATGAGAGTGGGCCTTCTTTGATTAAAGAAAACCACCAGCTCCTATTTTTGTGTCTTTAAGCGTTTCTGAGGCTAGCTTTGTTGTCTGAGTGAGTGCATTTTATCCTATAATTTAAGCACATGGCAAATGTTAAGATTGAAACTTCCAGTTTTTTGTATTCAAGATATTTACCTTTTTTTTTCAGTATATAAGTTGCTATTTGCATCGAAGTTTCCAATTATCTATTTTAATAATTATCACATCAGAAATACTCATCTGGGATAACAAGCAGACCGAAAGCCTAATTGTATTAAACCATTTTGAAATGTAATTCGATCTAACAAGGGGCCATTGTCACAGAGATGTAGATTGAGGTGCAAATTTATATAAACAATACATCGATAACAAAAATACTCGTGATTTGCTTTTTCACCAGAAAACATTTATGAAGTTTTATGTCGTAACGGCTCAACGAACATCTGCCTGGTAGTTTCCTTGATACGAGGGGTTGATATCTTCACCGAGACCGAGTCTGTGCGCAAGACCGTACTAAAGATAATTAATAACAAGAAAATTTTGGCCGTAGTTATGTTTCATTTTCACTCAAGTGACGGGTGCCTCCAAGCGGGGGGAAAGAACCCTGAAGAGAGAAATTGCTCCTTTTTGTAAGTTCTCGCGTTTAATACTTTTGAGCGCCGATATATGCAAGGACTTAAGTATTGTTTGTTAGTGGATCACTCTGATTTGTATTTTTTTTTTTTGTAAAATTTGCCAAAACAAGGGTGTTTTATTTTCTATATGCTTTATTTGTAACATCAATGTGACAATGACACATTCTAAGCTATGGTGTGCCTCAAGAGACTACATATAAACATCGCGTAAAGTATTTTGAAATGCAGAAACGCACCTTCCAGACAATATTATAATAATAATAATAATAATAATAATAATTATCATTATTATTTATTTATTTATTTAACATCTTTGTGATAAAGGTGTTAAAAGCGCAGTTTTATTTTGCGAGTAAGAATGTAGTCTGAAAGCTGGCTGTAGCAATCCTATAAGCAAAATAAAATTACTTTAAACGTAAGTTATCGCGTACTTGTTAGATAGCACTGGACACTAAATTACAAAATATCCAGTTGAAATTTGTGCGGAAGTAGCAGGAAACTTGGACATGCGCAATGGTGAGCTGAGGTTTGTTGTTGCTTGAGCTTGGTTGTTTGACCTTCATAGCACCGGTGTTGACAACATGGTGACTTATACAATCACGAGGTTTTATAGTGTGTAGAAGTTGTTTCTATTTTTTTATTTTATGAATATAAAATACATTGTTTTAATTTTTTAATGTTGCACTATTGAAAAATATGTTATATGTAATGCCATACTTATTCTTCAGATGTTTTTTTTATAACAATTCCAATATCTTCTGTTCTGTTTGCTTCTGGTTGTGCCGAATCCATTTCGAATCATTCAAGTAACCCATCATTACATTAATCGATACAAGTTCTCTGGTTAATATGCATATAATTTCCATCGCAATGTAATCTACAAATATTATTCCATTGAGTGTTATCTTCAATTTATAGTTTGAGTGGCTCATATTAAAATCTCTTCTTTTATTGCTTTAAAGTTATAGAAATAGAGGCTTTAAGAGATAACTTCCCTTAAAAACTGGTGAATCATGTTCATATCACACTCATTCATAATCTTCATGATCTATTGAGGATAATGAATAGTTCGTTAAAGAAAAACCTTCTGTTGGGCCAGGCAGCATCAAATCGTATTTAGAACATGGGCCACTACGCTTCCTCTGAAATAATCACATTTGCTGTAGTCAAAGGTAAGGGAATTCAACAAAGTACAAGACCACTTAAGCTCTAATTATTATTATTCCTAGCCGAAATGCCCATCTTTAGAATGGAAAAATATTTCCCCCATCTCTTGACGTTATTACTTTCTCTACATGTATTACGTACTTAGTGTTTAGTGAGGGCATTGTATTACACCCAAAAATTTGATACCGAGATCTCATCATAAATAAAGTTTGAGACTTCCTGAATAATAAAAAAAAAAAAAAAATGTGTATGTGTGTAGGTGAACACAAGTCAAAAACGAAAAATCGGTAAAATACCAAACTTGGTATCCAAGTATCTATCAAGAATGCGACACAAAGATTTTGAGAAATATCCCCCCACCCCAAACTACCCTTTACATGGAAATATTTCCAAAAGTTTTATTATCCCAAAAGTGCTCTAGCAAGTTTGAGAAAAATAGTGCATATTAAAGATAAATTACAATTAAAATGTATATCTTGAATTTCTGGGAATGGCCTCTGAAGACCTCTTGATTATGGTTTAAATTTTGCTTAATTTTGTATAACTGGTAAACCGTAAGATATAGACAAAAACTTGATATACAAAATGTAGATCTTTATTAAAACACAATTTACGTCCTATACATATATTCCTTTTCTTATACGTGGTCATACAAAGAACCACATGGTAACCAGCTTTTAAGATTTGACTATCGCCTTAGCCCAGTGTACTCTTTTTATTTCCCTTCTACTTTTAAGGAAACAAGTAATAAACCATTTGTACTAGATAGACGAATAAGCTTTTTAACAGTACTTTTTACAGAAATGTAGAGAAAGTCATATGAATGGAACCCCACTTTTTTCTGGAATACTTGAATGGAAGTAATATAAACGTATGTTTTTTTTACAGCGGATACAGTTTATATGGATCTTACATTAAAGACCTCGTAGGGAAATCTTTACTTGAGTTTGTTTATCCTGCAAAACTACTCTTAAGCTTTGTTTTTATTGTGTGTTTTAACTCTTTGTACATGATCAATTGTCTTAAGCCGTTGATCATGATCAAACTTTTTCATTTCAAAAGTTTACCAGAAAATTGTAAAATATTAAAGTATATTTGACTAGATTGAACAGAACTTCAAGTCCTGTGAGAAGCTTCACAATGTCATAAATGTGTTATTTATACGTTGTCTCTGTGCAAACTGAACTCCTGATTACACCGATAATTTACTATTAGCGACGCGGTGTAATATTTCGTAATGAACTATTGATCTTTGTGTAAAATTATGTAGTATTTCACTCATGAAATCAAATTGCGAGTAAGGAGTACAATACAAATGACAGACATAGGTGAGTTAACTACACTATATAACATTTTAATAATACATTAATGTATACTTCGAAACCTGTCTGAAAAATTCTATATGCCCTCGTATTCATCCTGTTGTAATTATTTAGGATGCCACAACCTATTGATATGGCCAGCTTTCGTATAATCTAATCAGCTCATATACCCCGAGTAGCCATTTTTGTTTCCGTTCCAGCGTTTTTGAAATTTCGCGGCGTCTGTAAATACAGTGAAACTCGCTTATACGTTATTCACTTCAACATTTTTCGCACATAATTATACGCTAAAATTTTAGGTACCAGTCGTTCTCCATTAAAAATTGACTCAATTATACGTTCTCGGTATACGTTTTCTCGGTAATGCGTCACTTCTTCTGATCCCCATACACAAAATGTAGCCGATTGTTATACGCTTTTAAAAAAACGTATGGCGGTGTTCTTGCTGTGTATAGCCTTGGAATTGCCTGGTTTGCGGTTTTCATTGACGCTTATCGTTTTATTGTAATATCGTTCCAACAATCTATTATCCTATGTTCCAACAGTCACTTTTCTGCTAGTGTGCTGTTTTCATTGTCATTTATCCTTTCATTGTCGTCATATTGTTGCTACAGTCACTTATCTATTTTATGCGTAGTTTCGAGCTACAAACAGAAGAAACATGTGTGAATATCAACCAGCAAGGAAGAAAACAAGAAAATCAGTTACACGTTTTCTCATTTATACAGTATTTTACTAGTCTCCCTTGAAAAACGTATAAGTGAGATTCCACTGTACCAGTATTTCATCAACAAATCGTTGACCGTTTAGAGTTTTAAGGTTTTATTCCATGTAACCTTGCCCCGTATCTCTTAACTGTTAGTGGTTCATTTTCATTGGTTGCTGTGGTGGAATAGGTGGTGCGGTACAAAGTATTTCCTAATCATTTAGTTAATATGTCCGAAGAGAATTGTCAAATTTACATTTTTATTGCCGTATGAATCACATTTGTTGTCTTCTTCATTCCCTTTCGCCTTGCAGCGTAGGGATGACGCCCGCAATACATCTTTCTTTTCTGCCCCTCATCATTCTTCCCACAGTTTTTATTCCTTTGTCTTTGAATCCTTTCCATTTTATGTTATCTTTTAAAATTATCCGAGGACTTCCTTGTATATTCTCTTCTGGTATTGTTTAACTTTACTATCATCTGTCACCACCTCAATTGTCTTTGCTCCAGCATCTCTTTCATTGGGTTTGACCTACTTCTCTATCATCTCATTCCTTACTTTGTCCCTCCTGGTTTTATTTACATCTCTTCTTAAATATCTCACTGGATTGAATTATTTATTCCCTTGTCTTGTAATGGTATACTTTTCATTGCATATATAAGAAGATGGATCAATACCGATTGATATAGTTAAATTTTTACTTTCTCTACATATACTATGTACATAGTGTAAAGAGAAGGTACTGTATTGCACCCAACATTTTGATACCGAGATTTCACCGGAAGTACATGTTTTGGGTCCTCCTGAATCCAAAAAAAAAAAAACGCATTTTTAGAAAAAAGTGTTCAGTATCTTCCAAATGCCTTATACAAGAAGAGTTAATGCATATAAAATACATGTAAATTTGTATCAACAAATGCTCAGTAGAACCCCTTATTTTCAACCTGCTTCTTAGGATGACAAAAACGCTCGCTTTATGTGTTTATGTCGCTTTTATCATCTGTCCTCGCACTGCAGAGGGTTTGCTTTGCGAGAAAGGTCATAAGAAAGAAAGAAAGAAAGAAAGAAAGAAAGAAAGAAAGATTAGAGCTTGTCTTTCTTTGTGCTCAAGACTTACAAGTATTGGAAGCATTTTGATAAGAGCAGTAGTGAAAACTTTTTGAAAAGGCTTGTAAATCATTATATTTGACAATAATTTGAATGGTGTATAATGTGCTTTAGAAAGGAGAATAGCTGGTAAGTTCAGCACCGAAGGACTCAAATCGAGTCCCACTGTCGTTAATTCCTTTCGTTCATGGTCTTAGAAAGACTCTGGCACTGTAAAAGCCTAAGATAAATGGAAAATAAAGGATTTCCTCACTGTTTTACAAGATTAATGGCTCAAGCTGCCCATTGTACTTAACGCCACGTGCCTTTAGGGGGCTTGCAGAAGTAGGACATATTCGGAAGTGAGCTTTTGCCGCAGGATTGGTGGCCCACCCTGTTTTGTCTATTTTCTCTCTCTCTTCCTCTCTAGTGGATACGGTATCCCGTCTCCCTCTCACCGATATCGATTGTCGCATCGCTGTGTCAGCTGGCCCCTCAAGGTCACGGCAAGGGCGGTCTCTGCCTCACACACGGCCGACTTAATGAATGCTGTTCTGATAGATATCTTCCCAACCGTGACCAAGTGCCTCTGCGGTAAACTTCAAATATACACTTTCTGCTTGCTCATTTGTTTTCATTATACCAAGATAAGTGTTGTCTCCCTTGGTTCATATTCTCCGGTTGTGTTGTGATCTACGTACCTGCATATCCAAAACCATCAAGATATGCATCATGTGCCTTGCGAGACTGCCTAAACCACATCTAAATTTCGCCTTATAGGCTGCAAATGTTATCAATGCACCTAACGTATTACTGTGTTTGTATGATACTCTCTCTGCCGTTGAGTTTCAGCCAAAACATTTGAAAACCCATTTGAATGAATATTTTGAAGTTCTCATAATTTCCAACACCCAAAAATACATCTTGTTTAGAAAAGGGATTATGTTTATGTGTGTTTTATTTTTATTTGTATATCTTTATTTCATAGATTCAGCTCAACAGTATTTTTATAACACCGACATTGCACTCACTTTATTACTTTCTCCACACGTACCATCCGTATAGTAGAGAAGGTATTCTATTCCACTCAAAACTAGCAAAATGCCCTTTACAGGATCATTTTTTTTAAACATTTGTTTTTATCAAAAAATGGCACAAACGATTTTGTTTTAAAAACTGTGTATTAAAGATATTTACATCACAAATAAAATGCATCTTTGGAATCTTCTGGAAATACCCTCTGAAGACCTCTTCATTCTGGATGAATTTTGCATAACTGGTTAACAGTAAGAGAATAGACAAAAACTTACTTCACAAAAAATATAGATCTCATTAGAATACACAATTTGTCATATTTTTATTTTATTATTTTTTTTCAATTGTAAAGTTGATCCGTTTCCGAGATATTCCTTGTTTTTTGTTTCATTATTAAACTGCGTAATTTTTACCAAACGGGAAGTCACCTTTCGTTTCATCTTTTTGTTTGTTTGTTGGCAATGCAAAGCACACCGAACTTCAATTGTTACATAGCGACCAACATTTAATAGATTTAACTACCGCTTTGGCCTAGTGTATTCCTTTATTTCCCTTCTTCTTAGAAGAAAACGAGCAATAAGGCAATTTCTGTAAATCAAGCAACCTTGTAATTTAATCGTCCTGGAGTATTTTATGGACAATATTCAGAAATCTGTATATTTATCTCTATTAGCATTATGTAGATAAAATAATACACTTTTGTAAGAGTAATTTTTTTGCAGCTCAGGTACAGAAAGTGTGAAACAATCAGATTTTTAAAAATATTATCTTTTACATGTTTAATAATCATCTTTATTTAATGGTGTATTTCTCTGGCATTTGGTCAGAACATAACTCCAAAATTGGCCTTTTTGTGCTACGGTTGTAATGATATAAATGTAAAAATAATCCTCTTGTCATTTGATGAAGCCCTAATATCTCCAGAAACAATCCTCTATCGTTTGGTGACGAAACAATCTTCCAGGGCTTCACCAAACGATAGAGGATTGTTTCTTTTATTAAATCCCCCCACCCCAAACTACCCTTTACATGGAACTTTTTTCGAAAATTTTTATTTTCTAAAAAATGGCTCTAACGATTTTTATTAAAATGTCGGATATTAAAGATATTTACCTGACAAATAAAATGTATATTTTGAATTTTCTGGGAATAGCCTCTGAAGACTACTTTATTCTGAGTGAATTTTACGGAATTTTGCATAACTGCTAAACCGTAAGAGATAGATAAAAACTTATCACACAAAAAATGTAGAGCACGTTAAAATACACAGTTTATATTACATACATTTTTTTTTCGTATAGTTGATTGTTTTTTTTACATATTCCTTGATTTTTGTTTCAGCTTTAAAAACTTATAGTTTTCTCAACTCCTGTCCATACAAATAAAGGAACATCAGTGACATAGCAACCAACTTTGACAATGACTAACCAATGATACTTCCTTATTTCGCTTGTACTTGCAAAGAAGCAAGTATGAAGACTATTTCTGTTAATTTTTACTGGATTAGCATGAAGTAAATAGACACACAAGCTTTTTAACAATAATTTGTTTCAGGGGAGTAGAGAAAGTCATGTGAATGTAACACATCAGATTTTTGGAGTTGTGTTCTGAACATATGCTACAGATTTATATATTATACATCAACTACTGCAGTTTATGTGCATTTAATAGTGAACGAAATTATAAATTAAATGTCAAAACATATACAACAAATCAACTAAAGAATAAAAAACCAAAAATTGCTAACACATGGATTAAGTATGCGCAAGTAACCTGCAGATTATCTTAATTGCATTGTTATTTTACTGCTTTGTTTCTATTTTATTTTGAGTGTGAAACTTTGGGTGATCATATTTTCTTATCGTCGCTGGGAACTACTCCACTCAGATTGCCCTTCTTACAATATTTCCTGCACGATAGCGCAGTTTTTAATCATGTGGTCATTATTTGATCATACGACGAAACAAGAGTAGGAAATACGTAGTTTTACTTATAATTGGTTGGATTTGTGTGGTGAGATGCGGTCATTGCCGTTGCCTTAGTAACCAGCCCTCCCATAGACTTCGATATGAATTTCAGGATCCTAATTTATATTCTATTGTACGAAGTTGTACCTGTATTTCCTCGCAACCTACTAAAGGCCTGATCCACCATCATTTGATCCTTATACAACAGAGTAAGAACAGTTATGAAGTTCTACCGGCAGGAGCCAGTGACATTCTACACCTGCACCATAGTTTTGCTCAGTAACCCCCTGGGGAAGGTTCAATTTCACCCACAGCCTACCCTAATGGACTCCCAACAGCCTTTGGTTCGGTAAGGACACAAAACATGAATATTGCCGTACTTAAGGTGTTTGTGACCCTTTAAAACGACCGTTTCGGCCAAAATTTTGGTATTTTCTGGTTCCTTGTTCTTTCTGCTGTACAAAGATATACAGTTATATGTGATATCTTGTTTTAGCCACTATTGCATTTTTCTAAATGAGAACAGTGAAGACTTCAACCGGAATCCAAAACTTTGTTTTCTTATTGATTTTCATTTTTTTCAGTTTAAAAATAATAAAACCATCACATAATTCTTAGATAAATGACTGTATCTTATATCTAATTAAAGGAAATTAAATACCGATTAGAATGTCTCGCACCAAAGAAAACAAGTCACTAACAATTTTTCAAACTAATGTCTGTATATAGGTAGGTATACATTTTTTCGTGCTGTCATTAATTTTTTTTCCTTCACTTTTGCCCACAGATCACTTAGTATCTGTTCCCTTATGAATGAGTAAACGTTTGATAAAAATTGCTTAATAATTGAAGATTTTGCAATATCATGAATATCTTAATATATTCAACTTTTACCTTAAATAAATGCTGAATAATAAGATTAAGGAGTCTATTTTGATTGAATTTCTTTAAGACGAGTTTGAGAAAGGAATGAAATATATTGTTTCAAAACAGATACAACTGCCATGTGCCTCTATTACTAATGCGCATACTAGCTTATAGACGATTGACAAGTACATTTAGGCAATACTGCAGATGTTAGAATTAGAACGCCTGTAATTTAGTCATGTACTTTAAATTGCCTAATTCGAAATGCAAGTTCACTATATAGTATATATGGCTAATGATAAACTGGAGGGAGAAAAGCCTATAGACAGAGGCATATGTTAGGTATGTTCATATCCTTTAGAGAATACATTGAATATGCGGGGGAAATGGGCATTGTTTTATATGCGGAGACATTTGAAAAAGAAAGGAAAAAGGAGAAAAGAGATTTGACCGGCGGAAGCTGTGCGGAAGAAGGAAGACCACAATTTCAATGGAGAAAAGATAACAGCCTGCGGAACCAAGATATGCAGCACAAACAATGGCTGCTGGACTGCGATCTTTGGATGAACAGCATTGTTTGAGAAAGCCAGTACATTTAAAACAAACAGTGTAGGTTTGCTCTGATGCTCTGTGACTCCAGATGAAATCTTTACTTTCTCTAGTACTTACCGTATTGCACACTGATGATAAATTCAAGCACGATAATACACGGAAAATACGTCTTGAGGTCTCCAAGATCATTTTAGAAGAAGGCTCATACCTACATGCCAATCGTGTGCGTGCATTTGGGTGCGCGCGCATATGTGCGTTTGAAAAAGAGAGAGATGTATATCTATAAACCATTTTGTATTACGCAAGTCTGTATCTTAGTTGCACAACCCATTTTTGGTCAGAGTATTTTGAGACACTGTAAACGGGAGATAAAGGACGGTTGCATTAGCCGACAAACATAACCGACCTGAGCAACTGTTTCCGTACCTTTGCCCTTTGGACTGTCTCGAAAGTGTGACCAAAGAATAATAAAGAACCGAGCAGACGGATCTTTTTACATCAAGTATTATTAGTTAGGCTTAATATATTGCTATAGTTCTATTATGTAGCCGCTCTAAGAAATACACTCTTGTGCTACTCTCCGCAATACATTCACAGCAGATGCTTTTGTTGTGCCGTAACTGCTCAGTTTCAATAAGTTGGTTGCTTTCTATTTATAGATAACAGTGAAATTAATCATATTGTACTGAAATTATTAAATATATCGATTAACGATTTTCAAAGTAATAACCAGGCTGAGGATTTTGCCTATTTATTCTACCCCTCTTCTTCTTTTGGCTTAAAATGTACGATAAGCATGTATGGATATGTAATTTGGGATCGATGCACAGATTTTCAGGTTTCCTAAATTTGCCTGTTTTGGGGGCTCTTTTCTTTTTTTCCTGGACGTGCAAAGCGAAAACCCAATTTTAGTTGTTCACGTAGTGACCAGATTTTTAGAAGAATTGGTTATCTGTTTAGCCTAGTTGTTACCTAATTTCCCTTCTATAGGGAACTAAACAATAATTTCTGCTAATGTTTATCTCCATTACCACGGAGTAGATAATGGAATAATCTTTCGTAACGATAGTTTGTAGAGAAAGTAATTTAAATTGACGAATCGGATTTTCAATGTTTTTCTCATAAAAATTAGTGTTGATTTAGGCTAAGCTAATACTGAGAGGTGTGGGAAACAACCCAACTTCTCAGTAATCTCAACTGGTCAGTATTCACCTTGGCTGTTAAGAGCGCTCTATTGTTGGCTTTTTAAGTAACCATTTAGCAGAACAAATGTTTACGGATTTCCGGAGAGAGCCATTTCATGTTTGCTTGTTGAGGTATAGTGAACATTATATTTGGTAGTTTTGTTAGCAGTTTACCAAGCCAAAATCAAGGACAACAAACCTCGGCAATGAATAAATGACGATTCTAACTCTGTGACAAACAGTATTGTCTTTTCTAATTGTAATGCAAATTGTGGTTGCAGTTGAGTTAATGGAAAAATTGAGATACCAGAAAATACTAGAAGGAATACCAGAAACATTGGTAGAGGCAGTGCAAATTTCAAAACATTATAAAGAGGAAGTGAAGATATGTTGGGAACAGAGAGAGTATGTTACAAAGGTTCTTTCAAACAATTCTGCTGCTGCTCCTCTGGCTTCCGGTATATTAGTAACAGATGGCATAATTCAAATACTGCCCTTGATATCATGTGAAGTGGAGAAAACTTTCAGTATAAAGCATATTTACTGAAAATAGGCATCAGGTCACATTAGAACATTTTATTCACTGCTGTATGAGTAGAACGTTACAGTGTCAATGTAACGAATGTGCGGTTTTACTTTTAGACTTGGTTCTCAAGAGATGAGCTTTATATATGTTGTCTCAAATAAGCTAAATTCATTATTTTTAAGCATTAATTCGCCCAGATTGGCTGAATATTTGGTAGAAAATATCTTATGTTTCTGTTTTGAATAGTTTTGACTACTTTTGTCTATCTTCAATTTTTTGACCTGATTTACTTTTTGTGCCTACAAATCTTCATTGTGGCGATACCTTAAAGAATCGCTGTGGGGTTCTGTTTTCTTTTCTAACACTGGGTGTTGCGGCGAGGAGCCAATGAGAGTATTCACTGTTTCTACATATCATTTTATAGGCTCATGGTGAGCCTAGGTATTGCTTTGTACCTGCTCTTGTTAGAGCTTAACCACAGGAATGTTTTTGGATGGTTGTAGATTATTGTTGAGGGTACTAAGGGTTAGCATCCTTGCTGCTGCTCCGCTGGCACTGCCTCTCACCTTTGTTTACCTCAACCGCGTTTCTTATTTCAGGAGTATTGATACTTCATTTACTCTGCAATTCATTTTCTAGCAAATGAACATTATTTTCAATTTGAAGCCCAACATATGCTCTAGGTGTTGCAAGTAATGTGAACCATTGTTTGACACGAGAGTTGTGCAGGATATTCTTTTAAGCACAACATATTTTTGTTGTTATTATTATTATTATTATTATTATTATTATTATTATTACTATTTTTATTATTGCTGCAGTGTGCAGAAGATTGATAATTCAATCCTATATATACAAGAGCGTTCACGTTCATTGGTAGTGACTAAGCTCAAGGTTACACAGCATAAGATTGGTATCACTTAAGGAAGAACCTTCGTTCTACAATATATGGTTTCGGAATTGAGATTGACAAATCAAATGAGCCAGGTGTTTCTGAACCCTATAAGCTTAAGTTAATAGCTGAAATGCCATAGTCTTGACTTGCATGCATGTTGCTGCGCGCTAAATGTTAATCATACATCAATATAGCTATTAGGAAGCTCTCTCAGCAGCTCTGAAAAGTGACATTTAGATTAGGGCAGTACACTGTACATAATAAATAGAAAAGATTATCGATAACGAAATTTCACTGGACATTCACATTTTGCGACACCCTGAATAAAAGTAGTTTTTAGAAAAAGGTCCGCGCATGTGAGAGAGAGAGGGAGTGGGAGAATATGAGAGAGAGAAACTGTGAACAACATAAAACAAAAATTCGGATGAATACCAAACGTTATATCTAAGTTCGGATCTTCCAAGGATGCAGCACGAAGATTCTTAATAAAATCACCCATCTCAACTACCCTTTACATGGAATCATTTTCGGAAATGTTGATTTACTGGTAAGCCGTAACTGCATTTACACAAACTTTTGTAGATCTCGGAAAACCACACAATTCATTTAAAATACAACCATTTATTTGTGGAATCAACCATTTCCGAAATATTTTTCTGTTGGTTTAAATTTCCCAATGCTTATACTTTTCTCAAACAGGAAGTTTATTCGGTTTTTTTTCATTTTTCATCCTGGTCTTACTAATGGGACGGAATTTCAACGCCATCACATAACAACCAGCTCTCTAAAGATTTGACTATTGTTTTAGCCTAGTAAATTCACTTATTTCCCTGCATCTATAAGTAAATATGTAATACGATTACTGCTAATGTTTCTATCGATTAGCATGGTAAAATAGAGCAACAGTGAGGATAATTTATTACAATAAGTAGAGGTCACGCGAATGTAACGCTAATTATATTTATGTGTAAATTATTATGGAAAAGCAAAAGTTAAACAAAAATACCAACTGTATTTGTTTATATAGAACTTTATCTTTTTCAGAGATTACAGATATACATTATTTTTGAGCATTTATTCCAAAAATAGCATTATACTGTCTGTTGTAATGCACCTACTTGCGGCTATCTTATTGTGAATTATTATAAACGCTATGTGTGATACAGTGAAAGATCGAGCCCATACCCTCATGGGTTTTGCTAAGTGCCGGAGAGGTCCATCGGATGAAGTGCGAGTGTAAAGTGTGAAAGCAAAGGAGAAAGCGGCGCGGTGTTACGAGATGTTAGAGAAAGTTTGTGACAGTGGTAACAAAGAGAGGGAATCATGCAATAGTTGATTTGTGCTGGCTCCAACTGTTGCTGTTACACAACTCAGTTGGTCAAGCGTTACGGTAAAATAAATTTGATAACGAGAGCATGCTCTTTGTAGAATCTGTAATATTTATTTAGTAGCGACATAAGATATAATGCTTGATTTGGAATTAAGTGTATTATGCTCACCAAGAAATCGTCAGAATGTAAATACATCAATAGAATCCATTTAAATTACAATTAATGGCCTATACAAGAATTTAATAAATCCAATTATTGCGATAATAATTCTTGTTGCTGCTACGATGGGTCAGGATCTATAGATAACTAAATGTAGAAAAAAATAAATACATTTCTTAAAGAAACCACTTTCAATCTGTAGTGGAGTAGTGATCAACATTCAAAATGAACCGTAGCTATTTGCTTTTGAGTTAAAATTATGTTTTAAATGCAATAGAAATTGGGTTTTATTAATGACACACTTTAACTGCTGCGGTTCTTAACGTCCCATTCTATATTGGGCGTGAAAGATCGCTTAAATTTGCTCAGATACTTCTTTGTCGCGCTTGAGGTTATTTTACGTACCATAAATCTACGACACGGGATCAATGGCTTTACTTCCCTTCCTAAGGAAACAATGTTAAGGAATTTTACTCCCGAAAAAGTCATCGCCTTCCGCCGGGTTTGAACCCGTGACCATGAGAGCCAGAATTAGCTTGTTACCCCCAGACCACTGAGGAAGACAGTTTTAAGTGCTCCGTTATCATGCAAATCGGGAATTGGTCTGGTGAATGAGTTGATCTTCAATTTTCAAGTTTTATCACGCCATGTCGGCGTGTATTGGTTCAAGATATGGGGTTCTTTTACTGATAAACATGTTTAACGTCCAAAAAAATCCATCATCCTTCTCCGGGTTTCAACCCACAACATTTGGCTGCCGTCAGTGCATTAATTACATTTCTTTTATAGAGAAGCTATTATAACGAGCTTTGAAATTAACTTAATGAATGTTCTATCATTTGTCAGTTTCGCTGTGTTTGAACAGTTTCAAGAATAAATATTAATTAAAATATGCTAATGCTTAGATATAGATTAAAAGCGAAATGATAAAGTCCATAAGTGAACGGCAGATTCGTTTGCATGAGAAAGGCACCTTCTAGTTCAGCTTACTCCTACGATCGTGCTCAATGAATAAAGCAGATATTCTAAGTGTAAGTGTTGAAAATTATCTTCCAAGTAAGAGTTGCCATTTACTTATATGGTGTTGACGCCATCACACTGATCCGGCTAATAATTTCGCATTAACTTCGTTCTCTGCCAAACAAGTTTAGCTTATTAAGTGACGTACCATCTCCTATTTTTCCTTCGAGTATTATTTTGGAGAAATGGGCACGCCCATCGAGTAGGAGTCTTTTGTTATTTTGAAACTAAGTACGTATTCTGAATCTCAGACCCCTGTTTTTGTCGAATTAACCTTTTTTCTAATCTCTGTCATTTGAAGAATTTGAGGTTCAAAGAGAAATCTAATGACCAAGCAGTGAATACATAGCATAGTGCCAGGCAGCTGTTAATAACTTCTAATTTTTGCCAGTGATTAAGGGACCTTATGGGGGAGCAAGCTGAGACACGTGTATTTTTGTTTTTCATAAATAATTGCAGCGTAATCAACAGCATCAATATGACAATGTTCCCTTAATAAGCCATTCGTCGATTAAAATAGTTTTAGCCGATTTGACGATGAAAGAAGGAAACGTATATAAAAGATGACTGTAAGGAACGGGTTCGTCTTTCACCCTAAACCACTGTAATTCAATAGTTTCAATTTTAGTTATAATGATACTGTTTGTACTTACAGCTTCTAAATTCTGACGGGGAGGGGATGCATCTTTAACATTTAGATACCGAGTTTATGGTCCGACTGTACACATTCTTTAACTTAGTGAGCAATATATTATTTTATTAACTAAATGCCTTTAATATCGCACTGAAACCGAACGTTTAATAACTATGAACAACGATGTACGTACCCCTGATAGAACCTAGGCGAAAGGATGAGGTAGAGGTTATGGAAGCCTTTGAAGGAATAAAGATGGGACAAAAGAAAAACGAAGATAATAATTTCGGAATATGAAAAGATTGGGATGTTGGCCAGAGCTTATAAGGCGGATAAAAGATGATCGATCAATTGAAGGGATGTTACAAAAGAACATAAAAGAAATAAGGAAGCCAAAGATGACAAGACAAGAAGACGGATTTGGAGCAGGCTGATTTGGGCAAAGAGGAATGAAAAATTCATTTAAGGAAGGTCGTTACGCACAAGGAAATAAGCTAATAGCTTGTGTTGGATTTATATTGCAAAGCAATTAAAGAAACATAGTGATTACCTTGACCAAGCGGTTTACCTTAACGTGATTCACACAAACTTGGAACAACAACGTAGAAGAAACCGAAGCATGATTCTCTCTTTGTTCTTTGTAGTAAAGCACAACTTTTTACATTACGTTTCAAACTTGTAGGATTTCATTAACTGGTGGTTAACCAGGCGTCATTAAAATCAGCTTTATACCAAAGATTGCAGCTGGCATGGCCTTCAAGATCAAGCAATCTCTCGTCTGGAGCAAGAACCTCGGTTGCGCAACAGACCTATTACAACAAAAGTACTCGCTCTATTCTAACTTATTTGAATTATCATAAGCCGTATTTCTTGAGGGGGATTCTGCGGTCGGAAAATTTCAACTCGGTACTAGGTTCCGGAGTTTTTTTGTTTTTTTTTACCTTATGGTACGTGCCGTGTCAGCAAGTTGAGCACTGAAAAGCTCCAACATCGTTAAATCACAGTAGGCGATATCGCCACCATCACAAGTTACTTGTTACTAGTTTCAGTAAAAGAGATAACATTTTTGATTTCCATTCTTTTTTTGTCAACGATATAGAAACATCTGATGCGATCCATTCACATGACTTTCTCTACATCTCTGCAACAGAGTATTGTTAGAAAGCTTATGCTTCTATTTACTTCTTGCTAATCAGGAAAAAATTAGCATTACTTGCTTCCTTGTAAAGTAGTAGCAAAATTAGGGAGTACCATAGGTTAAGGTGATAGTCCAAAACTGGTTGCTATGTGACTGAAGGTCCTTTGTTTGTATGGACAGGAGTTGACAAATTCCTGTATGAGAATAGTATTACGTTTTTCAAAGCTGAAACCAAAACAAGAAATATCTCAAAAGACGAGCAACTCCACGAAAAAAAAATGATATAACATAAATTGTGTGTTTTAACCTGTTCTACATTTTTCGTGTAGTAAGTTTTTGTCCATCTCTTACGGTTTATCAGTTATGCAAAATTCATACAGAATAAAGTAGTTTTCAGATGCTATTCCCAGAAAATTCAAGATATACATTTTATTTGTCAGGTAAATATCTTTATTATACGATCTTTTAATCAAAATCGTAAGAGCCATTTTTGAGAAAATAAATTTCGAAAATTTTTCCATGTAAAGGGTAGTTGAGGTGGGGAGATTTTCTTGAAAGTCTTCGAGTCGCATCCTTGGAAGATATTTAACTTCAATACAAAGTTTGGTATTTAACGGAATTTTCGTTTTTGAACTATGTTGCTCACAGACCACACACATTCACACACGGATTTTTTTTTTAAAAAAGTATATATATATTTGGATTCAGGGAGTCTCAATACATATATTTCCGGTGAAATGTCGGTATCGAATTTTTGGGTGCAATACAGTACCTTCTCTATTCACTGTATATAGACGTGCAGAGAAAGTAAAAAGGGGGCGTGACACGTCTCCTCAGTGACAGTTTTTCTTCAGTGAAAATTTTTTCCCTTCAAATCTTCTGAGAAATACCAAGGAACTGATAGTGTGCAACATCACCATAGTCTATCAAAAGCTGTCATGAAGATCATAAAGCCAATTTTCAGGGATCTTTCAGACAAAGAAATTTGAAAAAAAAAATTGCTACTAAAGAACTCAAAATCAAAATGAAAATCTGAATAATGTGATCTGGAGTAGAATCCCTAAACATGATAAACACTCTACATTTTGGTGTGTTGATGTAACGTACAACAACGTAAACGTTGTTAAGTGTGAGGTCTTAAAGAGATTGGAATAAAGCCAGGACGATACATGATCAAGGCGCTATTGAAAGAAAAAGAAA
Source organism: Hymenopus coronatus (assembly GCA_030762935.1). Classification (NCBI taxonomy): domain Eukaryota; kingdom Metazoa; phylum Arthropoda; class Insecta; order Mantodea; family Hymenopodidae; genus Hymenopus; species Hymenopus coronatus. Next base: position 52,936,804 of record CM060884.1, read on the forward strand.
TGCTGCGAAGAAGCAGAGGGCATGGAGAGACAAAATAGACAAGGACTCCACCAAAATTCTGGTAAAATTTTGAACTCAGATTGTTTTAGGCATAAGTAGCATTTTCTTTTAAAGCATTTAAGCCAGGAACCTGACAGTTTCAAGGCTTGTATATAAGGTCAAATTGCATTTTGCGTCATAGCCATTTTACCATATCTTATTAATGGAAGATTTTGTGACGCACTAGACAGTGAAAAAGGTTGCAGAAATTTCTTCAACCATAAAAAACATATCATCTCTGAAAAATTCCTTCACCCATAACAAAAATTGATATCTTTCATAAATGCAAATATATTGAATTACTATGATGTATTAAAATATGTAATATATTGCAGTAAAACCATCAACTTGCTAGTCGTGTTGGAAAAATGTTCCTTACATTTGACATTCCAGGTATAGGACATTCTGGGCCCCTGTATTACAATTAGCGAAAATAGGAAACTTGGAGAGGAAGTAATAGCTTTAAAATAAGTGAGTGTAAAAGTCAATGTTTAAATTATGAACACACGCGAGCATATTTGGGATGAAGCACACTGTCCCTATTCCGAATACTCCCTGCTGCCAGAGGTTACAGATGCACTTAGATGTGAATGTCTTGGTCAGGACGGCTCTGAGAAAATGTTCCAATATTCCAGTTATTTTCTGTTCTTGCGAGAGAGGATATCTAAGTTTCTCATTCATTACTATAGAGGCAAGATGTTGACGATTATTTTAAAAAGTCGCATTAATAATTTTAATTAGTTGCGTTTTGTGTTAGTTTACGACAAATTTGCATATATGTCATGCTATGTTCGGGCAGCATTAATGAGTAAGGACGACTGAAATTAAAATTAACAGGTTATTAAAAGTAAATTAATGTTAAAATCCCTTATTTCTAAATCAATTTTTTATATCAAATCATCATCTTTTTCTTCTTTTGCGTCACGGTTTTGGGCTTTTTAAGCCGTTCCGGCTCCAAATTGGTCTGCCCATATTTTCTTCGGTCTTCCTTGGTTTGTTCTACCTTTAGGTTTATAATTTATAGCTGTTTTAGGTATTCTATTATCATTATTATTATCATTATCATTATTATTATCATTATTATTATCATTATTATTATTATTATTATTATTATCATTAATCCTTTGAACATGTTTTACCTATTGTCTATTGTTTACAATTATATTATTTTTCTTCTACTTCTAATTCTTTCCTGGTATCTTGACTACGTTTTCTGTCCATTTTAGTGTATCCAGCTATTACTCTTAGGAATTTAATATCTGCTGTCTGTATTCTAGTACTATATCTTTTTGTTAACGTCCATATTTCTGATCTGTAAATCAAAGTTGGGTGCTGCCATGGTTTTGTACAATTTAACTTTGGAGTCTTTTCGGGTTTTGTCTTTTAATGTTCTTTCAAATCAATATCTGAATAGAATTAACGTCAGTCATCACCAAACTGGAACATACCAGAAGTTGTGGCATTTTCATTTTTCATAGTTGTCCTCTTACAACTAAGTTATGCGCAGAGAAAAACATCTAGCTGTCCCTATATGATACCGTAGCCAAAGACTATGAGGGCGCTTTTCACGTAAAACGGGATAAGACTTACCTTTTGCTTTCAATGCTACATTTTGCTATGATGGATCCAATTTAGAGCAAGTTATATGGCAGCTAATTTTAAATGGCTTTCTACTGTATCTCTAATATTGGGATCCATGAGCTCTGCAATTTCACTTTTCTTCCAAAGAGACCGCTAATATTTCACATTTGGCTCTCAGTTAATTCGGGTTAAAACTAGATGAGCTATAGCTTTTTCTTTACATTGAAATTCTCATGTTGGATCTGTTACCATCTGGTATATTCTATAAAAATTACTAAAAAATAGCATCTCATATTTTAGCATTTTATGCACATTGTTAGAAGCTGAAATGTAATTCCCATTAGGAATGCCAGGGTATAAGTTCTGACGCAGAAAAAAACGTAAAACTTTTAGGATTAAAGACCCATACAGAGGATAACAGTTTTTGCGAATAAAACATGTATTATTTGTTTAAAGTTACGGTAGTTTCTATTTTACTAATAATTTAAATGCGAAAAGTCCTTTGAAACTGATTTTCTAATATTGTAAGAAGATTCTCGTTTGAGACTCGATTGTATTTTTATTAGCAATTATATTTGCTAAAGTTGTTATGGGCGTGCAATGATTTTCCGCTTCGATTGTATAGCTTTTCACGCAGGAGGCATTAGTCAGCATTAAGAAGTTCCTTCACCTCAAATGGGGCTAGGAGGGGGGGTTCCGGAAATGCTGTGTTGCTGCGTACAACCCTGACAGATGGTGACAAATATTCTGCATAAGCACATTTAACATCATTAACAACATATTCCCGTTATTTTAAAATCACGAATATGTTCATTTACTGTTGGGTTACAGGCTTCTACTTTCTGAAAACTGTTGCCAGTATTTCATGAAGATAAACTAATCGAATTCTTGACCACCACTCAGCTATTTGGTTTGATCGCTACTACTGGCGGCTACTCAACGGGTGACACTGAACAGTTACCCTTTAATGCTGTATGAATTTATTGCCGCGTATTTCCTTCGATTTGCTCTAATAGTTAATTATCATGAGTTAAAGATTTTGGGTTCTTCCAAAAATGAATTTGATAAGAGAACGTTTCCGGACTATGATTTTGACGCCTAAACAACGTGAAGATCAGCTTAGATATTCATTTGGCGAAGAAGCCTCAACTAAGGTAACACTTTGTAAATGGGACAACAAATTCAAAAGAGATCGATTTTTTTTCTTGTGGTGGCTTTTGTAAAGGACGCTCAAGAATGCCTGAATTGAGGAAACTATTGTCGCTGTTCGACCAATGCTTGAAGATCGACGGGCATCTTGTGAATTTATTCGGGCGACATTGGGCATTGATATGATTGAAATCAAAACATTTTACATCAGCTACACGTAAGAAACCTTTGTTGTTGATGGATTCCACATAAACTGACCCCCGATTAAAAAAAAAAAAAACAACTCATTGGTGCGGAAAAAAACTCTGATAAAATTCCAATTTTCAAACTGAATAGAATATCGTTGCTGACGATGAATCTTGGGTGATCTTGAAAGGAAAAATAGTTTATCGGCTTAATGGGACTTTCGAGCACAACTAAACCTTTAGTCCGACAAATTCACAATGCTGACAAGAAGATAGATGTTGCTATGGTATTAGAAGACCTACCGTTACTGCCGATTGTTTACCGCAAATGTTTGATGAAGTTCGTAAAAACACCCAAAAGGAGAAATAGTTTTACATCATGACAACGCATCGTCGCATCAACTATGTGGATGCCCTAGAGATCAGCGCCACGAACGCAGCTCTGATCTAACACTATGTGATTTATTTTTGTTCCAAAAATTACAAATCAAATGCGGGAATCACTATCTCGTCATCAGATGAAGCAGTGGAGCATTATAGAAACTTAGTTTCTGAACTTGGTTCTCAGGAAGAGTGGCATCACTATTTTAAGGACAAGTTTCATCTAATGCAAAAATGTATTGACGTTAAAGCAGAATGTTTTGAAAAACAATTAAAGCTTTTACATTGTTTACAACTTATCCTTGTTTGGTTTTCTAAAACGTTTTCAATGTCACCCTCGTACCAGAGGTACAGACTTCTATTTACTGAAAACTGTTACGAATATTTCATAAAGCTAAACCAATGTAACCAAACTAACATTCATGGATTGGTTTTGATCGATCTACTAGCGCTAACTCAATACCCGCAGTTCTAAGAAATTGAGCCGTACCAAAAGTTCTAAACCAAGATGGGTGACCGATGTCCTTACGGCACGATCTCCGTTGAATCCTATCTCTGTAGCATTGGTTTCTTTCAGAATCCATAAATGCCAAATTAGGAAGGAAGCTTAGGCCTGGAAGGTTTCCTTAATACATTTTCTTTCTCAGTTACCAGTTCATCACACCTATCATAAGTTCTAGCGCCTATAGTGCAGATTGCTGTAGGAAAGCTCACTGTGCGTCAAAAAGGGAAATTTGTAAACCAGTTCCTCCTTAGTCTAGAGGTATTGCTAGCCTCTGTTTTCCCAAATACGATGGAAGGCGGTGGATTTTATTGGGAGTAAAAATAATTATCATGGTTTCCTTCGGAAGGTGGGGCTCGTAAAAGAGCCTCAAGCCTGATAAAGAGACCTTTGAGAAAAATTCAGCGGTCTTTCACGCCCAAAATAAATGAAACGCTGAGAACTACATCAGTTAAAGAGCTTCCATAAATAAATGCTTGATACACTTGATTTATGTACCGGTACTGTGTACATAACTGTGATGAATCTTGCGTCCCCACAGTAGTGTAATAATGGCGCATTCCTAAAAGTGTTTGTCTTATCCAGTGAACGCGAGTGCGGTTAGCTCACAAAGAGAATATAGCCTAACCAGTTAATGCCTGTCAAACCCATCTCCAAAGGGGAGAAACTTCTAACCTTGTCCGTGAAGATCAATAGCAAACTTGATTTTAAGGAAGTGAAAGTCACTTGTCGACTCCACGTAGAGTCATAGTTGCTAAAATTCGAATTTACGTCTTATATATGGTTAAGATGGTGATAGTAAGAAGTTGCAACTCTGCATAAAGGAGTGTAGGAAACGATTATAAGGGTTCCTCAAAGGAGGCGGCCGAACTGCACACGCATATACTAGACAGACTCAACTTCGACACCTTAAAATAAGTGCATTTCATAAACATAAATTAATTTTCAATTGGAAATAGAGTGCAATACAATTTTCAGTAAAGAAATTACCAAATGGATATTTTTAAAATGCATAGCCTTTCACTGCCTCGGAGATCCTTTGTTCGTGTGAATCAAGATAAAAATCATCAGACAATATTTTACTCACCTAATAATAAAAACCATCACCACCACCCATTACCTCGCAATGCAGAGAGCGATAAAACAGTGGCGAAACTACAAATTTCGTTAATCTAATGGGCCATCTCAGTGCTACGGTATAGCATGCTTGCCTCATAACCCGGAAGGTCTGAGTTGCCTGCATAAGGTTGTTTCCGGAATTTTCCCTTATGCTAATAAAACAAATTTAGGTAATAATCGCTAATGGGTAATTAGAGCACTCATTGCTTTCGTCCATTCATCACTCAATGCCTTAACCACTCCTGTTAAACGACGTTAAATAAAGTGTAGAACGCTCTCTCACTCTCTTTCCCTCTCTCCCTCCCCCTCTGTCACATACATTTACTAATCAGCAAGCCCCGGATTCTTAGGTTCTGACCTATTTTAATCCTGACCTCTTATTTTCCATATTTCAGTTTATTTTGATGTTTTAGGTGCCAACAAATAATGAACCTATAGTTCAATTTTATAGAGCCTACATAATTTAAGTAAGATCCATCTTTACTTTCTCTAGCTCGTATGTGCAATATATATAGTAGGTAAATTCAATACCGAGATTTTACCAGAAATACATGTTTTGAGATTCCTTGAATCCATTTATAGAAAATGTCATGTGTTGAGCGTGTATCTGTTGGCAGCATAGCTCAAAAACGAAAAGTCGGTTAAATACCAAACTTGTTTTTAAGTTCAGTATCTTGTAAGGATGCGACTCGAAGCTTTTCAAGAAAATCCCCCCACCCTCTATTACCCTTTACATGGAACATGCTTTTAAAATGTTGATTTTCTCAAAAATGGCCCTAACTATTTTGATTAAAATGCCATATGTTTGAGACATTTTGATGACAAACGAAATGTATATCTTGTATTTTTTAGCCTCTGAAGACATCTTCATTCTGGAAGACTTCTGTGTAAGTTTGAAACTGTGAGAGATGGACAAAAACTTACTATACAAAAAGTATATCTTTCATTAAAATACTCAATTTTTTTGTAGAGTTGTCCTTCCGAGACATTTCTTGTTATTGGTTTCAATTTTAAACTACTTAAAACGTTTCTCAAGCGGGTCAACTTTAGTTTCATATCTTTAGTTTTACTCCATGGAATACCGAAGAGAACCGAATTTCAATTGTTTTACATAGCGATAGCTATTGGGAGATTTGAGATGGCTTTAACCGAGTATACTTACAAGGAAGCAAGTAATAAAACCATTATCTAATGCTTATCTCGATTATAATGACTTAGATAAAAGAATAATCTTTTGTAAAGGAAGTTTGTGGAACAGCTAGAAAAAGTCATGTAAATGCAATCTGTTTAAGTAAAAAGAGTATGTTTATTTGTATAAAATACTTCCAAAGCGAAAGGAGGTCTTATAAGGAAAATGTTAAATAATTATGTTCTTAAGAAATCTTGCGTAATATTCTGGCGTAGTAATTAACTGCAATTAAAAGGTCCATCTTCGCTTTATATCAACTATTGTAATTAAAACATTTACAGGATAAATTTTCCCCATGACAGAAGCCTTGCAGGTCAAAGAAGGGATAACAAACAAAGTGGCACCGGACCAAGTGAAAATCTGTTAGAAAGAGGATAGAAACTCTTTTAGTGCGCAATCCATATTTCAAGGTAACAACAATCGGTTGTTTCCTGCTGCAGAAAAAGTGCAAGAACCATTGATTTGGAACCCCGAAATAACCGAAATGAAGTTCGCATTTCTTACCTCATGTGAAGTAGAACGCAGTTTCTCCGCTTCCAATTTCATTTTAATGGAAGACAGAAGAGGGTATAGACCTGAGGATCCTTCAAAGGTCACTCCAAATCGCTATAAATATTATAATATTTGAGATGCGATAAAAACAAAAGACAGCAGCTGACCCGACAGCAACTGAAAGATGCTATCCTACAAGAAAGTACTAATATTTCAAGACGCCATCTGCAAAATGCTGTGCATTAAGTTGTTGAAGGAATGATGCACGTTGAACAAAGAACGTAGGACATCTTCCCATGTTTATAAAAACCCATTGTTTGCCCAGTATTTGACTTCTTTTCTTTTGTTTTTGTTTTTTGTTGTTTTGCTTTGTTCTCCAGTTCACCATTATATGCGTATAGTTTTGCTGAATAAAACACTACTAATTTTATCCATATTTATTTATAAGTTACAAGTCATAGCTCTCATTAAATGTTAGAATACAGCTGAATTAATGCTATTATGTAAGCAAGAGGAGTTTTTAGCAAGGTCTGAGAAAATGTAGAGCTCTTAACAATTTAAGAGCAAGCCCATGCTCCATTCGTAATTATGGGACTTAATCAGGAAGTTTGAGAAATCTGGTTCTGCTGCTGATAAGAAGAAATCCGGAAGATCAAAGGTAATATCTAAACCTTGTAAAACAATTAATTTCCCAAATCTTTGGCGATTGTGTAATCAGTAGGCACTTTCCAACAAAGTGGCCACCGCGATCCTCAGATTTCAATCCGACCGACTTTGGTTATTAAAAAATGAGAGTTCCTGACACACCCAACAACCTGATAGCAACTGAAAGATGCTATCTTGCAAGAAATTGCTAATATTTCAAGACACCATCTGCAAAATGCTACGCATTGGAGTCGCAGAAGAAATGTGCATGTTGAACAAGAGAACGGAGGATATCTTTCCAATGTTTATAAAACCCCATTGTTTGCCCAGTTTGTGACCTATGTTTTCTTCCATTCTCAAACATCAAATATTTATAACGGTTTACGGTGTGAAGTGACTTTTGAAAGACCCTAAGCGTCACTGTCCAGTGCCATACTAAGAGCGATAAGTGTGGAATAAGTACAGAAAACTTTTGGAAATGTAGATTTAAAATTGAGTTTTTCATTTTTACAGTAACAAAATAAATATACTGAAAACCGTTGCTTATGATTTTTTCGGGCGTATAAATCCTTAGCATGGATTCCTTCGGAAGGGAAGTAAAGCCGTGGATCCCGTGTCGTAGATTTACGGCACGTAAAAGAACCTCAAGCCTAATTGAGAGGCCTCTGAGCAAAATTAAGCGGTCTTTCACGTCCAATATAGAATGGGACGCTGAGAACCACAGCAGTTAAAGAGCGTCCATAAATAAAACACCATTTCATTTTTTTCATGCGTTCGAAATTTTTTTTCAGTGTCAAATACGTACTGAAGTTACGTTAATTTAATGTTTTACAATTTGAAGTTACAGAACTTTAAGCATAATGACATGCTCACTGATTTATACAAATATATCCTATGCATTCCTAATTTGAACATATATCATCCTATAAAAATATAATTTTAACTTCTTAAAATCTAAATATTCGGGGCTTGCTAGTTAACTTTAATTTTATCGCCTGGAGTTTCTGTGAATGACAAAGACATTTGGCATATTGTAATTTGGACCCTGAAAACTGCAACCATTGAAAATTGACTCCCAAATGTCAGATAAATATTACCTCAGAACTTTACGTTATGGATTCACATAAATATCAGCAGGGAAGAAAATCTTGCACGGCAGCTTAGCATAGTGGATCGAACAGAGCCTTGCTAACGACTGACTGACACGCCATGGAGGTGGAATATTGAATAATTGTGATGAAAACTTATTAATGAACTGGTCGTGCACGACAAGTAGTTTTTGTTCAGATTAGCTCGGATAATTTCCCCTAAGTTTTACGTTGCCAAGAGCACACCAGGCTACATTAAAAAGATTCCTCGCATGTTCAAAAGCACTTTCAAGCACAAAGTTTATACAGCTCCAGTTTCTATCTCCACACACAGTTAAGCAATAAGTACAAAATCTTTTGCAGTTTGTACTTTAGATAAAACGAAAGTTTTTGCTTCTGTTAGTTTAATTATTTATAGATGTAGGTACGTTTGAGCAGGAAGCCCCGCTTCTAAAGAGAAAAATCTGATGTGTTCCATTCACATGACTTTCTTTGCATCTCCGCAACAAATTATTGTTAAAAAGCGTAATCTTCTATTCACTTCATGCTAAAAAAGGAGAAAAAATTAGCAGAAATGGCCTTATTATTAGCTTCCTTGTAAGTAAAAGCAAAATAAGGGAGTACCATAGGCTAAAGCGGTACTCAAATAGTCTTGGCTGGTTGCTATGTGATTGAAGTTCCTTTGTATGGTCAAGAGTTGACAAATTCCCGTATGAAAAAAGCAAATGTATATTGTAACTGAAACCAGGAACAAGGAATATCTGAAAACGGTGAATCCCACGAAAAAAAAAAAAAATGCATATAACATAAATTGTGTGTAAAACGAGCTCTACATTTTATGTTAAGTAAGTTTTTGTCTATCTCTTACTGTTTACCAGTTATGCAAAATTCATTCAAAATAAAGATGTCTTCATTTCCAGGCTATTACATTTTATTTATCATGTATATACCTTTAATATACGATATTTTAATCAAAATCGTTAGAGATGTTTTTGAGAAAAAAAAAATTGCATTTTTTCCCCATATAAAGGGTGGTTAGAGGTGGTGGAATTTTCTTGAAAATCTTCCTGTCGCATCCTAGGAAGATATATTGAATTTAAATACCAAGTGTGTTATTTAACGGACTTTTTGTTTTTGAGCTATGCAGTCCACAGAAATACGCGGACCTTTTTCTAAGTATGTTTTTTTCGAACTCGGGGACTTGAAAACGTATATTTTCGTGAAATCTGACATCGAATTTTTGGGCGGAATACAATACCTTCTCTATCCACTATGTACATTGTACATACGGGCTAGATCAGAAAAAATGCAGATCTCTTTAAAACACACAATTTATATCATTTACATTTTTTTTCTGAGTTGACCTTTTAGAAATATTCCGAGTTGGTTTCAGTTTAAGATACAATTGTCAAACGGAAGTCATTCCTAGCAAGCAAAGAGAATGGAATTTCAGTTATTTCACATAGCGACCCGCTTCTAAAAGATTTAACTAGCGCTTTAGCCTGTGTATTCTATTATTTATACTCACAATGAAGCAAGTAATAAGACCACTAGGTTCGGGAGTTATCCAAATAAGCAATAGTTACATGGAATAGGAAGCATAAACATAAGTCTTCAATTAAACGACAATAATGGACAGGTTTTTACTGTAAAACGGAGAGCCTATTCAGCGTGACACAGAACTTCATGTCTAGATTGCTAGCACCAATTTGTCTTTCAGTTTAATTGTTGTACATATAACCCACCTTTAATTTTGACTTTCTCTATGCCGATTGTACAATTTACATAGTGGATAGAGCAGGTCTTAATCCCACCCAAAATTTCGATACCAAGATTTCACCGGAAATATGTTTTGAGGTCCCCTGAGTCCGAAAACATAATTTTTAGAAAACAGGTCCGCGTGTGTGTGTGTGTCTATTCACAGCATAGCTCAAAAACGAAAAGACCGTTAAATACCAAACTTGGTATTTAAGTTAAGTATCTTCCAAGGATGCGATGCGAAGATTTTCAAAAAATTCCCCCCACCCCAAACTACCCTTTACATGGAACATTTTTCTAAAATTTTGATTTTCTCAAAAATGGCTTTAACGAAAAGAGGTACACGAAAACTTACTACGAGGGCCTTTTTTTTTTTTTTTTTTCAACCTCTGATAGGCTGTAAATAAAAGACAAGTTCATAGAAAACAATTTTTTATTACTAAAAGTTTTGTACACTTATGGTTACTTTTCAACATAATCACCGAAAAGATTGAAATATATATCGTACCTGTGCACAAGCTTTGCAATACCCGGTTCAAAAAATGTTGCCGTCAATGATTTCAAATGAGCATTGAGTTGTTTTGAAGATCTTCGTTGGTTTGAAAGTGCTGCCCTCCTAGCCACGTCTTCAGTTCAGGGAAAAGGTGAAAGTCACTGGGTGCCAGGTCAGGACTGTACAGCGGATGATCGAAAATGTCCCATTGAAATTGTTCAAGGAGCCGATGGGTTGTGCCAGCAGTGTTTGGACGAATTCCTGAAGTCAGCATTCCTCTTCGTTTGTTTTGAATGACTCCGCAAACGTCGTAAAGTACGAAGAACTTCAAAACAACGTCAATGCTCATTTGAAATCATTGGTGCTAACGTTTATTGAAGCGGGTATTGCAAAGCTTGTGTACAGGTACGATAAATGTCTCAATCTTTTCGGTTATTATGTTGAAAAACCATAAGTGTACAAAACTTTTAGTAATAAGGTAATTGTTTTCTATGAACTTTTCTTTTATTTATAGGCTATCGCAGGTTGAAATACAATACTTCCTCTATACATTATGTACGTAGTATATCTAGAGAAAGTAAAAAAAAAAAAAAGGGCCCTCGTACATAAAAATGTAGATTCGTTAAAACACAATTTATGTCATATACGTGTTTCTTGTGGAGCCGATCATTTTCCAGACATTGATTGTTATTGGTTTCAGTTTTAAACTTAATTATTTTTTTCTCAAACGGAACCATACAAAGTGAACCGAACTCAATCGTTCACATAACGGCCAGCTTTTAAAAGATTTGACTATAGCTTTAGTCTGAGGTATTCCCTTATTTCCCTTCTATTTATAAAGAAGCAAGTAATAAGACCAACTCCACTAATGATTATCTAGATTAGCATGACGTAAACAAAATAATCTTTTGTAAGAAAAAATTGTGGAACAGCTAGAGAAAGTTATGTGATCGTAACACATGTGTATTTCCAATACACATATGAACCTGAGTTACTATAATGCAATAAAAAAGTAGAGAAATAATGTAACATTTGAGATTTTTGGAATATTCACAGAGGGTTCCTATGATAGAGTTTTACTCAACATTTCATTGTTCACCGACCTCTCACAAACTAATCCATGACCTAAATCTATCAAACATTTTTCACACAAATAAATGAGATCCGAGCTCGTTTCTCCAAGATTTTGTATCTCTAAGGAGTGTGAAAAATTGCGCTCCGGTGTTGTATTTCCAAAGTAGAGCTATAAACTTGTTTACCTCGTTAGGGCGTCATCGGCCAGTCTGTCTCTGTTGTTCCAACAACGCAGTTTCCTTTATTAGCGCAATAAGGGAGCGGCCCTTGCCGGGGTTTGCCGTCCGGATGACGCGTGAGGTGCAAGGTCTTGCGTGGGAACGCGAACTAGGGCGAAGATTCACCTTGGCTCACACTACACGCATCTTGTGAATACTTATTGTCAACTGCTGCGCCTGCTTTATAGCAAATTATTATCTTAAATAATACCATGAGTGAATTGTCCTAAGAGATGAAAACACGAGTTACATTTGATAAAACAATTCAGCGAAATAGACTATTAATAAGCTATAATATATGGAAAGGAAGCTTTAGCAGGTTAAGATTCTAATACTCAAAGTGTAGATGACGCATTCGACCGAATGTTTTTTCCTTTCTTTCTTCACTGCCTCCTGAATTAAACAAACGAATGTCAAGTCGACAAGATTCCAAAGACATAAGTTCAACATCGCTCCAGTCAGATGACCGCGATTGGTCATCTTGCATTTGGCGTTTTAATAGATGAGCTAAATTGTCATCATTTATCCAAATAAATACCAGAAAAGCATCTTAATTCACAAAGCTGTTTAGTATATTATTATTAAAGTATAGGGAGTTTAAAAATTCACTTCAAACTTTAAACGATTGTAATATTTGAGGTGCGGAAAAACAAACAAAAGAATTCACATATTGGGCAAACAATTGGGTTTTGTAAAGCATTGGGAAGATGTGCTCTGGCCTCGTGTTCAACGTTATTCCTACGATTATTCCATTATTCCTACGACTCCATGCACAAATTTTACAGATGCTGCGAAATAATAGCAATTTATTTTTAATCAGATAGCATTTTTCAGTGGATGTTTCAAAAGCTTATTTTTAAGGTAACCCCACAAAGAAATTGGGTCGGATTGATATCTGCAGATCGCGGCGGCCACTTTGTTGGAAAATGTCGACTGATGACAGGATCAGGTCAAAGATCTGGGTAATAACTTGTTTTGCAGGGGTTTAGATATGAGACTGAGCACCATTTTATATGAAGATAATGTTTTCTATATCGTGATTCCTCAGTCTAGGGATGAAGTTTTGTAGCACCCATAGTAGTGCCCATAATTAACAGTAATAGTCTATTTATTCCATTGTTATTTTCGAAGAAATAAAGGCCAATTATGACTTGTGAATTGAAGCCACATCAAACAAACTTTTAGATCATGAAAACCTTATTAAGCGATAGAGCCACGATTTTAACTTATTCTTATAGCAGTATGAATAAAATTACAAATGTGTTACTCAAAACTGCATCCATAGTATTAGTGAACTAGCGCAAAAAAAAAAAATTAAACCTCATTGGTTGCCAAGTACGTGTTTGTTTTTTATCTTATCTCAAGTATAATTTTCAACGATCCCGTATAGTACTTGAATGTATCAGTTTTAATTATATCAAATATGGATACGTAAATTTAATTAGACAGATATTATAAAACATGTTTTTAGTTTAAACTTTGGTTTTTTATATGTTTGCGTCTAAAAACAATAACTGCCAGGTAATCTTCAGTTTAACTCTTCTGTACATTTTCTACTGTTTAAACTGCAATTTAATAAATTACTGTTATACACAACATATTACGATACATTTGAAAAGGTATATTTTAAGCGATGATAATGTTATCGAGCTATATCAAAAGTTTCAAAATTTCAAGAGAATCCTCATTACTTTGGAATACGTGGACTACAGTTGAATTGATTAAATAGCCTGGTTATCAAAACAGTCATCAAATAATGTTAACCAATTAAGAGTTCTTGTTTTTTGAACTCAAGTCGCGAGTTCAAATCCGGAACTCCTGCAGCATAATATTCCGGCACACCTGGCGACTGACAGTCATTAAGTGTCATTCAAAATAGGTTACAAGATACTGCAAGAAGGCAAGAATAATAAAACGTTAAATTGTGAGGCCTCGACTATATCAAGACCTCTTAACACATTTATTGTAACTTAATGTCCAATGTGTTATTTGTTTTAAATGCAATTAAACTCAAAGTACAAAACTGAGTGCAATGTATTGCATGTTGTAATGCAATAATTTCTAGTTTGAATTTCTCTTATATTGACACTTATCAGATAATACAAGATCACTTATGAAATTTAGAACACCATGTCAGTTGGATGCAATTAAAAGCATACTGAACTCCACCAAACTGAAATCAATTTTCTTTCATTCTTTTAATAATGCAATTTCTAACCTCAATTTTTCTTCTTCTAGTTCTGCTTTCCTGTTCAAGTAGTACCATTTTCATTTTACATTCTTTTTCTACATCCTGTTTCTCACTTTCTTTCTGTAGTTCTCTCATGCGTGCATCTGATAACGCGGTTTACTTTCTTCTGCAATCCGCTGTTAATTCATTTTTCTTCCTTCTCTTTGAATACATGGACCCCTGCTTTGAGGTAACTACGTTGGCATCTTCGCCAAGCTGTTACTTTTTCAATGATTACATTGTTGACTAGGGGAACTGAAATAGGCTCCTTCAACATGGCTTTGTACATGAAACAAAATGAGCATCTACTCTACCATCAGAATTTGTTTTGTTGCGATTTTTGTACACATTTAAGTGATTCTTAGCCCTCGATTTTATACAGAAAGCCAGTTACTGAAACAACACACAGACACAGAAAACCTATTGTGAGATGGCAGCAGATCACGAAATGAGAATCGCTCTCTGGCTGTTTGACGTCACGAGTTGACCGTGAACTTAAAAGTATGAACCTTGCAAGCTTCTAAGTATACATTTATTACTTTCTCTAGCCCGTATGTACAATGTATACACTGGATAGAGAAGGTATTGTATTCCACCCAAAAATTCGATACCAAGATTTCACCGGAAATATATGCTTTTGAAGTCCCCTGAGTCAGAAAAAAATTTAGAAAAAGATTCGTGTGTGTGTATATCTGTGGACAGCATAAATCAAAAACGAAAAGACCATTCAAAACAAAATTTTGTGTTTAAGTTTAGTATCTTCCAAGGATGCGACACCAAAATCTTTAAGAAGCCCCCCCCCCCACTCCAAACTAATGTTTACAGAAAAAATTGTTTTTCTCAAAAATGGCTCAAACTATTTTGATTAGAACACCATTGTAAGATAATTACATCACAAATAAACAGCATATTTTGAACTTTCTGGGATTAGCCTCTTAAGACCTCTTTATTCTGGAAGATGTTTGATAACGGTTAAACCGTAAGAAAAATTGTAGATCTCGTTAAAAAACATAATCTATGTCGTATATGTACTTTTATATATATATATATATATATATATATATTTAGAGCTCCCCGTTTCTAAGGTATTTCTTGTTATCGGTTTCGATTTTAAACTACTTAAACTGTTCTCAAAGGGGATGACGTTTCATTTCATCTCGTTTTACTGCAGGCCATGCAAAGCGAGCCGAAGTTCAGTTGAGGAGCAGCTTTTAAAAGTTTTGACTACGATTTAGCTTAGTGTATTCCCTTATGTCCCTTCTACTTACAAGGAAAAATCTTGCAAGAAAAGTTGTGTGGCAGCTAGAGAAAGTCATACAAATGGAACACATCAGTTTTTTTTTTTTTTTTTATGATTATGTGATGTTTACTCTAAATTTTCGTTGTGAATGGTGTTTAAGACCGCTTAACTTTCCTATATGACGGTTAAAATCACTTAATGAAGTTACTTCGAAATCCATCCCACTCACGAATGTGGTGTTTTGGGAGATACGATATATTTCATTTCATTCCAGTGAAAGTATCAATGGATTAGTTCATTTAGAGGAGTAATACACAGTTTCACCTTTATAAGCACCCTCAGCAAGTTAGAAGATTGCTCTCAGAAGAGAAGCGCTGCCCTTACGTGGTCCCATTAAGCATATTTTGGGGTCAGCTGGCATTTGTACTCGGGAACCAGAGCATTTCATATTGGCTTTTGAAAGATAACGAAATCTAGGGGATTTGAGAGTTGTGTGGTTGGCAAGAGTACATACGGTTGTTACATGTGGTGAGGTAAAGAGGCATCTGCAATGCGACCGACCTGAAGTTCAACGTCACGACTACAGAGAGAGAGAGAGAGAAGAGCAAGCTGCCCGGCGTATCACACAGCAAATCTCTTTGCTCTGATGCAGTCGTCATCTTCTATGAATAATGTATGCTTTCTTCACTTCTTTCATCTTTGTAAACATTCGCTATCCGTTAGGTTGGGAAACCTGTACCCTCAACATGTGTTTGTATATCCCTCTCGATAATTGGGAGATATGTCACAGAAATTCTAAATCATTAGAGCATATGTTATTTTAATGTATTCTAGCATAGTCGCTGTCAGCATGACATTCTCTATTTTTCTTTAGTATTGTATTCCACTGAAAAGTTCGATACGGAGAGTTCACCGAAAATACACGTATTGAGGTTCCCCGAACTCAAAACTCAAAAATGGAAAGTTAATAAATGCCAAATTTGGTGTTTTAGCATATTCCAAGGATGCAACACCTAGCTTTTGAAGAAAAAAAAAAGAAGTCTACCCTCCCAAACTAACCCATCTCACGTTATTTTAAATTTTCTCAAAAATTGCTGTAATGAATTTTATCAAAATACCATACGTATAAGATATTTTAATTATAGAAAGTATATCTTGAATTTTCCTGGAATAACCTTTACATTCTGACTTTTGTGCTTTAATTGGTAAGACATTAAGGATTAGACAAAATATTTCTGCACAAAAAAAAAAAATTAAACCTCATTAAATCACAGAATTTATGTCAAAACCACGTGAAACTTAGTAAAAGCAGTGATAATTCCTGGCCTTTTTTTTTTTGTTTTTTTTGTTTTTTTTTTTGTTTTCTCCATCAATGAAACCCAGTTTCACAATAATTTCAGATAAGTAGTGCTAACATAGTTTAACAAACTTGGAAAATCAGGGAAATGAACATTTCTCAAGAAAACTAAGGAAAATTATTTACATTATGATAAAAGCCCGGAAATTTAATTCCGGTTGGCACAGAAGTCTGGGATTTTGTCATGTAATGCTCTACAAATTATGCAGCTGTGAATACTGTGAATTAATGTTTTAACAGTTTTCCATAGTTATTCAGGTGTGGAAAAATGAATAAATCAACAAACACTAACTTTGGAACTGAAATTCTCTTTTAAATTAACTCATTATACATTAACTTCTAATTGCTGTATATAACTTGAAATGTCTTTAGTGATAAAAGTAATATTGGCAGATTTTGGAAAATGTTTGTACCGGGTCTTCAGATTTATTCGGCCTTTAGCGCCACTGGATTTAAAAATATGACGCCATTATTAGTTCAACGAGCTACTTATCTCAAAGGAGGGGTGTGGAATTGAACCTTGGACTGAATGCATTATCGACTTTGTAAACAGATTGATGCACTGGACGATGCAGAATTGTTTTTCACACGAGATGTTAGTGACCACCGATCATAGAATTTGCGACGGTTGAGTGTCATTTCCGGACTGGAAGAAAACGTTTTCTATTGGATTAAATGAATTTACGAGATACAGGCAAATGTTCCAAATGTAAATATTGGAAAGGTTCGATTCAAGTCCCATTTCAATAAGGTGACCTCGAAACTGTTGGCATTCACCCTCTTCTAGTGATCGTTTGCTAGTCCTCTGCAAGAGGCAATGCGTGATAAACTTGCTACCTAATATTGACGTCATGCTCGGATAAACGGCTGGCGGCAAAAGCCGAATAAATCTGAAGACCCTATATAACTTTTATTCTTTTACAATAGAATGCAGATTCCGGCCTGGTATGTAACACATGAAAATTCACCCAGGACTTCGCCGGGCATTTGCAGCGGATGTTCCCTCGTCACCTGCAAGCCTGGAATCTACATTCTATTGTATGTATGGCGGGTGCAAATACCGTAGTATTTTTATTCTTTGTGTAACTTGATTAGATTATTTGTACATCTACAATAATTTGTTTAAAATAAAAATGAAATCAAGTTAAAGGAAAACATTGGATGGTTCTGAGGATGATGGAGGCCGATAAAATGAAAATCTGATGTGTTTTAATTGCATGACTTTTTCTACCTAATCTGTAACAAACGATTCTTACAAAAGTTTAGTTCCTTTTAAGTAGAAGGGAACTAGGGAATGCACTATGCTAAAGCGATAGTAAGATATCTTAAAAGCTGGTCGCTATGTATTTGAAATTCAGTTCTCTTTGCATGGCCAGCAGTAAAACAAAAGAAACAGAAATGACAAATTCCCAATTGAGAAAAGTATTTTAAAATTGAAACATAATTAAGTAATATATATTCACACACACCTCAAATTTTGTGTTTTAACGCGATCTACATTTTTTTGTGTAGTAAGTTTTTGTTTATCTCTCACGATTTACCAGTTATACAAAAGTCATCTAGAATGAAGGCTTCAGAGGCTATTCTCAGAAAATTCAAAATAAACATGTTATATGTCATATTTATATCTTAAACATGCAAGGCTTTAATCAAAATCGTTCGTGCCATTTTAAAGAAAATCAAAATTTTCGAAAACTTTCCCATATAAAGAATAGTTTGGGGCGAGGAAACTTTCTATAAAATATTCGTGCCGCATCCTTAGAAGATACTCAACTTAAATACCGAGTTTGGTATTTAACCGACTTTTTGTTTTTGAGTTGCGCTGTCTCCCCACACAAACACTCAAGGGACCTTTTCCTAAAAATTAAGTTTTATTCGTGGGTCCTCAAAACATATATTTTCGGTGAAATTTGGGTATCGATTTTTTGAGTGAATCACAATGTCTGTACCCACTATGTACGTACTTAATACTTGGTAGAGAAAGTTTAAAAAAAAAACACTATTTTAAAATGTATGTTGTCAACTATGATCTGATGCGAAACTGAAAAAGTATGCGCTTATAGTATATATGTATGATTGGTCATAGAAAAATTAACTGAGTCAGGGAAATTAATATTAAAATTCAGTGAAATTGATATAAAATTTCTGCTGAACCCTGTTTTAGGAACTGTTGGCATTTGAGGTTTAAATTCAAAAGACTAGTTACTTCATGCACAATTTAGTCACTACAATTCAGCTCTTGCTGGAACGTCCTGGAACCCCGTCAATTTTTCATAAGTTTTTTCTCCACGTGCTGTACTTGAGTCGCTGCGTTTTCATCATATCCCTCAGCATACAGGGTTCAAAAGCTTGACAGAGGGAAGCAATAAACGAAATAGGATGAACTTCCAAGGGACGGATTTCCGGAATCACTAAGCGCTGTACTGCAGTCAGCTCCAAACAGCTGAAATAAAATGCAGATTCGATCAAACTGCCGAGGTTCAAGTTCTCATCTGGGATTTTCTTAGCGAACAGAAACGAATGTTGAATGTAGGTCCCATGGCTTCTGTTCTACAAATGTCAATCTTTAGTTTCCAATCCATCTTTCTAAAGAGCTAGGTATTTCGCATAGGACTTAAAGAGGATAGATATAATAGGCATGGATAATATAATTACACTAATGCGTTATTTAGCTTTAATATCAACTCTTTATGTGGAAAAAATGTTTCTGTTTATTTTTTATTTTGGTTAGGTACCAAATGTTTACGACCCTGGCATGACAATATGCATATCTAGATTTGTCTAAACAGTCTGTTATCGGGAGTTCGATAGGTAGAGTCAGACTGAAAAATTCAGTGCCATAATTAGGATTTGAACCACGGATCTCCCGGTCTCTAGCCGGTTGCTCTATCACTGAGGTACCATGGCAACATGCTGGCGTGGCATTGAATTTCTTACTGACTACCTTTCGGTCTGACTATACCTATCCAACTCCTGTCCTACACACGGCTAGTGTGAAAAAAACAAACAATGAAATTAATAGCCAGTTATCGATATTATGTAACCCGTCTATCCCTAGCATAACGCAATTTTGGATTGCGTTAAACCATATAATTTATTTAAATGAAAACTATTGGCATGTTTATAGTTTTCATAAATTCGTTGCTGTTTGACTTTTCTAACACTTGTGTTTCTTTTTTTTCTTCTCATGAGCCCACGTAAATAATGGAAATATGGAGACTAGCTTATATCAACCTGTTCAAGATTAGCTCTTATATGCTTCTGTGTACTTGCCACAAAATATTAATGACTTCATTTCCGCCGAATGTTCAACACAATCAACAGGATGTTTTGGAAGGCTTACGTGTTAAAATGGTTATGAGAATAAACGGCAATTGTTAGGGAAAGTCATGCAATTGTTATTGTAGTGTTCATAAAATATTAATTTATTTCGTGAGCAGTGAGACTGGCATCCTGGAAAGGGCCTTGTGTGATACGTATTTTCAGATGCTACTTGCGGCGGATGTGAAAGTCAATTGACTTCCCGGCGCCGGCGGTGACAATCATCGATCTGTGTGTTCAGCTGAAACAACCGAATCTAGAAATATCTATTTTTTTAGTGTTACAATATTGAACAAATCATGGTGTGAACTTCTAAATGCATTAGAGGAGAATTAAAAAGTTGTATGGTCAGATGTAGCAGTCTCATTATTTCTGAGTAAAAGTTATTGTCTACACTTAAACATTTTCAGCTTTGCTTTTCTTTGGACGAATATCCAAATGCTGTAACGTTTTTGATCGATGAGTTTCTATGCAAAATTAGGTATAATCTCTTTATTATCTTGGAAGTTCAACTTGTTGAAAACAAGAAGTCTACTGGTTTATCTCTGAAAAGAAAGACATGCTGCATTAGGATCAGTGTAGCAAGTACGTCAGGAAAGAGAGTGCTAATAGCTTAATCCGGTTTGGTTTGGACAGATTTGGTGAGGCATTACTCTCGCCCTTTCTAACAACCCCTCTTTATCTGGCTCTCCTTTCTGACACTCAAATAATGTACGTGGAAAAGTTATTTTTATAAATGCGAAACTTATTTAGTCGAGTACTCCAATAGACTTGAGGATTTAGGGAATTTTCCATATGCATCTATATTCACTTTCTGTATTGAAACCATGAGAGATATAATCAAAGAGTTAATGATAGTCTCAACAGTAATATAAAATTAAAGATGATGCTGCGCAACGCGGTGTATAATGAGCATGCTTTCTGAACTGGAGCGGATTCGCTGTCTCATCGCTCCCAGATGGACTTTCAAGCAGGCGCTGAGGATGATCAAAATGATTTGATGCTCGATATCGGAACTTTGAGTTTAAAACTAGTAGATGTTTTGCAAGTGGGAATTTTATAACAAATAATTATGTAATCCGAATTTCCAAATAGGCTTCGAATTGGTGGATTTTATGTTTCCTTTTCTAGGCAAGCTTAAACGAGCAAGTGAGACGTCCACCACTACCGCCACCAGCGTCATGGGTTAATCGTAATAGTGACGTTTTCACCAAACTTCTTTAAATGTAGGTTAACTTTAAACAATGAATCTTAAAGTTTACAGGTCTCGTTACTGGGTTTCTTTCTTTTTCTCTTTTCCTCCCCCACAGCAATTATTTTGCTGTCTCAAGAAAGGTTTGTGTACTGTTTTCATTGCGATACCTACTAGCTTTTTGACTTCAGGCGAAGTGCTATAGTGTGCCATGGTTTTAGACAGAGAAATAATGCCCGAACGTGAGCATCCTCTGTCTGCGTCAAGGCATAAATGAATACAGAAATACCACAAAAGAGTTTGTGAAGCTCTCAGCAGAAGATAGTGTCCATCAACTTCGAATCAAGACTTCTGAGAATGCGAATGTGCCACTAACATAAGGAATATCAGCGGCGTCAGCAAATCTTGATTTGCTTTTATACTTCTCAGAGTACTTAATATAATATGGGCGCAAAGATGCTGAAGCTTTACTTTTGGATACCGTGAGTATCCATACCATAGATTGGAAGTTCAAGCAGTATGGATAATTAAACTAGGCAGGCAAAATGCCATTCTAAATAACCAAAATAAGCAATACAATGTAATATTCAAAATCCTTGTATTGTCGTCCTCCGTGGTCTAGGGATAACATGCTAGCCTCTGGTTCTCAGCAAAAACGCTTGCATAAGACTACATCTTTTATATCACACGGGTAAATCCGCGAGAAAAGCGGATAGGTACCGTGGTGATTTGTCCCCGCCCGAGTACACTCGGGCGACTAGTTCCTGCTCCTGGCTCAGGATTCAAACCTAGCGGAGGGCCATGGAAGAATTCTTAAAATCCTTAGCATGGCTTCCTTTGGAAGGGAAGTAAAGCCGGTAGTTTCGTAGTAGATTTACGGCACGTAAAAGAACCCTAAACCTGATAAAGAGCCTCTGAACAAAATTAAGCGGTCTTTCATGCTCAATATAGAATGGGACACTGAAAACCACAGCAGTTAATGGGCGTTCATAACACTCAGTTTCATTTAATTTGTTTGTATTAGGCGTAGATATTTACTAGATTGCAGTTTTCAATCACTCAACATATGTACGTTAACATCGCGTTGTATTATGATTTTAGAGTTACTGAAGTTTTAAACAAATGCCTAGCAGTTTTAATTGACAGAAGAATTAAATGTTTCATGGAGGCCTTGCATTACAATGGCTTATCGGCTGCACATGACAATTAAATGATTATTTAATTTTTGTGAGGTTATTTTGATTCTACTTTAAGTTAATATAATTTTCAAACCAGAAAATGATCTCCAAATCTATAGAGGCTATTTGGAGCAAACCTTAAACAGCACATAAGTGCACATTTCTTGTGCAATGGAATTGTCACCTTGTAGAACTTTTGAAATGTTTCCGGGTTTGTCAAGATGAGAATTTTTCGAAAGCCGTTTTACACGCTTCCCTAACTGACGGACCCTGTATTCCTGGCATAATTCTCCAGTCTTGTCCTGTATCATCACTTTTCAAAGGCTTTCCTTGACGCTAGAAGACTACTTATGGCAGAAAACCGAACTCGGCCGCAATTGATTGTAAATCTTCTCACACTCCCGAGGAGTCGATAAGTTTCTAGCATATTACAATGAAGATAGTTCATCCAGAGCGTTGACTATCTTATACTTGGGAAGTTTGAAGCGTGGTAATCTGCTGAAATCCATGTCCCCATCTCATTATGATAGCTTGAAGGGTCATATGTGTGAATATCGTGTTTTACGCAGATCACGTGAAGAATATATCTTGGATAGCATTTAAATGCTATTTCAGCTTTTTTCATGTATGGTGCAGCATCGGTGGTGATAAGTGACACGTCAAATTGAATTTTTTTCAGGTCATAGTAACTTAATGAAAATTTTTCAAGACACGCTGTTGTATGTAGGGATGCTTTCAATGATTTATCTTTTGAAGGATCCAGTGCCCAACATTGACATTGACATTGGAAATAAAACCAGGAGGCCTGGGGAGCCTGTAAAAACTGCGCCTGCTTAGCTGAGTACATCTCGAATAACAATAGAAAGTGACGTTTCAGTGACAATGCCACACAAGAATGCTAGATACAAATTTTGCGTGGAATGGCAAATTGATTATTTCTGCGTTCAGAATGGTAAAAAGGCTATCGTGTATGTTGTGCTACGTGAAAAATTGAAACATCAGATGACATTTTAATTATACTCACGTTAATCAACATGGGAAAAGCTAAACTTTAAGGTATGATTATAAAAATTGAACTAAACCAAGGGTGATGACGCTCGAGTTTAAATGAAATACGTTCTATCAATACCTACTGTGTTTCTCTGTGTCTATCTTATCATGTCAATGATAAGGTATTGATAGATAATTTTTTGCCGAGAAATGTGTCAGCGTTCTACATACATCCGAAAAACAAAGGGGTTTAAAGCCTCCATTGAGGGAGAAAGACTGCAAGACATATTTTGATATCGGTCACTCGCCTTCAACATTTGGTTAGCTCCGCCACTGCTTTACTTTACATGTCGAATAACACTCTTGGTAGAATGGGGAGACGTCACACTTTCCCTCCGTTTATCAGCTTCCCAAGGCTGCATTAGAATTATTTGACTCACCAGATCATTAATTATCTTTAATGATTTTCATTAGATAATCGCAACATTAACTTAACATTTTCTCATGCTTGGCTCACTAACAACAGTTTCCACATAATTCTTAACGTAGGATACTGTAGTTCCGACAAAGGGATTCCGCGATGAAGAAAAGCTTTTCATAAGTCGAATGAACATTGCTATTTTGGACTCGATGTTGCAGTTGTTATTAAAAATCAAGAAATTTGCCCAGTAGCCTTGGAGTGAATTTTATTGTTTGATTCTGATTTATTGGGATGTGAAACATTTCTGTTCATAGTTCTCTTGACTGTTCGCATATTTTGCACAGAAGTATTTTGCCGCCAGTAGAAGATACGATCAATCCAAAAGTATTTTTTTAACCTTGCAGTTTACTGTGCCAAGGGACACAGAATTTCGGCATGTTAGTAGTTATCTTGCATAACTGCTTTGAGAACATTAATAAACATTTACCATTTGAGTTTCAGCTTCCTCATTCATTGTTGGTTTTGAAGGATGATCCATGGAAAGTCAAGTAAACACAAGCGGTGATAATTTTTGTTGCTTGTAAAGAAAACATGAACTGCCTGGTGGGCAATAATATAGATTCGCTTTCATTGTAGCTGTTCACCTAAATAAACATCTAATAAGGCAAGAAAGAACATTTATTTCGTAAATTAAACACTTATTAAGGTTAGATAAAGGCAATCTAAAACTGGCGTTTGAATCACTAAAATATAATTCGTTCAGATTCCCTTGAAGATAGACTTAATACATTAAAAAAGATGTCCTGCACAAAGTTCCGGGCTGTGGTCATTGAGCATGACAAACTAAGAACCATAATGTGGAGTACCTATAGCATTGCTGCAACAATTCTGTGCGTTGTTATCAAGTGTTAGGAATTAGGTTTACATAAAGTATGCAAGTTCTTTAATGCTTTTACTAACAATGTCGCAGTCATCTGCGATTAAGTTCGATTTGCTTTCTCTCGTGATGACTTATGTTTACCGCTTGACCTCTGAATTAGTGTACATATAATGTGATACTAGTCTTTTGGCTTTTATTTTATAAACTCATGCAGTTTGGGCTTCACGATTGTCCCAGGTCTAAGTGCAGTTTTTGTATTTTTTATCTCCTTTAAATTTTCCAATAATTATGCTAGCTCGGGTAGACTTAGACAAAATATATAAATGTTCTCAAATCGCGAACCAATGTAGGGACTACCCAGTCAACTCCAGACCTTCCTCGATGGGCGAACGAATTATGTAGTAGTGAAAGTGTTCGAGTAAAGGGAAAAATAGGAAAAACAGTTGTTGTTTTTAATCCTGTATTCATAGTCGCCTATACTAGGTCTTTTAGCGACTTTTCATTACCAAGTGGGTTTTTACAGTATAAACTTAAATAAATAATACTATAATAATTACATCAGGATTATTAACATAAACAAGCAACAAGATAGGATCTTAAAAGTATGAACTATGAATAATAACATAGTCACGATTACAGTAGAATCTGTAACTATGAGAGTATAACAAAAGGCAGTCAATTAATAACAATAAGTGTGTGGCAAGATAAGATTTAAACAAAATGAACATTAAGTACTATAACATAATCATAGTTAAAACAACATTTGTAACAATATTGTCTTATTAATATATTAATATCTTCCAATTAACAACAACAATTATAGTTTATATTAACAGTTTGTGAAAATTAAATTTTTATAAACGTTTGTACAAAGAGATATCTTTTAAAAATTGTAAGATTCGTGGAATCATGTTGGCTACATTGAGAGCAGTAGGATGAAAAACAGTTTTGTTAAATTCTTCAACCGAGGTTCCCTTAGCAGAATATCGATCAGCTGACCTCCAAACGGCTGAATTTGCAGCTTCAAAGCGACCTTAATTAAACGCTGAAATGGTACTACAACATTGCTTTAGTGATCCTAAAAAGGTTTATATGTGTTTTCCTTTCCCCTCCCCAGGATTTTGCTGTTGGTCAATTTCCCACTTCCTTAAATGGTGCTAGGCTGCATTGTCTGTTTTGTTAGGTTTCGCAATCTTTTGGATTAATGGTCAGCCGTCAATTTCTCAGCGTATACATTTTTACTTTCTCTACGACGCATTATGTGCTTAGTATGTGAAAGGTAGGAAGGGATTGTATTCTACCCAAAAGTTCGATGTCGAGATTTCATAGTCGTAAAAACATTTAATGTGTTCCATTCACATGACTTTCTCTACATCTCTGCAACAAATTATTATTAAGTAGCTTGGGCTGCTATTTACTTCATGTTAATTGAGAAAACATTAGCAGAGATAGCCTTATTACTTGCTTCCTTGTAAGTAGAAGCGAAATAAGGTAGTACAATAGCTTAAAGTGATAGTCAAAAGCTGGTTGCTATGTGACTGAAGTTCCTTTGTATGTACAGGAATTGACAAATTCGTATATGAGAAAAGTACAAGTTTTTCAAAGCTGAAACCAATAACAAGGAATATCTCAAAAACGATCAACTACACGAAAAAAATGTTTATTACATAAATTGTGTGTTTTAACGTGCTCTACATTTTTGGTGTAAGTTTTTGTCCATCTCTTACGGTTTAGCAGTTATGCAAAATTCCGTAAAATTCATCCACAATAAAGTAGTCTTCAGAGGCTATTCCCAGAAAATTCAAGATATACATTTTAATTGTCAAGTAAATATCTTTAATATACGATATTTCAATCAAAATCGTTAGAGCCATTATTGAGAAAATCAAAACTTTCGAAAAAAATTACATGTAAAGGGTAGTTTGGGGTGGGGGGATTTTTCTTAAAATCTTCGTGTCGCATCCCTGAAAGATGTTAAACTTAAATACCAAGTTTGGTACTTTACCGACTTTTCGTTTTTGAGTTATCGTGTTCACACACACACACACACACACACACACACACACACACACACACACACACACACACACACACCCGCGCGCGCGCACGAACTTCTGTCTGGAAATGCTCTGTTTGGATACTGGATTTCACCGGAAATATGTTTGAGGTCCCCTGAGTCCAAAAATAACACTTAAGAAAAAGGTCCGTGTGTCTGGACAGCATACCTCAGACGAAAAGACCGTTAAATACCAAACTTGGTATTTAAGTTTGGTATCTTCCAAGGACGCGACACGAAGATTTTCTAGAAAATCCCCTCAACCCAAACAACCCCTTACATGGAAAAAATTGTGTTTTTTTCAAAAATGGCTTAACGATTTTGATTAAAATACCGCACATTAAAACTATTTACACCACAAATAGAATGTGTATCTAGAATTTTCTGGGAAAAAATTCTGAAGACCTGATCATTCTTAATGTATTTAACTGAATTTTGCTGAACTGGTAAACCATAAGAGAGAGAAAAACTTAGTACATATGCGTTTTAGTTACAGAGTTGACCGTTTTCGATATATTATTGTTATTGGTTTCAATTTTAAACTACGCGTCTTTTCAAACAGGGTTACCTTTCTTTTCATCTCTTTTTTTGTTTTTCTGGAAGAGCAAAGCGAACGGGACTTCAATTGTTCACATGTTGATCGACTTTTAAAAGGTTAACTCACTTTAGCCTAGTGTATTGCTTTTAGTACCTTCTGCTTATAAGGAATTAAGTAGTAATTGTGTTATTGTTTATCTCGTTTAGCATGTTGTAGATAGAATAATAAGCTTTTTACTTTCTCTACATGTACTACGTACATAGTGTAAAGAGACGGTATTGTAATGCACTCAAAAATTCGATTCCGAGATTTCACCGGAAATACTTGTTTTGTGACTCCCTGAATCCCCCCCCCCCCAAAAAGAATTTTTAGACAAACGTGAGTGTGGGGGCAGCATGCTCAAAAACAAAAAGCCTTTTAAAAACCAAACTTGGTATTTAGGTTTGGTATCTTCCAAGGATGCGACACGAAGATTTTCAAGAAAATCCCACACCCCCAACTACCCTTTACAGGGAACTTTTTTCGAAAATTTTGATTTTCTCAATAATAGCTGTAATGATTTTGATTAAAATATCGTGTATTAAATATATTTACTTGACAATTAAAATGTATATCTTGAATTTTCTGGGAATAACCTCTGAAGACTACTTTATTGTGGATGAATTTTACGGAATTTTGCATAACTGCTAAACCGTAAGAGATGGACAAAACCTTACCACACCAAAAATGTAGAGCACGTTAAAACACACAATTTATGTAATATACAATTTTTTCGTGTAGTTGATCGTTTTTGAGATATTCCTTGTTATTGGTTTCAGCTTTGAAAAACTTGTACTTTTCTCATATACGAATTTGTCAACTCCTATCCTTAGACACAAAAGAACTTCAGCAACATAGTGACCAGCTTTTGACTATCACATTAGCCTATGATAATCCCTTATTTCGCTTCTACTTAGAAATAAGTTAATAAGACTATTTCTGCTAATTTTTTCTCGATTAACATGAAGTAAATAGAAGCATAAGCTTTTTAATACTTTTTTGCAGAGATGCAGAGAAAGTCATGTGAATGGAACGCATGAGATGTTTTGTTTTACAGTGCAAATGAATTTTAACAGTAACAGTTTCTAAATCAGATTATGTATACAATTATAGGAACTGATGCAAAGAAGAATCTTTCGAAAAAGTATTTTGGTACCATTGTACCTTCGTTGAGCACTGTTGACGACTGTTTGGAATGTTGTTCTTCTGTCTCCATTTATGGAACGGGGGACAGTTTAATGATGTAGCTTGTAGTTAGTCGAGTTTGACATGTTTTACAGTTCGGTGCTAATTCTTTGGAGAACAGATCGAGATTTCTTGTCTTTTGCTGTGACTTATAATGTGCTTTGTTTTAAGTTGAAGCAGCGGGTTGTGACATTAACGAAAAATGTAGCAAAGAGTTGAACAGTGCAAACTCTACTGTAATTAACTTATTACTGTCTCTAGCCCGTACGTACAATGTACATAGTGGATAAAGAAGTTATTATATTCCACCCAAAAATTCGATGTCGAAATTTCAGCTGAAATATATTTTGAGGTCCCCCAGTCCGTAAAAAATTGTAAACAGGTGCGCGCGTGTCTCTGTGGACAACATAGCTCAAAAACGAAAAGCCCGTTAAATAGCAAACTATGTATTTAATTTTAGTATCTCCCAAGAATGAGACACACAGATTAAAAAAAAAAAAAAAAAATCCCCTCTCCCCTAACTATCATTTACATGGAAAAAATTTCGAAAATTTTGATTTTCTCAAAAATGGCTCTAAAATATCGTATATTAAAGATATTTACATCACAAATATGTTTATCTTGTATTTTCTGGGAATGGCCTCTGAAGACTTCTAACTCTGGATGAATTTTGCTTTCAGTTTTGTATAACTGGTTAACGTAAGAAATAGACAAAAACTTACCACACAACAAATCTAGATCTCGTTAAAACATATACTTTGTCATATACACTTTTTTGTGTGTGTAGAACCGGCCGTTTCTGAGATATTCTTATTGGTTTCAGCTTTAAATACTTATACTTTTCTCAAACAGGACCATACAATGCGATCCGAACCTCATTTGTTCCACATAGCGACGAGCTTTTAAAGGAGTTGACTATCGCTTTAGGCTTTATCTCTCTTGCATTTAAAAGGAAGCAAGTAATAAGACTAATTATGCTACTATTTATCTTGATTAATATGATGTAGATAAAAGAATAGTCTTTTAGCTAGAGAAAGTCATTTGAGTGGAACACATTGGATATTCTAGCTCCCTCTTGTCGACCGTTGGCTCACACTTTCATATGGGATATCGGGAGTGAAATTTGAAATTTCTATATTTCTATATAGATTTTTCCGAAAATTTTGCTGTGATTTCATTGCTGTTAATAGGCATACTAGATTTCATTCACATTAAATACTTTGCATAGAATTTATTTCATAACGTTTACGATGGAAATATATTGAATAATCAAAATGTTCCATACGGCCCAAAATTTGAGAATATTTTCGGCTTTTTTGGAATTGGGAGCCTTGGACCACACATAAAATATTTAAACGTTTTGATTTTAATACATATATTAAAGATGGCAAATGAAATGTATATCTTGAGTTTTCTAGGAATAGCTTTATTCTAAATGAATTTTGCGTAACTGGCAAACCGTAAGAGAAAGACAAAAACTTAAGTATACAGAAAATGTAGATCATGTTAAAACACACTATTTATGTCATATACAGCTTTTTTTTCGTTAAATTGACCATTTCTGAGATATTCCTTTTTATTTGTATGATTTAAAATACTTAAACTTTTTTTCACACTTAAGTTGTAATCTTTTGGCTCTTAGAAACGGATTTTAACCATAATGGCAACCGACTTTTAAAAGATTTGACTATAGCTTTAGCCTAGTGTATTCCATTATTTTGCTTCTACTTACAAGAAAGCAAGTAATTAAGACAATCTCTGCTAATGTTTATCTCGATTATCATGCAGTAGAAGAATATGCTTTTAAACAATACTTTGTTTTAGCGATGTAGAGAAAGTCTGTCAATGGAACACACCAGCTTTTCGGATTAATGCAATCTAATGATAAGAAAGTAAAATAAGCATATTAAGAAGTATATAAATTAGTGTTTTCTTATAATTAGAAAGAATATTGGAACCCGGAACGTTTGATATACGTAAAGGGAACTGTAGTTATGAGAAAAGTGAAATAAAAAAAAAAAAGTTTTGATGTGTTCCATTCACATGACTTTCTCTAATTGTTCCGCAAACAAACCTTTTATTCAAAGGGTTAACCTTTTAGCTACATCATGCTAATCAAGATAAACATAACAGAATTAGTATTATTACTAGCTAGTAAAAGGGAAATAAGAATATGCACAAACTAAACCGATAGTAAAGTCCTTTAAAAGCCTGTAGTTATGTGAAACAATTGAAATTCCGTTCTCTTTTCTTGCCAGGAATAAACAAACGATAAACGAAAAGAAAGATGTCTTCCCGTTCGAGAAAAGTTTAAGTGCCTTAAAATTAATAGCAATAATCCGGAATGTCTTGAAAACGGTTAATTTTACAAAAAATGGTATATAGCTTTTAATGTGTGTTTTAATGAGATCTACATTTTTTGCGTAGTCAGTTTTTGTGTATCTCTTATGGTTTGTCACATATACAAAAGTCATCCAGAATGAAGAGATCCTCAGAGGCTATTCCTAGAAAATTCAAATTATATATTTCATTGGTCACAAAAATATCTTAAACATAACGTATTTTAATCAAAATGGTTAGAGCCATTTTTGAGAAAATAAAAAATTTCGATACGTGTTCCATGTAAAGGATAGTTGGGGGTGGGGGAAGATACTAAACTTAAATACCAAGTTTGCATTCAACGTCTTTTCGTTTTTCGGCTATGCTACACACACACAGACAGACAGACTGACTGACTGACAAGACAAACACAGGGACCTTTTTTCAATTTGTTTTTGATTCAGGGACACCAAAAAAACATGTATTTCCGGTGAAATCTCGGTATCGAATTTGTGGGTGCATTACAATACCTTCTCTGTACACTATGTTCATAGTACGTATAGAGAAAGTAAAAATAGTTACGGAAAAATAAGCATTCACTTTTAAAAATAGTATTTCTACCTCCCCCCCCCCTCCTAAAAGGACGTTTTACTCTTGAGTAAAGAATTCTACAACAAATTTATATATCGGTTAAAAGAAACGTGCGTATCCATGCGAATACAAAATAAACTGCCCCCAGAAAACTGGATTTTAGCGTTTGGGTTTGGAACAGAAAACTGGTGGCTGTGAGGTGTATTGGAGTGGGATATCGCGGTGCAAGGGCTGGTCACGGATAGCGCTAGTATCGCGCAGCCCGCCAGCAGCAACAGAAACAGAGGCCGTCAGTTGTGTGTTGACCGTCTGCTCTTGAGGAGTTAATATTGCATGGTGACGCTGTTCGCCGAGCGATGTTACTCCCGTCAGCTGTACTGGGGGAGGACTGATGTCGACTACCATGGAGACGGCCGGGATGCTGCGCTCTCTTCTGGGATCGCCGCATCACCATCATCATCAGGGTACCACGGCCGTCGTAGAGTTGCCCACCTCGGGTCAGGCCAGGCTCTCCCTACTGGACACCTGTCACAGGAAAATACGTCTTCTAGGAGGTGGGCCCGTCGCTTTCTTCGGGGGTCTAGTAGCGTAAGTACGCCATAAACTTTGCAAAAAAAAAAAACGTAGTTTCAGAGATAAAAGTATTTCTCGTGACAATCACACTCGAACATAAACAATTCTCATGAAGGATTAAAAAGAAAGGCTTTTGTTTCGAATAAATTAATTAGTTGAGTAGCATTCCTTCAGTAACATTTAATTTCGAACGTCAAGCTAAATCACTTCAAGATACAGTGAATTGTTCGACGTCCTGTTTCTGGTAGAGCGTGCTGATTGCTTTATGCTGCTACTTTTGTTTCCTTGAACGATAGCTTGGCAACTTTTATCCGATCGTTACTGTGCACAGTCAACCGTAACATGCAGCACAGTTTCGTCCCTCATGGAAAAACCTAACCCAGAAGTATAGCTGAAAACTTGCAGCTTTTAAGGAGCTAGACCGGTTTATGTGCGTCACTCCGAACCTGGACTCGAGTGTGGTTTACCATAAGTAATGCCACGAGTGTTTTCATCTTGTCGATAATTCACGAGCGAAGCGTCCTAAGAGATGAATACACGAGTTGTGTTTGATAAGACAATAGACTATTAATCATTTATAATATATAGGAAGGGTTATTTTATCAGGTTATGATTGTAATGCTCACATTAGTTCTCAAATGGTAGATGATGCATTCGACCATGTTTACTTATTGAATGTTTTTTCTTTTCTTTCTTTCTTCACTGCCTCCTGAATTATGAAATTGCCAACCGTACGAATGTCGATGGCAACAATGGAAATAAGGAACAATATTTTATTTTAGCTTTTAATAAGTAATACATGAAATGGAATTGAGGTTATTGCACTCATCTCATACATAAGAAATGCAAATAATTATTATTTTCACTCCTTTTTGAACTAAATACGTTATGAAATGGATAAAACTAGAAACATTCTAACTGAATTAATTGAAAGTACAATTGTAGAACTGATAAAGTGAAGGTTGGCTGTCTGGATTGTCACCTTGTTACTAATAATCAAGATAAGATTAAACATACGAACGTCAGTTACGAAACTATTTTAAAGAAATGAACATCAGCTGCGATAAGATTTTTCGACAATATCACTCCAGTAATATGACCGCGATTAGTTGAAATTGCCCAATCTCGGCCATTCCAATGGCGCTTTAATCGTTGAGCTGAATTGTCAATGAAAACCACAGGTTTTTCTAGTCAATTAATTATAGACATGAAATGCTAAATATCCTGTGTGTGCCAATGTGTAATATAGCAATTGTATTCCACCCAGTTCGATGATCGGAAATACATGATTTGAGATTTCCAAATTCCAAAAAAAGAATTTTAGAAAGACTCGCGCGTCTGTGAACAAATTAACTAAAAAAAAAAAAAAGGCTATTAAGCACTTGCTAATCAAGTTCGACGTCTTTCAAGGATTGGACAAGAAGATTTTCACCTCAAACTGCCCTTTAATGGAACAATTTTCGAAAATTTTTGATTTTCTCAAAACTGGCACTTCACGATTTTGGTTAAAATATCGTACAATAAAGGCATTTCCATTTTAAGTAATATGTATATCTTGATTTTTCTGGTCATACCCTCTGAAGACGTTACCATTTTGGACGACTTTTGCGTAACTCGGAAACCGTAAGAGATAAAAACTCTCAGCAAAAACATGTAGATCTCATTAAAATATACAATTTATGGCATGCATCTTTTTATATGTGCAGTTGACCATTTCCGAGATTTTCCTTATTATTGGTTTCAATTTTAACATATATAAACTTTTCTTAAACGGGATTTTGACATTCCTGTTTCTTTTGTTTCTGGCTACGCAAAGAGAACCAAAGTTCAATCACAAGCAACCAGCATTTAAAAGCTTTTAGTATATTGGTATTCCCTTATTTCCGCCCTGCTTCTAAGGAACAAGTAATACTGTTTATGTTGATCAGTAAGAAGTGGATTGAAGAATAAGTTTTTGTAAAAATAGTTTGTTACAAAATTGGTAGAAGATTGTCATGTGAGTGGAGCACAACAGATTTTTTAAACCCTGCTTCCTATATACAGCTGTCACTAAGGGTAGCTCAGTTGGTTAGGCCCTGGCTTTCTGAACTCATGATCACAGGTTCAAATCCGGCCTAGGCCGATGGTTTGTAAGTAAGTGTGCTTAAAAGCGACAGCTCCATGATAGATTTACTATCACGTTAAACAACTGCGGCACACCGGAGACGCTGATATAATCGTAGCAACTGACGCTGTGAACATTTTGTTGTAATGTCACTATGGACAAAACATATTTAATATTTGGTAAAGCTATACGGTTCCACCACCCATATACTGACATGCGCGCGGCACGCACACACGCGCTAAGTTGTTCAGATGTGAAAGTTGCCAGATTGCCAAAATTTTGACTTCTTGGGAACATTGGGGTTTTAGCTTCACAGATTCATCGTCTACACCCTGTCGCCTTCGGCCGCAACTGCTACACTCAACTTATAAAAATATCCCTCGGCTACGCATTGCGGCTTAGGGCCCTCCACGTTGGGCTACGCTTTGCAACTTAGGGCCTTAAACGTTTATAACAGACCAGTAAGTAATTAATTACAATGCGGCTCTAATGACGAAATAACAAAAGTACCCGCGTGTAGAAGTAATGCCAAGTGGTGGAACCATTGTATACTAATAATAATAAAATAGCAACCAAAATTTAAATTATACGTGCAGAGAAACACAATGAGAAAAATAAACCTGAATTAGAAACAGCAGGTTCAAGTTAAATAAAAATAAAATAAAAAGTTAATAATAATGATAATAAATAATGAAAAACATCAATAATAAAAATAACAAATATTATTCAATGGATCACATGGTTACGCAGTAAATTTATTGATTGCTTAAGGGTGGAACCTCTAAGAATGTCTTACCTCCGATGTCAGAGGCCCCGAATACGAATTTCGATTAGTGTGTACTGAAGCATTTTATTTGCCGACTGATATAACAGTTATTGGACGTTAAACTGGGGGGGGGGGAGACAGAAAAGAAAGTAAATATCATTGTTTTAGTATGCTTAACTAACACTTTTTACACCGTCATTTGGGAATTGTTTTAAGAATTTACATCAATTAAACTGCAAGCAAAGTTGATTTAATGTATTTCAATGGTTAAGAGTAGTCAATCTCAGAATTGGACACTGCAAACTGACACATTTCTTCATCATTAATAAAAACCCAGAATCAAAATGTGAGACCTGCAACACACGACTTACCGTCCAACAAGTGTTCTACATAACCATCAGACAATTAAAAAACAATAATATTTATAAGACAATGTAAAGTTTTTGAGTTATTGTGATGTGTGAACGTAACCATTTTGTATTTTGCCAATGTGTAAATAACTATTTTATGTACAATTTGAAAGGTCGCGATATGACTATGCTGTTAAAGTGACCCAAAATAAATTATATTGCAAAAAAGTTGTCGATTTATAAATTATATTCCTGTAGTACAAGTAGATAATACACTAATTTAGGCATCCTTCTACGCATTTTATTAATCCACAATCCGATATGATGACTTCAGGTTAAAGGCCATTAAACTAAAACTATAACAACTTTAAGGTTTAAATTCCACTCTGGTGTATTTTAGCTTTGCCGTTTATTATTATTTTTAGTAAGCCTTTGCTCTCTGTTCTTGACTAATATTTCATTCGTGATAAGGCGTTTTAACTGGGTCACATGAGTTCTACTTAAAAACATATTGTAATTTAATGTGTTTCCGTATCTACACTAATGCAAATCAAGATAAAAGGTTAAAAGAACCAAGAACACATCAACTACCAGCTGTACACTTTGCTGACATACGCAAAACCAGACAAACTTATATTCAGAAGTATCAAACTCTAACAGTGCATTGTTAGAAACTAAATTACATTATCTGGAAGAGAACATTGGCTGTTTTGTTTTGTTTAAGTGTGCTACTGCTTTCTGTGAACAGAAATCAACTCGGCCACGAAGAAAGTGATAACTTTATCTTCGCCTTGTCATGATGCCCCTCTTTATAAATGGAATATATGATTTCTGATTATTGACAGTGTTCATTAATTACTTTCTCTTTTCGTTAGCTTGTGAGCGCGTCTGGACAAATATCTAACTTTCTATTTAATCTTAATAAGGCAAAGTTATTTTCACATTCTTCACTACTTGTTGTCATTAGAGGCATTATCGT
This sequence comes from Hymenopus coronatus, assembly GCA_030762935.1. Classification (NCBI taxonomy): domain Eukaryota; kingdom Metazoa; phylum Arthropoda; class Insecta; order Mantodea; family Hymenopodidae; genus Hymenopus; species Hymenopus coronatus. Next base: position 52,973,026 of record CM060884.1, read on the forward strand.
ATTCTGGGTTTCCACTGGTAAAACACTCTTGAGGCACCCTAAAAACCTTGCGACAAGAAAACCCCACCTCAAATTGCCCCACACACCAACCTGTTACATAAACAAATTTTTGTAATTTTCTCACAAATAGTTAACAAATTCTATTAAACTTCATTACATGTTAAATTAAAATACCAGATGTTAAGATATTTGCATGACAAATGCAGATCTTAAATTTTCTGGGAACAGCCTGTGTAATTTCTCTATTCTGAATGACTAGACTAAATTGATTAACCGTAAGAGGTAGGTAAAATTTTACTACCCAAAAACATAGATCTCGATAAATCACACAGCTTATTAAAACATATTTTTGTGGTGTAGGTATATACATTTCCAACATATTCTTTGTTAGTAGTTTGGATTTTTAAATTCTTTAAGAGATGTCGCTATTCTGCTCTTCCTCAAACAAAGATATAAAAACTTTTATAAGTCACTATTAGCTTCTTCTCGTGCTCATGCAAAGAACATGGAATTTCAAAAGATCGTATTCTGATCCGCATTTTAAAAATCTACCCTTGTTAATTTTAACGTTTAGCTATGAAGTGTGTAAATGCATTATGAAATGTTATTTCGATTAATACGAAGTGAATAGAACACGCTGTTAAAATAATAGTTTGTAGAGGAAAGTGGAGAAAGTCATGTGAAAGCAAAACATCTTTTAAATGGAAGTCATCCCGGACCAAAGAATTTTTTTATATTAAAACATCTGATGTTATATGTTTTACATATATACCTCTTAATGATTTTGTTAAAATAACATTTTGAGATATAAAGAACAAAATTAAGGTCTCATGACGAAATAATTTGAACCAATTTAAACGTTCAAGATGTGATGGAAATACCGAAAATAAAGTCATGAAGGTTTATCAGTTTCGAAATTTATTGTTTGAGCTGGCAAAGAAACCATTTTTACTTTCTCTACTCGTATCTACTATTTACATAGTGTATAGAGAAGGTATTGTATTGCACCAAAAAATTCGATACCGATATTTCACCGAAAATACATATGTTGAGACCCCCAATAAAAAAAAAAAATTAGAAAAATGTCCGTGTGTGTGTGGCATAGCTTAAAAACGAAAAGTTCGTTAAATACCAAAATTGATAATTAAGTTAAGTAATTTACAACGATGAGACACGAAGATGCCCCACCCCTAACTACCCTTTACACGGAGAAAATTTCGAAAATTTTGATTTTTTCCAAAATAACTAACGATTTTGATTAAAATTTCTTATATTTAAAATATTTAAAATGTATATCTTGAATTTTCTGGGAATAGTCTCTGAAGACCTCTTTATTCTGGATTTTTTTTTCTCTATACGTACTAAGTACATAGTGTATAGAGAATGTATTATATTGCACCCAAAAATTCGATATTAGATTTCACCGGAAATATATGTTTTGAGACCCCATGAATCCAAAAAAGAATTTTTTAAAAAATGTCCGTGTGTATGGTATTTCTGTGTGTGTGTGTGTGTGTGTGTGTGTGTGTGTGTGTGCAGCATAGTTCAAAAATGAAAAGACTTGCTATTTAAGTTTGGTATCTTCCAAGGATGCGACACGAAGATTTTCAAAAAAATTTCCCCCACCCCAAACTACCCTTTACGTGGAAGAAATTTCGAAAATTTTTATTTTCTTAAAAATGGATAACGATTTTGATTAAAATATCATATATTTAAGGTATTTACTTGATAAATATAATTTATATCTTGAATTTTCTGGGAATGCCTCCTGAAGACTTATTTTATTCTGGATGAATTTAAAGGATTTTTGCATAACTGCTAAACCGTAAGAGGTGGACAAAAGGTTACCGCACAGAAAATATATAGCACATTAAGACACACAATTTATGTTACATACATTTTTTTCGTGGAGTTGATCGTTTTTAAGATATTCCTTGTTTTAGTTTCTGCTTTGAAAAATTTATAATTTTCTCATACAGGAATTTGTCAACTCCTGTCCATACAAACAAAGGAACTTCAGTGACATAGCAACCAGCATTTGGCTATCACTTTAACCTATGGTACTCCTTTATTTCGCTTTTACTTACAAGGAAGCAAGTAGTAAGACTATTTCTGCTATTTTTTCTCGATTAGCATAGTTAATGGAAGCATCAGCTTTTTAACAATACTTTTTTGCAGAGATATAGAGAAAGTCATGTGAATGGAACACATCAGTTTTTTTTTTTAAAGGTTGCATACCTAGTAAATATTCTTTACTTAAAACTTTTCTCATACGGGAATTTGTCAACTCCTGGCAGTGCAAAGAAACGGATTTTAATCCCATAGCAATCACATGTTAAAACATTTGACTGTCTGTTTAGCCTAGCGTATTCCCTTATTTCTCTTATACTTAAAATAAGGAACTAATAAGAAGATCCTTTCAGCTAATATTTATCTCCGTTAGCATGAAATAGATTGAAGAATTAAGTTGTTACAGAGATGTAGAGAAATGTCATGTGAATGGAACACATCGGATTTTTTCTGGAAGAGATGTATATCTAACCTTAAGATGTTTGCCTTATTTCCAATTATGGAATAACTCTATCTAAATTAAAAACAAAGAAAAGCGAGATATGGCAAGAATTTTACGACACAGATGTCATTATCTGGACGAACCAGGATTTTGACCTGAGGCATTCGTCGATCATTTTGCGGTACATGATTTTCATTTCTAATGCTGGAACAGAAATTTATGAGTCATATCAATACTGCATATGCGTGTAGTGCAGTTAACTGCAAGATATATCATGCAATGGACTGCACACTTTGGCTAAACAAAGTTCTGGCTGACTAACATTGTGATGTTAAAAAAAAAAAAAAAAAACAACTAAATGTTATCATGCATTTAAACCAATGAACTCATATCACGAACACTCTGCGGCTAAGAATTGTTTTAATGTAAATTATCTTGGATAAACTGATGGCACTGGTCCGAGTCAAAAGCGTATCAATGCAATTTTTGCGGTTTCGACATGCTTTCTTTCCTTTTTTACGTTCCCTACCAATAACAGCGGAAGTGCTGCATTCTATCTAAAATTAAGTAACGAGATCTCACCGGAAACACATGTTGAAATCTCCTGAATCAGAAAAGTTAATTTAATGACGAATTACATGATTGTGATGTGATAGAGGAGTGGGAAACAGATAAAAAATGTAGGATTTAAAATTATCGCAAATTGTATATAAGGAACAGTTATGAATGTATAAAGGACAGAAGAAGTCGTATAATTGTAACACTTAGTTTTTTACTTTCTCTATGGAACTATGTACATAGTGTATAGAGAAGGTATTGCAATGCACCCAAAAATTCGATACTGGGATTTCACCGGAAATACATGTTTTGAGATCCCCTGAATAAACAACATTGGAAAAATGTCTGTGTGTGTGGGCAGCATATCTCAAAAACGAAAAGACCGTTAAAAACCAAACTTGGTATTTAGGTTTGGTATCTTCCAAGATTTTCAAGAAAATCCCCCCACCCCCATCTACCCTTTACATGGAACTTTTTCCGTAAATTTTGATTTTCTCAAAAATGGCTCTAATGACTTTGATTAAAATATCGTATATTCAAAATATTTACCTGACAAATAAAATGTATATCTTGAATTTTCCAAGAATAATCTTTGAAGACTACTTTATTCTGGATGAATTTTACGGATTTTTCCATAGCAGCTAAACCGTAAGAGAGGACAAAAGCTTACCACACAAAAAATGTAGAGTACATTTAAACACACAATTTATGTTATACACATTTTTTTCGTGAGTTGATCCTTTTTGAAATATTCCTTGGTTTGGGTTTCAGTTTTAAAGAACTTATACTATTTTCATACAGGGATTGGTCCACTGCTGTCCATACAAATAAAGGAGCTTCAGTCACATAGCAACCAGCTTTTGACTATCATTTTAACCTATCCCGTCTACTTGCATGGAAGCAAGTAATAAGGTTATTTCTGATATTTTTTTCTGGATTAGCATGAAGCAAATAGAAGCACAAACTTCTTAACAATAGTTTGTTTTCACAGATGTGGAGAAATCACGTAAATGGAACACATCAGATGTTGTTTGTAATGAAATCTCCTTTGAAGCCTGTTGTATGAAAACAAATGGCAAATAATCGGTGTGTTTTTATAGTGTTTAACGCCCGCTGTTACTATTATGACAGCATGATGACACTGATGATGGAACACCGGTGGGATGTGATGACGGGGCATACTGGAGAACCCGAGGAAAACACGCCCCTGCGCAGCTTTGTCCACCACAAATCGTACATGCGGTCGCTTGGGATCGAACCCTAGGTCAGAGGCGAATGGTCTAACCCGTCGGTCACGGCGCGGCCGGGTGTGTGTGTGTGTGTGTGTGTGTGTGTGTGTGTGTGTGTGTGTGTGTGTGTGTATGCATGCGCGCGCGCGGCTCGTAAATATCATGATTTTGGAATTGATGTAATAATGTTGCTATGATTCGTTTTCATTTAAATAGAATCTTGGATTCTATTGTGGCTATCATATCGTGGCCAAGCGGTGGATGCATATGGACTTAATCCACATCAGGACAACGCAGTGCTTCATATCTCAAGAACTATAAGGCGCTGCTGGACTCCGTTGTGTCCAATGTTTTCTGAATATGCAATGAGGTTAATTTCATATAACGGATGTTAATGGACTAAACCGAAATAATTTCGGAGGTTGTAGACGTGTCTGATATAAGGTAACTTGTAATAGGCACTGCGTGTCAATAGGTTAATCACAACGCAATAATTATAAGGTGTTAAAACATGTTGGTATCAGATGCAGATAATCGATGCAAAGCCGGATTAAAAATCGGCTTAGTATGTATTTTAAACTGCTGCATGAGTATAGAAATATCAATTTTCAAAATTGGCATTTTAAAGAATTACTGCTATTTGGTCTCTGCCAGAGTTAAATTCAAGCACCTGACTGTAGCTGTTTCTCTTAAGATTTTAGAAATGGTTATCTTATTTTAACTGCCTTGCAGTAGTTTACCTCACTTGGTTGAAAAAAGTAAGAAGTTCTTTATGAAGGAGCATATTCTTCTCTTCCTGCTAGAAGGATTCCATAAGAGAAAGGACAAACTCTAGTTTGACTGCAATTCTAACACCCCGACTGATCTTTGTTTTGAGCCATGAATTCTGAGTAACATATAACTCTGCCATCACTAAATCTTGTTTCCATAACTATGTATTTTATAAGTTTTAACAAAGTAGGTTAACAACACACACACACACACACACACACACACACACACACACACAAAACGTAGTGAATGCCCAAACAAGCCTAGGTTGTATAGCAATAACGACCCGAGGAGTAAATGATTCATCAGTGTGGCAACGTTTGTTTACGTTTCCAAAGCAACGGCTTTCCCCATCTTAGCCTTCACCACTCCTTGCTTGGCATCTTTTAAAAATCAGACTGCAGAGGACATTTTGAATCTTAAGTAACCATGCCATAAAACATAACACTTTTAAGTCTTTGCTTTGACTTAGTGCTCAAATTTTGTGCATAATGTTTGCGTTTATTTTCTGTTAAATGGGAGAGTATTACGCAATAAAATGCAAAATGATATCAGCTTGTTCATACTAATGCAATCATCTCCGCCTCTTATCATCATATGTGGTTACAACTTCTTGCGTAATTAAGAAATACGCGCTGAAAACAGTAATTTATTTACTTCTGGACACCATAGTTTTTGAGAACCTTGGCCTGGTTCATTGCAGCTGCTCATTCTATTCCGTGCCGTCTTCATCCTTTCACCTTTAATTCTGGTCGGATTTCCGTTTCTATCTCATCTGGCCATCTCAACCTTGGTCTCTACTTCTCTTTCCCTTTTCTTTCTTGTCCATTGTTGTAGGCTGGGTTTGTCCCCTCAGGCCGTGCATTTTTGTTTCGGCAGCTAGAGAGGCGTTCTGTTTTGGGGGAAGTATCACCTCATTTCGCAGGCGTAATCGCTTGTGTAAACCCTGGACACCAAAATGTCCAGCTAGTCTAACATCTGATGTGTTGCATTCACCTGAATTTCTCTACCATCATTTTATGTGTAGTATACGAACTACTCTCTCAACAAGCTTATTTTTCTATACACCGATTTCATTTTAATGGAGATAATTCTTTGTAGAAATAGCTGCACTCACACATTCACTCTCACATACATACTTCCAGACTCTGTGGGGTATATGGAATAATTTGGAGAAAGAAAAATTCCCCACCCCAGCCGGGAATGGAACCCGGGATCTCTGAGTGAGACGTCAGCTCCTTGGCCACTTGAACACGGAGGCAGTCTCATCGCTCTTGTTTTTCGGAAATGCAAAGGGAACCGAACTTCAGTTGTTTACATATCAATCGACTTTTAAAAGATTTGATTATCGCTTTAGCCTAGTATGTTCTCTTATTTCCCTTCTGCTTATAACGAACTAAGTAGTAATACCAATTGTGTTAATGTTTATCTTGTTTTGTGTTATGTAGATAGAAGAATAATCTTTTGCAAGAATAGTTTGTTCTGAGAAGGTAGAGAAAGTCACGTGAATGCAACACATCAGATTTTTACTTTCTCTATACGCACTATGCACATAGTGTATAGGGAATGCATTGCACTCCACCAAAAAATTCGATTTCGAGATTTCACCGGAAATATATGTTTTAGGGTCCCCTGTATCCAAAAAAAGTATTTTCAGAAAAAGGTCCGTGTGTCAGAGTGTCTGTGAACACGATAACTCAAAAACGAAAAGTCGGTAAAATACCAAACTTGGTATTTAAGTTTAGTATCTTCCAGGGATGCGCCACGAAGATTTTGAGAAAACCCCACCCCAAACTACCCTATAAATGGAACTTTTTTCGAAAATTTTGATTTTCTAAAAAATGGCTCTAACGATTTTGATTAAAATATAATATATTAAAGATATTTACCTGACAAATAAAATGTATATTTTGAATTTTCTGGGAATTGCCTCTAAAGACTACTTTATTCTGGATGAATTTTGCATAACTACTAAACCGTAAGAGATGGACAAAAGCTTAACACACAAAAAAAAAAATGTAGATCACGTTAAAACACACAATTTATATATACATTTTTTTCGTGGAGTTGATCGTTTTTGAGATATTCCTTTTTCTTGGTTTCAGCTTTGAAAAACATACTTTTCTCATACAGGAATTTGTCAACTCCTATCCATACAAACAAAGGAACATCAGTCACATAGCAACCAGCCTTTGGCTTTCTCTTTAACCTCTGGTACTCCCTTATTTCGCTTCTACTTACAATAAAGCAAGAAATAAGACTATTTCTGCTAATTTTTCTCGATTAGCATGAAATAAATAAAAGATAAGCTTAGTAACAATAACTTGTTACAGAGATATAGAGAAAGTCATGTGAATGGAACACATCAGATTTTTTTAAAAAGGTATTCGTTTCATTCGCATTAATTTCCTTATCCAGAATCGACTATTTTAATATTCTAGTTTCTCCATTGCTTGATTATAATTGAAGGAAGTGTTAACATTACAGCCAAAAATCGATATAAAAGTCACTTTTAGATTGGTGTTTATCAAAGGCCTGGTATATGAACTCATTCCCAGTTGTATTATCAGAGTGCTTTTGTTTTGTGTTAAGAAATGCACTCGTGTAGGAAGAGAAGCTACTTGCTGAGCCATGCCGCAATGCAGGAAGCCACTTGAAGCAGGACAAATATCCTCGAGCAGCTCCTATTGATTCATATAGTACTGGTTCCTTCTCACTTCCCACTCACCTCATTCTAATTTTACACGCACTTGACGTTCTCTATGCATAATTTTCTTCACGGTCAATAAAAGTAGCTGAAGTTCTCGCTTGTATGCACAAACTATATAGATTCCCCAGTCTTTCTTTGCGTTGTTTCTTTTTTCCGGAAGGATTGAGAGATACAGACACATTGCAGTTTTTGATTCGTTGCCAGCGAAAGAGGAAATTATATTAATATCAAAAGTTTTCAAAATTTCAACGGAAGCATCATACAGTAGTGACATTAGTTTTGCACATTCTTTATTTAAATTAACCTCCAGATAAAAAAATGTACATTCTTATCTGATACATTGTAGCCAAGGAGTGTTACCATACTGGAGTAATGAAACTTTTACCCTAAACTGGAGCTAATTTAGGCTACTTTGAGATTATATAAATGTACGCTATATATTATTTTTTTTTTATTGCTTCATTTGTATAGCCCCCTTTAACATCAAGAGTCATATCGGGGGCTTTCACTTGTGAAACTGTAGGTTCAGAACATTAGGTTAAACTTTATATTACTAAACACACAAATTCACTCTCACATTCATACTTCCAGACTCTATGGGAGATAGGGAATAACTCTGGTTAAAGAAAAATTCCCCGCCCCAGCCGGGAATCGAACCCGGGACCTCCGGGTGAGAAGTCAGCTCGCTGACCACTCGATCACGGAAACAGTCTACATTGTTATTTTGTATTGTGTCCAATGTGACTTTTTAAGTTATTGCTGCAAGTTAAAATAAAACTAAATTTTTGGAGAAATCTATTAATTTTTACTTTCCTTTGCTTATGTACAATGTACATAGTGGATAGAGAAGTATTGTGTCCAACCCAAAAATTCGATATCGAGATTCGGGGCCACTTTTACATTGGTTGGAGGTGTCAACTCATCGTCCATAGGGGACTCAATAGGACGAAATCCGACTTGCGGACGTGAAAAATAGCAATTTAGCCCAAGTAGCTTTTCTTTCAATCAATGGGTGCAAATAAACATTACAGAGGAACAACCGCTTTACTTCCCTTCCGAAGGAGGAAGGCCATACGTTCGAAAAAATCATCACCCTCCGCTGGATTTTAATCCGCAACCTTGGGCATAAGAGGCTAACACAGCAACCACTACAACACAAAGGGCGACCGATTAAAATGAAGTAGAAGCGAAAATAATCTTTCGGGAAAATATTTTGTATATTTACTAATAAACAATAGAGGGCAGAGAAAGTTATCTGAATGTAAACTCATAAAAGCTCATTTCCAACATATTCTTTGACGAAGGTATGTGGTGTATATATTTGCATGCGGTTGATTTAAGGTGCTATGAGTATTTGTCTCCGCCGGTGAAGAGCGTGCTTCCTGGTGCCAAGAAAATTCCCTTCAGGCCGGCCATTGAAGGCTATGTAGTATAAAAATGGCCAAGTATTTCTTTAACGTTTAATTGCATGAATTATTTTGCTACATATAGACCGGAGTTTATATCCCTTTCACTGGCACTACAACTGAAGCGACTTGAATAGCCGTAATCGTTAGTGCGATACGAAGTGGATTGGCCATCCGTTCAAAGCCGAACGTCGCAGGTTCGAGTCCCAGCGACAGCAGTCAATTGCGCCTGTGCTGAAGGCACACCCGCCCAGTACATTTGACCGCAGTTGCATGGCTTTTTTATAAAACCACTATAGTTTTAGTGCAAAAATAATTTTACAATATAAAACGGCTATAACTAAAAAAAAGTCCGCTGATTGTAAAAGCTTTGATTAATCATCTTTGTTGCATATATGCAATAACATGCAATAAAAGGTTCAAGTGCATGTTTAAAGAAGGACGCACAAATGAACAGTTATTCACCTTTGTAGCATTTATGCAACACCATGCTATATAGTGGTAAGGTGCATAATTAAAGAAAGACGCACAAATGAACATTTATTCACTTTTGTAGCATATATGCAACACCATGCAATTTAGGGGTAAAACGCATGTTTAAAGAAAGACGCACAAATGAGCAATTATTCACCTTTGTAGCATATATGCAACACCATGCAATGTAGGGGTAAGGTGCATGTTTAAAGAATGACTGACAAATGAGATGCAACACCATGCAATATAAGGGTAAGATGCATTTTTAAAAAAAGACTCACAAATGAACAGTTATGTTTATTTTAATGTGTAGAGGCCAAGTGCCTCATTACTGTCAGCGGTTGACAGGAAAAGAAAAATCATTTGCAATGTTTTTATATTTGCTTGCGATTTGTTTTCATTGAAAGTGTGTTCTTGGAGGAATAAAGTGCTCACTGTCCTAAAGTCCGTGAACAACAAGTAAGGAGTAGAATGGCATATCCTTAGGGTACCCTTAGAAACGAAAGCCTGAGTAACGCGTTTCGAAGAAGAGCCATGTTTCAGCCTCGTCTTACGTCAGGTCCTGTGGGATATTTGTAGAGCACGGGCGGAATCTGATGTACGAGATGCAGAGTGCATTCGAAGTAGGTCGAGATATCAACAACATGCTTCACATAATTTTACATAATTAAAATTACGTGCACTGTATAGCCTGAAATGCATGCTAGATCACACTATTCTCGTTTTCTCCTGTGTTGGTCGTGTTCTAACAAGGGGACATTTGCATCCCGCTGCTCATTTCAAGGTCTCGCTACGCATTTCCTATTCAAAATAGGTTGAAGCTACATTTAAAGAATGCAATGTGCAATAATAGTTCCAGGAATATCTTTAAATGCGTTTCACAAAATCGAGGTACGATCCCGGTTTGTTACGGTATTTTTTCTATCATAAGGAAATTTAAAAGGCAAAACTTGGTCATCAGTTTATCGGAAATACTAATGCATCATTGTGCGGTGGTACCTGTTCGAAAATTAGATTAAAAGGAGAGGGGGGGAGAGGGAGAGAGCAGACAGGGTAATATTCGAAGGATTGCAAGTTAACAGCATTACGGGGATTGATGAAGTCAGACAGGCGGGGTCGGTACACTCACTGTCCGCTCAGCACTATTGAAACGACGCAACATAAGTTACTACTCCTGTTTTTGCTTCTTTTTCAACTGTGCCCAAACTATTGATAAGATGTTTTGCCGAAAGCATCGAAGGTGTGGCATTTGCAAATGCAGTCTTTTGTAGAAGAATTTGGGTAAGAGCTCTTTATGTATTGATGGTGATTCGCAGAGAAGCTTTTTTTTGGTATAAACGCTCCTTAAAAAAAGTAGGAATTACACCTCAAAATGTATGTTGTTGCACATTTCATTAAATGTAACCATGACGAAAGAGAGTAAACTAGTAAAAAAGATAATTTACTATATTCTTTGGACAGAGTCTTTTGAGACAACAAAGGGCAAAGGTGGGATACTAGGATTTTGTGTTAGCTGCAGTGCGGCCGCATGACTTCCTAATCTCCTCTTACTGTCGCAAAAGACTGACCAAACAATATCTGTAAACCACAAGCTGGCGCACAGTATTGTAAATACGATTATGCACTAATATATACGTTACATTGTACTGCTGTAATACAATTGATTATTTTAGGACTATTAGGCAGGTTAGTACTAGCCTTCAAAGATAGAGTTCCCAACACCAAGTTAAAGGAAATAACGAAACTGGAAGATAAATCCTAATGAGCCACCGACGAAATGGAAGTGGGGAGGCCACGTGGCGAGGCTCCAGACACCACTAATGCGGACTAGCTCCCCACATGAGTCATATCGAGCTACCCGTGCAACCGAGCTACCTTTAGGTCTGCAGGGACAAAGCGGCGATTCATTCACTACCATAGGATGCATGGCTTTTAAATAAACACATAAATAACGTTACATGTTTATGGTAAACGTTTACTATAAAATAAAGTGCAATCACTAAACGTGACATTTTTGCAATGGTCCCGCCTGCTGCTCCAAAACCGGTTCGTAGAGCATGCGCTCCTTGCGTCTACAGGTGAGCTTTACATAACCCAAATTTTAGATATCCTTTTTTACCTGGGACTTGTCTTCATCTTTAGGTACGTTTTTAGAAATAAAGGGAAATTGTTCCCCTTTTATAAGGACATACGGAGCTCTTTTTACTTCAGAGCACGGGAAAACTATTTTTGCAATTCATCGGTATATTTCAAAGCACAATAGTATGCAAGAAAGGGACTAATTAGTTTATCAGTAGTTACTAAACATGTTATATTTTTATTTGTTAGCAAAACTGGGTCCCATTATAACGCGAGGAACATAACAATCTGGGATAGTTTCACAAAGGAAAAGGATAGAGGCAGTATGAGTTTTAATCTATGGGGTATAAATAAGAATTAAAACTTTTAACAACTGACACTCATCAACCAAAAGCAGCTTTACCAGTTTCTTTTTAAAAGAATGAGACATTTTACTTTCTCAAAAAGTACTAGTGCACAGTAGATAGAGAGTATGCCATCCAAAAATTCGATATCGAGGTTTCACCGAAAGTACATGGTTTAAGCCCTTCTCCCTAAGTCCAAAAAAACATTTTTAGAAAAAGGCCCAAGTGTGTATTTTGTGTGTCTATTGAAAACATAACTCATAAACGAAAAGTCGGTCCAATACCAAAGATGCAAGATACCAAAAAGTCCTGGGATGAGACACGATGCCTTTCAGGAACCCCTCCCCCCAATCTTAGGTAATTACTCTTTACATGCAACATTTTTCCAAAATGTTTATTTCCTCAAAAATGGATGTAACGATTTTGATCGGAATACCATAATTTTAGATATTTTCATGGCAAACGAAATGTACATCCTGAATTTTCTGGAAATATTTTGGGAACATCTCTTCATTCTTGATGACTGTTGTATAACAGTTAAACCGTAAGATATAGAAAAAAACATGCTGCACACAAAATGTGGATCTCGTTAAAACATACAGCATTTCATATACATTTTTGTTTTAGAGTTAACCGTTTCAGGAAGTCTCTCGTCTTTTGTTTTATTCCTGGTCATGCAAAGAGAGCCGAATTTCAGTTGATTGACATAGCTAGCAGCTTTTAAGAGATCGCTTTAGTCTAGTGGATTCGCCAATTTTCCTTCTACTTACAAGGAAACAAGTAGTAAGACCATATCTGCTTGTGTTTATTTCGATTAGCTTGATGTAAATGAAAGTATATTTTGTAAAAATAGTTGGTTTGCAAAACAGCTAGAGAAAGTCATTTAAATGGCTTTATAGGTAGAAATTATTGTAAATTATTACGCTGAAGATACGCTTTTATTGCAAATTATTCAGTGAATACCTTTTATCTTCCCCGCTGGCTAATGGCACTTTTGCTGGTAAGTCATGTGTCGCTTCTGTACGCCAGCCGGGGGGGGTAGCAAAACAATATGCGTTGTAAAATATATAAAGTGTTAATATTTTTGTTGTAAAACTTTTTTCAATAATATCGATAAACCTCGAGGAAATATTTTGTAAAATTCTTCGCGGATATACATTTTTCTTGTCAGTGTTGAAGTTTTACCAACCATTCTGGTGAAGAGTATAAAATTGTTATATGTGGCAATCGCCGTGATTTGTAGGCAACATGCTAAGTTCTTACGTAATGCGGACATCAAACTTTGACTCCGGACAGTACCCCATAGCCTATAAATAGCCCGCCTGAATAGTGCAGTGTGTTTGCCTCACATTCAACAGGTCGCTGGTTCGAATCTCGCTTAGGGGGAGTTACCCGGATGAGGTATTTTTCGGGGTTTCCCTCCTGAGAAGAGAATGTCGAGTAACTCTAAGCTGCATAAACATCATTTCACCAATTTCATTCATCGTCCGAAATGACCAACCAGGTTAAAGGTCAACAAGCTTTTATATATATATATATATATATATATATATATATATATATATATATATATATAAGTGTGTTTAAAATGTGAACTGTGGTTTCTTCTATGTAATACACCTTCATAATGAGCCATAGTTCATTCTGATGTTCCATTCCAATTACTCTCTCTACATCTCTGTAACAAATTATTGTTAAAAGGCTTATTATTCTACTTCATGCTAAACGAAATAAATATTAGCAGATATGGTCTTAGTACTTGCTTTCTTGAAAGTAAAAGGGAAATACGAAATACACTAGGCTAAAGCGATATGAAATCTTTTAAAAGCGGGTTGCCATGTGGTTGAAATCCTAGTCAGAAGTTACAAATTCCCGTGTTGAGTAAAGTTTTAAGCGTTTTAAAACTGTAACCAGTTGTAAGGGATATCTCGGGTATGGTCAACTCCACAATAAATGTATATGATATAAATTATTGTTTTAACGAGATTTACTTTTTTTTGAGTAGTAAGCTTTTGTCTAAGCAACTGTGATAGGTAGGGGATTGGAGATGATGCTAGAAAACATTCTACCTATCATATAGTAAAGGAAATCACGGCCTTTAAGGATTATGTAGCTGAGTTTACAAAATATCTCGCTTAACCGTTTCACTCCCAAAACGTGCTTAATGATTTTGTGTGCACATAACAATTTGAAATGGGCATGCTAAGCCTGTAAGATTTGCATTAAAAATATACCATTTTCAGATATAAGAACGAAAGTATAGTTTTTATTGCGTAGCATTAAGTTTTATTAGCGACATTTTGTACATGTTGAGATAAAATAAAATGTCTTTTAACATTTTACGATGTGAAATCGCATTTCTCACCATAACGGCCGTAGAAATCCTGTTAAACGCCCGTTAACTTGAAAACATTTCCTTGCATGCGTTTAACTTTGGGTTTATTTTGCCTTCATGTTTTTGCGTTATATATTTTTGTTTTCCCTATGTGTAACTTTTTAAACGCTCAAACGTAAACCTTTTCAGGGAAAAATAGAATTTTAATTTTTGATACAAATACTTGAGAAGCAACACTGTCACAACGTGTATTAGTGAAATTTTGGCGAAATCTGATATGCGGTCCACACGCACATTGGGCATTTAACATCTACAGAAAATTGCACGAGTTACTTAACACAACTTGGAATTTAGCAGAACTTCCAGATCTTGAAATTGGAAAATTACTACTGCTAGCTACTGTAAAAACTTTTCGGAAGTAATTGGGCCTCCCTTTTTAAAGAAATATATTCATTTCATATACGAATATCAACATAAGTGACGTACAATATGTATTGGGAAAATCCATAAAATGAGTAAATAGAAGCACAATAGACCCATTTAAAAACTAGGAAGGAATCAGCTTCTAACCAAGCAGACATTGTGAATTTTCAAAATTTTGCTTTGAAATGTTTCGAAGTCGGTATAAAGGCCCCGCAATGGCTTCGAAGGTTAAGCTTAAAAAATTCGTTCCCATAGAAATGACAGATAATTAAAGAAAATACATGTAAAGTTGATTGATTTTTAATTGGTCTAAACTAGAATTATTCAGCGAGAGAATCTGAGACATGGTACACATATCCTTAGTTGAACAATTATTTTTCTGTTCCTCTCGCATACTATCTCGATTATAACACGTTCTGCATTTGATATGTCAAACCATCTGGTCCTCATTTTTCTCTTTCCTGTCTCCCTGCCTCACGTTTTTGGTGGTTGTCAGCGGGCCCGTTCTTGTATGCTAACGATTTACATACGTTTTGTTCCGGCATTGTATTTTCATTAGAGTGCAGTTAGTAGTCAGGTGTTTTGCGGACATATCCAATTATCATCTCGCTTTTGTGGGCTATAATGCCTTCATTTGTCACAGGGGTATAGAAATGTTCGTACGCCTGACTTCCTGATATTCGCTAATTATGGAGTATTTTCACCATTTTTGAAAAGTAACTCTAACACGTTTTCAGGTGGTAGAGACATTTCCAATGAAATGTAGCCTTTGTTGTATATTCTATAGGAATTGGGTCAGCTGTGATCTACGGAGTAAATGACATGTTGTTTATGGACGCTCGTTAAATACCTGTGGTTCTTAGCTTCCCATTCTAAATTGGGCGTGAAAGACGGCTTAATTTTGCTCATAGGCCTCTTTTATCAGGCTTGAGGTACTTTAACGTGCCGTAAATCTACGACACGGGACCACCGGCTTTACTTCCCTTCCGAAGGAAGCCATGCTAAGGATTTTTACACCCGAAAAAATCCATCGTCCGCCGCCGGGTTTGAACCCGATCTACGGAGTGTTTTCATATGTTCTGGACACGACCTTAGGTTCTTAAATTTCAAACAGTGGTTCTTAGAACTATATTCCATTAAAAGATATGATAAAACATTTTATAGTGTAATATATCATCTTCGATCACATCTGTGATTTAAAAAAAATCTTATGTGTTACGCTCACACGACTTTCTCAAACTTCTTACAAAAGATTAATCGTCTTTCTACACAATGATAATCTAGATGAACATTAGGAGAACGTTCTTATTACTTAGTTCCGGGAACTTAGGGAATACACTAGGCTAAAGTGATAGTCAAATGTTTTAAAATCTATCGTTATGCGATTGCAAATCGCTTCAGAAAAACGGACACTTCCTGTCTGAGAAAAGCATAAGTAATTTACAAGTGAAACCAATAACAAGGAGTATCTCGGAAACGGTTACCTCCACAATAAAAACGTAAACGGCATACATTTTGTGTTTCTACATTTTGTGTAATAAGTTTTTGTCTATCTCTTATGCTTTAGTAGTTAAGCAAAATTTGGCAAAATTCATCCAGAATAAAGAGGTCTTTAGAGGCCAGAAAATTCAAGATATACTTTTATTTGGGATGTAAATATCTTTAATATACGGGATTTTAATCAAAATCGTTGGAGCATTTTTGAGAAAATCAAAATGTTTGAACATTTTTCCATTTAAAGGGTAGTTTGTGGGGGGGATTTTTTTTTTTTAAATATTCATGTCACATCCTTGGAAGATAATAAACACAAATACCAAGTTTGGTTTAAGCCTTTTCGTTTTTGAGCTATGCTGTCCACAGACACACACGGACCTTTTTCTAAAAATGTATTTTTCGCACTCGGGGGACCCCAAAACATATATTTCCGGTGAAATCTCGACATCAAATTTTTGGGTGGAATACAATACCTACTCTATCCACTATGTACATTGTACGTGCGGGCTAGAGAAAGTATTAAAATGGCAGAAACACATATTAGTCACATGAAATGCTTCACAGTCCAAAACATAATAAATTATTATAAAAACAGAAACAAAATAGAAGCCATTATTACAGCTGGTGGTGGTAACTGTTGGATATGCTTTATAAATTTGTAATAAAAGATGTGATAAAACGTTTGACGTAGTGTAATGTACTCGACAACTTTAATGTGATCATTGATCACATTATGTGAACAAAAGTTTTGTAACATTCTGTGACACAGAAATGCGAGTGTGATATAGGCCTTAGCTTCTGGAAGTTACCGTATTCTAGAGGCTGCTGCTATTGTCAAGGTTATTTCAATTTCAGCCTTATTAAGCTTACAAACAATGCTAACAGAAGGATTTGAATTTCAAATTATGCTGGCTCACTTCCTAAAACGTCGTGTGCTCGTCTGCCGATCGAGTTTGCATCAGAACCAAATGGTAACAGAATTCTGGAGTTCATTGTTAAAGTTTAATCATTAACGGCACTTAGAGAACAAATATGTTAATATAAATACAAAACTAGTGACCAAAAATGTTCTGTTATAAAAATTCAAGACTTTTAGAATAAAGGATTGCAGTGACCAATATGACTTCAGTGTCATTCGATGTGAACCTAATGCAATCGTTTGAAAATGTAAAACAATATGTCGGTAATAATATAGTTATTATTTTATAGCTTTGAATCTCAGTCAAATTGAATTCTCTGGAACACATCTTGTCAAAATACATTTTTTCGTAGTATGTTTTTGAGCCACTTCATATTAATGTCACTATTTTGGAATCAAGGCCGGAGAAAAGAAGAGATATCTCTTCCGCCTGTCTTTCCGCTTTATTGTCAGCCCTCAGTCGTTATGGTGAATACGTTGTATAATATACCTCGAACTAGTTGAATTATTAAATGAAAAACAGCGTACGAGCATGTGCTTGAACTCTGGCATATACATGGAACCACCCGATATCAGGGTGTATAACGTACTTAATGCATTGTTGTCACTATCCTCTGGTTCCGAAATTAAGCGAAACCCACCGACTGAAAATGGGAGCGGAGCACCCAGTAAAGGATGCACGCATCTGTTTCCTTTTTTACTGCACCTATGTGCATGAATATATTGGAGTTCTTTTTATATTCTTGTTTATTATTATTGCGAATATAACCATTATTGATAGTTGAATTTTGCTATTTAAGTCTTTCCTAGATTTTGCCTTTATTTTTATTTGTTGATATTTATGTAAGATTAAATCCATGCAGCATCTAATTAGATTTTTTTGTAAGGTCATCAACCAGGCATGGATAATCGTGGATAATTGCCTTTTGACCTCGAGCTTTCCGGTAAGAGCCATGTATGACTCGCCCAACCAGGGGCCAAAAGGATCCGAACGAGAAGCATCTGCGCCATCTGTCCGGCACCTACACACTCCGAAACCTAGAAGCAGCCCTTGCTTGGTACATAAGAAGGAAAGGGACATGAGAGAAAGGAAATTGCGGCAGATGGGAAGCTATCCCAATATTCACATACTAGCCACGTAAAACTCGGCGCTGACGATCGACGGGAATCGAGCAGGGGACCTTAGCGCTGAGCCAATTGATAATTGTATTGTTAGTTGCAAAGGATATCCTTTGTTTTAGTTGCAATTTTTTATCTATATGCATTTCCTAACAACGTTAGTTACTTCCCAGTATCAGGCCGAGTAATGCTTTCGAAGATATTACGTGGTAGGTTATAAATCAATTGCCCTGAATGGAAATTGTGCCAGGTTTGCTCTGTTACCTTGTGAAGTGTATATCTTTTTAATTAGTTTTTGTCTCCCCTCTCGCTTGTGTTACGCTCGTATTCGAAATTAATCTAAAAAGGAGAACAACCTCCCACCCTTACCGCAAACGGATGACACCGTGGTGCTGAAAATGGGACACACGTGTGACATTTGGTGTTAAGTGACCCCCAGTGAGTGAACTGCTGTGACCCAACCATTCCTCAGAATTTTTTAGTTCAGATTGATCCCGGAAAATGTGAAAGGATGTGCACATCTGCGAAGCAACACTGGAAAAGTTACCCGAAATATATTGGGAGAAGCCGGTGGTGTCATACTGTGCAGTGCTCGGGTTATTAGAAACCACAGAGATGTTGCCAATAACAAATAAACAATAAAACTAATAACATGAAAAATCTTTTAAAAAAACAAACACAATAGGCAGTAAACAATAATTTGTAGTTTCCGCACATCAGAAGTTTTTATTTTCTCTCCGCGAATTTGATAGCTAGAATTTTGCTAAAGCAGAGGCGAATACTTTCTCGATTCGTTGCTTGAAAAGCTTGGTAATGAATTTATGCCATTTGGTATGAAATGTGCAATTAGTTTATTTTTGGTGCTTTTATTGTAACTTTCTTGCTAAATTTAGTTTAGCACCAATTTTAAATCCACAAATGGCTACTTAATTTATTCTTTATCATTTAGGGATAACTTTAAACTCACTTAATCCCAATTATTTGATTTCAACGTTTTTACTTTCTCTATTACTACATAGGTAGTGGTGTAGCATTCTACCCAAAAATTAGATAAGGAAATGTTACTAGAAATCCACTTTTTGGGGTTCTCCCCCCAAAATAGAAGATCTAACAAGATACGACACAAAGATTTTCAAGAAAATCCCTCCCCCATTCCAAACGGACATTTTACGTAGAAAAATGTCAGAAATGGCTCTTAACGATTTTGATTAAAATACCATATATTTAAGACAGTTTATGACAAATATAATGCGTATCTTGAATTTTCTGGGAATAATCTCTGAAGTCTTCTTCATTCTGGATGACTTCTGCATAACTCGTAAACTGTAAGAGATAGACAAAAATAATACATATCATTATTCATCGTTATTCATTTTTCTTACTCCTGTTTAAGCAAAGAGAACGAAATTTCAAATCAATCACGTAGCGACCGGCTCTTAAAAGAGTTGATTGTCGCTTAAGCCTGGTGTATTTTACAGTTTCATCTACAAGGAAATTTATAATAAAAGCATTTTTGCACATGTTTATTTGGACTAAGGTGAAGTGATTAAATACGCTTCTTTAACAATAGTTTAAGAATGGAGGGAAAGCGCGTGAATGTATCACATATTTATTACTATTTAAAATACTCCTTAGATCACAATTTATAACTTGTTGGCTTGATTTAAAGACATGTTTGTGGAAATATAATTTTAAATTTTGTACAGTAATTCAAACTATGAAGTAGATCTGCTGAAATTATTTTCTACAATTCACATTGAATAAGTCGAAAAATGCAATCACATTGTATGTAAAAATATGGTGTTCTCTCAAAAATATTTTAAATGAAATTACCTCACAATAATTTCTTTAAATGTGTGTTTATATGCTATATACTGGGCACATATTACTATGTTGGACGTGAAATGGCTGTGTAAGGAGCATTTCATTTACCTTATTAAAAGTTAGGAATAAATAATCATTAAGTTAACACCAGTTTTTTTATATTCGTTAAATTATGGGCGTAGTAATGTTTGTTTTGAATATATTGCAGAAAACTGTTACATTCACATAACTTTCTTTACCATCTTTCGCTTATAATTCCTGTGAAAATTGATTTTCCTGTCTATTTATTCATACATTCCTGGAAATAGCTCCATTACACTTTAAAATTCTATACTTTTTCATAACATTGCGAGATACCATTGAAAATGGATAGGATTTTAAAATAATGAACAATTATTGAACATTTCGAACCGTTAAATAGGTTATCTCGGAAATATCTGATATAATACATTTGTTTAAAATAAGGTGTGTTTTAAAGAGAGAGGAATGGTTTCTGTGGTAGGTTTATATCATTGCTTAACGTTTAACTTGCACAAGATTAAATACATTTGCTCCCTAATGAAGACTTTATATATATTCCCAGAAATTTCAAATAATCATTTTGTCATGTAAATAATTTTAATAATTATATGGTATTTTATTCAAAATCTTAAGCACAAGTTTTGAGAAAATAAAAAATGTATATTTTGTAATGTAATGTGTAAAAGGGTAATTGGGGAGGGGATGATTTTCTTGAAAATCTTCACATCGCATCTTTGGAAGAAATTGAAACTAAAATATCAAGATCTATCCTACTGCTGCTTTAACACACGCGCGAGCGTGCATCTTTTCTAAAATTATTTTAGAGGGCTTCAAAATTGTATTTCCAACAAAACCTCAACCTGCATTTTGGTGGAATACAATATCTTCGCTACCTACTACGTGTTAGGGAAAGTAGGTATAAATCAAAGCAATCAGAAGGAGTTACTGATTTTCACGAAATCATTGCTTTAATCTGAGTAAGGTGCAAATTTGTTTTGAAAAGATTATTTATGCCTTCTAAATCATTTCCATTATGAGCACATTTTGCTGCAGCAATATATAGAGTGGAAGTGCGGGCATTGTTTGATATAAAATCAAGATTAAGCCTCCTCTAAACTTCTAAATGTGGAATCATATTTTTTTTTAATCGTTCTTGAGGAATATAAATTATTAACTTCTTTTTAGAATGAGAGTATTTGATTTTCACTTCATAGAAAAATAACTGGTATTGCAATTAAAATTATGTGGTACTCATTTTGAAAACGTGAAGTGCCGTATGTTTGGGACGTGATGAATAGCTGCTCAAATAAATACTGCTTTTATCAGAGAAACCGCAATTACTCCACTATCTAGATATCTGAAAAATGTCAAACCCATGCGAATCCAACGGGCTGGAAGACATTACGAATCTGTGAAACATGAATTGCTGCGGCACCCTGTTGTGCTAGGCGTCTGGTCGCTGCTTGCAGTCATTGGTGTTAATAGATGTCAATGAAGAAAAAGCGTGGATTGGAGTAAGTGACCATTGAATGCGAACCCTACGTCAAGTTTGAAGGAAACCTTGTCACCTGTCGCATCTTAAACCCAAATCCCCGTGCAGCATTCATTCATATACAGAAGATCAGCGAGGCTCCAGATTTTCCGAGGGAGTTGCAAAATAAAAGTACACCATGTCCAAATATTATGTAATGTAGAAAACTATAAATTATAGGCATTTTGGTTTGAGTTGAATACAAGGCATAGTAAACATTCTAATCTCAAGTTGGCATGTGCTTCTCGATTTTAATACACAAACTTGTGGGGAGCTACAATAGATTTTGTAGCTGTTAACTAGCTAGGAAATATAAAACAGCAAACTTCTGTTATGCAAAAAGGAGATTGCATTTAGGTTTGAAATTAATTTGTTGGTATTATATTTATAACTATATTAATCACCACTCCCACCACTGGGAGTGTCTGGTGCATCCACCACAAAATGATCATTCCGGTAAAATTACCAATAATGCACATGTTTAGAACAAACGGTATGCATATTTATATTCCTTGCCTGAAAGTTGGTATGTAGTTAGTGCAATCATGTTTTTAACTTGTTTTCAAAACTTAAACGAAGAATATCAAAATGTTGATGCTTTATACTCTCTGAAATGGAATTGGCATGATATCTCCATTGGTTCATCGACGATGTGACTAGAAACGTGATTGGGGACAGTTGACTGCCAAGCAACCAACAGTATAGTAATGGTATTTTCGTTTTTGAGCTATGCGGTCCACAGACACATACATACAAACATGTGCACCACCTTTTTCTAATTTTTTATTCAAGTGAGCTCAAAACATATTTGCGGTGAAATCTCGACATTGAATTTTTGGGTGGAATACAATATTTTCCCTACTACTGTATGCATAGTACGTGTAGAGAAAGTAACAAAAATCTGATGTGTACCATTCACATGACTTTCTCCATATCCCTGCAACAAATAATTCTTAAAAAACATATACTTCTATTTACTTTATGCTAATCAGAAAAAATTAGCAGAAATAGTCTTATTACTCGCTTCCTTCCTTGTAAGTAGAAGCGAAATAAGGGACAACCGTAGGTTAAAGTGATAGTCAAAAGCTGGTTGCTATGTCAATGAAGTTCCTTTGTTTATATGGATGGGAGTTGAAAGTTCCTGTATGAGAAAAGTATACGTTTTTCATAGCAGAAACCAAAAATAAGGAATGTCACAAAAACGACGAACTCCACGAAAAAAAATTATATAACATAAATTGTGTGTTTTAAATTGCTCTACATTTTTTGTGCAGTAAGTTTTTGTCCATCTTTTACGGTTTAGCAGTCATTCAAAATTTAGTAAAATTCATCCAGAATAAACTACTTTTCAGAGGTTATTCCCAGAAAATTCAAGATATACATTTCATTTGTCAGGTAAATGTGTTTAATATCCGAAATTTTAATCAAAATCGTTAGAGCCATTTTTGAGAAAATCAAAATTTTCGAAAAAAGTTCCATGTAAAGGGTAGTTGGGGGTGGGGGGATTGTTCTCAAAATCTTCGTGTCGCATCCCTGGAAGATACTAAACTTAAATACCAAGTTTGATATTTTACCGACTTTTCGTTTTTGAGTTATCGTGTTCACACACACACACACACACACACACACACACACACACACACACACACACACACACACACACACACACGGACCTTTTTGTGAAAATGCTTTTTTTGGATATTGGGGGCCCTAAAACATATATTTCCGGTGAAATCTCGGTATCGAATTTTTGGTGGAGTGCAATACTTTCTCTATACACTATGCACATAGTGCGTATGGAGAAAGTAATAAACAATTCCGTTGCGCAATGCATCGTTAATAAGCATTCTCAACTTACAAATACTAATCAAATCATTCGTCTAACATACGATACAAGTAAAATACTTTCAAATGTTGCTGAATGCAAATTGAATACTTGAGTATCGAATAATTCGATAACTCCTATTTGATAGCGGCCATCACTAGAGAGGGCTATTTTAACTAAAACGATACAACAAACCTTTAGGTTTCTGTATCAAGGGCAATTACAATTCGACTCCATTACCATGATAATGAAGTCAAAGTAGCCATTATTTAACAGCCGCGGAGAAAAAAAATAGTATGTCACTAGTGTGCAGTATTTTTCAGAACATTACAAAGGCTTTAAAGTGTTTTACAGTTCCGGAGTCTGGTCGGGACTCCGGCGCTGTATTCCTTTTCCCCCCCAAAATTTCCTGTGTTTTACCGGTTTTTTATGTTTTTATGACAAATACACATTCACAAACACCCTGCAAAAGGCGGGACTCGAACCCACGATTCCCTATGCCAAGAAGCGAGGCGCTTTAGTGAGCGCAGCTATGGGGACTGGCTAATGTTTGGTATTAGGAAACGAACCCTCGCTGTTGCCAAGTCTTCCACTTACTGGTCCCTTAACTGAGGCGCGATTTTCGACTTGCAATCGGTGTCTCCCAGAAGCAGATTTTACTACGCTGCCTCTCGCCTCCTCTCTAGTACTGGCTCGGCTTTTGTTTGCTAATTGTTATTGCCTAGTGTTAGGGGGAGCGGTCCCGTTTGGAAAAAAAAACTATATATGAGCATAATTATAAAATCCCTTCGGAAGGGAAGTAAAGCCGCTGGTCCAGTGTCGTAGATTTACGGCACGTAAAAGAACCTCAAGCCTTTGAGCAAAATTAAGCGGTCTTTCACGCCCAGAATAGAATGGGAGGCAGAGAACCACAGCAGTTAAAGAGCGTCCATGAATAAAACGCCATTTCATTTTTTTTTCTTTGGTAGTTTTAACATCTTTTAACCTGGTTGGTAATATCGGACGATGAATGAAATTGGTGAAATGATGCTCAAATGATCTCGGGGTCCATGGAGCTTAAAGTTACTCGACATTCGTCTTCTCAAGATAAGGGAAAACTCCGAAAAAACCCTTTTCCGGGCAACTCACCCTGAGCGAGATTCGAACTCACGACCTTTTGAATGTGAGGCAGACACGCCACCACCACACTGCCCAGGCGGGCTCATTTCATTTTGTGTAACAGCAGAACTCGGCTTACGCCTCGCACTTACGGAACGCATTGCGTTGATGGTCTTATCCCACTGGTTGCATAAATAATTATTACCATTGGTGCCGCATTATTTCAGCCACAAAATAAACGTAAATTAAGCGATATGGGAACGTTTAAGGTGCTATTGTAATTCGAAGTGGAACATTGGAGTTTGTAGGATAACAAGCAAGTGGTGGCTTGTTCTACTTGCTCTGTATGAATACAAATACCGCTGAGCATTGGCCCAGAAGGCAAACAGCAGTATGAAAACAATTTGTATTCTGGAACGGAATCGAGTGCTCACTAACGTTGTTTACGCGTCGTTAACATGCTACAGGAAGCCAACATATATTTTTGTGGGAGTTTAAAGAAACATTTCTAAAACAGAGCATTCACGTTAACCGCTGATAAGTAGGTGATTGAACATGTTTAAAAACTCGTTATTACTTTCTCTATACGTGTATATCTACAGAAGGTATTGCACTCCACCAAAAAATTCGATACCGAGATTTCGCCGGAAATATATGTTTTAGGGTCCCCTGTGTCAAAAAAAAAAGTATTTTCAGAAAAAGGTCCGTGTGTGTGTTTGTGTGTGTCTCTGAACACGATAACTCAAAAACGAAAAGTCTGTAAAATACCAAACTTGGTATTTAAGTTTATCTTCCAGGGATGCGACACGAAGCGTTTGAGAAAAATCTTCCCACCCCCAACTACCCTTTACATGGAACTTTTTTCGAAATAAGGGAGTACCATAGGTTAAAGTGATAATCAAAAGCTGGTTGCTATGTGACTGAACTTCCTTTGTTGGTATGGCCAGAGTTGACAAATTCCTGTATGAGAAAAGTGTAATTTGTTTTAAAGCTGAAACCAATACCAAGGAATATCTCAAAAACGATCAACGAAAAAAATGTCTATAACATAAATTGTGTGTTTTAAAGTGCTCTACATTTTCTGTAAAGTTTTTAGCATTTATGTAACATTCCGTAAA
The DNA here is from genome assembly GCA_030762935.1 of Hymenopus coronatus. Taxonomy (NCBI): domain Eukaryota; kingdom Metazoa; phylum Arthropoda; class Insecta; order Mantodea; family Hymenopodidae; genus Hymenopus; species Hymenopus coronatus. The sequence continues at coordinate 52,998,816 of CM060884.1, forward strand.
ATTCATCCAGAGTAAAGTAGTCTTCAAAGTATTCCCAGAAAATTCAAAATATACATTTTATTTGTCAGGTAAATATCTTTAATATACGATATTTTAATAAAAATCGCCAAGAGCAATTTTTGAGAAAATCAAAATGTTTGAAAAAAAGTTCCATGTAAAGGGTAGTTGGGGCTGGGGGGATTTTCTTGAAAATCTTCGTGTCACATCCTTGGAAGCTACCAAACTTAAAATACCAAGTTTGGTATTTAACGGTATTTTCGTTTTTGAGCTAAACTGCCCCCCCCCACACACACGGTCATTTTTCTAAAAATGATTTTTTTATTCAGGGGGTCACAAAACATGTATTTCCATTAAAATCTGGGCATAGGAATTTTGGGTGCAATACAATACCTTCTCTATACAGTATATACATGGTACGTATAGAGAAAGTAAAAAGGCCCAAGCGTGTATGTATGAACAGCATATCTAAAAACGAAAATCCCGCCTTATATAGACCATTTTTAGAACATATTTAATTTTCTCAAAAAAATGGCCTACGATTTTGATAAAATATGTGTTTTAAGATATTTTCTGAGAATAGCCTCTGAAGTAATCTTCATCCTGAATCACTTTTGTTGTAAGAGGTGGAAATGCCTGCACAGAAAAAGTGTATATCTCGTTAAAAGCACGCAATCATCCGAGGTATTCCTTCCAATTTGGCCGTTCTTCAATTGAAAGTGTCAATTCGTTTTTTGTTATTTTCTTTCTTAGCCTTTAATTCCTGACCATGCAAAGAGAGTCGACGCTCTAGGTCTTCACATAGCGATCAGCTCTTTAAAGATTTGACTTGCTTTAGTCTGTGTATTCCCTTATTTCTATCTTTAAAGAAAAAGAATTAGAAGAATACTTTTGTAAGAATGGGCTGTTGCAGAATAGGTAGAAAAAGTCATGTGAATGGAACATCAGATTTTTTAATACTTTTTGGAGTAAATATCCTGAACAGTTACCACCAGAAACGAGTTTTCGTTAGCTCTTAGAAAAGTGTGTTTGTTCCAAGCAGTAGATTTCTTAGCTACAAAAACCGCACAAAGGCTTCTTCGGCTTCGTCTCGAAATAGTGGTTCCTTAGTTGTCTCTTTAGGTTGCCCAAGAAGAATACCGCATTTTTTCTCATTTTCTGCATATTCTCATATTTTTTGTGCATCGTAGAATTACATTTTTAGATATTCCAAATTTTGGTTTAGACATGTATACAAATACCTACGTTGGAAAAAATTTCATTCGTTATAAAATAACAAGCAAGGTCGCAGACGGCGGATTGCATCTCTTAGTGAGGCTTATGCCTGGTCCTTGGCTGGTTTTATTAGTACTTAAACGATTTTGTGGCATCATCAAAACTGGTGGTCCATCCAGAGCTGCAGCTGGTTTCGACCCTTCTTTCATAACTAGGTCACTAAGGGAGAGACTATAGCTAATCGAGTAGCCTGACGTTAATTCCAGTTTTTATTTGAAATTGCTTGCTGAAATAGAATACATTTGCACAGCTGTTAATTTCTCAGAGCACTCACAGGAATGATTTATCCCGATGTACTCTTAATTATAGAGACGTGAACTTGATACTATGTTTTACGGTAAAAAAATCATTGTTGAGTTTAATACGTGTATCATTTTCCATTGTGAGCATTTATTTTTCTCCAAAAGCATCGTTACCTTAAAATCCATATTTGTGAAACAGTTTTACTTTCTCGACACGTACTAAGTACATAGTGTATAGAGGAAGTGTTGTATTTCACCGGAAATACATGTTTTAGGGCCCCCTGAATAAAAAAAAAATCATTTTCAGAAAAAGTCCGCGTTTTTTTGTTGTTGTTTTTTTTTGTTTGTTTGTTTGTCTGTGGACAGCATAGCTCAAACTCGAAAAGACCGTTAAATACCAAACGTGATATTTAAGTTTAGTAAGTTTCTAAAATTTTGTGTTTCTCAAAAATGGCGCTAACGATTTTGAATAAAATACATCATATTAAAGCCATTTCCGTCACAAAATGTGTATCTTGAATTTTCTGAGAATAATTTCTGAACACCTGACGATGAATTTTGCGTAACTAGTAAACCGTAAGAGATAGACAAAAACTTACTGCACAAAAAATGTAGATCTCCTCAAAATACACAATTTATGTTATATACATTTTTTTCGTGGAGTTGACCGTTTTCCAGATATCCTTGTTATTTCAGTTTTAAACTACTTAACTTCTGCCCGCGCAAAGAAACTGATTTCAATGCCATAGCAACCACATTTTAAAACATTTGACTGTCGGTTTAACCTAGTGTATTCACTTGTTTCTTATATACTTGTAAGGAATTAAGCAATGCGACCGTTTCTGCTAACGTTTATTTCGATTAGCATGAACTAGATAGAAGAATAAGCTTATTAACAATAGTTTGTTACAAAAATGTCGAAAAGTCATGTGAATGGAACACATCATTGTTTTTTCTTTCTTTAATTTATGGCCTCAAAACTCTACAGAAAACAAAATGTGCATCTCATAGATAATACTGTGGAAGAACTATGGAAAAGGATAATCTAAGAGCCATATTCGTGGATTTCAGAGAAGAAATCTGTTTAGTTGTAGCACATTGAAGTTGCGTCTGTAATTTTATTCTAAAGTTCATGCAGACAGTCATTTAATTCTGATCAGTGGAATATTCTATGCACATTCATCATAATAAAGCTTCAATATCTTTGAGATAACCTCAGGCGGTAAATAACCAAAACCTTTAATAATAGAATGAGAGGATTTATGATAAAACATCTTGATTGCATATATGAAACGAGTAACATGCCCCTATCTTGTGTTAAACCTTTTGAAAGTGAGCATTGCATTTAATACTTACTACACATGCATATGTCAGTTCTGTTTCTCTGTCTCAATGACCCGACTGATGCTGCTGTTTGTATCAACTGTCAATGATAACGTGGCAGTAAGCTTTTATTATTGCAATGCCAAACATTTGAGAGTATTTTACTTGTATCGTATGTTAGACGAATGCTTTGGTTAGTATTCTGTAAGTTGATGCATTGCGCAACGGAATTGTATGATTTTATTTTCTGCACAGTAGTTGAGAAAGTGTTATATTCCACCCAAAAATTCAATGCCATAGCCAGGATTTGAACCACGGATCTCCCGGTCTCTAGCCGGTTGCTCTACCACTGAGCTACCATGGTAACATGCCGGCATAGCCTTTAATTTCTCAAATGACTCGCATGTTTCCCGGTAAACCACAAGGTGATCTCAAATTGTAAGTCGCCATTGGGGTTGTCATCTCAAAATAATTTAAAAATATGTGCATTGCAATTAAATGCATATCTTGAATTTTCTGGGAATAGTCTCTTAATACCTCTTTATTCTGGATGAATTTTGTATAACTGTTAACTGTAAGAGATGGACAAAACTTACTGTACACTAAGCGTAGAGCTCGTCAAATAACACAATTTATGTAATACAATCTTTTTATTTTTTATTTTTTTTATAACCATTTTCGAGATATTCCTGTTTATTGGTGCAAAGTGAGTCGAATTTCAATTGTTTAACATATCAAAAAACATTTGATATCGCTTTAGTCTAGTGTATAATTCTATTTTCCTTCTATTTAGAAGGAACTAACACAATGTCTGCTAATGTTTATCTCGATTACCTCTATGTAGATACAGAGATAATCTTTTGTTGCAATAGCTTATAGAGAACATCATGTGAATGGAAAATATCAGATTTGTAATAAATCTTTCATGCACTCAGTGTTTGTTGTTTGGAGGGGTGCGGAAAATGTTCATGTGAAGATGGCGAGTCAGGTGAAGATGGCGAGTCATTTATTAACTAGCTTTTGTTGGCTAGAGTGCCTAAGTACTGATTTAGAAACGTTTGAACTATTTTTAAGATAAAAGCTTTTTCAGAGAGACAAAAATTTCCACTAAAATGCAGCGTTTGTTGTTATTCAACATGATGTAGGCGGAAACAGATGTGACCTACAGACTTTTGTCACATTAAGTCCACACCACCATCTCAACGCCAAAATCAAGTCACGTATTTTGATCATAAGAAACAAAGTCCTATTTATGTTTGTTCGGTCGTTTTATATAAACAAGAATTCTGTGTACCGGAGTAGATTAGATTGCGCTCTAACGGTTTATGATGGCCAAGCAGAAACTATTAACTTTACTCCTCCTTGATAATGCGCCATAGTTCTGGCCCTCTTGAGTAGACTGTGGCTGTAAACTGTGCCTCCCCCAATACTTGGAAGTTTCATCGCGGCAGCAATTGTCTTCTGCAGTCTGGGAATCCAGGAATAGTTTCTCCATTACTGAAACAACCCCAGATATTGAACTCGGTTCCTTAGCAACCTAACTAGGAATTCTGAACACCACGTCACTGAAAAATGTTTATTTTCTCAAGTTGATTAGTAAGTAGCATGAGGGAACGAACTCGAATGAAAGGCTCAAACGACAATAATGAACATTAAGAAAGGCACAGTATAAAGAAATGTATGTTTAGAGGTACACTGAACCTTTTTGTTTTGTTTTTTGTTAGAAAAAGGCGTTGGACAGCATAATTCAAAAATCGAGAAATCGGTTACAACCAAACTTGGTATTGCGTCAAAAATTTTCAAAAGAATCTTTCAATCCCAAACTCGGTTTCTGGAAAGTTTTTCCAATTTTTTTTATATGAAAACTGGCCATAAATGTTTGATTTAAATGCTACATGTTTAAAATATTTTTCATGACGAAGGACATGTATATCTTGGATTTTCTGACAATAGTTGCTGAAGTGTTCATTCTTAATGACTTTGCCGTAAGTCTAGAGCATATAATGTGTCTTTATTGAGGCAATAATTTGAGAAATATTCCTTGTTATTGATTTGAATTTTCCAGTACTCACTTTTCTCAAATGGGGAAATAATTTTTTCTTCTCGGCATGCAAATAAAACGGAATTTTAAAGTATTACATAGCGATCCGCTCTTAAAATATTTGTCTTATTGCTTAAAACATACAGTACCCCCTAATCAGTTGTACATACAAGGAAATAAGCAATAAGACAATTAATGCAAAAGTTAATCCCGAGTAACATGAAGTAGATAGAAGAAAAGTGTTTTAAGGATAGTTTGCGTAAGAGTAGAGATCATGTGCGTGTAACACATTTTTGTCCTGTATTACGGAAGGTGATAGCAATTCTTATTGCTAATCTTGAAGCTGCAAGATGTTGTAGCGCTAAAAGTAAACACATATTTCTCAATGTTTTGACTGACTGATGAGTCTGATCTCATGAAAAGGAAGAAAATAAGAAAATGGAAATGCTTAACTTTACGAAAAGTGATCGTGTCACGTTTTAGTGAAAAGTTTGCTTTTACAAAAATTGAAGTCCACATTTTCCTCATTGACAAGAACATTTTTTTCCTCTAAAGCAATGGATTGAATCGATTGCGCATAGCTCGTATGATAGGAAATGGGAATTTGATTTGATCGACGTCAGGACCGTTATAGACCGTTGGTAGCGTTGAGAGCTACTGATTACATCCGTTACTGCGCGTCATCCTAGTCGCCAACTTGCATGTATCTCGTACGGCAAACTGGTTTAAGATCTAACTGCGCTTACCGATTCGTCCTAGATGTTGCAGTTGCATCCAAACGCTTTCTTGCACAGAAACACCTAACCACAGGCTCGATATTTTATTCTTTGTTCCAATGGAGAAAACTACTATTCTATGTGTCTGCTTCTTCTTTCGTGGCTTATAGAACTAATATGACTAATATTAGCTAAACAAAATAAACCTGAACATAAACCGTGAGCAATTATTAAAACAAAAGTTATATAAAATCCAATTTCCAACCCTTCTTTGTTCCAATGGAGAAAACTACTATTGTATGTGTTTACTTCTTCTTTCCAAGCTTATAGAAGCCCGAGAAGATTTTGAACTAACACGTCGCCAGGAAAGCTTCAGTTCTTATTTTATAGAATGTAGTTTGCATTATTTCAACCTTGCATAGACGAAATGCTTTGTTAACCTTCTCAAGAGATTTATTACTTTCTTCATCACGTATGTACAGACACATTAATAGAAAGAAAAAAAAAGTCATTAAATATCAAAATTGGTGTTTATGTTTATTATCTTCCAAGGCTTGAAGATTTTCAAGCAAATCCCCACCACAACCTATCCTTTACATGAAAATTTGTTTGAAAATTTTGTTTTTCTCAAAAATGTTTAACCAATTCAATTAAAATGTTCCTTATTATTGATTCCAATCTTTAAACTACGTAACTTTTCTCGAACGGGTTTCGTTGCATTTGCTTTATTCTAAGTCATGACTAACTTCAATTATTTCACATAGCGATCAACTTTTAAAAGGTTTGATATCGCTTTAGCCTAGTGTATTTCCTTATTTCCCTTCGACTTACGAAGAATCAAGTAATACGACTAATTTTGCTAATGTTTATCTCGATGGCATGATGCAGTAATCTCTTTTAAGAAATGTTTGTAAATGGAATAGCTAGAGAAAGTCATGTGAATGGAAGGCATCCAATTTTTTTTTTTTTTTTGCGTTAAAATGCATTCCTGGAATCCATACTAGCGGTTGCTTTGCAGTAATTCTGAATCCGTACTTGTTAATAGGTTATATCCAATACAGAGACCAATTTTGCTGCAGTTTGCTGGGCGTTATGATTACAATTGTTCATTGTAATCTTAAATTGTTCATCGTTGCCTCCAACATTTTATGTGCTCGTTGCCATAAGAGTATTCCTTAATTGTTGTTTAATTTTATTTGCTACTTCTGTGTTAATGCCTAAAGCAACTTGTGATTTAGGCGGAGCAAGTTAACGACGTAAATGGTGAGTGCAGAAATGGAAATTTCTGATGAAAAAATGCTTCGTACAGTTAACCGATGAAAATGAATCTGCAGCCTCAATTATTACTCTGAATTAAAATAAATTGCAGCACCATCATAAATGACGTCACTTCCGCGCCCAGTTCATCATTGCAATGAAGAGCTCCTCAGTTTTATGAAAACTATAATAGTGATAATGATAAGACATTCATAAAGCGCTATATAAATGATGGATTTAAACACGCTATTAAAAATATGATTGTGTTATATTCACATTACTTTATTTACTTATTATGCAATAGACTATTCTTAAAAAATGTATTTTCTCATATACTTCATGTATATCGATATAAACATTTGCAGAAATACTTTTATTAAACACTTCCTGTTTATACATGGAAATTATAGAATACACTAGACTAAAGCGATAGTCAAATCTTTTAAAGCTGGTCGCTATATGCTTGACCTTCCATTCTCTTTGCTTCACCAGGAAAAGAAAACATCAATAACGATTTTTCAGATGTACCTACTTTTTTGTGTAGTAAGATTTTCTCCAGATTTTATGGTTTTTCAGATATGCAAAAGTAATCCAGAGTGAACAGGGCTTTACAGACTATCCAAGAAATTTCAAGGTATACATTTCATACAGCATAAACATATTTTAAAATGTAACATTTTAATCAAAATCTTTAGAGCCATTTTCGAAAAATGTTCTATGTAAAGGGTAGTTAGTGATGGGGGATTTTCCTGAAAATCTTCGTGTTGCATCAGAAAATGCTAAACTTAAATATGAAGTTTGATATTTTAGCGACTTCTCGTGTTTGAGCTGTGCTGTTGACAGACACACGTGGGCCGTTTTTTAAAAAGATTTTTGGATTCGGGTAATCTCAAAACAATTGGTGAAATTTCGGCATCGAAGTTTTTAGTGAATTGCATATCCTCTCTGTTTTACTATGTTCATATAAGTGTAGAGAAAGTATAGCAAAAGACAAATGAGATCTATCTATAGTTTAACGTCCTTTAACCTGGTTGGTCATATCGGACGATGAATGAAATTGGTGACATGATGCTCAAATGATCTCGGGGTCCTTGGAGCTTAAGGTTACTCGACATTCTTCTTCTCAGGATAAGGGAAACCTCGAATAAAACCTTATCCGAGTAACTCACCTTAGGCGAGATTCTTACTCACGACCTGTTGAATATGAGGCAGACACGCTACTACCACACTACCCAGGCGGGCTCGAAAGCTATGGATTCCAGTGATAGTGACAAAGAAATGTTTTGTTAAGATACTAGCAACAGAGTGGCCTCTCCTTAGCAATATAACGTCACATTAATTTCGGTTTGTTTGTTTAAACTCCATGCAATTAGAATGTCAGTGGAATGTAGTCTCAGCTTTTATTAAATGTGCTTACTGTTGGCCGCTGCTTAAGCTGCTACTTCCCCATTATTTTACCGTGTGTGTGTGTTTTATGATCGATGAACTTGATTCCATTACAAGGTCTCATAAATGCACACGAAATAAGCTTTTAACAGCCCATCATTACGGCAATAAGTATACCAAGAACTGCTGTATGCGTAGTTTTTATACCTGGATGGTTGCTCGAGAAAGAGGGAAATCATATTTTACCAGGAACAAGCGCACTAACACATCGGGCTCTTCTTGCACGCACCCCAAACCACTAAAGCCTACTCTGAACTTTTACTTTCTCTACACATAGTAGGTACAGAAAGTGTTGTATTCCATCCAAAAATACAATACCGAGAACTCGCCATAGATATGTTTTGAGGTTCCCTGAACCTAAAAGCAGCATTTTCACTTTCTCTAGCCCCGTATATACAATGTATGTAGGGATAGAGAAGTATTGTATTCCACCCAAAAATTCGGTACCGAGATTTCACCGGAAATACATGTTTTAGGACCCCCTGAATCCAAAAAAAAGGATTTCCAGAAAAAGGTCCGTGTGTGTGTGTCCGTGTGTCTGTAAACACGATAACTCAAAAACGAAAAGTAGCTAAAATACCAAACTGGGTATTTAAGTTCAGTATCTTCCAGGGATGCGACACGAAGATTTTGAGAAAAATCCCCCACCCCAAACTACCCTTTACATGGAACTTTTTTCGAAAATGTTGATTTTTCTTAAAAATGGCTCTAACGATTTTGATTAAAATATCGTATATTAAAGATATTTACATGACAAATAAAGTATATATCTTGAATTTTCTGGGAATAGCTTCTAGGGACCTGTTTATTCTGGATGAATTTTGCTTAATTTGGCATAACTAGTAAACCGTAAGAGATAGACAAAAACTTACCATACAAAAATGTAGGCCTTGTTAAAATACACAACTTACGTCATATACATTTTTTTCGTGGAGCTTACCGTTTACGAGGTATTCATTGTTATCAGTTTCAGTTGCGAAGTACTTATACTTTTCTCAGACGGGAGTGTCCGTTTTTCTTTTGTTCTACTCCTGGCCAAGAAAAGAAGCGATTTGTAATGACAATCGCATAACGATAGCTTTTAAAACATTTGACTATCAATTTAGCCTAGTGTATCCCCTTATTTTCTTCCTACTTATAGGGAACTAAGTAATAAGAGCATTGTGCTGAATACCTCGATTAACAAGGTGCAGAAAGAAGAATAATCTTATGTAAGAAGTTTGTAGAACGGCTAGAGAAAGTCATGTGAGTGTAATACATCAGCTTTTTAGAAAAAAGGACCATTTGTGTGAGTGGAAAGCATAGCTCAAAAACGAAAAGTTTGCTATCTTCCAAGTATGAAGATTTTCAAGAAGTTTCCTCCCCCCAAAATGTTCTTTACATGAGTAGTTTTGTTTTTCTCAAATGGCTCTAGCGAATTCGATTAAAACGCCTATATTAAAGATATTTATTTACATGGCAAAAATTATGTCTAGAAGTTTCTGGTAAAATCCTCTGAAGATTTCTTAATTCTAAATGAATTTTGCTTAACTGGTAAACCGTGAGTTACAGACATAAACTTACTACACAGAAAGTGTAGGTCTTGTTAAAACATGTAATTTATGTCATACACATTTTTTATATGTAGAATTAACCGTTTTCGGGATATTCTTTGATATTGGTTTCAGTTTTAAACAACTTAAAACTTTTCTCAAACGAAGTCATTTTCATCTCTGCCACCTTTTGTGCTTTATTGCCTGATTAGCTTGCAAATTTCGAGTTGCTATATCATCTCATTAACAACAAAGCATTTTACGCTACTAACGATATCTCACAATTTTAAATACTGCATATGCAAAAGCTTTCAGTACTCGTTTTGCACTTCTAGTATGATGGACAATGAAGTGATTAAGAATCTTTCTGTTTTTCGTCGTTAAAATGCTCTTGAAAGCGGAGAAACTGCGTTCCACTTCACATGAGGTAAGAGGTGCTAATTTTTTTTTTTTTTATTTATTTAGATTCAGAATCAATTAGTTCACATGTTCTCCACAGAGAACCGATCGATTGTTGCTGCTATAATCTGGATATCGTCGAGGCATTCCAGCTAAACCTAAAAGGTGTTTAGGGGAAAATGTTAACTCCTACAAATATTGTTAAAATGAGCTTGTAATTAGTTAGGATTAAAGGATAATCCTGTAAATAATGAATATCAGTGTAAAAATCCTTGAAATCTAGATAACACACTAAAACAACTTCTGGTTTCTTTCTTATCCGGAATATTACTCATTAATATTTTCTTTTTCGATTTTTTTTATTCGAACGGTCGCCTTAAAAGTATGTTTATATAATTAAATGTACTGTATTAAATAACCGAATTAGGTATTTTTAGATTCTTAGATTCTATCACGAAAAATAGTTCTTAAGTAACCTTAACCTACTTAAAATAAGCCAATTTAGACTCTATAAAACTGAAGAATATTACTCGTTGGTGCTTATAACATTAAAATAAACTAAAATTTGAAAAACAAGAGGCCAGGAATAAAATACACCAGGGCATAAAATTTCGGGGCTTGCTTATCAATATTAGCGTTAATTCAATGTAATTAGGGTTATGCGTATATTACATGTTTTCCGAAGTCTTATTTAGCTGCGGTTACAAATATGTAGTGTTGATAATTGCGCTTAAATTGCGAACACTGTGCCTGACGGTTAAATTCGACCACGAGTAGATCATTATGGCTCGACAATGCTCGCGTTGTTACAGTGGACAAACAAACCTCATGTTACGAACAGCATTAGTTTGTCTCTTGCCACTTTTGAGTGTGTCATTTTAAACCGATTCTGGTAAAAGCCGCTTTTGCTTCATCTGCAGACATTTGATGCGTTGTCTTGGAATTGCGGTGTAAGAGGGCTTTCCAGAAGAGAATGGTGAGAAGCTTTTCCTGCTGCTCTTTTCTTTGCCCCTTGCTAGCGGGCTGGCTTTTGTTCTGTAACCGCCAGTCTCCCTCTTTCCCTTCTCCCCTGCTGTGATGTACCTGCTCAGGAGGCTAGCGGTGATTCATCTCACCACACAGCAGCAGCATCATCTGGAGCAGCGTTGCCAACAGATACGCACTTCACACGTACACCACTGCCTGGGCGAGCCGCACAATAATGGTGGAAGTTTTAAAGTGGTTATGCACAATTACCAGCCATTACACTTGGTAACGTTTGAGTTTATTTCGAAGACAAAATGATCCTCCTATTTAATTTACAGATTTAACCTTCTTTTTCCTTGCTTGGGAAGAAGCGTTGAATCAGCCAAAAAAACAGTGGTTTATTAATGGCACTTTCCCTACCAGGTACCATTGTAGGTAGAAAATACAATATTCCATCAAAAATGTTATGCCAGGTTTCACTCGAAATACGTTTTGAGGCCTCTGCATGGGTGTGTGTGACCGTGTCTCTGCGAGCAGCATGACTTAAGCAGCGAAAAATCGGTTAAATGCCAAACATTTCTAGGATGCGACATAAAGATCAAGAAAATCTTCAACCCAAACTACTACCTTTATATGGACGATTTTTCGAAATTTTTGATTTTCTGAAAATTGGCTGTTAATAATTTTGATTCAAATGCCCTATATTATATACATCAAATAAAATGTAGGTATATCTTGAACCTACAGCCGCTGAAGTCTTCTTCATTGTGGATGGCTTTTGGATACTTAGTAAACTTAAGGGATTAAGTGTTGCAAAGAGAGAGAGAGAGAGAGAGAGAGAGAGAGAGATATTCATTATATTCATTTCTTATAGTTGAACAATTCCGAGATTTTCCTTGTGATTGGTGTCAATCTTGAAATTCTTATATTTCTTTCTTTTTTCTTGTATTTTTTCAAGTTATGTAAATGTAATCATAATTTTTGTTGCATTTGTGGAACCCATCCCCTCTAATTTCTCTGGTCATATCGGGGGCTTTTGAGTTGAGAAACATGTCTTTGGCTGCAGGTTCCTTTTATATTCTTTTAATATAACATTTGGTAATTTGAAACGCACTCACAGTGACCCCTACAAGGATATTTCCAGATTCTACGGAGGGTGGGAATATTCTAATCAAAGAAAAATTACACTTCCCCAGCCAGGATTCGAACCCTGGACGTTTAGTTGATCACTCGACCACAGAGACAGTCTCAGATTTTCATGTAATTGCATGAATGCGATGGGTAGGGGAAGAATGTGAGTGTGACACAACATATTTAAGTAAATAAAATATAGCAACTGACAATTTTCAGATATATAGATCCCTTCCCAAGATGAAGGCGTCTCCCCTTCATTGAGAGTTGGCGATATCAACTTCAGATGAAAAATATTGAGAAAGTTTTGATTTCCCTTTGGAATATTACATATCGATGAAATGAACCACGAACAATTTAATGAAATCTGTGTATAATCGGCAATTGTTGCATTGCCAGACTTCTGCAGGAAATGAACGTCGGAGTTTTATTGAAACAGTATTCATATCACCAGCTATGTTGATTGAAGCGAGTATTCAGAGTTCAGTTTCACAACCACCGAGCTCCACCTCGGGTTTGGGTGAATTTTACATCTAATATCGGTAATTCTCAAACGTATACATTTGAAGCATTTACTTTCCTTATAAATACTGTTGGACCATCAGAAGAGGGTGACCAACTTAGGACACTAGCTTGTCAAAAATCTCCAGAAAATCAATTGCTAACTTTTACGTAAGATTTCTCTATAACAAATTATTGTTAAAACGCTTATTCTTCTATCTACTTCTTGCTAATGGAGATAAACATTACGAGAAAGGTCTTATTACGTGCTTTCTTGGAAGTATAACGGAAATAAGGGAATATATTAGGCTAAAACGATAGTCAAATCTTTTAAAAGCTGGTTGCTATGTGATTAAAATCCTTTCTTTGCATTGCCAGGAGTTGATAAACTCTCGCATGACAAAACACATTTTAAAACTTCTCAGGATAAGAGAAAACCCCGAAAAAACCTTATCCGGGCAACTCACCCTAAGCGAGATTCGAACTCGCGACCTTTTGAATGTGAAGCATACACGCTATTACCACACTACCCAGGCGGGCTTGATGTCATTCTGGTTTAGATACTTATTTGAATGCATAGTTTATTTATCTTGATTCACTTTTGTGGAAACTCATTTCTTTCTCTACTTAGCACATATTACATACGTAGAGAAGATATTGCATTCCACCCAAAAATTTGATCCCGAAATTTCACCTGGAATGCGCGTTTAGGGTCCCCTGTATTCAGAAAAAGCATTTTTTAGAAAACTGTCCGTGAGTGTGTGTGTGTGTGTGTGTGTGTGTCTGAAATGGAAATGGAGTTTTATTTATGGACGCTCTTTAACTGCTGTGGTTCTCGGGCCTCTTTATCAGGCTTGAGCTCTTTTACGTGCCGTAAATCTACGACTCGGGACCAACGGTTTTACTTTCCTTCCGAAGGAAGCCTTGCTAATGAATTTTATGCCCGAAAAAATCCATTGTCCTCCGCCGGGTTTGAACCCGCGACCTTGGATATATGAATTTACCAGGTAACCACAACAGCACAGAGGGCGATATGTGTGTGTATGTGAACACGATAACTCGATTTTGAGAAAAATCCGCCACCTCAAACTACCATATTGCCATGACAATTTCGATTAAAATGCCATATAATAAAGATATTAACATCATAAATAAAATTTGCATCTTGAATTTTCTGGGGATGGCCTCTGAAAACCTCTTCATTTACCTGTTTTGCATAGCTGGTAAACCGTAAGAGATGGGGGAAAAAAAAACTACATAAAAATGTAGAACTCGTTAAAACACACAATTTATATCGTATACATAGATTTTTTCGTGGAGACTAAGTGAGAAACTTTAATCTTAATAAAATCGTTTGAGCCGTTTTGAAAAATGTAAAAAGTAACAAAAATGTTTTCCGCGTAAAGGGTAGTTTTGAGGTAGGAATTTTCTTGAAAATCTCCTGTCGTTTCTTTGGAAGACGCTGAACTTAAATACCAAGTTCCAGTTTTTGTGTTATGCTGCCCTCCCCCATACAACATCCACAGCAGCAAGGAAGTTTTTTCGTATTATTTTGGTGTGTAAGGGGTCCTAAAAGTGTAATTGCAGTGAAATCTGGCAATAGTTAATGTTAACAAAATTGACATTTTAACAGTAGACTGCATCCTTTCGAGGTAACCTAAGTAATAATTGAACTTTAGCAGATAATTTGTTAGCAATTATTATGAAATCTTCATAATATATTAAATAACATAATTCCCATAGCTATTATATTAATATCCCGTTCGTAGCTTTGTCCAATATCGGTATCATCGCACCTAAAGAGCGAACTACAGCAGCTTTGGTGCTATCTTTTGTGCAATTAATGTTTTTGTAGTAGTTTTATTTTACATCTGGAAAAAGTTACTTTACAGGGAGGATGCTCTGCGTTTGAAATAATAGAACCGGAGACGGTGATGTCATCATATCAGGTCAACAAAATGTCTGAATGCAAGCAAGTGTTAGGGTGTTGTCTGCAGTGTAAGAAATACATGAGTAAACATTCAACACACGATACTTTGCTGACAGCAACCAGCAGTTCTCTGCGCCGTTTGTTTAGAGGATGGGGGCAGAAAGAAGTGTGCAGAAGCGCATTCGCCTTGAAATGTTTATTTGAACTGCCCAGCCCAAGCTACAGCTTGCACACGCGTGTAGAAACAATGGAGTAAACGCATTTGTCAGTCGCAGCTCCAGGCTTTTGTGTTTAAGCAGCTAGTTGATTGAACACACATCGATAATCCGATATCATCGTTCCGCAAGATTGGTAAAACATGCACCAACCATCTAACCTGTTGTCGGGAGGTTCGAATCTTCGTGCTAGCGATCTAGCTGAATATCCAACAGCAATTTGTTGGATTACAGCATTTCCTAAGGTTTACATTTTGTATGCTGTGAGCCTTTCGTTTAAAGCAAACTTGCAGAACTAGATCACAATTTGGTTGTTGTGCCCTACACCAGAAAACAGGGCACTTGATCCTTTTTCCGAGTACCAGAATAAGGAAGGTCCAATTCATAGTTCAGTTCGTCACTAGTTTTAGAGGCGACAAACATGCGGATTACTATTCTGAATTAGCATTCTTACATTACTTTTAAAGAAAGAATGATGAGATGAACTGTAGTTTACATGAAGATCTCGATCTTAATGCATTCGATTTTATTTACACCATTCATTCCACACTTTACTACACAACACCGTCTTCGATAAGTTACAATTGCCTTTGTTTAGAAAGAGTTACATGTTATAATTACTGAAATACGGCTTAAAAAGACAAAACAAGATCGTGTTATGCTTCCGAAAAGATTATATCTTATTTTCATCAAACAAGGAAGTTAACATTCGACCTTTAACCTTGTTCAGGTGTCATTTTTGGTGCAGGAGACAATGGCTGTTCGCGAATTCAGGTTGTCATTGTTGTGCCATTTGGGGTCACCGAACCGCCCACCAGCAGAGCACAGCCGATACGGAATAGAAACCATGTAGAAAGAGGCGAGGGCTGTCCAAATCGTGTAGTTCCGCTTTTTCCGTCCGGCCTTCTTTGTGCGGAAAAAAGCGAGAATTGTACATCTTACGTCAGCTGTTATACTGCAGTTTTATATCGTATTTAACGTTACCCAAATAATAAGCCAATCGAGCGCACAAAGTCATCCTCCGCATGAACATTTGCTGTTCAAGAGGAACAAAATTGGTATAACTTGACTCCTTAAGCTTTTGTGAATTGTCTGAATATTTGTGGAGATAAGTAAGGAAGCTTAGCGGAAACCGAGCAAAATCGTGCAGAAACACGCCTGTAAGACGTTGGAAAACATGCGCAATAGTTGTTTGAGAGCACATTGGCAAGTTTGAGACATATGTAAGTAGCGTCGACTTCTTTTGTTGTTAATGAGATGGTATGACAACTCGAAATTTGCAACCTAGTCAGGCAATAAAGGACTAAAGATGACAGAAATGAAAATCCGCTGCCATTTTCATAATACTATACGCTTAAGGAATGGAAAATTGGTAAATAACAAAACAACAAAACGAAAATCAAAGTTGTAAGTTAAGCAAGACTCGGACTCTTGGGTAGCATGGTGGTAGCTTATCTACCTCACATTCAACAGGTCGCGAGTTAGAATCTTGAGAAGACGAATGTGCGTAACTTTAAGCTCCATGGATCCGAGCTCATTTCATTTCACCAATTTCATCCATCGTCCGATACGATCATGCATGTGAAAGGACATTAAGCTACAAAAGTAAATAAATAAATAAAGTAAATAATAATAAGAAGAAGACTGGGACACAAATTGCATGTTGCATTGCAAATCTTTGGGAAGACCCCTCTGCAGTGTGGTGATAACGTATCTGCTTCACATTCACGAGCTCTTGAGTTCGAACTTCGGTTAGGGTGGGTTACTTGGATAAGTTTTTTATCTCCGGGCTTTTCCCTTATTCTGAGCAGACGAAAGTCGAGTAACTTAAAGCTCCCGCGACCGCCGGTTAATTTGACCATCACTTCGCCCATTTCATTCATCGTCCGATATGAACCACAAAGTTAATGACATTAAACTACCTCCAAAAATCTTTGACGTATGTTTAATACAAGCAATTCAATACAAGTACATTGCATTGGAGTCTTGAATTTTGCCCCACTCTTCAGCGACAAAAATGAAAGTATGCCTAACCAGAAAAACTAGTTAGTTTTCGGTGTTGCACAATAAATCCCGTGAAAGCAAATGATAAATATCCCCATAATTATGATAAACAGCCCCATAATTATGATAAACAGCCCCATAATTATGATAAACAAGACAATTTCAAAAGCAATTTGCGTAGGCACTTATGGTTTTGGTTTCGACTCATCAGTCGTCACAAAAGCTGGCATGCCACCAAACACAACCCGAGCACGTGCAGTGCTGGCAATTTGCTTTGTATCACGCCTATACTCTTTGAAATTAATATAACAGCTATTTAATGCTAGTATGCGATTTCATGATAATCGCTCTGCATCTGTATCGCCACTTTTGACAAAATAAAAAATAGCGAAAAACTCATCATTGATGCACCAGATTATCCGCATTGTTCGGGGTTTGTAGCACACTGAAGAAATATTTGCTATATCGACCACAGATGAGTCAGTCTTTTAGCATTGTGCAATATATTTCAAAACTGTTTTGATTGAACACATTAAATTTTTGAATCCTTCAATATGAGAATTAGACAGCCTATACTGTTGCATAATATCAAACACTGCTATCTAGGGGCTACTTAAGGGAAGCTGGGAATGAAATTTCAAATTTCTGTATAGATTTTCTTTCATTCTTTACATTATGAATTACTATTCCTGCACACATAAATAACAAAGCCTTAAATAAATCATGAGTTAACAAATTATAAAAAGCTAAATCAGAAAATCCCATAGATAAAATGTTTTATTATTAAACCCTATTGTCTTAATGTAGATAAAGCAATAAATTTTTAAGTAATACTCATAATTAGTCCCTAATTCTGACATAAATATTGTCAAAACAGAAATTACCAATAAAAATTTCAATAATCAACTAAGAAAGGATTTACTAAACCGAATTAATAAATAAACTCCTGCTGTAACTAAAGTTGGATTACTATGTTTGCGCTGCTGTTATGTTAATTTGAATACAAAATTTCCTTCACGCCTCAAAATTTGAGAAAATTGGTTAATTTGAAAAGTTAATACTGATATTATAAGAATGTCATTGAATATTCATTATATGCAGTCCCTGGTGAAGACCATGGAGTGTGCAATGGTCGAAAGCTTGGATTTTATACACCTGACACGGCTGATAAACCGTGAAGCCATAATGAATAACATTCGCCGTGAAAGCTTCAAGTCTTACAACGTCATTGAATATATTACAATTCTGAAACATAGTCTTACAACGTCATTGAATATATTACAATTCTGAAACATTTGGTTGTGTTTAAACCGAAACTGAGACGCGAGGAACATTTTAAAATTGTGAAAATGTAGTTAGAGGAAAACCTTATGCTAAGAAATAAGGTGTATTGTACGATCTTTAAATGGCTGTATAACCCGAAGCAAGGGATGAACCGCTAAATGTTGATTCTCTATAGATGCCCAAAGGTTCCTACAATTATTTTATTCCGCAACATCGAAATAAATCCCCTAAATGAAATATAATCTACGCTTAAAATATTGGTAGTAAATAGGAAATCGTTTGCCATGTTTAGCTTGGATATGTAGCTGAAGGTTTCAGCCGGTGGCTGCAGGCGATGTTGCAAGCGAGCGGAGTACATGACCAGTGAAGACGTTTTTGTACATACCCGGAAGTGAGCGCTCCAGTGCGTCGGACTGATGGAAGACATGAGGTTTCTCGTGAAATTTACGTAACCTGCGAGATCTGGATCTTTAAGTCTTCCATTCGATAGTGGGTAGCGGGCCTAACAAAATAAGATAGGTTATTATTGCAAGGCATCCTGGCTTCTCTGTGTAGAATTTTGTCCTGCCTTGCTCAATAATTACCTGATGACAAATACCTCCAACAGGCTGGGAAAACTGAGATCGGTAAGCGATAAGACAGGGATTGGTAAATGGGATTTCTGTGTCTCAAATCCCTTTAGGACCGTCCTCCCGACACAAGGTTTTTACTTTCTCTTGCCCGCATGTACAATGTACATATTGGATAGAGAAGGTATTGTATTCCACCCAAAATTTTGATGTCGAGATTTCACCGGAAATATATGTTTAGGGGTCCCCTGAGTCCGAAAAAAGCATTTTTGGAAAAAGCTCCGAGTGTGTGTGTGTGTGTGTGTGTGTGTGTGTGTGTGTGTGTGTGTGTGTGTGTAGACAGCATAGCTCAAAAAAGAAAATACCGTTAAACACCAAACATGGTATATAGGTTTGGTATCTTCCAAGGATGCGACACGAAGATTTTCAAGAAAATTTCCCCTACCACAAACTACCCTTTACATGGAAACATTTGCAACAATTTTTTATTTTCTCTAAAGTGGCTCTTAACGATTTTGATTAAAATCCGTATAATAATTACATCTCAAATAAAATGTATATCTTGAATTTTCTAGGAATAGTCTCTGAAGACCACCTCATTCTAGGTGAATTCGACCGCTGCTAAACCGTAAGGAACCAAGTAATATAAACATTCTGCTAATGTTTATTTCGATTAGCATTGTGTAGAAAGAAGAATAATCTTTTATAAGAAGTTTGTTTGTAGAGCAGCTAGAGAAAGTCATGAGTGTAACACAGAATTGTTTTTTATTGGTAAATGCCAGAGAGGTGCCCAAAACTTAGCCCGGAACGTTTTCTTGGCAAATTTCCTTTCCCAATTATTTAAATTCATTTTTCACCAGTGTCAGCACCTGCGATCATCTATGCAGCAAGTTTTAAAACATCTGTTATGTTCCACCCACGTTACTTTTTGTAGCTATTCTGTAACAAACTGTTCTTACAAACACTTCTTGTTGTAGTTCATGCAAATAAAATAAACATTTGCAGAAATGGTATTAATTGTTACTTGCTTCCTGGTAAGTAGAAAAGAAATAGAACACATTAGGTGAAAGCGATAATCAAATCTTTTTAAAGCTGCCGCTGTGTGATCTCTTTGCATAAAAAACAGGAATGTCATTTGTGAGAAGTCTTTTGAAATTGAAACGAATAACAGGGAATATCTCGGAAATGATTAACTCCACAAAAATGTGTATGTGTTTTAGCGAGATTTTCAATTTTGTGCAGTAAGTTTTTCTTGTTTTTTACGGTTTACCAGTTAATGCAAAAGTTATCCATGAAACCTATTCCCAAAATATTCAAGATATGAATTTTATTTGTCTGTAAATATCTTTAATGTAAGTTTTTTAATTGTTTCATTTATATAGCCCCCTTTAACATCTAGGGTCATATCGGGGCTCTGCATTAGAAACAACTCGTCAGTAGCTTCTATACGTTGGGTTTAAATCGTTTTATTTTCCTCAAACACACACACTCCAGACCACTCGGCCACGGAGGCAGTCATATGGTATTTTAATGAAAATCGTTTGAGCCATTTTTTTTTTGTCATATAAAGAGCAGTGAGGTGGGGGGGTTTTCTTGAAAAAACTTCGTGTCGTCGCATCGTTGGAAGACGCTGAACTTAATTATTGAGTTATTGTATTTACGGACACACACATACGGATGTTTTTCTAAAAATGCTTTTTTATGTTTTTATTTTTATTTTTAACAGTAACAACTGTATTTCCAGAGAAACCCCAGTATCGATTTTGCGATACATCTCTACCTATGTGCTATGCACTAAAGGTACCTCAACTTATTCAGGCTTTATTGTTGACTTATTTTAAATCTGGTTTAATTACCGAAGTGGTATAATGGAACATTACCGGTTTGGAAAAGGAGGTATGGGAAGAAAGTTGCCAGCCCTTCCCATACCCCTTTCCCACGTCTGCATTTGTTGGCTATAAACAGACGGGTAATCCTTGAGAGATCATAAATTAACAGCTCTACGGGGATTGATAACACCGAGACAGTCATTATACTCACTGTCCGCTCTCAACTCTTATGTGTTGTGTTCAAAACTGGTTAGGAGAGTAGTGTTTTTTGTGTCTACAAGATAAATGTTAGTGAACTTGTCTCTACTTACCACAAATGCATTTCTTTCTTACTTACTTTACCCCGAATAAACTTGACACAATCAAATTGATGGAATCGTAATAGATATTTAGGTGTAGCTCTCGTCACTCAAGATGCATTTATACCTATTTGGCTTATTTTATTTTTCAGTAATATAGTTTTAAAAGTGGCAACTATCACAATTTCTAAAATTTAAACTTACCTGTTAATATTTAGAAGGTATATAATTAAGTTCAATATATTTAAACGACTGAGTGTTTCTAGGAACGGAATTCTGGATAAAAGGGTTGATTAGTGGGGCTGCAGGAGGTTGAAAACAATGCAACGTGGATAACTTCATAGGCTCATGTGGTTCTCATTCCCAAATTTAACAAATTCATGTAATGAAAAAAAGTGGTTGCTGCTTCGGGCATAATGACCTCAGATAACACAAAAATCTGATGTGTTCCATTCACAAAACTTACTCCGCATCTCTGTAACAAATTATTTTTAAAATGCTTATTCTTCTTTCTATTTGTTTAGCTTGTTTTCTTCTCTCCATGTACCAAGTTGAGAAAGTAATAAGTCGTGGTATTATTTTATGTTCACGAGCATAAGTAAAAAAACCTGCAATGAAAAAGAAACTAGACTGGTTGAAAAAACTGCTGCTGCAGATCAAGTATAGTACATCTGCAGACAGAAAGAACGGAAACTTTGCCATAACCCGTTTACAGTTTCCTGTCATCATCAGGACATTGCTTCGCAGTGTATCCTGCTGTCGCATTGTTGCCTCTGTAAGAGTCCTTTTGTGGTTACGTAACGAGAAGAGCAGTTTCTCTCAAACCTGTTTATTGCAGTTCAGTAAAGTTCCTGGGCTGCTGAGCAACATTTTCACTTGATCTGCTTTGTAATTCTTACATTCTGGAGAAACATGTATGCCCTTATACGGTCTACATTGGAGGTCTCAACAACCGCTTTCTGCGCCTAATTAAGGCGCATTATCAAATTGAATTCATTGTTTTATGAAAAAGCCATGGCGAATTAGTTGAGGCAAATGCCATAAGCCATACAAACACGACCACAAATACAGCTTCCCAGCTTTACACGAGTGTCCAAATTTCCTGATTGCTGTTCTGTAGCACCGAGTGGTCCATGTTTATGCACGGATTCGTAAACGGGAGGTCCGCAGTTCAAATACTGCCAGGGTCCTTTCCAACTGTGTAGCTCAGTCGGTAGAGCAACTGCCTGATGTGCGAGGTGTTCCGGGTTCGACTCCCGGCGGGGAATGGAGGTTTTTCTCTGGCTCAGATTATTTGCTATCCTTCCCAGAGAGAGAGAGAGAGAGAGAGAGAGAGAGAGAGAGAGAGAATGTATAACATTAGAAACCCAACGATAACAGTACACGTGTTCCAAAGATAAATGCTACCTTTAGGACTATGCTGTTAAACACGAGGTACAAATGGAACAATTAAAAGAAAAGAAGAGTTGAAAATGTAATGTCAATAACATGTGGATAATATTTACTTCTGTACTACGTATTAGTAGGTGGCAGGAGTACTATATTCCACTAATAATTCGTTACGGAGATTTCACCAGAAATACATGTTTTGAGGACCTCTGAATAAAATATATTCTTGAATAGTAAATAGGGAATGGTATTAATTATTACTTGCTTCCTTGTAAGTAGAAGGGATAGCGAATACACTAGGCTAAATCGATAGTCAAATATTTTAAAAGCTGCCGCTGTGTAATTAAAATTCGGATCTCTTTGCATTGCCAGAAGTAAAAAAAATAAACTAGGAGTAACATAATTTCCGTTTGTGGAAATGTGAGTTTAACACGTTTTATAATTTGAAATGTAAATAATGTGTTTTAGCTGTGTGTGAATTTTTACTCGAGGTAACAAGAATAGCTCAAGCAATGGTATAGATGTTTCCTTTCTCTACAATAGAGACAAGATCTCGCGTTATCCCAGAGAAACACAATGTCCAATTTTCAGTAGCTGCTGACGCTGCGAATGTGCACTGCTGTGTACGTTTTGAGTGTGCTACCTCATTGCATAGCAGGGACTCTGTGCCCCTCAGAAGATTTCCTTTCGTGACTCATTCCATGAATTCGATACATCTATTTCATGTAAGCAACTGCCACTGGTTTTCCGAGAAGGTAGCTGCTTACTTACATATGATCCGGGTTTCGTCTATGATGAGCTTGTCAATTCGATGCCTGTTCTGCCACTGCAGCCGTTGGCCGGTCGCCTTAGGGTTAAGTAAAACCGGTGCTCGTGCCAGAGTTAAATCTGAAACTGGTTAAAACAGGATAGGACCTGATGATTATAGATATCCTTGTCTCCATTGACTCTTTAGGTTGTAACTTCGTATACAGAAACACAATCATGGAGAGTTCAAATGAGTACTTGCAATCATTTTTAGCCTTATAGTGAGTGCAAAAAGAGTTTGTACAACTTTGAAGTTGTTTCAGACAAGACTGTGAATTGGAAACGGATTAAACAAAAGGAAATAACTACACAACCAAAAATAATGGTGTGTGCATATAACAGAAGAAATTGTCATAAGAAATCAACCTCGATTGATAAAATTGTTGCTAGTTTTATGCACGGGAAATAATCGCATCGCTGTTATTTAAGAAGACAAGGTAGTCTTAACATATGGAAATTACACTTTAAGTTAAATTAACACTGTGGTTAAAGTCCGTAATGCTTTTTCCTGAAATCATGTTCATTTCAAGTGGTGGTTTGTTTTGAAAGGAGATTGAGTCTGTAACACGTATTTCATTTAGCAGAAAAATAATAAAATTTACTCTTAAAACACGTGAATTTGTGTATCATTTTCTCTTATACTACTTGCAATATAGAATTACACCTTTGCACGTTTGTTCTTATTGTAATCAGCTTTCTTATGAACCTCAATTATTTAGTTATATGTAACAGACAGTTCACTAGAAATTGATAAAATATATTTGGAAGGTCAAAAAGTAAAAATGCGATAAATTTGATTTCTTAGTATCACTAACATATATTATAAACACGTGATTGTGGATCAGAAAGTTAACTATTGTCGTATACACGTGTTGAAACTTTCAGCTCTCTACATCTCATACTTTCTTAGAAAAAGATATACAAGTTTCCAAACATTTTGTTTAAAGATACGGTGAATTTAAAGATGCATTGTTTTAAAAAGGAGCATTGCATGAGGCTTTAAGGGAAAGCAGACAAGCTTTAAATGATAGCTCTGTTAACCCTCCAAAAAGATTTTCTGAAATTGGAAATGATAGATATTTTATTAGTGCCTGAAACAAAAAACTGATTTTTGACCATTTCAGAGTGCCTTGTTCCCACAAATATATTTTAATAAAATCTTTTCATAATTCAATATTTAGTTGAGAAGCATTTTGCCTTAATTATTAGTTTACTCTCCGGGGCATTCATTCAATCAAGTATCCTGTAGTTTGAGGGTCAATTAACCCCATTCCTCATGAAGAGCCTCTTTAAAGTCTGAAATGGAAGAAAAGCTGTTTTTTTTCCTAAGATTTTCTTGTCCTTTAAACCACAATTGCAAGAAATTACGGAGCTGTATGAAGTTGTTTGAAGTGTTGTAGGATAGCCATAATGGAGTATTTACAACAGTAAGTTTAAGTTTGTTATCGTCCCGGAAAATATTTGTTGAGCAACAACGTGAAGATTTTATTGTTCACTTTACTTTCTCTAGCATATATGTACAGTGTACATGGTAGGTAGAGAAGGAATTGTATTCCTCCCAAAATGTTGATACGGAAATAAATGTTTTAAGGGTCTCAGAAAAAAAGTTACGAGAAAGGTCCGCGCGCGCGTATGTCCGTGTGTGAATAGCATAACTCAAAAACGAAAAGTCTGCAAAATACCAAACTTTTTATTTAAGTTCAGCACAAAGATGCAACCAAAGATTTTCGGGAAAATCCCCCCATTCTCGACTAATCTTTACATAGAACATCTTTCGAAAATGTCGATTTTCTCAAATATGGCTCCAACGATTTTGATTAAAATACCATATGCTTGTTATTTTCGTGACAAATGTAGTTCTGGGAACTGCGAAGTTCATTCTCATAGCAATAGCTTTTAAAAATTAAGCTATCCTTTAGCCTAGTGTATTCCCTTTTTCCCCTTCTACTTAAAAGAATGTAACATCAGATTTTCAAATAATAGCATAACTAAATGTTTGTAACAATTATATATAATATAGCTCTAATAAACCTTGAATAATGCTGAAACTAAACAGCTAACATTAACTGTGTTACGTTATTTCATCAGTGATATTATCAATTTGGCCTTAACACTTTAAGATTGCTAGAGTTAACACAGCGCCATATATCGCCACACGAAGAAAAACAGGAACAGGCATTTTAAGAGGAGCATTGTTCTTTGCTTAAAGCAGACTTGCTTGGTGTTTGTGTATGAGATGTACTGTCTTAAAGGTGATTTCCTGTGCTGAGAACCGCAGCATTTATAGAGCCTCCAAATCCCCCCACCCGCAACTACCCTTTACATGGAACTTTTTTCGAAATTTTTGATTTTCTAAAAAATGGCTCTAACGATTTTGACTAAAATATCATATATTAAATATATTGCCTGACAAATAAAATGTATATTTTGAATTTTCTTGGAATAGCCGCTGAAGACTACTTTATTCTGGGTCAATTTTACGGAATTTTGCATAACTGCTAAACCGTAAGAGATGGACAAAAACTTACCACACAACAAATGTAGAGCACCTTAAAACACACAATTTATGTTTTATACATTTTTTTCGTGGAGTTGATTGTTTTTGAGATATTCCTTGTGTTTGGTTTCAGCTATAAAAACTTATACTTTTCTCATACAGGACTTTGTGAACTGGTGTCCATACAAAGGAACTTCAGTCGCAGAGCAACCAGCTTTTGACTATCACTTTAACCTATGGTACCCCTTATTTCGCTTCTGCTAACAAGGAAGCAAGTAATAAGACTATTTCTGCTAATTTTTGCTCCATTAGATGAAGTAAATAGAATAATTTGTTGCAGTGATATAGAGAAAGTCATGTGAATGGAACACACCAGATTTTTTAGATATTCTTTGTTTTTGGTTTCAGCTTTAAAAACTTATACTTTTCCCATACAGGAATTTGTCAACTCCTGTCCATACAAACAAAGGAACTTTAGCCAAATAGCAAGCAACTTTTGACTGTCACTTTAACCTACGGTACTCCCTTATTTCGCTTCTACTTACAAGGAAGCAAATAATAAGATTATTTCTGCTAATTTTTCTTGATTATCATGAAGTAAATAGAAGCATAAGCTGTTTAACAATAATTTGACGTAGAGAAAGTCATATGAATGGAACACATCAGATTTTTTAAAATCTGTCTTAGATTTATACCTGTCACTGCCAATATTTGACATACAAGTTATTGCTCTTCAAAATGAGAACTATGTTTGTTGTTTAAGAATGGCCAGTATGCCGTCTTGTAAGACACTGCTGTGAAAGGTGATCGACAGCGTAAGAACTGCGCAGCGCCGGTGCCGAATGACGTGCTGTGGGTGTTGCCTAACGAAGACGGCGCGTGGGTGTCGCGACAGATCGTTTGTTTGGTGACATTGCGTGGGATTCATCCTGCCGTACCTACCAGAGTTCCCGGGGTTCGACCCTTCCCAAGGTTTACTTCCACAAAGCAGATGAATTGCCCACAGATAACATGTGATTACGATGCTGACCTCCATTAAGTTTTATTCAGAGAGGTTCAAGATAGCTGTTTAAGGCCATGACAAAATAGCTCTTTTCACAATGAATGTGGCGCAGGCGCCTCTCAATTTGTTTTCATTATCCGTATGAGCTAATCTTTTAAGAGGCACTGGAAGTGAAACTTTTGACTATAATCGGTCAAAAAAAAAAAAAAAATACTTTTACTTTCTCTAAGCCCGTATGCACAATGTACATTGGGATAGAGAAAGTATTGTTTGCCACCCAAAAATTCGATTTCGAGATTTCACCGGAAATACATATTTTGGGTCCCCCTAAATAAAAAAAATTAGGAAAAGGTCCGTGTGTGTGTCTGTGGACAGCATAGCTCAAAAACGAAAAGACCGTTAAATACCAAACTTTAAGATTTGCAAGAAAATCCTGCCACCCCCAATTACGCTTTACATGGAACTTTTTTCGAAAATTTTGATTTTCTCAAAAATGGCTCTAACGATTTTTATTAAAATATATTATATTAAAGATGGACCTCAGAAATAAAATGTGTATTTTAATGTTCTGGGAATAGCCTCTGAAGACTACTCTATTCTGGCTGATATTTACGGAATTTTGCATAACTGGTTAACCGTAAGAGAAAAACTGCATAACAAAACATGTAGAGCACATTAAAATACAATTTATGATAATAAGTTTTTTTCGTGGAGTTGGTCGTTTTTTATATATTCCTTGTAATTGGTTTCAGCTTTAAAAAACTTACACTTTTCTCATACAGGAATTTATCAACTACTGTCCATACAAACAAAGGAACTTAAGTCATATAGCAACCAGTTTTGGATTATCACTTTAACCTATGGTACTCCCTTATTTCCCTTCTACTTACAAGGAAGCGATTAATAAGACTATTTCTGCTAATTTTGTCTCCATTAGCATGAAGTAAAAACAAGCATGAGCTTTTTAATAATAATTTGTTGCAGAGATGTAGAGAAAGTCATGTGAAAGGAACGCATCAGATTTTTTATAGCACATTGTTGTTGGTACTCTGGTCATCCTAGGGTTACCGGGTTCTCCGGTATTTCAGCTTTATTGAGTCTCCCGGCTCTCGTATTTTGGACTATTTCTCCCATATTTCACACACTGCCATGAATTCTAGATTTTAGAAGGATATTTGCTTATTACAGTAAATTTTAAAATGAGTTGTAAGGAATTCTTTAATTATGTGAGAACTGATGTCAGGCTTTTGGATGAGTGTAAATCAAATGCTAAATATTCACAATAGTTTCATATCATATTGTAAATACTTATACCTATTATTATTTTAAATTATATTAGTGTACCAAATATGTTTTAGTTTTATCACATTTTCTGCTAAAACCAACAAAGTAAAAGGTCGATGGGCCGTGTCAAGGTGTCGGGAAAACAATTCCTGAAATCTGCCTTTTCAGTTAAAAAACTTGGCAACCGTAGGTCATGTTTTGAAAATCAACATATTGCTGTCCTTCGCTGGCTCTGGATTCTAAAGACATTTAGAGGTCACACAATACCAGTTTATTAGCATAGTGTTTACAAAACAACGTTGCCTGCCACTTTAATGCGGTGGTAGCGCGCCTATCTCACATTCAAGAGGTTCCGAGTTCGAATCTTGGTTAAGACGACTTCTCCCCCCCCCCCCCAGGTTTTCCCTTCTGGAGAAGACGAATTCAGCTGAGCATCATTTCACCCATTTCATTTATCGTCCGATATGACCTACCATGTTAAAGGCGTTAGGTTAAAAAAAACTGTTTAAATACAACTTAAGTTTTCCAGTGTGTACAGAATTATCTATTGTAATATTACAAACGAAAAAATTATCCTAACACCAATAGTAATTTTTTAAACGAAATTTAAAAATGATTAATTTTAGAGATTAAAATTTCTAATTTTTAAAATATTATTGTAATTCAGTACTCGAAGTTATGAAAATATTGCTCTTAAGTTACTCAATTCAGAAAATACCAATCAATTTTCTCAATCTTGAGGATCTTAGAACAGTTTGTTTATGCAATACCTTGCATAAAATTATGAAATATTTTATATTTTACAAAGTATTTATCCAAATTTAATGAGATTTGGTATTCAGATTAACATAACAGAAATTTAATCACAATAACATTAAAAAAATATAAAATCAGAAAATGCAACTGCCAAACCGTAAGACTTAGATATAAACTTACTACACAAGAAATGTAGAGCACGTTAAAACACACAATTTAAGCTATATACTTTTTTTTCGTGGAGTTGACCGTTTTCGAGATATTTCTTGTTATTGGTTTCAGTTTTAAAATGCTTAACCTTTTCTCATACAGAACTTGTCAAATGCTGACCACGCAAATAATTGGATTTTTATTCAATAGCATCCACATTTTAAAACATCTGATTTGGTTTAGACTAATGTATTCCCTTATTTTCCTCCTACTTTTAAGGAACTAAATAATAAGATCATTTGTGCTAATATGTTTATCGATTAGCATGAAGCAGATAGAAGAATAAGCATATTAACAATAATTTGTTACAGAGATGTAGGGAAAGTTAGATGAACGCCGCAACACATGAGATTTTACATTTTATTTCTCTTCCTCTACTACGTTTGCTAATCTGTTTGATTGATATGATCTAATATGAAAATGGCTTTTATCCAAACTTTGAATCTCTCTTCACTTCAGTTATTTATAAATCTGTTTAATAGTTTTTCGTGTTTGGACCTTACTTTGCTAAACATCAATTTTGCAATCCTTGCTAATTAAGTTATTTTATATAAGTTTATTTCGCCAATACTTTGAACCTCTATGTTAGAAAACAAATGTTTTAGATTTCCTTTAAGGTATGTTATATTTGAAATGTAGCTTGGCAGTATACCCTTTAATGGTAGCCCATATTGAAACCACTTCCTCTGCCTTAAATATCTCCGTTCCACGAAACTGGTTTAAAATTGACATGAATACGAACTCAGATTAAAATTTTATAGCCTAAGTCCATCCGGCAGAACAGTGCTTTTCATTGTGATAGAGACTATGGTCTTTGTCATTATAATTAATGTTCTCTCTTTGAAATATTAATATAGGGTTTCTCAAGGTATATATGACTTTAAAATGATCATTTTGGGGTTTTGAATTTTGTTTTTTCTGCTTGTTATTTCTGCTACACAACGATATAGATTGTATACAATAGCTTGTTTTAATAGTTCATTATTGGCAGTTTTCTAAATGGAAGCATGAAAGCATCAGCTGGAATCTAAAAGTTTGTCCCTCTTTTCTAATTCGATTTATATGCATTTTTTTAGTTTCAAAAGTAGAGCCATCACATATCACTTTAAATGACTGTACTTTGTATCTAATTAAATGAAATGAAATACTCTTATGTTCTGAAGAAAAGAAAAAGAAAAAAAAAAGAAGGAAAAAAAACTTTGGTAAATAGCAAAGCACAAAAATTTGTACAATAAATAGAAACATATTGGGGGCAAAAACCATCCTCGCGGAAAGAAAATAAAATTTAAATTTCAAAATGTACAATGCCTAACTTTCTGAGGTTCGGAGCATTCTATACATATTTAAGAATATCCCGAACCAAAGAAAACAAATTTACAAAAATTAACAATTTAGAATTTTTGAAAAAAATTAATATTTGTGTATATATTATATACATGCACTTTTTTCCGCCACCATTTAACATTTTCACTTTTTGCTCAGAGCATTTAGTATTGGTTCCCTTATGAATCAATAATTGAAGATTGTTCAATAATTTAACATTTTACAATTAAAGAATCGTGAATACCTTTAATTTCTCTGAACCCAAGCCAGCGAGTTCAAATCCCGGCCTAAACCGATGGCTTTTAAGTCTGCTTAAAAGCGACATCCCCATATTAGTAAGGGAACTAGGGGACAAAATTCCTCCACACCGGCGGCGTTGATATAAGCGTGGCAGATTACAGAACTTCACAAGTACGAAGTTCTCATATTCATTTAATTTATTATGTAGATAATTAAACTCGGGAGAAACGCGAGGTTCGTTAAATCACACAATTTTGCAGAGAAAAGCCGAAGATATAGTTTTGTATTTGTGCAACTCTTATAGAGTAAGAGGAAAATAACTGTAACGGAAATTGCGTCATAAGCTCATTGCTCTAAGCACAGCTCGTATGAAAACTTGTAGAACCAGTACGTTTCGTTGCGCCAGTCACATTTCATTTCTAATGTATTATTTGCTTAGCAATGAAGGTAAATTTATTATCTTCTCTTCATTAATTTTTAAAGTTGGCTGTTTGATGACGTATTGCTTTCAATTTGTATTATTGGCAAGCTTAACTATTGTAGTAGGCTTTAATATGCACTTATTTTGGAGAATAGAATAAATACGACGCTAAGTTTAAAGCATTATTAAGTTAGAAAGTAGGTCTTTACGGTGCACTTAAGATTATTGAACTGTTCCTTCATTGCTTAGTCTTCAAAAATCTCTTAAGATATTAATCCGTCCAGAATAAATAGGCAGGTAAACAATAAATTTTTTATTTTTATTTTAAACTAGAATTAAAACAGTTATATGGTAAACGATTACACGGGAAGGCGACGTGTTAGAGTAGTTAGATTGCTCATCTCTCACCTAGGCGCCCCGGGTTCGATCCCTGGGGACTGCATTGAGATCTGTGTTGGATGAAGCAGGTTTTCTGCGGATTCTCATAATTCATTCCACCAGTTGCTCCATCATTATCTTTCCTATTAACCATTTCACCTAATTTCATATCATCCTCACGTTCATACCAGGCAACGGGCTGATCACCCATCATGGCTTCTCTCTCTGATCCAGAGCCTCTGCTCCTCAACGGCGTCTAACCCCAGGCACTGGTTTGCAAATCCTGAAGGGTAACTGCTACATACGAGGATGGCAAAGAAAGAAAAGAAAGAAGAAAAAAAGGGGTAGCGATAAAACTGACAGCAGCCATCTAAGTTTGCAATTGACAGCTCAAGGATTTGTTCCCTCTCTTATTTTGTGCTCTGAAAATAAGTTTGACTGCTCACCCTGCTTAAAAGATCCCACGGTGCTTGATTTGATAGTTTTCGGTAGATGTCCCCCCCCCCACCATTTTATTTTTATGTACCTAGCTTTAACTACTTGCTTATATTGTGATGGGTATGCAAGGGAATAATTCATGACTCGGTGTTGGTGGATAGACAGCCTTCTAGATCTCGTCTCTTAACTATATTGCTTCGTTACGAGGCCTTGGTGCTAGACAGCACTCTCCTATACAGTTGTATTTGCGCTTCTATACAAGCGTTGCAGATGCCATTAGGATGCCGTCCAGTCGACCTGCTTTCATTATCTGTGGAGAGATGGTAGCGCTTTAGATAATACCATATATTTAATTTTACTATTGTTTTAGACTGAAAGTGGAAATTTTTGCTGTGTTATTAAATATGCAATCCGATATTTACCTTGTCGGCTAAAGGAACCACGAAAAAACCCCACTCAGATCGATCGGCCCATGGGATTTGAACTCGTGGGCCATAGACGTGCTAGTTAATACCTGAGCCATCCCCTTAGTTGCAATAAAAGTAAGGTATTTAGAATTGGGTTTATACAGGATGTTATTGAACTACATCGGAATATTTTCAGAGAATAAGGGAGTATCTTAAATAATTTGAGCTAGGGAACCTTTATTCTGCCTATTCAAATGTCGAAGTTGCGGATATAAGTTTCTAAAGTACAGTCCGCCACTGGCTGATGATACCGTTCGAGAGTACAACAAAAACGAAGGGCTAGAGAGTGTACCTTTCTGTGTAATAGTTATAACGACATAACTTCGCCTATTGGCAGTATTTCTTTTCGAGTGACTCTCTCCACCAAGCAGCACGTCTTCCTATGGACTTCAAAGATAAGAGATAAAAGGTTAAATCACTGGCGGTAACCATGGAACCGATGACCTTCAGGTCATCAGCT
This sequence comes from Hymenopus coronatus, assembly GCA_030762935.1. Classification (NCBI taxonomy): domain Eukaryota; kingdom Metazoa; phylum Arthropoda; class Insecta; order Mantodea; family Hymenopodidae; genus Hymenopus; species Hymenopus coronatus. The sequence goes on from CM060884.1 coordinate 53,031,445, forward strand.
TTTGGCGTTACACATTAAGCCATATGAACAATTAAATGAATGCCTCTAGAGTAGCCTACAGATCGTAAGAAGGAAATCCATGGAGAGTGTCGCACTGTCAAGGTTTGAGAGAACTTGATGGCAGTATATCTTGAGAACGCGAATAACGAGTTGTTGAAAATCCATATTTCTAATCTCGCTTATCAGTTTTAAAGACATTCAAAGATAGGTTATCATCTGAGTTTTATTAAAATCGACTTATGTAAAAAACCCTCAAGCCTCTGAGCAAAATTAAGCGATCTTTCTTGCCCAGTATAGAATGTGACGCTAAGAACAACGGTAGTTAAGAGTGTCTAAATAAAACCCCGTTTCCTAACTGAAATTACTTAAATCAGACACTAACCTCTTAAATTATTTCGGTGTAGTTCATTTACGCCCTGTATAAATGGCATAATTTAGAATGCAATAAACTTCGAAAAATTTCGTTTCGCAGATCTTTTAAATGTTATGTATCCTTAACCTTAGTGCAGTACTATATTAATGTTCAGTGAGATTTTTACTCGTAACGCATGTAACGGAAGCAACTTGCAGTTGTATTGTTTTGTTTCCTAACGCTTTGCCAACCAAGCTGTTTAATTTCGTTGACCTCTAATAGCGTGAGTCATTTCTCAGGTGGGGCTCTCGTGAGGAAGGACTTCTGTGCGCGGCAACGGCGATGGCGCGAACGAATCTCTGAACTGTAGTTTATTTCACAATTTCATTCATTGCGTACAAACTCTTGGCAGTTGGCTTAGGATGTATATTACTGCGGACATTTTTGCATGTTTTGTGTGCCTGACGTAAATATGGCTTGTAAAGGGAAATGAAGTGGAAGCCACGTTTTCTTTTGTCCGTTTTATAACAAAATACTGCATATAGAATGTCATGTTGAAAGATGGCTGCAACCTTCACAACGGCCGTTTGTGTTTCCCTTACCTGATAGATAGCTGCTGTCCCTGACATTAGAATGGCAACTAAGAATAGGCTCGGTCCTTTTTGGCAACGGGTGCTGTTTGTGAATGGTGAAGTAAGCGGAAGTCGCCAACGTAGTGGGCTCGATTCCAGAATGTTCGAGATCATGTCCCGGCGCTCTTCTGGTCTAATGAGACTTGCACTTTTTTACTTTCTCTAGCCCTATGTACAATGTACAAGGTATTGTATTCCATCAAAAAATTCGATGTCGAGATTTCACTGGAAATATATATTTTAGGTCCCCTGAGTCCGAAAAAAAAAAGCCTTTTAGAAAAAGGTACGCGTGTGTGATTGTTTGTGGACAGAATAAATACTATTAAATACAAACTTGCATTTGCTTTCAATATTTCCCGCGGATGCGTCACGAAGATGTTCAAGAAAATCCGCCCATCCCAAACATGGAACATTTTTGAAAGTTTTGATTTTCTCAAAAATGGCTGACGATTTTGATTAAAATACTGTATATTAAAGATATTCAAATTACAATTAAAATGCATATTTTGATTTTCTGGGAATAACCTTTAAATATCTTTTTATTCCGTATATGTTTTGCAGAATTTTGCATAAACGGTTAAACAGTAAGAGATAGACAAAAACACTTACTACACAAAAATATATTACTCCATGGCACAACAACTCACGGGGAACCTTGGCCTACCGCCCGGCCGCTGCGTCCCCCATCTCGGTCCATTACAGACGTCATGGATGGGGTGCAGTATTGGAGGGTGAGACGTGGTCAGCGCCTCGAGCCCCCAGCCGGTTAATGCGGTCCTCATGACCTGTAGCCGCTACTTCTCCATCAAGTAGCTCCTCAATTGGCCCCCCAGGGACCTTACGAGGCTGAGTGCACCCCGGGCCAGGCCTCTCAGCGGGGGAATCGAACTCAGGTCTCCCGTTTGGTAAGCATACCACCGCGCTAAGGAGACGACCACACAAAAATATAGAACTCATTAAAACACATAATTTATGTTATATACATTTTTCTTGCAGAGTTGACTGTTTTCGAGATATTCTGTTTACTGAACTTTTTTAAATGCACATGTAAAGCGAACCGGACCTCAATTGTTTCACAAAGCAACTAGCTTTTAAAATATTTGACTATCACTTTAGCCTAGTGTACTTCTTATTCCCATTCTACTTGCAAGAAAGCAAGTAATAAGACCAAATCGACTAGCGTTTATCTCGATTAGCATGATCTAGGTAAAATAATATTTTTATTTAGAATAGTTTGTATATGGAACAGCTAAAGGAAGTAATGTGAATGTAGCACATCAATTGTTTTTCAAACATAAAAGTAAATATTTATGTTTCGTATAAGGATATATACTCGATATGCTGTATTTCAACGTTTTCACGAAAGAACCCATGGCCACTCTTGTTTACCCGTTTTGATATCATCGTTTCTCAGCTTCAATGAATTTCGTGCATTGATAGCTCCTTTAAATAGGTTAAATTTTAAAATTGAAATTTCGGTGTTATCATGGCCGTATTGGAGGGGGAATGCGGGTGGACGCCGTCCTTCCATTTTTTTTTTCGAGGGCAACGCCGTTCTCTTGCTGTTTTATATGTGGAACATTTTCTTACGAAGTAACTTTCATCGTCTTGCTTTATTAAAATATTCTCAGTGATGAGTTATATAACATATTAGATTTGAAGCCAGCTGAGCGTTGGTAGTAATGCAGACAAACAACGCAATTATAAAGAACAAGGAACAACAAGCGGCCGAGTATACGTCAACCAAATGAACGTTGTTGCTTAAAAGTTTCACAGCGTGTAACATGTAACTACAAATCCAAGAAGTCTTCGGCCCAAAGCAATCACCTAAGATCACTGTTCATCAGTGGAGAGAACATTTCTGAAAACGTAAAAGTAGTTTTTGTTTCTGTTGATACACTCGATGCATACGCGTTGGACTGTGAAAGGAACTTTGCAATGAGCATAATTGTGACAACATTGTGGAATTCGCTTTCACTTTGACAACTCTCATCGTTTATGTTTATTTCAATAGCGGAACCTCAGCCACATCTATGGAACTTTAAAGTATGGATCAAAACACAAGGCATACCGAGGACAACCAATCCAAAAAGGCTAATGTAACGTGCAACAGCGTGAACGATACTCAAAACTTATGAAATCTTCTTTTAAGTGATTCTGCCACTGTTTTTGTTAGGAATAAAACCCTGGGTATTGGTACTAGATGCGAGTTTTGACTTCCAAACGTGTGACTATTTTACTGTCAAGATCAGCCTAGCGTTCTGTAGCATAGCGTAACGTTTTCGGTGTGAGCGTACGAGGAAAAATTATTGTTGTGGTTTGTAGTAACCTTTGGCATTTATGCTTTCGATGATTTCATAGAAGTTCCCGAGGGATCGGCTTTGCGGTTTCTCGTTCAGATTCCCAGCGGGCCATCGGGTAATAAAATTATCGGTCTCCGAATTGTCGGTCGATCGCGTGTTGTGTATAGGAAGCCTGGAAATCTCAGCATTGCGTGTAATGGAAACAGTCTGGAACAGTATTGCAGAACAACAAACAAGATGGCGTGACCCAATAGCATGACTCAGCGGGGCGCTCCCAGACCTGTGCATGACGGCTAGGCTAGGTGAATCGGGGTCAGTTCACTTGCGAAATGTGACGGCAGTTGCTGTTGCTGTCATCCTCTCTCATTCTCTCCTCACATTTCTAGTTTTCTTATTTTGCGTTGTACTCCCCCACTCCGCGCCATGTACGCGTTTCTCTGCTCTCTTCATCCAGCGTTTTTCGTTATTTAGGCCATGCGTACTTCATCGCAGTTTCACTTTTTGCCCTATCTCTGTTGCTCTGTTCGTTTTTACTTCCTGGTTGTATCAAGTGCTCATGTTAGAGTTCGCTTTGTACCTTTTCCCAGGAGCGTTAGAATGACAATTTGCCATTAATGGCACCAGAGCCGTACAGTAACAGACGGTAAGCGTTTCCGGCTGTCAGTCACGCACCCCTAAAACCAGAATGTTATGTAGCTCTACCTCTGTATATGCATTTATACTTACTGAGGACAATACATTGTGAAGTATTGCCGATTGGATCAAGAACGTGCATAGGGCAGGACACGCAGACATTTGTAAACGATGTAACAGATTAAAGGTCAGCGCCAGTATAGAATTTTGAACAACCCCATCAACACGAGTAGAAAATATTCAGAACATGTACAAGAAAAACGCAGCAGATATGGGCAGTTCTGTAATATAGTTACACATTGAAATTGAGTGTCATTTGTGGACGCTCTTTAAATACTATGGGTCTCAGCGTCCCATTCTATATGGGGCGTGAAACACCACTTAATTTTCTCAAATGTTGTTTTACCTACGACACGGGACCAACGGCTTTACTTCCCTTCTGAAGGAAGCATTTTTACGTTGAACCCGCGAGCTTGGGAATCAGGGACTAGCATGTTATCCCCAGACCACGGAGGATGACAAAGTTCCAAACAAATTATAGTGAAGTATAATAAATAGGTCGTATGCTACAGCATTTACGAAGTTATCAACGGGGAGTTATGAATATGTGTAATAGGCATCCTGGCTGTTTTTTACAACCGGACCCACCAATCTTGTAGAGTTGTGTAAGTTTTGAGACACTCCGCACTACGCAGAGTTCTCCATTAATTGGGATGTTCAAGAGCGACTTGCGGATTGGTCGTAATTCTCTTTATTCAAGATAGCACCTATTCCGATGCTTTTGTAACTGTGATAGCGATCAGCTGAACAACGTGTGAGCCTTGATAATACGTTGCAGTGAGCAGTTGTGATGGTGTTACGCAAGGTAAAGTATATCAGCAATCGGTTTGTTTAGTCGCGAGATCAGATACATTTCATGTGCTTCATCAGGGTCGAATAACACCAAGGTCAGAAAAACTTTACAGTTGAATTTCAGGGGGCTATTCCCAACTGATACCTGTTTTCGCTCCTTTTTTCTCACGAACATTGTTACTTTACTTTTTATTTTATTTTAAAGGTTTACAGAGTAGCGCTTTGTCACTGATCTCTGTTCACTAGTATTGTAGATCCTAATCAGTCGTGTTTTAATAATCTCTTGCGCAATTATTTTACCAGCTGAGTGCGATACGGTTAGCAATACTAGTCAGAAGAGGCAGTAAGCCCTCTTTATGATTCTCTTTCGCTCTAAAAGCTTGCGAAAAATAAAAGAAAATGAACAGGAGTAAAAACAATTAGAAACAATATACTCGACGTACAACTTCTATGAATTTGTTAATGGTGGAAGTGTTATGTTATGCTATGCTGGAGGCTATCGACGGGGTTTAGCTTTCTTGCACAAAGTTGCTGTAATGCGACACTTCAGCACAAGGAACAAGTCGATAATAATCGTAGGCGTTTGCATACAAGTTTTGTGAAACTATCTAAACATTTCGAAGACTGTTCCATCTCACGAACGCTGTATTCAGTATAGGGACCCTTTAACCTCAGATACGTCGTAAGCTTGTATTGTCATTCGACATTTCTGTTGTTATTTATTAATTTTTTTTAATTTCGCGCGTTCTCACATTCACTATTTTCTTCAAGCCTCATTGTTAGATATTGTTAGGGGTGTGGAAATCTATTATTCCATACTGATAATACAACTAACTTGTTGACGGTTTCCCGAGTCTATACACGTCACTGATCGAGGCTTTCTTTTTTTATTATTAAAAACAAAACTTGTTCAGAACTCAGTCCACGTGGATGGATACTTTAGTGGGATATGCATTATTTTAGCTATTTTACTGGCTCCTATATATTTTTACTTTCTCTAGCCCCATAGGTACAATGTACATAGGGATAGAGAAGTATTGCATTCAACCAAAAAATTCGATGTCGAGATTTCACCGGAAATGCATGTTTTAGGACCCCCTGAATCCAAAAAAAGCATTTCCAGAAAAAGGTCCGTGTGTCTGTGAACACGATAACTCAAAAACGAAAAGTAGCTGAAATACCAAACTTGATATTTAAGTTCAGTATCTTGCAGGGATGCGACACGAAGATTTTGAGAAAAATCCCCCACCTCAAACTACCCTTCACATGGAACTTTTTTCGAAAATGTTTATTTTCTTAAAAATGGCTCTAACGATTTTGATTAAAATATCGTATATTAAAGATATTTACGTGACAAAATGTATATCTTGAATTTTCTGGGAATAGCTTCTAGAGACCTGTTTATTCTGGATGAATTTAGCTTAATTTGGCATAACTAATAAACCGTAAGAGATAGACAAAATTTACCATACAAAAAATTTAGGTCTTGTTAAAATACACAAGTTTTGTCATATACATTTTTCTCGTGGAGCTTACCGTTTTCGAGGTATTCATTGTTATTAGTTTCAGTTGTGAAGTACTTATACTTTTCTCAGACGGGAGTGCCCGTTTTTCTTTTGTTCTACTCCTGACCAAGAAAAGAAGGGATTTGTAATGACAATCGCATAACGACAGCTTTTAAAACATTTGACTATTGGTTTAGCCTAGTGTATTCCCTTATTTTCTTCCTACTTATACGGAACTAAATAATAATAATATTATGCTAATGAGTACCACGATAAGCAAGGTGCAGAAAGAAGAATAATCTTATGTATGAAGTTTGTAGAACAGCTAGAGAAAGTCATGTGAGTGTAACACATCAGATTTTTAAATCATATTTTTAAATCTACATACATGGATTAGACAAAAAGAGCGTGAAGTCCCTCTAATCGAGTTGTTTTATCATATACGTTTACAGATTAAGAAACACAAAAAACTGTGAAACCGGAATATCTTCAAGACAAAAATACCTGTTGGATGAATCATTCAAAATATGTGTTTCCATAGGCACCTGAGGATGTACTGTATTTGTTTTCAATGATTGCATTTTTACAAATAGTGTACTTAGTATTTGATCAATATCTTTGTAAAAAATTGAGATAAAAGACAAAATTGGTGAAAATATAACTTAATATTCAGCTTATTGAAATCTTTTGATATGTTTGAGGTGACCACCATCAGCAAATATAGTCAAAACTACCTGGAATCGCTGTACATAACCTAATGTTTTCGCGTGGTGCAGAGCATTTTAATTATTCGCTAAAAACATAGTATTATTCTCAAAAAATGGAAAATTATAAAACCTTCGCCAAAAAATAAGCCAATGTCAAATGCATACAAAAATGTTTTGTTTTTGTAATTCAACAACTTTCTCATTTATCATTAAGAACAATAACTCCTGTTTCTGTTAAAGAAATCAAGCCTTAGAGACGATAGATGTTTAGAAAAGATAAAAATCTGATGTGTTCCATTCACATGACTTTCACTACACCAACAAATTATTGCTAATAAGCTTATTCTTCTATGTACTTAATTCTAATCGAAGTAAACATTAGCAGAAACGGTCGTATTACTTAGTTCCTGGTTAGAAGAAGGGAAATAAGGGAATACAGTAGGCTAAACCGACAGGCAAATGTTTTAAAATTTGTTTGTTATGGGATTGAAACCCGTTTCTTTGCGTGCCAGAAGTTAACTTCCCGCATGAGAAATGTTGAAGTATTTTAAAACTGAAACCAATAACAAGGAATATCTCGAAAATTTCAGCTAAACGAAAAAAAGTATATGATTTATGTTGTATGCCTTAACGAGATCTACATTATTTGTGTTGAAAGTTTTTGTCTATTTCTTACGGTTAACTAGTTATACAAAACTCAGTAAAATTCATCCAGGACGAACAGGTCATCAGAAGCTTTTCCCAAAAATTCAAGATATAAATTTTATACGTGATGGAAATGGCTTTAATATGTGGTATTTTCTTGAAAATCTTCCTGTTGCATCCTTGGAAGATATCAATGTCCTTGGAAGTTTGGTATTTAACGGTCTTTTCGTTTTTGAGCTATGGTGTCTTCTCTCTTGGCCGTCGGACCATCGAACCCACAAGAATCCGCATAAGTACATTTTTTTGACTCTTCACCACCACCCTTACGTCACATAGGGATTCGCGGGACCTTTTGTTACTTCCTATTTCTTATTATTTTCCATTATTTCTTTGTGATTTGTGTGCTATTGTGTAGCTATGTGGTATTCTGCCTAGTCTGTAAAACGGGAAATTGCTGATCCACCATGAAACACTATTAGTTTGCAGAAAACACGAATCGAGTTGTACCTTCCTGCCAGTGACCCCTTAGCCTTTGTTGTCTACACTCAAAACATGCGTCTGTACAGTATTTTTTGTGGTATGATGGTTTGAGTGCAGAGAACCCACACATAATATGTGTACTTTTTCTTGGATCTGATTAAAATTCTTTTATGTTTTATTTGAAACTGGTTTTTATTGCTTTTATATATGTATGAGTGCGAGGAACATTACCTCAATATCGATATGATAAGTTAACATACACACACACCTGGACTTTTTTCTAAAATGCTTTTTTTTTATTCATGGGGTCCCAAAACGTGTATTTCCAGTGAAATCTCGGTATCGAATTTTAGGTGGAATACAATTCCTTAACTATACACTGATAAGAAAATAAAAATATACCTACATCAAATTTAACATAGGTGGCCACGATGACAGTAGACCAGTGTTCGCGATGGGCGGGTTGTGGCAGGTGGTGTATAGGAGAGATAAGCCTCCCCCACCAGGTAAACAATAAACTTATCCAGGAAATGCTTATCAGAGTCGCAGCACGTTTTTACGAGCGATAACGGACTGACCCGTTATGTATGTTACGCATTGTACTCCTGTGAATTCACACCTGCTCACTTTCAGTCACAAAGGATGTACAGTTCCATGGGTTTTCCCTTATACCTTTCAGGGTTCTCAAGACGAACTCAAGTTTTCTATTTTCTGCAATGTCAGTCAAAATGTACAAACGAAAAATAATATTTACTTTTTCTACTGAAATGGAAATGTAGGTTATATATGTCCGCTATGTAACTACTGTGGTTCGCAGCGAACCATTCTATATTAGGCAGGAAAGACCGCTTAATTTTACTCAGATGCCTCTTTATCAGGCTTGAGGTTCTTTTATGCACCGTTTGAACCCGCGACCTTGGGTATATAAGGCTAGCATGATAACCAGTAGGTACATCACGGAGGGCGACTACTTTTTCTACTGCTTCCTATATTATTAGAGAAAGTATTGCCTTCCACTAAACTTTTTGATTAGAGATTTCATTATAAATACTTATTTTGAGGGCCATTAAATGAACGTATGATGTGTTCCATTCACATGACTTTCTCCAGCTGCTCCACAAACTTTTCTTACATAAGGTTATTCTGTTATGTAATCAAGATAAACATTACCAGAATTGGTCTTATACTTGCTTCTTTGTAAGTAGAAGGGAAATAAGAGAATACACTGGGCTAAAGCACTAGTCAAAGCTTTTAAAAGCCTGTCGCTATGTGAAACAATTGAAATTAGGTTCCTCTGTTTGCTAGGAATGGCTTCTCAGATGTCATAAATGTGTGTTTTAACGAGGTCTTCATTTTTAGGATAGTAAGTTTTTGTCCATCTCTTACAGTTTACCAGTTATGCACAGTTCAGCAAACTTTAGGATATACTTTTTTGTGGTTAAATGGCTTTAATATACGGTATTTTAATCATAATCATTAATGCCATTTTTGAAAAAAGCATTTTCCAGTAATTTTCCACATAAATGGAAGTTTGGGGTAGGAGGAATTTCTTTAAAATCTTCCTTTCACATCCTTAGAAGATCCAAACTTAAATACCAAGTTTGGTATTTAACGGTCTTTTAGTTTTTGAGCTATACCATCCACGCGCGCGCACACACACGGACCTTTTTCTGAAAATACTTTTTTGGACTCAGGGCACCTCAAAACACATTTTTCCGGTGAAATCTCGGTATCGAATTTTTGGGTGGAATGCAATACCTGATTTATGCACTATTTACGTAGCACGTGTAGAGAAAGTAATAAACAACATTTTTAGAAAAAGGTCCACGCTCGTGGATAATGGCTGGACAGAAGAGAATGGGTTTGTGCAGCTAGATAAAATTTTAAATGAATGTGAATTGATGTTTGGCTCTCAGAAAATGTGAAAAGCATAGTAAACATCTGTTGTTAATAATAATATGCTATGCTTTTCAAAACATTTCCCCAGCCCATACTTGTATACTAAACATGGGAAGTTCGTTTTCTTTTCTCAAAAATTAACATGTTACATACCACGTGTTTAATATATAGGGTAAATATATCTTGAAATATCTGTGAATCTGCTGAAATCTCCCTTTGTTATTGACTATGTATTTACATATTAACATCTTAGCAGATAGAAATTCTTCACAATAAAATGTAGAATTCATTAAATAACTTTTGTAGACACAAGCCATTTTCTAAATATTGCATGTTGCAAGTTTAAATCATTTCCTAATAGACATGCTAGATTCTTCGCCGCTCTTTCTTTTTCCGCCGAGAGTTTTTAGCACGAATAAATATTTGAATGACTAATTTGAAACCATTCCTAGGTAAAATATATTATGAGTAACTACCCAATTGGATGTAAGAATAGCGTGTTATTTGAAGGTATAACAAGTTAAATATCCCTGAACTAAATCATTTTATAAGAATAGGAATCCTTAAGCAACTCGCATAAGTTCTCTGCATTCAATACCACAAAAAATTCTGTAGAGACAATGTTTGAGTGTAGATAATAAAGGCGAAGGGTCACTGACAAGAAGGTAAAATCCGATTCGAGTGTTCCTGTGTGACGTAATGGCCGTGGTGAAGAGTCCAAACAAAAGTACTTATGCAGACGACTATGGATTCTCGTGGGTTCGATGGTCTGACGGCCAAGAGAGAAGAAAACTGCACTGGAAACTGAAGACAGCGTGAAAAAGAATGCTCATGGTGGCGAATTAACACTTTTTGTTCGGTGTTAGACTCTCTTCTAACGCGCATTAAACATTCACTTAGTAATGATGATAAAATCGGCTGTTTCAATCATATCACTTTCTCTGCATCTCTGTAACAAATTATTGTTAATAACCTTATTCTTCTATCTGCGTCATGCTAATCGAGATAAACATTAGCAGAAATGGTCTTATTTCTTGCTTCCTTGTAAGTAGAAGGGAAATAAGGGAATACACTAAGCTAAACTGATAGTCAAATTTTTTAAAAATGTGGTTGCTATGGGATTGAAATCAGCTTCTTTGCATGTCCAGGAGTATTGACAAGTTACCGCATGAGAAAAGTTTTAAGTATTTTAAAACTGAAACAAATAGCACGGAATATTTAAAAAACGGACACTCCCCGATAAAGTTATACATTTTTTTTTTTTGTGAAGTAAGTTTCTGTCTATCTGTTACGGTTTACCAGTTACAGAACATTTAGAATAAAGAGGTCTTTAGAGGCTATTCCCCCAAAAATTCAAAATATACATTTTGTCATGTAAATATCTTAAATATAAGGTATTATAATCAAAATCGTTTCCTATTTTTGAAAAAACCAAAAATGTTTTAAATTTTTTCTATGTAAAACGTAGTTGGGGTGGGGGGATTTTCTTGAAAATCATGTTGCATCCTTGACGGTTACTGAACTTAAATACCAAGTTTGATAATTAACGGACATTTTTCTAAAAATGTTATTTTTTTCTTTATTCAGGGAGTTTCAAAACATATATTTCCAGTGAAATCTCGGTATCGAATTCTTGGATGCAAAACAATACCTTCTCTATAGACTAGTACGTGTAGAGAAAGTAACAATGTTTTGGATATAATGTTTATTTGGTAGAGACTATGTGGCTTCATTTTAAAATCTAAAGTTTTGTGGCATTATGTTTATTATAAATAGTTGTTTATTATCAAGTAGTTAACAGAGGCTTGTCCACTTGTATAATACATTATTTTATCCTACAGATATGATAAATTAATATATGACTAATATTCAATTAATGATTTTAAAACAGATAGTAATGAATTAAATGAGATGGCCGCGCCGAGGCCGAGTGGTTAGACGACTCCCCTCTCACCTAGACGGCCGGGGTTCGATCCCAAGTGACCGCATGTGAAATTTGTGGTGGACAAAGCGGCGCTGGGGCGGGGTTTCTCCGGGTACTCCGGTTTCCCCCGCCATCACATTCCACCGGTGCTCCATCATCATTCATGTATCATCAGTGTCACCGCCTGCGGTGCCATAAGTAGTTAAAGCGGGCGTTAAACACTACAAAAAAAAAAGAATTAAATGAGGAATAAGGCATTGAATTACGGCGTTCTTATAGATATAAAATATGGTAGAAGCAGTTGAGATTTTACTACCGTCGACTTCACGGAAATTATACGAATGAGAGTTTCAGCAATTTAAGGATTGGCAGATACGAAGAAATGTTGAGGGCATTAATGAAGAAGTGTTCATTTTAATTTTCTTTCAAAAAGTTGCAAGTCTTCTCTGTGGAGCAAATATTCTGTGTTAAAATCAACATTAATGTTACTGCTTGTAATCCATTTGGGGTATTAACTTCTATGGTAATGTACAACTTCACTTTCATGTAGTTAAAGAATAAAATGTTTGATGTTGCTGTTAAAAGGTAATCGAAAATTTGTAGTTATCAACCATTTATTTGTTCACTTTATCCCACCCGTTGCGCTAATAACTGTCAAGTTTGATTTAAAGTCCAAGTTATGTTATGTCGTTTCTGCATAGCAACGGTGTCTATTACAAGTATCTGTAGGATAAAGAAAAGTATACATTCCTAATGCAACCTATTCTAAGCGAATGGAGGCGTCAGCATACATATCTCCATTTGCTGATGCAATATGCGTTTGTATTCCTTTTAATCATTTAAACCACACACGTAACGCTGTTTAATTGTAGATCACGTATCAGATATTATCCTGCTCGTATTACTTTCGCATGCATTACCACAAAGGGAATAATCTCATTTCTGAATTGGAATGGAATGGATGTGTTGTAAAGACTCGCTGCCTTCCAACAGAAGGCTGGCTTTCCGTGACATCAAATGGCCAAACATAGCATTATCGACCCAATGGACTTCAGAATAGGAATACAATCTGCATATCCTATTCAGAGGAATACAGTTTGCGTATCCCGATAAAGAACTGGCGTTTTACATGCTAATATTATAGCTCACTTTAGCTAACTTCGGTGTATCAATGGAATAAAGATGCATTCAAATAAATCTGTTCATAGGTGTGGAAAGAATTTGTATATTTATACAAACGTATAACAGATCTTTTAAGGCTATTTAAAGCAGCAAACATAATTTTTTAATTTCAGTAATTGTTAGCTTGGATATTTAACACGAAGATTTAAAAATCTGATGTGTTTCATTCACATGACTTTCTCTGCATCTCTGTAACAAATTATTGTTAAAAAGCTTATTGTTCTATTTACTTAATGATAATCGAAAAAAAAAAATAGCAGAAATAGTCTTATTACTTGCTTCCTTGTAAGTAGAAGCGAAATAATGGAGTACCATAGGTTAAAGTGATCGTCAAAAGCTGGTTGCTATGCGACTGAAGTTCCTTTGTTTGTATAGACAGAAGTTGACAAAGTCCTGTGTGAGAAAAGTTAAAGTTTTTAAAGCTGAAACCAAAAACAAGGAATATCTTAAAAACGATCAACTGCATGAAAAAATGCATACAGCATAAATTGTGTGTTTTAAAGTGCTTTACATTTTTTGTGTGGTAAGTTTTTTTCAATCTCTTGCGGTTTAACAGTTATGCAAAATTCCGTAAAATTCATCCATAATAAACTACTCTTCAGAGGCTATTCCCAGAAAATTCAAGATATACATTTTATTTGTCAGGTAAGTGTCTTTAATATATGATATTTTAATCAAAATCGTTTGAGCCATTTTTGAGAAAATCGAAATTTTCGAAAAAAGTTCCATGTAAAGGGTAGTTTGGAGTGGGGGAATTTTTCTCAAAATCTTCGTGTCGCATTCCTGGAAGATACTAAACTTAAATACCAAGTATGGTATTTTATCGACTTATCGTTTTTGAGTTGTCGTGTTCACTGATAGACGGACACACACTCACGGACCTTTTTGTGAAAATGCTTTTTTTTTTTTTTTTTTTTTTTATTTTTTATTTTTTTTATTTATTTATTTATTTAAAATAGGGGACCCTAAAACATATCTTTCCGGTGAAATCTCTATATCGAATTTTTAGGTGGAGTGCAATACCTTCTTTATACACTATGTACATATTACGTGTAAAGAAAGTAAAAATGTATCTGTCTATATAAGCATTGGAAGAAAGCGTTTGAGATGGAAAGCTGAAGTTTTCTACGCAATTTTGGATCAAACAACGAAAATATTAGAATTTATTTCGAAGATAATATAGAATTATATAACTGATAATGGTAGGTAGAATGACGAAGAAAGAAAAAAAAATCTGATGTGCTGCATTGATACAACATTCATGCAACCTGCTCTATCTGTTCTGAAAACAAAGCTATTCTTACAAAAGATTATTCTTCTGTCTATATCATGCTAAACGAGATAAACATTAACGCAGTTGATCTTACTACTTGTTGCATATAAGCAGAAGGGAAATAAAGCGATAGTTAAATCTTTTAAAAGCCGATCGATATGTGGACAATTGAAGTTCGGTTCACTTTGCATTTCAGAAAAACAGAAGAGAGGCGAAACGAAAGGTGACCCCGTTTGAGAAGATAGTTTACAGTTGAAACCATAACAAGGAATATCCCGGAAACGGTCAACTCTTTAACAAAAGTTTATATTACTTAAATTGTGTGTTTTAACGATATCTACATTTTTGTCCAGTAATTTTTTGTGTATTATCTCTTAGGGTTTATAGTTATGCAAATTTCATCTAGAATAAACTGGTCTTCAGAAACTTTTCTCAGAAAATTCAAGATATACATTTTATTGGTATTATAAATAGTTTTAATATACGGTATTTTAATAAAAATCGTTAAGAGCCATTTTTGAGAAAAACATTTTCAAAACATTTTCCATGTAAAGGACAGTTAACAGGGGGATTTTCTTGAATATCTTTGTGTCGCATCCTTGGAAGATACTAAAGTTAAATACCAATTTTGGTATTTAACGGTCCACAGACATACACGGACCTTTTTCTAAAATGTTTTTTGGGCTCAGGGGATCTTAAAACATATTTCCTTTGAAATATCTATATCACATTTTTGCGTGGAATACAATACTTCCTCTATACATAATGCACATAGTAGTGTAGAGAAAGTAATTATCATAAAATCATCTAATTTCCTTATTATGATGCTTTGATATAAATAAATATATATAAAATACAATGCGTATAAATATGGTGCGTTCATTTTTTGCGGGGCCGCGGATAGCGCGTATGTGTGCTCCGCGCACCATCTATTACACTAGAGGTTTTTCCAACTTAAACCTCCCAGGTTACTTACGAGTAATATAAGCATGCACAATGAGTAACTAAGTCATGTTAGGGGTAAATGGTGTCTACCTGCATTGCGTTATTCTTGATATCTTCGGATGTAATTTCCATTCTGGCGTAATTAAGTTCGTCTGTGGTGGGGACTTTAATATACATTTTGTGTAGATTTCCCCATTAATGTTCCTCTGTTAGCATTTTCGTTTTTGCTTTTTAAATTGCAAGTAACAAAGCTATTGTCCTAAACTTATTAACCAGAGGTTATAACAATTTCTCTAGCTGGAACTGGAGTACCAGTAAAGTTTCCTGAAATGGTCTATACACCTGTGCATATGATTCGGTTTTAAGTATGTGTCGTACATACAATATTTATTCTTTGTTCAAGCGTCATTTTTCGTAAGTCAATTCAGTGGAATAATAAGGCAAGAACAGCAATAATAAAAGCCAGTTCACACACAACACATGTATAATTAAACTTTCACCTTTGAGATTGACTGCACTAATTCTGGTCTTAACAATACGAACAGAAAGCAACTGGCGCAGTACGAGTATAACACGGCTGATAAACAGCCTTGATTGGATCATTTACCACTAGTGCACGGCCAGAACATACTGCAGTTTAAACGGTCGTGGTTAGACCACTCGCCTCTCGCCTAGGCGGCCTGGGTTCGATTCCAAGCGACCGCATGTGGGATTTGTGGTGGACAAAGCGGCGCGGAACCTCTCTTTTTCCTCGGTGCCTTAAGTAGTAAAAGCGGGCGTTAAACGCTGTCCAAAAATGCAGTTAAAATCAAATTTTCAGCTTCCCTGAACCTATCTACACAGGAGGATAACGTATTGTATTCCACCAAAAAAATCGATGTAGAGATTTCATCAGAAATATATGTTTGAGATCCCCTAATTTAAAAGTGAAGGTCGGTTAAATAACAAAACTTGGTAAGTTAAGTATCTTCCAAGGATGCAACGTGAAGATTTTCAGGAAAACCCCACGCCCCTATCTACCTTTACATAGAACATTTGATTTTCTCAAAATGGCGTTAACCATTTTGACTAAAACACCATACGTTTTTAAGATATTTTGCCAATTGCCAGGATCATATCAGCGCCGCCGATGTGCCGAAATTTCGTCCCGCAGTTCTTTTACATGGCAGTAAATATGCTGAATTGGGATTATAGCTTTGAAGTACATTTGAAAATAATCGGTCTGGGCCGCATTTGAACTCTCGATCTTGGGATCAAAAGGCTAAGGCCTAACTACTGAGCTATACCGAGCCATCCGACCATACTACAAAGGGAATACAAGATGCCGTCAAATAATTTTGTCAAATAATTACGAGTGCTGTTCTTGAAATCATATTCTTGCTATTCCAATAAAAACACGATCACGGAATGAAAAACGAGAAAAAAAAAATTCAAACCATCAGCTAATGCTTCGAAAATCTGATACCACGAAAATGTTATTTGAAATAAATTGTTTATTTCAAGAAAACTTGTTTTCTCCCATGTATATAGGTTTTATTTTGAATGATATATCGATGATGTAAAATTCCTTCTGAATGAAGCCTTCCACACTTGGTATTCTTCTTCAAACCCCCCCCCCCCCCACACACACACACACACACACACAAGGTACCCGAGCTGAACATTTTTAAATAGGTTTTTCATTTTAATATTTCAAAATGAGTATATGGTGCAATCCTCACATCTAATTTTTGAATTAAATAATTCCTATACCTGCTTGGTAAGTATATGATAAATAAGGTAGCATTTAAAAAACAATCGCTGCAGTGGCGGATGTCGCAGCAATAGTGACGGTTATTTGGCGAACCAAATTATGGAAACAGTTTTACAAAGGTCCCTCCTAACTTCAGATTGAAATCTGGTTGCCTTCCAACAATGTGGATCGTCAGCACTACGTGTGTATGTACAGGGTTACTACAAAAGAAATAGACAACTTCAACTGCCTGTAAACAAAAACTATTAGAGATAGCAACCTAATTATTTTGGAGGTATGTTGAGAAACTCTCAAAGTTTCGTTTGTTACTATTGGTAACGCTGTAGTGTTTTTTGTTGTTGCAGAAGCTGAAATGGCGGAAAATCCTGTGGAAAAGGCATATTGCGTGTTGGAATTTGCTAGAACGCAATCAGTAACTGTTGTGCAACGACATTTTAGAACATGTTACCACAAAAATGAAATGATGCGCTCACAAAAACCAACATCGTCTTCATCATGTCGCAACATGTCGATGCAAAAGTCACGCCGTACGACCTTATCTTCTTCACTCAGAAACTACAACATCTGTAATCTGTAAGGCATCATGTGCAGTCGCTTCCGCAAGATTTTCCATACAGTTTGCTGTGGAATTTGTAATTGCATGGTTGCCCTAGATGTCGATTTCTGTGGGCTTCTTACGTAGGCAGAACGAACACGTTCAACGTTTTCTTCCGAAACTCTTGGTCTTCCCGAGCTCTTCCCTTTGCACAAACATCCCGTTGTCTCGAATTTTCTATACCAGTCGTAGATTGTCTAGTCGGTGGCGTTTTGTGGTAACGTGTTCTAAAATGTCGTTGGACGACAGTTGCTGATTGCGTTCTAGCAAATTCCAACACGCAATATGCCTTTTCCACAGGATTTTCCGCCATTTCAGCTTCTGCAACAACAACAAAAAACACTACAGCGTTACCAATAGCAACAAACGAAACTTTGAGAGTTTCTCAACATACCTCCAAAATAATTAGGGTGCTATCTCTTAATAGTTTTTGTTTTACAGGCAGTTGAAGTTGTCTATTTCTTTTGTAGTAACCTGTATAACAGGTGTTGCTACCTGCAACATATGCTAGGATGGATCTCAAGCAAAAGCATTTCTGTGCTATGACTTTACATGACCTTAAAGTCGGTTTAGTGGAAAAAGAATGTCTTGAAAGCTGTATTGTACATTTGGGGATCTTTGCCCGTCGCAATCCACAGTTATCGAAGGTATGCAGAATTTAAAAGTGGAGGGGTTTCCCTCGAAGGTCTTCTACTTGAGTAGGACAGCCGGCTTCAACAACAATGAGTTTAAATGTCGTGAAAGAGCACAAGTTGCGGGAAGATCATTATTGCATTGTGGTCAGATTCCCCCACCATCTCACAAATGAACAGAAACAAACACATGTGCAGTGGTGCCAGGAAATTATTGAAACATGTTATGGAGGAAGATCCAAAAACTAATTATCATTGTAACGACTGACGAAAGATGGATTTACCAGTTATATCAGAAACTAAATGACAGTCATCGGTCTGGGTCGTCCCAAGAAATCCCCCAACTAAAGTGAGGCGAACAAGAACAGTTGGCAGTCTTCTCAACAAAGGTTCACATTGTGATGATTTCGCTTGAGGGATAAAAGATTGTTACTGCCAGATGGCAGACCACAAAATATCTGCCACAAGTGTTGGATAAACCTAGAAAAAAAGTCACCCGAAGGCTGTTCTGGTGGATTTTTATTGCACCATAGCAATGCCTGGGCCGACACTGCAAGAAACAGCACAATTTCTGCAGGAATCAGATTTTTGTACCATCCTATTTAGAGCCCAGAACTGACCCCATGCAACTTTTTTCTATTCCCTAAAATGAAAGAAAATATTCGAGGCCAAAGATTTCAGTCACAGTAGCTGCTTATAAAGAATGTATTTGCATTCATTCTCAAAGCTTTTATAGTGACGACCCTCGTATCGCTTCGAATAAAATTGACCGTTCCCCATAGTGTGCGAAATTTGTTGCCCACGTTGTTGTAATCACCTCACAACCATAAAAACATGACCAAGGAAGTGTAGACGTGACAAAGGCTTCCGGTCGAGAGATAAAAGCACCGCAGACCCTGGAATACGATATCTCTCCATGTCGATATGGCAGCATACGGTGCACACTTCCCTGGGAAATACATGCGGGTTACGCAGTGTTGTCACGCCGTGCAATTATTACTTTACTTGGAATAAAGCTTCCAGCTGTTTCTGGGAATTGAAATTTCTGTAATGTGCCGTTCCTTTTATCTCTGATTTATGCGCGGTACTATAGCTCTTTACCTCATTAAAGCTGGGACATATAAAACATTGCAAGCCGTATTTCTGCATTTTATTACTCATGGGAGTTTTACCGAACTAAAATTGTATTTACATAAACACTCATGACTGCATTATCTCTTTTATGGTACTTGGAGCTTGAATAAAATGGCACCTGAAGTGGCTTGCTGGGACGGCTGTTGGTGGGTGTTATATTGTAGTTTTCCTTCTCCTAGACCAATTGCTTCCACCACAGCTGAATATACTAAGAATAACAAAGAAAACTAGAAGGGATAAAATTAGGAATCGACTAAATATTCAAACAGTCGGTGAATGGGTAGATAGAAGAACTGAATGGAATAACCATGTAGCACGAATGGCATCTGACAGAATAGTAAGGATTCTCAGAGATAATCTACCAACCGATAGATCCCCGGGGAGACCGAGGAAATGGTGGCTCTCAAATTCTAGGTAAAAATGGAAATGGAGCGTTATTTATGGACGCTCTTTAACTACTGTGGTTTCTCAGCGTCCCGTTCTATATTGGACGTAAAGAAAGAATCTCTATCAGGTTTGAGGTTCTTTTACGTGCCGTAAATCTACGACACGGCCCCAACAACTTTACTTCCTTTTCGAAGGAAGCAATGCTAAGGATTTTTGTGCTCGAAAAAATCCATCGTCCTCCGCCGGGTTTGAACCCGCGACTTTGGGTATATGAAGTTAGCATGGTAACCACTACACCACGTTGGGCGACTTGGATTAAACATGCCGTGACCTATAAGAACAAAGAAGTCTGCATTGTTAACTTAGAGATTCCGTTGGTGACCAGATCTAAAGCTAACGATGCATTGTTGCAAATATTACCAGCAAGATGGGACATTGCGACTTGTTTAGAAGATAATAGTAGATTTATAATGGCCAAAAACACATTAGGAGTCATTAATTAAAAATCTGATGTGTACCATTCACATGACTTTCTCCATATCCCTGCAACAAATAATTCTTACTTTATACTTCTATTTACTTTATGCTAATCAGAAAAAAATTAGCAGAAATAGTCTTATTACTCGCATCCTTGTAAGTAGAAGCGAAATAAGGGACAACCGTAGGTTAAAGTGATAGTCAAAAGCTGGTTGCTATGTCAATGAAATTCCTTTGTTTATATGGATAGGAGTTGACAAGTTCCAGTATGAGAAAAGTATACGTTTTTCATAGCAGAAACCAAAAATAAGGAATGTCACAAAAACGACGAACTCCACGAAAAAAATGTATATAACATAAATCGTGTGTTTTAATGTGCTCTACATTTTTTGTGTAGTACGTTTTTGTCCATCTCTTACGGTTTAGCAGTTATTCAAAATTTAGTAAAATTCATCCAGAATAAACTACTCTTCAGAGGCTATTCCCAGAAAATTCAAGATATACATTTCATTTGTCAGGTAAATATGTTTAATATCCGAAATTTAATCAAAATCGTTAGAGCCATTTTTGAGAAAAATCAAAATTTTCGAAAAAAGTTCCATGTAAAGGGTAGTTAGGGGTGGGGGGATTTTTCTCAAAATCTTCGTGTCGCATCCCTGGAATATACTAAACTTAAATACCAAGTTTGGTATTTAACCGACATTTCGTTTTTGAGTTATCGTGTGCGCACACACGCGCGCGCGCGGACATTTTTGTGAAAATGCTTTTTTTTTTTTTTGGATATTGGGGACCCTAAAACATATATTTCCGGTGAAATCTCGGTATCGAATTTTTGGTAGAGTGCAATACTTTCTCTATATACTACGTACATAGTGCGTATGGATAAAGTAAAAAGGAACTGCTGCTGCTTGTATATAAAAGCGTAAAAATACTTCGGAAATGGTTGTATCACAAACAAATCTTATGTGTTCCATTCACATGACTACATCCAGGCCAGCATCTTTGCGACAAATTATTAAGAATTTTTTCTTCTGTTAATTTCATGCTAACCAGTAAAAAGTTAGCAGAAATGGTCTTATTACTTGCTTCCTTGTTAGTAACGTAGGCTAAAGCGATAGTTAAATGCTTGTATGGCCAGAAGTTGACAAATTCCCATATTAGAAAGTGTAGCATTTTAGAACTGAAACCAATAAAAGGAATATCTCAAAAACGGTCTACTCCACCAAAAAACATGCATATAACATAAATTGTGTTTTAACCAGCTCTACATTTTTTGCTAAGTAAGGTTTTGCCTATCTCTGACGGTTTACCAGTTAGGCAAAATTCCGCAAAATTCATCCGGTATAAAGATTTCTTCAGAGGCTATTCCCAGAAAATTCAAGATACACATTTTTTAATGTAAATATCTTTAATATACGGTACTTAAACAAATTCGTTGGAGCTATTTTTAGAAAATAAACATTTTTGCATGTAGCAACATTGTAGCTTGTGGTGGGGGGATTTTCTTAAATCTTCGTGTCGCATCCTTAGAAGACACTAAACCAAGATACCAAGTTTGGTATTTAACGGTTTTTTCGTTTTTTAACTAGGTGTCCACAGGTAAACCCGCGGACCTTTTTCTAAAACTTTTTTTCGGACTCAGGGGTCCCAAAACATGCATTTTCGGTGTCGAATTTTCTCTATACACTATGCACATAATACGTGTAGAGAAAGTAAAAAGAAACAGTATAATCGCATTTTTCCTGGAATGGAAGGAAAAGGAGAGCCACTTAATATAACTTCGCCCCCTACCTCTTAACTGCCACATACAACATTTGTCTCTCATTGGCTGCAGTCATGGAATAATTTTGCGGTACAAAATATTACTTTAGTGTCTTACGGTCCTTTATCTTATATTCGAAGAGAATAATATGTATAAATAAAATGTAATATTAATATTATGTAAGAATTATGCATCTGAAATATGTGTAAATTTTTATCAACAAATGCATAGAAGTGCCTTCGTTTTAAACTTAGTCTTTCAGGATGACGAAAATTCGTGTAACTGTAATGGCAATGTTGATATAGATGTTTTCAACTTACGTTGCGTTTAAGTGGACTTCAATATCGCTATTCAAAACATACATTAGGCAATCAGCGAAATGGGGAAACCATTGGTGTGTGAAAAGATGCATGTCACCGGGGCAAGGCTATAAGAAACAAGGTTTGGTTAGCGACATGAGCAGTAAAAGCTGCAAAGTTCCTTTAAGTTTTAATGTATCAATACACCATTATAATTGCATTCTAATATTTCACAAAATAAGACCATAAATTTCTCCTTCATCAAATATTATAAAATCATCAATTTATTGGACTTACATTAATTCCAACTTCAATATGACATTCCTTCACGAAGAACAGGTTTATGAAAGCTTAATCATTAACTACATGAAAAATTTAAACTTTGGGTCTAAAGCCTTAGTTTGTTTGTTTTTATGGTGTTTAATGCCCGATTTTACTACAAATTGCACCATAGGTGATGAACTGATGATACTGGAGAACCCGGAGAAAGCTCACCACTGCGCCGCTTTGTCCACCACAAATCCCACATGTCGCTTGGGATCGAACCCACGCCGTCTAGGTGAGAGGCGAATGGTCTAACCGCTCGGCCAAGAGGCGGCCCTAAAGCCTTTGATCCGCTTAAAATGAACCAGCAAACACTAATTTTGTATCGACGAAATATTAACACTATGTATAATACTTGAACACGTACGTTGAACGGTTTTACGAGTTGCTTGAAGCTGCTCCGCGTTAGGAAAGTAGGATGAATTTGACATAGAAGCCTTGTGGCCCAGCAGGGAACGCCTCCACGTTAGAGTCCTTCGTCCTCGCCGCTGTTTCGTGGGAGACACGCACCTGTTGCATACAGTCGGCATGTACAGTGTATATACACATAGTGGCGTATGTGTACGAGAAAGAGATAGACGTGGTAACGGTTGCTCCCAAAACGAGTTCATGTTACACCCGTTACTCGCACAGTCTGTCTGAGCGAGGAAGATGGCTCGGTGGAGGCGATGCCTTGGCAGGACCTGGACGGCGTGACGGTGTTCCCGGAGAAGGTGGGTGGGGTCATCGGCAACGTAGTCCTGCAGTGTCTCTCTTCATTATGTCCCGGGTGAGTGCCAAAAAATCTGCTCTTCTACTCAAATATGAAACGAGGACTTCAGATAGCAAAAGTAGAGCATATGACTAATGACAAAGGAATGTTGTGACACATTTAAAAGGAAACATTATTTTATAGCCTTCGCATTTTACTTCATTTATACCATTTTTAGCATGTATTAAATCCTATAATTCAGGACCTGACATTTTTAATACAAAAGCTCTAGTTTAATATACTTGAAATAACAGAAAGGTAAAATCAGCCTGAAAAAATCAATGCCAAAACCTGGGTTTGAACCGCGAATCTTTGTCATGTCCGTGTGTTGCCATGTAGATCAATTGGTCTGAGCAAGCAGACGGAAATCCGTGGTTCAAATCCCGGCTATTGTATTGAACTTCACAATATCATTCTGCCATTCCAACTTTGCCCTACATACGGCACGTGTGAAATAAAATTACCAGAATATGTAACTGAGCTCATTCGCAGAGCTCAAATTTGATGTTTGTTATGCTTGTGCGTAACTCTGCTGCACTGCTCGAGGTGATAACGATTTTCACCTCTTGTTATCCCGTCGGAGAATAAACGAAGTTAAGCCGTTGACTTATTTTTTGGCTTCTGTACATATACAGGATCAAAATAAATTGCCTCGCAGAGTACCCTGTGTACTACAAACCATAAGGGTCATATAAAATGGGAGACGGGTCGCAGCGACTTGAAGGTGCGTGCTAAAATAACGTAACTTATCTAAGCATTACGGTACCACATTTGAAGCTCTTCCAAACCCATATATCATTCAAAGAAGGGTTCTTATGTACCAGTTTGAGGCAAGCCTCATTCACATAACAGTGAGTCGTGTGAACATAAAATAAACATTGAATAAAGTCCCCAAGATGCAAGCTTATTTACTCAGAGATATGTCATCGCGGGATCTTTCATCATATTTTCCGTCACCATGTATTACCTCACCGATTTCCTTTTTGTATACAATCACGAGCCCCTTGGAATGTTTGTGGATATCGCAGCAGAACAAATTGTGATGGTTGATTTTGAATCCAATGGCACTAACATTTTAAAACATGTGACTGTCGGTTTATTCTAATGTATTCCCTTATTCCCCTTACTTATAAGGAACTAAGTAATGCGACCGTTTCTGCTAATGTTTATCGCGATCAGCATGAAGTAGATGAGGAATAAGCTTATTAACAATGATTTGTTACAGGGATGTAAAGAAAGTCATACGAATAGAACAACACATCGGATTTTTTTTCTCGGCGCCTTGTAAAGCACAAAATTAGTTTTGCTTGTCCTGAAAACCCTGCTCTGTTTTGGGTTCAAACATTGTGCATCATAGATACACCCAGCCCAAACTCATGTGGGTACCGGGATATCAGACAGCAATGCTAACGCAGCCTGTGCTACATACATCTATAATCACGAACTCTTGTTCAAATCGTGCAGACTGTCACATTCATGGGAGACCTAGAACGTCCGAGGTGCCTATAAACCCTATGTGATGTTCATTTCATTACTGCCGCAAGTCGCATAAAACGGGGCAGAATTTGACATAGAAATGCCACATTAAAACTTCCAGAATCAGACTTATCTATTTAGCATATGATGGCACAAAGATAATTTGAGCAAAGGTTCGGAATTTGTCAGATAAACAGATTGAAGATGTTGAAAACCGGAGGGAAATTAAGTTGGAATTAGTTTTAAAATCCTACAAAACATCTTTATTTCATTGACTTAATAGTTTTTTTGTTTCTCACACAAGCCGTGTGTAGGACAGGAGTTGCATAGATAGAGTCAGACTGAAAAATTCAATGCCATAGCCATGATTTGAACCATGGATCTCCCGGTTTCTAGCCGGTTGCTCTACAGCTGAGCTACCATGGCAACTGCCGGCATATCATTGAATTTCTTAACTGACTTACATGTGGTAATAGAGCAACCGGCTAATCCGTGGTTCAAGTCCCGACTATGGCTTTGAATTTTTTAATCTGACTCTACCTATCCATCTTTATTTCATATTTCCCAAACCATTACTTTGCCCACCTCTACAGTGTGATTGTAGCGTTTCTACATTACATTCAAGTGGTTCTGAGTTCGAGTCTCAATTAGGGAGAGTCACCCAAATAAGGTTTTCTCCTGGGTTCCCCCTCTCCTAAGAAGAATAATGTTGAGTTACCCTGAGCTCAATGGACCCCGACTCGTTTGAGCATCATTTCACCTATTTCAATGCTCGATATGACCTAACAGGTTAAAAAACTTTAAAGAAAAGTAAAAATAAGTACTTTGAAATTTGTTTACGCTCTGTGGGATTCCTTGTGGTATCGGAACATTATAAGGAAGCTCGCTCACCTTCAGTAAAGTACAACGCAATCAATAAATGTATCATTAATGAACAATTACAATTTGAGAAGCCATTATTCTCGGAATCATATATTTTGATTCACCTAGCAATATATAATGAGAAAATTAAATTTAACTTGGACTTAATGCAGGTTCTACCAAGTGAGCATCTGGGTTAAGCTCAAAATAAATACACACTTTAAAACAACATCCGCAAAGGGAAACCCTCAACAACTTTTGTATCCTGGAAGTGGCTTTGAACCACAAAGAGCTAAACTACTTGATAAGAGCATCCTCATCCTTTTACATTCTACAAACTTCATAATTCTTAAACCTCGAAAGATTTACTTTGTAGTGATGCTTTTAATTAGTAAGTATTTTTAATTACGAAATATTCTATTGATAAGTAAACGTAGTGATACAATGCTCCAGAATGCGAGATGGCTAACTTTCTCGAAGAGTAGTCAGTCAAAGCCTCTTCCAATGTTTGGGCGACTCTCGTTTGTCCCATGCTCAAAGCCTTCAGTGAAAAATTAGCTCGAGTTTGGCCACAATATTAAACGGCCGGGAAATAACACTTTTCTCCATTCCGTCGGACGGCAATCTCATATTTGTCTACTGCTTAAATTGGAATAAAACAAATTTAAGAATTCTATGTCGGATATGCAGGTTTAGAAGCCCGCTGTAACTTCAAAGATCTGTATGTGTGAATAATATAATCAGAAAACAAAGAATACCAAACACCATATTCTTAAATTCTTTCAAGATTGTAACATGAAAATACGAGATAAATTCTTTTCGCAGAAAAACGATTGAGGGTTTCGACTTAAATATGATGTTCTAGAATGTTATACGAGGACCACTGTTTATATTTTGAGCCTTGGCAACACTGAATGCTGTAGGTATCTGATGTTTCCACATAACGTCTACATTGTTGACCTTAACCTACTTCAGATATTTTGTCTATAGAGCGTTATTTGTGTTGTTTAAAGTGACTTTAAAATTGTCTGAGGGAAAAGGTGGAATTAATTCGTGAACATGTCGTGTGATTTATTATTTTTGACCTGGATTGTCGAGACAAGAGTGTATTGATCAACTTTTGGTGATGAGCTCCATCCTTTGCCACTTTAAACGCTGACATAAAGAGTTAAATCGTGGCCGCCATTCGCTAATTGACGAAATTCGTGAAGGTCGTCCAAAATCAGTTGTGCCAGAAAACATTATTGCTGTGCAAAAACTTATAGTGCAAGATCGTCATGCCACATACCGTGAGATAGAGGCAACCCTAGGCATTAGTTCCACCAGCATATCGTATATAAAATATTACACGATCATTTGGCCGTGATAAAGGTTTGCTCTCTTTGGATCCCACATAATTTGACAAAATCTCAATAGGATGCTCGTGTCGATTGGTGCACATAAATGCTGATGGGACTTAATCCTCTGCATAATCCCAACAAAAAAAAAATCCTCCGCATTTCCCTTATGTAATCAAATATCCTCCAACACTTTATTCTCCCGCAATTCCCGTCCCTAAACAAAAACCTCTTCACCTCCAGTAGAGGGCCTAGCCCTGATCTGAAAGAACTATGCTTCCAACGTCAACTCGTTGGTGCTGATCTATGCATATTAGCCGGAACGTAAACAGTAATCGACTGTATGGGTGTTTCAAGATGAACCAAATGCAACAAAAGTTGTTCGCACCCGAAGCACTTCGAAACAAATGGTCGCCTGATTTTTCAGAAAAGCTGGTCATATGGCAACAGTGCCTTTAGAGGAACGTAAAACGGCCAATTCTGAATGGTACACAAGCATATCTTGTTTGCCGGAAGTCTTTGGTGAAATAAGGAAAACCAACGGGTGCCATCGGATCGGTCATCAAGACAATGCAAGCAGTCGCACATCTCGTCTAACAGCTAAATATTTGAACACTCAAAAAAATGGAATTGATGACTCATCCGCCTGATTTGGCAACCAATGACTTCATTTTGTTCCCAAACATCAAGAATAATGCGTGCTTGGGCAACGATTTTCGTGGGCAGAAGCAGCCTTGCTGCGTTGAACGCAGCAAATAATACGACTATTTCTGATATTTATCTCGATTAGCATGGGTAGATAGATAATATTCTTTTGTAAGAATAGTCTATTTGCAGATCAGGTAGACAAAGTCGTGAGAATGGAGCACTTCGGACTTTACACAGTAAGTAGTTTCTCATTACCAGACAAATGCGCATTCATTTTCGCAGCCGTGGTATCTTTGCTACATTTCTAACGTTACTATTTGTGGATGTCGTTCACAAACTTGAGATTTAATTAGTATGGGTAGATACTTGAGCGCAGAATGTATGCAAAATTTGAATTTAAGATGTAGGAGACGACAATACTTAAATATCTGTCGAAGTAAAGCGTAACCTGCGTATAAACCTGTCACTATTTGTTAATGCTACAAAAGAAAACTAGATGGATTTTCAGAAACTAACGACTTCGAACCACATACATGTGAAGTTGGGTAGCCAGTTCAGTGAGCTGACTTAGCTCTCAAAACTTGAAGTTAAGAGGGAAGATGGGGGATGGCAGAGAATGTGAGTTCCACGAATTACTTTAGCCTTTTATCCTGGAAGTAAATCTGAGCAATCCAATGTTGGCAACTCGTTTTCGGAATTTTTAGTACGTAACCACTCTTATCTAATAGAGCTAGGCAAAATGAAGTAAATACAAAGTTGGACGAATAAGCACTCATATGTAGGGTTGGAAAAACATTATCAAGATTGCGGTGTATTAATTAATACAATTTTTAAACATATTTCTTAAAAGCAAGCGTTTTTACTGTCTCTATATGTACTATGTACATGGTAAATAGGTAGAGAAGGTATTATATACCACCGAAAAATTCCATATGGACATTTCACCGGAAATATATTTTGAGGTCCCTAAGTCCGAGAAATAGCATTTTTAGAAGGAAAAAAAGGGCGTGTGTGTGTTCGCGTTAAATATCAAACTTGATACACATGGAACATTTCTCGAAACATTTGATTTTCTCAAAAATGACTTCACGATTTCGATTAAAATACCATATACTTAAGATATTTTTATCACAAATAAAAATGTAATCTTGAATTTTCTAGGAATAGCTTATGAAGACTTCTGGATGACTTTTGCTCGTTAAAATACACAATTTGCCATATATATTTTTTGTGGATTACCTATTTCCGAGATATTCTTGTTATTGGTTTTCAACATTTCCAATACCTAGACTTTTTTTTCAAATGGGAGGTTGTTATTCAACTTGTTTCATTCTGGTTATGCAATTGTATTGCATAGCGACAGCCGTAGTTGATGAATTAGGTTGCTGCGTTAACTGAAATCGGGTGATTCTTCTAGCCTGGTAGTGACCGGATGAAGTAAAATTACGGTCGCCTAATACATCCTTGTGCTACACATAAATAAATTGCTTGATAAATTAAAAAAGATAATATTAATTATGGAAAACAATTCAATGTTAGCGTTTAAGATTACCACTACAATGCAACGCTGATTCACGCCGCAGCCTCTCATCTTGTTAGCTATGGCGACAGCTTTTAAAATATTTGATTATCGCTTTACCAAATTTATTTCCTCATTTTCCTTATACCTACAAGGAAACAAATATTAAGATCACATCTGCAAATGTTTATCTCGCTAAGGTTTGATTAACATGAAGTAGATAGAATAAGCTTTTGCAATAGTTTGTTACAGAATATGTAGAGAAAGTTATTAGAATGGAACACGTCAGATTTACTTAAATCTTCATCATTGGTTTGGATTGGCGATTCTCCATTCTTATCCCTGTGCCTTCCTTTTTAATGATTCATGTGTTCTACAATTCTTGTGTTGTGGTCTTAGTTTCCTTTTGATATTCTTACCCCCATTCTACTTCCGATTATAGCTTTCAAAATACTTTGGTGTGTTAATAAACTTCTGTGACTTTTATTTATTTTCCTCCAAAACGTTCTTTTTTATTCTATTAATCTAATTCATTTTCAGCATTTTCCTGTAGCGTCATGTTTCAAATCCTTCTGTTCTTCTTTCTGATTTTAGGTTTGACAAAAGTTTCACGCCCGTATAGCATTATGCTTCATAGTATGTTTTCAACAAGTTTTTATTACTTTCTAAACTAATATTGTTGAATGTAAATAATTTGTTTTTTACTTCTTTCAAAAGATGTTATTTTGTTACGTAGGGTTGAAAGTCTTCAGGGTCATGTAATCATTTTTCGTTCAATTACTGATTAATGGTATCCTTTATTCCTAGAATCTTTTGTTTTCATGGCACTCATCACCCAGAAAATTGCATTGTAACCGTGTCGTATGCTGACCGTGATTTGAATTTTGCTGAATAAAGAATTTATGATAATCTTGTTTCATATCTAGTAGCGAAATATCGTTTTGAGGTATCAGAGCCCGATTTACATAACGTCAAACAGGATATTCAAAAGTGGAAATGCTCATGCCACTTAGGATTTACTTAACTGATTTTACGCAAGTTCCCTCGTCGAATCCAGGCGCGGCAGTTGATTTTTTGGTGTGTTCTATTTACGTCCTGAGATCGATAACGAGGTCATTCGAAGACGCCAGAGGTCACTGGCGAACAATATCCTCAGACGTTGTTGCCATCAGAATCATATGCGTTAAGGTATTTTCAAGAGCTTGCACGAAGTAGTGTTGTGAAACTCGGAGCTTTGCTACGACTCGGCAGAGAAAGGAAAAGAAAAAAAAAAAAAAAATCCATTGCCCTCTTCCTGCCACAGGAAGAGTATCTTCTGTATATCAAACATTGAGCTGTTCTGTGTGGAAGTTGACGTTGAGTTCTATAGAAAGCAAAGAACTGAAATAAATTCATCATTTGAACAATATATTGTGTCGTCAGTTAGTCTCTTGAGCAGCTTCTTGAAATCTGCTAATACACTACAGCTGCACTCAGATTTACTTTGTTACAAACCATAATAAATCACAAAGCAAGAAGAATTTGGTTTTACCTTTTAAGACACGATTGACTGATTTTAGTAGCATGTAAGGAAGAAAAATGTTTTTAAAAATATTTCTGAATCCATTTCCCTGTGGATGAGTACTATGATTGACTTTTAGTGTGAAGTTGTAAATGGACATGCTCAAAAGCAAACTTTGATGTAGCAGATGAACATATAAATTACCATCTGGAATTTCTTGAACTATGTACCACTTAATTAGATATTTCCCAACCATTCTTCTGAAATTTTCTAAATAAATTAAAAAAAAAAAAATAGCTTGTGCTGCAGCAAAGTTATGTAATGGATGGATAGGGGTGCCCTGGTGAAGTGTATATTTGGGTGGATTTGTTTAATGCCAAGATGTCACCTCCGCTGACCTTGGCTATTCACTCTTTTCTTAAAGTGTGGTTAAGCAGGCAGATAAATGAATACTTGATATTGCTCCTGTATTCCTTAACACATGTAATTCTTTTTCACTACTTTGTGACCGCATCGTGGCCGAGTGGTTAGACCACTAGCCTCTCACCTAGACAGCACGGGTTCGATCCCAAGCGACCGCATGCGAGATTTGTGGTGGACAAAGCGGCGCTGGGGCGGGTTTTCTCCGGTTTCCCGCGCCATCGCATTCCACCGGTGCTCCATCTTCATTCATGTATTATCAGGTGGTGCCATAAGTAGTTAAAGCGGGCGTTAAACACTACAGAAAAAAACCTACTTTAACACTTCATGATTTTACTAGATGACTGACATGAAGCATGAAGAATGCTAATGTAAACTGTCCCAGATTTCAGCTCTGACACTCTTCTTTTAAGGGGACCAGAAAGTCATTTGGGCTGAAACATTGGCTTTTTTTGTTTTGCAACTTAAAGAAATCTTCCTTTTTAAAAATTATACTCCAAACTCTTTGTAAGGGTATCTGCACATTTAAGGCTTTAAATGGTCCATTTAAATATTGTGGCATATGGGATCATGCCTACTTAGCTTTTCTTTAAGTGTAGTTTGTCATACCTTGAGTAATATAAAAACTTTGGGTGTACTTTTCCCTATTTTAATGACAATTTTACTTAGTTACTGAAGCATGTATTCTACTAATGTTATTTTAAAACATTTAAAATAAAAAAATACCCAAGTTCAGAACTTTCTCTCTTGAATATGGTCAGAAATGTTCAAGGAATACACATGAATATAGCTAAGATTAAATACACTACAAGTGTTAAAAACATTAACAGGTCAGTTGCAAGGTCAGTTGTTACCTCTTTTGCATCATATTAAATTATCATGTAGTTATTTATATCACTGGAATATCAATGAATTTCTGAACATTCATGCCAAGTTTTATTTGAATCTGGGTAGTAGTAGTCTATTTTTTCAGTAACATTTATTGGCCAAGAAAACTAAAATCCAGCCCCCCTTAGATTAGCTTAAATAACGGAGGGTTTGAAGGAGTCTTGTTGACCTCGTGTACGTCAGCCTAAAAGGCTTATTGTACTACACCATCGCATAGTCTTCCAAAATCTATTCCTTTGATAAGTTGCAGTATCTTGGTTCCAATGTTAGGGTCCCCTTCCAGATATCCTACACCCCTAGTTTAATGAAATGAAATCATCTGGCCAGTGTCATGTCTCGTATCCTCCAGTTCTTCCATATGTTGTCTTTAAGGGGGAGTAACCAGGAAGTGCTTGGTGCCACAAGTCCTACATTTCCTATATATGGGCAGCAAAAATGACTTGACACCTTTGGCAGGATATTCTGTACATTTTGTGGTATGAATGAAGCCTGGGTACACATTTTGGCAGAATGTGGACAGTGGGAGAAGCAGCAAAAACTTAAATTAACATAAAAGTTGTTAACTCCAGCTTGAAGTAGATTGACATGCTAGGTTCTATCAGGTTTGTTCAGTTAGAGGTGATTTATCTCTATTTTTATTACGTATAACTTTTATCCTCACTGAGCTTAGGGTTAGATGCCTTATCTTAGTTTTTAAAGTTTTTATTATTTATTTGGAATCGTTAGATTTCAGGATTCTGTACAATGATGGAACTGTTAACAAGCAAAGTAATGATCATTATCTTATCACACCTAATATCTACCTAAAGATAAATGCTTCTAATTGTTAAATGACTACTTTATTTATTTATTTTTACTTAATTCATTTTTGTTTACAGGAAAGCCCGCCGGAAAGACAAAGAGCCATCAACACCGTGTCCTGATGACCCAAAATTATATTTGGAAGAAGCTGTGCTGGAACGTAAACTGCCAGACATTGATCTCCGAGTGCTAGTAGACCTTCCTGCAGGACTGGATTATAATGAGTGGTTAGCATCACATAGTAAGTGCATTGTTTAAAATACTTCCACTGTTTGTGACATGCATGTTTGTAGTAATCTGCTGAGGGTTGCCAATCTCAATTACAATCTCTCAAAATTGCCTGTTTTTTCTTTAAAAACATGTTTTGTTATAATTTTTGGCTTCAGTGTCTCAACCTTGAATATCAAAACCAACTTCTCTATCGACTGTATCATGATGAAAATTGTTTCTAACTCAGCCCAATCATTTATAAGAAGTGAACTGAAAAGAGACATTACAATTACTTTTAATTGGAAATATGCTTATGTGTTTTTCTCCAACAAGTGTGAGGTTTTCATTTAATAATGGCAAAACACTTTCTCTTAGCAATTTTGAAATATCTTTAAAACATTACTATAATGTCATTTCTCATACATAGTACTAGCACTAGAGTGCACATATACTTCTACACTTAGTTGTGTTTATATATTAGTAATAATTTTACTTTTGAGTTCTTAGGAGCCCCAAATTTTCTGCAACTTTTGTCTGCATTTTGTGCAATTCTAAGGATTTGAATATTCTGTCAGAATGAAACTGGGTTAACTTATCAATGGAACTGCTTTTCTCAATTCCTCTGTTGTGCATTTTTTAATGTGGTTTCTGTAGGGGATTAATTCTGTAAATTTTACCACCCATGTTGAACAATTATAATGCACAAATAATTAAGAATATTATTATATGTACTGCACAACCTCCTGAATTACATTGATTTCATTTTTCATTGCTTTATATTTCTTTAAATTAGTATGATTACTTACCTGTATCGAAATGAAATGGCATTTTATTTATGGATACTCTTTAACTGCTGTGATTCTCAGCATGCCATTCTATATTGGGCCAGAAAGACCACTTAATTTTGCTCAGAGGTCTCTCTATCAGGCTTGAGGTTCTTTTACATGCCGTAAATCTATGACACTGCTTTACTTCCCTTCTGAACGAAGCCATTAAGGATTTTTAAGTCCAAAAAAAATCTATTGTCCTCTGCCGGGTTTGAACCTGCAACCTTAGGTATATGAAATTAGCACGATAACCATTACACCACGGAGGTCGAGTTGATCACTAGCACTAGCTGTAAGATCAGCTAAGCTCTTTGTACATGGTCGTTGGTACAATCTTGCATTACACACAGTCTAGACAAATTGTTTGTTCAGAAATGACCATGGATAATATATTGGAGAATGAAAACCCCTTCCACAGCAAAATTTAGAAATTATTTAGAAGAATGTCGACAGATTGAAATTAATGTGTGCTTGTTTGCATATCAGGAAAACTTAACAAATCATTTAACTTGCAATTATTTGTTATATTGATAGTATGGAGACTTGAAAGGTTTCTCAAAACTATTTATCAGTAATGGCTTTATTGGCTTTGATTAAATACCATATATTTAAGATATTTGCATGGCTAAAGCACACTGGATTTTCTGGAAGTAGAAGTCCCAATCAATATATAAATATTTTGCATACTTTTGCATGTCTAAAATAAACATTAAGAATAGAAGAAAAAAATAAATATTCAAGAAAAATGTAGGGTTCATTAAGACATGCATACATGAAATAATTTTTAGCAACATTAGCCATTTTTAGCCATTTTTAAAACATTTTATGCTTCAAACATGGAAATTTCAATTCATTTATTTTCCCCTTTGCAAATGGTTATGTTTTGAGAATTCATGACTCCATGCTTCCAACAAACATTTGAATACTACTTCCACATATTCTTCATAACTACACACATATTGTAAAGTTTAAAATCATTTGTTGAAGAGCAATGTATTATGGAAATTGTAATGTTAAAGAGTCAAAGGTATAAAGGCAGAAAAAGTTATGCAATTCAGTCATATCTTTGTGGTGGGGGGGGGGAAATCATCATTGCATGATAGCACTGGATCCAATAAAAGTTTTATTTTGTCTTTCACGATCATCATCCAGTTGTCACAAAACAATTAGTTGCTTTACCCTTATTACAAGTTACTCAAACTTTTTTTTCCTCTCACTTTTTTTTTTCTTACACTTTTCTTCTTTGAAGTGTCATTTTAACTATACCTCATACTTGAAGACGATTTATCCTTAATAATAAATAGTAGTATTAATACAAAAGCAGCTTAAGGTAATTATGGAGGTTTGTTTTTAGAACTAGATAGCCAATAACAACCTTTAGCTGGAGAATATGCTTACATTCAGTTCTATTGTGAATAATGAGCCATTACATATAATTTATGATACTAGTCATGTACTACCAAATGCATTATTCTGAGTGTAAACATTGAAGGATATTAGTAAATTAAACTTAAAATGTAAATATATTGACAATATATTAATGTTCTTTTATTTTATTTGTATATTACTTATTAACTGCAATTTTATACCTGTAGCCAATAATTTGCTTACAAATCAGGTTAACCCTTTGTAATTAGATAAATGTTAATGGAAGTTTGCTTTCAATTTATTAAATATTACTGATTTCAATGATATTTTTGAAATTCATTTTCATGCAGCCATAACCATATGCTGCTGTTGTAATATGAGTTAAAGTACTCCTTGTTATCTTCACAAGAGAAGGTGTCCTTTTTTACTTTTTCATTCATAGGCATTCTACCAAAAAAAAAAAAAAAAAAAAAAAAAAAATTGACAAAGATTTTTATCAGAAATACATGTTTTGAGATTGAAGCATGTTTAAAAAGGTATTGTTTGTGTGTGAGAGATTGAGAGAATTATAATCTTTGCTGAAAGAGGGCTAGCACAAGACTTCTTAATAAAATATGTGCTCTTGTTTCAGCTATTGCGTTCTTTGATCACATAAACCTGGTGTATGGGACTATTTCAGAGTTCTGCACTATGTCAGGATGTCCAGATATGACTGGCCCAGGACTAAGGTAAGATTTTCCCTACTTAGAAAATAATAATATAGGGCCATTATATTCAGATAAACCCTCTCATGGCCTATGTCTCCTTCACTCTTCCCTCACCATCTACCAGAACTTCAGGCGGACTATATCTCACTGTTATTGTTGTGTCAGGTCCAGTTAGTCAGATGTTTCTGTCATTACAGTCGGTAAACATGGTGTGTCACATATCTGGGGAAGAACATGTGTTTATATATGCAAAGTGTGCTTTAAACATGAATCAGCTTGTCGTGAATGCAAGAAGTTTGTTGAAAGTTTGCTAAAGTCTGTACCTACTACAAGAAAAGCTATAATGCAATCGTGAATAGGTTCAAAGCTTTAGATATGGTGTTAGACAAGAAACTTTTAAGGAGATCAGTCTTAACAGAAAATGATCAACTCCAGTTTAGAGCAATCATCTTGAAAATCGCTGGTTTCCTGCTGAGCATAAGGGAGTGAGCGAGAACATTTTACCAGATATGCTATCTTTGAGCAGAGATCAATATTTCCAACATTTATTACTTTCTCTATACAAACTTACATAATGTATAGAGAAGGTATTGAATTCCACCCAAAAATTTGATACCAAGGTTTCACAGGAAATGCATTTTTTGAGACCTCCTGAATCCAAATAACATTTTTAGAAAAAGGTTTGTATGTGTCTGTGTCTGTGAATACGATAACTCGAAAACGAAAAGTTGGTAAAATACCAAACTTAGTATTCAAGTTTAGTATCTTCCAAGGATGCAACACAAAGATTTTGAAGAAATCCTCCACTCCAAACTACCCTTTACATAGAAATATTTTTTGAAAATTTTGATTTTCTCAAAAATGATTTCCTGATTTGATTAAAATGCTGTATATTAAAGATATTTACATCACAAATAAAATGTATATTTTTAATTTTCTATAACCTCTGAAGAGATCTTCATTTTGGATGAGTTTTGCTGAATTTATCATAACTGGTAAACTGTAGGTTTGTTTTGGCCAGCAAACCGTTGAACATAGAACTTGTCAAGGCATATGCATATATACATATATTGATATACTATGGAGGGGAAAACACGTTGTATAAAGCACAAGTGCTAAAAATACAGGTTACAAAAACAGTGGAATAGACATATAATCACATCATTTGTCTTTTGAGGCCTGTATGTCACCTCACTATACTTAAAATGCCCCATAAATTCATATGCACTTCCTTATTTGCATGCACATATAAACAAAGAGTATCAAAAATTAGTGTTAAAATGTATAAATAAATATAATTTCATTGTGTGACATTGATATATTAGTGTTAAAATGTATAAATAAATATCATTTCATTATGTGACATTGATATAATGTGAAATGATAGTTTTCTAATTATCAACATAATAGTTACTGCTAGAAATTATATAAAATTAAAATATGATTTTTGTATTATGTACAATCCTAAGAGTATACATATCACAATTTACAATATATATTTACAAACATATTACAGTATTTACAATGCAAAAATGCACAAATTTGCAATTATGTACTAAAGAGAAAGTCATGTGAATGGAAAACATCAGATTATATATTCAAATCTTATTCAATGCTAGAAGTAAAATTTCTGATCAGATTTGCAACCTCCTGGTGAAACGAGCCTCTGTGATAAAGTAGTATAGATGAATAACATAAACCAAAATAAGAGGAAAAAATTTAATGTGCACCATTCACATGCCTTTCTCTACTTATTTGGGCAAATATACTATTATTATAAAAGATTATTCATCTACTTCATACTAAACAATAAACCAGCCAACAGCGTAATAGCTGAACACCTCCCATTGGGAGAGGTTTATCAAAATTCACCACCATATTTAAACAAAATAAACACCAGCGGAGCAGAGGAAAGGATGCTGCTCCTGAAAACACAACCGCTCGAGGAGCCTACCAGCGCTACCTCCTTAACACCAACACTCGAAACCTCAAAATAAAACCTCAACCTTCACCTCATTCCTGTGGTTAAACCCTTACCAGGGTAGGTACACAGCAACAACTCCCAGGCTCACCACGAGCCTACCAGACACGCACTCACGCATACTAAACACGATAAACATTACCAGAAATGATCTTATTTGCTTCCTTGTCAGCAGAAGGGAAATAAGGGAATACACTAGAGTAAAGTGAGGATAAAACCTTTTAAAAGCTGTCGCTATGCTGTGAGATTGAAATTTGGTGATCTTTGCCTGGCCAGAAATGAAACAAATGAGAGATGAAATGGATGAAAAGTGTAATTATTTTAAAATTGAAACCAATATCAAGAAATATCTCACAAATCATTAACTCCACAAAAAAGTATTTTTTTGTAGTCTGCTTTCCCGCCCCATATTTTAGGACTGATAGCCCCCTAAGACTTACAAGTAGATGTCTAGGGTCAAAAGCCTATTGGGGAGCCTGGAATGAGTGGTCGGCCTATAGCCAAGCATGAGCGTGGGAAGTTATGATATGAAATGCAAGTGAAATGGTTAATAAAAAAGCTGAAGATGCAGAATTTGTTGGAATGAGTGGTGGGGGAAAACGGAGGACGTGGAGAAAACCTGCCCAGACTCTGCTTTGTTCATCACAAATCCCAGATACAGACGCTTGGGA
This sequence comes from Hymenopus coronatus, assembly GCA_030762935.1. Lineage (NCBI taxonomy): Eukaryota > Metazoa > Arthropoda > Insecta > Mantodea > Hymenopodidae > Hymenopus > Hymenopus coronatus. The sequence continues at coordinate 53,070,106 of CM060884.1, forward strand.
TCGAACCCATGTTGCCTAGGTGGGAGGCGAGTAGTATAACGACTTGGCCACGGCACAAAAAAAAAATTACATAAATTATGTATTTTAATGAGATCTACAAGACCTGCTAACATATATCTTAATTAGCATGGAATAGAAGAATAAGCTTTGGTAAGAATAATTTGTTACAAAATAGGTAGGGAAAGTAATGTGAATGGAACACTTTTTTTATATATATATATATATAGCTTCCTTACAGTCACTGCTCCTCTGAATTCTATCTGGAAATTAGTGTAATAAAATACTTTATTTAGGAGATGGCATGTTTTGTATTTTTAGTTAAGTGGAAATCTACAAGCGAGATCAGTCAGATAAGTTATCACTGCACCAACAGTTCAAGTTTTTGGATTTAGACCCAGCATTGCTACAAACACAGATATTATTCTTGGTATATATGCTAACTTGTGCATAATTGTATTTAGCATATATCTTAATGATTTTAAATTCTTTGATAATTAGTATGTTTGGATTGTAAATTTAATTGTATACTCACACATCATGTGTTTTACTTTATTTTCTAATCTTCTTACCTACTACATGTTAATATTTTAAAACTAAATTGTTAAATAATATATGTGATCTATATCACAGCATGACTAAATGCAATGCAGAAATGAAGGAATCAATAAATATATTTATTTATCTATCTAGCTCTCTCTCTCTCTCTCTCTCTCTCTCTCTCTCTCTCTCTCTCTCTCTCTCTCTCTCTCTGTATATATATGCATGTAATTATATGACAAGGTTTGTAATATTAAATAAAAGGATACAAACAAACCCATTATAATGTATAAAGTTAAGGAGAAAGATAGAGACATCAACATGAGATTCTTAACTAGTGAAATGTATGTATATAAGTGCAGTGTAAAATGACAGGGCTCTTGCTCTAATTCTCAGGTATTATATACTATTATTTAAAGGATTATGTATTTATGTTACAGGACATATTTGTGGTTTGACGATAAGGGTAAGAAAACCCGGGTGGCTGCTCCCCAATATATAGACTACGTGATGACTTTTACGCAAAAGACTATAAGTGATGAATCCATCTTTCCCACTAAGTATGGTAAGTAATAGATTGTGTAAGGTAGCTACAATTATAATTACGACTTTATCCATAAATATGTATTATTTATATCAGGTGCAAGGAATTAGTCATATAAAGTGGGTTAAACTTTGTGTATCATATCTTATCATACCTTAAACAATGAAATCTAATATTTTGGTTGTTGACTCAGAGATCAGGCAAATAATAATATTGCTGACTGGTTAGCTGTTAGCCTGATTGTTGCCAATCTGGCGGTGATAATCAAGAGATGATAACACATGACAGTTTGATGTTAAGCCATCTAATGGCCCCAGAACAGATGCCCAAAGAAAGAACAAATAGAGGTGTTTAAGTAATGCAATTAGCAAAATATCAGAAATACAGTTTATATCTAAAGTAATGTTTAAACAAGGTTAAGGATTCAAAATCTTCTCGGGCTTCTAGCCAGGTAAAAACTTGCCTTGACACCAACGTTTCGAAGAAGTGCATCTTCCTCGTCTTCAGGGTGAACTGATCAGAGAGAAGATTTTGAATTAACACGTCGCCAGGAAAGCTTTAGTTCTTATTTTAAGGTTAAGGATCTCAAAAGCATCTTCAGGATTGCAAGCATCCAATAATCAAAATACCTGTTATAATAATCATCAACCTATGATCAACACACTTCATGAAGCAGACAATCTGTTAAGCCTTCAAAGTTCTGCTCATACTTATTTGTCATTCATCAGAACAGCTTATTTCTCCCTGAGTATAAGTGAAGATACTCGAGATGAGTAACAGATGCTGTAATACATAATCACTGCAACATATCCTTTGTGTCTATTATAATTACATTTGCATCAAAACAATAGTTTTCACTGTATTATTTAATTCCCTACAGAAAATTACCTCTAAGCAATATCAATTATTCACCTGTGTATTTTGATAAAAACTAATATACTTCATACTTGTAGCTTTTAATTACATTAATAAAAACACTTGCATTATTCTTAACCTTTTAACTGCTGACAAATTTTTAGCTGAGAAACACCTCCTTGCTGACTTAATATAGAAATATTAAAATGTATAAAACACTTAGAAAACCATACAAAAATATTGTAAAGGAGACATTAATTCACCAAAAAATGATGTAGGCTACTACACATGATTGCCCACAAGGAGCCACCACTGTCACTAACATTTACTATCTTTGATTATATAACTAGAGAGCACTATTTTTATGCTATGAGGGGAAATATATATATATTTTTTCGAGTGGAGGGAAAAAACCCACTAACCCGGAGCTGGCTAGCCTGAAGTGTCAGGTCTCCCAGAATGGGCATACCTACTGCAAACCCTCCTCCAGTAGTGAGAGGTAGGGATGCTGTGGTACCACTGATGCACTCGCACAGTCTAGCTAAAGGTGATCTGCCCTGCTGTTCAGTCACTAGTGAAGGTAATACTAGCTTGACCAAGGCCCTTGTGAAAGGAATTTAGGTGACTGTGGTTGATAGTTTGTGGTGAGGGTTGGATTAGGAGTGCAGGGAGAGCTACCACTCTCTCCATGTGGTGAAACTGTGATGAAGCTCCTAGCAGTGACATTTACATCCCTTGGAGGTTGGAGGCAGATCATAGAGGATGTGCTGCTCCATGAAGGTCTTGATTATGGAATAGCCCCCATGAAGGTGGTTGCATGGTGTTGGTATTGCAGCTCTTCGAATACCCACAACTGAGGCCTCAAGAGATCCCAGTTGCGAGGAATATTAATGTGTATATTTAAATGTAGGTTTTTGTTTCCAAATTAGGGTTGTACATATAAGCAAAAGGATTAAAAACCAGTTACTCTTTCACAACACTGTTTTCCACAGATCACATTAGAAATTTGAAAATGTGTGGCACTTTTCAAAGCAGGAGTTACACATAAGGCAACACCATATTTGGCATGCATGTACCTTGCTTTCTCTTCGTTTCTTGTCTCCAAAGGAAGTATTGGGGCAAGATATGGCAATGCATGGTGGAAAGTGTTTTCCTTGGGGTTTCGTTTTTTGTCAAGTTTAATGTTGGCTTGGGTATTTTCTTCCGTTGATGCAGATATTGCGAAAAGATCTGAATACTTCACTAAATTTATTTCTGAGGTGATCTATTTTAAGTATCAATTTGTAGAGCCTTTCCTCCTATAATTATGTTTCATTGTCATTGAATGCAATGTGCGCAAAATAAGATGATACCAACCCTGGACATCTAGTAGGTGAATTGTGGGGTTTCAAGAATTTGATGTTTGGACCAGCTTTCTCTATTAACTTTTTATTTTTTTACCTTGGCCATCAGCAAATGTTATTCCAAAAAAAGATGTGTAGTTCTTCCTGGGTGACATTTTTCCATTTTTGTACACAAGATTTGGAAGTTGGTGGAAATTTATCACTTAGAGATGCGTAATACCTAATGCAGCACTAAGTGAGGAGAGAAAAAAAAATCTGGTACACTATAGTCACTCCTAGTATCTATAGAAATACTCTAACAAATCCCATGGTAAAGACTTGAAAACTTCTAATAACTCATCGCAATGAAATGCTGTGGACTGCTTGAAGAAGCCATAGGAGCTCAGACACGCGACATGTTTCTAAGAAGGCTCACAGCCACACTAACCATTACAGCAGGGTGAAATTTTGTACGCATGTCAGGGAGAGTCCCAGGGCCAAGCCCCGACTCTTCACTTTGTCATTGATGAAGCTGGAAATGTGCAAAACAATCAGTCCGGTTTCTTTATTGCCACACCTTAATGTTAATGTCTCATACTGTACTGGTGCATTGTGAATAGTACTTTCAATTACTATTTATGAATTAAAATAATATTTTATAATTGAAAATGGAAAGTAATGGAAGTAATATCATCCAGCCATCTTACTTAACCAGTGATGTAAACAAACCAGAATAGATTCTTGAGTGAATGCATATGCATACGCCATATGATGCTAAGCTGTGTTCATCTGATACACAATTATAAAACTATGTTTCACTAATTTAACAGGAAATAGGACACTGCACTTACACTGTTTGCAGATAATGATTAACTCTATGCAATATGTGATTAAAAAAAACAATAAAATTGGTAGGCGAGTTGTTTTTCAGTACAAAATGTAAAATTACAAAATGCAGACATAGTGTTTTGGAGATTTACTGAAGTATTGTATATGCATCACTCCAACGGTTTTTTGCAAATGTTAGCATTCGCATATAGAATCATGCACTCCACATTTCTTTAATTTACCTCCATAATGCAGTGGCTTCTCTAGAAGAGCAAATCTGAAGCTGGTTCCACTCCTTCAAAATACAAATCTTGCAATTGTTCAAAATATTTGTCAACACTAGGATTAATAATTAAATCGGTCAACAATTCCCTCCAAATCTCACTTTGTTTGCTCTTCCCAAATGTTGCATGATGCAATTCACTGTATTTTTCAGCTGTCACTTGTTTGAAAGCTGCTTGCACAAAATGTGGCATCTTGGCTTTTAAAAGTTTTTCACACTTTATGGTGCTTTAACACCAACAAAGTCTGTCATTAAGCTGAGAATATTGTTTAATGCAAAAGTAAAGTACTTTTCAAAAAACATATTGTATAATAAATTAGGAATAACATTTTTCTTGCCACTTTTTAGAGGTTTACTTGCTTGTGTTTCATTACACCAGTATTACATTCACTATTCCTTTTACTAGAAGCAGCTGAATTGCACAATGCATGTTCATAAGGAATACTGATTAGAAGCTCAGTAATTTTGTTCTTTAAACTTTCATACTATATTATTTAGACAACATTGCATGGTTTAATATACTATCTGCGTATTTTCTTGGCAATTTAAGAGGAAATGTTTTGTGATGCAGAAAAGCTGTAAACAATCAGCAACCAATCAGAGCCATTGCAACCTGTTACTTTTGTTTACATTACCAGTTGAGAAAGGATGGATGGAAAATAGTTTGTGATTAAGTTATTTTGTATTGTGATCATTATAGAAATTTGGGATTTAAATATAGTTTTTCTTCGTGTTTAAAATGTTGCTTCCTCCACCATAGTTGTTTGGTTTTAAATGTAATACAAAGAAAAGAAATGCCTAAATTGGCAGCATATTTTTTATTCCCAAATTGTGCATGGATGAACTAAAAGAATTAAAAATTCTTTAAAAAGAATGCAAGAATATTGAGCAAAGTTAATGTACAGGTAAAAAATGAATTGATAAGAAAATACCAAGATAAATCATAACATTGAACTCTCTGCAGTGCTGGAAACATATTCCTGTTCAAACTAATATTCAATTTAGGCTGCTTCAGATTGCTAATCCTTAAGCACAAGTATGATGTAAAATGGAGCATTTAAAAGCATTATTAAATGAGAATTATAATCAGTGATGAATAACTAAATAAACGTGATACAAAGTTCTTACATTCACATCTAAATAGGATTGGAAGAATGTGTTTATACCCATTAAGTATTGAAATATTTTGTAAGATTGTTAATTTAGCCCATCTTGAAATAGTTTCATATGCTTTAAAGTAAATCACATAGAACTTCATGAAAAGATATCTTTCTTAGCTATCACACAAAGAAACACAACATTGTACCACTGTGAATACACAGTAGTGCATATTAAGATGTTTTGGAGCAGTTAATATACTCTCATTTGAGCTTACTGGAAAAAAATTACTATGGAGTAATCTATTCACATCTAACTATAGTATTGAAATATGGGGGTTTTCCTGCAAAACTCATATAAAACAATTATTTATAATGCAAAAGAAATGTAAAAGGATAATATACAATTTAAAAGCCACTAATACATGTAAACATGCATTCATCAATAATAATGTATTGACAGTATATTCACAATATCCATCAGCATTACACTAGGCATAAAACAGATTATTTTAGAAGAGGTTTTGGAAAGAAAATATCAGAAAAAATATAAATATTCAGGTTTTCATGTTATACAATAAACTACTAAATAACAAAGACTATCTGGATCCAAATTTAAAACAAAACTAAAGATATACCTCAACAATAGATGTTTGTATAATATAGATGGCTTGTAAATAAATCTTTATTACTTTAAATTATTAATTTTAATAATTTTGTGTGTATCTTTTCTTGTTTTTCAACTAATTCGAACACTGTCACAAATTTTTAAACAAACCTATTATTATTATTATTATTATTATTATTATTATTATTATTATTATTATTATTATTCATTTTGTATAAGTTACTAGCGGTGCAGCTCATAGTACAAACACATTTGATTTATTTATTCCAAACACTCAACAAAAATTAATGCTCAATTTACAAGCAGTTCTAATCTGACAAGTAACTTGTATACAACTATCAGCATGCACTCACACCTCTTTTCAAAAAAAAAAAAAACTAAAACACTAGAGTACTCTTCATGAAGCATTAAGGATCACATTAGACTATTGGATTAAATACATTTATTTTAAAATATTTATTTGCTGCTTCAACATAATTGCAAATCACTGTATTAACTATAGAGGTACCATATATTTCTTACAGTTAAGACTCATAAGAATCATATAAATCCTCCCTGGGGTTGTTTTATGCTAGGGAAAAAAAAAAAAAAAAAATATATATATATAAATTAAAATCTTCATAAACATAAAACAAATCACTCATTAATGTGTTTTAAAGTTCTGCAAAATCCTCACTTTTGTCCCTTGCTGCAGCACAGGATTCTTTAGCCTTTAGATGAGTTTAACTCAAAGCTTTCTTCATATTTCCTTCTTTTCATTGGTACCATCATTAGTCCACTTCACAAATTTAATGCCAATTTCATTACAAATTGATTATACTCACGACCCACAACAGAACTTATGAGTTTTTTGTGAATCAGCAAGCACTCCTATAGCAAAATCATAACAATGCAATCGTAATTAATTATTTAATAGGACCACACTTTATAAATTTTATGCCGATTACACTTATAGTACAAATTGTTTCAACACATGACACAACCCACAGAAAAAATTGTAAAGAGGTGCTTATGAGCTTGTGATTTGACAAGTGTTTCTATTGGCAAAAACAATACAATGCAACCACAATTAATTACAAGGCTTTTAAGGCAGATGCAAGAAAATAAAGTTTGCTCATTAAAAATTTATGAATAAAATGTAGTTCTGTATATATTATAAAGTATATTTAGAGCAATCTATATGTACAGACCACTTGAGTCTTTACTGCTGAGATGAATAAATCCTTGAAGCTCTTAAATTTGACAGAAGACGAATCAATGAAGAATCCCTGCACTGGATGTTTGACATACCAGGACACTTCATGAAAGAGAACTCAACACCTGGGCTAAACTTCCTTGGCATCAAATTATTCAAAGAATACAACCCAGAGAATTTATGGATATGAAACTGTGATGACCTAAAATCAAGTGAATGGTGCAAATGTCGGCAATGCTGCAGAGAAATAGAAACAGTTGCACCCATCTTGGGATCCTGGCCTCCTGGAGAAGTATTATGCAACTTTGGCAATCACACAATATGTCGTTGATCACCGAAGAACAATTACAAAGACTTTGAAGAAGTCCACAGTCTGGAAACTAACAGTAGTGCAAGATGAATTGACATATTGCAATTAAGAGAAGGCACAAAAATAGGATTTATCATTAACCCTACTGTTCAATTTGAAAAGCAGAAGACATTGACAAAGGAAAAAGGGATATTTACACACCCACAATTCCATACTTCAAGGCAAAATACAATCTAAAAACATAGAAGTAATCGGGTTGATGGTTGTAGCTCAGAGCACCATTCCTGTGCATTTTTTTAAATACCTGGAAAAAGTTTGGACTGAAGAAGGAAAAAATAAAGAAATTGATATATCTGCAACAAGAGGCTCAATTTCCCTTCTTCAAAATCATTTGTATAATAGCCATTTTTAGCATTTTCATGGTCTATATTAATTGTTTATTGTATGTCAATTTTATATAATGTTTAATAGTCCTTTTGCACCGTTTAGTTTCCTTTTAGATTGCCAAACTAATTAAAATTGATATTATATTATCTTTACAGTAGAGTTTCAATTATATTATTACTTTTTTCTTTTAGATAGTTCATTTATAATTTGTCTGAGTTACTCTGTCCTTGATTTACCAAGGTAAAAATGGAGGTCATCTTATAGGACAGATATATGCTGAAACTTTAGAGCTTTGATGAAAATCCATACTTCGTCTTATGCATGTCTTATCTGCAGAAATATACTATACTCAAAAGGTTTTAATTTTTTTTTCTCTTATTATTGACTCTCTTGTTCATATTATTTGCCATGAATACAGTAAACCAGTTGCAGCAATTGAAATGTTTGCATTGTACAGTCTCATTTGCTATTGAAAAGACAAGATGAGTAGGTCAAAAACTATCCATGTACCTTTTCTTGGGCATTTGTTTTATGGTGAAGTGAGGGCTGGGGGGGGGGGGGGAGGGAGAAAGCTTGGTTTATTATCTGTCTTCCTGCAGTGTTGTCAACTAAAAAAGCTTTCTTCCAACGAGGCTCTCAGCCGTTATGGTGAATAGGTTATCTAAATTCCCGCAAATAGCTAAGTTATTAAATGAAACCGTGCACATGTGTAAACTCTGGGACAGAATGAAACCTTAACATTGAAGCCATTAGATATGTTTTTAAATTAATTTATGCATGCTGTTAACTGCTGCGACTCTTAGCGTCCCATTCTATATTGGGCATGAAAGACTGCTTAATTTTGGTCAAGGGCCTCTTTATCTTGAGGTTCTTTTATGTACCATAAATCTATGGCAACAACTTTATTTCCCTTCCAAAAGAAATTATAATAAGGATTTTTATGGCTTAAAAAGTCCATCAGCCTCCGTCAGGTTTGAACCCACAACCTTGGGAACCAGAGGCTAAACTGTTATCCTAACACCACATAAGATTACTCTAGATTTAAGTGTACTTGTGTCTATGTTGTTGCTCTGCTCTGCTTCAGAAATTGTGTGAAATGAAGATTATGGAGCTCAGCGCTCAAGAAAAGCTGCATGCATAGAATTAGTTTTAAACCTGTTTACTGTTTTAAGCTTAATTTTAGTGCAAATGTATTATTTAGCAGCAGATGCATGCATTTACTTCTAAGCAGTTGTCTCATTAATTTTTGTTTGTTATAATTCCAGCAAATGAGTTCCCAAGTTCATTTGAATCTATAGTTCGGAAGATACTGCGCCTTCTGTTCCATGTCTTGGCACATCTGTACCATTGCCACTTCCGAGAAGTGGTTTTGCTAAATCTACATGCACACCTGAACTGTGTATTTGCACACCTTACTTTGTTTAATCATCGCTTCCAGCTAATAGAGGTAAAGGAGACAGAGATTCTACAGGACCTGGTGCTTGCATTGAAAGTGCTCTCGGATGGATCAGATTCTGCCAATGGTCAGGTGTCAAGTGGTGAAGACAAGAACTGTGAGAATAGCGATACAGCAGCTGATGCCTCATCAGAAAGTGGTGTATCGTGTGACACAAAGGATAGGAACAATGTGAAACCTGATCTCATAATGACATCATCAGATGAAAATAAAGAAAATTCACCGGTGAAAAATTGTGAGCATTCGACAACAAGGGAGAGTTGTCCGGATAATGTTGCTAGTGGTGGGGGTCCTGATCAGTAGCAAGATCTTAGTGCCCTTTGGTATCAGGAAGGCGAAATGATATTGTTAAAGTTGTTGTTGTAAGGCCAAAAGTAAGCATTGCCATGCCTGGCTGGGAGTCACTATCATAAACCAAATAATCCAAAGATGTAATAAGAAATTCTGGTTGGGGCTAAAGATTTCAACCACTTAACAGAGAACCAGAGAGTTCTATACCATGCTGTTTAGAAGTTTTATTGTTGGCACAATTTTTAGTGATTCTTTTCCTTGTAAATAGTTATTATATATGTGCGTGTGTTTATGTAGGAAATAAATTTTTGTATAGTGGACAACCTATGAAGGGGATACTGACAAGTGAGTAAATTGCAGTTAGTGTAGTCCATATCCGTCCCCCAACAACGGTCATTGTTTGTTGGCAGTTTGTGTCGTGTTGGCTGTGCTTGGCAGATCCTCAAATGGGTTGCTTGGACATCAGAGCTGAGGCTAAAACCTGTCTGTTGTGGTAAAAGATGTAATTAAAAAGAAAGGCTGTGCATGGAGTAGGGAACTATTTAATAGCCATAAGAATTTGCATACTTTATTCTTCTACACTTAATCGTAGGATATTTTTACAATGAACATCTGCTAGGTTTGCATTGGTTTATTTCTGAAGGTCAGAAACCTTTGTAAAAGAGAAGACAACTAAGCAATGAAGGTATTCATCACTATAATAATGGTTGTAAAAGCCCACGAGTTCACCCAGACTGTAGTTACCTGCATTGTCTATTTAAGTACTTAGATTATTACGTTAGATGAGTAGTGGAAACATTTCCAGTATTTTAAATTTTAAACATTCTGTTTTAGAAACCGTGTTTTAAGCAAGGAATGTTGTTGAGGTTGATTGGATTGGTTTCCCTGTTAAACCTAAATATCTGACTAATGCAACAAGTATTGCTAATAACAGTACTTGTTCTTGCATTTCAATTTCTGCATTAAACTGCTAAGGTTACTATCATAATGAATGGACATTCACAAATTGGCACTATAATATTCGTTATTTCTTGATTTTATTGCAGTTTTACATTGACAAAGAAGCTCATTATGTGGAGCTCTGATGTTTTATCTTCAAAATTAGTGACTGCCTACTCCATCTAAAATAGGCAATTATTGAAGGGTCAGTTTTGACTTTAAAAGGACCATCGTGTTCTTAGGCATACTTTGTGCTTATTGTGGTTAGTGTAATATAGGAATTTAAAAATATATAGAAAAGAGAAATGTTACTTTTTAATGCTAAAATTTTAGAAATGCCTAATTAATAATGCTACAATTGCCAAATAATTTAATGAGGTTTTTAAATGTTTTCACACAATTCTAAGGTCTTAAAATAAAATATTTGTTTAAGGTATCTGCTTTTAGAATTTATTTCATATTCCATGGCTGTCCAAAACCTTGAAGTTCCTTGTGAATCCAGACTGTCTTTTGTAATTTTGCTTTTTTCTCTTTATTTTTTATAAGGAGCATTGCTACAGCAAGGGTTATTTTTATTACAGAAGCAAATAAGCTTCTTGTGTGTTTTAATATTTCATGCTCTAAAGAGCAGAATTGAAATGTATAACGGATGCTGTTAATCTGTATATACAAAATAATTGTTTAGCATTTTATTATTTTCAAGCACTAATTGCTTATTAATATATTTATGCTTTTCAAACCTAGCCTGAGATGGAAGAAAACTTGGGTAAAATTTTGTTAGTTATTTGTTGAATACCATGTCATATTTGGAAAGACTACTTTTAAATGTTTGAAAAACTGAGAAGTGTACAAAAATATTGTTTGTACATACTTTATTTCAAAATAACATTTCCTTTGGAAATAAACAAGAGTAAAGCATACCATTCAATATGCATTCACATAGAATTATTGAAATAAGCATAATTACTTTCTGGATTTTACATTTTGTTTGCAGGGGGTGAAGAGATAAATTGGTATATATTCAATAACATTTTAACAAAATGTGTTACAGTATAACTAATGTCTCTTTATACCTCAAATAATACTTTTAAACTGATTAATATTATTTTCGTTCAAATCTCTAAAAGTGCAAAATCTGTTATTAGCTCTTTCATATTTTATGAAGAAAATGTCCAAAATGTTGTTAGCTAGCAACACCTACCACAAGACTGATGTGATTGAGCACATGATGTAGGTGTTGTATTAAGGTGTACGTCCAAGTACTAGTTGGATGTGATTCTCATGAACATATCACATTAGAGTATAGCTCAGACAAGTCTCAATATGTTAAAGACAATTGAATAATTGTTATTCTGCTAGAAACACAATACACTAGAATACTATTGTGCCATTATTTTGGTATATAATACAAGTAAATTGAGACATACAACTAGCATCATGTAATTATCTATCAGTAACTGTAAATCTGCATCTTCAGTTTTGTTCTGATCGATGTTGATATCCAAGTTTATGAGGTACTAAGATTTAATAATATCAACATCTCATGTGATATCCCAGGCATATTATCAGCTCTGAACAGGGCATGGGGAAGCCATTTTTTGCTTTAGTATCCATTGCCTTTGGTGAAAATAAACAGACATAAGAAGGGGGTTGTGTTGAGACTATTTTTTACTTTATGCTCTTTGTTTTTAGAGTTCTCATTTATGGTAGAATTCCTCTTAATGCTCCCATACCCACTTGTGTTCTAAGGTTCAGAATCAATTGTTCAAATGGTTCCTTCGCCTTGCATTTTAGAGCTGCAAATGCTGAGCAGGTTGTGGTAAAGATGTAGGCAATTCTGTGTTTTCTTACATTGAGTTGTGAATATATTTGACTTTGATAATGTTTTGTTGCTAATTTTCATTAATCAAATTGCTAATTAGTTATCAGTGATATTTTTAAAACTTTGAAAGTCATACATTAAAACCTTGTTAATCCAAAATATAATGGGCTTAAGTTGTTCAAAATAGCAGAAATAACAAAGAGAAAATATATTTTTCTGAATAACAGCTTAAAATCTGTTTACTTTAATTGCTTTGTCAGTCATTCAAATGCAGCTTGAATTTCATTTTTGCAGGTGAATTAACATTGTTAATGTTGAATATCAAGGCATAGTAGAAAAATTAATAATAATAATAATCATTTTTTCTGATTCATACCTGAAACTTGTTTAGCACTTACAAATTCTGAAAAAGTGGTAAAGTTAGCCCTTCAACCAAGAAGTTTTATTGACTCTTGAACTTCTAAGATGTGAAAGTTCTTTGATTTGCAACTTAAATGGTTGAGTAGTGGAATGAAGATGGAAGACAAAAAAGTGGAGTGTCATACTAAATGATCCTAAATACCATAACTGGTAGTTTAAGGAACAATGCCTATTAATAGAAAAGTGATATTGTCAATTACAGTTATAACTGGGAGTTCACATGAAGGTGAAAGTCGATGTGCAGAGCAAGAGATTCCTTTCTTTTTTCATTCTCTCTCACTATCTGTCTACGTGATTCAAAGCAATGCTACTGCACAACCTGCACTCTTCTGCTTGTGTGTACTCCCAACTGTAGCTATCTAACTATAGATTTTATCCAAACAAAGCAAGCCTCAAATTAAATAAAATATAAGGAAGTCCAAAGAGACTAGGTGGTAAAATATGTTAAATTTATTTATATTTGCACCTTTAATTACATGTCTTTTACATTTTTTGATTTTTCCAACAATTGCATTAATACGAGGGTGAGTCAAAGATAAACCAGACCTTTTTTATGTAAACTTATTGCCCATGAAAAAGGTACAAATAAAATCTCTTACGCTTTCTCATCATGGTCCTTTGCATAATGTACATTTTCTCCACTATTTTGGAAGTTTTAGATTCCCTTACAGCTGAGTTGTCGACCTGTTGCCCAAGGAATTTTTACTTGTTTGTTTGCAGATTGTTACCCTGTCAAGTTTGTTTCAAAGGTAGAAATAAAAAATAATCATAGGAGAGAAATCTAGGCTGTAGGGAAAGTGTTCAAGTAATGATTTACAACCTGACCTCTCTTTGTGGACAACTGCAAAACCCATCCAACACAAACTTTTTTAAGTCAGGATGCCTGTGAGATGGTATGAGCACTCCCATGGCTGATACCTGCCTCTGAAATGATTTCATCAATGATCAATTGTCGGTCATCTTCCACAAGGCCACAAACTGTATGGATGATGTGGGACTTGTCTTTAGTCGTAGATATCATTTTCCACATTTCCTCACCTCTGCCTAAACTTGTTGGTTTAACCAAACACTTGGTGCCAAGAAAGTATAATGTCCCCAAACTATGCATGAACCTATTCAACATTTTGTTTTATCCTTTCCTTGGTAAAAAAAAATTGACGTGTTGCATGATGCAGTGAGATCTCTTTCATACTCATGTGTGCAGTGAGGAGGGAATGGGGAGAGAGAACTTAAAAAGGAGGTTTCCTATTTATAATTTATTGACTTTCAATGCCCCTCACTAGCCATCTATTCAGGGTTGTCTGGTTTTCTGAGCAGACAAGGGATTAAAGTATGCATATAATTGACTCACCCTCGATTTTTATTATTATTATTTATATTTATTCCCTTCTTAGAGATGCCAGGATTAAAGCAATATATTGCTCAAAAGGATGTAGATTATCAAGGTTTTATTGTTTTTACTGCAACGTTAACCCCGGCAAAGAGATGAATATTATACACACAGTGTTTCCCGTGGTCAACAGTGATGAACCATGGCAAGTTATTCATTGTTCACTAGCAACTTAACTTCTTTATGGTAATGTTAACTAACAGTTGTTAATTTAATGTGATTTAATGTTTGTATATCAATGTAGCCTTTCTGTTGCAAAAGTCTTAACGTCCTATCCATAATGATCAATCCTACATTAAATGTAGCATGCTCTATGTGATTTCTCTCCACCTTGCTGATTGTATTCAGAAAGTTTAATAATGCAGTGATCTAGTCCTTCATTTTGCCCCCCTCCAGTGTCGTTGGATGGTGGTGTACTTGTAGCATAACAAGAACAAGATGTGGCTTCATGGAAATGCTTACTTTCTGCCTTGCCTATGTTATATATAAAAGAAATGTTATATATTATAATATACAAAACTAATAAATGAATAACTTATAGAAAAAATTGCAAGCTATCTTCCCTACCCTACACAAAAATACATACGACACACACACACACAAACACACACACATTAAATATGCATAAAACATGTAATATGGTACATAGTGTACATAGTAAAATCAATCTAAAAAAGGCTTTTTTAAAAGAAGGGGAGAACTGAGTTTGCAGGTAGTGTACTTATGGATGCCATAGCAAAAACAATACAAACAAAAAAAAGTTATAAGCTATGTAAAATGCAAAAAAATGTAACTTAGAATGTTTCCTTCTATTTTATTTCATTATTTTGACACAAACATTGCAAACTTGTAGTTCAGTGTTGGCATCATGCAATTCATATTGTGCTCTTTAAGTTATTCTGCTATAGCCTGGCAACAGACAGTGTAGCATATACTCATCCCCCATTTGTGGTCAGACAGTTGAGCAAGAATAACAGAGAAATTCTCAAAAATAACAGCATGGCTTCTGCATTACATTCATTGTAATGAAAGAGTTCATTATTTGTTTATTTTGAGGAATCAATCAAGAAACCTCTCAAGGTTGAGAAATACAATGTAAACTGATCTGCAAGCTCTGATATAAACATAGAATGCAAAATAGATCTTGTAATGTGCATAAAATATATAAGCTGAATTTAGATAGGTAAATATATAGACAACATATCCACTATGTTTTTCAAGAGCTTGTAATGGAAATGAAAGGTCTTATGCAAGTTCTCAAATAAGGTTTTTACATTTCTTAAAAAACACTAGCAGAAATAAATTGTCAATGATTTGAAGCAACAAGCAGTTGTATAAGCTGCAGTTAGTGCTTATTGAGAATTAGTAGTTAATTTAATCACTCTGTGCCCCTGAAATTTTTTCATTAGTATACTTGCCAACTTTTACTTGTAAAATATGTAAAAGTTAGGATCTTTTTAAGACTTCAGTGCAAAGAAGATATTTTTATGGCTTTGTGGGCAAATTTAAAATATTACAGATTTTCAGCACAGATATAACAAAAACATTACATTCTGTTGCATTGCATTATACTATTCTAATTGGTATACAGTGCTGTGATAGGCGAGATCTGTTGGTGTGCATATCCTCCATTACCAGGGATAGTATCTTGGGGCCAATGGAGGGACAGAATCTAAGTTGCAACAGCATGATATATAGTTATGATTACAGTGTATTGTGTGTGTAATTGTATTAATGGAAGGAAAATGGGGCATTGGTTACCTGTTTGACTAACAATGGAAGGTGTTTGAGTTAAGGTGGACAGTAAACATTAATACTACTGATTTACGGGAACCAACAATTTTAATATTGATGTATTTCATTTCCTATTGTGCAAGAAGTCATTAGTAGCATTATCAGTTTCAATTGCTCTCAAGATACATACATACATCACAGTGCCCAAGAAGAGTGCCTCTGTGTTCGAGTGGTTAGCATTCTGGCTTCTCACTCAGAGGTACCAGGTTTGATTCCCGGCTAGAGCTGGGAAGTTTTCTATAATTAGAATTATTCTGTATCTTCCACAGAGTCTGAAAGTATACAATGTGAGAATAAATGCGCATATTTAATACATTAATAACTCCTACAGTTCAGCGAGAAAACCAGAATTTGTTTCCAAAGCAAAGCACCCAATATGACCATATATGTTAAAGAGGGCAATATATGAAACAATTAGAAAAAGAAAACCCAATTACATTTTTAGGGTTCTCAAATTTTTTCTAATTGGCACGTAAACAGTTCTTAATTAGTAAAAAACTGTGCAACGTGGTGACACACTTCAGATGCATATAATAATTTGTTATTTATATGCAGTGCATGGAGTTGTCAACACATGTCTGTCTCTATTGATAAATAAGTAACATGCATCCTGCAGTCCCCAAGATGCTAACCCTGTCCATCGTATCTTGATCTGCCTTTACTGGGCTGCAACAAAATGCATAGCATGCAGATTAAAAATTTAATTGGAGCACTAGTGACGTCTTACAACCAGCCATAAACACATGAACATTAAGTGATCAACAGCATTAATTTTATGTCTGTAGAATATAAGTTTTCCATCTTTTGTGTTGGTTTTGTTTATAGTTCATGTTATGAAATCTAAAATATGCACTAAAAATCTTATAACTTAGGAAATTATATTCCGAGCTTTCAAAAAGCAGCAATTCTTATAACACAGAATTGCTATTTAATAAACACTTTTTTGTACTGAAAATTTTTATACATTCTAAATTTTCATGATGACAAAAATTTTACTGTTTTCAGTTTCAGTAAGTTGGCAAGTATGCATTAGCTTTTAACAATATAAAATTTATAATACTTGTGTAAATTGTGTTACTTCATTAACATATGTACATAGGATGGAAGGTGACCTATAACAACACTGTAAGATTAAAAGACATGCACTTCAGCTGCTGTTAATTTTACTTATGTCCTGTTCACAAAATGGCAGATTATCAGATTACAAAATAGCTCACTTTGCTAATGCCCAGTATCTTAAAATGCAACTCATTTATGGTGAAACATCCTAATGCAGCAACTGTGGCAAGAAGTTATTAAGAAATATTTCCATTTTAAATATTTGTCTATAAACATTACAAATTAAAAAGAAGTTCTCATTGATTTGCTGTTCTTGTCTTGCTTTAATTTTATTATTCATTGAGTTTTATAATTCACAAAGCAAGAAAGCATAGTCTTGTAACTTGGGTAATCCTTTATAAAAAGTATTCCTATTAATAATTTCCTCAGTTCCATATTCTGTATGGTATTTAAGTTACATTACAATTAGGATTGGGCAAATGATACTGCAGCTGGAGCAGTTCCAATACATAGAATGTGTTGATATTATTCGAGTGCTCATATCTTTGCATAATATGAACCACAACATCCTCAGAAACTTAACTATATTTATAAGTTTTCTAATTCAAATAATGTAAACAATATGATTCATTAGTAACTCTACAACATGGGAAACAATAAAACAGTTTCCATCTGATAGAGACATACAGCAGTGTAACAGGACATAGATTGGATATATACTGAAAAAGAAATGAGGAAATATAGCTAGACAGGTATTGTAATGGAATCCACAGGGAGAAAGGAGGATTGGAAGACCGAGGGTAACTTGGAGAAGAGCATTTGAGGCGGAATTGAGAGAAATGAATTGATCATGGAAGGGGATACAATTCTTTTCAAGGAATGGAGTTTGATGGTGGAGATTTGTTGCAGCCCTATGTTCCACATAGGAATTAAAGGAATCATCAAACAATATGATGGTGTAAAACTAGCATATAATAATGATTTTGAAGTTTTTACAGTTAGAAATAAATAGATGGGATTAATTAGATTTGATAATTATTCCGGTTGTAGACTATATAGATTTAGTAATTATTAAAAATACAAGCACATTTACGCCTTTTCATTTATAAAAAAATGAGCCAGGCTGTATTAGAACCAAGGTCTTAGGTTTAGCACTTAGCTTAACTGTCTGAGATTTCAAGCAACAGTAAATTCATGCAATTAGTTACGGGAAACCATTTATTTGAAGCAAACTAACAGACCCTTGCTAATATATTATGTATAATATACATACAGAAACATGATTGTTAGTATGTTTTTCTTTACATAGCCAGAAAGGCATGAAAATATATTTTGAAACTAAACTTGCGTGCATAAACCCATAAACATATTGCTGCGTTATGCTCGAGTATTCAAGCAAATATTAGTAATAAATGCTGCTAGATTGCAGTAAGGCTGAATGGCAGCTTGAGCTTGCTTGAAACTACTCAAAAAATGAAGTCATCTTCTCGAGTTGCTTTAGCTGAGCTCAAATCACAGCACTTGTTACAATCATATTTAATTTTCTGTTTATTTTTATGCCAAAAGTGACTTTTATTCGTTTGTTGTCATAGCAGTAAAAGCTGAAGAATTAAAAGTTAACCTGTGAAATGTAAAGTGAGCCTGTTGAATTTGCAGCATTGTGAAAAATAAAATAGCAATTACCTTAAGAACAGAAAGCTTTGCGGAAAAAGTCTATGCTCCATCATAGTTTAAAAATTATATTCACCTTCCATCCTGTATATGTTTGTAAACCAAACTTACAATTTATTATAATAATTAGCCTGATTCATTTAACCAAATGGATTTACAGAAATAGTTGGTTTTGTAGACACTGGTGAAGTATATATTAGAATAATAATAGTGTACTGATGTGCACATTATTTCAAGCAGTTGCTTTTGTAAGTTGGTTAACTTTGTTGAAGTTTTCTTAAGAGTCCCCTTTCCCCTAAAAATAAAAGAAGAATCTTGAGAAATTGTTACTCTTTTAATGTTATATAGTGTTACTGTGTATAACACCAAATGACAGTGTAAGCTAATACATCAAGTTTGCTGCTTTTGGAAAGAGTAAGTAGCTGTGATGAATATAAACAAAGCAGCTTTAAACCTGTTAAATGAGGGGTGTAGTGTATGTTGTTTTAACTTGTGATTATCTCAGGTTGAAAAGTTTGATCCTGCACATATAGCCTTGAATATCTGCTAGCCAGTGTAGTTTTTAATCTGATGGGGCTTCCATCCTGGCAGTATAAATGTTACACCGCTTACCACTTGGTGGACTAGCACGGTGTAAATAATATTTTTTTCTCAATGTCAGATTAGTAAATAATATAAACATTATTATATACATATAGATATGTGTGTGTGTCATATTTTAAGGGAGCCTTGAAAACCTTTATTTTGTCTGTAGCCGGGCTATATAATTTAGGGATGTTTTTATTTTCAAACAAAAATACATATGTTTGAAAAGATTCCTGTGTTTTAGTACAATGTTGTTTGAATTGTAGTATTTTACTGTGGCAAAAGTACAAAAGTCAAAACTTCATTGTGCTCTCTTTAATTCCTGCAGTTCCTAATCTTTCCTTTTTCTTCAAAGCTCATTCCATATCATTTATTGTGCCCGCCAAAGATAGAATATACTGAAAGGAACCATCGTGGTTCAAAATCTAGTTGCTGGTTTTTTCAATATGGAAAACAATGTTCATCACAAATTTTGGAAAAGGTATGTGCTGAAATCGTAGTTTGGGTATAATCACTGTCCCCTCCAGAAGAGAGAGAGAGAAAATATTTATAATTTGAAATAGAAAAAAGCAGGAAATACTCTAGAAACAACCATTGGAAAAAATTAGCATTTCTTGGTTAAAGTGTGTCAGAGCATACCAAAAAAATCTGATTTGTTTCATTCACATGACTTTCTGTGCATCTCTGTAAAGAGTTATTGTTAAAAAGCTTTTTCTTCTATGTAATTCATGCTAATTGAGATAAAATTAGCAGAAAGGATCTTATTACTTGCTTCCCCTTAAGTAGAAGGGAAAAGGTAATACTCTAGGTTAAAGTGATAGTCAAATCTTTTTAAAGCTAGTTGCCCAATGATTAAAATTTGTGACTTTGTACGACTAGGAGTTGACAAAATCCTAAGTAAAGCTGAAATCAGTAACAAGGAATATCTCAGAAACAGTCAGCTCTACAACAAAAATACAATGACATAAATTATATATTTTATGAGATCTACTTTTTTGTGCAGTAATTTGTCTACTTCTTCGATTTACTAGTTGTGCAGAATTCAGCAAAATTCATCCAGAATAGAGCTACTCTCAGAGAATTCAATTTATACATTTTTTTTTTGTCATGTAAATATCTTTAATATACATTACTTTAATCAAAATTATTAGAGCAATTTTTCAGAAAATCAAAATTCTTCCATGTAAAGGGTAGTTTGTCTTTGTGTTGAATCCTTGAGAGATACTAAACTGAAATATTAAATTTGGTATTTAAGCAATGTTGTCCACAGACACACACATGATTTTTTTCTAAAAATACTTTTCAATTTTTGCATTCAGGCAGTCTCAAATCATGTATTTACGGTTAAATCTCATTATCAGATTTTTCGGCAGAGCACTTCTTCACTATACACAATGTATACTGGTACATGTAGAGAAAGTAAAAATGTGATATATAGTTTTACACTTTGGGTTATTCCAATCACTAATTATTTGGTAATTTAAATGAAGAAGCAACTTTCCATTATTAAGTTTAATTTAAATATTTATCTAGTATATTTAAATTAATGCTGCATCATTAAGCATGGTATACTTTGGAGACATGGAGAGGTGAAAGAACAAGTGGTACTGGTCATGTAATAATGAATCCTTCCTTTTAAAAATTGCTCTATGCTTCAGTTTGATCCATATAACCAGTCTTATTAGTGTTGACGTGAAATAAATAGATTGTCGTGTGTTACAAAATAGCTCCTTATTTAACATTATTATTTATGTTAATAGAGCGAAAGAGAATTGTCAAATGATCATTTTTATAACTTAATAATTAAAATATCTTATAATAAGAGTAAATGCATCTAAATCTGTGTAAGTTTTATTAACAAACAGATTGGGGGATCCTTCGCTTTAAACCTATGTCATAGATGCACATGCTTTCATTGCCCGACCATGAGTGTTCATACCATTTTTTGCAATGCATTGTGTTTCTTTATTGTCACTCAGAGGTGCTCTTTAGCTAATCAGGGGAAAGGGGAAGAAAATTGTTCACAGAAGGATGCATATAGCTGGGCAAAGTTAAAAGAAACAAGGCTTAGACAAATACTAACAGGAGATTATGCAGATAAATACACAGTGCAGGAATTTAGTAAAATATGTTCAGAACTGTTGAAAATTTTATTTTTCAAAGTAGTGACCAATTATCTCAGCTTCTATTAGAGCTATAATTTTAACACATACACTTTTATTGCAATAACAATGTTCTCTATTGCCTATATAAACCTTACTGTTTATGTAATTGTATTTTATTCATTTAGATATTTAATTTTACTTTCTCTACACATACTATGTACATAGTGTATAGAGAAGGTATTGTAATGCACCCTAAAATTCAATACTCAGATTTCACTGCAAATCATGAATCCAAAAAGAGCATTTTTAGAAAAAGGTCTGCATGTGTGTGTCTGTGGACAGCCTAACTCAAAAACAAAAAGATCGTTAAATACCAATCTTGGTATTTAAGTTTGGTATCTTCCAAAGATGTGACACAAAGATTTTCAAGAAAAGTCCCCTAGCCCAAACTACCCTTTACATGGAACATTTTTAAAAAAAAATTTGATTTTCTCATAAATGGCTCTTGACGATTTTGATTACAATACCTTATGTTTAAGATATTTTATGACAAATGAAATGCATATCTTGAATTTTCTGGAAATAGTCTCTGAGACCTCTTTGTTCTGATGACTTTTATATAACGTTACAAACTTTAGGAGATATTACAAAAACTTACAAAAAATGTAGATCTCATTAAAACACATAATTTACATCACAACAATTTTTTTTTGTAGAGTTTTCGAGATATTCCGGATTATTGGTTTCAATTTTAGCCACTTTAACTTTTCTCTTTCTTGTGGTTATTTCTTGTTTATTCCTAGCAAGCAAAGATATTGGAATTTCAATTATTTCACATAGCAATCGGCTTTTAAAGCATGAGACTATTGCTTTAGTCTGTGCATTTTCTTATTTCCCTTCTACTTACTAGGAAGCTAGTAATAAGACTAACTGCTAGTGATTATCTTGATTAGCATGATGTAGATAGCAGATTAATGTTTTGAATAAAAGGTTTGGTTATCAAACAGCTAGAGGAAATCATGTGAATGGAACACATTAGATTTTTTTCCCCTCTATTACAAGGAACCAAGGACAATTTCTGCTAATGTTTATCTGAATTATCATAAAGTAGATAGAAGAATAAGCTTTTAACAATAATTTTTGTTACAGATATGTAGAGAAAGTCATGTGAATGGAACACATTAGATTTTTTCTTATTTTTAACTATGCAGATTGTATTGGTCAGGGACAAAACCTGGTATCCATAGAATTTAAGAGTTTCCTGACATTTATTGTTCTAAGAAGGCAAACCAAGAAACAATTTTAATAACTCATCCAAACCGAGGTATTAAGTTGGGGATATCTTCAATTTGAAGCAGACTTGTTACCCTGCACTGGAGATTGGCATAATAAACATTGCTATTTCTAAAATGCAATGCTATAAAAAATAAAAACAAAAAAATCTGCTGTTCCATTCACATGACATTCTGTAGCTCTTCCACAAACAAACTTGCCTTACAAAAGATTATTTTTTTATCTACGTTGTGCTAATCAAGATAAGCATTGCCATAATTGCTCTTATTACTTGCTTCTTTGTGAGTAGAAGGGAAATAAGAAAGTACACTAGGTAAAACAATAGATCTTTTAAATGCTGGTCACTAAATCACAGAATTAAAATTTGGTTCTCTTTGCGTGCTAGGAATAAACAAAAGAGAGACGAAAAAAAAAAAAAGATCTCTCCATTTGAGAAAAATATAAGTACCTTAAAACTAAGCTAGAATATCTTGAAAACGTTGACTCTGCAAAAAATCTGATTTGTTCCATTCAAATAACTTTCTCTACCTGTTCCAAGTACAAACTATTGCTTACAAAAGATTATGCTTTTATATACATCATGCTGATAAACAGTAGAATTGATCTTATTACTTGCTTCATTGTAAATATAAGGAAAATGAGGGTCTATTCAAATCTTTTAAGAGCTGGTTGATATGTGAAACAATTGAGGTTTGGTTCACTTTGCCTAGTCCCATTTCAGAAAAGTTAGTATTTCCAACTTAAAACCAATAACAAGGAATATCTTATGCAAGATTCTGCAAAACTCATCCAGAATAAAGAGGTCTTCAGAGGCTATTCCCAGAAAATTCAAAATATACATTTTATTTGTGGTGTAAATATATTTAATATTGTAGTCAGCTTACTCTCCCATATTTAGGACTGACACCCCCGATAGGACTTACAAGCGAATGCCTAGAAAACAGAAGCTTGTTGGGAAACCTGGAATAAGTGGTACAGGCATGAGGAAGTGAATGATATGAAAGGGGAAGTTGGAGCAATTGTTGGAATAAGTGGTGGGGGAAACTGGAGGCCCTGGAGAAAACCACCTCAGCTGCGCCTCAAATCCCACATGTGGGCTGCATAGGTGGGATTGACATTTTTGAGAAAAATACAATTTACAAAAATATTTTCATTTAAAGGATAGTTTCTGGTGCAAGCAATTTTTTTTAACATTTCATGAAAATTTAGTATCTTAGAAGATTGTAAACATGAATACCTAGTTTGGTTTTTAACACCCTTTTTGTTTTTGAGCTATTCACAGACACACACTCAAGGACCTTTTGTAAAACATATTTTGGACTCTGGGGACCTTAGAGCATATATCTGGTGAATCTCTACATCAAATTTTGGGTGGAATACAATACCTTCTCTAGGTACTATGTACATTGCATGTGCATATGTGCTAGAGAAAGTAAATTTTGTTACACACTTTTATTGATACCTGCAAGAGTCGTGAACAAACTGTAGTAACAATTTCCTGTTCCTAATCTTTTAATAACCGTTGAAAAAATGGATAAACCATTTGATGTGATTCAACACTATATACATTTCCATTCCAAATTCCCTTAAAGTTCTTAAAATCGTTTTTGGTAGTTCACAAGTTATTAATTGCACAAAGTGGTTTTAGTCAGTATACTGTTCATCTTTGTACTATAAGTGAAAAGGGCTACCCCAGAAATACTAGCTCGCTAACAATGAATAGGTTGGAATTGAAAGGCATTCAGTGAAATTTACATTTTTTTAAATTTTTTTTTTTTTTTTTGCTTTACATTATGAATTATTTACACATCAAACACCTCACTTAATATGATAAATGCTGTTGCATATAATGTGAGCAGAAGAAAATTCCCTTTAGAATTGGAGAAAAGGAAGCAGGAAAAGATGCAGGTAAGTATTTAAAACCACAATATTGATGATAATGGACCATATTTCTAGTATACAATTTTCTGAGTTGGCTAGTGAATCGTGTATGGTTTTACAATGAATATAAAAACATAAAACTTGATTAAATATGCAACATTTACTAACACCTATTTTGGATAAAGGTGTCAAAAGTGCTGTTT